>OU026117.1:12885000-14208668 GCA_907269095.1 Blastobasis adustella | reverse complement strand
TTTTCGTAAACGTTTTACGGAGTTGGGATAGGGGCCCTGAAATTATGAAAATAATATTAAAAACAAGTTGTAACTATTGTTAACATGAGCTATGTCCAACGTTCAATGTTGAACCAAACAATGAACATCCATAAAGTACTTTAATTAAGTAAATAAACAGCCACTGCATCAATATCTTAAAATTACATGAACACAATACAAATAAAAGAATTGTCTTACATACCTGATATTGAACATCGCCGGGCTTTGACAGCCACCAACCACGTTTCGGCACTGAAACCGAGTCCGTATATCACTGCACGGATTCATTTTAAATCAATTAGTATTACACTTAGCCTGAGCAAAATTGAGGTCTGAACTCGACAAGAGCAATATGCAAAATGCAACTGCATGAACCTGGAGGCTTTTATTTGAACTTATGTAGATGACTACCCCTAAGCATTCCTTTGTTTAGATTTTTTACCTGCGCGCGGTGACCTTTGACCTTGCGCTTCAGCTATCTCTGATGTAAAACTGATAAGCATTTGTACCTAATGGCTAGCTAGGGCCTCAAGTCGTTATGTTGCTACCGACCACTGGATGGATTTTTTATCAAAAAGTATGTTAACAATTTCTCAGAACACAAATAAATAGTGACGTGCCAATTTGAAACAAAACAATAACTGGGTTCAAGGTGCGTACAGAAATAAGTACTCAAATAATAAGAAAATTAGTCTGTTTGTCTTTATTCTACGAATGTGAAATATTCTTTTAATTTACTTATAACACATGATATTATTATTATGAAATATACAACGTGTTTATTTTGAATTCCCATAACTCTAGGGTTTCAACGAGACTACGTATAAGAATAAAATAACACATTCATATTTTCTAAATTCAAATTTTAATTTTATTTTCTCATTTCATACAAAATAATTTAAATAAAGTATGATTATCCATGTAACACCCCTTTATGTGAAATATGACAACATCGCAGACTCTTACCAAAAGTCATGAATGATAGGACTTACTTATGAATGAAAGTTAGGCACTACGTATTAGAATGCAGTAATTGTACAGCTTGCAAAAAAATAAAAATGAAGTGACCTTTTATTCATACGTGTTTAATTTGCTAAGCAGTAATTTTAATTTTGCAAATTATTTTATCTTAAGCTATTACTAAAACATTGTTTTTGTAAACAAACTAGGATTCATTTTGATTTTTTTTTCGTAGTGACATTAAGTTCGCATTGAAATTTACCTACATGCGATTACCTGCATGCCTGTATTTTACTAATTAATTAATTAATGTTTATGGGAGTGTCTTTAAAAATGTACAACAACAATTTTATTTGATGAAAAAAAAAGTTAGTAATGAATGACTGATTTCAAATTCTTGCCAGAGAACAAAACATACATTTGGGATACAAAAAGCGAGGTAAATAAAACATTTTTTAATAATAATTATCAACTTAATTGATTTTCAAAGTGCCCACCATTACACTCTAAGCATACAGTTATTCTTGTACGAATTTGTCTATTTAAATTCACTTCATTGCCACGCATTTCATTTGCTTCTCGTTGAATCCGCTGCAACAAATGATCCCGGGAAAGAATTTTAGCAGCATACACCTTACTTTTTAAGGTACCCCATACGTAAAAATCAAGAGGGGTCAGATCGGGTGATCGAGCCGGCCACGCTAAGATCGGGCTTCCGCGGCCGATCCAACGTTGTGGATACTGCTCATTAAGGTACTCTCGTACTTGTGTACCGTACTGCGCTGGTGCTCCATCGTGCTGTATCCATAATGAACGGAGACTTTGCAGATCCACATCTTCAAAAAAATCTAAATTCAAAAGGTTTTGTAGAAACTCAAGATAGTTGTTTGAATTTAAACGATGCGGTATTTCTATGGGACCTACAAGTTTGTTATTTGAAATTCCCGCCCACATGTTTACCGAAAACTCTCTTTGGTGCGATGTTTCCCACACTGCTTTCGGGTTTACTTCTTGCCATTGATGCTGATTTTTACTATTGAATACGCCTGCTCGTGTAAATTGTGCCTCGTCCATCCACAGAATTTTTTTAATCAATAGTGGATCTTGAATAAGAAACTCACTTATCCGCTGACAAAACGCGATTCGTGAAAAATTATCACCGGGTAAAAGGCCTTGCACTTTCCGATAATGATAAGGAGGAAGTCCATATCTCTTCCATAATCTCCACACCATAGTATGAGAGACGCCAACTATGCGTCCGATACGTCGTGTAGATAAAGTAGGATCTTCGATGATTAAATTCATTATCCTCATTTCTTGGTCCAATGAGAGGTTCATGACTTCTCATGAGCGAGAAGCTATTCTTAGGCCTTGCTCACGAAATCGTCTATGTATCTGTAACAAATAACAATAATTGTTTACTAAAGCTTACGCGAACTTTACACATTGAATTAATACTACTTCAACGGATCTGTACGATAAAATAAAATAAAAATAAATCAATGTGTAGAGTAGAGAGTAAATCAGTAAAAGTGTTTTTTTTTTAAATAGGATTTACATTTTACAGTTAATTGTTTTTTCTCCATAGTAGTATTCTACCCCCGCCGGGAATCCACCCTGCTTTAAGTGATAAAGTACACATAATGCAACATTAACAAATGCTTGGTTATTGCATTATCACTGTTTTATTAGGGCCCTATTACCAGTGATCGGAACAAAGGGGAGCCAATCCACCTAAAGCGCTGACAAGGCTAAGAGTGGCCAAAACCACCAAAACTTTATCTCTATCGAATTTCGGATCCCGGAAAGGCCTAAGACCCAGTACTCTACAAAAATCAATTAACTAAACCTCGGAGGCTGCAATCACTCACAAGCCTTGTCTCGTCGGCCACCCCAGGCAAGTTAGCCCTATTCATTTCGATCACTGCCTATTAACTGAAGAAATGCCTACTTAACACCAAAATGCTTAAATAATTAATGTGAACTTACGTTTACGAAAGTATGATTGTCAGGAACGGTTTGATTTGGATATCGACGCCGGTATTCTCTCACAGTTTCCGCGGAATTTCCATTGTAATATCCATACACAAAATGAATATCCGCTTGATGTTCTGGCGGATAGTTGCGCCTCGGCATTGTAACCAAGTTAATAACTAACAGTTTAACAAATAAAAATAACAACCAACACTTTAACAATAATAAAAACTAATAGTTCAACAATAACAAATTAACAACAAATCTTAACAGCAAAACGGATTAATAACAGTTCTAATCGCGGACACCAATACTTGTAAGCAAGACGAAGGTCAGGAAACAAGTAAGTAAATAAAGATGCATGTAATCTTTGGAGGTTAGTTATTTGAGTCACTATAAAATCAACCGTATTTCAAAGCTGTTACAATTAATTTTACTTTTTTTGCTGACGGTATTAGGCTGTAGGTCTACGGGCTTCTTGCCGGCGCGGAGGGACTCGGTTCCATGTGTGCGTTCTTTTGTCATCGCGGCACAATATTAGGGTTGTCAAAACTAAGACGAGTCTCAAAAGCTGTTGGTGGGATTTCATTAAGTTAAGTTTAGTGTTTATTAGTAGATATTTTTACGCTATTCGTGATCAGGGTGCATAGTGTGAGTTTTGTTTACTATCCGTATTCATTCGATTTCGTTTACGAAAACGAATATTAGTATGGCATTGAAGCCGCACCTCCTGGCGTCATAAGAGAAGATTTAACATTTTGCCATACCAATTCTCGTTTATGTAAACGTTACCGAATGGCGAATGAAAGTCGCACTTGGCAACCAGATCATTTTCTGATCTGATCACGTAAGATTGTGTAAATTGTCTTTAGTTTCGTTTAGTTAGGTACAATCACCTACCTCTTGTTTATGAGTTATTTGGTTTATAAAAAATAAACGTTTAACGGATTTTATGTTTACTTATAAAATAAAAAAATAAAGGAAGACTTTAAAATCTACATTCTGTTACACTTACATATTTAACATTATTTTACGTAGGTGATGTACATTCCTAATGTTTCGAGCAAGCAACCCTACGCACACATTGAACTCAATATTACACTACTGCACGCAGCGTCGCCACCCGCTACACACAAACATTCTTTCTCACTTTCACTAAGAGATGCGCATAAGCAAAGATGAAAGATCCGACTCCAAAGAACACTCGTGCGCCGCTGGGGTATGGTGTAAGCAATTTTGAGATGATATCGATAATCGATATCTCCCGGAATTATTATTTTGTTTAAGTTTTTATTAATAATTCTAAATTAATTGAATGTTTTATTTTATTATTGAACTATTAAACATTGCTCTGTGATCTCGGGGTTCCGGGTTCGAATTCCTAGTCATACAAAGGCTCGGACATCTCGAACACAGCTTTGGTAGGTTAAGTATGAACCCGCATTTGGCATCCGCTGCGATTATTACATTATCATCCAGTAATTCAGCTACTTTTAAAAATATGGTAAATCTCGAATGACTGTGCCCTTATTCGTAATAAATTCAAGGTAGGTACTGTTTCGTATTCGGCTACAATCCAGCCGCCGGATATTCATGGTAAGTTTTTTTAAATTTTAATAATCATAACCATTATCGATTAAATTTATTTTGAAACAATTTATGTTTCGACAAGTAGCATTCATAGTCTAACTTTTGAAATTTAAAGAGTTGCGAAATAAGCAACTAATGCTTAATTGCTAATAAGAGTTCACGAAGGAATGCGAACTAATCAATGCATAAATTATTTTCGTTCTAATTGCATTTCGTAATTGAGGATAATATGTATGATTTTATCGATAGCGACTAATTGGCTTTCACTTCACTAGTTGACACGGGGAAATCCCACCGTAGCTCGCGTAGGTTTTTTACAACTTTGCTGTCGTAGTGCGTGTAGAAGTTTGGCAACGTCGCAAAAATAAGGAATCAACTTACTGGAGACAATTTATGAATTATTTTAAACAAAATTAATGTTATCTTCGAAGATATGCATTTTAGAACCCATGTTCTTTGGAGTTTATTAATTATTTTTAGTGGTAGAATATAACCTTAGAGTTATGGGAATTGAAAAAATACAGGTTGTATTGTAATAATTTAGGTATATCTAATCGAGCGACCTGGCCGTCTTTTTTTTTCAATCATGACTACCTATTTAAACCATTAGTCTGACATAAACAAATTCAATGTTTCCTAAATAGATTTAACGTTAGTTGGGTTTTGTAAAATATCGCGCATTCCTAAGTTATATCACACAGTTAAAGCGATACTTCCGCTATAGACTATGACGTCAATGACACGTTCATCATCCTAGTTTCCGTACAACAAGCCGTTTTGAAAGATAGAGACGGAACATTCACACTTTTATTTAATCGCTGATTTTGAAATTTTTTTCCGATATATTATTTAAAATGCCAATTCGCTTCATATTCATGTACCCTATTATTTTACACTTCATTATGATAGCATATGGACGCCGTTTCATATTGTGATAATTTAATTGACTTGTAAACCTGGATCAGTGTAATTAAATAGTTAAAAGTACCTCTCATTTTTACATAGATACCTATACGTTTTATTTGGTCGTGGGATTTCATGATGGTAGTTTTATGCAAATCGTGTCAGGGCTGATGGCTGTAATTCATCTCTAGTTACCATTCAATATTAGAGAATGCTGTATCAGTACACAAGTTATAAATTAATCGGACTGAATAATACTGCTGTAGTCGCTACTTAACGTCTTACGTCTAATTAATTCTACATATTATATTTTTATGTAAATATCTACAGTCCCTTTTCCGTATTTTCTTTTGATAACATTGTTGTTTTTTATATATTTAGAACCTACTACTACTACGTAAAACGTTTACGAAAAAATGGAGGGATGAAATCTTCACGTCGCGCTCAACAGCATCGTGATGTATCAAGTAAGTATACCTGCCTTGTTTTTATACTAAAAGGTTTCAATTGTTCGAACATTCATTTAGTATTTGTATTGTATACCGATCCGGACAGCCACCATGATTTACAGACATGATGACTTAGTTGAAAAAATATTAATCGTTTTCTTCTTTTTTACAGTGTCACAGCGCGTTGTCATCCTCGACGTCAAAATAATACAGGCCGCGCAAGACCAAAAACGATATACATCGACGCCGGAGTTAGACGATCTCGAGACGGAGTTATTTTCTAACGTCTGCCACGCCTCTGGATACGCAATGCTGAGCGACGCAACTTTGCAGTAGTTGGCGCGTGCGATAGACAGAGCGCTACAGTCGCCGGTTTGAAAAGATCTCCCTCATCGACCTGCCTCGCCCTACTCCATCGAGTCATCGTGATCAAGTATCAAGTGAGTATCAATAGGTATTTTATTTTTTAAAGAAGATTTATTAATCCTATTTCGAGAAATCTGTTTTAGAGTATACAGGTATTTTGTAGTACATCAGACCCGATCTAGGATTAAAGAAACTAGGTTCTTATATTTCTATTAACAGTGCTCATTTATTTATAGTGACAGAAAAGGGGGATGCATGCAGTTGCAAACCATTGACGTCGAGACCGGCTGAAATACCTACATCGTCGGTTTGTTTAAACTGACAAAAATCGGGAATGTCCAAGAACGACAACCCCAGAAGACACCGTAAGAGCCCCGTGAACTCCAATCGGACTTGTCTACGAACACTATTACTTTAGTTATACTTAAGTACGTTAATTAATATCTCCATGATGTTACAACGAAATTAGTTCTTAAGATATTTCATGTTTGTCAAATCATTTTTAATAAACTATATTTTTATCTGTAAGCTTGGTATTTTCATTAATGCAAATTTCACACACAACCGATGGAATTTTGAAATTTGATGGAACATGTAGGTAAACCTACCTGTTAATTTTTACTTCCATATGAATACCTACAGGCATTTAGTACTCAAAATGATAGGGTAGGTAAGGTACTAGCAAGGTAAGTAAGGTAATGTATTCAAATAATATTGGTATTATAAAAAGTGAGTAGGTTCTAAATATATAAAAAACAACAATGTTATCAAAAGAAAATACGGAAAAGGGACTGTAGATATTTACATAAAAATATAATATGTAGAATTAATTAGACGTAAGACGTTAAGTAGCGACTACAGCAGTATTATTCAGTCCGATTAATTTATAACTTGTGTACTGATACAGCATTCTCTAATATTGAATGGTAACTAGAGATGAATTACAGCCAACAGCCCTGACACGATTTGCATAAAACTACCATCATGAAATCCCACGACCAAATAAAACGTATAGGTATCTATGTAAAAATGAGAGGTACTTTTAACTATTTAATTACACTGATCCAGGTTTACAAGTCAATTAAATTATCACAATATGAAACGGCGTCCATATGCTATCATAATGAAGTGTAAAATAATAGGGTACATGAATATGAAGCGAATTGGCATTTTAAATAATATATCGGAAAAAAATTTCAAAATCAGCGATTAAATAAAAGTGTAAATGTTCCGTCTCTATCTTTCAAAACGGCTTGTTGTACGGAAACTAGGATGATGAACGTGTCATTGACGTCATAGTCTATAGCGGAAGTATCGCTTTAACTGTGTGATATAACTTAGGAATGCGCGATATTTTACAAAACCCAACTAACGTTAAATCTATTTAGGAAACATTGAATTTGTTTATGTCAGACTAATGGTTTAAATAGGTAGTCATGGTTGAAAAAAAAAGACGGCCAGGTCGCTCGATTAGATATACCTAAATTATTACAATATATTTCATAATAATAATATCATGTGTTATAAGTAAATTAAAAGAATATTTCACATTCGTAGAATAAAGACAAACAGACTAATTTTCTTATTATTTGAGTACTTATTTCTGTACGCACCTTGAACCCAGTTATTGTTTTGTTTCAAATTGGCGCGTCACTATTTATTTGTGTTCTGAGAAATTGTAACATACTTTTTGATAAAAATCCACCCAGTGGTCGGTAGCAACATAACGACTTGAGGCCCTAGCTAGCCATTAGGTACAAATGCTTATCAGTTTACATCAGAGATAACTGAAGCGCAAGGTCAAAGGTCACCGCGCGCAGGTAAAAAATCTAAACAAAGGAATGCTTAGGGGTAGTCATCTACATAAGTTCAAATAAAAGCCTCCAGGTTCATGCAGTTGCATTTTGCATATTGCTCTTGTCGAGTTCAGACCTCAATTTGCTCAGGCTAAGTGTAATACTAATTGATTTAAAATGAATCCGTGCAGTGATATACGACTCGGCTTCAGTGCCGAACGTGGTTGGTGGCTGTCAAAGCCCGGCGATGTTCAATATCAGGTATGTAAGACAATTCTTTTATTTGTATTGTGTTCATGTAATTTTAAGATATTGATGCATTGGCTGTTTATTTACGATATATCCGTATTTTATTTAATTAAAGTACTTTATGGATGTTTTTTGTTTTGTTCAACATTGAACGTTGGACATATCTCATGTTAACAATAGTTACAACTTGTTTATAATATTATTTTCATAATTTCAGGGCCCATATCCCAACTCCGTAAAACGTTTGCGAAAAAACGGAGGGATGAAATCTTCACGTCGCGCTCAACAGCATCGTGATGTATCAAGTAAGTATACCTGCCTTGTTTTTATACTAAAAGGTTTCAATTGTTCGAACACTCATATAGTATTTGTATTGTTTACCGATCCGGACAGCCACCATGTTTTACAGACATGATCACTTAGTTGAAAAAATATTAATCGTTTTCTTCTTTTTTACAGTGTCACAGCGCGTTGTCATCCTCGACGTCAAAATAATACAGGCCGCGCAAGACCAAAAACGATATACATCGACGCCGGAGTTAGACGATCTCGAGACGGAGTTATTTTCTAACGTCTGCCACGCCTCTGGATACGCAATGCTGAGCGACGCAACTTTGCAGAAGTTGGCGCGTGCGATAGACAGAGCGCTACAGTCGCCGGTTTGAAAAGATCTCCCTCATCGACCTGCCTCGCCCTACTCCATCGAGTCATCGTGATCAAGTATCAAGTGAGTATCAATAGGTATTTTATTTTTTAAAGAAGATTTATTAATTCTATTTCGAGAAATATTTTTTAGAGTATACAGGTATTTTGTAGTACATCAGAGCCGATCTAGGATTAAATAAACTAGATTCCTATATTATCTTATTAACAGTGCTCTTTTATTTACAGTGACAGAAAAGGGGGATGCATGCAGTTGCAAACCATTGACGTCGAGACCGGCTGAAATACCTACATCGACGGTTTGTTTAAACTTTAACTGACAAAAATCAGGAATGTACAAGAACGACAACCCCAGAAGACACCGTAAGAGCCCCGTGAACTCCAATCGGACTTGTCTACGAATACTGTTACGTTAGTTATACTTAAGTACGTTAATTAATATCTCCATGATGTTACAACTATTGGTGAAAGGAAATTAGTTCTTAAGATATTTCATGTTTAACAAATTATTTTTAATAAACTATATTTTTATCTGTAAACCTGGTATTTTCATTAATACAAATTTCACACACAACCGATCGAATTTTGATATTTAATGGATCATATAGGTATACCTACCGCCCCATTGCCGCAGCACACCCACCCCGCCGACAACGGTGTCGGTCCGCGCCCGACATAATATATACGGAAACACCACCTACAGCAAGAGTAAGCCCGTCCACCAAGGCAGCACCCGTTCACGAGTCTAACGCAATGTCCACCCATCGTCCATTTCAACCATATTTAAGGGAAAAGGGACACACCTTTAAGCGAGCATGCATTACAGATGCTGCATGTTATAGGTTGCTGCTCCCACCCTACCCTTACCCTGCCCGTAGCCTACTCCTATCCTACCCTACCCACCCCTACCCTTACACCCACCTTATGCCTAGATCTACTCCTACTTTATGCCTACCCTACCCCTATCCTACGCCATCCTCACCGCAGCACGCGCAGTGCAGACGTCCCCCAGCCCCGCTACGACCAAAAGACGCCATGTGTGGGAAGGGAAGGTAAGTTAACGCCGCTTCCTAGATGTTCCTCCGTGGCAAAGAAACGGCAAGAAACCCACAGAGCCTACGTTAATTCTCTGTCCTTTTAATTAGCAAATGTCTTATGTACTAATACATTATATTTGCCCTACATAATAACTTAAAAGTTTTTGACATAATTTATTTTTTATAGTGACTTTAAATTTATTCAATGGTAAATTATGTATATCTGTTGGAACCTTATTATAAAAGCGTACACATTGACCTATAAATTATTTGTGGACTTTGGCCAGACGACAAAACTAGTAACAAGTTTATCTCCATTTCTAGTATTCCTATCATGAATATCACTGTTCTTCATAAACAAGTGCATATTCCTAAGAATTTATCTTTTAATAATTGTTTGAAAGTTAATTGAACTTGATCTAAATCAAGTTCTCATATATGTATTGTGATGGCTTTGTCATAATGTCAATATTCCTGAATTTATCTCTAAGTGAAATTCTAGGTCCCAATTGGTAAATCGCGTGAATAGACCTTTTCTGCAGTACCAATACATTATGCCAGTCGGCAACGTGTCCCCACAGCAGTATGCCATAACTCATAATACTGTGGAAATAACTAAAGTAAACTAATCTTGCTGTAGCCTCATCAGAATAACCTCATACTTTCTTTACAGCATATGCTGCAGAACTTAGCCTTTTCGCCAATTTATCAATTTTTGAACCCCATTGTAATCTACTATCTAGAGTAAAACCTAAATATACTGTGGAATCAACAAGATCCAAATTTTCGCCTCTTATTTGTATATTAGTGGGTACTGATCTAACATTTGGCAACGAGAATTTTAAAGATTTTGTTTTTTTTGCCATTCAGTAATACAAGTGTGAGACAGATCTGATCTTTTATATTCTGAATAAAAAAATATTTATAATATTTAATTTAATTTTAATTTCAGTATTAAAGTATGGTTACAGTAAAGCTAAAATAATGCAAATGCTATTGTTTATTATCATTTTTCGCATTATTATATCCCAATAATATTATCTAACATTGAACTAAAAATTACTTAAGTGTGTAAAACCCCCAAACTCTTCCATTCATGGTTGTTGTATAGGGCAACTAATATTATAGAGGCAGACCTGGAGATCCTAATGGAGTGCCTGGTGTGCCTTATACCTACAAGTATCGCATGAGAATGGGGCGATTTTACAATGACATTAGGAATACAATATTTGAAGGTCGGAAAGATTCATGTTATTCACGTAGACGTAGGCACCTGCAAAGCAGATAAGGTAAGGAATGTGATGATGGGTAGGTATTCAATTATTTTAAGGAAAGCAGGTAAAAGGTGACCCTTGGCCTAAAAGTATTGTTCTTTTGTATTCAATGTATTGCGTTTGAGATAAGAGTACAATAAAACAGCAAATAATATTTTTGTACAATTGGCGTATAAGTATTGTTCCCATAGATATATACATATAGAACGAACACAGTTTGTTATTTAATGACAGCGTCGCAGTTGTTGGCATTGACATTACATTTCATTACTACCGGATGAGTGTCGCAAACGAGTAATTGCCATGAGCGACTTGGATGAAGTAAACATTTTCCAAAAGCTATCTCGCCGGGTGTAACATCTAAAAAGCCTTCGACACCCACTAGGAGTTGCAGCAGACGGAAAACCAAGCCAAAGTCTCATCTGTTCCCAAGAGTTCCATGAATGATGACCACGTACGAAGACGATTCCTGCCCGTTCTAAACGAGTAGTACCAAAAAAGTAACTTCTTTTTCTATGTCATCTTTTTCGTAGTTAAGTGTTTGCTTCAGTTTTTTACATTGCAGTGGCTACTCAATCGCATTGATTATGCCTATAGTAGCTTGTATTCACTACCTGCTAATTTTAACTACTTTGTTTTTGCTTGCTTTAATTTTTGCTTTGCGATTTGCCTGCGATTTGTCAAGTATTTGTCAAGCTGTCAATATCACTGAATACTAAAAAAAATTATAATAAAGTTTCATGGCTCCCTACGCAGATTTAAACGGTGTTACCTGATAAAACCCGTGGCAGTGCGTGCGCAGGGTTGTGGGTATCTTCGGGGCGCCATATCAAAGGCACAGTGCAGTGTAACAAAATATTTACATGAGCTGACATGAGCTGACGCCAAGCTAACGTTGCTTAGCTACGCCTAGACGTCTGCGCGCGCTGAAGTATTTCATGGCCTGACTATGTCACCAGAGGTAAAAACAATATGTCAAAGTGAAGTGAAAATTTTATTATTTATAATGTGAAGTGAAAACGGGTCTGAAAATACTTTTTTTTTATACATATAAGTGACGTTTTTTAGGGTTTTTATTCTTTTCTACGTATAGTTTCTGTAAGTTCTGTAAGTGCCTTTTCCTTGAGCCCATTCCCATGTAACATTGTGCAGTATGTTTAAGATCATTCAATAGCATCAAAGGACTCCATATCCATCAATCGCGAGTTCATCACGCGCGCATCATTCCATGCCCACCATGTAGCCAACACCCCGGCTCCCAGACCAACTACACACCACTCACAAACACATCTACCCCCTTACACTTACTCCTTAGTCAGTTAAAACATTCTACAGCCATTGTGAAACGCATACCTCGTGGAGCCCGATCCTGCGTAGCTTCCGCTCTAGCCGAATCCATCAAAATATGCACACGCGACAACAATTTCGCGTCCTGGCATGACCTCCTCACCTTCTCATACAAAACACTACACGCCTCACTTGAGAATAAGATCTTCCTCACACAGCAAATTAAAAACAACACTGCTCCACACACACAATTACCCCAAGCGGCGCCCCGAAGGCCTCCGCATAACAGACATAATAATAACATATTTCCTAAAGTCGAAGAGAAAGTGCAAGACGGAGACTTAAAGGGCGCCGCTCGACTACTATTCTCAAACGATACCATTGCACCCGACACACCGGAGACCGCCGCCGCACTACAATCCAAACACCCCCCAGGCCCTTCCTGCCCCCCTTTTGTAGACCCCCCATCTGACATCGCAACATGTCTCCGCGCCAAAGAGGAAGATGTTGTTGCCGCCATCGCTACCTTCCCGGCAGGTTCGGCGTCCGGTTTGTATGGCATCTCCCCTCAACACCTCAAGGACCTCACCAGCCACGGTGTGGGCATGGTCGGCGACCACGTCATCTCAGCCCTAACCAGGCTGGTGAATGTCATGCTACAGGGGAATGTGTGCCAGGAAGTGACACCGATCCTATACGGGGCTAATTTAATAGCCCTGACTAAAAAAGACGGTGGCGTACGACCGATCGCTGTAGGTTCCACCCTGCGGCGATTGGCTGCCAAAATTTGTGTTCGGCTAACTCGTTCTAAATTCCAGTCTCTTTTTGAACCCGTACAGGTTGGCTTCGGAACCCGCGGAGGCTGCGAGGCAACTGTACATGCCTTACGTACCTTTACGCAAGACGATCTGTGCGAGGTTATCCTTAAACTAGATGTTAAAAATGCTTTTAATTCGGTAAACAGGGACACCCTCCTGAATAAAATTAAACTACACGTTCCGGAGATTTATAATTTCATGCTACAGTGTTATCACTGTCCTTCAAAATTATTGCACAAAAATAATAAAATTCTTTCGGCTGTGGGGTGTCAGCAGGGTGATCCCCTCGGTCCAGCGATCTTCAGTTTGGCCATAAATTCGATAATCCACAGTGTCATTTCAAAATTAAACGTATGGTACCTGGACGACGGTACCATAGCTGGGGACGCTCAGACTGTCCTAACTGATTTAGAAATGATAATACACCATTTTGAACTCATTGGTTTGGAACTAAATTTTAACAAATGTGAACTCTATATTTCTGAGAAAATAGACACAACCTTGGCACAATCCATAGTCCAAAATTTTAATAGCGTAGCCCCAAATATTAGAATACTTACAAAAGACAGTCTGAGCCTCCTTAGCTCCCCTATTTTTGACGAGGCCATTCCACCGCTCCTAACAAGTTCGGTTTCTAAATTTAATGAATTTTCAGACCGCCTCCTTAAACTTAGCAGCCATTCTGCCCTTTTCATACTGAAGTTTCGTCTTTTCGTTCCAAAATTAACTTACCTGCTCCGCTGCTGCCCAGTGTGGAAATTCCCTGATCTAATCCATGACTTAGATAATGTAATAAAATTCCAAATTGAATCAATCACAAACATCAGACTCAGCGAGCAGGCATGGACCCAGGCCTCCCTGCCAATTAGATATGGTGGCCTGGGAACCCGTAAAATCTCTAGTGTAGCACTGCCGGCGTTTCTGTCTTCTATCTATAGCTCATCTGACCTCACAGGAAATATTCTTAAAGCCCCCGTGGCTACAAACTGTGAGGTCGCGTGCTTGGCAGAGGCTGAAACTGCCTGGCTAGCTGGACCGAGCCCAAATTTTCCTCCCACACCCAAAATTCAAAAGGCCTGGGAAAACATGCGTGCTAGACTCGAAGAGTGTGTCAGGCTCGATGGCCGCCATTTGGAGAACGTGGTTTTCAAAAAATTAAATCCGCATTTGTTGTTTTTAAATTACAATAAACATACTTTGTATTAGAGGTGTAGTTTTTTTTTTACAACTATTCGAAATTTGAAATCTGCCACTGGACACCCTGTATCAGTTTAGGTATCGGGCGTGAGTCTCTTAATATCTACACATTGCATTGACTGCTCATCACAGTAGTCCACAAGCTCCTTCCCAAAGAGAGTGTCGGGGTGAGCGTTAGTTCACCCAAAATTATCACACATTCAATGTCAACACTTTCTATGATTGCACTTACTTTTGCTAAGCACTGGGTAAACTCTGGCAGGTTATCCTCGTCATTAGTAGGCATATATATGCTGAAGACGAGCATACTCTTATTACCCACCTCCAAACGCACCGCCACCACACGATCACTGTCGCACTGTAAGACGCTTGCACGAGTAAACTTGTTGGACCTCCACATCAACGCTGTCCCTCCGTACGGACGACCTCGAAGAACTTGGACAGACGTGTCAACAGAAGATTTAGCGCTGCATGCAAACTCCTCGCTGATTTCATTCAAGAAACCCAAATCGTGAGGCAACAACCACGTCTACTGCAATGCTACAACGTCTGCAAATTGGCATAATTTTTAAACTTGTTCTTTTGATCGCTTAATGGATCTACAGTTAAAAGAAAAAAAGGTTGTTTCATTTGGTTGTAAAACCATAACTATTGACTATTGGCGGTGGCGGTTTCGTCCCCTGATAGACGCGGCTGTTTGTAGCGTCTAAATACCAATCCCTCTGGCCAAAAGGTATGTTCTAAAAACTATGTTAGTTTCGACACAGGTATTGTGATCTTCAACGAGTTGAAATTGGTTTCTTTGCTCTGTTTAAGTAATTCTACGCTTTGGCATTCCTCTTGCATGCCCTTTATATACTCCTTTATATCATTTTCGTTGATATGTTCTTTAGTACGCGATAGGTATATACATGCATAGGATTCGACTGCTTGTAGTTTACTGTCTGTGCATTGAAGCGTGACTCGCGTATTTCGGTATCTATATTTATACTTATTTTTCTGAGCCTTCTTTCAATGTAGTCACAATATCTCTATACGTCGCCCTGTGCATTGGTTGCGCATCATCCGGCTGTTCCGTTTGTTTTCTTGATAACCGGTCAATGCCGCAACAGGTGGTTGCCTATGTACCTGAGTCACAGTGTTAGCTTGGGATTGCGGGATCGTGCCTGTGTGCAGGTGCGCGTGCGCTGCCTCCCGCCGCCGCCGCCGCCGGACACTCAGTTCCACTCGGTCTGCGCTGGCGCGGCCGCCGCGTCGCAAATTATTTGTACCTCCAATCTCCGTAGTTAATATTTCATTTCTAACTGCGTTTCTTTGGTTCTTATCATAATGATAAGACATAAGAGACCGATAATTTGTCATTTACATCCTTTAATTTGTTATTATTATTAGAAATTAATAGTAATAAATAGATACGGTCTTAGAGGTTTATCTCTTGAAGTATATGTTGTGCTCTGTGTGAATTCGATGTGTTTATTAAATATTGTAATGCCTGATACAAATATGTCTTAATTATTTACAATGTATGAAAATATGGCCAAAATCGATTAAGAAAAAACGAAGTTACGGATCATTTCCCATTCGGGGGACAATGGGAATTTTAGTTTCGTTGTCCCCCGATAGGTACCTAAGCTTTTAAATATTATTGGCTGTTCCATTATCAAGAAAAACGCTTACCGTGCATTTCAAATGGCGATAGGAGGTTGTGACGTATTCAATTAGCCCACAATCTTCCTCTGTATCTTTATTAGGAATTTGAAATGTTCTTATGTTGTTTCATTTATTTAAAAATTGGCTTTTGTTGACAATTCAAAATAAAAACTCTCCGACTGAAGCATAGCAACAGCTAGCTGATAACAAGATTATATCGTCAATCTATTGCATCAGCCGTCATTGGCGCCATCTATTGGTACATATTTAAAGAAAAATATTTGAAGTGCTGGAAATGATCAATAACCTACTGCCATGTACTTAGGAAAATTACAGCGAATCACTCAAAAACTCAATGAAACAGTATGACAATTTTAACTCATGGGCGCTTAAGACTTCGTGAAAAACTTTGAAGATGAACGTATCTCTCGTATGCAAGTAACTCACACTTGATACATTTTTTAATGTAATTGTTTACCCGCCGATACCATGTAATTGCTTAACATTTGGGTAGATGTAATAAAGTAAACAAAATGTTCAATAATTAAGGATTTATTAAGAACTATTAAGAACCTACTTATAAAATGTAATAACAAATATCTTATCAATCTTTTTCTTACAGGGTTACACGAACTAATTAACTAAAATTCTTCTAAATCAATTTCGAAACTTTTAAGCAACGTGTCAAGGTCCCAAGAAGAGTTGTTACTTGCCGCTTCCGTAGTAGTGGACTCAGTTGGCTCCGGTTGTTTATTGAAGCGATAAGAGGTTGTGACGTATTCAATTAGCCCACAATCTCCCTCTGTGACTTTGTTAGGAATTTGAAATGTTCTTATGTTGTTTCGTTTATTAAAAAATTGGCTTTTGTCGACATTTCAAAATAAAATTTCTCCGACTGAATCATAGCAATAGCTAGCTGATAACAAGATTATACCTATTATTCTTACATTAACATTCGAAATCAATATCAAAACTTGCAAGCCACGTGTCAAGGTCCTAGGAAGAGTCTTGACTAGCCGCTTCAATAGTAGGGGACTTAGTTGGCTCCGGTTGTCTGTTTAAGCCTTCAAGGCCTCCGCTATGCGGTGGCGGGGGCGGCGACGGAGGCGGCGTCGCGCAGTACCTACTGTACTTGTTGAGGTTGGTGCTGTATCTGTATCTCGTGTGTAATGGGTAAAGTAACTGTCGGGTGACGTTCGCTGAAAACCTGACCTCCATTGAAAATGCAATTGCCGTTAGCATTTTGTATCTTTATGGAAGCATTATCTAAATTTGTAGTTCTCGAGGCTTCATTTTTTGACTCCTCGAGGCGATCTCTTTGCTCTTTCATTCGCCGATTTTGAAACCAAGTCAGGATTATTCGCAAAAATGTAAAAAATGGCTAGGGTTGACATTTCAAAAATGAAAATACTCCAACTGAAGCATAGCAAGTTTGCTGATAAAAAGATCATATCGACAATCCTTTGCTTCAGCCGTCATTGGCACCATCTATTGGTATGTACATACATGCCAGTGGGATCGGCAGGTACCATCTTTATGTGGTAGACATAGGACCGGCCTATGTGGAGATCTCCGTGCGAGATATGGTAATGATCTTGTTACATTACTTCTGGTTCAACTTCTTACCTATGTCAGTAAATTTAATCGTGATATTTACTATACAATTAGAAATTAGGATGTAACGAAGGAATGTAATTTAAATACAAGACGATTTAAAGGAAATACAAGACGATTTCTAAATATTATTTTTTTCTGCTGGTCGCCACTTTCGTGTGTCGATTACGATTTAGACCCATGTTCCGTTTAGGAACTTTTGTGCTTTTAAAGCTTTAATTACGTTTTCCTATAGACATGAATTTCGAGTTTAGATCGAAACATGGTCTGAGTGGATAGCGTCCCTCACGCTAGGCACACAACTTACACGCGCGAAGTAAATAAAGTTTAAATAATAGTCTCTCCATGACTCGTGTGTCGATAGGCAGGAGCATTTATGCTTGACGAGACGATCGGAGTAGGTGTGATGGTTTGAGAGAATTAAAAATTAGGTTATTGGGCTGATCTATGTCAAGGTTTCGCTGGAAGGTCTGAGACATGAAGCGTGTTGGGAGTCTCAGTTTTCCTATCGAGTAGGTAGGTTTTCCGAGACCTTATCCATATTATATATATAATCTCTATTCCATATTATTTAGCTGAGGCTAACGTTAGGGTCTCGCAAAAATAGGGTTAGGGTGGCCACAGAAGAAAGAAGAATCCGTTTGCCGTTTCGAGAAGTTGCATGTTTACTTAATACTTTGTTTGATTTCTTGTGGAGATTTTATAAATTGTTTGACTATTTCGAGTTGCATAGATTACACTTTAATCATTTTATTTACGCGGATTTTGTGTTTTATCCGTTTGATTTGTGCGGATTTTGATATTTGATTTTACTCTTATTTACGTGAACTATAGGATACGGTCTAGCGGTTCATAAAAGGTGTTCACTAAGATCCAGCCGGTACAAAGTGAATGAAAAATGGAAGAATGTAAAATACGGAACTCGTATGAGTTGAAAAAAGAAATCTAAGTCTATCCAATTCTTCACATTTATTTTTTGAAAAATAAATATTTTTAACAAAACTGCAACACTCATGCGATACTCATGCAACACTGGAACAAGCCGTAGAGTAAATAAAGAAAGAAGAAACTCCTTGTACGCCCGGAGTAAGAAGTTCTTTCGTCATAGCGAAGAGAAATTAATGAGGAAAGAAAAATCTCCTTTTAAGAGGAGAGGGCATTATGTTCTATAATGCGTGTAATGCATTGAGAAAACACTGGTATTGCGGCGTGCCGCGTGACATACGCGTATACAGCGTGGCATACGACAGCATAAGAACTAAATTTCTTTAAAATCATGGTATGTACAACATGGTCACCTTGGCGTTAATGTCCCGGGGTCTGCTTTGACCATGATCTAGGATTTGGTAGATCAGGTAATTACAGTGGAGCGAGTGCCATCTGACCTCCGTGACCCGGTTAACAGGGGAGCATGACCAGATTGGATCGTGGATTCAGTCGCCTAATTACGACTGAAGTACAGTATGCTAATTACGTAACTCTGTTGCAAGCAATTCTGATTTCAATAGTTGAAAACAGAGAATTGTTTAATAGCGTTACGTTACTAGCCTATTCGTTTCATCACGATGTTTTCCCCCACCGTAAGAGCCTCGCTTAGTGTTCAACTAATGTACATAACTCAGAAAAGAGTCATATGCGAAACTTGGTTTTAAAGCCTGTCATCGCCTCCTAGCGGAGAAATGAGTTTCATTCATCATTAGTGGCAGCGTATGACAAAGATAATGACATGCCTGTCATAGCTAATGTCAAAATTTAGGATTTTTTTACCTGTCTGTCTATGCAGTGCTACGAACTTAACCTGACCCGGTGTCAGTGTCGCTGCTAATGGCATTGACATAACATTTCAAAATGGCGACACTTGGTTCTAGTTTTGGCCACTGGGTCAAATAAGTTTGTGCATCCATACCTTTTTTCCGGATGTGTCCATAATTTCATGCCAAGAATGCGTTTGTTTCATAGCGAATTAGTAATATTTTAAACATCAATATAAAAAAATTGGCGTTCAATAAGCTTTATTCATTACAACTCTCATTATGCCGGCTGGTGGTCAGGAATATTTTAGACTGTCTCCTTTGTTCATTTGCGAATATTTTCCGAATGTTCATGCAGTTTATTTACAGAGTATTATTATAAACTTACATATTCTTTGTGACGATTTTCAACAACACAACGTAATTTGTCTGAAAATTTCTAGACGATCACTCGCTTACGGCCAAATCACAATATTTGAAATGATGTTTATTATGTTATGTCTACCTTTTATATGTAGGTAGATACTCGTATGTGTGTACTTATACAGATAAATAGGTATTAGGGTGACTGAAAAGTTACAGTACATTAAACCACATGTATAAATAACAGAATTCATAATTGTAATAGCAACCTCTTTCCATCAAGCTTGACTTGTATTTCATATAGTTGGTAAATACTTGGGTTCAATGAGGATCCATGCAGTGTGAAGGCGGCCGCTGGGTTGATTTCGACGCATTCAGTAAAACTTTTAGTGACATTATTACAGTGGAAATAGTTTTTGAGCGCAATTCGTTTATTGTAAAATACTGTAATGACTTTGCGGACACATTCCTACTTTTTCATGGGAACTACATTCAATTTTGATATAAATTACATGGAAAAAAATATTAAATTTAAACTTGTATGAATCTTAGAATTTTCCATCAAGTATAACTCAAGTACGTTTGATTATTACGAGTCATTGGTAATTACTGTTCAGGCACTAGCTGCTGAACACGTAAATTTGACCTGAAATTGATCTAGGTAAATAGACTATGAGTTAGGCACTAAATGAAACCCAAAAGTCTAGATCTGAAGATAGTATATTAGGTCAATAACATTGTAGCATATCACAAAAACACAAGATGCACTCGCTACCGCGATGTAGAATACATTCAGCGACATCTATAGAAATTATAACGAACTATTCTGCACAGTCTATACAAAAATAAAGGAACACTTCGATAGCGCGTCTAACTGGCCGGCAGCGACATCTAGCGATAAAATATTACACTATTGATCTTGAACAAGTGCCCAGACAACCGCTGGTGTAAATTCGACTCATGTAGTGCAAAGGCGGCCGCTGAGTCGATTTAAACCTGCAATAAGTATTCTGCATATTGTTTAATCCAAACGTTTGCGGAATTAGGTTTATCGGAGGTTGAAACGATGGATCATCAGTAAAACAAAAACTTTCTGTGATATTATATAGGTACATGAACATCAATACATCGTAAAATGCTATTATTACTGATTGATGTGGGAAGATGCAGACCTCAGTCTACAACGGCCGTAATGCCTGTGTTTTTCTTTATATTTAATAATAAATTTTTCTTATCTATAGAGGAAATAATGGAAGTTCGAAGTTAAATACGAATGTATACCCTATACGTACATAGGCATATTTAAATGTTACATCCTAGTCTAAAAAATGTTGAAATAATGACAAAAAAATAAAGTTACACTTTACTTTGCACACCTACCTGATTTTTACAATCTGCGGGCTGTAATAGCCACTATCCACTTCTGTTCTTAAGCAACCCTTTGTTTAAAACTTTTACCTGTTAGCTATGCCCATATACACTTGACAATTAAATCTAGCATTTCTGTTACCCCAACGTGAACTGATAAGCCTATTGTTGTGGCTGGCTAAACAAAATGCAGCTATTTCGTTACCTACCACCGGGTGGAATTTTAGCAAGGTTTTCAAACAGAACTTTCTAGAATCGTTAATATATGGAAATTTCGAAG
Source organism: Blastobasis adustella (assembly GCA_907269095.1). Classification (NCBI taxonomy): domain Eukaryota; kingdom Metazoa; phylum Arthropoda; class Insecta; order Lepidoptera; family Blastobasidae; genus Blastobasis; species Blastobasis adustella. Next base: position 14,187,058 of record OU026117.1, on the reverse strand, counting down.
GACTTCAATTTGAGAAGGACATCAGTTTGAATTATTGTACTTTGTGGCATTTAAGAGGGAAGTAGGTACTTAAACAGCGCCCACAGGATATCAAAGTTGTGATGCCTGTAATGTAGTCAGTAAATACATAGTGCCGATTTCTAAGACGGTGGACGAAGGAAAGCATTATCACATACTCAGTTTGAATTATTGAACGCTGTGGCATTTAAGAGGGAAGTAGGTACCTATGGCATGCACTCGCCTATACAAAAAGATAAAACGTTTTCAAACCACTAAATTGTCTACCTGCTACTCGATATTTTTTTAGTAAGTATTTTCCTGACTCTATTGTTGTTGTCTAATTGTCATTAAATGAGTACCACCACGGAGAGCAGGTAAAAATTCAAGCACTAAAGAGTCGCAGGGATACAAATAAAAGTCTCCGAATCTATGCTCAGGCACATCATTCCGCACAGTGCGCTTGACTAGTTCACAACTCCGGAGAGTTAAATAAAGTGATCATGAATTCTTCGCGAAATGGTGTTGAGTATCGAGTTAATGAAGCCTGGGGAGAATCACTAAGATTGAGAGTGCGGGCACATTCCAATAATTACAGACGACATTTACTTGCCACTATCGAAGAATTATCAAATTTGGTTAAAGTAAGTATTTTCTTAACTTTTGAATCTTTCTCATTTATTGCTTTAATTTATTTTTTGTATTCAATCTTTTCAGTGTAACTAAGTAGGTACATTAACGAAATGTATTGTTTAGTGTGACACTTAAATATTGTGTTCTATATTGAAATAAGTGTATCGATTCTCTCCGTAGTAATTTACATGGTGCAAACAACGTCAATAATATTAATTATGATTTTTTAAGGTTCAGAACTCGCGTGACATGGCTCAACAAAGAGCTAAGCATAATCAAACTCAGAAGTCACGTCGGGCTTTGACCACGACACAGACGCTGGCTTCGGACTGGCTTGATGATGACTTACCTCAGGTAATTGTACATAATTTGTTAAGATAAAAAAATCTCATGTTGTTTTCTAACTTGCATTTTTCTATTTATTTTAGAATACGAGAGTCATCTAATCATCGACGTTCTGCTCAGAATCCGAATTGCAGATTTTACCATAATAAGTATGTAGATATTATAATCTTTCCTTCTCCATTCTTTGTAAGATATAATTCAGACCTAATATTTTTGTTTCTTTTTTTATTTATATTGTGTTTTTCTATGTGAGTGGTAATAGTTTATGTGTCTACCTAAATTTAATAATAAGTTTATTAGTAATTTAAAGTTTGTATGTATGTATTTTATCTTTGTTTTATTAAAGTTGTTGTTTGACTTGCTTCGTCATATTTGCTATAAGTATTCTATATTTCTGATATTAATTTCTGTAAATATTAAGTGCTTTTTCCGTAAATGATTTTATTTTAATTTATTTGAATAAGTAATTGACAAATAAGTAATATAAGAAAAAATTGCATATCATTCTTTTATTTTTCATAAAAAAAAATCATTTTAATCAAAGTCATAGTAGGGAACAAAAATATGAAGAGCGGTTTAAACTTTTTCACTTTCGATATATCACCGTAAGATAGTGATGCTTATGTGTGTTTTCGAAAAACACGTTAAATTGTTAATGGTTTGGTTAATATTGTTGCGATTCACAATTTTTGATAGTTTATTAGAGCTAGATACATTATCAACTATCAATCTAAATCTTACGGTAACAGATATAATATTTTAACACGTTTAGAGCCACGTAGCCCACCATGTGGGCCAACTGGAAACTCCCGTTCAGGCCAAGGCGCAAATCACAATTTCGTCAAAACTTGTTGTTAAATTTTTGTTATACCAAACCATACAAATTTATTTAATTTTTATCAGGAATCGTTAGCAGACCTTCTTTCATGATAAAAACAACGAAAGTGTAACTAGGCTTACATGGTGTCCGCCATGGCCTCTTATGAAGAAACTCTGTTTACAAGCTCGCGGAGGCCACAGGGTCACGTAGCGGCCAAGGCAGCGGCCCCGCGCAGTTCTCGACCGTTCGATATCGCATTTGTTGATATTTGTTTATAGAATCATGAAATTGGTCCAGAAGCAATGCCATATTGGACATTTTGGAAAAAAATGGTCAACCAACTTCTTTAGTGTATTTCGATTTCATGCAAGTTGTATAAGTAATAGTTGTGTTTGTAATTTTGTAATGTTTATTAACATCAGAAAGCCCTCTTTTTGGCAGGAAACTATGTAACTATTCACTGCACGTAGCATGACACGTCTTCGCCGGTATTTTAATAATAACACCGGGATAGTACCTAATACCTTTGAGTGGTCTTACCACATCCGCAGCATTCCAACAATACATCCTATTAAATTTTATAACTAAGTAAAACATGAAAGCCAACCGGTCTTATGTTATGCTGGGCCATGCGGCCCACTTCTTATCAAGGTTTGTTTGATTTTTTGATACTTTTCGTGTAAAATGTATTCATGAGAATCATCATTGTGGCTCACATGGTGGTCACCATGTCCTAAACAGAACATTCAGGGACAAGTCACCGGTGTCCCTCATGACCTGGGGGACATGAATTTGTATCAATAACAGATATCTGATTTGCAAGTACATTAAATCAAATTGACACGCTACTCAATAAATGTGTTTGGTAACATTGGTAAATCTCCACACGCTGGCAGGTAACAAAAAATAATGGCCTAGCCAGGCTTTACAATATGCCTATCAGTTCACAGTTGATAATAACCGAAGCGCCAGTCCGTTAAGTAATTGGCAAGTGTTAAAGGGCAAAAATTCTATAGTCTTTTATTGCTTATGATGTCCATCTTTGGCCCTGGCTACACAGAAAAGAAAGAATACCAATGTATTTTTTTAAATGTGCAATAAAGAGTTATTCACTCATTAAAAAGACGTAAGACGCAGACACGTCGCAGACGCGGCGCCTCTTTAATTTACTTTCATTCAAAATGCATAGAAGCGTCGCAATGCAGAATACACAGCAAGGATGGGCGACGACGCGACGCAGACATTATTGCAAAACATACAGAAAGCAGAAAGGACGGGACACGGTCGTGACCGGGGGTGCGGGCGGGGCGCGGGGAGCCGCGTCAAGCACGCAGCGCTTGCTGTTTTTGTCCAGCCTGCATTATTGACTGGTCCTAAAAAAGGAAACGCGACGTTCACGTCCCGTCTTTTCTGCATGTTTTAAAAAGTCGCGTCCGCACCCTGTGTAAGCCCTGTATGCGTCTTACGTCTTTTCTGTGTGGCCGGTCGCTTTGATGCACTGATGGCTGAAGCGAAGGGTTCTCGATATGATATTGTTATAGTTTCAGTTTTTAAATAAATATAACATTAAGCAAGATAAGAACAGTGTACTACATTTTTATTAAATTTATAATAAAAGAACATTTCAAATTTTTAATAAAGCAAGAGAGAAAGATTGCGGGCTAATACTTCGATAAGCGCATTTTCTGGTTAATCTAAAAGCCAGTCTTTACAATATGCTTTATGCATATATGTTAAAACTTAGGTACCTATAACTTCTTTCTTTTTGAATCGATTTTAACGGAGTTTTTAATTGTTCAAGCCCATTACAACGTATGTAGAATGTTTAAAATATTACAAGTGTTTTTAGTTTACGTTTCGGTCACTAGATGTTGCTGACGGTATTATACATCGCGCTAGCGACCTCGCCTTACCATGATTTTAAATACTTTTGATATATTTGTATTAAACCTCTCCGTTCTTAAGGTGTTATGTTTTTTATTTCAACACCGTGGGATTTGGGCCCTTGTTACAGATGTTACTTGAACATTAATTATTTTATACATTGGAAATAAATATGACAAATTCGTCATCAAGCTTCCACCCTACTTCTTCTTTCTATGATGACTTTGATATTTTAAAATTTAATAAAAATAACACTTTTCAATATTTCTGCCGTGTCGTTATTTTGGCAAAATTGAGTTATTTGTATACACAGAAATGATAGATTTCGTTGCTGTATTATATTTTTCGGCGATTTTGCATGTATAAACAATACAGTATGTCTGAGTAACATGTTAAGAGTTCCTGAGGAATAGTAAGTGGTTAGGTTTTAGTTAATTTACTGTATTATTTACTAGGAATATCATATAACATGGTACCAATTACTGTCGGACACGCAGAAACGCCGCCTCCAAACGGTGCAAAACTCCAGCCTGAGGATGATAGTAAAAGCTGGACGTTACGTCCGAAACGACATCATAGCGCGCGACCTAAGGATGCCGTCCGTCGACGAGTTCGTCCGATCGCTGTCGCGTCGAATGTTCGACCGCGCCGATCACGGGCGACAAGGTGGGGACCTTCAACAGATCGCCCCCACGAAGCCAGACCGCCTGAGAGAAGGCCGCTGCCGCGAGAGCTGCTGCGCTCCCCGTCCCCATAGATGGGTCGAGCGCGCAGCGAACTGCCGAACGGCTGCCTCCTCCCAAAATTGCTTCTTCCAAATAGCTTGCACCCAACTGCTTGGGGTCATCGCGCCTTAACAGATTAGCATAATCTGTTGGGGCGCGAAGATCACAAGCAAGCTCCACCCCCCTGCTTGTATCCCCATGCTTACCCCCTGTATTACCTGCAGCCAAACAAGCATCGACGACGCTGGTCTATCCACCGCTTCCTCGCCGCAGGATGCCGCCCGCTCGCTGGTCGCTCGTCGGGCCTCCCCAGTTAGCGGGTGAAGCCGAACAACTTATAAAGTGCAAGTGAAAGCAACTACCAAAAGTGTTGGGGACTGTTGAAAAAGCGTTACAATAATAAGAAGTTCATGTCGTCATGTATTTTAAAGCGGTTGTTTAGTCAACGCAATATGATTATAGAGTCATCACAGTCTCTTAAGGAATTGTTTGATACAACTACAGACTGTTTACATGAGTTATCTAACCTAGGAATCGATGTAAAAACCTGGGATGTCATAATAATTTACGTCATAACTTTGAAGTTGGACCCAGAGACTCGGAAGCAATGGGAATTGCATGTCACTACTACATCCGATGAACTGCCAACGTTCAACTGTTTCACTGGGTTTTTAGAGTCTAGATTCCGCGCTTTAGAATTTATTGAACCGAAAAACCGACAAAAGGTAAACAGTAATAATAGTTCACAAACAAAATCATTCCATACCGCTGCAAAGTTAAATTGTCCTCACTGTAATGAAGAGCATAGATTAGCACACTGTAAAAAAATCGCAAGCGAAACTATTGATGAGCGTCGTTCTTTAGTAAAAACATTCGATGTATGTTTTAACTGTTTGGCTAAAGGTCATTCTAGTAAAGTATGTCGAGTTCCAATCAAATGCCGAATCTGTAAGCACAAACATCACACATTATATCACCCCAAGTCCCACCACGATAGTGTTGGAACAGCTGCTACGGTAGCAGCTACAACCATAAGTACGGATAGCACACAAACATCGAATACACAGTTTGTACCGAACATTGCAACTCATTTTCTGAAAGGAGAAACTCAGAATCAAGTTTTATTAGTCACAGCTATTGTAAAAGCTGAGTCAGATAATGGGTATCCACAGATGTTGAGAGCGCTCTTGGACCAGGGTAGCCAAGCGTCTTTCATCACTGAGGCTGCGGTACAGATGTTGCGCCTGAAGAAAATAAATTCAAGTTGCTCTGTTTCAGGTGTCGGGGGGAACGTAAGTGCATTGACTTCGAAACATGTAGTTATGATTAACATACAATCAATACACGATCCCACTTTCACAATTGAAGTCAATGCGCATGTTTTGATTAAATTGACCACAATTTTACCTGAGCGTCAGTTACAATTGTACGACTGGCCATTTTTGCGTTCTTTAAGTCTCGCTGACCCTCAATTCGACATACCGAATAAAATTGATATTCTATTAGGGGCCGAGATTTATTTACTGTCGTATCATAAAAGAAGGTTTATATACAGGACCACAAGGCTCGTAAAACAATACAGAACGACTACAAAAGTCAGAATGGTTGTAGAAGAATCGTGCAAATACACGAATGGAGTTTCATTAAACGACACATTGATGAACGGACCACGTTTACAACCAGATTTGCGTCATATTGTATTAAATTGGCGAATGTATCCCATTAGTCTTGCAGCAGATATAAAGAAAATGTATCGTCAAATAAAAGTTGCGGATAAAGATACTGATTATCAACGGATTTTATGGAGAAATAATCGGGATAGCGAAATTGAAGATTACAAGTTTATACGAATCACATTTGGTATGTCATGTGCTCCGTATTTAGCGCTAAGAAGCTTACAACAGTTAGCTTACGGTGAGGGTGACAATTATCCATTAGCTGCAAAGAAAGTCCTCTCGGATTTCTACATGGATGATTTACTAATCAAATTTTGCTGGACGTCCTATGGAAAAGTATATTTGAGGAAGACTGAAAACTCACCTATCATACTTGTCAAGGACGAGCTTCAAATCCAGCATCTACTACAGACAATCTGACTATCCTTTCTGGACATCGTAACTATTTGTTTATAGATTTTTATTATATTAAGTTTAAGCTACATTATAACAGAAATAAAACACACAAATACTAATTTTACAGAGAAATGTACACATAATATACTTGACAGAACAATAAATCTCCACTCAAACAATACTTTGCCATTAAGTCATAATTCAAACACAGATCTTGTTAATGTACTCATACTATTATATAAAACTCCTAATGGATAGATCTCTTTATACATTAAATGATATAGACAAGACAGACATCGCAAAAAACATAAACTGTAATATTGAAAATTTAGAAAAGAATATACGAATAAATAAAAATTACCTAACAATTGTAACACAAAATATAAGAAGCATTTATAAAAACATTGATGATCTAGAAATAACCTTAAACAATTTAAAAAATTAACATAGATATAATAGTTTTAACCGAGTGTAGGCTAAATGACAGTAAACCTTTACCGCAACTTGCAAATTATAACTCTTTCTGTACATCCAAACATGTAAATCAATGTGATGGTGTGGCGATATATATAAAAAATTATCATAATGCACGGGTTAAAGAAATAGTCCTACAACAAGCCTCTTGCTTACAAGTAGAGATATATAATATGGCCTTGCTTGGTATATATCGCTCACCGTCTAACACTAATGCAAGTAAATTTATCGACTCACTCAATATCCACCTTCACACCATAGAAAAATACGAAAGCATTATTATAGCAGGTGATATAAACATAAATATTGCATCTAGGATGAGTGGAAGTGAAAATACATATGAAAGTCATAACAGGCATGAGTACTTGAATATGTTAGCTACTAATTAGCCGTGTGGTGTCCGGCATAGCCGTGTGGTGTCCGGCAGAGTAGAATAGCACCAACCCCTTACAGTCGTGGGTGTCGTACAAGGCGACTAATGTTTTCGAGGCTAAAGATCAAGAGTCTCCGTAGTCTGGAAAATGGGCAGCAGCATTTTCCATTATTATATTTAAACACTGCGATCTCCAACCCGCCTGCCAAGCGTGGAGATTATGGCAATAACCTCCCCCTTCGTGGGAGAGGCCCTAAGTCCTGCAGTGGACTGTTACGGGCTGTGATGATGAAGCTACCTAAATAAGTATAACATCATATCTACCTGACAGAAAACAGAGAGTAAAATTAGGAGCATACACAAGTACTGACCTATTCATAAACTACGGGTCCCCCAAGGAAGTGTGTTGGATCCAACACTGTTCCTAATCTATATAAACGACTTATGTAATATTAAAGTCCACAATAGCCACATCATCTCTTATGCTGACGACACGGCTATTATTTTTACTGGTAAGACGTGGGAAGATATCCAAAGAACAGCCGCAACTGAAATGGCAATGATAGCAAAATGGCAACCTGCTTACCCTAAACACTTCAAAAACAAATTATATCTGTTTTTCGATCAATAACCGATCTCAACCCCCTAACGATATTGGTGTTAAAATACATCAATGTCATAATTATCTTGAAAACAACTGCAACTGCTCAATAATACAAAAAGTCACACATACAAAATATCTCGGAGTTGTTATTGACCAAAGACTATCATGGCATACGCAAATAGAAACCACGACATGCAGAATCAGAAAGCTTGTATGGGTATTCAAAAACCTCAGGCATGTAGTACCAGTTACAGTACTAAAACAAATCTACATTGCGTTGGTACAATCAGTGTTTAACTATTGTATCTCTATATGGGGAGGGAGTTCAAAAATGAAATTTCTTGTGTTGGAAAAAGGACAAAGATGCCTAATAAAAGTAATGTACTATTAGGAGATTAAATTTTTTATTTTTAAATGTTATAAAAGCAGAGTGTTCCTTAGCAGCGGTTTCACTTTCTCGGTGTTGTTTGACCTGGACGGATCTCGCTGGTTTGCTGGCTAACAAGGTACCCTCTGTTTCGTATTTTTATTTTGTGTATTTTTTGCAATGCGTTGTTGTTCCGTTTTAGAATGAGTTTAAGTTAATATTTTTGTGTTTTATTTAATTAATAATAAACCCTTGTCTGATTTGTGTACTCAAAGTTGTTTTTTTTAAAGCAAATTCCTCTTCTTTGCTAAAATCAGAAGTGGGATCTGTTTTAATGCCTTGACGTTAAGCCATTCTTGACAAAATTTTGTTTAGACTAAACGGAACAACAACCAGTGTTTCTTGTTAATTTTTGTCGTAACTGTGTGCTATGCCGCGTTCGCGCCAGCCGCGGTCCAGGTCAAAACGACATCGTCGCGGGTCGCATACCAGGTCAAGGTCTCGTGGCCGGTACTCGCGAGACCATCGCAGGAATAGGTCTCCGGCACCCCGTGGTGAACGTCACCGTAACGATAGCCATGGTGATTCCCGTACCCGCGAACGTTGTCGAACTACCCCCGCGCGCTCACAGTCGCGTAAAAGTGTCGATTCGCGTCGATTAATGCGGTCGCCGCCGATCCGTGTTTCACGTTCCTCGCTCGCGATCTAATCGTCGTGAGAGTAATCGTACTCGCACCCCACCGATTTTGCCTAACATTCAACAAACATTAGGCACAATTTTAACTCGGTTGGAAGCACTCGAAGGTAATAACGCTAATTCCACAGCAACTCAAAGTGCGCCTAGTGAAATGACGGTGTGTGCGAAAACGATTGTAGATGCAATAACTGCGGTAGTGCCGACGCGTTCACAATCTTACTTTATTTCTAATTTTGACCCTAATGTAAATAACGTTGACTCGTGGTGCCAGGAAGTAGACCGCGCTAGACAGATTAACCGATGGGATGATAACGAGTGCTTATCACGAGTAGCTAATTGCTTGAAGGGCGACGCTAAGACATGGATCAACGAATGGGCAACCAATGACAGGTCTTGGACCAACTTCAAACGCGTATTTATACCTCTTTGTCCCCGCAAGCTGGATTTTGCGAATATACTGTACGAAACAATGAATAATACGTCAGATAAGTTTTCAACTTATGCTGAGTATGCACGGCGGACATTGTTGCGTTTGAAGGTGGTTCAAGGACTTAGTGAAGACCTTATGACTCAGATTACCATTCGGGGCATTACGGACCCACATGTTCGATCGGCCGCCGCTAACGGTGATTTGAATACCGAGAATTTAGTCTCATTTCTGTCCATATATGTCAAACCTAGCTGCTCAAAAACTGACACGCGGACTTCCAATGTCAAAAAGCCGACAGTGCCCACTAGGGGCTCAGGTTCTAAGTGTTTCATTTGTCACCGCACGGGTCATAAAAGCTATCAATGTAGGAAACTAAAAACAGATTCAGAGCCTAAACCTAGTACGAATACGCCACAACCTAATTCCAAGCCGGACGGTAAAACTTGTTCGTTCTGTAAAAAACCCGGCCATACTGAAGATCGTTGTTTTGCCAATCAGCGCTCTAGTTCGCGTAATACCCACAATGTCAATTTATGTAAGGATGTCGTGAAGTCTAACTTAAAGAGCGATATAGTGACCGCTGTGATTCAGGGTATTCCAGTGGACGTTTTAATTGATAGCGGAGCTCATAACGTCTCCTTAATATCCTCTGATGCCTTAAAATATTTTTCATGTAATGTGAGACCCTACACTTGCACGATCCAAGGTATAAGTAACGACAAAATTGATGTTACTTCATGCCTCACATTAGTCTTGGAGTTTGATGAAATTTCCATCGAGGCCGAACTCGTAGTCGTACCCCGCTAGCTGCATGAGCACCCCGATCATCATAGGAACAGATATTCTTAATCGCGACATTATTACATACGTGCGAACGAAAAATCGACAATATCTCACTCACTCGAAAGTTAATGTTAATGCTTGCGTTACTGGCCGTAGTGCGGTTAACGATTTGCCATTGAATACGCCCTTAGAGCCAGGACGTGATCGCGACGCTTTGCAAGAGGTCATCAATGAGTTCTCTGATTACTTTATATCTGGCACTGCCACGACTACCGTCAAAACGGGCGAGATGCATATTAAGTTAACCGACGATACCCCTGTCACTTATCGTCCTTATAAATTAGCCCACCATGAAAAATTAAAAGTTCGGGAGATTATTGATGACCTAATGCAAAAGGGTATAATCCGAGAGTCTGAGTCTGCGTATTCCAGCCCAATTCTTCTAGTGAAGAAAAAAGACGGATCAGACCGCATGTGTGTGGATTTCCGCGCACTTAATCGCGTAACCGTCAAGGATAGGTATCCACTACCCTTGATAGAGGATCATATCGACAGATTAGGCAGTTTTGAGTTCTTTACATGTCTTGATATGGCTACGGGATTCCATCAGATCCCTTTAGACCGAGAGTCAATCCCAAAAACCGGTTTTGTCACGCCTGAGGGGCATTTTGAGTACCTAAAGATGCCTTTTGGACTTTCTAATTCGCCCATCGTATACCAACGAATAATAAACAATACGCTAAGGCGATTCATTGACTCCGGCAAGGTGTTAGTGTACATCGGTGACGTCCTGATTATGAGCTCGACCGTTGAGGAGGGAATTCGCTTACTGCGCGAAGTTTTGCAAACCTTAACCAAAGCTGGCTTTTCCATTAATCTTAAAATGTGCTCTTTTCTGTCAAAAGAAATCGAATATTTAGGATGAGTCATCAGTAAAGGCCAGGTTCGGCCGAGCAAACGTAAAATTGATGCTTTAGTAAACGCGCCTATCCCCACTAACGTCAAACAGGTACGCCAGTTTTTGGGCCTCGCCGGGTATTTTAGGCGGTACATTGAAGGATACGCAAATAAGACGGCATGTATTGCTCATTTAACGAAGAAATCGGTCAATTTCGAATGGGGCTCTGAACAGGAGCAGGCGCGTCAGTTACTTGTTAATTGTCTTACTAGCGAACCAATATTGGCAATATTTGATCCTAATCTACCGACGGAGGTTCATACCGATGCCAGTAGTGCGGGATATGGAGCGGTGTTGCTTCAAGTTCACGAACACAATAAAAAACGTGTAGTCGCGTATTTCAGTAAGTCCACACAGGGTGCGGAGAGCAGATACCATTCTTACGAACTGGAGACCCTAGCAGTCGTAAAGGCGTTGCAACATTTTAGGCAATATTAAATCGGCATTCAGTTTAAATTAGTTACCGACTGCAATGCGCTTAAGTCGACAGAGCGTAAGAAGGATCTGCTTCCACGCGTGGCTCGGTGGTGGATTTATCTTCAGGATTTTACGTTTACCATCGAATATCGTAAATGGATGATGATGTCTCATGCCGACTACCTTAGTAGAAATCCCGTTAATCAGGTAAATCAGATTTCGCGTCCACGTAATTGGGCTGAGATAGCACAGTCTGCTGATTCCGAAACGAGTGAGTTGATGGAGAAACTCCGTGAAGGTAATTTAGATGATCGCCGTTACGTTGAGCGAAATGGCGTTCTGTACTATAGGTACAACCCCATTGGGGAAGAAAGCAGAATTTTGTGCTAAATACCGCGTGGACATCGATTGTCTTTGTTACGAATATTTCACGATGAACATGAACATGTCTCTACCGAGAAGACTTTAGATTTAATTTTAAAGCATTTTTGGTTCCCTGGTCTTCGTTCTTTTGTTAAAAAATATATTGCGCATTGTTTAATCTGTATTTCAAAGAAACGTGTACCTAGGGCGCCACGCCAACCTATAACATCTTGGGCTAAACCGGAACTGCCGTTCGACACGCTGCATGTCGACGCATTGGGACCACTGGCAGAGTCCAACGGATATAAGTTCGTTTTGATAATTGTAGACGCATTTACGAAGTATTCGCTATTGTACCCGATACGTAGGCAGGATGTCACTGAACTCCAACGGGTAATGACAAATGCAGTTGCATTATTTGGTGTGCCGAAATTACTTGTGACCGATCGCGGACGTATGTTCGAATCTTCAATTTTTACCAAGTGGATCAGCGACATGGGGTGTGACATACACTATATCACGCCGGAAATGCACCACGCGAATGGGCAAGTGGAACGATATGTTCGCACCGTCTTAAACATGATCCGCATAGAGACGAATTATAGGAATGCTCAATGGTCGGACACATTATGGAAATTACAGCTTGTGTTGAATATAACAAAACACAAGACAACCCAACACTCCCCGCTCAACTTGTTAATTGGCACAGACAGTACAACACCCGTTATACGCTCGTTGATACGAGTTTGGCAGTTGATGGCTCTCGTCCCAACCGGGATGCTTGGCGCGAGATTTGTCGTGGTCGGGCGATTGAACAATCGCGTAAGAACCAACAGCAACAGGACAGTTATGTTAACAAAGACCGACACGCTCCTCGCCGCTTCAATGTGAACGATCTTGTTTTTGTAATCAAGTTTTCGCAGGCTACAGGAAAGCTTGATCCTGGCATGAGAGGGCCGTATAAAGTTCTGAAGGTGCTGGCCAGTGGCCGGTACGAGTTGAAGCTGCTGAGCGGTTCCTATGGGAAGACGACACAGGCTGCGGCCCAATACATGGTCCCATGGAAAGGGGAGTGGTGCCCCGAGACATGTGCAGCTTTCTTTGATGGTGAGTGTGCACATGGTGAGCCTGAGGCTTTTTGTGGTTGCCTTCAGTATTATTATTAATAATATATATATAATGTATTATTTAATTTAGCATACTTACCACTAATGATTACTAGTTATAAACATACAAACATACATTTTGTTCCCGGATATTGTGTATCTCCGTTCAATAACTCTACTGGTAGCGCCCCCTATTCGAAATGAATGTGAATCTTATTTTATGATGTGAAATGTGGGTGCGCTTAAAAATTGATGATTTGCGACTGTGCTGGTGTCCATTACATGAATGTACAAATTTCTGGCTTTAATTAATTTATCCCGACGTGTTAGAGTCTGTGAGTGTTCTACACGTACCTAAAAGTTATTAATTTAAACATGTATCAACTTGCATTCTATGGAAGAGCGGGGCTTCCTGATACAGGTATTTTATACTTAAAAGGAAGATCCCAACCACTGTTGTATCTAATTAAGCATGTTTATGAAATAAAGAAAGTTTAAAATTTTAAAGTTTAACTGGCTGTCAAAATAAAGAAGAAGCTAAAATATTATATTTACAAATGAATGAATTGTTGAGTAAAGGAGGCTTCGATCTGTAGAAATGTACCTGTAACAAAGATAAAATTTTAGAACAATTTAAAGAAAACACAAAAAGAGATTTACAATTTAAAACAGATGATATTACCAAAGTATTAGGACTTACCTGGAACCGGAACTCAGATGAATTTACTTACACTGTCAAACTGTCTTCTTCGCCGCCGATGGAACCTGAAACTAAAAGGAAAATTATATCACAGATTAGTAGATTATATGATCAGTTAGGTTGGATAGCACCTTGCATAGTCAATTTTAAGATATTTATTCAAAAACTATGGATTTATAATAGAGGTTGGGATGAAAGTCTACCACAGGGGTTAACTGATGAATGGCTAAAATATTATAATGAACTATCAAATATACAACACTTTCACTTACCGAGATGGTATAAAACATTCGACACGGATGCTAGACTGTAATTGCACGGATTTAGCGACGCTTCTAATCTATAATATAATCTTTCTTCGAATCGTGGGCTCTATGGGTGAAATACACACTACATTAGTCACCGCCAAAACGAAAGTTGCACCTATTAAACAACTGTCAATTCCACGTTTAGAACTTTGTGGTGCTGTTCTAACCACTAAACTACTGATGGAAGTTGCATTTGTACTCAAAATACCTACCTCAAATTTATTCGCCTGGACTGACTCTACCATCGTCTTAGCGTGGTTAAGTGACCACCCCAGCCGTTGGAAAACATTCGTTGCGAATCGCACCTCTGAAATACTAAATTATATTAAACGAAACAAATGGGCTCATGTAAGATCCGAAGATAACCCTGCTGATTGCGCCTCTAGGGGCATGTCTACGATGGAATAATTACACAGTCAGTTGTGGATTGATGGACCTTCATAGCTACGAAATGACAAACTGGAATAACAACAAATAAATGTTGAAATGAACACTTATCTAGAAAAAAGATCTTTGAAGATACACACATCTACAGTAGCTGAAAATGATGATGCATTGTGGCTGAAGTACTCTTCCTTGACTAGATTAGTTCGAGTTATTGCCTATTGTCGGCGATTCCTTCGAATGAAACAAAGTTCCAATCTGAAGTCTACACAATCACCAAATTTAACCGCATTAGAAATCAATGAAGCCTTACTCACTTGTTTACGTCAAAAAACTCATTTTGAAAAAGAACGTAACGCTGTTCTGAAAAAAGAAAATCTTCATTCTTCTAGTATACTTAAAACATTAAATCCATTCATCGATGCAGATAACGTAATGCGAGTTGGTGGTCGTATTCAGAAATCTTCATTACCTCAAATAACTAAACACCCGATAATTCTACCGAACAATGAACATTTGAGTAAATTGATCGTTGCTGATGCACATGAAAAAACTTTGCATGGCGGTTTACAGTTAACTTTAAACTATATATAGTCAAAATATTTTATTTTTCGTGTCAAAATCATTATTAAGGCTCATATTCGTAACTGTGTACCATGTATTCGCCATTCAGCAACTATCAATGTACAGCAGATGGGTCAATTACCGACATGTAGATTAAACCCTAGCAAACCATTTCTTAATTCTGGAGTTGACTATGCAGGCCCAATTAAAATAAGAGTATCTAAAGGTAGAGGTCAACGAGCTTATAAAGGTTACATTTGTTTATTTGTTTGTATGGCTACTAAAGCCATACATATTGAAGTAGTATCAGACCTCACCTCTGAAGCATTTCTGGCCGCATTCAAACGGTTTGATGCTAGACGAGGATGTTGTAGCCATCTTTGGAGCGATAATGGCACAAATTTTGTCGGCGCTTCCAAAGAATTAAAATATCTGTTTCTGGATGAAGCATCGCTATGGCTCTTGAATGGCATTTCATACCGCCACATGCACCGAATTTCGGAGGCATTTGGCAAGCAGGGGTTAAGAGCGTCAAACATCACTTGAAAAGAGTCATTGGTGAATCGACTCTAACCTTCGAGGAGATCACTACAGTGTTGACTCAGATTGAGCCTTGCCAAAGTTCAAGACCTTTAGGACAAATTAACGACGATCCAAAAGGGCATTCACCGTTAACTCCAGGTCATTTTCTCGTTGGAGAGCCGTTAATCTTAGCACCAGATAAGTATTATGAATTGTCAAATATTAGTTGTTTGCGTAGGTGGCAAATGACTCAAAAAATGGTTCAGTGTTTCTGGAAAAAGTGGTCCCAGGAATATTTGACTCAGTTTTTGCAACGGTATAAGTGGATTAATAAAACAAAGGAACTTGATATAAATGACGTTGTGCTAGTTAAAGAGGACAATTTACCTCCAGCCAAATGGCTGTATGGTTAAATTGTTGACGTTCACCCTTGAAAGGACGGGATATTAAGAGTTGTTACACTTCGTTGTTAGAATTCATTGATAAAGCGTCCAACTTCAAAGTTATGTCTGCTTCCTAAGATAGAATAGCAATAGCTCTACGTTGATTTTCTTGGCTGTACATTAAATTTGTTATTGTATTACTTGTTAGTTTATAGATGATAAATAGTTTACCTATTGATTGTAGTTTGCTCTACTATGTTAATTAATGTTAAGAACTGCTTAACTATATAATTTACCATTAAGGTGGCAAACAAGCCTTTAACTTTTGAAATATTTAAGATTGTAATAGAACGTATGTTTATGTAAGGTAAAAGGCCAATATGTTCAAGCCCATTACAACGTATGTAGAATGTTTAAAATATTACAAGTGTTTTTAGTTTACGTTTCGGTCACTAGATGTCGCTGACGGTATTATACATCGCGCTAGCGACCTCGCCTTACCATGATTTTAAATACTTTTGATATATTTGTATTAAACCTCTCCGTTCTTAAGGTGTTATGTTTTTTATTTCAACACCGTGGGATTTGGGCCCTTGTTACTTAAACATTAATTATTTTATGCATTGGAAATAAATATGACAAATTCGTCATCAAGCTTCCACCCTACTTCTTCTTTCTATGATGACTTTCATATTTAAAAATTTAATAAAAATAACACGTTTCAATATTTCTGCCGTGTCGTGATTTTGGCAAAATTGAGTTATATGTATACAAAGAAATAATAGATTTCGTTGCTGTATTATATTTTTCGGCGATTTTGCATGTATAAACAATACAGTATGTCTGAGTAACATGTTAAGAGTTCCTAAGGAATAGTACAGTAAGTGGTTAGGTTTTAGTTAACTTACTGTGTTATTTACTAGGAAAATCATATAACTAACAAACAGTGCAGTAAGTAGATAACATACCTTTAATAAATAAATTATATTTTGTGAAACCTAAGAAAGAATACAGTATGAGTTCCTTACTGCATTATTGCTTAGTACATAACGATTCTCTAAAAATAATTTTACTAAGGTTAAGTACAGTACAAATTGCATACTGAGTTATTGTGTAGTATATGTTAACGATAACGTCACTAAACTCTTAAAAAAAGAATACAGCATATTTCCATACTACACTTTTTATTAGTAAAGGAAAATTATTTCATTCAAATTGTAGTCTTAAATAAAATATAAATGAATCATACTGCACTTTTCACAAGTTCTGGTTGGTACTTTTACGGGCTGGGCAGAGGTGATCGCGAAGGATGAACAGTAACTAAAGTTGCTTAGTCGACGGTTCGCCGTGGTAAGGAGCAGCAGACGTTAGAGTTCGGGTCTGCGATATTTTCCCGGGGAAGTATTTTACGGTTACTAAGGTTGGCATGAGCCATAGTGGTAAACAATTTAATACAATTTTAGACAAATTCGAACAAAGGATGATTCTGTTCATTTTAGATTATAGGTATTTCAATGATTTACACAAATAAAAACAATATATACCTACCCACCAGGCAAACCCTCACAAGTTGTGAGTCCTAACAGTCATGCAATTTGTTAGTTTGTACCTTGGTAACCACTGAACCAAAAAGCGCGAGCCAAGGAGGCGTTTCCAGAATTTCCGCTAAAAAGACATTGAGCACAATGCGAATCAAGTAAGGGCTCAGCACTGAACCGTGTTGAAAACCTACTAAATTTGGAAAGGGATTAGTATGACCTACGATGGTTTTGACGACGGCTCCAGTTTTAGCGTACATGTCCTGGATAATCTTAATGTAGGCCTCGGGCACAGACATTGACCTCAGAGTCCACAAGATCATCTCTCGAGTAACACTGCCGAAGGTCCTCTGCAGGTCGAGAAATGCAGAATGCAAAGGTTGTTTTAAAGGTTGAAGTAGTGGGACTCCTGGAGGATCTATAGAGTCTCAGGTCTATAATACGTTCGAATAGCTTCATTGTGTGGCTCATAAGTTTGATACCCTGATAGTTGCAGCACTTTTGCACACTGCTCTTTCCTTTATAAATTGGTATACGCCCAATCCCCAAAGTGATCTCCATTGTCTTCCAGGTTTCTATGGGTATTCCGTCATGGCTAATAGCTTTTCCGTTCTTCATACGGACCAGAGAGCTCTCCACCAAGGTTTGCAGGAAGGTGTGGGATCATTAATAGAGTTTGCACTTATGAGCAACTCGCCGTCTGGCTCATACAGACTGGCTCGACTCCGTGACTTTGCCAGCTTGTAGACGAACTCTTGCCCCTCTACAGTATCCAACACATTGTAGAATGCCAGCTGGGCTGACCGCGCCCTTGCCACCGCCATTTTAGCTTGCCGCTTTGCTATTTCTTGAAACATGTCCTAACTGCTTCCTGCACCTCACTATTTCACCATCCCGTGTCCTCAACAATTCTACGGCAGCCTTTCGACGTGCCGAATATTATTCGTCCGAGGTTGAGGATGGATTTCTGATAATGACACTAGAGTTTATTGGGGGTTTGCCCTTCGCATTTAAATCGCGGCCGTCGGCTGCCTTAATGAACTCCTGGCTCTTGCTTTTCGGAGTTCACCACTTACTAGATAGTTCGCAACGTTTCGCCGTAGGCCGTCTACTAATTATCCGGACGTCCATTGTAAGGACTCGGTGCTGTGTAGTAAGTGAGGCATTCCCCCTGGATGATCTTGTATACATGGCCAATGTTATGTCTTGAAATCAGCAGATAATTGATCTGTGACTGGTGCGGCCCCACTTTTGGAGGTGATGAGGAGTTCGGGTTTTTTCTGGAATAATGTGTTGACAACGGTTAAGTCGGTGATCAGAGAGTTTCGGAGAATATCTTTTTCCTCACTGTTTCGCTGGCCGCAGCAGCCACCGTGTACCCGACCGATTTCCTCGCTCCTGCGGTCTACGTAGCCGTTGAGTCGTTAGGGAAAAGTCGGTTCGCCTAAGCCCCATCCGTCTGTCACCTGGAGCACCGCGGACAGGTGAGGTTGGCTTGGGTCCATGAGATGGTGGTTGGGCCACATACGCTTCTAACATCCTATTTCTACCATATTAGGAGGGTATGGGGCCATATAACATATCATTCTAATACTAATTCTGAATAAAAGCTTACTTAATTGAAAGCAATTTTACTTATTTCTAACATTTACTACATAATAGTACAGTATGTACGGTACATACAGTACTTTTACTTAGGATCTCAACAGAAATTGAATGGTATTACCTATACTAAGAATACAAAGTTTTGTTTTTTGCACAGTATTTATAAATAATTTGGATGTGTATACATATTAGGCTCTGAAACAATTTCTTAGCTATTTAATAAACTAACTAATAATTTTATACAATCACAGATTTCCACACAATCGTAAAAATATCGCGCGCAACTTTTAAACGGCCATTTTTTAAAACCGGGTTTGGGTAACTTACTGTCCTCTTTCTTAGGACGGCAGAATTAATAACCACATCGGAGTAACATAGTACACTAACCAAACTTCAAGAGGTTTAGCCCTAATCCCGTACCTAATTTGTTAGCAGGTCGGATATCATAAAATTATAAATTCTGATAAAAACATCATGTCATTAACTAATTGCCATTCGTGTTTAAGCAACAATTGTTTGAATTTCTAAGTACATGCAACAAAACTTAATTATTGGATCGTTAGCAGGTGATTACTTTATCAATTATGATTGATGCTAAAGCTTTCGGTAGATATCTTTAAATAAAAGCTGGAAGTAATTTGACAATACTATTCATTTTGTTTACACTTCGCATCAAGTACCATAACGTCTTGATGGCCAGTACGTGCTGAACGCACGTTGACACTTTTATTTTCAATTTTTATACATATAATTAGTATTAGGTTTGGCCCTTCAGGCTCTGGTTGCTCATCATCCTTGCCTTGGAAAATTAGTTAATACTGTAAATTCTTACTACGTTGTAACTACGTTCTACAAATATTTTGATTCGGATCGAACTTCGATTAGAGTATTTTCTTTTGGGGAAATGATCTCTCGTTTCCTAAATATCCAATTGATAAAAGTAATTATGGTTTTTGACAAATACAAGGGTATTGGGGTATGTGTCTGGATTCTTACCGTTGTAACTACTTGTTTTCCTTTTGTTCAGAATCCAGGTGGACCACATTAGTGTGTTTATTTGGTGGCAAATATTTGATTTTGTACATAAAATATCACATTTTCCAAATTTATGTTTACCTTTTATTATTTTATTCTTTGGACGTCATATGTTATCATGCGGACACAGTTCATAGTCGGCGGAGATTTTAATTTTTTTTGTGCTCCTTTTATTCTAGATAATTGCTGGATCCAATTCTTCATCATGTCTTCATGGATTCCTTGGCTGCCAAACACGAGGTCGTTCGAAAATTAATATCGACCACTTCGGGAACTGGCTAATGGAATTGTATAATGGAACTTCCATTCAAAACCACCGCTATAAGTTTCCACTCTAGTAATATGACAGCTTTGTCCTAATTTTTTTCACACATGAAACTTAACTGAATATGAATCATGGAATTCATGCGACTGTTACCACTTTCCATAAAGTTGAGGTGTCTGTTTGTTTGACTGCTATTTCGAATAATTGATAATTACTTATTACCTGAGTTAAAACTGGACCAATGTAGTGCAAAGCCGGCCGCTCAGTTAAAACTGGACCCACATAGTGCCCAGGTGACTGTTGAGGTAGACCTGGACCCACATAGCGTCCAGGCGACTGTTGTGGTAAAAGTGGACCCTTACAGTTGTGCCCGGACGTCCGCTGAGAAGTCGTAAAGGAGCCCTGAAATTATGAAAATAAGTTGTTACTGTTTCTTAACATCATCATTACAGCCTATAAAAGTCCATTGCAAGACATAGGGCCTCTAAGGCTATGTTGAACGTAGAGGCAGGAGATGAAACATGAATATAAAGCAACACTCTTCTGTACGGGTGTTCGAAGGCGACAGCAAACCAACAAAACTTAGTGAAAGACGTGAATTTTCAAGTAAGTACATACTCCATTTTAAACTTTTTTTTAGCAACGCTGACCTTGGCATAAGCTGAGGTGACCGCTAGGGTGATGATGATGACATGAATGATGATGGTGAATTATGATGACATAAATCTTCGAGTGCCTATTATGTTAGTACAATACAAATAAAATAAATACTCTACATACCTGATTTAACAGCCACCACCCACATTCGGGACTGAAGCCGAGTCGAATGTCACTGCACCGATTCATATTAATATAATAATTATCCTTAGCAAACTGAGGTCTGAACTCGACAAGAGCACTATGCAAAATGCAACTGCATGAACCTGGAGGCTTTCATTTAAACTTATATAGATGACTACCCCTAAGCAATCCTTTGTTTAGATCTTTTACCTGAGTGCGGTGCCTTGGGCATCCGTTATCTCTGATGTATACTGATAAGCTTATCTACCTAATGACTGGCTAGGGCCTTAGGCTACTGATGTTGTTACCGACCACTGGGTGGAATTATATCAAAAAGTTTATGGCAATTTCCCAGCGCACAAATAAATAGTGACGAGCCAATTTATAACAACGCAATCATTTGATTTAAGGTGCGTAAAAAAAAAGTATTTAAATAAAATTAAAATTAGTCTATTTGCGGGGCTACGCCTGTGATATATTCTTTCAGTTTACTAATCTTAGTAATATGAAATATATTGATCAAACTAATTTATTAATTTAGCTATATCTAATCGAGGGACATATCCGTCCATTTTCCAGAAATTACACAGGTTCTAAATTTAACTACTTTTTGCCATGTGTTCTCACATCACAAAAAGGAGTTACATTTAATAGAGAGATAACATTTATCGATGCAAATAATATTTCTTCGGATTTTATGTACCTGCTTTGTGTACTAAACGCCTTATCTTAAAACTAATAAATTAATGTAATAAAAAAAAATTACAAAAATATTTTTGCTGTTTTATTGTACCTACTCTTATCTCGTACGAAAAATATTGAATACAAAGGAACAATCAAAGACTTCTATATATGGACCGGTTCATTGTACAAAGGCAATGAGACCACTTCATTGGAGCTAAAACTGAAATGGAGCTCCAACGTCGTCTCAGTGACGTTTCAGCCATGTATACGAATGGTCGTTATTTACAATATAAGAATGCCGAGTTGCGTAGGAACTACATGCACTAATTCCGATAAACAGCAACCAAAAACAAGGATGGAGTATCTTTTATCCGTAAAGTACAACAAACATCATTCATTACTTGTAAAACTTATGTTTTTAGCATTTCCAATAAATATTTCAGTGTTTATTGCTAAAATATTAACCGGCCATGATTAGTTGTTATGTTCAATCAAATTTAATGCAATCCATCTGCTTTTTTTTATTTGGCCGTCTTACATGCATGCGCACGACGTGACTTTGCACTGGCGGTATAACACCGTGGATTTGGTTCTGACCTAAATGTGGGTAGAACAGAAAAAAATACTTACTGTGATACGTTTAGTACAACATAACCCGAAACGGACTTATATTTGGAACTAGCGTCATAGTTACTTTTGTTCAGCTCGAAAATAGCTATTTAACGACGTATTACACATAGCTATTGCAATGGTTACCACTGTCCATACAAATTTTTGTAAGTACGCGTTAACAATGACATATCTGGCGGCTTGACAATATTGTTGACAAACCTATTCGACCCGGTGGCCAAAACCGGAACTAAGTGTTGCCGTTTTGAAATGTAATGTCAGACATGTTTGTACCACTGTAGACGATGCTATTTTATTTACTACGGTAACCGTCAGAGTTATTAAATAACAAGCTTTTTTGGGAACTATGGGAACAATACTTATACGCCAATTGTACAAAAATATTATTTGCTGTTTTATTGTACTCTTATCTCAAACGCAATACATTGAATAAAAAAGAACAATACTTTTGGGCCAAGGGTCACATTTTACTTGGTTTCCTTAAAATAATTGAATACCTACCCATTATCACATTCCTTACCTTATCTGCTTTGCAGGTGCCTGTCTAAGTAAATAACATGAATTTTTCCGACCTCCAAATATTGTATTCCTAATGTCATTGTAAAATCGCCCCATTCTCATGCAATACTTGTAGGTATTAGGCACACCAGGCACTCCATTAGGATATCCAGGTCTGCCTCTATAATATTAGTTGCCCTATACAACAGCCATGAATGGAAGACTTTGGGGGTTTACACATTATGGGTAATTTTGAGTTCAATGTTAGAAAATATTATTGGTATGAAATAATGTGAAAAATTATAATAAACAATAGCATTTGCATTATTTTAGCTTTACTGTAACCATTCTTTAAGGATGTATGTTTTATTTACAACATTTACTTATAAGGCTAAAATTTATAAAATTTAACAACGCTTAACTAATTAAACATATCTTATACAAAAAAAAATATGAAAATAATTAATAAACTAATCTAATAAACCGCTGCCATTAGGCAAGGTGCCCAAAATGCTGGCGGCATTGCCACGTTGAATTGCAATGCTTAAATGCTGTTCTAAATAAATACCAGCATTTAAATAATGAAATTTTAAAATAAAGTTAATAGTTTTATATATATATATATATATATATAACTATATATATATATATATACTAACTATATATATAATTTTTTTTTTTTTAATTCAGAATAAAAAAGATCAGATCTGTCTCCTACTTGAACAACAACTTTGACTTTTAGAAACAACGCTATCAATTCAAACATCTAATATAGCATTGTACTAACCATCCACTGAACATCTGAAATTTTGCTCTTTACTTTTTGGCTTCCAGCACGGTACAGCATCCCTACGTGCTGGATATATATCTTCGGGCTTAGTAAAAAGACTACTGTTCAGAATGTTGCCGACAACGTCAAACATTACGGGGACGCGGCTCTCAATATAGATAAGTTTTCTTCGTTTTATAACGACAAAGGATAACATTTTTCCTCGCGAAGGATCTCTGGTCTCGTGGAGTTGTGTTTAGGCGTTACGTTATGCCAAAACGTCCACATGACCAACCTGAAGAGAAAACGAAGGCCGTTTCCTGTGTGTCCGAAGAGTCAGGACTGTCTCGAGCCTGCGTAGCCCCTGCGCCGACCGCACAATTTCCGAGAAAACCCCTAGGTTATTACTGGGATAATACAAAGGTTGATTTAAAGTATTTGTATTAACACAAAGTATTTTAAGAATTACTAACAATATATGGGCATTATATTTATGTAAACCTGTATATTTTTATTATTCCCGTTATTCACGTTATATCTTAAGTTTAATTTTCATACAATAAAAATATAAAATATACACATTATAAAAAACCAAAAACCTAATTTTTTTTACATTTTTACATCACATTATATAAAAATAAATATATTACAAGAAACCTAAATCTAGAACACCGTCAGCAACGGAGCTATGGCTGCAGAGAAAGCCCTACCGCCTTCTGTTTGAAACAGAAGTCTGGCGAGATACTCTTAAGGTGTTGGTCGAGGCGATTTTGTCGTTCGGTCGAAGGCAAAGTCGTTCGAAGATTTGGAATGTGAATGTAAAAAGCTGAGTTTTTGATATGGAAAATAATTTACTTATTGAAATATACAGAATTTGCAACATTACTGTAAAATAAACCATAATGTTTGTGCTACTGTAATACAAGCGGCACCGCCGGCTTTATGGTCTGTCCAGACTGACTTTGACTGACGTTGTAAACTTGTTTTGAATTATATAATAAATATACATAGAATACGAATTTCAACAAAGTTTTCGGAAAAATGAAGTTCAATATTAGGTGGTGGGTACCACCTAACATTGAACTTCATACGAGCGAATTAAATATAATTTTATATGTCATTTCTAAATACGATACATAAAAATGTGTAAATGGTAGCAAGTTAGAAATTAATGTAAGTAGCTAGATAAATAAGTACTAGTCAGATAGTTTTTCAAATTATTCAGACTGTTGGTTTAAAAATTAGTAATTTTTCGCTTTTGATAATTTTTCAGATTGGACATTAGTATCGTAAAGAGGCATTGCTAAAATTTACCCTTTGGTCAGTAGTGGTCTATAAAGAGGTATGAGTGAACAGCATGTTTAACAATAAAAGTTTTAATTCATGACATAATTATGATTTATTACATTAAAAAATAACACTAAAAAATAAAAATAATAATAACACAGAATACATTTAAAACTTATTGCCTCTTTCTTTTCCGAGGGCGATGACTGGATGAAGGTATATCCGCTGACAGTTCCCATTGTATTATTGCCTGTGCCAATTTTTGTAATGTGGCATCAGTCAACCATGCAAATCCATGGGTGTCGACGTTGGCGAATAACTCTGACTCCAGTTCATCTAATTGTTGTCGTGTGTTGCCCATAACATACTGTGGTCGGCGAATGTGCAAATTGGTAGCTTGCCGGGGTGTAGCCGTCGAGGACATCGTTACATTGTTATGTGCAACTGAGTACGGATCCTGAAAAGATGAAAATATTGTTTCATTAGCTCAGTAACAAACATTAGGTAATGTTTCATGAAAGTGCTAATACGTATTTACAACTCGTACCAAAAGTGGTTAACGTCTGTTTTTGAAATTTATGAGTTGACGTACCTGAGTTAAAATTGAGCCCCGACAGTGCATAGGCTGCCACTGGGTATTTGAATGGGTACTCTGGTTATGGTGTACTCCACACGAAAACGCACGTTGAACTGGTACCGGAGCCTGAAACAAAGTATTTTGATTAAAAATTAATTGAGATTAAATTGAGAGTAGTCCTCGTTTTTGCTTTACATTAAACCTAAATATGTGAATAATAAAATATGTAGATGTAACAGCAACCGCTTTCTATAAGAATTGACTATTAGTTCAAGTAAATGACAAATACCTGAGTTAAAGCTGGACCCATGCAGTGTGAAGGCGGCCGCTGAGTCGACTTCGGCGCCCAGTGTACCTTTTGGTTGCTGAGAATTATAGGCGGCTGAAAAGAATATGCACATGGATTATTAGTAAGACATCAACATTTTTATAACATAATATTTTAGGAACTAGTTTTTGCCTGCAATTCGTAAATTGTTAATTCAGTTATTACGATTCGGACACCATTCCACGGGAACCAGATTGAATTTCAGGATAAATTTTGTAAAATGGAACTTTCATTCAACACCACCGCTATAAGTTTCCACTCTAGTAGTAGCCAGTAGTATGACAGCTTTGTCTTAATTTTTTTCACACATTAAACTTAAATGAATATGAATCATGGAATTCATGCGACAGTTACCACTTTCCATATAGTTGGGGTGTCTGTTTGTTTGACTGCTATTTCGAATAATTGATAATTACTTATTACCTGAGTTGAAACTGGACCAATGTAGTGCAAAGCCGGCCGCTCAGTTAAAACTGGACCCGCATAGTGCCCAGGTGACTGTTGAGATAGACCTGGACCCACATAGCATCCAGGCAACTGCTGTGATAGACGTGGACCTTTACAGTTGTGCCCGGACGTCCGCTGAGAAGTCGTAAAGGAGCCCTGAAATTATTAAAATAAGTTGTTACTGTTTGTTAACATCATCACTACAGCCTATAAAAGTCCATTGCAAGACATAGGGCCTCTTAGGCCATGTATAACGTTGAGACAGGGGATGAAACATGGATATAAAGCAACACTCTTCTGTACGGGTGTTCGAAGGCGACAGCAAACCAACAAAATTGAATATTCAAGTACATACTCCATTTTGAACATTTCTTAGCAACGCTGACCTTGGCATAAGCCGAGGTGACCGCTAGGATGATGATTATGATGACATAAATATTCATGTGCTTAATATGTTAGTACAATACAAATAAAATAAATACTCTACATACCTGATTTAACAGCCACCACCCACATTCGGGACTGAAGCCGAGTCGAATATCACTGCACCGATTCATATTAATATAATAATTATCCTTAGCAAATTGAGGTCTGAACTCGACAAGAGCACTATGCAAAATGCAACTGCATGAACCTGGAGGCTTTCATTTAAACTTATATAGATGACTACCCCTAAGCAATCCTTTGTTTAGATCTTTTACCTGAGTTTGGTGCCTTGCGCATCAGTTATCTCTGATGTATACTGATAAGCTTATCTACCTAATGACTGGCTGGGGCCTTAGGCTACTGATGTTGTTACCGACCAAAAAGTTTATGACAATTTCCCAGCGCACAAATAAATAGTGACGAGCCAATTTATAACAACGCAATCATTTGATTTAAGGTGCGTAAAAAAAAAGTATTTAAATAATATCAAAATTAGTCTATTTGCGGGGCTACGACTGTGATATATTCTTTCAGTTTACTAATCTTAGTAATATGAAATATATTGATCCAACTAATTTATTAATTTAGGTATATCTAATCGAGGGACATATCCGTCCATTTTCCATATATTACACAGGTTCTAAATTTAACTACTCTTTGCGATGTGTTCTCAAATCGCAAAAAGGAGTTACATTTAATAAAGAGATAACATTTATCATTGCAAAAAATATTTCTTCGGATTGTATGTACCTGCTTTGTGTACTAAACGCCTTATATTAAAACTAATTTATTAGTGTGATTGAAAAAAAATTTACTAAAATATTTTTGCTGTTTTATTGTACCTACTCTTATCTCGTACGAAAAATATTGAATACAAAGGAACAATCAAAGACTTCTATATATGGGCCGGTTTATTGTACACAGGCAATGAGACCACTTCATTGGATCTAAAACTGCAATGTAGTTCCAACGTTGTCTCAGTGACGTTACAGCCATGTATACGAATGGTCGTTATTTACAATATAAGAATGCCGAGTTGCGTAGGAAACACATGCACTAATTCCGATAAACAGCAACCAAAAACAAGGATGGAGTATCTTTTTTCCGTAAAGTATTAAGTATTTAGCATTTTTAATAAATATTTCAGTGTTTATTGCTAAAATATTAACCGGCCATAGTTAGTTGTTATGTTCAATCAAATTTAATTCAATCCATCTGCTTTTTTTTATTTGGCCGTCTTACATGCATGCGAACGACGTGACTTTACACTGGCGCAATAACACCGTGGATTTAGTTCTGACCATTAAATGTGGGTAGAACAGAAAAAAAAATACTTACTGTGATACGTTTAGTACAACATAACCCGAAACGGACTTATATTTGGAACTAGCGTCATGGTTACTTTTGTTCAGCTCAAAAATAGCTATCCAACGACGTATTACACATAGCTATTGCAATGGTTACCACTGTCCATACAAATTTTTGTAAGTACGCGTTAACAATGTTATATCTGGCGGCTTGACAAGATTGTTGACAAACCTATTCGACCCGGTGGCCAAAACCGGAACTAAGTGTTGCCGTTTTGAAATGTAATGTCAGACATGTTTGTACCACTGTAGACGATGCTATTTTATTTACTACGGTAACCGTCAGAGTTATTAAATAACAAGCTTTTTTGGGAACTATGGGAACAATACTTATACGCCAATTGTACAAAAATATTATTTGCTGTTTTATTGTACTCTTATCTCAAACGCAATACATTGAATACAAAAGAACAATACTTTTACGCCAAGGGTCACCTTGTACCTGGTTTCCTTAAAATAATTGAATACCTACCCATTATCACATTCCTTACCTTATCTGCTTTGCAGGTGCCTATCTACGTGAATAACATGAATCTTTCCGACCTTCAAATATTGTATTCCTAATGTCATTATATAATCGCCTCATTCTCATGCGTTACCTGTAGGTATAAAGCACACCAGGCACTCCATTAGGATATCCAGGTCTGCCTCTATAATATTAGTTACCCTATACAACAGCCATAAATGGAAGACTTTAGGGGGTTTACACTGTATGGGTAATTTTGAGTTCAATGTTAGATAATATTACTGGTCTAAAATAATGTGAAAATGATAATAAACAATAGCATTTGCATTATTTTAGCTTTACTGTAACTGTTGCGTATGATAGTAACTACCTATAGATACCTATAGCTATATCTATTAGCCGCGTCTCTCCTATGTTAAAATTGTTATCAGTGTAGTTCTTATACAGATCGAAATCAATCAACACGTACTGTTTGTTTCATTCCTTCCCTACGAACGAAAATACACCTTATAACAAGCAACATAGTGCTCACAATCGAGCCGCATCCTTGAAAAGTGAAAGTGATTTGCATACTCCTTTGACCTTGAATCGGCGAACGGTCGTGGGGATCGGCGCATCTCGGAAGCATTACCTATCAATGGAATAAATATTACGTAAAACTGCAGTAACATAATTCGAGTGTTTGGTCAGATTAATCTGAAGTTTTACTTCGTAAACAATGTCAACATTCAAGAAGCTTATCGAACAATTGGAAGATCATTTTGAACTCATTTATAAAGCGAAAATAAACCTAAAAAAGTGTCAAAAAGCGCGTTTAACCGGCGGATGGTTACAAGCTCGCCTGCAAATTGTTGACGAGTACTGGAGCAACGTGAAAATTGTACATCAAGAGTTTTTACGAAGTACTACGCGTGATGAAAGACTACAATTGTATTATTTTCAAGAAGATAAGTATCAAAGCTGCATGGATGAGATTCTGGAATTGAAGGGCGACATTATGGATTTACTGCGATCACCTACAAGTGTATCCGCATCACAATCACCGCAGCGAGTACAACAAACAAGTGATAAAATAAATTTGCAGGGTCATATGAAGAGTGACAATCTTTCGATCTAGATTTCCTCTAGATCGGTATGCCATAAACGGCCGCCAACCCTGAGAACTTTATTTCTATCTAAATATTGATTAAGCGTTTTTATACTGCTCTTATTCTTTACATTTTTCTTCCTATTTAATCTTTCTATATAATTTCCTAATTCTGTGTTCTGTGCTATTTTCACACATGTCATTAGTGCTTCTTCAATTTTTTCTGTCGAAATAGGCAATATTAATTTTACAGGAAACCTATTACTTTTAATAAATCTCTTGCATCATACTTCTTAATAATTCGGCCAAAGAATCAAAATTAACCAAATTCATCTTATAATCCTCTATTTCGTTCTCTATTTTCAGGTTAACTACAATATTTTTGTTTCTTTCTAAATCTGTGGGAATTATACATTTTATGTTATTACTCTTTAACCATTCTGGTCTTTCCCACCATAGTCTATTTTCACCAAGTTGTGGTAGTTGTTAACCTCTTGAGCCCTTGTCAGCTGGATTTTCTCTCGATATAACATGGTACCATTGGTTGCTGTTTGTGTTGTCCAAAATTTCTACAACCCGGTTACTAACAAAAGGCTTCCATTTATTCGGATCTCCAAATAACCATGATAGTACTACGGATGAGTCAGTTCAAGCGTAAATTTGTCCAATGGATACTCTCATAGCCTCTCGTACTTGTGTGAGAAAATTTGCAAGTAAAACTGCTCCACAGAGCTTTAATCTTGGCAGAGACACGGGTTTGATAGTAGCTACTCGCGTTTTTGATGCTACAATACCAATTTTAATATCTCAATTTGGTGTGGTTACTCTGCAGTGGACTACAGCGCAGTAGCTTCATTTGAGAAAAAATTCTGCAGCAGCAACCAATATATGGAGTATGTCAAAAAATCATGAATAATTAGTTTTATAACCATCTGTAAGGATATTACGGGTTTTTTTGCTGTTTCAGAGATAATTGGATTTTTCATATTGGCTCCATACAATTTTTTCGTAAAAAAATTATTATTGATTCGTTTTTGCGCAGAGTTAACTCGGATATCATTTTTATGTATAGTTATTGAATTTATAGCTCATGGAAGCAATTTCCGCCAATAAACCGACACATAAAAAGTTGAGTTGCCTATGTCTATGAAGGTCGATTTTCAGCCCACTGTGCGGCGCTGCTATTGTACCTGCGAACATACTAATCAAAAGATTATGGATGGAAAGACTTATTTGGGACGAAGAAGTAACAAACATCTTAAGAAAAACATGGCTTAACATAAGAGAAACATTCAAAGATTTGCATCAAGTCCTAATATACAGATGGCTATACACTGATTACACTGATGATAGTAACGTTGCTGACATCAGGCTACATGGTTTTTGCGACGACTCAAATGAAGCTACTGCGCTGTAGTCCACTGCAGAGTAACCACACCAAATTGAGATATTAAAATTGGTATTGTAGCATCAAAAACGCGAGTAGCTACTATCAAACCCGTGTCTCTGCCAAGATTAAAGCTCTGTGGAGCAGTTTTACTTGCAAATTTTCTCACACAAGTACGAGAGGCTATGAGAGTATCCATTGGACAAATTTACGCTTGAACTGACTCATCCGTAGTACTATCATGGTTATTTGGAGATCCGAATAAATGGAAGCCTTTTGTTAGTAACCGGGTTGTAGAAATTTTGGACAACACAAACAGCAACCAATGGTACTATGTTATATCGAGAGAAAATCCAGCTGACAAGGGCTCAAGAGGTTAACAACTACCACAACTTGGTGAAAATAGACTATGATGGGAAAGACCAGAATGGTTAAAGAGTAATAACATAAAATGTATAATTCCCACAGATTTAGAAAGAAACAAAAATATTGTAGTTAACCTGAAAATAGAGAACGAAATAGAGGATTATAAGATGAATTTGGTTAATTTTGATTCTTTGGCCGAATTATTAAGAAGTATGATGCAAGAGATTTATTAAAAGTAATAGGTTTCCTGTAAAATTAATATTGCCTATTTCGACAGAAAAAATTGAAGAAGCACTAATGACATGTGTGAAAATAGCACAGAACACAGAATTAGGAAATTATATAGAAAGATTAAATAGGAAGAAAAATGTAAAGAATAAGAGCAGTATAAAAACGCTTAATCAATATTTAGATAGAAATAAAGTTCTCAGGGTTGGCGGCCGTTTATGGCATACCGATCTAGAGGAAATCTAGATCGAAAGATTGTCACTCTTCATATGACCCTGCAAATTTATTTTATCACTTGTTTGTTGTACTCGCTGCGGTGATTGTGATGCGGATACACTTGTAGGTGATCGCAGTAAATCCATAATGTCGCCCTTCAATTCCAGAATCTCATCCATGCAGCTTTGATACTTATCTTCTTGAAAATAATACAATTGTAGTCTTTCATCACGCGTAGTACTTCGTAAAAACTCTTGATGTACAATTTTCACGTTGCTCCAGTACTCGTCAACAATTTGCAGGCGAGCTTGTAACCATCCGCCGGTTAAACGCGCTTTTTGACACTTTTTTAGGTTTATTTTCGCTTTATAAATGAGTTCAAAATGATCTTCCAATTGTTCGATAAGCTTCTTGAATGTTGACATTGTTTACGAAGTAAAACTTCAGATTAATCTGACCAAACACTCGAATTATGTTACTGCAGTTTTACGTAATATTTATTCCATTGATAGGTAATGCTTCCGAGATGCGCCGATCCCCACGACCGTTCGCCGATTCAAGGTCAAAGGAGTATGCAAATCACTTTCACTTTTCAAGGATGCGGCTCGATTGTGAGCACTATGTTGCTTGTTATAAGGTGTATTTTCGTTCGTAGGGAAGGAATGAAACAAACAGTACGTGTTGATTGATTTCGATCTGTATAAGAACTACACTGATAACAATTTTAACATAGGAGAGACGCGGCTAATAGATATAGCTATAGGTATCTATAGGTAGTTACTATCATACGCAACAGTTACAGTAAAGCTAAAATAATGCAAATGCTATTGTTTATTATCATTTTCACATTATTTTAGAACAGTAATATTATCTAACATTGAACTCAAAATTACCCATACAGTGTAAACCCCCTAAAGTCTTCCATTTATGGCTGTTGTATAGGGTAACTAATATTATAGAGGCAGACCTGAATATCCTAATGGAGTGCCTGGTGTGCTTTATACCTACAGGTAACGCATGAGAATGAGGCGATTATATAATGACATTAGGAATACAATATTTGAAGGTCGGAAAGATTCATGTTATTCACGTAGATAGGCACCTGCAAAGCAGATAAGGTAAGGAATGTGATAATGGGTAGGTATTCAATTATTTTAAGGAAACCAGGTACAAGGTGACCCTTGGCGTAAAAGTATTGTTCTTTTGTATTCAATGTATTGCGTTTGAGATAAGAGTACAATAAAACAGCAAATAATATTTTTGTACAATTGGCGTATAAGTATTGTTCCCATAGTTCCCAAAAAAGCTTGTTATTTAATAACTCTGACGGTTACCGTAGTAAATAAAATAGCATCGTCTACAGTGGTACAAACATGTCTGACATTACATTTCAAAACGGCAACACTTAGTTCCGGTTTTGGCCACCGGGTCGAATAGGTTTGTCAACAATCTTGTCAAGCCGCCAGATATAACATTGTTAACGCGTACTTACAAAAATTTGTATGGACAGTGGTAACCATTGCAATAGCTATGTGTAATACGTCGTTGGATAGCTATTTTTGAGCTGAACAAAAGTAACCATGACGCTAGTTCCAAATATAAGTCCGTTTCGGGTTATGTTGTACTAAACGTATCACAGTAAGTATTTTTTTTTCTGTTCTACCCACATTTAATGGTCAGAACTAAATCCACGGTGTTATTGCGCCAGTGTAAAGTCACGTCGTTCGCATGCATGTAAGACGGCCAAATAAAAAAAAGCAGATGGATTGAATTAAATTTGATTGAACATAACAACTAACTATGGCCGGTTAATATTTTAGCAATAAACACTGAAATATTTATTAAAAATGCTAAATACTTAATACTTTACGGAAAAAAGATACTCCATCCTTGTTTTTGGTTGCTGTTTATCGGAATTAGTGCATGTGTTTCCTACGCAACTCGGCATTCTTATATTGTAAATAACGACCATTCGTATACATGGCTGAAACGTCACTGAGACAACGTTGGAACTACATTGCAGTTTTAGATCCAATGAAGTGGTCTCATTGCCTGTGTACAATAAACCGGCCCATATATAGAAGTCTTTGATTGTTCCTTTGTATTCAATATTTTTCGTACGAGATAAGAGTAGGTACAATAAAACAGCAAAAATATTTTAGTAAATTTTTTTTCAATCACACTAATAAATTAGTTTTAAGATAAGGCGTTTAGTACACAAAGCAGGTACATACAATCCGAAGAAATATTATTTGCAATGATAAATGTTATCTCTTTATTAAATGTAACTCCTTTTTGCGATTTGAGAACACATCGCAAAGAGTAGTTAAATTTAGAACCTGTGTAATATATGGAAAATGGACGGATATGTCCCTCGATTAGATATACCTAAATTAATAAATTAGTTGGATCAATATATTTCATATTACTAAGATTAGTAAACTGAAAGAATATATCACAGTCGTAGCCCCGCAAATAGACTAATTTTGATATTATTTAAATACTTTTTTTTTACGCACCTTAAATCAAATGATTGCGTTGTTATAAATTGGCTCGTCACTATTTATTTGTGCGCTGGGAAATTGTCATAAACTTTTTGGTCGGTAACAACATCAGTAGCCTAAGGCCCCAGCCAGTCATTAGGTAGATAAGCTTATCAGTATACATCAGAGATAACTGATGCGCAAGGCACCAAACTCAGGTAAAAGATCTAAACAAAGGATTGCTTAGGGGTAGTCATCTATATAAGTTTAAATGAAAGCCTCCAGGTTCATGCAGTTGCATTTTGCATAGTGCTCTTGTCGAGTTCAGACCTCAATTTGCTAAGGATAATTATTATATTAATATGAATCGGTGCAGTGATATTCGACTCGGCTTCAGTCCCGAATGTGGGGTGGTGGCTGTTAAATCAGGTATGTAGAGTATTTATTTTATTTGTATTGTACTAACATATTAAGCACATGAATATTTATGTCATCATAATCATCATCCTAGCGGTCACCTCGGCTTATGCCAAGGTCAGCGTTGCTAAGAAATGTTCAAAATGGAGTATGTACTTGAATATTCAATTTTGTTGGTTTGCTGTCGCCTTCGAACACCCGTACAGAAGAGTGTTGCTTTATATCCATGTTTCATCCCCTGTCTCAACGTTATACATGGCCTAAGAGGCCCTATGTCTTGCAATGGACTTTTATAGGCTGTAGTGATGATGTTAACAAACAGTAACAACTTATTTTAATAATTTCAGGGCTCCTTTACGACTTCTCAGCGGACGTCCGGGCACAACTGTAAAGGTCCACGTCTATCACAGCAGTTGCCTGGATGCTATGTGGGTCCAGGTCTATCTCAACAGTCACCTGGGCACTATGCGGGTCCAGTTTTAACTGAGCGGCCGGCTTTGCACTACATTGGTCCAGTTTCAACTCAGGTAATAAGTAATTATCAATTATTCGAAATAGCAGTCAAACAAACAGACACCCCAACTATATGGAAAGTGGTAACTGTCGCATGAATTCCATGATTCATATTCATTTAAGTTTCATGTGTGAAAAAAATTAAGACAAAGCTGTCATACTACTGGCTACTACTAGAGTGGAAACTTATAGCGGTGGTGTTGAATGAAAGTTCCATTTTACAAAATTTATCCTGAAATTCAATCTGGTTCCCGTGGAATGGTGTCCGAATCGTAATAACTGAATTAACAATTTACGAATTGCAGGCAAAAACTAGTTCCTAAAATATTATGTTATAAAAATGTTGATGTCTTACTAATAATCCATGTGCATATTCTTTTCAGCCGCCTATAATTCTCAGCAACCAAAAGGTACACTGGGCGCCGAAGTCGACTCAGCGGCCGCCTTCACACTGCATGGGTCCAGCTTTAACTCAGGTATTTGTCATTTACTTGAACTAATAGTCAATTCTTATAGAAAGCGGTTGCTGTTACATCTACATATTTTATTATTCACATATTTAGGTTTAATGTAAAGCAAAAACGAGGACTACTCTCAATTTAATCTCAATTAATTTTTAATCAAAATACTTTGTTTCAGGCTCCGGTACCAGTTCAACGTGCGTTTTCGTGTGGAGTACACCATAACCAGAGTACCCATTCAAATACCCAGTGGCAGCCTATGCACTGTCGGGGCTCAATTTTAACTCAGGTACGTCAACTCATAAATTTCAAAAACAGACGTTAACCACTTTTGGTACGAGTTGTAAATACGTATTAGCACTTTCATGAAACATTACCTAATGTTTGTTACTGAGCTAATGAAACAATATTTTCATCTTTTCAGGATCCGTACTCAGTTGCACATAACAATGTAACGATGTCCTCGACGGCTACACCCCGGCAAGCTACCAATTTGCACATTCGCCGACCACAGTATGTTATGGGCAACACACGACAACAATTAGATGAACTGGAGTCAGAGTTATTCGCCAACGTCGACACCCATGGATTTGCATGGTTGACTGATGCCACATTACAAAAATTGGCACAGGCAATAATACAATGGGAACTGTCAGCGGATATACCTTCATCCAGTCATCGCCCTCGGAAAAGAAAGAGGCAATAAGTTTTAAATGTATTCTGTGTTATTATTATTTTTATTTTTTAGTGTTATTTTTTAATGTAATAAATCATAATTATGTCATGAATTAAAACTTTTATTGTTAAACATGCTGTTCACTCATACCTCTTTATAGACCACTACTGACCAAAGGGTAAATTTTAGCAATGCCTCTTTACGATACTAATGTCCAATCTGAAAAATTATCAAAAGCGAAAAATTACTAATTTTTAAACCAACAGTCTGAATAATTTGAAAAACTATCTGACTAGTACTTATTTATCTAGCTACTTACATTAATTTCTAACTTGCTACCATTTACACATTTTTATGTATCGTATTTAGAAATGACATATAAAATTATATTTAATTCGCTCGTATGAAGTTCAATGTTAGGTGGTACCCACCACCTAATATTGAACTTCATTTTTCCGAAAACTTTGTTGAAATTCGTATTCTATGTATATTTATTATATAATTCAAAACAAGTTTACAACGTCAGTCAAAGTCAGTCTGGACAGACCATAAAGCCGGCGGTGCCGCTTGTATTACAGTAGCACAAACATTATGGTTTATTTTACAGTAATGTTGCAAATTCTGTATATTTCAATAAGTAAATTATTTTCCATATCAAAAACTCAGCTTTTTACATTCACATTCCAAATCTTCGAACGACTTTGCCTTCGACCGAACGACAAAATCGCCTCGACCAACACCTTAAGAGTATCTCGCCAGACTTCTGTTTCAAACAGAAGGCGGTAGGGCTTTCTCTGCAGCCATAGCTCCGTTGCTGACGGTGTTCTAGATTTAGGTTTCTTGTAATATATTTATTTTTATATAATGTGATGTAAAAATGTAAAAAAAATTAGGTTTTTGGTTTTTTATAATGTGTATATTTTATATTTTTATTGTATGAAAATTAAACTTAAGATATAACGTGAATAACGGGAATAATAAAAATATACAGGTTTACATAAATATAATGCCCATATATTGTTAGTAATTCTTAAAATACTTTGTGTTAATACAAATACTTTAAATCAACCTTTGTATTATCCCAGTAATAACCTGGGGGTTTTCTCGGAAATTGTGCGGTCGGCGCAGGGGCTACGCAGGCTCGAGACAGTCCTGACTCTTCGGACACACAGGAAACGGTCTTCGTTTTCTCTTCAGGTTGGTCATGTGGACGTTTTGGCATAACGTAACGCCTAAACACAACTCCACGAGACCAGAGATCATTCGCGAGGAAAAATTTTATTCTTTGTCATTATAAAACGAAGAAAACTCATCTATATTGAGAGCCGTGTCTCCGTAATGTTTGACGATGTCGGCAACATTCTGAACAGTAGTCTTTTTACTAAGCCCGAAGATATATTCTGCATATATCTTATATATATGTATATATTATATGTACTGCATTTAATTGTCACGATCTCTCTGCTGTAGGCCTGCTGGAAAAAAAATATTTATAGAAATAAGTTGGCCTGTTGTGTTTGATATATTCTGTCATATAGTTTTGTAAAAATCTTGTGTACAATAAATGGTTAAATAAATAAATAAATAAATATATATCCAGCACGTAAGGATAATGGCCTCCAATTTGCAATGCTCCGCGGATGCTGCACCGGGCTGGAAGCCAAAAAGTAAAGAGCAAAATTTCAGATGTTCAGTTAATGGTTAGTACAATGCTATATTAGATGTTAGAAATTGATAGCATTGTTTCTAAAAGTGAAGGTTGTAGTTCAAGTGGAAGACAGATCTAATCTTTTATATTCTGAATTAAAAATTATATAAAGTATGGTATGGCGATTTGAGAACACATCGCAAAGAGTAGTTAAATTTAGAACCTGTGTAATTTATGGAAAATGGACGGATATGTCCCTCGATTAGATATACCTAAATTAATAAATTAGTTGGATCAATGTATTTCATATTACTAAGATAAGTAAACTGAAAGAATGTATCACAGGCGTAGCCCCGCAAATGGACTAATTTTGACATCATTTAAATACTTTTTTTTGACGCACCTTAAATCAAATGATTGCGTTGTTATAAATTGGCCCGTCACTATTTATTTGTGCGCTGGGAAATTGCCATAAACTTTTTGATATAATTCCACCCAGTGGTCGGTAACAACATCAGTAGCCTAAGGCCCTAGCCGGTCATTAGGTAGATAAGCTTATCAGTATACATCAGAGATAACTGATGCGCAAGGCACCGCACTCAGGTAAAAGATCTAAACAAAGGATTGCTTAGGGGTAGTCATCTATATAAGTTTAAATGAAAGCCTCCAGGTTCATGCAGTTGCATTTTGCATAGTGCTCTTGTCGAGTTCAGACCTCAATTTGCTAAAGATAATTATTATATTAATATGAATCGGTGCAGTGACATTCGACTCGGCTTCAGTCCCGGTGGCTGTTAAATCAGGTATGTAGAGTATTTATTTTATTTGTATTGTACTAACATATTAGGCACATGAATATTTATGTCATCATAATCATCATCCTAGCGGTCACCTCGGCTTATGCCAAGGTCAGCGTTGCTAAGAAATGTTCAAAATAGAGTATGTACTTGAATATTCATGTTTCTCACAAAATTTTGTTGGTTTGCTGTCGCCTTCGAACGTCCGGGCACCACTGTAAAGGTCCACTTTTACCGCAGCAGTCGCCTGGATGCTATGTGGGTCCAGGTCTATCTCAACAGTCACCTGGGCACTATGTGGGTCCAGTTTTAACTGAGTGGCCGGCTTTGCACTACATTGGTCCGGCAACACTTAGTTCCGGTTTTGGCCACCGGCACCGGGTCGAATAGGTTTGTCAACAATCTTGTCAAGCCGCCAGATATAACATTGTTAACCATTGCAATAGCTATGTGTAATACGTCGTTGGATAGCTATTTTCGAGCTGAACAATAGTAACTATGGCGCTAGTTCCAAATATTAGTCCGTTTTGGGTTATGTTGTACTAAACGTATCACAGTAAGTATTTTTTTCTGTTCTACCCACATTTAATGGTCAAAACTAAATCCACGGTGTTATACAGCCAGTGCAAAGTCACATTGTGCGCATGTATGTAAGACGACTAAATAAAAAAAAAGCAGATGGAGTGCATTGAATTTGATTGAACATAAGAACTAATCATGGCCGGTTAATAATTTAGCAATAAACACTGAAATATTTATTGGAAATGCTAAAAACATAAGTTTTACAAGTAATGCATGATGTTTGTTATACTTTACGGAAAAAAGATACTCCATCCTTGTTTTTGGTTGCTGTTCATCGGAATAAGTTCATGTGTTTCCTACGCAACTTCGCATTCTTATATGTATTGTTAATAAGGACCATTCGTATGAATGGCTGAAACGTCACTGAGACGGCGTTGAACTCCATTGTAGTTCCTTTGTATTCAATATTTTTCGTACGAGATAAGAGTACAATACAAGGTGTTTGTGTGCGTGTGACTAGACGTATGCGTGTAGACCAGCTGCTAACTGCTCATAACTGATTCTATCTCGTTTAGACAATGCTAGGTGAGACAGAGTGATTTTTGGCCGCATCCACGAGTGAGTTCGAGCCCGCGACTAGTTGAACCTTAACGTGTATGTATATGGTTAATATCAAAGAAAAACTTGAATTAATATCAAAGAAAAAAAAAATACTGCATAAATAAAATAAATAAATAATTATAATTGCATAAGTTGATAAAAATGCTATGCAATAGCTTTACCGCGACAGTCCCCGAGTGCCACACATTTTTTTTTTTTTTTTATTTGCTCCCAATGCATAGGAAATGGACACCTTCCGGTATAGCGGTTGGGAGGGAGGAGGTGAACTCTCATGAGTACCAGCCGGCCGGCCGTACTTGTTATGCACGACTCGCCAAAAAAAAAAGACCTAGGCGCATACGTACTAAACACCCCCTGGGAGCACCTGTAGCCGGGAAGGCCTTTTAGATTTTGTCGGATGCGACACACCGTAGGGACACTAGAGAAATTATAGCGAGACCCCAGAAGGGGGTCCCGCTGCTGTGGACTGGGATTGGGGGCCTACGGGGGCCGCTGAAACGGCAGG
Organism: Blastobasis adustella; assembly: GCA_907269095.1. Lineage (NCBI taxonomy): Eukaryota > Metazoa > Arthropoda > Insecta > Lepidoptera > Blastobasidae > Blastobasis > Blastobasis adustella. The sequence goes on along the minus strand of OU026117.1, from coordinate 14,146,520 downwards.
GAGGGGCTGTGGACGGGTCGACCTGAGCCTCCAGGAGGAGATTCAGAGTTGGGGGCTCCGTGAGGACGTGTCTCGGCCTCCGGAGAGTAGGCTGCTGCCTCTCGCACGAGCGGATTGGGATGCTCTTCCGCGGCCTTGAAAAAGGTCTCGGAGAGCGTTTTGAGAAACTGCTGCAGAATAGGCAGGTCCATGTCTCGGTGTACATCCGCATTGCGGACGTACCATGGAGCCGCCATGGACGTACCATGCCAAAAGTTGTTCTGCATAATTTGCAGTTTCTCAATGACGAGGGAGCTCGTGTGAGCAAAGACGGGGGATGCGTATGTCAACACCGGTCGGATGCACACCCTGTAGAGGGTTCGTTTGTTTCTGAGGGACATTTCACTGAATCTCCCCAATATACAGTTGAGGCGACCCAAGTACAAACGGGCGGTGCGACACACTTTGTCGACATGAGGCCCAAAGGTGAGCCTCTTGTCAAGTGTGACGCCGAGATACTTTACAGCGCGCTGCCAGGGAACTAGTTTCCCTTGCATGCGGAGGGGAGGGGGATCGCTGTCACCCCGTCTGAGCTTAACATCGAAGCAAACCGCGGAGCTCTTCTCCGGATTCACTTCGATGCGCCACAGTTTGTACCAAGCTTCGAGCTTGTTCACCGCCTTTTGGAGCTTGGCCATCGGTGGCCTTCGCCCTTTGGCGTAGATTGCCGTGTCGTCGGCGAAGAGGGACAGTTGTACCCCGTTGTTGGGGACGGTGATATCGTTTGTGTACGATATATACAGGAGGGGAGAGAGTACAGAGCCTTGCGGGACGCCGGCCTTCAGTGGACGTGGGGAAGACAATGTACCTTCGTGTCTGAACCGAAAGGTACGGTGTTTCAGATAGGACGCTACTAATCGGACTAGTCGATCGGAGGGACCAAGCTTGTATAGCTTGTATACAAGGCCTTCGTGCCAGACTTTATCAAAGGCCTTGGCGAAGTCGTAGAAGACTGCGACCGTCTTTTCTCTCTTTGGGTAGAATCCATTGAGGATGAATTCTACTATACGATTGACTTGTCGGGGTAATTGCGTTTGGGACGAAAGCCGAATTGATGGCGAATAAGAACATCGTCTTTGAAGAGATGTTCGTTCATTCGAGAGAGTACAACTCTCTTAAATAATTTTCTTAGTGCCTTGAGGAGGCTTATCGGGCGGTGGGCTGACGCTACATTTAATGGCTTTCCTGGTTTGGGAATGCCTATGACTATGGCTTCTTTCCGGTCGAAAAGTGGCAATGCTCAAAGCAATCGTTAAAAATGACCGCTAAAAAAGTAAGCACCTGCTCGGGGAGGTACTTAAGCGCTCGGTTCTAAATTCCATCCGCGCCCGGCGCTTTGTTAGATTTGAGACCCTTGATGAAGGAGTGGATCTCGTCGGGGGACACTGTGACTGGGTCCGAGATGGGGGGGGAGGGAGGTCTTTTGATGGACCTCTTCTTCCACCGCACGCACGTGACCGGGCTCGCACTCTTTGGTGCTAGGGGAGCATTGTGAAGCAATGCTGTCTGCAAAGCATTCGGCTTTCTCGTCGTCCGCAAACGAAATTGTGCCATCTTGGCGAACAAGAGGAAAGATGGTGGTGGTGGCGTCTGTACGAAGGGCTTTCGCCACTTTGTAGTACGCTTGATGGGACGGGGAAATCGTCCCCATGAGGTCTCCCCAGCGGGAGTCCCTCATTTCGTCAAGACGTGCTCGCACTGCCCGCTGAAGTCGGTTGGCAGTGCGTCTGTACTCTGGGGTCGGGTAGAGGGCGGTCCTCCGGCAGGGGCTACTTGCTCGTTGTCTTTCAACGCTGATTGAATGTGGTACGTTAAAGAGGCAACCGCAGCGTCGATTTTATCCGTACTATCGAAATAGTCGGATGAAAAAGCGAGCGGCGAGTCGGGTGCGTCCATGATGGCCGCCATGGACTCCTTGAAGCCTTCCCACTTCGTGAAAGTACGCGAAAGTGGGGGTGAGGGTCGTGGCCACCTCAGGATGTACCGATACGAAATTCTGGGCTGGACATAAAATAAAATCACCTAAACATAATTTCAATGAAACACAACCGAATTGCAAAGGAGTGTAGGTATTTTATATATTGTATAGTGGTGGACTAAAACCTCGACTCTATGTTGGTTGCCAGACTTTTGGTATTTTCAGCTTGTATCGCATTATTTAAAACAAAATGGTGAATTCTGAAACGAAGACACTTAGCCCTTTCAAAGGACAACCACATTTAAGTACAATGAAATAAAATTACAAAGCTACATTGACTTATTTTTCCAAAAGTCGGTTAACAAACTTAAGATAAAAATGTTCAGTCCACCAGTGTACAATATAGTCAAATGTTCCCCACATGGCCGGCAAGTGATATTTGCTGACTGTTTTATAAGCCAAAAGGACAAAAATTCGAATCCAAATCCTGTACAGGCGCAGTAATGACCGGTTCCGGATTAACCCCCGCCCGACAGCCCACCTCAGGGGCCAGGCCCCTCCTGGAAAATAACCCTAGATACGCCAATGGCTGGAGCAGCCCTGGTTGATGCGTACTCTAAGTTTAGAGCAGCGGACAACAAGGTACCTATTTATATTTACCAAGTGTCGATAGACATCATGACATATGTGAAGAATAAGACCAACATAGAGGTACGTGTGGAAAAAGTTAACATGAAAATTGTAAAGGATTACGTTGCATACAAGTTGTTCGTCCCCAAGCATAAGCATTTTCTTGACTGATGACTTTTGGCCGGATGGGGTATTGTATTGCCCATTTGTGGATTTTAGTCAACGAAGGGTGAGAAATACTTCTTATCGGGATGTACGAGTAGCTAAAGGAATATCCAAACAAAAATTATTATGGCTGTTAACATAAACATATTGATATCATTTCATTGTAAGAATGTCGTGAGATCAAATGATTGCATTAGAAAACTATGCAACTCGGCGGACATTGTGGCGCACCAGGAGACGTGGCTTCTTCCTCACGACCTGCCGCTGCTGGGAGGTATCGACGACGCGTTCTCCTACACGAGAAAGTCTGCTGTGGACACCGAGGAGGGGGTGCTGACCGGCCGCCCGTACGGAGGAGTAACTCTGCTGTGGAGAAAGGCAGCGTTCCCGTCTATGTCCGTGTTGCAGTGTCGCAGTGTGCGTATAGCGGCGATTGATCCTAGTGTTCTCAGTTTACATGACTACTAATCAATGTGAGCATCTGCCACTGTTTGCGGAGTGTCTTGGGGAAATAAGTGCGTTTATTGAGAGCATGACGTCGAGTCGGTGTTTATATTTGGCGATTTTGACGCACACCCTAGCGGTTTATTTTCGAGATAATTGTTAAACTTCTGTGTGGAACAATCATGGTTTTGTGTTCAAATTTCAAATTTCAAAATTTCTTTGTTGATTAGGACATTAAATATCTCTTTCAATCGTCAAAAAGGAGGGGGGTAGGAAAGTAGGAAGGAAGTACACAGTGACACATTGGCCGCCCCATGGCCGCAGCAAACCCACCCCAAGTCAACCACGACCGAACCGTGACTGACAATGCCAGGCAGAGCCGGACCGCGCTCAATATATTATATAGTATGTCTATATGTTTTATAAAGAAAAACCACCTAAAACTACAGCAAGAGTAAGCCAGTCGACCAAGGCAGCACCCGTTCACGAGTAGAACGCAGGGCCCAGTCATCGTCCAATTCAACCATATTTGAGGGAAAAGAGCGGCCCGGCCCCCACGACACTGCCAGACAGACTTTTAAGTGAGCGAGCATTACACATGCTGCCAGTGATAGGTAGCCGCTCCCACGCTACTCTATCCTATCCCTACCCTACCCCTACCTTACCCCTACCATATTCTACCACTGCCTTAACCTTACCCTATACCCTTACCTTACCCCTACCCTATCACTATCTTACCCCTACCCTACAACTATCTTACCCCTACCCTACCTCTATCTTACCCCTACCCTACCCCTACCCTACCCCTACTTTAACTACTACCCTACTCCTACCCAACCGCAGAGAGAAGTCACTATGTGTAAGAAAGAAAGGAAAATTAACGGCCCTTCCAAGGTGGTTCTCCGTGGGGGAAAGATACGGCAAGAAACCCGCAGAGCCTACTTACTTCTTTCTTTGTTGACATGGAACTTTTACCGAGTTATTCGTATACCTAAGTGAGCGACGCGCACGGTACACAGTCATGGCTGGACCACTGCGTAGTGACGAGGGCGGCCAGAACATCTGTGATTGACGTGTCCGTTGTTTATGATGTATATTGGTCCGATCACTATTTATTTATTTATTTATTATCATCCAAATGCTTCCACACTTACAGTTGAATTGTAACCAAAACGTCTGGAGAGCCACTACACTATTACATTTATGTACTTATCTATATATACATTTAATAACAGTAAATTTATTTAATATTACAGTAGCTTAACCAATAAGTGCATATATTTATAATTTTTTTATAACTAGTGCCAAAGAGTTCAACGTAAAAACGGTCAGTTATCAATTGGTTTAGAAGTGTGAGTGTGTTAGATATAAGGTATTTTAGTATATTTTAATTGTTATTTAAAGTTACATATATATTGAAAACTATCGTGATTATTAATAATTAACATTTCAAAATACTTTCATAAAACATTTTACCAACTTCAGATTTTGAATTAAATTAACATGTAAGCTATCTATCATTAAATTTAGGAGACCGGAAATGAGAATAAGAATGACATTTCCAGCTAGATAGCTAGTATAAAGGTTCAGTCGTGACAGTGAGAGGGACTTTTGCTCCAGAGCCGGCACAGAGTTAAGTACACTTGCATTGTATTATTGTTGCTTTATATTTTGTATTAGTTTTATTTATTTATATAATCGGTTATTTATTGAATCGTATGTAATACCACTGTCCCATTTTTAAAGGATAAATATTTGGTTATGTGATCGATAATTGTGTCATTACATTTGGTTAGAATGTTGCATAAATGTTGTTTAAATAAATACCTCATTTTATAATGGATTACATTGCTTATTAAAATATACCTAATATACTTAAAATATGCTTTTGTTTGATTAAATAATGTGCACTAGAATAATACTTTATCCTAGATAACATATTCAAGTTATCAAGTCTTACTCCTCCACTTCGCCCACTCTCTCTTAAATACTTTATAACCTATGTCCTAAACAAATAGCACTACCTCCATGAACTATATTTTACATGACATCGATATTTATTAATATGCTCTTGTTTACCTAATTTAGCGTTTTCCATATATTTCACTGGAGTTTTGGATAAATACTCACACTCTGTTATTATTCTGTAGCTTAATTACTAAAATAAAGGTTTATACTAATAAAAGTCACTATAATTATAAGTAGGACATATTTTAAATCTAACATCAGAAGTGGGATTCGTTAACTCTTGATATCGATATAAAAATCACTATTTTTCAGAAGCTGCGTCTTGGGCGGACGATTCCACGAGGCATCTTGTAAATCGATGACGACGGTGTTTGGAACGACACATCAACGTCGGAGGGATCGAGGGACCGAAAACCCAAAGGAAATGTGCTGTGCTGTCTTCGCGGACCATCGCTGTCAAGAGCTTCGCAGATCCTGGTTGAAATCGTCACCCGGAACAGCATCATCAAAGGTGCCATGGCAGGTAACACCCCTTACGGTTCTATATCTGAACATCTCGACGCCAGGACGTCCACTGCTGAACATAGGCCTCCCCTTGGCCTCCCGCAATGATCGGCTTGGTGCCCTTACATCCACCAGCTCCGTCTATCTCCTGGGACTGTCCTACACTATAATTTCTTGTACGTGATCGCCATTCGAAAAATTTTTTGGCCTGTTTAATTTTGGCCTATTCTTTAGTTTTGAAACTCGTGAAAACTATGCCGGTGACTTCTGCACCCACTATGGCACAAATCCTGGATACTATGGAATCACGAATTGTTTCTTTCACGTCGAGCGTCACTACATCGAAATATATAACGTCGCTTTTATTATAATATTTTTAGAATTACAAAACATTTATGTGAGAATGGCATCCTTAATTAGCAAAGAAAGACCACATCGTAATTGTTTAGCCCTCTTTTCCATGCTAAAAACTACATAAACGAAAGTAAAATGTTTAAAGCAATTTTTCTTGTCGGTAGTTAGACGACAAAAAAAAAATATTTTGTGCGGTTGACCGATAAAAACTTGCAAAGTTTTCCAAATATAAGTTAAAGATAATCGGAAACTTTATAGTCCCGTAAATTTTGATAGGTATCTTTATATAGGTATATATATGATAGCCAACTTAAGTACCTACTTGTAATAGTCGGACCTAGTGTTTTTGAAAATGGAAACACACATATTATATTTATTTTCCATTATTGTAGGTAGTCTTCGCATTTCTACACAGTCAATGCAAAAATTAGTCTTGTATAAGAAGAAATAACCGATTATAATTATGAATGACCGATGAAATAGCCTTTAACATAAGATGTAAACGTAACATACCGGTTACTCATATTGGAAAATATTAAAATCATTGAGTGGGTGGAAATGCTGTAGATACCCCTTCCAACATTGAACTATGTTTGGGTTGATATTTATGAGGCAATTTTTCGAAGCTCCTGCTCCACAGTTCCCAATGAAAGTGTTGTTTTAACAATTGTCCCTAATTTACGAGAACTTATTTTTCCTGTCAAAAATACTATAATACGTATTTTGTTGCATAATGTTTCCAACGTGTTGCATATCTTTAGAAATCACTATTCAATTATTCAAATCAAATTTAATAATAGGTTTGCATTATTAATATTGGATTATCAATTCCCTAAATGCTTATTTGTCAAAATCTTATTTCAGTACGTACCTTTGGCCCTACATAGGATACATAAGTTGAATATTACGAATCTTTTCATTTATTGCTCTTTAGACACAATTTGTTGTACATTTTCTTTTTACGTTATATCCCGTAAATACTTAAATTTCCGTTTTAAATTTCCGAATTTATTAATAACTCACGAGTAGCTGGATCCCTATTTTACAAGGTTGTACCGTTATAACACTTTACGTTTAGCAATTTTCAGCCCTAGATCAACTAGCTACTTAAATCATGACATTCATGATAGGGAAAATTGAGAAGATTGATAAATAAATAATCCATTAAATTTCTTGAATAAGAATTTAGACTTTGCATAAAGGCGCTTCTCCGCCGAAAGGTGGCAACATTTTGTCATCAGCACGTGTTGACAACACAAAGTTTCGTTCGGTGGATACGCAGCTTAACGCAAAATATTTATTTTGTTTACTTCATTTTAATTTAAACAAACTTTCACGATACAATAAATATTCAATTCAAGCTATTTATTGAAGTACCTACATAGACACGAATCGTGTAAAAAAAAATGTTTGCCTACCTTTGTTTGCATAAACTATATTTCGCTTATCTACCGCTAGTGGTCTCGAAACAAAACGTCAGAATTGGCCGAGCGAATTGAAAAAGTAGGTACTACCTGCAATGACGTCATTCATATTTTCTATTTTCTTGTCGATTGATCGTATCGTTAATAATATTCGATTTCAGTAGCAGCGGATTCGATTCCCGCCCGAGTAGAAATTGAAGTAATTACTAATTAGGTACCATAAAAATCTGCTCCGTATTTGCGTGATGTTTCGCATTCCATTAACCACAGGATATTGTTATTTAAATTGATATTTTGGTGATAGATAAATATTATAGGTAAAAATTGCGATGTGGGTCTATAAGAACAACGCTATTGAAGATGCTATTCAGTTTGAATTATTTCATCCTTCGTAATTATTCAAAGAAAGTTTGTGTCAAAGAAAATTTTATAGAAAATCATGCTAATGATGTACAACTTTTGAAATGCCACCAGTTATTCAGTCACATGTAATAAGTAATTAATTCGATAAAAAGAAGTAAAAGTGTAATAACTTGAAAAATGCCAATTATGACATGATTATATAGATTGTTTGAATCCAGCTGTGGGAAACCGTGTTACAATATGGCTGCTAGGTAGTAATGTTGGTGTGGCTTTGGCTTCACGGGCAGTGGTGATTGCAGCCAGCACCTGGATGCTTATACTGAACGTTGTTGCTAGGTAGTGAGCTTGGTTAAGTCCACTTCTCGGGCAGAAGTGATGGGACCATACCTGGAAGGCTACTACTGAATATTGCTGCTAGGTATTTGGCTTGGTGTGGCTTTGGCTTCACGGGCAGCGGTGATTGCAGCCAGCACCTGGGAAGGCCTATACTGAACTTTGCTGTCTAGGTAGTTAGCTTGATGTTGGCAAGATGACCTTCACCGGGCAGCAGTGACGCTGCCAACATCTTTATGCGTCTACCGAAACTTAGCTGTGCTAGGTAGTAATCCTGATGTTTGGTCATTGTATCACGGGCGGCGGTGATGGGGCCAACATTACAGGTTACTACTCAAACCAAATAATAATATTGTAATGCGATTCTTCATGACTATATTTGAACTTAGCTATAATTCTGTATTCTCGATAATAGTTTATAATTATTTACTTTATTTAAACTTGGCTATAATTCTGAAACCTCGAGAATAATTTTTAATAATTTAGCATAAAAGATTTCACTGATAAATAAAGTTTTACTAGTCCCATAGACGATGCTAATCTGGTTTTCCTCGGCAGTGGTGAGGAAATTGGCATGACGGGACAAATGACTTTGAAAGTACAGACCAGTATTTGGTTACTTAAAAATGTGCACAATAAAAATAACTGCAATATATTTTAATTGTTATAAAAGCTAAATACCGATATGATTTTTATACTTTACAAGTTGTGATTGAATTATTTGTGGCATTGCAAGAAGTTATTAAACTACTAGACCGTAACTGAAAGCTTTAATGTGAGATAGCATTTTCGTTTCCGCCGAATATCTACCAGTTTACGTACTCTTTATGCTTGCTAGTGGCGCCACCTGGCAGACAACCGGTGTACTAGTTTGTTTTCGTTTTAGCTACGGCGCCATTTTGTCTCATTGGCGTTTAACTTTCCGTCGAAGCAACACGTGCTCAACAGCTCCGACAAAGACTGTTGAAAATAAAATTAATTATTTTTATTTTATTAAGGTTCTACTTACCTATAATATCAGTGCTTTACTAAAAATCGGTAAGTCTTTAAAGTTTAATGCAAAGTTTTAAATGAATGAAGTGATCAATTTTAACGGTTTTTCCCGTTCGGATCACTTTACAAATAATTTAAATTTATTTTTCTATCAGTTACGTACTTACCAGTACTCATATTTAAGAAGTGCCGAAAATAAAAGTTTCTTTTTGCAGTGTTTTAATAGATACTTATGAGTAACGAAGAAAATTCGGCAGCAATGTCGAATGATCGAGCTGGGCCAAGTGGCCAGGCGCGTAAATGACGGCGCAGCCGTTATAGCAGCAGCAGCAGCAGCAGTAGCTCGAGCAGCTCTTCATCCTCGAGTTCCGCACCTGCCAACAATCAACGCAGGCGGTCGCGCCGCCATCAGCGTAAAACAAGTAAGCGCTCTAAACGTTCAGATCGAATGATTAATAAGCTTCTTAAAGAAGTCGGGGAACTTCGTAAACAGATAACTACCTCAAATCATGTTGATACGTATTATGATGGTGATTCTATTTGTTCCGCGTAGTGGAGATCTTTACGAACAACACAATGGCGCGGATGAATTGTGCCCGGTCGATGAAAGCCAAAATACAAGTCAAAGCCAGGACTTCACTTTCGATATTGAAACGAAATTAAAAGAACCTAGTGTTCCAAAAACCCCCGATAATTTTTTGAAAATGTTAAATGATGTTCAACGGCTAGGTAGTTCATCATGGTCAGACATTCGATATGCTGACACTCAAAAATCTTACAATCATACTCCGGGTTTTGTAGACCTAGACACAAATGAAGAGGTAAAAATATACGACACATCACGTCATCTCTCGTACTCTGAAAAGTCTTATGCAGCTTTAACCTATTGCATTCTTAAACAAAAAGAATTATTTCAAGAAAACATTCGTAATTTACTTTGTTGGGCCAAATCAACAGAAATTAATTTTGTCAATTTAAGTTTGAAGGTAGATGAACTTTTTCAAAAAGGCGATTTAAATAAGATATCTTCTGACTTATTGCAATTAGCATGCGGTCATAGAGCCGAATGTATTGAAATGCGCCGAGAATCAATCACAAGTCATGTTAAAGATCCGTTGTTAAGCAACGTTAAATAGAATCTCACCATCCAATACTTACTTATTTGATTCTGAACCATTTACATTGGCATTAGAAAAAGCTGGCGGAGTTCGTAAAGCCTTTTGGCCTATTAAATCAGATGGTTTTTCCCAAATTAGGGCAAACCAATCTAATCGCCGCCCCTCGCGGGGGCAAAGTTCCATCGCGTGGAACTCATATTTTTTCTCACGAGCCAAGCTATCCTATACAAAATTTTAATAATACGCAAATGCGTGCTTGTGCTCATCCACCCTCGCGGGGTGCTTATAATAATGCTAATTACTACCCTCAAAGAGACCAACATTATCAACCCGATAGTTGTAATTCAAGAGGGTCATTTCACAACCGAGGCTCGCGGCCCAATCGTGGAACCTATCGAGGACGTGCAAGCTCTGCAAGAGGTCCGAAAGGGCAACCAAAACAATTTAAACAATGACGCCAGGTAGTTCCAAGCAGGTCAGTTGATAAACTATCGCTCACAGTGGTTGAAAATGGGTGCACCAGAAATAATCTTAAAGATAATTCAAGGGTATCGCATACCTTTTTTCCAAAAACCGCCGCTTGTATATCCGAATGTCCGCACAAACCCATTTCAAACTCCAATTTCAAAAGAAATGACTGCGATAGTCAACGAAATGAAAAAACAAGGAATAATAAAAGCAGCTCCGATCTCGCCAAGTTTCATTTCACCTCTATTTCTGGTAGCAAAATCCGACGGATCTGCTCGACCCATTTTCAACCTCAAAGCCCGAAACGATTATGTAATAACCGACCAGTTTCGTCTAATAAATATGTATCGCATTCCGGACTTTCTGCAACCACAAAACTGGATGTGCAAAGTTGACCTTTCACAGGCGTACTTTCATCTGAGTATTGCCAAATCCCACAGACGGTATCTACGTCTTATTTACGACCAGGAACTGTTGGAAATGACTTGCCTCCCATTCGGTCTAAGTTCGGCACCAAAAATATTCACTGTACTCACAAATTGGATTGCTCAAATACTAAGAGAAAGATGGAACATGAGACTATTAGTATATCTAGACGATTTCATAATCGTAAATCAAAACGTAGAAAAACTTCGCACTCATGTCCACGCCACAGTGGAAACACTTCGAACCCTGGGCTGGCAAGTCAATTTCAGCAAATCCGTTCTCGTTCCTCCGAGTTTAGTATACCTGGGAATACTGTGGCGGCCATGGGACAATCTGAAATCCCTACCAGAAGAGAAGATTGCCACGATAAGTCAAAAAGTATCGATGGCGATACAAACAATGGAAATCAATTTACAGACTCTGCAGAGCATAGTAGGGCTTCTAAACTTCGCGAGCTTTGTTGTGCCACGAGGTCGACTCAACCACAGGCACTTGCTAATGTTTCAGAACTCCATCCAAAACCTACCACTAAAGAGTTACCCAATACCTCAGGGTGCCTTCGAGGAACTACTCTGGTGGACCCAAAATTGTCACAATTCAACACCTTTGCATTATCGTCCTCCGACGGACTTCTTGACCACAGATGCTTCAGATCAAGGATGGGGAGCGCAACTGAACGATCTCTTTCTCTCAGGCACTTGGTCACACACAGAACAAGCGAGATGCTAGCAATACTGCGTGTGTTACAGAGGCATGCGCAATCTCTGCGTAACAGCTCCATCCGTATGCTTTTATGAGTGGTCAGAGACGGTAAGTTCATGGAATGCTGAACAACTTTCGTTACTTAGGAATTCATGGCGTAAATCCACTTTAAAAACTTACGAAGTAGCATGGAAACGATGGATGTCCTGGGCCAATTCTAAAAATATTGATCCTAAAAATCCTACAGGTTCCCAGTTGGCGCAATTTTTATCAGACCTGTACTTAATTAATAAATTATCATATAATACTATTCTTTTACACAAATCAGTGGTATCTACTCTCTGTAACGCTGAAAAGTCCAGCTGTTTAAGTTCCCACGTTATAGTAAAACATATTTTAAAATCAATTGTATTAAAACATCCTAAAACTACCAAATCTCCCATATGGGACATTAGTAAACTAGTTACCTATTTAAATACGTGCACCGTGGACAGTAATAATACTTTTCAAACGTCACGTCACACCGCGATATTATTACTACTATGTTCGAGTAGACGTATTCATGATCTTACTCGAATGATTTCTTTCTAGGTTACCTACCTATGTATGTATATAGATTAGTGGAACACAAACCTATGCCCTAACTTGTTGTAATGCTGGTCTAGGACAGATTTTGTACGTGTGGCAGAACATTGTTCGGGTGGGTAAACTACGAGAAGAAAAAACTAAAAAAAAAAAAAAAAGCTATGGAGATGGATGTGTATTTGGTTGTAGGAAATGGCTAGGTAATTCAGTAAGTATGTATTAATAGTAATATTCACCTCAATGGATCCAGACAAATGACGTTGATGGCGCAGTGAAGAAAGGAGATTGGTCCACGATGATCCACATGCACTGATGCGACACTGTATCGAGCTCCACGCTCCACGTGCGTCGATGCGCAAAACAAAGTACACACACACACTATCACATGGTAACCGTTTTTATTTAAATAATTTGTAGGTTGATTAGTTGTTAGGTTGATTAGTAATTGCTTTTGGTTGGCATCACTGTTGTGGAAATGTTAATCGAATTATTATTATTACGCACGCGTTTTACGAGTATCTCAGTTAGTTGCATTGAGGTTATGCAATTTATGCGCAATGCGCGCGTGACGACGGTCCCGGTCGACTGCAGGTAAACAGCGCGTGGTAGGGGTCCTCATGGTGCGCCCCGGATACCTACGTGTTTGTACTACTCATAAGTTGCCGCTTATATTTATATATTTCACGATATAATATGTATCTATAAATTATTAATATATTTATTGTATGTATTTATAAATTATTAGTATATTGCCGACTGTGCGGTGTTTCCGGGTAGGAAATGGGCCCACTGAAAACCAGCGTTGTGGTTCGCGTCAAGCGGCCACAACATTATGCTGAGGGGGTCCAGTTGCACTGGAAGCCGCGACACGGAGATTAAACAATGCCACTGGGAATAGATACTCGTACAGTTTTGTTATTCCTTTATTCCTTTTTATTTTTTATTTTATTTTCAAATATTATTTGTATTTTATGTTGTACCTAATTATCGTGTCGTGGTGTCTACTGTAATAAATGTTTTCTTTCTTTCTTTCTTTCTTTCTTTCTTACTCTACTCAGAACTGATGATAAACATTGCATTAAATCTGATCAAAGTATAGTTTTCTGGCCTGAATTTGGCTCAAAAACTGACAATAGTAATCATAGACAGTCCGGTTGGAAGCTACTTGTAAATACAAATAATCAAAATCTAAACCCAATTTTTTAGATACGAAAAGACCATAGAATTATTAAATGAAAGACGTAATGCTACAAAATCGCATAATTTATTCATTACAGTTAGAGGTGATCCAAAACCTGCCTCAAGAACCGTCATCGCAGGCTGGATTAGAACCTTATTCAAGGACGCCGGTATCACTGCTGCTCCTGGTAGTGTTCGATCTGCAGTGGCCTCCAAAAGCTGGCTGGAGAACCATTCCATTGAAGACGCGAGGTAATGGGAAACACAGATTCAGAAAACGTATCACATTTGTTCAATACAGTTGATTGATTGTCATAAATTAATATTTTTATGTGAAATAAATAATTGCTTCAATACTAACCGAGTATAAAAGATTCCCTAATAAGGGATGTTTAGTAAGAAATTACATTAAAATATATTTCTATTGATTACATTTATGTGTTTTATAATGATCACATTGGCGTTAGTGGCACCACCAGGCGATAACAAACAGGTCTCACATTAAAGCTTTCAGTTACGGTCTAGTAGTTTAATAGCAGCGTTTTACCTGAAATAAAACGCATATTAAAATACTTACCTAACTGAAAGCTTTAACTTAATATCTGCCTGGTTATATGAGCCAATGAAACAAAATGGCGCCGTAGCTAAAACGAAAACAAACTAGTACACCGGTTGTCTGCCAGGTAACGCCACTAGCAAGCATAAAGAGTACGTAAACTGGTAGATATTCGGCGGAAACGGAAATGCTATCTCACATTAAAGCTTTCAGTTAGGTAAGTATTTTAATATGCGTTTTATTTCAGGTAAAACGCTGCTATTATTTTCTGAAATTCTAATACCTGTGATTTTACGTTGCTGGAATTTGGTGGTTAATTTACCTATTTGTGGTATAATATTTTGTTGGGTCGTTTTAAATAAGTAAATGACACAAAATAAAACATTAATATATTTTGAAGTAGATATTTGTAACATACATCTAAAATTTTATTCACAAATGGAAATTTGTCCTAAGTTTGATATAAATAGGTACTTCAGGGACGAAGTACTTGTCAGTATGGCCGTGTTAGATATAAGGTATTTTAGTATAATATTTTAATTGTTATTTAAAGTTACATATATATTGAAAACTATCGTGATTATTAATAATTAACATTTCAAAATACTTTCATAAAACATTTTACCAACTTCAGAACGAAATGTCTGGATTTCTGAACGATTGTGACTTTTGATCAGATTAAATACTGTTTATGAGAAACTTCCTTAATTAATTATGTAATAAATTTATTATAATGTTTAAAAATGTTAAAAGTATTGTAATACATTAAATTAACATGTAAGCTATCTATCATTAAATTTAGGTGACCGGAAATGAGAATAAGAATGACATTTCCAGCTAGATAGCTAGTATAAAGGTTCAGTCGTGACAGTGAGAGGGACTTTTGCTCCAGGGCCGGCACAGAGTTAAGTACACTTGCATTGTATTATTGTTGCTTTATATTTTGTATTAGTTTTATTTATTTATATAATCGGTTATTTATTGAATCGTATGTAATACCACTGTCCCATTTTTAAAGGATAAATATTTGGTTATGTGATCGATAATTGTGTCATTACATTTGGTTAGAATGTTGCATAAATGTTGTTTAAATAAATACCTCATTTTATAATGGATTACATTGCTTATTAAAATATACCTAATATACTTAAAATATGCTTTTGTTTGATTAAATAATGTGCACTAGAATAATACTTTATCCTAGATAACATATTCAAGTTATCAAGTCTTACTCCTCCACTTCACCCACTCTCTCTTAAATACTTTATAACCTATGTCCTAAACAAATAGCACTACCTCCATGAACTATATTTTACATGACATCGATATTTATTAATATGCTCTTGTTTACCTAATTTAGCGTTTTTCATATATTTCACTGGAGTTTTGGATAAATACTCACACTCTGTTATTATTCTGTAGCTTAATTACTAAAATAAAGGTTTATACTAATAAAAGTCACTATAATTATAAGTAGGACATATATTAAATCTTACAAGTGCGTGCAATGTTGGAGCATACCTGGTGGTGTCGGTACGCGCTAATGCCGATGCAAACAGCTGGTGCCTGCGTCCCTTTCGCGTATTTCGCGTATAATTATTTGGTACATAAAGCGAGCATAAAGATAAAGCGCCTGGGTTATCTACTTTGCCATTCAAAAGGAGGAAGTAGTGCAATACCAGTGCGAGTTTACGTCTCAGCTCCAACGTGTCAATACCTACCTTACCTGATACAAAAAGAGATGGATATAGGTGGGATAATATCCATATATTTTCTTGTACAGATAGCGCCCATACTTTTTTTGGACCCGTTCTATCATGACTCTATACGTGATTTCATGAGGATCCCATACCAGCGAATTGAATTCGAGTTTACTTCTTACAAATGCATAGTACAGAAGTAAAATTGTTTGCCACATAACAAATCCTAAAGACTTAAATGCTCTTTTAAACATTACTGTAATATGATAGTTAAATGTTGATTCTACATCAAGAAATAGACCCAGATCTCTAATATTGTATACGCGCTCAAGCGGTGTTCCAGCCATTTCATACGAATATTCCAGAGGTGCACGCGAGCGAGTGAAGGTTATAGTTTTGCATTTCGAAATGTTGAACTCGAGTTGGTTTTGCCTACTCCACTGAACGACATTATCAATGTCGCGTTGAAGTGCTTCGCAGTCCTCAACCGTATCTACACCCAAGAACAGTTTCAGGTCATCAGCAAACATGAGACACACAGCTATGCTAACAACACTTGGAAGTTCGTTTATCATAATAAGGAATTGAGTCGGACAAAGCGTACTTCCTTGGATTACACCGGAAGTAGTCAAGTAGGGCTCTGATTGATAATCTTGGAATTGGACAAATTGCAAACGGTTGGAAAAATAATTTTCAAATAATTTTACAAAACAAGGAGAAAAGCCAAGAGCTGAAACTTGTTAAGAAGGACTTTTGTGTGCATTCAATGCAATGGTCCATTTTGGCGGTTGCATAGTCGACAAAATTTATGAGATAAGTCGCTGTGGATTTTCCTGGCCTGAAGCCATGCTGACAATCACTCAACTGGGGCTGTATCTTACCGCAAATAAACCGATTTAAGATGGGCTCATGAACCTAACCAAATCCTGATAATACAGCAATAGGTCGGTAGTTTTCGACCTGTGACCTAGACCCATCTTTGGAGATCGGCGTGACTCTCGAGATTTTCCATATATCTGGGTATGTGTTGGTATTTAATACCAGGTTAAAAATGTGCAATAAAAATATCGATGCAATCTTTAATCAAAAATGAAGGGATTCCATCATTCCACTATCCTTTGTTGGTAGAATGTAATTTTAACTCTGCCTTACCTAAATGTACTATTTCTAGTTTAACTTGTAATAGGGTAAAATGGGGCGAAAGAGACCAAACGCAGATAAATAAATATTTAAATTACTGTAATTCACAACTAAGAGAGTTACATTTTCCGTCGATACCTGTAGGTATAAGGCACACGAGGCACTCCATTAGGATCTCCAGGTCTGCCTCTATAATATTAGTTGCCATATACAACAACCACACATTATGGGTAATTTTTAGTTCAATGTTAGATAATACTATTGGGATATAATAATGTGAAAAATAAAAATAAACAATAGCATTTGCTTTACTGTAACCATACTTTAATAATGAAATTAAAATAAAATTAATTATTATAAATATTTTTTAATTACGAATAAAGATCAGATCTGTCTCCCACTTGTATTACTGAATTGCAAAAAAACATAATGTTTAAAATCCTCCTTGCCAAAAGTTAGATCAGTACCCAGTAATATACAAGTAAGAGGCGAAAATTTGGATCTTGTTGATTCCACAGTATATTTAGGTTTTACTCAAGAAAGTAGATTACAGTTGTCGAAAAGGCTAAGTTCTGCAGCATATGCTGTAAAAAAGGTATGAGGTTATTCTGATGAGGCTACAGCAAGATTAGTTTACTTTAGTTATTTCCACAGTATTATGAGTTATGGCATACTGCTGTGGGGACACGTTGCCGACTGGCATAATGTATTTGTACTGCAGAAAAGGGCTATTCGCGCGATTTACCAATTGGGACCTAGAATTTCACTTAGAGATAAATTCAAGAATATTGACATTATGACAATGCCATCACAATACATATATGAGAACTTGATTTAAGAATATGCACTTGTTTATGAAGAACAGTGATATTCATGATAGGAATACTAGAAATGAAGATAAACTTGTTACTAGTTTTGTCGTCTGGCCAAAGTCCACAAATCATTTATAGGTCATTGTGTACGCTTTTATAATAAGGTTCCAACAGATATACAGAATTTACCATTAAATAAATTTAAAGTCACTAAAAAAATAAATTATGTCAAAAACTTTTGAGTTATTATGTAGGGCAAATATAATGTATTAGTACATAAGACATTTGAAAAAAAAAGAACAAAGAATTAACGTAAGCTCTGTGCGTTTCTTGCCGTTTCTTTACCACGGAGGACCATCTAGGAAGCGGCGTTAACTTACCTTCCCTTCCCACACATGGCGTCTTTTGATCGTAGCGGGGCTGGGGTACGTCTGCACTGCGCGTGCTACGGTGAGGATGGCGTAGGATAGGGGTAGGGTAGGCTTAAAGTAGGGGTAGATCTGGGTAGGGTAGGTGTAAGGGTAGGGGTGGGTGGGGTAGGATAGGAGTAGGCTACGAGCAGGGTAAGGGTAGGGTGGGAGCAGCTACCAATAACATGCAGCATCTGTGATGCATGCTCGCTTAAAGGTTTGTCCCTCTTCCCTCAAATATGGTTGAAATGGACGATGGCTGGACCTTGCGTTATACTCGGGAACGGGTGCTGCCTTGGTGGACGGGCTTACTCTTGCTGTAGGTGGTTTTGTGTGGTGTTGTATATATTACGTCGGGCGCGGACCGACACCGTTGTCGGCGGGGTGGGTGTGCTGCGGCTATGGGGCGGTAGGTATTATCTACATGTTCCAACAAATATCAAAATTCCATCGGTTGTGTGTGAAATTTGCATTAATGAAAATACCAAGCTTACAGATAAAAATATAGTTTATAAAAAATAATTTGACAAACATGAAATATCTTAAAAACTAATTTCCTTGCAACAATAGTTGTAACATAATGAATATATTAATTAACGTACTTAAGTATGACTAAAGTAATAGTGTTCGTAGACAAGTCCGATTGGAGTTCACGGGGCTTAAACGGTGTCTTCTGGGGTTGTCGTTCTTGGACATTCCCGATTTTTATCAGTTTAAGCAAACCGTCGATGTAGGTATTTCAGCCGGTCTGGACGTCAATGGTTTGCAACTGCATGCATCCCCCTTTTCAGTCACTGTAAATAAAAGAGCACTGTTAATAAGATACGTTTAATTTGGTCGTGGGATTTTATGATTGTAGTTTTATGCAAATCTTGTCAGGGCTAATGGTTGTGATCCATCTCTAGTTACCATTCAATATTAGAGAATGCTGTTTCGGTACACAAGTTAAAATTTATCGGACGGAATAATACTGCTGTAGTCGCTACTTAACGTCTGGCGTCTAGTTAATATTACATTGTTATGTAAATATCTAAGGTCTCTTGTCCGTATTTTCTCTATAAAATTGTTGTTATTATTTGGATACGGAAAAGACCATAAAACTGTTCGAACGCATTTTGGACTCTCGGATACGACGGGAGTTTCCAATCTCGGAGTGTCAGTATGGGTTTCGGCCGGGTTGTGGGACCATGGACCCCGTATTTGCCCTAAGAACTCTAATGAAGGGATACAGATCAAAGAACACGTCGCGGTTGAAGTATCTGAGGCCTATATTGACATTATCCGAGACATCTATCGCGATTCCGATTCCATAGTTAGAGCTGCTGTTGGCGACACCAACCCGTTCCCGATTACCGTTGGGATACACCAGGGCTCTGTGCTCATCCCACTTCTGTTCAACGTGATATTAGACGTACTGTCAGACAGCATCCGAGACTATCATGAGGTACTGTCAAGGGGCGTCTTGTCCAACGGGTGGAAAAGTGGAAGGACTCGCTTGAGAACGGCGGTCTGAAGATAAATGTGGCAAGAGTGCAACAGTATAGACCTCCCCCCCCCCTGTCCGTCCGCATAGGTGAAGAGGAGTCTAACGAACGAATCAGGCCAGATACCTGGGGTCGGTACTAAGCGCAACTGGTTGCATCGACAGCGACGTCAAAGCCCGAATATGCGCAGCTTGGGCCAAATGGCGGGAGGTGACGGCTGTCATTTGAGACCCCAAGATGCCGATGAAGCTGAAGGGACAGGTCTACGAGACTATTATTAGTCTCTTATACGGCAGCGAGACTTGGCCTCTACTAGAGCGACACAAGCAGGAGTTGCGAGTCACGGAAATAAAGATGCTGCGGTGGATGTGTGGGGTTTCCCGCAAAGATCGCGTGCGAGACGCCCACATCCGCGGTAGTTAAGAGTGACATGTGTGCCAACGGACTCACCACTAAGGGTGCCGAAGACCGAGCAAAGTGAACCCAATAAAGCAGGAAGGCGGACCCGGGCCCCCGCGTGTTGCGCGGGAGCGCAACCGGGATTTAACGCTAAGATGATGATGATGATGACTCAATATTAGCTGACCACGTCAGGCCCGCGTATAGGATTAAACCTAAGTACTTCTCAAACTCATATAGCTTTGGTTCTCTGTTGGAACCTTCCCTACAACAGTCGTTACAAGCCGCTTCCATAGTAGGGGACTCAGATTGGTCTGGTACCCTGTTGTATCCTTCCAGGCCTCCGCTATACGTTGCGTTCGTGTTGTTTCCATTGATGATAGCGACGTGCATCCACTGATTCACTGACTTGGAGGTCAGATTTCTGTCACTTTTCTGTATTTACCTGATCTGCCAAATCCTTGATTATGGTCAAAGCGGAACCCGAGCCCCTGTGCGCGAGAGCACAACTGGGATATTAACGCCAAGATGATGATTCTATGCTATTTAACAAAGATTCTTAGATATTTTCTACCTCAAACAAAAATGAGAGATTTCTACCAGCTAACCACAAACGATGTGAAGCAAATTGTATAGCGGGACAGGCAATGCATACAAAGCTAGAATATACTTGTAATAATGACAAAACAAAGAAAGTAAAACTTCGCTTGTTACCGGATTTTGATAATCTGCGGGCTGTAATAGGCACCATCCACGTTCTGTCCTTAAGCAACCCATTGTTTAAATCTTTTACCTGCTGGCTATGCCCCTTAACACTTGACAATTAAATCTAACATATCAGTTATCCCAACGTGAACTGATAAGCCTATTGTAGTGGCTGTCTATACCATTGCTATTTCGTTACTTACCACCACCGGGTGGAATTTTTGAAATATTTAAACCAGTTTGAAATATTTAACTTTGTGGCATTTAAGAAGGAAGTAAGTACATATAGTACGCACTGGCCTATACAAAAAGATAAAACGTTTTCAAACCACCAAATACTGCTACTCGATATTTTTTTAGTAAATATTTTCCTGACACTGATGTTGTTGTCTAATTGTCATTAGGTGAGTACCGCCACGGTGAGCAGGTAAAAAATTCAAGCACAAATGGTCGCAAGAATATAAATAAAAGCCTCCGAATCTATGTTCAGGCACATCATTCCGCACAGTGTGTTTGACTAGTTAACAACTCCCGAGAGCTAAATAAAGTAAAATGAATTCTTCGCGAAGTGGTGTTTAGTATCGTGTGAATCCAGCCTGGGGAGAATCGCTTAGATTGAGAGGATGGAACTCCATTATTTGAATTAATTTTAGCGTGCAAAAAGTGATTTAATTCATAAAAAATATTTGTTATTGAATGACTATTCCACATCAAATCATCCTCACCCAATTTATAAATTGTAAAATTATAAATAACTTCCTGTTTTTAAGATCTAGTAGTACGCCGGGATAGATCATAATCTACCTAGGTTTTCTTTCACTAGATTTTCTTAGAAAATCCATAAAAAAAATTTTTTTTTATAAATCGCAATATAAAAAAAAATTAAAACTATTAATATGAATACCTTGCCTTAATTTCTGCTTAATTACCATAGTGGCATTATTCTTATAATCTGTCCAGACTGACTTGTCTTATTTGGTGAACAAACAATATCAAAAATCACGACTTGCCGTATCAATCAAACTGCGTATTTTGTATCTATACATCTTGAATTATATAAGAAACACATTCCATTTAAAAATATAATTTCCAAAACCAAATAAGACAAATCAGTCTGGACAAATTTTAGGTAATTGTCTTGTGGGAAGAAAACAAACGTTTAAGCTCTAATGCCTTTAAAATACCGACTTAACGGCATTATAGACAAGCATTAATAAAAAAGAGTTTAGTCTTTTACCAGACAATAAATTACATTGAATATCAAACACAAAAATACATATTTATTGATTTATCAAAATTGTTAATAGGTGGTTTAGTTATCAAACAGCATATGGACGGCAGGATCACAATTTAAATCAGATGTAGACACAGCGTCAGTCAACCAATTCGGCGATAATGTTGGGCTCGGATTCTAAAACAAACAGTGAAAATTAAATAAGTGAAAATGCAAGATTAAGTTTCAATTCAATAATCATAATAATATCTATCACCGGGTGCCAATCGGCAAAAATAAATTAGAAAATTATCTACCTGAGGTAAATTTACGCTAGGAAAGTGCGGGGTCAGAGGCTGTGTCGTATCCAAAGCCCACCATGACTCCTGAGTATGGTCAACTCTTTGTTGAGCCATATCACGCGGGCTCTCAAACTGAAACAATACACAAATAAATTAGTTCGTTGTTTACACCATGAAAGTTACTAAAGAGAAAATTGTACTCATATTACAACACATTATACAATAACACTATCTATAACGAAAATAAGAAAAAAATTAAAATCGGCTCAAAAAGAAATAAGTTATACTTTTTTTTTAATAAATTTCTGTTTACTAATCACAAAATGGAGCTTACCATTCATTTTAAATGGTAATAGGGGGATGTCAATCTAATTAGGAATTTCAATTGTTCATGCCTTACTTATTTTTAAAGTTATGTTACTGTTTCAATAGCTTTCAGTACCTAAAAGTGATAAATTACCAAGTTTAAAGTAAGAAAATTTCAAAAGTAAGGGAAATGCTTACATCGAGCAAATTCAATAACTCTTCGATAGTGGCACGCACACGTCGTTGATAATTATTGTGATGTGCCCGCAGTCTCAATTTGAGCGATGACCCCCGGGCACGCTTTTCACTAAAACGAACAGTAGTCACACTTCGCGAAGGGCTCATGATAGCTTTACCTCTCTGTTGTACTAAACTTGTCAAACGCACTGTGCAGAATGATATGAATTACGGGGAATAGGAGGCTTTTATATGCATGCACCCTCGCGCGACCCTTAGTGCTTACATTTCTACCTGCTCGCTTACCTACTTTTTGGTGCATTGTTCAGCGTCAGTGTGCTGATAACGTTATATCGTTCGGTTTGATCTACATACTATTATGAACCTAGGCTATGCAACAATTATTTGTTAATAGATATTTAGATATTTTAAAATAGATACTGTAGGTACCTTATATACCTACGGATTTGCAAACCTTAATCATTAAGCCCTTTTACCTATAACTAAGAACAAGACCACATAAAAATTTAATAATACCGCAGTATTTTACGAATAATACTTTCTTATTCATATTCATATTCATTATGATTCTATGCTATTTAACAAAGATTCTTAGATATTTTTCATTATGCCACTGTGGTAAATTTACATTTTCAGAAGTTGAATTCTACCTCAAACAAAAATGAGTACAATGGCGAACTTATCTATATGAGAGATTTCTACCAGCTAACCACAAATGATGTGAAGCAAATTGAAAGCGGGACCGTCAATGCATACAAAGCTAGAACATACTTGGAATAAAGAGAAAACAAAGAAAGTAAAACTTCGTTTGTCATATCTACCGGATTTTGATAATCTGCGGGCTGTAATAGGCACCATCCACGTTCTGTCCTTAAGCAACCTTTTGTTTAAAACTTTTACCAGCTGGCTATGCCCCTTAACACTTGACAATTAAATCTAACATTTCAGTTATCCCAACGTGAACTGATAAGCCTATTGTAGTGGCTGGCTATACCATTGCTATTTCGTTACTTACCACCGGGTGGAATTTAAACAATATTTTCAAAGAGAACTTTTTAGAATCGATATTATGTGGCAATTTTGACTTCAACTTGAAATCAGTTTGAATTATTTAACTTTGTGGCTTTTAAGAAGGAAGTCCCACAAACCGGCCGAAACCCATACTGACACTCCGAGATTGGAAACTCCCGTCGTATCCGAGAGCCTACAATGCGTTCGAAGAGTTTCATGGTCTTTTCCGTATCCAAATAATAACAACAATTTTATAAATAGAAAATACGGACAAGAGACCTTAGGTATTTACATAAAAGTAAGTAGTATTAACTACACGACAGACGTTAAGTAGCGACTACAGCAGTATTATTCCGTCCGATAAATTTTTAATTTGTGTACCGAAACAGCATTCTCTAATATTGAATGGTAACTAGAGATGGATCACAACCATTAGCCCTGACAAGATTTGCATGAAACTACCATCATAAAATCCCACGACCAAATAAAACGTACAGGTATCTATTTAATTACACTGATCCAGGTTTACAAGTCGATCAAATTATCACAATATGAAACGGCGACCAAATGCTATCATAATAAAGTGTATAATAATAGGGTACATGCATATAAAGCGAATTGGCATTTTAAATATACTATCGGAAAATATTTCAAAATCGGCGATTAAATAAAAGTGTCAATGTTCCGTCTCCATCTTTAAAAACGGCTTGTTGTACGGAAACTACGATGAAGAAAGTGTCATTGACGTGATAGTCTATAGCGGAAGTAACGCTTTAACTGTGTGATATAACTTGGGAACGACACGATATTTTAAAAAACCCATCTAATGTTAAATCTATTTAGGTAACATTGAATTTGTTTATTTCGGACTAATGGTTTAATTAGGTAGTCATGATTGGAAAAAGGACGGCCAGGTCGCTCAATTAGATATACCTAAGTTATAACAATATATTTCATAATAATAATAATATCATGTATAATTAGTAAATTTAAAGAATATCCCACACGCGTAGAATAAAGACAAACAGACTTATTTTCTTATTATTTAAGTACTTATTTCTGTACGCACCTTGAACCCAATTATTGTTTTGTTTCAAATTGGCGCGTCACTACTTGTGTTCTGAGAAATTGTATTACACTTTTTGGTAAAAATCCACCCAGTGGTCAGTAGCAACATAACGACTTGAGGCCCTAGCCAGTCATTAGGTACAAACGCTTATCAGTTTACATCAGAGATATATGAAGCGTAAGGTCAAGGGTCACCGCGCGCAGGTAAAAAATCTAAACAAAGGATTGCTTAGGGGTAGTCATCTACATAAGTTCAAATAAAAGCCTCCAGGTTCATGCCAATGCCATGGTGGATCTGATTGCAGCCGGTTTATCAGAGTTCATACTCAATAAGATTGACAGAGAAGCAATAGTAGAGACTGTGAGTTTATTTAATGGGGTGAGAAAACATGCATGCATGTTACCACCCAGAAGACACATGCTGGTTCAAAGTGAAACCAGATAATAAAGTGTTTTCTAGAAACATAAGACATGTGAACAATACGAGAATAAAAGCGGAGTTAAATGATACCAACCAAAAAAACGAACAGTAACACCATTAATAAAAATAAAATTGCTATTAAATGAAACATTAGAGGTATATGGAGTTTATGATTCGGGATCGAATGTTTCTCTTATAAATTCAAAATTATTAAAACTGAATGGAGAAACAAATAAGAAGAATGAAACAAACCTCATCACAATGAATGGTGTTAGCAAAACAAGTGGTGTGATAAATTTAAAAATAAAAATATTTGATATTGAAAAATGTGAAGATGTATTCATAATTGATGAACAAAATTTCAACTATGATATATTTTTGATTGGGTTGGACTTGATAAAAACATTCAAGTTAATGCAAGATGAAAACTTAAATATAAAACAAAAACCAGATAAAGAAAATGAAGACATATATATACATAAAGAAACAAATAAAGATATACAGATTGAAGAAGATGTAAATACTTCGACAGAAATAAGAATAAACTTTAATGAACATGTGATAGAAGAAGATTTTGAAGCTATAGTAAATCATTTGAAAGAAGATGATCAAACACAGATAAATAGACTGATAGAAAAACATAAATCATTTTTTGCAAAGAACAAATGGTTAATGGATACGAAGCATGGATAGACCTAACAGTAGACAGATACTGCAGTAAGAGACCTTATAGGTGTACGATTGAAGATAAGAAACAGATAGAAGAACAAATAGGTAAACTATTGGATAACGAAATGATAGAAGAATCCGTTTGCTGCGCCTGTTTTTTTATTTTTATGTTATCCGGCAGACAAACAGGCATGCGGGCCACCTGATGGAAAGTGGTCACCGCCGCCTATGGACATCAGCATCACCAGGGGTGCTAACAATGCGTTGCCCGCCTCTAAAGAGAACTCTAATATACCTCTGTTACTTAAGCATTTAAAAAAGAAGATAACATAAGGTCAAGACTATGTATAGATTTCAGGGATTTGAACAAAATAGTAGTCCCTCAGGCTCAACCATTTCCATTAATATATGATCTGGTGACGAAGATAAGAAATTGTAAATATTTTTCAACTCTTGATATAAACTCGGCATTTTAGTCAATTCCTTTACGAGTTGAAGATCGGAAAAAGACAGGACTCGTGACACAAGATGGACACTATCAATGGACATGTCTACCCTTCGGATTAAAGACATCACCAGCTATATATCAGAGAGTTCTAAGTAATATACTGAGAAAATATAAATTAACTGACTTAGCAGTTAATTATATGGACGATATACTCATATTTTCGAAAACTTTTGATGAGCACATACAACATAATATATTACTATTGTTAGAAGCAATTGAAAAAGAAGGATTCCGGATGAAAATCACAAAATGTACATTCGCAGCAGATTCAGTGAAGTACTTAGGTCATGTCATTGGAAACAACTCAGTAAAACCATTGAAGGATAATTTATGTTCAATCCAGGATTTTCCTATTCCCAAAACACAGGAAAACGTGAGACAGTTTTTAGGGAAAATAAACTTTTATCACGAGTATATTCCGAAAAGTGCCATAATTTTGGATCCGTTGCATAATTTGCTGAGAAAAAATCAAAAGTTTGTTTGGTCAGAAGATTGTCAAAAAACATTTGAAATGATAAAACAATTACTGTGCACTCAACCGGTCTTGGAGATTTATGATAAAGACTTACCAATAAATATTTACACTGATGCATCTTTAGAAGGTGTTGGAGCGATACTGAAACAATTACATCCTGATGGAAAAGAAAAGCCGGTGGCATATTTATCAAAGAAATTAAATGGAGCACAAAAGAAAAAGAAAGCGATATATTTGGAATGCCTTGCTATCGCAGAAGCGGTGAGATACTGGCAATACTGGTTATTAGGAAAATCATTCACTGTTTATTCAGACCACAAACCGCTTGAAAACATGAATTTGAAATCAAGAACTGGCGAAGAGTTAGGAGATATGGCATACTATGTATCACAATATGATTTCACAATAAAATATGCACTCGGAAAACAGAATTTAAAACAAGATTGCCTGAGTAGAAACCCAGTATTGCAACCAAATTCTAACGAAGATGAACAATTACAAGTAGTAAACTTAATTAAACTAGAAGACATAATATAAGACCAGAAGAACAACGATGAATTACAGAAGAAAAAAGAAAAATATATCGAGAAACAACAATTGTACTTTAAGAAAGTAGGGAAGAAACATAAAATAATACTGACAGAAGAATTTAGTAAGAAACTATTAAAAGAAATACATGAAGACCTGTGTCATATTGGTATTGGGCAAATGCAGAAAACAATAAGTCCAAACTATACAGCCAGGAATCTGACAAATAATATTAAAAACATTTGTAAAAGATGTGATGTTTGTATAAAAAACAAGTCAAGAGGACATAACAAATATGGATTTGTGTCTCACCTGGGCCCAGCTACAAGACCATTTGAAGTAATGTCCATTGACACGGTAGGTGGTTTCAGAGGTTCAAGATCAACAAAGAGATACCTTCATTTGCTGGTCGATCATTTTACAAGACATGCCTTTGTAAAAACATCAAAAACACAGAGTGCGAATGATTTTATTAAATTAGTCCAAAATATAGCAGAAACGGAAAAGATTGGTATGATTCTCACTGATCAATACCCGGGAATCAATTCGAAAGAATTCAAGACATTCCTACAAGACAAACAAATACCTATGATATTCACAGCAGTAAATGCACCATTTTCAAATGGTTTAAATGAGAGACTTAATCAAACACTAGTCAACAAAATAAAATGTAAAATTAATGAAGAAGGGAATAAATAAGCATGGACAACAATAACACAAAAATGTGTTAATAAATACAATGAAACGGAACATTCGGTAACGGGCTTCGCACCAAAATATTAGTTATATGGAACAAATGTTTCGATTTTACCACATGCAATAAAACAAGTAATATCACATGTAGACTAGAATAAAGATGGAAGAACAGCATTGGAGAGCACAAAAAAATCACACAACTACAACAAAAAAATATTTGACAAAAAGCTGAAAAGTTGGAATTTCAGTGAAGGAGACATGGTGTATGTAGAAAATGGTAATATATTGAACAGGAAAAAGCTGGATGTACTAAAAGTTGGACCATTTAAGATCATAGATAAAATATCAAATACAATTTACAAGATAGATACTGGTCATCAGAAAGTTGAATCAAATCTTTACCATATTACAAAACTTATGCCAATTCCAAAAGTATTAGAAGATGATGAAACGGAAGATAAAGCAGAAGAATGAATGAAAATTCTATGGAGAATTTTCTTTCCTTCGAGGGGAGATGCAAAGAGTTCATATATGGCAAGACTCTTTAAATTTATTTTTCTTCAGCTGTCTTGTCTAGACATGACAGCTGAATAACAAGATGGCGTATGTAATGTGTGTATTGTATCGACTATAGAACTAACATGTTAATAATAAAATGAATAGTGTAAGAAGTGGACTTTAAATGTCGTTTCTTTAATTTACGGGTAGGAAGTGTTATGTATTTTGGTTAATTTAGAATTAATGTTATTATTTGAATAAGTTTAAAATATAACCTTTAATTTACAGAGAAACACATTTTAGTTTCATTGGAATAGAAACATATTATAAACATATAAAACATAATTAGTAATAAAAAACCAAATTTCAACGCAAATCCACATACAATTTCAAAGCAACAGTAACCGTAAAAACATCAACACAAAGCTGGCTACACGTATTATAAAAAAAAAGGATTTTTCAATTATTGCACGTGGCTATAGTCGTAATACCCTTTGCCTTAAAGAGTGCAATTTCAAAATGAAACTTGAAAAAACAAAACAGAAAGAAGGTATTGCGAAGTAAACTAAATAAAAAGTAGTGTTGTATAAGATTCAGAAGAGGAAACGATTTAAAAAAATAAGAAGTACAGATTAACAACCTTCTTTATTTATTTTTATTACAATTTTGAATGCTAAACCGAAAATAAATTACACGAAACAAAGCAGCAATTACTCACAACACAAATAGGCACAAAATCAGAAAATAAGCGAAAACCAAGTGGCTCACGTGACCGGGACAAAATTATGGAGCAGCAAAACCGATGCGTAGCCGACGAGCGCCAGGAAGCAAAAAAAGACTAATGCGCTTCTGCTGCGCCTTATATAGCAATTAGCGGGAGGGATGCGGAAATAGAAAGGGTACCTCTTATACGGCGTCTCCTCGGCCCAAATTCTTCCTGAATTCTCTTCATGGAGGAGTGTCTTCAGTTGAAGGCTCGGCCTCTTCGTCTGCGGCCAACAGAGGCATGGACCGGTCTGGTATAGGTACGAGCTCGGTTGAGACCGTCTCAATTTCATTGGTGTCTGAAACAATCATCGCTTACTTAGCATTTGTATTTCAACATGGGTATTTCTACATGCATCCACAAATTAACCCATTCGCACAACAGTCAATTAATTTATTCGTCAGCTTTTTCTCTTACACACATGACTACTTTCATACGTCTTCAAAAACTGAACCGTTTCATAATTGTGCTAAGATCGATCAGAATACCAAGGCTTATTTCTCGGCGTGACGTATGTTGCACACAGGGCAGACAGAAAGCACACCAGCCAGCAACCATAGACCTGCAACAGTGGCATGACACGCATGCCCGCCCGACTAGCGAACAAACGCTACGGACGATTGGCGCCGGCACGACAAACGTGCACCGCCTGCCCGACTAGCGAACCAACGCTACGGACAATTGGCGCCGGCACGACAAACGTACACCGCCAGAGCGACTTGACGACTAGCGCCAACGCTCGACAATTGGCGCCGGCACGACAAACGTGCACCGCCAGAGCGACTTGACGACTAGCGCCAATGCTCCATTGGGCCTTGACAATCTCATTGCCAACGCCTGGACGACTTGACGTGTCAACACCAACGTCCGCAAGCGACGACTTGATGTTCAACCGCCAACGTTACATACATCTGTCAACAATTTCGAAAATAACGGCGCACGTCTCGGGGCACCACTCACCCCGCCACGGTTTCATGTACTGCGCCGCGGCCTGCATAGTCTTGCCATAACCATCAGATAGCAGTCTCAGTTCGTATCGACCGCTAGGCAAGATCTTAACGACCTTGTACGGCCCGCGCATGCCTGAGTCGAGTTTACCTGTTGACTGAGACATTTTTATGACAAACACGAAATAATCAATTTTAAATTCCCGTGGTGGGCGCTTGTGTCGGTTTGTGCGCTCGTCTTGCTGGGCTCGATTTTTCTCCAGCAACTGTCATGCTCTACCTCTGGAGAGCTCCCGCAGTGCCTCGCGGTTCGGCGAACCAGTGTCGAGAGCCACGTCACGGACCAATGAACGGATAACAGGGGTCGTTGCTTCCGTACCTATGAGGAGATGCAGTGGAGAACATTGCGTGGTATATTTCTCGTGACATTAAGCACGAGTTGAAGTTTCCACGGGGTATTTGACCAGGATACATCCTTGCGGGCAGCCTCGATGCGTATCATATTGAGTACTGTGCGGACGTACCTCTCTACCTGACCATTTGCATGGTGCATCTCCAGCGTGATATAGTGAAGCTCGCAGCCAAGGTCGTTTATCCACCTAACGAACTCGTTCGATTCAAAAATACGACCTTTATCAGTCACCATCAATTTTGGAGTATCGAAGAATGCGACAGCCTGTGTCATGACTCGCTTCAACTCGTTGACATCCTGTCGGGCAATCGGATACAGCAGGGCATATTTGGTAAATGCGTCCACGATTATGAGGACGAACTTGAATACTTCCGATGCAGGAAGTGGACCAAAGGCATCCACGTGCACAGTACTAAAGGGCACGTCCGGCTTCACCCAGGAAGTGATGTTCTGCAGAGGGCCACGGGGAACGCTCTTTTTGGAGAGACATGTCAAACAGTGGCACACATACTTGTTTACAAACTGCTTCGGTCTCGGAAACCAGAAGTGGTATTAGTAAATTTAAAGAATATCCCACACGCGTAGAATAAAGACAAACAGACTTATTTTCTTATTATTTAAGTACTTATTTCTGTACGCACCTTGAACCCAATTATTGTTTTGTTTCAAATTGGCGCGTCACTACTTGTGTTCTGAGAAATTGTATTACACTTTTTGGTAAAAATCCACCCAGTGGTCAGTAGCAACATAACGACTTGAGGCCCTAGCCAGTCATTAGGTACAAACGCTTATCAGTTTACATCAGAGATATATGAAGCGTAAGGTCAAGGGTCACCGCGCGCAGGTAAAAAATCTAAACAAAGGATTGCTTAGGGGTAGTCATCTACATAAGTTCAAATAAAAGCCTCCAGGTTCATGCCAATGCCATGGTGGATCTGATTGCAGCCGGTTTATCAGAGTTCATACTCAATAAGATTGACAGAGAAGCAATAGTAGAGACTGTGAGTTTATTTAATGGGGTGAGAAAACATGCATGCATGTTACCACCCAGAAGACACATGCTGGTTCAAAGTGAAACCAGATAATAAAGTGTTTTCTAGAAACATAAGACATGTGAACAATACGAGAATAAAAGCGGAGTTAAATGATACCAACCAAAAAAACGAACAGTAACACCATTAATAAAAATAAAATTGCTATTAAATGAAACATTAGAGGTATATGGAGTTTATGATTCGGGATCGAATGTTTCTCTTATAAATTCAAAATTATTAAAACTGAATGGAGAAACAAATAAGAAGAATGAAACAAACCTCATCACAATGAATGGTGTTAGCAAAACAAGTGGTGTGATAAATTTAAAAATAAAAATATTTGATATTGAAAAATGTGAAGATGTATTCATAATTGATGAACAAAATTTCAACTATGATATATTTTTGATTGGGTTGGACTTGATAAAAACATTCAAGTTAATGCAAGATGAAAACTTAAATATAAAACAAAAACCAGATAAAGAAAATGAAGACATATATATACATAAAGAAACAAATAAAGATATACAGATTGAAGAAGATGTAAATACTTCGACAGAAATAAGAATAAACTTTAATGAACATGTGATAGAAGAAGATTTTGAAGCTATAGTAAATCATTTGAAAGAAGATGATCAAACACAGATAAATAGACTGATAGAAAAACATAAATCATTTTTTGCAAAGAACAAATGGTTAATGGATACGAAGCATGGATAGACCTAACAGTAGACAGATACTGCAGTAAGAGACCTTATAGGTGTACGATTGAAGATAAGAAACAGATAGAAGAACAAATAGGTAAACTATTGGATAACGAAATGATAGAAGAATCCGTTTGCTGCGCCTGTTTTTTTATTTTTATGTTATCCGGCAGACAAACAGGCATGCGGGCCACCTGATGGAAAGTGGTCACCGCCGCCTATGGACATCAGCATCACCAGGGGTGCTAACAATGCGTTGCCCGCCTCTAAAGAGAACTCTAATATACCTCTGTTACTTAAGCATTTAAAAAAGAAGATAACATAAGGTCAAGACTATGTATAGATTTCAGGGATTTGAACAAAATAGTAGTCCCTCAGGCTCAACCATTTCCATTAATATATGATCTGGTGACGAAGATAAGAAATTGTAAATATTTTTCAACTCTTGATATAAACTCGGCATTTTAGTCAATTCCTTTACGAGTTGAAGATCGGAAAAAGACAGGACTCGTGACACAAGATGGACACTATCAATGGACATGTCTACCCTTCGGATTAAAGACATCACCAGCTATATATCAGAGAGTTCTAAGTAATATACTGAGAAAATATAAATTAACTGACTTAGCAGTTAATTATATGGACGATATACTCATATTTTCGAAAACTTTTGATGAGCACATACAACATAATATATTACTATTGTTAGAAGCAATTGAAAAAGAAGGATTCCGGATGAAAATCACAAAATGTACATTCGCAGCAGATTCAGTGAAGTACTTAGGTCATGTCATTGGAAACAACTCAGTAAAACCATTGAAGGATAATTTATGTTCAATCCAGGATTTTCCTATTCCCAAAACACAGGAAAACGTGAGACAGTTTTTAGGGAAAATAAACTTTTATCACGAGTATATTCCGAAAAGTGCCATAATTTTGGATCCGTTGCATAATTTGCTGAGAAAAAATCAAAAGTTTGTTTGGTCAGAAGATTGTCAAAAAACATTTGAAATGATAAAACAATTACTGTGCACTCAACCGGTCTTGGAGATTTATGATAAAGACTTACCAATAAATATTTACACTGATGCATCTTTAGAAGGTGTTGGAGCGATACTGAAACAATTACATCCTGATGGAAAAGAAAAGCCGGTGGCATATTTATCAAAGAAATTAAATGGAGCACAAAAGAAAAAGAAAGCGATATATTTGGAATGCCTTGCTATCGCAGAAGCGGTGAGATACTGGCAATACTGGTTATTAGGAAAATCATTCACTGTTTATTCAGACCACAAACCGCTTGAAAACATGAATTTGAAATCAAGAACTGGCGAAGAGTTAGGAGATATGGCATACTATGTATCACAATATGATTTCACAATAAAATATGCACTCGGAAAACAGAATTTAAAACAAGATTGCCTGAGTAGAAACCCAGTATTGCAACCAAATTCTAACGAAGATGAACAATTACAAGTAGTAAACTTAATTAAACTAGAAGACATAATATAAGACCAGAAGAACAACGATGAATTACAGAAGAAAAAAGAAAAATATATCGAGAAACAACAATTGTACTTTAAGAAAGTAGGGAAGAAACATAAAATAATACTGACAGAAGAATTTAGTAAGAAACTATTAAAAGAAATACATGAAGACCTGTGTCATATTGGTATTGGGCAAATGCAGAAAACAATAAGTCCAAACTATACAGCCAGGAATCTGACAAATAATATTAAAAACATTTGTAAAAGATGTGATGTTTGTATAAAAAACAAGTCAAGAGGACATAACAAATATGGATTTGTGTCTCACCTGGGCCCAGCTACAAGACCATTTGAAGTAATGTCCATTGACACGGTAGGTGGTTTCAGAGGTTCAAGATCAACAAAGAGATACCTTCATTTGCTGGTCGATCATTTTACAAGACATGCCTTTGTAAAAACATCAAAAACACAGAGTGCGAATGATTTTATTAAATTAGTCCAAAATATAGCAGAAACGGAAAAGATTGGTATGATTCTCACTGATCAATACCCGGGAATCAATTCGAAAGAATTCAAGACATTCCTACAAGACAAACAAATACCTATGATATTCACAGCAGTAAATGCACCATTTTCAAATGGTTTAAATGAGAGACTTAATCAAACACTAGTCAACAAAATAAAATGTAAAATTAATGAAGAAGGGAATAAATAAGCATGGACAACAATAACACAAAAATGTGTTAATAAATACAATGAAACGGAACATTCGGTAACGGGCTTCGCACCAAAATATTAGTTATATGGAACAAATGTTTCGATTTTACCACATGCAATAAAACAAGTAATATCACATGTAGACTAGAATAAAGATGGAAGAACAGCATTGGAGAGCACAAAAAAATCACACAACTACAACAAAAAAATATTTGACAAAAAGCTGAAAAGTTGGAATTTCAGTGAAGGAGACATGGTGTATGTAGAAAATGGTAATATATTGAACAGGAAAAAGCTGGATGTACTAAAAGTTGGACCATTTAAGATCATAGATAAAATATCAAATACAATTTACAAGATAGATACTGGTCATCAGAAAGTTGAATCAAATCTTTACCATATTACAAAACTTATGCCAATTCCAAAAGTATTAGAAGATGATGAAACGGAAGATAAAGCAGAAGAATGAATGAAAATTCTATGGAGAATTTTCTTTCCTTCGAGGGGAGATGCAAAGAGTTCATATATGGCAAGACTCTTTAAATTTATTTTTCTTCAGCTGTCTTGTCTAGACATGACAGCTGAATAACAAGATGGCGTATGTAATGTGTGTATTGTATCGACTATAGAACTAACATGTTAATAATAAAATGAATAGTGTAAGAAGTGGACTTTAAATGTCGTTTCTTTAATTTACGGGTAGGAAGTGTTATGTATTTTGGTTAATTTAGAATTAATGTTATTATTTGAATAAGTTTAAAATATAACCTTTAATTTACAGAGAAACACATTTTAGTTTCATTGGAATAGAAACATATTATAAACATATAAAACATAATTAGTAATAAAAAACCAAATTTCAACGCAAATCCACATACAATTTCAAAGCAACAGTAACCGTAAAAACATCAACACAAAGCTGGCTACACGTATTATAAAAAAAAAGGATTTTTCAATTATTGCACGTGGCTATAGTCGTAATACCCTTTGCCTTAAAGAGTGCAATTTCAAAATGAAACTTGAAAAAACAAAACAGAAAGAAGGTATTGCGAAGTAAACTAAATAAAAAGTAGTGTTGTATAAGATTCAGAAGAGGAAACGATTTAAAAAAATAAGAAGTACAGATTAACAACCTTCTTTATTTATTTTTATTACAATTTTGAATGCTAAACCGAAAATAAATTACACGAAACAAAGCAGCAATTACTCACAACACAAATAGGCACAAAATCAGAAAATAAGCGAAAACCAAGTGGCTCACGTGACCGGGACAAAATTATGGAGCAGCAAAACCGATGCGTAGCCGACGAGCGCCAGGAAGCAAAAAAAGACTAATGCGCTTCTGCTGCGCCTTATATAGCAATTAGCGGGAGGGATGCGGAAATAGAAAGGGTACCTCTTATACGGCGTCTCCTCGGCCCAAATTCTTCCTGAATTCTCTTCATGGAGGAGTGTCTTCAGTTGAAGGCTCGGCCTCTTCGTCTGCGGCCAACAGAGGCATGGACCGGTCTGGTATAGGTACGAGCTCGGTTGAGACCGTCTCAATTTCATTGGTGTCTGAAACAATCATCGCTTACTTAGCATTTGTATTTCAACATGGGTATTTCTACATGCATCCACAAATTAACCCATTCGCACAACAGTCAATTAATTTATTCGTCAGCTTTTTCTCTTACACACATGACTACTTTCATACGTCTTCAAAAACTGAACCGTTTCATAATTGTGCTAAGATCGATCAGAATACCAAGGCTTATTTCTCGGCGTGACGTATGTTGCACACAGGGCAGACAGAAAGCACACCAGCCAGCAACCATAGACCTGCAACAGTGGCATGACACGCATGCCCGCCCGACTAGCGAACAAACGCTACGGACGATTGGCGCCGGCACGACAAACGTGCACCGCCTGCCCGACTAGCGAACCAACGCTACGGACAATTGGCGCCGGCACGACAAACGTACACCGCCAGAGCGACTTGACGACTAGCGCCAACGCTCGACAATTGGCGCCGGCACGACAAACGTGCACCGCCAGAGCGACTTGACGACTAGCGCCAATGCTCCATTGGGCCTTGACAATCTCATTGCCAACGCCTGGACGACTTGACGTGTCAACACCAACGTCCGCAAGCGACGACTTGATGTTCAACCGCCAACGTTACATACATCTGTCAACAATTTCGAAAATAACGGCGCACGTCTCGGGGCACCACTCACCCCGCCACGGTTTCATGTACTGCGCCGCGGCCTGCATAGTCTTGCCATAACCATCAGATAGCAGTCTCAGTTCGTATCGACCGCTAGGCAAGATCTTAACGACCTTGTACGGCCCGCGCATGCCTGAGTCGAGTTTACCTGTTGACTGAGACATTTTTATGACAAACACGAAATAATCAATTTTAAATTCCCGTGGTGGGCGCTTGTGTCGGTTTGTGCGCTCGTCTTGCTGGGCTCGATTTTTCTCCAGCAACTGTCATGCTCTACCTCTGGAGAGCTCCCGCAGTGCCTCGCGGTTCGGCGAACCAGTGTCGAGAGCCACGTCACGGACCAATGAACGGATAACAGGGGTCGTTGCTTCCGTACCTATGAGGAGATGCAGTGGAGAACATTGCGTGGTATATTTCTCGTGACATTAAGCACGAGTTGAAGTTTCCACGGGGTATTTGACCAGGATACATCCTTGCGGGCAGCCTCGATGCGTATCATATTGAGTACTGTGCGGACGTACCTCTCTACCTGACCATTTGCATGGTGCATCTCCAGCGTGATATAGTGAAGCTCGCAGCCAAGGTCGTTTATCCACCTAACGAACTCGTTCGATTCAAAAATACGACCTTTATCAGTCACCATCAATTTTGGAGTATCGAAGAATGCGACAGCCTGTGTCATGACTCGCTTCAACTCGTTGACATCCTGTCGGGCAATCGGATACAGCAGGGCATATTTGGTAAATGCGTCCACGATTATGAGGACGAACTTGAATACTTCCGATGCAGGAAGTGGACCAAAGGCATCCACGTGCACAGTACTAAAGGGCACGTCCGGCTTCACCCAGGAAGTGATGTTCTGCAGAGGGCCACGGGGAACGCTCTTTTTGGAGAGACATGTCAAACAGTGGCACACATACTTGTTTACAAACTGCTTCGGTCTCGGAAACCAGAAGTGTTTCAAAATTAAGTACAGAGTCATTTCTGCTCCTATGTGATCGTGCTCATCATGGAAGATCCTAAGGAGACTGAGGCGGTGACTCTTTGGGATGTAGCAAAGTAGACGGCTCTCCTCATCTACTGGTGCGTACCAGTAGTACAGAATGTCATTTTGTACTACATACCTGTTAGATCACTATCTCGCAGCTTTTGCATCATATCTTGCGTTTCATCATCGGCTAGCTGAGCGATTTGGGCCCAGTTTCGAGGTCTGCTAATTTGACACACTTGCGCTACTGGATTTCGGCTTAGGCAATCAGCGTGTGGAATCAAGATACCCTTACGGTACTCGATCGTGAAGTCGAAATCTTGTAGATAGATCCACCAACGAGCCACCCATGGAAGCAAATCCTTTTTCGGCTAGGTGGACTTCAGAGCATTGCAGTCCGTCACTATTACAAACCTTAGGCCAACTAAGTAGTGTAAGAGTGGTACTTACTTTCAGCTCCTTGCGTCACTTTACTAAAGAAAGCCACAGCATGCTTCTTACCATTTGGGTGTGTCTGCATCAGTACCGCTCCGTATCATGCGCTGCTTGCATCTGTGTGGATTTCGGTTGGTAAAGTCGGGTTAAATATGGTGAGTACTGACTTAAACTCACGCTTAAAGTTAGACCACGTTCTGTCGTTTGTGACCCACTCACTGAGCCACACCTTTGCGTCGCCTTTAAGGCACGACGCCACGCGAGACAGGCATTCATGGTCCGACCATCCATTTGCGTCTCGAGCGCGAGCCACTTTCTCGCAACACACTTCTATATTATTAATTGTTGGGTCAAAGTTTGACACGAAGTAATGTTGGCCGTGTGGTGTCCGGCAGAGTAGAATAGCACCAACCCCTTACATTCATGGGTGTCGTACAAGGCGACTAATGTTTTCGAGGCAAAAGATCAAGAGTCTCCGTAGGCTGGAAAATGGGCAGCAGCATTTTCCATTATTATATTTAAACACTGCGATCTCCAACCCGCCTGCCAAGCGTGGAGATTATGGCAATAACCTCCCCTTTCGTGGGAGAGGCCCTAAGTCCTGCAGTGGACTGTTACGGGCTGTGATGATGATGATGATGAATGTTGCGAACAGGCTGCGCACTTTTTATTGCTTGAAGTAAAGCATGGGCGAGGGTGGACGCCTCGGATCCACGTGCGATAGATTCCATCGAATGACGTGGTTCTGG
The DNA here is from genome assembly GCA_907269095.1 of Blastobasis adustella. Taxonomy (NCBI): domain Eukaryota; kingdom Metazoa; phylum Arthropoda; class Insecta; order Lepidoptera; family Blastobasidae; genus Blastobasis; species Blastobasis adustella. Next base: position 14,107,360 of record OU026117.1, on the reverse strand, counting down.
AATGTTGTTACCGCCTAAGCCACTCTGGCTGAATTCACGAATACGTTCCGGCACATGAGGAGTATCACGATCGACCTGGATGAAGGCGTCCGAACGCGGAGCCGTGTTCAAACCCGCATCACGAACAGGAACGAATTAGGCGTTCTTGTCGATGGAGGGTGCCTACGGTCACTGCGACGGGGACGGCTCGTGCGGGACGATCATACACGGAAGCGACGGCGCTAGGGCGTCTCATCGTGAGGCTCGGCCTCTGAACTATCGCTTCGAACGCAACGGCGACGGTGGTCAGTTCTACAGCGGGACGGGGAGCGAGATATATCACTGTGACCGACACGGCGAAAATGCATCGCTCTGTTACGCAACCGTCTATGAACACCCATGTTACTCGTCTAAGATCGCGATCTACGTCAAGAATGGCTACGTTCGCCTATTATAGTTGACGCTAGTGAAACACAATGCGAGCGACAACGGCGTCGCGAACCATGGACACGTAATCCACTGCTAGACGATGGTGATCGCGATCTGCTGTGAATCATGTTTGTTTACAACACTTCACAACTTATTTTTCACCGACAAGCAAAATAGGATGAAAATCAAATATTGCGGGTAGAACAATATTAACAGTTGTTGCTTTGTTTCTCAGTGATAGTGGACTTTTGAGATCTATCCCACTTCTGATATAAGATTCAGATGTGGAAACGATTTAAAAAAATAAGATGTACAGATTAACAACCTTCTTTATTTAATTTTAATACAATTTAGAATGCTATTTACTAATTGGCCGTGTGGTGTCCGGCAGAGTAGAATAGCACCAACCCCTTACATTCATGGGTGTCGTACAAGGCGACTAATGTTTTCGAGGCAAAAGATCAAGAGTCTCCGTAGTCTGGAAAATGGGCAGCAGCATTTTCCATTATTATATTTAAACACTGCGATCTCCAACCCGCTTGCCAAACGTGGAGATTATGGCAATAACCTCCCCTTTTGTGGGGAGGGCCCAAAGTCCTGCAGTGGACTGTTACGGGCTGAGATGATGATGATGATGATTAGAATGCTAAACCGAAAATAAATTACACAAAACAAAGCAGCATTTACTCACAACACAAATAGGCACAAAATCAGAAAATAAGCGAAAACCAAGTGGCTCACGTGACCGGGACAACATTATGAAGCAGCAAAACAGATGCGTAGCCGACGAGCGCCAGGAAGCAAAAAAATACTCTAATGCGCTCCTGCTGCGCCTTATATAGCAATAAGCGGGAGGGGTGCGAAAATATAAGGGGTTCCTCTTATAGTAGGTTAAATGGGAATTCTTTAAAACTGATTACGGGTATAATTTGAAAACAATACGTTGGGCTTGTGCGTAGAGCGACCACACAGCAAGCAAGTAAATATGAAATGCATACTAAAAAGTGAGTACCAAAACAAGCATAAAACAAACAGATATGATAGCAATCATTTAGCGAACGACCTTTTTCCTATCGCGTTGGCTCTTTATTCCAGACACATCGGGCGTTGCGACGGGTGTTTTCACCGATGGGATAGGAGCCATACCACCGCTCGGCTGCAAGCCACCATCATTGCTCACCTTCGGGTGTTTAGCCATGAGCACATTGAGCTCTTCAATGGAGTTAATCCGCCTGATGTTGCCGTTGGATATTTTTAGGAAAATATTACCCTCTACTGTCCAAACACTCCGCATCTTGAAATGCTGACGAGCCGTCATAAAAAGTGCTTGTCGCGCCTTCGTGAGGAACTCGCGCACTACCAGCTTTGTGCCCAGACCGCTGAACGAACAGCACAGTCATTGAACCTCACCAAGACTGGACGAGGGCCCTATCATTACCGGGATGACCACCCAAACGATGGCAGGAACGGATAGAAGTTGATGTTAAGCTGCTTGCCACATATATTGAAAATAATGGTCTCCATATCCTCGTTCTCATTCTCAGGGACTCCGTTGAATAACAAGTACTTTCCACGGTAACTTGTCTCCATAAAGTCAACCCTATTTCTGAGCTCTGTGTTCTGGACCTGCATACTCTAGCATTTTCATTACCACATCTTGGGAGGCCATGAACACCCCAGTCTCCTTGCTCACCTGATGAGGTTGGGTAGCAGCATCAAGTTGACTCTGGAACTCTCCTATCATCTTTTGGACTAATGCCGTCAGTGTATTCTGGGACTCTGTTACTTCTTGGATGGTTACCATTGCAGGACTAGTGCAGTGCACTGCTTTGAAAGTGCAATTTGCCCAATGATGTTATGTTGCCGGCAGAAATATGCCTCAAGTTAGTTAATAGTGCATAAAAGCCTTTGCAAACAGTTTCACAAGAAAATCACAATGTACGTCTTCTATTAAGACCAAATATGCAATCAAAACTGTAAGTTTACCTAATTAAATTTAATAAATTAGTTCCACACGAGGTTAGTTAGTTTGAGGCCCACCATAAAAAAAAACTGCCCGTGATAGTTATACGGCGTAACACAGCGGCGGCTGCTTAGAGGTGGGCGGCACGAGCACGACGCATATCATCTGCAGCCAGCAACAGCGCCCGCGTCAATGGTGAACCCGAAATATTTGACCTGGTCCAGTTGCGGGCCGGTCTCGCCACGGCAAATGACATTAAAATTAGATTTTCTTGGTTTTTGCATTTGAAAGTGTACGATACTTGTTTATTTAATATTCAGAACCAGAGTGACTGTCCACTACCTGAGTTAATCATCATCATAATACGAGATTCTGCCAGGTGTTTCCTCCCCTTTTACCGATCTTCGGCATCCTCACGTCGTAAGTCGATTTTCTTGGTTTTTGCATTTGAAAGTGTACGATACTTGTTTATTTAATATTCAGAACCAGACTGACTGTCCACTACCTGAGTTAATCATCATCATAATACGAGATTCTGCCAGGTGTTTCCTCCACTTTGACCGATCTTCGGCATCCTCACGTCGTAAGCTGTTGGCTCTCGCTTCCGACTTCTTGATGTTATTCCATTATTTCTTGAGTCTACGCTAGAATTGAATCACGAGAGTAGCGAGTGATCCTGTTACGTACTGAGCATAGAAAGTGATTTAAAAGCCAAAGTCATACTAATATTTGCTCTGGTACTAAACACACAATTTCTCGCCTCTCCTGATTTCTGCCATCAATGCAGATAAATAATATACTGTTGTAAAACCTCTTTGCACAATTTTATTATAAAAGTTTATTTTTTTAATTAGATGTTGCGTTCGGAGACTGCACGACATGACACATTTATGAAATGAAATGAAAACCAAACAAGAAGTTTTTCAGTAAGAGATATTAATATGCACTAGTATTTATTTTAAACAAGGCGTCTTTAAGTAGACAGTTTGAAGTATTACCTTATATTGAAGGTAAGAGTCGGAGTAACAACATTTGGCACAGACAATACACTTTTTTTGGTAGGCATCATATTAAGTGGTTGTGATTGGGATTGATATTTAACCTTTAATTATTCAAACTATCAGTTTTCTGTGAGAAAATAGCTTTAATATAATTTATATAAAATGACTTTCTTACAGTAGTTTTTAAATGAGATATTATGCATTATTAGCTAATTAAGGTGTATTCAACATAACCTCGCTTTAAATGTAACACTTTTCTTCAAGCACCGAACATTGCACTGTCCACGATTCGATAAGGCACCGCAGAAAATATCTCTTATTCAACGGTGTACTTGAGAACGACAATGAAGACATTGAACCCATCATGGTGGGTATTTTCAGCAAGCAACTCGAGGTCTGTAATGTATAATGCGCATCTATTCGCACTTTCCATTGCTTGGGTCGCCGACCCGATAAATATGCAGGGCCCCGTCCTGTCCCGGTACGTTTCAATGACCTTGCTATTCGTGCGACTGTCATCAAACCAAGCTCAAGGGAACCAGAATATTGATACACGAATTCCTCACGAAGATGCGGCAATCTCTTTTCGTCGCGGCGCGCCAGCATTTTGGAATGCAAAATGTTTAGACAGCGGATGGCAACATTTTAGTGAAGCTTTCCGAAGGTAATGTCAAGCGAGTGTCTTCTACTTGTAACCTCGAGAAGCTTTCAGCCGTTCAAACAAGCCAAACTCTGAAAATACTTCTTAGCCAAAGACTAAAAGGTGTGCTATGCTGTTAGGGGCCCAAGTAGCTGGTTAGCCACCAGTGAAAGGCTGCCCCGCCATCATACGAAAAATCCCGGATTGCTCTGCCTTGCCGGTTGGCGACCGGATGGGAGGGCCAGGTAGCCAATCTGGGGGGGGTTCGGGCGTCCCAGCGGTCTCCGCGTCAGACACCTTCCCGTGCCGCAATGGTGAGCATGCTAGCTGGTCGACGGAGCGCCATCTCGTCCAACTACCGTCCTAACCCATCCTTTTCACTTAACAAATAGTAATATGTGCACAAATATGTCCAAAAACAATGGAGAAACGATGTACAGCGGCTGCACGCTCTCCCACTCAAAGTGCACCTCACGAACATTCGAGGCCTGCACCCCATTCTCGATGCAATCCACCATCACCTTGAGACTGAAAAACCGCAGCTGCTGTTCCTCACTAAGACGCAGATCAGATGTCCGGCTGACGCGGCGTACCTCAGCTACCCAGGGTATACACTCGAGCACAGGTTCGTACCTCGTGCCGGAGTCTGTGTGTACGCTCGCGACAACATCTGCACTCAGCGTCTCAGGAGCTTTGAGCGGTCTGATTTCTCCATTTTGTGGCTTCTGGTGGATACAGGTCATGTGCAAATCCTCTATGCCTGCGTTTATCGCTCGCACAGCGGGGATCAGGAGACAACTCGTTTTTGTGGCCATCTTATTGACGTGGCGGATGAAGCGAGGGAACGTTACCCCGCGGCGCAATTGGTTATCCTGGGGGATTTCAATGCCCACCACCAAGATTGGCTTTTCCCATACCAGGTGACTAATCATGCTGGAAGAGAGGCGCGTAAACTAGCTCTGTCGCTAGATCTCACCCAGCTGGTAAACTGCGCCACGAGGGTACCTGACGTCGACTCTTATACCGCAAATTGCTTAGACCTCCTGTTGACGACTGATCCGGACAGGCACTCAGTATCGGTTTCTGCACCGCCAGGTACATCCAACCACTGTCTGGTGAAATCTGTATCAGTCTATTCCCCACCGGAGCAAGCTCGTTGTAACCCCCGACGGGTGTGGCGATACAAGTCAGCAGATTGGGATGAGATGCGCTACTTCTTTTCGTCTTGTCCTTGGCGGGAGGCATGCTTCTCTTCGGGCGATCCGTCGAATTGTGCTGAAGCCGTTGCCGCGATTATACGGCAGGGTAAGGAAAATTATATTCCGTATTCTGACGTAGCGATGAACGGCAAGTCTCGCCCATGATTCAGTGCTGAGTGCCGTCGTGCTGAAACGCTGAAGCAGGCGCAATCCTCTGCCTGGGCTGAGGCTCGAGTTCATGTGTCACCGGATACTCGCAAACTGAAGAGAGCCTTTAACCTCGCCGCCAAGTCATGCAAAAGGACGCTATGCAGGGCTCGATTTGACCACATAAGCCGTATTGGCGCTAAACTGGCCTCTTACCCTCCTCTCACCCTTTGGAGTAAGGCGTTTTGGTATTTGGCAAAAGCGGTCGAATCCAATTTAGTCAATCCTCGTTAGCACCGTTGCTAAAGCCAGACGGAACATTTGCACATGCTGCGTAGGAGAAAGCTAATTAACTTGCTTGCTTGACGTGCGAAGTGCGAATACATCAAAAATATATTTTAAAAATCCTGCGGAGTCTGGACGTAAACAAGGCTAGTGAACCTGATGGTATACCAGCGACGGTCTTGCGTAGATGTGCCCCTGAGTTGAATAGAATAGAATAGACTAGAACTAGACTAGACTAGACTAGAATAGAATAGAATAGAATAGAATAGAATAGAATAGAATAGAATAGAATAGAATAGAATAGAATAGAATAGAATAGAGTAGAATAGAATAGAATAGGCTAGGCTAGGCTAGGCTAGGCTAGGCTAGGCTAGGCTAGGCTCCTTGGTGTTGAGCTTTCAACCAATCTTAACTTTGGACAGTACATCGAATCCAAAGCTAAGACTGCAGCCAAGAAACTTGGTATCCTCTCGAAGGTCAGGCGGTACTTCACTTCAAAACAGTTACTTCCGCTATATCAAGCACAAGTCCGATAATGGATGGAGTACTGCTACCATCTCTGGGATGGATGTCAAATACCAACTGGCCACTTTGGTTTCGGTGGGAAAACGTGTAAAGAAGATAATTTGTGACCCACAATTGATTGACGCTAGGCTGCAGAGCCTCGAGCATCGGCGAAGGCTTGCGTGTCTGTCGGTCTTCTACAGGTTGCATTTCGAAGAGTGTGCGAAACAGTTACACGACCTCATTCTGCCGGCCCCTTTCCGCCATCGGGAAACGCGAACCGGGCGAGCGTCATCCTTATGTCGTGGATCTTCCAGCTACCCGCACGAGCCGCTTTGGTTCAACCTTTATAATGCGAACGGCTAAGGAATGGAACGCGTTGCCTGCGAGTGTGTTCTGTGATCTGTTCCTAAACAGGCATGCTCCATCTTCGGCCGCATCGTCACATACCACCAGGTGAGATGGCGGTCAAATGCCTGGATAGTCAAAAATAATAAAAAAAAATTGTTTTTAATATGTACTCCTAAGATATTTGACCACCATCTCACCTGTTGGTGAGTGACGATGCGGCCGAAGAAGGAGTATGTCTGTCACAGCATGTAGGAATAGCCTAGCGGTGGGGCAGCCGGGGGCGGCGCAACATAGAACTTTATTATAATGCCCATGTGACTTTAACTGTGTTACATTTTCTGTTACAGATGACATAATAAGATTTTATGAACGTACAACAACAAGACTAAGAAAAAAACTAACTGAGGTTGTCAAGTGTATCGATCCTTATGTGCCATAAGTACGTTCCAGTAGATTAGTTATTACCTACATCACTATAGGTATATGATTTTTAAAAGTATTCATATGTCGTGTTTAATGCGTAAGTTTGGGTTACTAAATAAAAGCATACAACATTAATGGCGAGTTTTATATTGGGGTGCATTGTGATCGCTTTAGCAATTTGGAAATACCATAGAACAAATAACACAAAGCATCGTTTTCGAAATGCCTTTTCGGGACTTTAACCGACGCCGCTGTGCACATGTGGGCTATTGGCAGAAATAAGATTTATTAAGATGTTTTGGGGACGGCAATTAACTAGAAACGGCGTGAACTTCCTTTCTTCACAGCAGGCATATTGTTCCCTATTCTCTATTGTAATATTTTTAGTAAAAATGGTACGCGCGTTTGTCTTTATGGCACGCGAGAGCATTTCTTTACTTTTATGACCTGCGTTGACATTAGCGTTGCGTCAATATATTTTAAATACAAAGGCGATATGGTCCCGGAGGTTGGTTTTGTCACGCTTGAGGATGCGGGGTTGAGGGGCTAAGGGAAGAAAGACGGGAACGACAGTTGGTCTAAGGTCCCGGGACTGGATGGTTCTCCGGCGAGGGATTCTCCTGGATACGAGGAGAGCGCGCGCGCAGGCACCGCGTGATTTTTTACAAGAGTGTTGTCGAGTGCTAGAGTCGATGATCTACGTTTGATACGAGAATTGGGTGTCTCTTGTGTTGTGGTTTCGCAGTGTTGTCTATCGTCCACTATTTAGTTTATACTCGGGTATGTTGGTGACTTGCGTTTTGTACGAGCTTTTGCAGTAAGTCTGATATTGAATTACCTATATATTTTAAGGTGGCTATAATTATATTTTGGTAGGGCCATAACGTAATTATACTAAAGAGTGAAAGATGAAGATAGGCATAGTTTTCTGTTAGATACTGAAAATTATTTAGTTAAATTAAACCGATCACTAGTTCCCTACTAATTCCCTTTAAAGACAATGTTTAGAATCATTACATCCGATACATCCGTAAAATTAATTTTCAACTTCTAAATAAATAAAAATATACTATCACTTAGAGTACACATATGGGCACAGTTCTGGTAATGTGTTCTGCACCTCTTGCGCGTAAATAAAATTCAAATATTAGTCTCTCGATTGTTTGTACTGGACTAGACTAGACTAAACTAGACTAGACCAGACCAGACCAGACCAGACCAGACCAGACCAGACCAGACCAGACCAGACCAGACCAGACCAGACCAGACCAGACCAGACCAGAACAGAACAGAACAGAACAGAACAGAACAGAACAGAACAGAATAGAATAGAATAAGTAAATAAGTTGTGGCTCAAAAACGCTTGAATCAATGACCTGTAACAATACAATTATTATTAGAGGTCAGCGACTCGAATCCAGAGCCATGAAAAAATAAAAAAAACAAGGAGTAATTAAAAAAAAAAGCACAAGGTACAAATAAAAAACAAAACATATTTTAAACAACATCAATAGTAAAACAACAAATAGACAAACATACAGAGGAGAAATTAAAAACAGAGCCGTTGCATGTGAATGTTATGAGGTGTGTAAAAAGGGACCTCACTCAGCTTCATGCCCTGGTGGATACCAGGGCGCTGGTTTTCAGTGAAACCTGCTGAGTGAGGTACAGACGAAGATGATACATAATAATGCAGTGTGGAGTGTAAAATACGTGCGAAGTGTGTAATTAATTGGTTGACTGGGTGCATTTTGGTCGCAGCGAAGACGTCAACAATACAGTGGCCATTGTTGTTATGTGTCATTCCTAGAGAACACATTGGTGAAAATCAAATAAAGAAAACAGCCTATTGCACTAAACAACAAACTCCTTGCGCATCTGGAATGTAACGATCTCCTCAGCGATTACCAGTACGGATTCCGCCGTGGTCGGTCGACTGGGGATCTTCTGGTGTATGCCACTCATATATGGAGTGAGGCCATTGGAAAACATGGCGAGGCCCTTGCTGTGTCTCTTGATATCTCTAAGGCTTTTGACAGGGTTTGGCACGCAGCCCTGATAAGCAAACTTCCCTCATTTGGTATTTCTGTTGGCTTTTCCACCTGGAATTCGGACTTTCTGAGTGAACGATCAATCCGGGTAGTTCTCGATGGTTATTCGTCTGATCTTCAGGCTATCGACGCGGGATTTCTCAGGGATCGGTTCTGTCTGCGACTCTTTTCCTTCTGCATATTAACGATCTTCTAGTACCCGGTACCCTTGGGTACGCTGACGACAGCACAGTAACAGATAGATATCTGTCAGAGGCAAAAGCTAACAGGGACGATATTCAGTCTTGTTGAGAGGCCATGGTTAGGCGTTTAAATGAAGCTCTCAAGGCAGTCTCCGACTGGGGCAAAGCCAATCTAACGGCGTTCAACGCTGCCAAAACACAGGCGTGTTTGTTTTCCGCCAAACGGAGTCCATTGCTTCTAGCTCCGGCTTTCCGGAGTGTACCTGTGGAAATTACCGACAACTTACAGCTCCTTGGTGTTGAGCTTTCAACCAATCTTAACTTTGGACAGTACATCGAATCCAAAGCTAAGACTGCAGCCAAGAAACTTGGTATCCTCTCGAAGGTCAGGCGGTACTTCACTTCAAAACAGTTACTTCCGCTGTATCAAGCACAAGTCCGATAATGGATGGAGTACTGCTACCATCTCTGGGATGGATCAGTCAAATACCAACTGGCCACTTTGGATTCGGTGGGAAAACGTGTAAAGAAGATAATTTGTGACCCACAATTGATTGACGCTAGGCTGCAGAGCCTCGAGCATCGGCGAAGGCTTGCGTGTCTGCCGGCCTTCTACAGGTTGCATTTCGAAGAGTGTGCGAAACAGTTGCACGACCTCATTCTGCCGGCCCCTTTCCGCCATCGGGAAACGCGAACCGGGCGAGCGTCATCCTTATGTCGTGGATCTTCCAGCTACCCGCACGAGCCGCTTTGGTTCAACCTTTATAATGCGAACGGCTAAGGAATGGAACGCGTTGCCTGCGAGTGTGTTCTGTGATCTGTTCCTAAACAGGCATGCTCCATCTTCGACCGCATCGTCACATACCACCAGGTGAGATGGCGGTCAAATGCCTGGATAGTCAAAAATAATAAAAAAAAATTGTTTTTAATATGTACTCCTAAGATATTTGACCACCATCTCACCTGTTGGTGAGTGACGATGCGGCCGAAGAAGGAGTATGTCTGTCACAGCATGTAGGAATAGCCTAGCGGTGGGGCAGCCGGGGGCGGCGCAACATAGAACTTTATTATAATGCCCATGTGACTTTAACTGTGTTACATTTTCTGCTAAAGATGACATAATAAGATTTTATGAACGTACAACAACAAGACTAAGAAAAAAACTAACTGAGGTTGTCAAGTGTAACGATCCTTATGTGCCATAAGTACGTTCCAGTAGATTCGTTATTACCTACATCGCGAGATGAAGATGAAGATAGGCATAGTTTTCTGTTAGATACTGAAAATTATTTAGTTAAATTAAACCGATCACTAGTTCCCTACTAATTCCCTTTAAAGACAATGTTTAGAATCATTACATCCGATACATCCGTAAAATTAATTTTCAACTTCTAAATAAATAAAAATATACTATCTCTTAGAGTACACATATGGGCACAGTTCTGGTAATGTGTTCTGCACCTCTTGCCGAGCCTCTGGCACCTGTTGTGGCCGGGTGTCAATAAACGTGTCGGGGTTCTTTCTTTCTCGCGTAATTTTAACTCAATATGCTTTTATTGGGAATAAAATGAAAAGTTGTTTATACACGTTTACGACCCGACCCGCCCATAGAAAACATCACTACACAGGGAACCAGGTTCGGACCGGACGTGGACCACGCTCTTGACGAGTAGGATCGGGAAACTGATTTGTGCTCCATGTACTTTGACGGTAATTTATTACCGTGGGTTTGCCACCGGATCTTGGTATGGCTCTGACCCTTGCCCGCTTAAGAATTTTGTGCTTTTAATGCTTTAACGACCTTCTTTTACCAGCGGACATGGAAAATCGAGTTAGTTCGATAGGTGCGCTCAGCCATAAGCGTCCCGACACCAATAGGGATACATATCGCGTGCGCGTAAATAAAATTCAAATATTAGTCTCTCGATTGTTTGCAAACAAATTAGGCCGGTGCGGAAGTACGACCAGATGATCGGAATGCGTGAGACGAATTGATCGGAGTGTACAATAGGTCACTGGTTCGTTCGATGTCGAAGTTTCGCTGGACGCATGAGCAGGACATGCGGTCCATATGTTCATGTGTTGGCCTGGTGTGTAGGTTGGATGGGAGCCCAGGTTTTCCTATCGGTTAGGCTATTTCCGAGACCCAAAGGTCCATATTTCTCAACTCATTAGGGTCAGGTCTATGTTAGGCAAATCTCACAGCCATAGGTATAGGGGTGGCCACGAAGAAAGAAGAGGGTAACGCTCGGAAGCCGCGACGTGCGTCGATCGCACGCCATTCATCGCTCGACAACCAGATACGACGAAGATCAGTTCTAGAGCTAAGTTGCATGGTCCTTAATTAATATTTTGCTTGTTTTATCTACTCATACAAATTTTAATTGTCACTTACTTTATGTGCGGAATTGATGTTTCATTTGACTCGCGTATTTTACACGGGGCATTAATTTGACGAACCTAATTTTTGTATTTATATAGTTGTGGTTATTTTCATATGTTTTATTTGTTTCACGGATAATTTAGACTTCATTCGTGCGCGGCTTTTAATATGTTTATCTTGGTTGCGGACTTGATCTCCCGCTAGTTGTACGATTTACTTTTCCGTTCGGTGAGAATAACCGCATCATGTAACGTATTTCCTTTAAGTGAGTTTTCCTTTAATTTTGCAATATTTTATAAACTTTTAAAGATGTCATTTCGACATACTATTTTATCAAACACACAACGTAGAGGGTCCTTTTAATGTATCTAAAGCTAGACGATCACGATGTACGGCCAATGTATTTATGCGTAATCTACACGTCTTATAGATAGAGACATCTCAGTCATGTAAGTAAGTAGGTTTAAATATTAGGGCAGGGGAAGAGGTGTTACACAAGTCATAACTTTTTCCAAAGTCAGCGATAGGTTAAAAACCATACAGCCAAACGGTAACGCTAGAAACGAATAAATTAAAATGTGGTAAAAGCAAATATTCACCAAAATAAAAGGAAGCTATGAAGGTGGTATAATTTACTACAACCCTCAACCATGCACCTAAAATATTCTTCATTGGTAAGCAATTCATGCTTGCAGCCTGAGCAAATCATTGCGTCTATGCTTCTAAAAGCGCAAAAGCAAGCCAAATAATGCACAATACAACTCAAAAGCGTAGATAGCTATGAGTTACTTTTACGGCGTAACACAGCGGCGGCTGCGTAGAGGTGGGCGGCGCGAGCACGACGCGTAGCATCTGCAACCAATAGCAACAGCGCCACGTAGAAGATACGCAGGCGCTCTACCCGGTGACCTGTGACGAAGCCGCGCGAGTGACGTAAGCGGCGCGCTCGAAATGGCGGGCTATTTCTCAGCGGTCGGATAAATGCACGATGTCACGGTGGTGTGTGTTACCAGTGGCGGCCCCTCGCAGCATTGAGGTGCCCGGTTCAAATCCCCACGCGGGCCGACGTATTTTTTCCAGTAATGTGCGTTCCACGGGCAGCACAATAGTTTTCTCACTCTATGACCGCTCCAGAGGAGGTAACATCAGGTAAGAACACCTCAAGAGTGACTTCGAATTGAAAATTTAACAATTCTATTATTCACAAAATAATTCACGAATAACTTACAACAATTCACAGAGTAACAAATAACAACACTCAATCACAAATAACGTCGAGACTCAATGAATAGCGGAGGGCGAACCATATAACCAACCATATAACGCCTTCCATATACTTTCCCTGGAAAGGCTAAGTCGTAGCCAGCTGAGACCTGGCGAGAGACAAGTACTGCTCACGTCTGCGTGTGCAGCCCTTGAAAGGCCCGCGTCAATGGTGAACCCGAGGTATTTGACCTGGTCCAGTTGCGTGACGGTCTCGCCATGGCAAATGACATTAAATTTAGATTTACTCGGTTTTTGCAATTTAAAATGTACGATACTTGTTTTCCAATATTAGAACCTACAGTACAATTGCCTGGCGCTATTTGGATGTTCAAAATCTATTGTTGTGCGTAAAATAAAACCCAATAGCTTATTACCCTTATTAATGATGTTCTCATAAAAAACTTGTGTTTAAAACCACACTTTAAAAAAAGTATAAAATAATTGAACCTGCTATAAAGTACAGATATATGGTACAGGTACATTCTTTATTTTTAATAGAATTAAGTTTGACGCTCTGCTTTACTTATCATATCTCTATTTTAGAAATAAGTAGTGCCTGTTGTGTCGTCTATATGTATGGTGTTTCTGTATGTATTTTACTGTGTGCAATAAACTGTTAATAAATAAATAATAAATAAATAAATAAGTATAAACTCATGCTTTTACATTCATGGACTTCAGGATTAACCAATTTTGGTATCCATACTAATACCGTTGAGGAAAACTAAATAGATCTGGATAGAAAGACTTCTATATACTAGCGTATTTATCAATGCCTAGATATTCCGAAAGCGAACGAAAGTTTGTATGAAGAATAAAAATATAGGTAAGTCGTTGATGATTACCTATTGTTAAAAGTAATTAACAAACACAATAGTTATACAATTAACCACTAAATAGCTCGTTATACTTTTATACAAATATTCTGCTTACAAAATTCATGCCTTTACAAGAAACTCTTATTTCTAGTTGCACCTAATCATTGAATTTGTAGATCCCGTCTAAACAGGAGTTGCTGTAGATTGGTTGATAGGCTCTGTTCGTTATTGCTGCATCTGGCATGGTCAAGTAGTTAGAATATAAGATGCAGTAAATAATGTTAGTGCATTCTTTTTAACCCCAAGAACAGCCCCGTTTTATGAACTTATGAGTTTGACGTATGCATCCGCGTGTGCATTTATGGTCTTTCTGTTGTCTCTTTGGTGTCGTAGCTCTTACAGCTTGACCAATTTTGATACTTGTTTTTATATTTGGAAGCCAATTTAATCTAAATATTCTCCAACTTTGTTTCTTTAAAATTGTTTCATTTATTTTATAACACTTTATTGTACATTAAAGGAGATTGTTTTAGTTGCTTAGGAAATACATATTTGAATGTACATATGTATACAATGCCCGGTTTTTCTATGTCCCTCAGTTAGTAATGGGTAGTTCGTAACATTATTTAAATTCAAATACGAAATATTTTAATCAGACTTTTTTACATAAAGTGACTTCTAAAAGGGTCACTATTTACAAGGGAATTAAATATAATAATATCAGTGTAAACACAATTAATACATAATAATGTGTTAGTGGTAGGAATGACATTTGGTACGTAGACGTAACGTTCAAATTGAACGTTTTTCAGGTTGGACATTATTCAGACTACGTTTTTAAAATTGACGTTTTTCGGGTTTGTCGTTTATCACATAAGGCATTTTTAGGTTAGACATTTTTCGCCGGTTGGAGATTTTCCCGATTTGACATAAGTATCGTAAAGAAGCATTGGCTAATAATTATCCCTTGGTCAATGGTCTATTAAGGGTTAGGAGAGAACCGTTTGTCAAACAATAAAAGTTTAAATTAATTACTCATATTTTATTACATTAAGTCTCTTACCCCTCTCTCTGTTTTACTCATACTCTACTTAATACACACAAAAATTTGAAACATTTTACACAATAAAAAAAGAAAAGAAAATAAAAACTACATTTTTAACACATGGGCCACTTCTGCAGGTACCAGATTTGAAATGTCATGGACGACAGAGCCACTTTCCATCAAGTCATCATCAACGGCAAAAAGTTTATTCGCTGGCAGTACATTGTGTAACAGAAAGTTATTGAACCATTTCACAAATAATTATTATGCTCGCTTTACGGATCCACAGATTGCCAAGTTCTTTTTCGGGGACGACTAACGGATAAAGGTATATCCTCTTGCAGTGCATAGTGTATTACCCGCCCTAATTTTCCCAATGTGGCATCATTTAAATATGCATATCCATTCGCGTCAACATTAGAGTATAACTCCAAGTCCAGTTCATCCAAATCCTGCTTTTGGCGATTGTGTGCAGTGGTAGATTGCGATGTATTCTTCAAATGGCCTGTTTTGGCTTGGTCTGGGCCCAGTGGTGATTGCACGGGGCTTGCACAAAATGCGTTCCCCTTTACTTCCACTAAAAAAAATTATAGAAACAATTTTTTTTATGTCGTCGTGTTTTTAAAAACCATGCCTAGAAATAGCATATTAATCATTTATGTCCACAAAGTTAACTGTGTTGCCTCTTTAGTATAAAAAATATAATATTGTGGTTTCCAAAATATGACTAATTAATACTAAAGGAGCAACTGTCCAAAACTTTAAATCAAATAAATATATGTCCAGAACTCATTAACCTGAACCATTTTCGAAAAATCGTTCACTATGAAGAAACTGCATTATTATTGAGTGAATTATGGTACTTTATATTCTGGTAAAGTAACAGGATCCAGCGAATGTGACAGACTGAAAGCGATTGAAAACAATGGAAGTCAGCTATTGTATTACACTTACTTGATACTTGAGCATGCCGGGGTGTAGCCGTTGAGGACATCGTTATATTTCTTTGATGGTGAACTGGACCCTGAAATGATGAAAATAATTTTTATGAAGCTCAGCAACATACATAAGGTAATGTTTATTGTAAGTACAAACACGTATTTACAATGACTCGTATCAAAAGTTTTTAAAGTCAGTTCTTGAAATTTGTGAGTGAATCTACCTGCGATAAAATCGAGCCCTGACATTGCGAACGCCGCCATTGATTTGACCGCCTTGGCAAGTACGGTATGGTATGACTTACTCCACGTGTCAAAGTTTGTGGAACCTTCACCGGAGCCTGAAACAAAGTATTTTAGTTAAAAATACATAATAGGTAAGAAATAGAAAATCTAGTAATGACATTAAAATATATTTATATTTTAAGTGTCCAACTAGTGAAATAACAGGCATGTGATAATTTTTATATGGTATGACATCTTAGAGCTTAGACCTCGTTTTTGCTTTACATTAAATTCATATGCATGAATCATAGAATTCGTAGGTGAATTTCAGAATTGACTAATATATAAAGTAATTGGTAAATACCTGAGTTAAAACTGGACCCTTGCTGTGTGAAGGCGGCCGCTGAGTCGACTTCGGCGCCCAATGTACCTTTTGGTTACTGAGAATTATAGGAGGCTGAAACGAATGTGCACATGGATTTTCAGTAAAAGATCAAACTTTCAATGACATTATATTATACTAACTAGTTTTTATCCGCAATTCGTTTATTACGTTTCGGTCACTATCCTGCGGAAATCAAATTTAATTTCAGGATAAATTATATGTAATAGAACTGGATATACACCTAATGTAACTTTGATTCTACACCACCGCTACAAGTTTCCACTCTAGTAGTAGCCAGTAATATAACAGCTTTGATTTAATTTTTGTTACACATTAAACTTAAATGTATGAATCATAGATATTATGTGACAGTAAAGACTTCCCATAAAGGGGGGGTCTGTTTGTTTAAAGTTTATTTTAAGTAATTGATATTTACTTACTGGGCCCATGCACTGCAAAGCCGGCAGCTGAGTTGAAACTGGACCCACATAGAGTCCAGGCGACCACTGCGATGGACCCATACAATGCCTAGGCGGCCGCTGAACTGTGCCCTAAAATGATGAAAGTATATTAGAACAAGGCCTCTTAGGGTTCTTAACATGAGCTGTGTTAAATGTAGAACAGAAATGAAGCTCTCATAAGTTATTTTATTTAAGTTAAATACGGCAATTTCATGACCTGATTTCAACGCTAACCTTGGCATAAGCCGTGGTGAACGAAAGGATGATGATGATGATGACATAAATATTCAAGTTTGTTAGTACAATACAAATAAAATAAATACTCTACATACCTGATTTTGAACATCAAAAGGATTAAACAGCCACCATCCACATTCGGGACTGAAGCCGAGTCGAATATAACTGCACGGATTCATTTTAATATAATAATTATCCTTAGCAAACTGAGGTCTAAACGCGACAAGAGCACCATACAAAATGCAACTGCATGAACCTGGAGGCTTTCATTTAAACTTATATAGATGACGACCCCTAAGCAATCCTTTGTTTAGATTTTTTACCTGCACGTGGTGCCTCTTGACCTTGCGCGTCAGTTATCACTGATGTAAACTGATAAGCGATCGTACCAAATGACTGGCTAGGGTCTCAGGCTGCTATGTTGTTACCGACCACTGGGTGGAATTGTACCAAAAAGTTTGTGGCAATTTCTTAGGGTACAAATAAATAGTGACGAGCCAATTTGTAACAACGCAATCATTTGGTTTAAAGTGTGTACAAAAAAAGTACTTAAACAATAGAAAATTAGTCTATTTATGGAGCTACGCCTGTGATATAATCTTTCAGTTTATTAACACATGATCTTAGTGTTATGAAAAATATTGATCCAACCAATTCATTAATTTAGGTATCTATGTATATCGAGGGTTATGTCTGTCAAATTTCCAGCCATTACCCGTATTTTCCAGCCATATCACGTGTTATATATGTAATTCCTTCTTGCAATGTGTTTTCAATATGATGACAAAAAAATTTTTTATTGCCTAGGGAGGCGGACGGAAGGACGCTCCACCTAATGGAAAGCGGCCACCGACGTCCAACCTAAGGGGAGCGGGTGCGTTGACGGCCTTAGTGTTAAAGAAAAGACTTCAGGAGGGACTTCATTTCTTGCATGTGCGCGGTAAAAAGGCTCGCAATGCCCTTACGTTAGTTGGATGCCAGGCATGCAGATGGTGTGGATGAAATTTATACCATCGTCGGAGGGTACGATGGCGGATAAGTGACGGTGGTACAAAATTAACACTTTCACTGCGAGCCAAAATATCAATGAGACAGGCGCGGTGCTAACGAACGCGGCGAAATGCTTCGTGCGCACAGCTGTATGGCCGCTGCATTAAACCATGCGCCTGTGTGGCCGCGCGGCTAGGCGTGTCCGCGCTGGCGCGACGCGTGTGCGTGGCTCTACGCCGATTTCGTCCATACATTTCTTCTTTTTAATAAGTAGGTTATTTTCTTCGTGTTGGGTACTTTGTTACCATCATATTATGTACTTATTTTAAATAAACTTTATTTAAGTACCTACACAAGGATTAAAAAAAATCGCGTTTTTGCTTTTCGCAAATAAAGTATTGATAGTATTATTACCTACCCTATTGAAATAGATAAGATAAGCCGCCCAAGAGACAACATTCATCGGTGCAAATAATATTTCTTTGACTTTTATTTACCTGATTTGTATACTAAACGCCGTACCTTAAATCTAATTGATTAGTGTAATTGAAAAAATTGTACATAAATATTTTTGCTGTTTAATTGATCTCTTATTTCGAACGCAAAATATTGAATACAAAAGAACAATACTTTTAGGCCAAGTATCACCTTTTACCTTTTTTTCTTAAAATAAGTACATCCCTTACCTTAAACCTTATCTGCTTTGCAGGTGCTTTTGCTCTTGATTATCTACGTGAATAGCATGAATTATTCGGATTTTCAAATATTGTATTCCTAATATCGTTGTAAAATTATAGACCCCATTCGCGTGCGATACCTATAGGTATTAAGCACCTTAGTACGTCATAAAGGTTTCGCATGGAATAAATGAGAATGCCTGTTTTAAAAATATTTATAAGTTGTATAGAAATAGGTAGGTAAGTACAGTACATGACCGATTTTGTATACAGCGGCGAAACATGTGCGCCCGCACTCGCGTAGCGCCTATTGTGTATGGACCGGCGAATGGCGTCGTGCGCAACGCCAGTTGCGACACACATGTTGCGTAGGCCGCAGCGAAAGTGATTTTCTCGGACCATTGCCTGCTGTACCGACGGTAGAGAATAAACAGAGGGCCAATGTCCCTCAGGTGTTATAAGATATCTAAACAATCTGTAAGAAGGGGCTTATCGATACGTTATGCTACTTCACTGCCACTCAGAAAAAAGAACTCTAGGAAGTGTATTTCACTCTAATGGAAGTTAGGCAGTCGAACCAGAATATTGAGAGCTTTATTTGAACGATGAATTTAGAAAGCAGGTCGTGACCCTGGAAAAACAGGTAAAAGTAGATAAATAATATATTCTAATCTGGAAAGAAAATGGTAAGACGTGCGAATCTCAAGCGGAAAAGCGAATCTCGAAATAAAAAATGTTCCGTAAATGGAAAATGAAACAAATGAAGACCTTATTAACATGGTTTTAACATTGTCGGAGACTATAAACAATAAAGTAACGCAAAGTATATATACAGGGTACGGGGGAAAAATCTGATCAGAGAAACACACCGATTATCGTGGAAACAAACTCAACCATACTCAGAAAGGCATTTAACATAAAAAATAAGGCTTAACTGTGTGCGAAACATCTAGGGCTGAAGAAAGATGAAGAAACTCCGATCTTTGTCTCGAAACATCTGACTGCTAAGAGCTCGCGTCTACATTTCCTGGCTCGCGACCTAGCGAAGTCCTAGCAATGTAGGTTCTGCTGAACGGCCTACGGGAATGTGTACGTGCGTAAAACTGAAAACTCTCCCATTATACAGATAAAATGCGAGGTACAAGTACACAGTCTCTTACAGGGAGATTAACTATTTCTTAGCTTATTATTATATTATATTAGACGGGATTTACACGCGACGTACTTTCGGTAGGGTTACACCCACCGGTACAGCTGCGGTAATGTGCTGGTAGACTCCTATCCTCACATAGAATCGCCAATTTGTTGTTGATTTGTAACTGCACGTAATAATATGTAAAGAACGCGAGTTTAGTTTGAAACAAATTTTACTTAGCTTGATAACATGCATGGCCCATTGCTATTATTGCCTATTGCTATTATATTTTATTGTCGCTTTCAAAATTGCTAAATTAATTGCTTTGTATTTGCTACTCTGTGACCGCTATGTAATTGATTTGATTCCAAAAAAGTTTGTTTGCATGCTCAAATCACATACCTTAAAATATTCATCATTATATTTGCCCTTAAATAAATCATATTCATACTTTCTTTATAAATACCTGTAACAATCACCTCCGGCTATTTTACATAATATTAATAAATACAACCAACATTTATAAACACACACATACATAAACACACACACATGACAAATTATCATACACTAGCAGCCGCCCCGGCTTCGCACGGGTACGTAACAAAAATATCAAAAATGTTATTCGATTCCGCACACGACCGCTGCGTAGGGAGCCTTTATTTCTTGACATTGACCGGACCCGTACCCCGTGCTGCCTAGATAGCCGAGCGGACTGAGCGGCGAACACGCGACTTTTTTCTAATATTCACATTTTTAAACTCGTGATATCTTTCGAATGGAATGTCTGATTTGAATAATTCAAAAAGTTATATAAAGGTATTAAAGCAATCGTGAATATGAAGTAATTGATTTCGATAAGGATTAATACCAAGTTACAAATAAAGAGCGTTTTTTAGCGGCGGCATTTCAATTAAATTTTGAAAATAAAAGAATATTTATTGTGACATAACTATAATAGTTAGACATATACTATTGCGACACTTTTTGTAGATAATGATGTGTTCTACAAAGTTGTAGTACATAATTTTGTTCTATTATCAATAGTTTTCGCAGCACACGCGATGTAAGGAATTTTTTGGGTGTTTTTTGACAACTTGGGTTACATTATTGGAGTTTTATTAATGATCCGTAATTTTTTAGAAAATATAATAAAGCCTATGTCACAAGGGGATAGTGTAGCTTCCCAACGTATAAAGAATTTTTAAATCGGTCCAGTAGTTTCGAAGCCTATTCAATACAAACAGACAAACAAAAAATCAAACCTTTCCTCTTTATAATATTAGTATAGACAATGACACCCTTACACTTTGATTAGTGTAACTTTCGTGTACTCATTTTCATACACGGAAATGACACTCTTTGGCATATTTCCAAATGCTAAAAGTTATATTAGACCTACAGTTTTCAAGAATATTTAATCTATGTAATTAGGCACATCATAGGGAAAATGCAAAACCACCATTGCCCTTGAAAAACTATCGCCTGTCCTAAGTACCTTCA
Organism: Blastobasis adustella; assembly: GCA_907269095.1. NCBI lineage: Eukaryota > Metazoa > Arthropoda > Insecta > Lepidoptera > Blastobasidae > Blastobasis > Blastobasis adustella. The sequence continues at coordinate 14,086,143 of OU026117.1, read as the reverse complement.
AAATTAAATTGATAAACAATTATTTAAACGGTTTACACTATCTAAACCGCACATGAAATAGATGGTCTAGAGATTGCGCATTCATTGTTTTATGACCTATCGGTACTTCATAATCGTATTCAAGTTAAAGAAAATGATTTCACTCTAATTTCACAAAATCATCAGCCAATTTCGATTATCAAGAACATCGACAAATTCGTTTTTACTTCTAGTTGGGAGGTTATTACTTACCATCGCGAACATTTTATCTAACTGTATTTCAGGTTGGACATTTCACGGGTTGGTCAATTTTAGATAAAACATAAGTATCGTAAAGAGGCAATGCTAAAAATTATCCTTTGGTCAGCATTGGTCTATAAAGGGTAAGGGGAGAACCGCTTTTTTTAAAATAAAAGTTTTAATTTATTACTTAATTATCACATTCATTACATTAACTATACAACTTATCTACTAACTATACACAAAACATTAAACAATATAAACAATAAATGAAAAAAATCAATAAAGGATACATTTTTATAACATTAAATGAGCCACGTTTGCAGGTACGGTTTCAGATGTCCTGGACGACGGCGGCACTTTCCATCAAGTGGACGGTCTGACAATGTAGGCAATAAATGAAACACTGGCTTCACTTTTACGAATTTTAGTAATATGAAACTGTCAATTCCGATTGCGATTCTATTGTACTGGTTTGGGCCCGGTTCTGATGTGGCTTTTTTGATAATCATCTTGTTAATGAATTTCGGGGGGTTTGCACAGCATACGTAACTCTTTCTTGCAACTGAAAAATAATATATTTTTTAATATCACCTTGTCTTTAAAAACCACGCTTGCTGCCTAGCACTAGGATATGGATGACGATAAGTTAGTCATTTAATTTCACAAAAGTTAACTGTGTTGCCTTTTTCATATAAAAGTTAATTATATTGTTTGTTGTTGTTACCTATATACCTACTACGAATTATCAACTTAAAGAACGAGCTGTAAAAACATTATACCAAATAAATTTATGTCCGAATCTCCTTAACATTTACCGTTTTCAAAGATTTTTGCAAAATGGAGAAGCAGCATTCTTCCCGGGTATCGTAGAGTACTTTATATCCTGGCAATGTAACAGGATTCCACGAATGTAAGAAAATTTCTGACTGAACGCAGATGAAAATAATGGTAGACCGCTAGTATGTTGCACTTACTGGATTGTATTTGTATTTTATTTAGTTAATTCATTGTAAGTAGATTTTGTTTCTACATACTAACACAAAACCCGGGTGGGTATGCCTGTGTATACCTGGCAATTTATCAGATGTATAGGTACAAAACATACAAGTAATACAGACTTACCTATGGCTGATACAATGATACAAAACACCTGATGCAATGATGCAACGATACTGGAGAATGCCGGGGAGTAGCCGCAGACGACATCGTTTCATTGCTAGGTACTGAGTTTTGATGATGAAATGATGGAAATAAATATTATGTAGGTCAGGAACATACATTAGGTAATGTTTCTTCTAAGTACCTGATACGTATCTACAATAACTCGTATAAAAAGCCTTTAATGTCAGTTCTTGAAATTTATGAGTGAACCTATCTGAGTTAAAATCGAGCCCTGACAGTGCGAAGGCTGCCTCTGCTTTGATCGTCCTGGCAAATACGGTACGGGACGGTGTATTCCACGTGTCTAAGTTTTTTGAACGCGTACCGGAGCCTGAAACAAAGTATTGTGGTTAAAATTAACATTATTGATAAGTACGAAAAAGAAAATCTTGTAATGACATTACAATATATTTATGCTTTATCTATCTAACTAGTGCAATGACAGGCATGTGATAATTATTATATGGTATGACATCTTAGAGCTTTGTCCTTGTTTTTGCTTTACATTAAACCTAAATGTAGGAATCATCGAATTTGTAGGTGTAACAGTAACCACTTTTCATAAAAATTGACTACTATTTCGAGTAATTGGTAAATACAGTTCTCACTGGACCCATGCTGTCTGAAGGCAGCCGCTGAGCCGATTTCGACGTCCCATTTATGTTTTGGATATTGAGAATTATCGGAGGCTGAAACGAAAATGCACATGGATTATCAGTAAAACATCAAACTTTCAAGGACATTCTATTATATGAACTAGTCTTTGCCCGCAATTAGTTTATTGTAATTTCGGTTATTACGTTTCGGACACCATACCACCGGAATCACATTGGATTTCAGGATAAATTATAAAAGATGGAACTTGGATTCTACACCACCGCTACAAGTTTCCACTCTAGTAGTAGCCAGTAGTATGACCGCTTTTATCAAATTTTTGTTACATAGTAAACTTAAATGTATGAATCATAGTATTCATGTGACAGTTAAGTGGGGGTGTCTGTTTGTTTTACTAATATTTCGATTAATTGATAATTACTTATTACCTCAGTTGAAACTGGACCCATGTACTGCAAAGCCGGCTGCTGAGTTGAAACTGGACCCATTAAGTGCCCATGCGACCATTGGCAATTTGGATATAAGCTCTGAAATTATAAAAATATATTAAAACAAGTTGTAACTGTTCTTAACATCAACATCACAGCCCAAAACAGTCCACTGCTAGACTTAAGATATCTTAGGGTTCATAACATGAGCTGCACAACAAAAAAAATTAAGGCATCCATAAGTTATTTTAGAGGCTACTGTTAGGTATCTAATTTAAAAGAAAACCGGCTTATCGCCTATGAGAAGATTCGAGAACCCTTAGGTATTGATATGACAAAAGTTCAACCGATGAGAAATGACGATTGATGTCAGTAAGAGGCACCGAGGGAATCAACTGCTCATCATCAGACCTACCTGTACCCACAGATTTAAGGAATTTCCAGAGATTAGCAGACGATAAGGTGGAAATATTGCTGTGAAAGTAACGGCGCTTAGCAGCCCGTTCCTTTTAAGTTTCCTATAAAATGCATCACGACGCGCCATTGCCGTACGTATATCCGTCGTTATCCACGGAGCTGGTGGACGCTTCACCCTAACATTTCGAATTGGAGCATGGGCATCAAAAAGTGCAATGACTGCTTTGTTGAGGAAATTTACTTTATCGTCCACTGATGATGCCCCATACATAAACTCGAAGTCAATATGCGAAGCATCCGTTTGAAGAACATCCGTGTCTAAATGGGCATAGCTACGTACCGCCAGAGTTACAGGCTTCTGTCGAGGGGTTTTAATCTTGTACGAGGCATATATGAGGTCATGATGTGAGAAACCGGGTGCAGAAAACTGCCCGTGTGCGGCGACAAGATCTGGTGATGAGGTTATGATTAGATCAATCAATGTGTCATCGGTATCGATATTGTGATGAGTTGGGTTAAGTGGGAGAAAATTGAAAGATGACGATGCCACGATGGTCTATAGCCTACGGGCACGAGCCGGATGCTTAGCAGCCGGGAGAAGGTCAGTATTAAAATCGCCCATAATAATGTGGTGAGAGTAGTCGGATGATAAAGATTTAAGGGCACTTTCGAAGTCCAAAAAGTAGTCGGTAGCGGGCGGACAATATACTACACCAAGTACGACTTTCACGCCCCTACAAATTATTTCCACAATTATAAATTCAGCTGAAGCAAAGTAGCTCGCAGGAGACTTCAACAGCACTTTATGAATATTATATATAAGTAAATTAAAAGAATATCCCACACGCAGAGAATAAAGACAAACAGACTAATTTTCTTATTATTTGAGTACTTATTTCTGTACGCACCTTGAACCCAGTTATTGTTTTGTTTCAAATTGGCGCGTCACTATTTATTTGTGTTCTGAGAAATTGTAACATACTTTTTGATAAAAATCCACCCAGTGGTCGGTAGCAACATAACGACTTGAGGCCCTAGCTAGCCATTAGGTACAAATGCTTATCAGTATACATCAGAGATAACTGAAGCGCAAGGTCAAGGGTCACCGCGCGCAGGTTACTGTCTCGGTCAAGTCATATAATGCAGAATGTCGTTCTATTCATTTTCGTGAATTCCGCGGTCGTTCTTCGTCAGCGCCGGCATAATCTCGCAACCATAGAGCATTTCAGGCCCATTAAGTATTAGATTTGACATCGGTGCCAATATTTCCGGTCACGTGCAAACCGGATTCGTTTTATTGACCGTTTGTATTTATTTATTATATATTTATAACACTTTATTGTACATTAAAGGAGATTGTAAAAATACAATTGAAAACAATATAGGTACAAGGGCGGCCTTATCGATAAGAGCGATCTCTTCCAGGCAACTATTTTCACGGAAACTGGTGTAAGAATAATAACATTGTAGGTTAGAATAATAACCACAAATGTATAAAACACAATAATTATATAAACAATAGCAACTACTTAGAGATACATATCCAATAATAAAAATAAATAACTTAAAAATATAATGTAAGATTACTGTATATGAAAAATTCACTTGTCCACTGAGACAGCCAATAACTGAATAACTAATAAATGTTGTGTTTCACATTCAACAGGATATCATTGATATTCCAAGTGCGCTCAGCGAAGGCCTACCAATTTATTCTTTAAAGAAACAAGAATAATCGGGTAACATCGGTGTTCAGACTTAGTAAAGTGAATTCATCTTTCATGGGTAATTGTATAAGATTTTATAATCATATTCCTGAATGTTTTATTAATTTGCCTGAATCACAATTGAAAGAAAAGGTGAAAACAACTTTAATATAAAAAGCCTATTTTAAAATTGATGAATATATCAATGACAAATATGTACTACTAGCCCTTCGAAACAGGAAGTTATTTATAGATTTACAATTTTGTAAATTGGGTGAGGATGATTTGATGTGGAATAGTCATTCAATAACAAATATTTTTAATGAATTAAATCACTTTTTATACGCTAAAATTAATTCAAATAATGGAGTTCCATCCTCACAATCTAAGCGATTCCCCCCAGGCTGGATTCACACGATACTGAACACCACTTCGCGAAGAATTCATTTTACTTTATTTAGCTCTCAGGAGTTGTAAACTAGTTTTTTTTTTTAAATCATTTATTATTTTCACTTAAAAAAAAAAAATTTATACCACTAAAATTACGTGAAAAACCAAAGAGGTTTGTGCCCGTAACATAGCAATGAATCTTATCTAAATAACATATAAATCTGATGTGGCAACATTATTTATTTCTAGGTCTAGGTTAGTCTTTGCGTAAAAACTGACGTAACTACGACAAAATGTAAACAGGTAGAAAAAGCACGTATTACAATTTCATAAATTTGTTGTAATAGGTTGATTCCCAGGTTAAGAACCTCGTGACTGCATTTCTAATAATACTTTTAGCCTTTCGAGTTCTTGGGCAAAGTGTAATTTTAGTTTATTCTTAATGTTTAGTTCTCTTATTGAGTGAATTAAATCGGAGGGTAGATTGTTTATAAAGCGCGGCACGAGGTACGCCGCAGTCCTCTCGCCGTAGGCATTGTTCGCCGCCGGCGCAACCAGCTGGCGCTGAGTCACCGCCCGCGTGCACACAGGATGATTAAAAACTGTCTTCAGATCCTCATTGAAAAATTGCTCCTTTAAAAGACAATATTTGACTTTGAAGTGCACAGGTAAGACATTACAATGTTTAAATATTTTGAATTCGTCGTCTTTATATTTATTTTTTATTGTAGGTGAAAGAATTGTTTTCAAATTTTTAGTTGAAGTTTGTATATTTGATCAAGGTAAGTCTTGTACGTACGACCATAGCTACTGAGCCCATAGTGGATGTATGACTCCGCTAGTGCGTTGTAAAGTAATAACTTAATTTTGTAGGGAATTCTTTTTTTAAGTATAGTAATAATTGCTAAGAATTGCCTCAATTTATTACAGACGTGCTCAACATGCTGGAACCAGTTAAATTTTTTATCAATTATTACACCAAGATAAGTCTGAGCATCCACCATTTCCAGATAAGGACAACCGCAAACCCCATTTCGCATGGTATGTAAACAACTATGGTTGTGGGCCACTAAACCTCAAATATTGATTGTCTTTAGGCGCGGCGACTTAATTAGTAATAACTTGGTTTTTAGTGGATTTATTACAAGGCCGGCATCATACCATTCTGTCAGGGCAATGAAGTCCGCCTGAAGAAATTCGAGCGCCTTGGCAGGATCCTTGTCCGCGATTACAAGGCACGTGTCATCAGCAAATTGGTAACACGTACTATTCCTTAGGCATAAGTGCATTTCGTTCACATAAGTTAAAAAGTGCAGAGGCCCTAAAACTGATCCCTGAGCGGTACATTGCGTTGAATCTACATAGTCACTGTAGGTGTTACCCACTTTGACGGTGAATCTTCTGTTATTCAGGTAGTTCGCACACAATCGAAGAAAGGGGCCACGAACTCCGCAGCTGTCCAACCTGGAAACTAGCTGTTTATGGTCCAGCGTATCAAATGCACGTCAGAAGTCAATGAATAGAGCTAACACATATTTTATTTGGTTTAAATGTTCATTGACCTCATCAGTAAACTTAGACAACAACTCCACAGCGCTCCTCCCAGGCTGAAACCCAAACTGATTCTGGTATATTACATAATATAGTTAAACGCACTGTGCGAAATGATGTGCCTGAGCATAGATTCGGAGGCTTTTATTTGTATTCCTGCGATCCATTTGTGCTTGAATTTTTTACCTGTTCGCAGGTAAAAAAGGTAGGTAAAAACGCAGGTAAAAAATTCAAGCACAAATGGGTCGCAGGAATACAAATAAAAGCCTCCGAATCTATGCTCAGGCACATCATTTCGCACAGTGCGTTTAACTATACGGTACTCACCTAATGACAATTAGACAACAACATCAGTGTCAGGAAAATATTTACTAAAAAAATATAGAGTAGCAGTATTTGGTGGTTTAAAAACGTTTTATCTTTTTGTATAGGCCAGTGCGTACTATAGATTCTTACTTCCTTCTTAAAAGCCACAAAATTAAATAGTTCAAACTGATTTGAAGTTGAAGTCTAAATTGCTACATAATATCGATTCTAGAAAGTTCTTTTGAGAATATTGTTAAAATGCCACCCAGTGGTAAGTAACGAAATAGCAATGGTATAGCCCGCCACAACAATAGGCTTATCAGTTCACGTTGGGATAACTGAAATGTTAGATTTAATTGTCAAGTGTTAAGGGGCATAGCCAGCAGGTAAAAGTTTTATACAAAGGGTTGCTTAAGGACTGAACGTGGATGGTGCCTATTACAGCCCGAAGATTATCAAAATCCGGTAGATATGACAAGCGAAGTTTTACTTTCTTTGTTTTCTCATTATTCCAAGTATGTCCTAGCTTTGTATGCATTGCCTGTCCCGCTATACAATTTGTGATTTGTTGTAGAATTCAACTTCTGAAAATGTAAATATACCACAGTGACAATGAAAAATATCTAAGAATCTTTGTTAAATAGCATAGAATCATCATCTTGGCGTTAATATATCAGTTGTGCTCTCGCGCACGAGAGCTCGGGGTCCGCTTTGACCATAATCAAGGATTTGGCAGATCAGGTAAATACAGAAAAGTGACGGAAATCTGACCTCCAAGACCCTGCTACTGCTGCACTCAGTCCGACGTTTTAATTTTATTGTATATTAAAAGAGATACACAGTCCGCCCTGCCTACTTAAAATGAGTGTGTTTCGTTATACTTTGCTACGGACGTACAGGTAGTAAAGTTAATAAATAATGAACACGGTAGTTTTTTTTCAGAATTTTAAAGTATGATTAAAATGCAATATAATATTTAATTTTTTAATGAATTATTGGAAGCATAATGTACCTATTAATTAAAAAATAATAAATAAATAAATAATTTTTTTTTTATACTTGAGCTTCAAATTTATTAAATATAATAACAAAACTTAACTAATTAAAACTAGGTTAATCTAAGACTAAATTTAACTAAAACTAAAAATAATAATAATACTAATAATAGCAATAATTAATAAACTAATCTAATAAACCGCTGAAATTAGGCAAGGTGCCCAAAATGCTGGCGGCATTGCCACGTTGAATGGCAATACTTAAACGCTGTGCTAAATAAAGACCAGCATTTTGGTCACAACTTGCCTCGACGAGACGTGCTGAGACATCTTTGAAAATTCGATGGGCTCCCGGTCCCCATGGACCCAGTGTGTCCACCCCAAAAGGCTCAAATAAATAACCACTGTCGAGATTACTATATTTGAACCTTTTGAGGGCTTCAGCGGATTCCGCCGCCGCTCCAGCCCTACCCTGTGTTCTAGAAAGATGTGAAGGCGCAAGGGTATCGACGCAAGTAGCGTACCACACCAAAGGCCTTCCCTACTTCCACGGAACCAGGGTCATTCCATCAGGCCTTTTACCATCGTCCCGCATAAGGCCGCCAGGTTCTAATACGGCCGCACATTTGGCGCTAGCAAAGGCCCGACGAATGATATCGTTGAGACTAGAGTGGAGAAAATCGTCCAGCACTCTTGACACATGATAAGCCGTGGTGACCGAGCCGGTCATCAGCAACGCCGCACTGGCAGCGATGTGGAGCACAGCAGGAAGCACCCAAACGGAGTGACGCAGTAATTCTAAAGGAGGAGTTATCTATTAAAGTTCCAGTGTTCGCCGAAGGAAGGACTTGTAGCCACAAACCGGATTTCCACTCAGCAACGGCTAAGAGACGGGCACGATCCGCGGAGCTTACGCACGTATGAAGGAGATTATACCGTATTTGCTCGCAGAGCGGCCCATCCCATTGCCTCTGCGAAGAGGGAGTTATGGGCGGGTCCGAGTTTGGGCAGGCTGACAGCCATGCGTTCCTGGCATCATCCAAATAATTTATTTTTTTATCCCAAGTGGAATTTGTAAAGATTTTATTAATTAAACTTGCAGTGCCATGGATCGACGACAGGAACGCTGGCAGGGCAACACCGGAAATCGATCTTATGCCCAGGCCTCCCAAACATACTGGAAGTGAAGCCTGTAACCACCCTCGCTCTTTTAAATTTATATTCAAATTTACAGCCAAAGTATTCTTCAAGATGTTGTCAATTCTTTGGAAAATTTCCGGGTGTTTCCAGAGTTGACAGCACCGAATAGTGTATGTAAATTTTGGGACAAATAGGCAAAAACGAATAATAGTAAATGCCATATGAATGTTAATTTTAGTCAAACGATCCGAACATTGCAAAAAAATTTGAATTTTCTATTCAAAGAAAAGGGGAAGCGACTCATCTAAGACAGGGGAACCCAACAAACGAAGCGAAAATTTATCAACAATTGTTATATTAGGCGCCAAATCGTTAAATTTCTGTATAGCCAAATCTTTTGCAGGGCATTTGTTCGAAATATAAAGTTCACATTTGGATAAATTTAGGTCTAGGCCGATTGCTCGAAACTCGTTGATTAAAAAGACAAGATCCTTACACAAAGTGTCTACATCACCACCCAACGTCCCGTCATCTAAGTATCAAATATTCAACTTGGATTGAAGTCGTTGAATGATTGGGTGGATGGCGAGACTAAAAATGGCGGGCCCTGGGGGATCTCCCTGTTGACAGCCAATTGCAGATGTAATTTCGTTGCCACTATAAGTCAATTTTGATCCTGTGAAACAGTTTAACGTGAAACATACGTACTGTGATCCTGTGAAACAGTTTCGCGTGAAACATACCTACAGTGATCGTGGGAAACAGTTTCACGTGAAACATACCTACGATGATCCTGTGAAATAGATTCTTGTGAAACATACCTACTGCGATCGCAGGAAATTGGGCTTGTTTCATGACAACAGGTTTTGACGTGAACAGTTTCATAAGAAACAATTGAGAGGTTATAAAAGGGCATGGAGACAGGGACTCGAGGTTACTCGAGGTTTTGAATTAGGTTGTTGGAGTTGCTGAAACGCTGCTGGATTATCCTGGGGTCGCGAATTTCACTTCTAGTTGAGACGAGACTACAAGCTGTTATACGTGAAGTTCAAGACGCCCAAGTTATCGTGGAGGATTGTTAAAGATTTTACCTAGATAAGGAATTAGAATCAGTGCTACCATAAATAATATACAGGTACGAGAGTGTAACTGGAAATGTGATAATATTCTAATTAGTTTGTTTGTGGCGCCTCGAGAAACGTGGTAACTTGATTTAGGATGATGCGAAATTTAATCATTTCGGGTGCAGCATTTGACTGCGTTGTTGGTATTGGTTCTACGATTTGAATTCCTTGAATAACTTGTATTTAAGAATTGATTATAAAATTACTGATTAATGGATGCGCTTAGGTTCCTACTACGGAACTAAAATATGAGATTGTATTCGGGTAGCAAAGATAGATCGGTTTAATACTATGATATGGTGGACAGCAAATATTATACTTGAGATTTGATTATAATACTCTATTTTGTGTCGTTTGACTTTTCATATGTGTATGGTTTGCGAGTGTGTAAAAAAGTACTCAGACTGGAATCGCGTTTGACGCCGTCCGCATCAGTGGCGATTCACTAAGTGTTCGTGGTGCTTGGAGGTAATCAAAAGGTAGAATAAAGCTGCATCTGGGACTCTCTGGTTGACCGATATCGAAGATCTTAGAAGGGAGAGCGCAGCTGATAGCTATTCGAACGAGTTGTTGTTTGTGTTGTTGAAAGGGTTCGGCCTTATACAATGAGAAGCTGCAGAACTGTCTGAAACAAATCACGCGTTTAGTCTACAAATGACTGATTCTACTTTTGACATCATAGTCTACTTTTGACCGATTCTGCTTTTGACCGATTCTATATTGGACCGATTCTGCATTTGACCAATTCTATATTTGACCGATTCTGCATTTGACTGATTCTATTTTTGACCGATTCTACATTTGACTGATTCTATATTTGACTGATTCTGCATTTGACCGATTCTATAATTGACTGATTCTGCTTTTGACCGATTCTTTATAATGTTAAAATAGTAAAACAGTAAATAATAGTAATAGTAGTAATGGTGTGTGGGACGTCTGTGATAAAAATAAAGTACTGCAATTGTGTAATAATCTTCAATTATAGTAAACTTCGATTTGTACTGGAATATTCGGCCTATATGACCAATATAACCTTGAACGATACGTCATTGGAAAGGATTTTTCATTTTCTACAACTTCTCTCGTCGATTCAATTCTCGCATCGTTGTAAGTAAAAAGTTATGGTCAATTAAAGAAAAATCATTTTGACCATAACTTTTTACCCACAGCGATTCGAGAGTTTTAGCCATAGTAAAGGTGTAGAAAATGAAAAATCCTTTCCATTGACACATCGCTCAATATTGTTGGTCATGTAGGTCAAATTTTCCAGTACAAAATGAAGTATATTTTAATTGAACGTAACATTTTCTCACAGCGATTCGAGAATTATCGCAATAGTAAAAAATGAAGAAAATAAAAAATCCTTTTCAATAACTTATCGCTCAACGTTATTGGTCATATAGGCTGGGTCCATCAGTTCTGCCTGCTTTTCACACTTTCCACGCTAATTTAACAACTGTAATTAGAAAAATCAACATTAATATAAAAATTACAACTGTAATTGTAAGTACATGATTTTAAAAACATTTTTCACATAATTTAACAACTATAATCAGTGAACTCAACATTAATATAGAAACTACATAAGTAATTGAATGTAGATGATTTTTTTGAAAAATATTTCTATAGAGATTTCGTCTTGCACAAGTTTATTGACAATTTTTTTATATTTTCTGTCAAAATTAATGTCGCAGTTACGGCGACGATTTTTTCGTGGTCTTTGCAACATGCTGTCTCTTAGCTTAATGTTGCAGTGTTGGGCTTCTTTACGCAACTTTTAAATGAAAGAGAACAGGCTTGGTCGCTTTGATATTAGGACGTTGAGTCGGTGATGCCATCCTTCTAATGCGTGATTAGTTCGGTGGCGTTGATTGGCACAACTTAAAATAGAAGGGCTCAATCGGAACCATTGCCTCTCGTAATAACTTCTAAATTGTTCCATAGCATGGGTATGAATGGATTCCATTTTTTCCAAAATTAATTGTCGCCCATCTGGAATATACTGCGCCGACAGCAAAGGTAGGATGGCAGTCATTCTTACAACTTGTCTCTCTTCACTCGATGAATTTACTTTTATTTCTTTTGCTTTCTTCCACACAGCTCTTTGATAGTGGTAGTAGCACCCACTTACATTTGATTCCGGGAAGACAGATCTTACAGCATTCATAATGCCTACTTCGTAGTCGCATTTAAACTGACGGATATTAAAACCCAAATTTTTTATCATTTCGAAAAGTCTAATATACGTAGCTTGGGATTTATTTGGCAGTAACGAGTATAATACGGGTACTATATTTGTCACATTCGTATCGGAATTGAGGTCAATATGGAGGGTGAAAAGTTGATAGAATGGCTTTGGAACACTTTTGAAAGTCCCATCGCCGAAGCACAATTTTGCTTTGTGCAGAAACTTTTTAGATAATTTAGTCATAAACACTAATATTTTCTCTTCTACTCCGTCTTCAGCAACAAGAAAATTTTCACTTAGTGCCTCAGGAATAAACACATCTTCAATTTTATCAAATGACAACCGCTCTGTGCTTAAATACCTTTTTCTGGCGTTATAAAAGCTATCTTTTTTGTCATGAAAGCTCGGGACCCCGCTCGGCCCGGCCCTTGTGTCATCGGTATTGCCGAAAATATTTTCAAAAATTGTTTTTATCGGACCCAAGTCTCTGCAAACCTCCCTTTTTAATTTGTTAGTTTTTATATATATCTCATTACCAAGATGATCTGCCTGACATGTATGTCGAGATTGACGAAGAATTTTTGTTAAATTAACATCGACTGTTATAGACGCACTACACCCTTTTCTCTTCACACATCGCCAAAACGTACTTTGATCTTGATTTGTTCGTTTAACTTTGTTAAAGCGGTATCCTTCGTACAATATTGTTTCATATCCTTTATTGTTTTTTTCAATAACAAAGTCCCTTTCTTCTTCCATAGTTTTAAACAAATAATACGATAAGAAAACGTCGATAGTACTATTACAATAACACCATAATGACCACTGATTTGGAGCAATTAGTAATAATCTATGAAAAGTTTTACAAGTACCCACAACATTTCAGATTAGAGATGACTCGTGAACATGGAACATTTACTCGTGACTATGGAGCGTGCAAATTGAAATGTATAAAGAATGCTAGAGTAACCGTAGAAGTTCTGCTCGTGAACATAGAAAAAAAAAGAAAAATTGTCGTCATAACAGTAACATTAATTTTGACAGAAAATAAAAAAAAATTGTCAACGAACGTGTGCACGACGAAATACCTATATATATGTATATATATATACACACATATAGGTGTATATATATATATATATATATATATATATATATATATATATATATATATATATATATATATTTCTTTATAATAAATAATGTACCTACCTATTTACAACTACTGATGTAATGTTTGTATTCATGTTGATTTATTTGATAATAATAATAAAAAATTGGCGTTTATGTCCCGGTTGTGCTCTCGAGCACGAGGGCCCTATCTGCGCCTTGACCATGATCCAGGATTTGGCGATCAGGTAATTGCAGTGGAGCGACTACCATCTGACATCCGTGACCTATTTATCTAATAATAGTTGTTAAATTATCGTGGAAAATGTGAAAATTTAATTTAATTTGAAAATATCATTATGTGAAAAATATGATTGACGTAAAATAAAAGTAAACGAAGATTATTACACAATTGCAGTACTTTATTTTTATCACAGACGTCCCACACACCATTACTACTATTACTATTATTTACTGTTTTACTATTTTAACATTATAAAGAATCGGTCAAATGCAGAATCAGTCAATTATAGAATCGGTCAAATGCAGAATCAGTCAAATATAGAATCAGTCAAATGTAGAATCGGTCAAAAATAGAATCAGTCAAATGCAGAATCGGTCAAATATAGAATTGGTCAAATGCAGAATCGGTCCAATATAGAATCGGTCAAAAGCAGAATCGGTCAAAAGTCATTTGTAGACTAAACGGTTTTACCAATGTTACCAAGTACGTTGTTTTAGAAAACGTGGGTTAGGCGTGTAGCATTTGCAAGTCACAATTATTGAGTAGTGTGTCAATTTGATTTCATAAACAATAAAATACTGAAGAAGACGAAAATAGCTCCATCGCGCCCACTTATATCAAAATGTAGCTTTAATCGGCTTGCAGATCGCGTCGTAGTTTCTCTATTGTATTCCCTTGAAGTTAAATTCCTTGAAATTTGTACCGGTGAGCCGTCCCAGAATGTGCCGTTCAGGCTATCGTGGTAACCATATGAGTTGCGATTAAGGTTTTCTATGAATGCATTTTATGCGCCGAGGAGCAATAAATGAAACAAAACATAATAAGAAGTAGGCCGCATGGCCCGGCTTGGTTTTCGGGTTTTGCAAAACCTTTTCAGTAATTTAATGTGTACAGAAAAAATAATATATTTATTTGATGCCTTTACATTACGTTATAAAAATAAAAGGATCAAAAATTACACAAAAATACAATTTTATTGATTTATCAAGCGTAAGGTAAAATTGCATATGGACAGCAGGATCACAATTCGAATCTGACGTAGACACAGCGTCAGTCAACCAATTCGTCGATGATGTTGGACTCGGATACTAAAATAAACAGTAACATATACATATAAGTGGAAATGTAAATTTAAGTTTCAAGTTAGTTTTCATCTATAATAAATTACTTACCTGAGGTAAATTTATGCTAGGACAGTACGAAGGCAGCGGCTGTGTCGTATTCAAAGACTCCTGAGTATGGTCAACTCTTTGTTGAGCCATATTACGCGGGCTCTCAAACTATAACAAAACGCAATTAAATTATTTGAGGTTGTTTGCACCATGGAAGAGAAAATTGTACTCATATAACAACACGCTATACAATAACTATCTATAACGAAAATAAGAAAAAATTTAACATCGGCTCATAAACAAAGAAGTTATATGTTTTTCAAATACATTTTTGTGTATGTACTTATCACAAACATGGAGCTTACTATTCATTTTAAAACGCAAAATTCAAAATTCAAAATTCAAAATTACTTTATTGAGTAGGATATGACATATCTCTTTCAATCGTCAAAGAGGAGGGGGTAGGAAATTAGGAAGGAAACACACAGTGACATGTTGGCCGCCCCATGGTCGCAGCACACCCACCCCCCGCCGACAACGGCCGGACCATGTCCGACAATACCAGTGATAGGTAGCTGCTCCCACCCTACCCTTACCCTGCCCGTAGCCTACCCCTATCCTACCCTACCCACCCCTACCCCGGCCTACCCCTTAACCTAACCTAACCCTACCCCTACTTTTCCCCTATCTTATCCTACGCCATCCCTACCGCAGTCCGCGCAGAGCAGACGCCCCCCAGCCCCGCTACGACCAAAAGTCGCAGTGTGTGGGAAGGGAAGGAATGTTAGCGCCGCTTCCTAGGTGGACCTCCGTAATAAAGAAACGGCAACAAACCCACAGAGCCTAAGTTAATTCATTTTTAGGGGATGTCAATCTAATTAGAAATTTTAATTATTCATGCCTTACTTATTTTTAAAGTTAAAATATTGTTTCAAAAGCTTTCAGATAGAGTCATAAATCAACAAGTTTAAACTAACAAAGTTTCAAATGTAATTGAAATACTGAAATCGAGCAAATTTAATAACTCTTCGGTTAAATGTCGTTGGTAATTGTTGTAATGTGCAAGCAGTCTCAACTTGAGCGATGACCGCCGGGCACACTTTTCGTTTAATCGACCAGCAGTCACACTTCGCGAAGGGTTCATGATAGCTACTTATCTCTTTCTAGTCACAAGCAACTTTTCAAACGCACTTTACGAAATTGTGTATATTACTGGAAATAGAAGGCTTTATATGCATCCGCGCGCAACCCTTAGTGCTTAATTTGTTTACCTGTAATTTTTTTAATGCTCGCCTACCTGCTTTTTGATGCATTGTTTAGCGACAGTGTGCTGATAACGTTATACCGTTTGGTTTGATCTACATACTGTTACGATCCTAGGCGATGCAAAAATTTTTTGTTAATAGATATTTAGATATTTTAAATACTGTAGGTACCTTATGTACCTACGGATTTGCAAACCTTCAACTTTAAGTTCTTATTAAACTTAGAACAAGACCACATAAAAATTAAATAATACCACAGTATGAAATGTGTGAAATGTATACATTTCCTTCAAAATTCACGGCTTTAAGGGTGGTAACATTAAGCCCAGCAGTACATCAAATTAAACCTAAACGCTTAGGCTTTTTGTAACTAATTTGGTTAAGGATCAGCATTAAGCACTTTACTTGGGAGATATGGCTTCAAAGATTTTACCTTATTCTGATTTTACCTCCAAAGTCTCGAATGTCAAATTAGAGTAGAGTCTCTTTGAAAGCGACTTTTGCTGCTCCTGACTATCATGCTTTCCTTCGTTTACCGTCTTACAAATCGGCACTATATCTGCACTGACCACATTACCGGCATCACAACTTTGATATCCCGCAGGCGTTGTTTGGTAATTTCCAGTTCTTTTTCTTTACATCATGGTAGTGGGTGATAGTGGACACGGCGGCTGTGAGCTACTCATTTAGCAACGTCATTCGCTCTCGAAGAACATGCATTTAAAGAACACAATGTTCTCATTGAGTTAATCACCAGCGACAGCCGGAGCATCCGGGGCACACTGTTGCGCTGTCAACTTTGGCACTGAAGCGTCACATTACCATCGCTTCGCGTACCCTGGGGCACTCAAAGCACTGGTAGTGCCGTGTCCGCAGTCGAACATCTGACCTGTCGAGAGCGATAAACTCTTTCTCATAGACTGAGGTGTATCCGCAGTGTGGTTTTTAATTTAAAAACACTACCTTCATTTTATAAAAATAAAGATAAATAAAATAATAATCTTATTTCCCACACGGTCATACTGACGAGCAGCTTAATTGGCTTGCGTTACATTATCTCAAAATTACAATTAAACAGAAATATATGTGTAACATAAAGAACCGATATTTAACATTAAGAGACAATAAAATTCAATGTTTAAAGAATACTTTGGGTTGAATTATATCATGACATATGTTCGAATTAAATCGTGACAATTTAATAACTTCTAACTGATCAATTTACATCAACTAGCATCAAATTACAATTAAATTAAATTATCTATTTAGGGAATACTGATTAGGTCTCATGATCATAGCGATTCAATTTGTCAAACGTGACCGAAATTATACGATTTGGCAATTGCCAAATCACATGAGCCATATTAAATACCAAATCCCATGGTACTAGTGGTCAAATCACAGGACCCTACATGCCAATTCTCATGGCAGTGGCCAAATCACACGGCAATAATTAAATGCCAAATCAAAGGGCCATGGAAAATCACAATTACATATCAGCAATAGGCACTAAAAAAACAATGTAAGTTTATACTTAACTCTGTGTCTGGACTGGAGCATAAGTCCTTTCATAATAGTCCAATCATAATAGTTACTAGAAAAATAAAAAATAAAATCTAAGTCTTGAATTTTTTAAATTATAGGCATTTCTTTTTTTTTCGACTAAATGTACACCCTGTGATGGTTTTTTAACTGCTGTTGCTACAAATCTTAACTTTTTTTCAATTTTATTTTTCTTATGTAATCCCCAATAGTGCTAATCTAACCTATTACTTAGAATTCTAAGTCAACTGCTCCAGCTTGGAAGAAAGTGTCACATTATGCCGTACAATGAATAGACAATTAATATTTCGTCCAACTTTAACGGACTGTACTGAAAAAAAAAAGTACTACGCCAGGTTGGCAAGTAGCACGAAAAGTTGACGCATTTAATAAGGATTCTAAAATGGTATAATACTTGCTACATTATTTCTTTGATTACGGGGGAAAAAAATTCCTTCAAGAAACCCAGTTTCGAAAAATTTTTCATTACCTACTAAAACTTCTAGTGCGTTCAAAGCTTGCCTAAGACCGAGTGAGACGGAGAGTCATTCATGAAGTGTGAGTGAGACAGGTAGTGACGCTTTCGAGTCAAATATTCTAATGGGTGAGTGAGACAGATAGTGACGCTAATGAGTCAGATACAGAGAAAGTCATTTTATGAAGTGTGAGCGAGATAGATAGTGACGCCACTTTTTTAATATTGGCACACGCAATACAGATCAGTACGTTACGCTCCTTCGATTACTACGCATCTTTCCGTATTCGTTCGTGTTATTTCGTACTTTCGACTTTTTGCTTCGTTTATTGGACTTGTTTGTTTGCTTGTGATTTAGACAGTTTCGATCTCTTTACGATTCTCTACGTGCCACTCGTGTAAGTTGTGTAGGTTCATGTAACCGTCTTTTTTAAATGTCGATTCATCCGACCACAAAATTTTCTCTAAGAATCGCGGATCTTCCCGGTGTCTTTGTAGCATCGTTTGACAAAACGCAACCCGAAGTTGATAATCCTGAGGATGCAGGGTTTGTACTCGCTGTACATGGTATGGGTGGAGCTCATGTTTTTGTAAAATTCGGTGAGCTATAGTTTTGGGCACTCCTGTGCTTTGCTGGATTGCACGTACCGAAATACTTGGATCTTCTTCAACTGCTTGAAGTACTACGTCCTCGTAAGGCAAGGAACTTCTTCCTTCACCATGTGGTCGGTTTGGAAGTATGCCTTCTGTGGAGAGTAGACGGTGCACACTTGTAAAAACTCGGTGATCTGGATAACGATCAGCATTTGGGTACCTCTCGCGATACAGTCTAGCCGCAGCACTAGCATTCCCTCTGCATTCGCCATAAATAAAGTGCATGTTGGCATATTCCTGAGTGGTGTACACAGGCATGGTGGCACTACACAATCACACAATAGTCCAGGAGAAAGCAAAGGTCGTTGTAAAGAGATCGAAACTGTCTAAATCACAAGCAAACAAACAAGTCCAATAAACGAAGCAAAAAGTCGAAAGTACGAAATAACACGAACGAATACGGAAAGATGCGTAGTAATCGAAGGAGCGTAACGTACTGATCTGTATTGCGTGTGCCAATATTAAAAAAGTGGCGTCACTATCTATCTCGCTCACACTTCATAAAATGACTTTCTCTGTATCTGACTCATTAGCGTCACTATCTGTCTCACTCACCCATTAGAATATTTGACTCGAAAGCGTCACTACCTGTCTCACTCACACTTCATGAATGACTCTCCGTCTCACTCGGTCTTAGGCAAGCTTTGAACGCACTAGAAGTTTTAGTAGGTAATGAAAAATTTTTCGAAACTGGGTTTCTTGAAGGAATTTTTTTCCCCCGTAATCAAAGAAATAATGTAGCAAGTATTATACCATTTTAGAATCCTTATTAAATGCGTCAACTTTTCGTGCTACTTGCCAACCTGGCGTAGTACTTTTTTTTTTCAGTACAGTCCGTTAAAGTTGGACGAAATATTAATTGTCTATTCATTGTACGGCATAATGTGACACTTTCTTCCAAGCTGGAGCAGTTGACTTAGAATTCTAAGTAATAGGTTAGATTAGCACTATTCGGGATTACATAAGAAAAATAAAATTGAAAAAAAGTAAAGATTTGTAGCAACAGGAGCTAAAAAACCATCACAGGGTGTACATTTTCTCGAAAAAAAAAGAAATGCCTATAATTTAAAAAATTCAAGACTTAGATTTTATTTTTTATTTTTCTAGTAACTATTATGATTTGGACTATCACCCGATTCCGGCTTGACGTCGACTTACGGGACACCCTGTATACCAAACGTTTAGCCGGAAATCGGAAGTCGGTACATATTTCAACCAATCATAAGACGTTATACACTGCAAGTTAAATATGAAGTTATTGTGCCAATATACATAACCAAAGACATAAAATAGTTCTTTGAACTATTTTTAATAATTATAGGATTTATTTCGCAATTATAGGATTTATTTCGCAAATAGAAACATAACTTTTATTTAATTAGTTCTTAATCTATATAGGAAATTCGTTCCAAAATAAAAAACGAACGTTTCGTTCGGAAACATAGAAAAATACACAGAATATTAATAACTATAAGTAAATACTTAATAAAATATAGTACAAACTATATTTTATTAAATAAACCATCAAATTAACAAAAACTAAATATCTAACAAGTGCGTGCTATAGGTACCTACTTCATCTTAAATGTCACAAAGTACAATAATTCAAACTGATTTGAAGTTGAAGTCAAAATTGCCACATAAAATCGATTCTAGAACGTTCTTTTTTGTAAACATTGCTAAAATTACACTCGGTGGTAGGTAACGAAATAGCTGTATTTTGTTTAGCCAGCCACTATAATAGGCTTATCAGTTTACGTTGGGATAACTGAAATGCTAGATTATTAGCTAGCAGGTAACAGTTTCAAACAAAGGGTTGCATAAGGACAGAACGTGGATAGTGGCTATTACAGCCCTCAGATTTTAAAAATCAGGTAGGTGTGCAAAGCATAGTTTAACTCTCATTTTTTTTTTATTTCAACCTTTTTTAGACTTGGATTTAACATTTAAATATACCTATGTACGTGTAGGGTATACATTTTTATTTAACTTAGAACTTACATGATTACCTCCACAGAATATGAAAATTTTGTAGTTCAATATAAAAAAAAACACAGGCATTCCGGCCGTTGAAGATCGACGCCTCCATCTTCCGACATCCATTAGCAATAAAAGCATTAAACGATGTATTGATGTTCATGCATCTAAATCATATTCCAGAAAGTTTTTGTTTTACTGATGATCAATGTGCATATTCGTTACACCTCCACAAACGTGTGAATCAAACAATCTACTCAGCAGCCGCCTTCGCACTACATGAGTCCAATTTTGCATCAGCGGTCGTCTGGGCACTGTATGGATAGTGTTACCTCAGCGGTCGCCTGGGCACTATATGGGTCCTCCAGTTTAACTCAGCCATTGGCTTCACACTGCATGGCTCCAGTCTAGTCTTAACTTAGATAATTAGTAATTACCAATGGCTCGTAATAATCAAACGTACTTTAGTTCCACTTCATGGAATGTGTTACTGTAGCATGAATTCTAAGATTCATACAAGTTTAAATTTAATGTGTAGGTAACAATATTGAGACCGAAGCTGTCATGCTACTGGCTACTACTAGAGTGGAAACTTGTAGCGATGGTGTAGTATTCAAGGTTCATTATTTATTCCGTACTATTTCATATAATTTATCTCAAAATTGAATGTGGTTCCCATGGGAAGGTAGGAAGGTGTCCGAAAAGTCATTACAGTATTTTACAATAAACGAATTGCGCGCAAAAACTAGTTCCTCTGTAATAATATAACTAAAAGTTTTGATGTTTTACTTAGTGCGTCGAAATCAACCCGGCGGACGCCTTCACACTGCATGGATACTCAGTGAACTCAAGTGTTTACCAACTAATCGAAATACAAGGCAATCCTGATGGAAAGGTGCTCTTACAATTATGAATTCTGTTATTTATACATTTTGGTTTCATGTACTGTAACTTTTCAGTCACCCTTATACCTATTTATCTGTATAAGTACACACATACGAGTATCTACCTATAAAAGGTAGACATAACGTAATAAACATAATTTCAAATATTGTGATTTGGCCGTAAGCGAATGATCGTCTAGTTATCGATTGAAATTTTCAGACCCATTATGTTGTGTATATATTTTGTGAAACGTCACAAGGAATATGTAAGTTTATAATAATACTCTGTAAATCAACCGCATGAAT
The DNA here is from genome assembly GCA_907269095.1 of Blastobasis adustella. Taxonomy (NCBI): domain Eukaryota; kingdom Metazoa; phylum Arthropoda; class Insecta; order Lepidoptera; family Blastobasidae; genus Blastobasis; species Blastobasis adustella. Next base: position 14,064,328 of record OU026117.1, on the reverse strand, counting down.
GTTCGGAAAATATTCGCAAATGAACAAAATTTAGTTTACGTAAATAAGAATAAAATCAAATATCAAAATCGTCACAAATCAAACGGATGAAACATAAAATCCGCGTATTCATTCATATTCATTTATTTATAGTAAAACGATTAAAGTGTAATCCACGTAAGTAAAATGATCAAAGCGCGTAAGCGTAATCCAGCCAAATCAAAAAAGTCAAACAATTCATACAATCTGCACAAGAAATCAAATTAGCTTTGACAGCTCTCGAAACGGCAAACGGATTCTTCTTACTTCTGTGGCCACCCTAACCCTATTTTTGGGAAACCCTAACATTAACCTCATCTAAATAATATAGAATAGACCTTTAGGTCTCAGGAAACTTACCTAATCGATAGAAAATCTGAGACTCCCAACACACCACATATCTCAGACTTTCCAGCGAAATCTTGACATCAATCGGCCCAATAACCTAATTTTTAATCCTCTCAAACCATCACACCTATTCCGATCGTCTCGTCAAGCATAAATGGTCCTGCCTATCGACTTACGAGTCATGGAGAGACTTTTATTTAAACTTTACTTACTTCGCGCGTGGAAGTTGTGTGTCTAGTGTGAGAATCGGTAACGACTCAGACCACGTTTCGATCCAATCTCGAGATTGGTCCGTAGGAAAATGTAATTAAAGCTTTAAAAGCACAAAAGTTCTTAAACGGTACATGAGTCTAAATCGTACCAGAATCAGGCGGCAAACCTAGAGCGTAGACTTAGATAGAGCGTCTAGGTCATCGAAGACAAAGTCGGGACTCGTGCGCCAACTCTTTCTCTTAGAGTGTATTCGATGTCACATCCGAAACTGTGTCCCAGGTTAGTTTCTAAGGATGAGTCTAGTCATAAACGCATATGAACCTCCTTTCATTTATCTTAATAAAATATTATTGAAATAAACTGAGTAAGTTACACAAAGAAAATGCCACGCGACTAGGCTACATCGCTTTTTTTATTCAGTGAGGGTAAATAGTGATAGCATTAATATCTGAAATTCGTTTTCTTTTAAAACTTATAAACTTGTGTTTTAATCACTTTTCACACCTATATTGAAATCTCTAAGAGTCCTAATAAATACTTTAACTACCACAAAAGTAATGTGAATGTAACTTACGCTTCCGAAACTTATAAATAAAGATAAATCCAAAACAAACCAAGATAGAGAACGAAAGAAACGTCACAAGCTAAAAATAACACAAAATAATAAAGCGCAAAAGAATTTAACAAATCACACGCGAGTTGTAATGAATTTTCTCGTGGAAATTTGCAAAGCCTGGGGTTTCTTAGTTACGGAAAATGGATACGATGATGTTCACGCGACGAGCCCCAGGACTACCTACCTTAACATAATAAAAAATTATTATAATAACTTAATCTAATATTTACAAACTAATCATTACAACTTGAAAAACAATTAGCGTTACGTGACGCAACTACATACTGACTAATTTACAAAAATGTCTATCAAATATGGCTTTTAGTTCGCCGTCCGACAATTTTTTAAGATCCATTTGTTTCTCCTCATCTGTGCAAGGACTTTCTGGAGATATGGGCTCTTTATAGACATAAGCACTTGAGCTCTTGGAGTCGCTGTTACTCAAGCTGCCATCCTTGCACGAAGCTACCGCAATTTCAGGAGATTCGTCCCGCAAGGACGACAGATCTAGATCTGGTAGAGCCATATGAACCAGGTATCCCAACTTGTCAACGTATTTCTCGCTCAGTCCCTTGAAAATCGATTTGATTATTGCTGATGTCCGCTTGCAAATGATCAAGTCGTTTCTCAAACCAAAAGTCTATTGGGACCGATAGAGCTGCTGTCGATGGCAAATATTAGCTATTCTCTAATTCTTCCCTTTGGTAACATTCTTCGTTACCTTTCTCCTTCTCTTGTTTAAAACGGATCCGTTGATTCTGGAACCACGTCTTAATACTCGATTCGCGGATTAACAATGTCTCTCCAATACATATCCGTTGTTCTACGGATATGTATTGGTTCTAGAGAATATTGCCTCCAGATACTCCAGTTGATCGGTAGTAAATGATGTCCTCTTGCGCTTCTTATGCTTGACGACTACTTTGTAACCGTTGGTGCTGTGGCCTGCATAAAATAAAAACAAAATTATTTTAAGAATCTTCTTGTATTTAAATTACATTCCTTCACGGCGAAATATTACGATTAAAATTACGAACATGAAAAGTTGAACCAGAAGTAATGTAACAAGTATCATTATCATCATGGTCGCCACTCGAGAACTTTACTGCCCTATCCGCCATCTGTTCTTCGAGCTATATGCTCTGCCCACTGTCATTTTAGCGTGGCAATCCTTTGGGATATGTCGGTTTCGGAGTCAGGACCATGGTTCGTCGTTTTTGGTAACCTCGTCGCTTCCGGAGATTCTTTCTCACTCCCTGCCCCGCAGTTACCGTGAGAGACTAGGAGTCGTGGCCTGTGTCTACTTATCATGCTGCTGCCCATGTTCCGGATTATTCCTTAGTCGTAAGAGACGTGGTGCTGCTATTCTATAAAGTGGCGGCACCGCGCTTCACCACCACCAACGATGAATTTATACCATTTAAATAGTTATTGAAGAACGAGACAGTCATATTTTGCCGATATTTTCAAAGGCTGACCTTATCAAATTAGTGCCCTGAGTGATGATATTAAAGTTTCAAAGCACCTAAGGCTACTTACCACCTGTCTGTACACGAGCCGATAATAGCCAATAATCTTCATAAGAACTTCCCTTTAGAATCTCTTTTATAGCCTTCAAACCGTCGTCGTTATTTTGTGCTTGCTTTAAATTGTCTTTCTGCGTAGTAGTGATTGCAACATAAGGAGTTCTACTCAGTGCATCTACGTGCCTCATTTTTGTGCCAGGTCTGTGCTCCAACTCATAGTCATATTCATTTAACATCAGCACCCATTTTGCTACTTTAGCTGTTATGTCTTTCTTCCTTAGAGTTAGTTCAAAAGGCTTGCAATCTGTCACGATCTTGAAATGTATACCATAGAGATAGTGCCTGAACTTCTTGACACCTTCAATTACAGCTAGTGCTTCTAATTCATAACTGGAGTACCTGCTCTGTGCTTCATTCGTTCTTTTGCTCATATAGTGCACTGGGTGTAAGCCTGAATTGGGATGATGCTGTAATAAAATAGCTACATATGCTGAACTTGATGCGTCAGTGTGCAGTTCCGTCTTTAGCTGAGGATTAAATATCTTTAAAACCGGTTCACCCATCAATCTGAACTTCAGATTATGAAATGCATTTCTTTGTTCTTCTTCGAATATTAACTCTTTATTCTTCTTCAATAAATCTGTCAAGAGTTTTGCCAAAACCGCATAATTCTCTATATACTTTCTGAAGTATCCTGTTAATCCAATAAAACTGTGTGACTCTTTCAAAGTTCTTGGTTCAGGATAAGTTGCAGCAACTTTAATTTTATCTGTACTTGGCCTTACCTCCCCATCTTCGACAATGTGACCAAGATATTCTATCTTTCTCTGTAGTAATTTTACTTTTTTCCAGTTAATACACAATCCGTATCTTGGATGCTACCTCTAATACTTCTTTTAATCTCTGAAGAGCTTTCTCTTCATCTTGTGCTGGAATAATAATATCATCTATAAATATCATCATAATTCCCCTAGCGATCAAGTTCCTGAAAATAATGATGACAAATCTCATAAACGTCTTAGGACAAATAGACAAACCAAATGGAGCACGTAAGAACTCAAATTGTCCATGATGAGTGACAAAAAATGTATACCGTACAGACTAATTACTAACCTTCAAATGAAAGAAACCATTTTTCAAATCAAGTACACTTAACATCTTTGCCCCTTGCAACTTGTCGATGAAATCATCAATTACTGGCAGTGGGAATTCGTCTTTCACTATTTTCTTATTCAGCTGTCGGTAATCAACACATACCCTTGTAGAAGCATCCTTTTTCCGAACTAAGACTAGTGGACTTGAATAGTCTGAATTACTCACTTGCATGATACCGTCGCTCAACCATTCCTATACCTGTTTCTCAACTAGCTGCTGCTCTGCCAATGACAATCGTCGAGGTCGCTGCGCAACAGGTATATCGTCTTTTAGTATGATTTTCAACTGTATAGGCGCCTCGTCCGTTTTTCTAGGTTGGTATTCTTCAACACACTTCTTTACCTCTTCTTCAACAGCGGAATTCCGCACGTGATCTAAAACAACATCTACACAACCTGTAAAATAGTCAATCTTTCCTCACTAATCGCAGTTGTCATGTAAAAATTTTACACATCCATCACTAAACATCATCGAGTCTCGCTTGCGCGTACACCGCGATCGGTCGTGCGTATTGTTCGTGTATTTTATTATTTTATCAGTAGTGTTTGAAGAATAGTGATTGGCTCGTTGGCGATATTTTGAATTCCTTGTCTATCTTGTGGCTTTTGTGTGAACTGACTCCGCCTACTGGGAGGATCTAGAGCAAGACAACTGCATTTTGATGGTTCTAGGAAAAATAAATTGGAAATCAAGATTGTCATTCGCTAAGATTTGAACCCCCTTCGTCAGTTCTCGCTTCCTGTGGACTTGTCTTTGTAGGGTGGCTGGTAGGGGAGGGCGACAGTGGCTGTTCTGTCGTGGCTGTATGGTTTTTGCTCTGGTCAGTGCCTCGGAGATGCATTTGGTGATGTGGGTCGCCGCTTCCTCGACATCTCGTGGCGTTGACAGGGGACCCTCCCGGCTGTAGTTCGAAAGGGCCTCCGCAAACTTGTCCCAGTTGGTGCTCGGCAGGGGCTTGTGTGGGGCGGTGATGACGCCGTTTTTAGCTAGGGTTATTAGGATCGGGAGGTGTTGCGTGTTCGTGTCACACATCACCTCCACGCTCATTGGGCAGGGTAGTCCTCTGTGTATGACTATGTCTAAGACGTCAGGCCAATGGCGGTGGTTTGTAGGGACATGTGTGGGCTGGTTTGGGCCGACCACCGTGTATTCGTGCTCTTCGGCGTCCTCCTGTAGGTTTCTGCCAGTGGTGTTGAGGGTGCGCGAGTTTCACTGCGGTGACTTTGCGTTCAAGTCTCCCGCTAGCAGGGTCGGCGTGTTGTCGCTAAACACGGCCCGGAAGTCGGCTGGTGAGTACGGTGTTTGAGTTCCAGGAGGGCGGTAGGCGGCATACACTTTGAGCTCGGCGTCTGCTACTCTTAGTCGTACTCCTATTGTGCGCAAGGAACTTTAAGGGCAGCAGCGGCAGCTCTTCGTGGACGACGTCACGCCTCACCAGCACGGCAGTCCCTCGGTACGGGACGCCATTCGGTGAGAGTTCGTCGCGCCGGTAGGTGGTAAAATTCAGGAAGTTTAGCTCGTGGCCCGGCCGTAGCTTGGTTTGGCCCAGGAGGATCACATGTAGATCCTGCGACTGGGCGAGAGTCCGAAGATCATTCTTGGAGTCGGGTGTTATTCCTCCGGGATTTCAGAACGCTACTCTTACTTCTGGTGGGTGTCTAGGGGCCATGGTTTAGAATTTGCGGTAGTAGGCCGATCAAGCCATTTGCTAGTGCAGGACGAGCGTCCTCTCCATTCATGTGCGCTTGTACTGCCTCATTTAACACCCGCGAGATGGTTACCAGAAGGCTGTACATCTGGTCCTGTTGCTGGTGATGGTGTTGGTATTGGTTATGTTGGTAGTAGGTGGCATGGGGAAGAGTTTGGCCTGTGGGGTAATGTGGTGGCTGGGCGGTCACTGCGCCGGTCAGGGGGCGCATTTGCACTGCCTGCATGGTCTGCGCGGCCTGTGCGGTCCGCTCGGCTTGCGTGGTCCGCGCGGGCTGTGTGGCCTGGTTGTGAGGGGGTTCTTGCTGGTTTTCTTGGTTCTCCTGTTCTGGGGGAGGGTTTTGGCGTCCTCGACCCCGACGTCTCCAGCGTCTCCGCGAGTTTGCGGGCGCCGCACCTCGCTCCGTCGCCGGATTAGCGGGCGGCTGTAGGGTTGACGTCGCCTAGGTTTGTGGTATCTGGCGTTGTTCGAGCGGTATCCCAGTGCCCGATGGCGCCGGCTGGTGTCGGCGCGGGGCTTGGTCCCCTTGTGGGTACTGCTGCCGAGGTCGCTGTGGCTCCGTGCTTGGAGGCAGTGGTAAGGTGTGTGGGGGGCGGGTCGGGAGCGGGGGTGCTGTTGGCTTACCTCTCCTTCTCGCCTCCCGTCGGAACTCGGGACAGCGGCGGTCGTTTGCCGTGTGGCTCCCCCTGCAGTTTGCACAAGTTGGCGGTTGTTCGCGAGGGCGGGGGCAGTCAGCGGTCGCGTGTTCCTCGCCACAACGCACGCATCTTGCGGCGCGGTGGCAGTTGACAGATGCGTGGCCAAAGGCCTGGCACCTGTGGCACTGTGGTGGCCCGGCGCGATCCCTCCATGCCTTGACCGTTACGCCCGGGAGGCAGAGGAGCTCGTCGATGGCGTATAGCCGGATCAGGTCTTCCTGCGTCTGGTGGGCGAGTTGAACGAAGAAGAGACATCCTGGGCGGTCTCTTTTCGCGGGGATGTGGCGGCAGTGGGTGGCCTCGTAGCCCAGTTCGGTGAGCGCCTTTCCGATTTCGATGTCTAGGGAGAGAAGCACACGTCTTATGTTTTTTTTGGATGAAACAAACCTCAGGCATGATGCCCTCACACCGTGAGATGGTAGGCGGTACAGCTCCCCGATCATACAGAGTTGAGTTATGAGCAAAGAGATTACCCAAGAGATCGGCTTTCTCCTTTGCTGTGTGGGCCAATTGGTCATCCGGCTTGCGCAAAGGTGGAAAGGTGGTCCGACAAAAGTTCCCCTCGACAGCTTTGGAGAAAGACCAAAAAGCACGGCTCCCAGAGGGGTAGCTGATTAGTTTCTCTCCGATTCCACCGATGAATTTGTATTTTGCTCCGGCCAATGCCCTCTTTGTAGACCTCGATAAAGCATTGTACTTTTTCCTTAAAATGTGGGTATTAGGGTCCTTTTGGGCCCGAGCCACTGTCCAGGCACGAAAAGCATCGTGCTTGAGCCGAGTTGCCTCAGCACTAGGCCTGTCGTACCAGGACTGACTCTTGCCGCCGAGACGGACTACAGAGGACGGGATAAAACACTCCATTCCCTGCAGTATGACATCAGCTACAGCGGCAGCACAGATGTTGGTGTCATTTGAGGAAAAGCAAAGCCGTATCCACGGGTACGACGCAAAGAATTCTCGCAATCCATCCCAATCTGCTGAACCATAATGCCATACCTTGCGTGACCCACTGGGGCGAGCCCATTCGGGTATAGCAAGAGGCGCCTCGGAACGGACCAGGCAGTGGTCTAAAGTCCCAAGAGGAGCATCAACGGACACCTGATAACCGTCTGGGTGGGTGGTAAGCAGAAGGTCTAACAAGGAAGGATCACGGCCCACAACATCCGGTAACTAGGTGGGTTCTGATACCAGTTGCGTGAGACCATGGGCCAGAGAAAATTCATGGGCGGACCTCCCGGCTGGGTTGGTAGGACGGCTTGACCCTAGCCACTCAGTGTGGTGATCTTCTAGGACCACCAACTCGGCGGTAGGATACCGCTCAAAGACTTTGTCGGTAGCGCATTGTATGTGCTCGAAAAACCGATTTGTCTCACCTACGCCGTGACGGTTGTTGTATAGGCATGCGTAGACACGGGATAGACCCCCCCTGTTCTACGCACACCCACACCACAGATTCGTCACTTAGTTCTATGGCATTAAGACGTCGACAGCAGATATCACCTCTGACGAATAGGCACACACCAGCGCGAGGTAAAAACAATCATAAACAGTTTGAGTACATAAAATAGGTTATTCTAATATGAGTCCCATATTGGTGACACAACATTCTTGTACAGTGTCATTTAAAATAAAATAAAATAAAGAAAAAGGAATTTAGTATAAAAATGAAAAATTAAACAATGTTAAACAAAGCAATATAACTATAAAAAATCATAAATAAACTTTTTGTAACTCCCAAGAATGTTTAAAAATGTTTTATAGAATCACATGAAAATTTTATCAGCCCATTTGGTGAATTGTTCCTTGCCTGTACTATTTTAGTTTGTTGATTGTATGACTTTAAACGAGGTCAGAGCAACCTCAAATATGAACATACACCAGGGCAACCGCCAAAGTCAGTCACTCCAGAAAACGTTAAGAGGGTATAGTCGCTGATAAAAGAATGTCACAATATTACTGACTGTGAGTTTAAGTATGAAATATAGTTTCAAATTATATATAATATAATAATATAACAATCTTTATTAACATGTCAGGATACAACCACATCATAATAAAAACAGATTGAAATATCAGGTAATACATGTTATGATCGAGATATCACTTTTTTTTTTATACAATACAGGTACTGGTTGTAATCAGTTTATAGTGGAGTCCCTACTAGGAATATCCTGTGCTATGGGAAATAGTTTTTCCCACAAACTAGGCTACATTACAAATAGTATTTTGATAGGCCGTGAACAGACAAATGAATTTTAGTATTCAAATTTGTTTTTGATTTTGTTTTCTAAAACTATATTTCATAATGAATTTTCATAATTTTCACGCACTGTGGAAATTAGGTACGTGTCATGAATTGGCACAAGTATCTTGCTGTTGATCTATGAGAAAGTGGGCTATTATCGACATACAACCTCCATAACCTTAAGTAGTTCAGTTAAGGAGAAAACTACCTGGAATCTAATCATCGTTTCATCCTAAATCTCATGCTTGTTAATGTTGTGACATTTCTCCAATAACGACTTCACCTTGATGACGTTTTCTGGAGTAACTGCAGTTGGCGGTTGTCTTGGCCTTGGTTTAAATTTGAGGTCGCCCTGAACACGTTAAAACTTATAAAATCATTCATTGACAATAGCATGTGATAGAGGCAATTCATTAAATACGCTTATTAAATTTTCAAGTGTTAGAATTAGATAATCTGTGGGCCAGATTGATTGTAAGATGGTCTGTGGTGAGAAGTGTTTCTGGGTTGGGGTTGATGGTCGGTGGTGGCATTGCTGATTTTTGGATAAAACTTGTGAGAATGTTTTTATTTGTGAAAATACAAATACAGATGTTAATACTAATTTGAGCTGTAATTCATTGAGAAGCCTACTCCTCTATTATCATAAGTGGGATGACAAGTTCTGTACGCCCAAATGGAAGACAAACGAGAAAAAAAGTGTCGCTCGCGATCACAAAGCTCGGGTGACTATAGAAAAAAACGTCGTCTCGAGGTAAAATGTAATAGCGATCGGCATAGAAAACATTACAGAGAAAAAACAAACGTGTCAAGAACAAAACGAAGAAGCCATTCTAGAGTGAGAAATAGTCGTTCTGCTGGAAGAAAAAGTCGTCCGTCGCAGAGGACTCGAGTGCGTGAAGGAACGAAGACGCCACCCTTGGAATCTCGAAGCCAGGAGAATCAGCCTAGTATTCGCATTGAACAAAATTCGGCGACCGGACGAGATGTGGATGGTGACCTCCACCAGGATGGACATAGTGACCTGACATTCGAGAGGACAGTAGCTTATGGAGAAGAGCAGCATGTAAGGACGCCAGACGGCATCGTAAGTACACATGTAATGCCGAGTCAAGGTATGTTAGTGAACAATGTTAGTGTACAACAGAGACAAATGATATCTAATAAGAGTACTAGTCACATAAGTTATGTCAATGATGGACCACACTTACCGGTTAACCAAACAGAGTTTGATGAATTTAGGGTTCGTTCTACAACTCCAATAGGTGTCTCAAGTAGTCAAAATAAGCCGAGGTTGTTAGAAACTGAACATACTTTGAATCCACCAAACCCTGCCAGTAACTCGCAAGTTACTTAAATTTTAATGATTTAACACAACTTTAATTTTAAAGTTCTCACCGATTGTAGCGCATTGCGATCCACATTCACTAAAAGAGATATTATACCGCGAATAGCACGTTGGTGGATGGCGTTACAAGAATATGACTGCATCATTGAATATAGGCCAGGTCATACAATGCAACATGTAGACGCATTAAGTAGAAACCCGGTATCTTCTGGTGACGACAATGATAAATACCAACATCTCACTAGAGTTTTACATATCACTCAAGAGGATTGGTTACTCAGCCTTCAATTAACAGACCCTAAAATACAACATATTAAATCTGTATTGGAGGATTCTACGTATAACGAATTTGTAGACATTAAGAAAAACTTTGTAATTAAAAATAATCGTCTATACAGAAAGGTTGGTGAAGATTTGAAGTGGGTGGTACCAAAGGATGCTCGATTTCAAATATGCCAACGTAACCATGACAATATAGGCCATTTTTCCGTTGAAAAAACACTAGAGAAAATTAAGCGAGATCTATGGTTTCCAAAAATGAGAAAATTTGTATCCAAGTACGTTAAATCATGTTTACATTGTGCGTTTGGTAAGGAACCGGCTGGGCCTAAAGAAGGTTACCTTCATAGTATTCCCAAGACTAATATACCTTATCACACAATACACATCGACCATTTAGGTCCCTTTGTCCGGAGTACTAAAGGAAATCAGTACATACTCTTAATCGTGGATGGATTTACAAAATTTTGCATATTAAAAGTACTTCGCAATACCAAGTCCGAGCCGGCAATTAGGGCACTGAAGGATACGTTTTCTCTATTTGGATATCCGGCTAGACTAATCTCAGACAGAGGTACATGTTTCACGTCAGCTCAATTTAAAAGCTTTTGTACGGAATATGAGATCAAACATGTATTAAATGCCGTCTCTGCTCCAAGGGCTAATGACCAAGTAGAGAGATACAATCGAACGGTTTTAGATGCATTACGTACATACACGGATGAGGTAGGCGACATAAGTGGGACCAAGAGCTAGGAAAAGTACAATGGGGACTAAACAACACCATAAATAAAGGAATAGGGAAAGCACCAGCTGAAGCGTTATTTGGGAAAAGGCCATTGGGTAGAGGAGAAGGAATTCTAGGAGAAACGATAGTCGAAACGAGACAAAAGGACAAAGATTTAGAACAAATAAGAAATGAAATAAGTAAACACATTGAGAAAGACCAAACTCAACAAAAAAATATATTTGATTCAAATCGGAAAGTTGCTAAAACTTATGCTGTAGGAGACTTAGTTAAAATATTGAAAACTACTCCTGGTAATGAAGGTAAAAGTAAAAAATTACTTCCCAAATACACAGGGCCTTTTAAAATAAGTAAAGTTCTCAATTATGACCGCTATGAAGTTTCTAGTATTCCGGGATCAAATATATGTAAAAATAGATATAGTAACGTATGGTCGGTAGATCGCATACAGTCATGGATTACGATTGCTCATGACAGTGATCAGTCTGATGATGAGAGTATAGACTGAGTCGACAAATATACTTATACGTATATTATTGTTGTTCTAATTGTATTAATTATGGTATAATATGCCACGTTATTTAATAGAAATAGGAATTGTCTAGGTATGTTTATAAGATTTGTTGATGATCTCATTTATGTGGCTTTGTTTGAGAAATTATTTTTATAGTTGTATAAGATTTGTTAATGTGATAAAAATTGTGAAGTCGATACTGTGTAATAGATATGAATGGGTCTGGAAGGTGAGACACGGTTGTTGTGTTCAAGAAGAACGACAGCGAGGGGTCTACTGCAGATCATAAAAACTGATTGGTTGAGAAGTCTCGCACGGTCACCCTGCTCTGTTATTAACGTGTGGCGAGGGGCGAGGTGTCAACCTATGATTGTTAAAGATGCATGGTGTTGGGAAGACTCACATGACCATTGACATGTGGTGAAGGGTGGGATGTCAACACAATACATCTTGATTAAGAGCTGTAAGTCATGAGTGGCCAACTAGAGTTGGTGAAGTTCATGGTACATATTATGATGATAATGATGATGATTATTAGTGATTAGGATACATATTATAGGTATATTACTATTGTTACAAGTTCAGTTTGAAGACAAACTATGTGGTTCAGGATGGCCGAATGTTAGAATTAGATAATCTGTGGGCCAGATTGATTGTAAGATGGTCTGTGGTGAGAAGTGTTTCTGAGTTGGGGTTGATGGTCGGTGGTGGCATTGCTGATTTTTGGATAAAACTTGTGAGAATGTTTTTGTTTGTAAAAATACAAATACAGATTTTAATACTAATTTGAGCTGTAATTCATTGAGAAGCCTACCCCTCTATTACAAGTGACATTTTATACGTTGACCCATGTATATAATCATTCTTGCCACGAAATGCTTGCCATATTACCTAAATAGTTGAGATTTGTATGGGACAGACATGTTATTTTCAATAATCAATAAAAAATAACTAATAGTCGCCGGCTAAGGACTAATAAAATTTGCCTTTTAACGATACAAAAGTTAAGACGATAGGATACACATACTGTTGTATACATTATAAGTTACTCTACCGCCATGTATTTATAATGATGTACCAATGCGGGTAAGCCTAAATAAATCAGTGTTTGACTAGCAGCTCGTGTTTTACTTCACATACAAGCCGTTTGCTAAAAACTTTCGAACCATCCAACGTACTTTAATAATTTTTGTCATGTGTCATACTTAGGGCTTCCAAATAGTCGAAAATTTAAGTATTCGACTATTCGAATATTTTTGCTGGTGATGTTGGAATATTATTCGAAATATTGTGGAATCTGGAATCAAGGTATTAACTACGTTTTTAATGTAAGTTTCGAATTTTACTTAAATTACTATTCAAATATTGAAATGAGGCGAATATTCGAATAATTCGAATTTTCGTCTTGCAAGCCCTAGTCATACTATAAAAGATTTAAAACAGTAATAAACATTAACATCCTTTTTAAGCTATTGCATAGCTTTTATCGCGGGCTTTGCGCGGCGGCGACCGAATCAAGAAATTCCGTAATGAAAAAAACCTAACGCCCCCCACTCCGACCGGCACAGCGGTGCGGCGTTGAAAGCCGAGCATCGTCTAACGTCGTTTCAGTTCGGCAGACTTCGGCACGGTGTTTGTGTGCGTGCGACTAGACGTATGCGTGTAGACTAGCTGCTAACTGCTCATAACTGATTCTATCTCTTTTAGACACAATGCTAGGTGAGACAGCGTGCTTTTTGGCCGCGTTAATGAATGGCAGATAGTTATAGATACTTACTAGTATTTAGGTAATGATAATAATAAATATTTCAATTAGCTATATCTCCTAAATCTTTGGGTACGGCCGGAAATGGATAACACAGGCTTCAGTATTGGAAAACCTTCAAGTTTGCAGTGTTATATTGCTTTACTTTTAGGAAATAATCGAAATCCTACTTTTCAGTCACAACGACGGAAAGAAAACTTTTATTATGTCCCATTGTTATGGAAAACAAAATAACAAAACATAAAACATAATCTTACTTTCTATTGTCAAAATGAAAATAACCGTAGGAAATTCATGTTGACACTTGCGTAGACCATTCGCTTTGGTTAGGAGAGGTGGAGACCGTTCGTGTAGCGCGAATGGTCGTGCGAACGACTCAAAAATTGTGATTTTGAGATTGCGAACGCTTTTTGTTAGAATGCGAGCGCTCGCATGGAAGCGAACGATTTAAAAATAGCGCCCTAAGAGCAGAGTAGAATAGAGCCAACCCTTTACACTCGTTGGTGTCGTATAAGCCGATTATGTTTTCGAGACAAAATATCTAGAGACTCCGTAGGCTGGAAAATGGGCAGCAGCCTTTTTCATTGTTATATTTATAAAAATTGCAATCTCCTACTCGCCTGCCAAGCGTAAAGTTTGTGGCAATAACCTCTCCTTCGTGGCAAAGGCCCTAAGTCCTGCAGTGGACGATAATACTCTAAGCAACCCTTTGTTTAAAACGTTTACCTGCTAGCTATGTTAAGACAACTAAATCCAACATTTCAGTTATCCCAATGTGAACTGATAAGTTTATTGTAGTGGCTGGGTACACCATTGTTATTCTGTTATCAACTACAGGGTGGATTTCAATCAATGTTTTCATACAGAACCTTCTAGAATTTATATTATGCATCAATTTCGCAGGACTTCAACTTCAAATCAATTTCAATCACTGTATTTTGTAACATTTAAGAGAGACGCGCTCGGCCACTTAAAAAGAGAAAACGTTTTTGCACATCTAAATAGTACGTAGGTACCTATCCGATTTCAATATATTTTAGTAAACTTTTTCATGACACAACAAAAAAACTGAAATTTTGAAACTAATAGGCACCTAAGAAACTGTTTACCCTGATGACGTTTTCTGAAGTGACGGCAGTTGGCGGTTGCCTTACTCTAGGTAGGATATGTTTGAGGTCGCCCTGGCCACGTTTAAACTTATAAAATCAATAAATGACAATAACATGTGATAGGGGCAATTCACTAAATGCGCTAATTATATTTTAAAGTGATTTTTTATACGTGAACCCTAATAATATAATCACCTTTGCACCGGGAATGGCAAAGAGTGGGTTAAATATCTAGTTTAAGTTTTATGACGAAGTTGTACGGATATTTAGTAATAATATAATCATAGTACATCTGCCATGAAATGCTTGCCATATTACCTAATAGTATGGATTTGTATGGATAGACATGTTTTTAAAAAAAAAAAAAAAAAAAAACTAATGGTCGCCGGCTATGAGTTTGTAATAAAATTTGCCTTTAAACGATACAAAAATTAAAACAATAGGATGTATAACAAGCCGTTGGCTAAAAACTTTTGGACCAGCCAACGTATATTAGATATACATTATATAGTTTAGTTTTTATGGTATAGTATACATATTTATGTAGTACATTGTATTCAACATTATAGTTAACTTAAATTTTACACAACACTTGATATTGCTACCACCGCTCGTTAATAGCTCATTTCAGACTATCGAAGGTAAGGTTAGTTAGAAGAAATCCCATTGTGGGATAAGCCCGCCTTTGCGATGTGTATTTATTTTCTTTTGTTATTGTTCTTTATGTAGCAATACGCAATAAAGAGTTTACATACTGTAATGTTTAAAATTCTAGGGTATGAAGTAGGGCACTTAATCTAGATGATAGGAATATAAAATGGTAAGTTAATTGGAAAGAAACAGTATTTATTTTCAACTTACATAGAACTTACACAATGAATCACTAGATTAAGGCTTATAGATATCCTACTACAGTTAATTAAAATAAGGTTTCTTTAGAATGCTTTGATCGACAATGCATACGAGTCAATAATGTTTGATGAAAAGGTTAAGGTATACATACATACGTTACTAAATGAGTTGCTCACAGACGCCGTGTACACTATCACCCACTACCATGACGTAGAGTAAAAAAAACTGGAAATTACCAAACAACGCATGTGGGATATCAAAGTTGTGATGCCGGTAATGTGGTCAGTGCAGATATAGTGCCGATTTGTAAGACGGTGGACGAAGGAAAGCATGTTAGTCAGGAGCAGCAAAAGTCACTTTCAAAGAGACCCTACTTTAATTTGACCTTCGAGACTTTGGAGGTAAAATCAGAATAAGGTAAAATCTTTGAAGCCGGATCTCCCAAGTAAAGTGCTTAATGTTGGTCCTCAACCAGTTCAACGGGATTATGTCGCCGGGAGAGGTGCGGAAGCGGCTGTTCTAGAATCCCAAGATGAATGGGTACAAGTTAAATAAAAAAAGCCCAAGCGTTTAGGTTAAATTGGATGTACTGCTGGGCCTAATGTCACCACCCTAAAAGCCGTGGGACACCGGAAAATGGCTAGCTTTTGTAGGTACATTTCGAAGGAAATGTATACAATTCACACATTTCCGGAAACACAAACATCAAGTGTTACTTGTAATAAATTGTGGTATTATTTAATTTTTATGTAATTCTGTTCTAAGTTAAATAAGAACTTAAAGTTGAAATTTTGCAAACCCGTAGGTACATAAGGTACCTACAGTATTTAAAATATCTAAATATCTATCAACAAAAAATTGTTGCATCGCCGGAACGTAACAGTATGTAGATCGAACCATACGGTATAACGTTATCAGCCCACTGTCGCTAAACAATGCACCAAAAACAGGTAGGTAGGCGAGCAGGTAAAAAATTTAAGCACTAAGGGTCGCGCGCGGATGCATATATAAGCCTTCTATTTCCAGTAATATACATCATTTCGCACAGTGCGTTTAACAAGTTGCTTGTGACTAGAGAGAGCTAAGTAGCTATCATGAGCCCTTCGCGAAGTGTTACTGCTGGTCGATTAAACAAAAAGCGTGCCCGAGTTTCTAGCAGCAGCAGTCTTAAGTTGAGAGTGCTTGCACATTACAATAATTACCAACGACATTTAACCGAAGAGTTATTAAATTTGCTCGATGTAAGTATTTCAATTACTTTTAAAACTTTCTTAGTTTAAACTTGTTGATTTATCACTTTAACTGAAAGCTTTTGAAACAATATTTTAACTTTAAAAATAAGTTCGCAGAAATTTATTTAAAAAAAATATAACTTATAAGTTTTTGAGCCCGTGTTAAATTCTTTCTTATATTCGTTATAGATAGTTTTATTCGTAGAGCGTGTTTTAATATGAGTACACTTTTCTCTTTAGTAGCTTCCATGGTGCAAACAACGTCAAATAATTTAATTGTGTTTTGTTATAGTATGAGAGCCCGCATGATATCGCTCAACAAAGAGTTGACCATATTCAGGAGACTTTGAATACGACACAGCCGCTGTCTCCGCACTGTCCTAGCATAAGCTTACCTCAGGTAAGTAATTGTCTAATTCATTTTAGATGAAAAGTAACTTGAAACTTAATCTTCCATTTTCACTTATATGTTTATTACTGTATTTTAGAATCCGAGTCCAACATCATCGACGAATTGGTTGACTGACGCTGCGTCTACTTCAGATTCGAATTCTGATCCTGCCGTCCGTATGCAATTTAAACTTACGCGGGGTTGAAGTTAAAACCGATACTGTTGGTAATGCAATAAAACCTTAATAAAACAATAAAATTGTATTTTTGTGTACTTTATGATTCTTTTATTTATACAGCGTATTGTAAAGGCTGAAATGGTTTAGCAAAACCTGAAAACCAGGCCGGTCATATTGTTATGCTGGGCCATGCGGCCCACTTCTTATTATGTTTTGTTTAAATTTATTATTCCTTGGTGTATAAAATGTATTCATAGAATACCCTAATCGCGGCTTACATGGTTGCCATGATAGCCAGCTCAGGGACGGCTCACTGATATTCTCCATGGCTTGAACATGGGTACATGGATTTTTACACGATGTTTAACATTTTAATAACATATAACAAAGTTGCATGTACATTCAATAAAATGACACGCTACTCAATAATTACAACTTGCAAAAATTCTACACGCTTAGCCTACGTTTTTTAAACAATATGTTTGGTAACATTGGTAAAACTCCACCCGCTGCCAGGTAATGAAAGAATAATAGCCTAGCCAGGCTTTACAATATGCTTATCAGTTCTCCGTCGATAATAACTGAAGCTCCATGTAGTAAGCAATTGACAAATGTTAAAGAGCAGGTATGAACTTCAAGCGGGGTCGCGGGGGTGCAAATGAAAGCCTCCTAATCTTTGCTCAGTCACATCATTCCGAGCAGTGCGTTTGACTAGTTTATAACTCCGAAGAGCAAATACAGTAATAATGAATTCTTCGCGAAGTGGTGTTCAATATCGTGTACAGCAAGCCTGGGGGGAATCACTCAGATTGAGAGTGCGGGCACATTCCAATAATTACAGACGACATTTACTTGCCACTATCGAAGAACTATCAAATTTGGTTAAAGTGAGTATTTTCTTAACTTTTGCATCTTTCTCATTTATTGCTTTAATTGAATTTGAAAGTGTGTTTTTAAATTAATATTTTCAGTGTAATTAAGTAGATACATTAACGAAATGTATTGTTGAGACTTACACAAAAATATTATGTTCTTAATTGAAATAAGTGTATCGATTTTCTCCTTAGTATTTTATATGGTGCAAACAATGTCAATAATATTAATGATGCTTTTTTAGGTTCAGAACCTACGTGCCATGGCTCAACAAAGAGCTACACAGGAGTCACGTGGGGCTTTGACCACGGCACAGACGCTGGCTTCGGACTGTTCTGATGATGACTTACCTCAGGTAATTGTACATAATTACCGCCTGCAATTTTTATTACCAGTTTTCGGGGTAGACTGGTAGATAAAGCTACAAAGCTTTAAGTCCACCTTTGTACTATTTTGTGCATAAAGTATTAAATAAATAAATAAATAATTTGGGAAGATAAAAAAAACTCGTGTGGTTTTCTAACTTGCATTTTTATATTTATTTTAGAATACGAGGTCAGTCATCGAATCATCGACGCCCTGCTCAGAATCAGAATTGCAGATGTTACTATATTAAGTAGATGTTGTATTATCTTTCCTCCTCCATTCTTTGAATAATAAGATATAATTTTGACTTAATATTTGTGATTTTTTTTCTATAAATTTTGTTTTTCTGTATGAGTGGTATGAGTTTATGTGTTTACCTAAATTTCATAATAAGTTTATTAGCAGTTTAAAGTTTGTTTTATTAAAGTTGTTGTGTTTTGCGATTAATCTCAACTGTAACCAGAAAGCGGCTTCTCAACACTTCCAAAATAACAAATCAGTTTTCCGGGGCGCACAATGTCGCCGTGTGTACAGTCCAGTCGCATGATACCACTTAAATATAAGGTGTGGATATATGTCAACTCAAAATTGTATGAATTTCTAACTTTCTGGCGACTCTTGATATAATCCACGCCTAAATTTTATTGTGGTAGGCGGTATGCAACTCACACGGAGTTTGTCACTGATCGTATAACATGACCGCCTTAGCAAGTTAAGCAGCAGTAAGAGAAGAGATGCACTCTTCATCTACACGGAAATCGAAATTGGTAGATCAGGATTCAGTAAAAATAAAAACAATTATATTTTTAGACATGTAATCATCATCAGCCTATAGATATTGGTCTCCTTGGCTTACCACATCCAGTATTCACACCCAGGTTTTCGCAAATCGTCATAGAGTTATAGATACGTGACAAAAAATAATTTTAATTTAACACACCGATTATCGTTTCTGGAACATATTGCTTGAAAAATTTGATCTTAAATTACCCACTAAACTACACAGGTCGCTTGAAACCTATTCCCATTAAAACATCAACTAAAAAACACTTTCTTCATATAAATTGCGATGAGAAATCGAGCAAA
Source organism: Blastobasis adustella (assembly GCA_907269095.1). Classification (NCBI taxonomy): domain Eukaryota; kingdom Metazoa; phylum Arthropoda; class Insecta; order Lepidoptera; family Blastobasidae; genus Blastobasis; species Blastobasis adustella. Next base: position 14,045,060 of record OU026117.1, on the reverse strand, counting down.
TTTTTCTGCTGCATAGACATGTAGTAAGTACGTATATTGATATAGTCGCATTTCAATAGTAGTTTATGCAACTCGAACATAAAAGGGGGTATTAAAACATGAGTGTCTGTTTCTTCAGTAGATAATAGTTTGAACGAGTGTTTTAATACATAATTATATGCAGATGCATTTTTTCATGTTAAAATTTTGTACATATAATTTTCACAACTATGCTGGAAGTGAGCTGCGAATAAGTTCCATTGTATCTACCTACGCGTCGAGGATGTTACGGATATACGTTAAAGAAAAGTTAATTTCCCAATAATAAATGGTTATTTGCTTCAAATAAGAAAAAAGTTATTAAAGCTATTAAAAATATATGCTGTATCTGTCACAAACATAAAGAGGAAAGTTTGAATTTTGAATTTGATAATAACATATTTTAGTATTCAGCCTACAGCCTACAGCTGTATCGAAAAGTAGTTTTTTTAAATTTTATAGACTGTCGTAAAAAAAGTGTATCCTTAAACAACTTAACATATTCGAAAACAATCATTTAATGATACGACGCGTAGATGCAACAGAACTGACTCACAGCTTACTTCCAGCAAAGTTGAGAAAATGATAGTAGTTTATGCAACTGTCATATAAAAGGAGGTATTAAAACATGAGTGTCTGTTTATCATAGTTTGATAATAGTTTGACATTTAGGTATTCAGCCTACATTTAGCCGTGACCGGGCGCCCGACAAAAAATTAAAAAAGAAAAGTGTTGCATAATGATTAAAAAGTTATTTTTCGATATAGCTGTAATGAAAATATTATGGCAAATGCTGTATTGAAAAGTAATTTTTTAAAATTTTATAGGCTGGCGTGAAAAAAGTGTATCCTTAAACAACTGTTTTTGAATATGTAATTGGAACATTAGGTACGCTGTAAGTGTAGATAAACTACTATTATGTTACAGCTGTAATGAAAATAGTATGGGAAATTCTGGGAAATAAAGTATTTTTAAGCTATTGCATAGCTTTTAAGCGCGGGCGTTGAGCGCGGCGGCCGAATCAAGAAATTCCGTAACGAAAAAAACCTAACACCCCCCACTGCGACCGGCACAGCGGTGCGGCGTTGAAAACCGTGCATCGTCTAACGTCGTTTCAGTTCGGCAGACTTCGGCACGGTGTTTGTGTGCGTGCGACTAGACGTATGCGTGTAGACTAGCTGCTAACTGCTCATAACTGAATCTATATCTTTTAGACACAGTGCTTTTTGGCCGCGTCCACGAGTGAGTTCGATAAGGTAATCCAAAAATAGTTAGTATTAAAGTAACATAAGATCTATAAAAATGTACATCGCGTGAAATTCGATGATCAAACTCTTAATATCGTTCTTTTCGTTAAAATTTTTTGAGTGAAGGTACTTATTATAAATGCATAAGTTGATAAAAAATTCTATGCAATAGCTTTATCGCGGCAGTCCCCGAGTGCCACACGTACTTTTTATAATATTATTTTTAATTGACTAGCGTCAAAAAAGTTTATCATTACGCGACTGTTTTTGAATATGTAATCGGAACATTATGCTATGAGTGAAAGTATTTTACGAATCACGTAAGTTATTGTTAGCCATGTGTTAATACTTAGTACTTATATGTTATGGTACTTATATGTAGTATCTGACCGAACTACCGGCTTCATTTTCAACGCAAGATTTATTATTAATATTAACACACGATCCTAATCATCATCATCATCATCATCACAGCCCATAACAATCCACTGCAGGACTTAGAGCCTCTCCCACGAAAGGGCAGGTTATTGCCATAATCTCCACGCTTAACAGGCGGGTTGGAGATCACAGTGTTATAAATAACACACTGCTGCCCATTTTCCAGCCTACGGAGTCTGTAGATATTTTTCCTCGAAACTTAGTCGCCTTATACGACACCCACGAGTGTAAGGGATTGGTGCTAATTTACTCTGCAAACACCACACGGCCATGTAGGTATTACGATTCTAGTACATACACGGAAATATTTGTATAAAATATAAATTGCATAGAAAACGTGCCGAAACGGATTTTATAATAAACCGAAACTACTCGACAACACCCGACCATACGCTCCTCCCGCATTAGTGTTAACCATAGAGCCAAGATTGATATAGCCAAGGCATTTGATCGGGTCTGGCACAGGGCACTGCTAACAAAACTCCCGAAGTACGGTATCCCCGAGGGACTCTGCAATTGGGTATCCAGCTTTCTGTCTGGGCGGAGTATCCAAGTCGTTGTCGACGGATGCTGCTCCGATACCAAGAGTATTAATGCTGGAGTACCCCAAGGTTCAGTGCTGTCTCCCACGCTGTTTCTACTGCATATCAATGATATGCTGAATACTCCCAGTATTCATTGCTATGCAGATGACAGTACTGCAGACGCTCGTTATACTGGCCGTGCGAATATCCCTCGTTCCGTGGTGTCGGAAAGCCGAATAAGACTTGTGTCAGAGATTGAACACTCCTTGGAGCAAGTTGCTCACTGGGGCAGATTGAACCTGGTGGAATTCAACCCCTCTAAGACGCAGGTCTGCGCATTTTCCGCCAAAAAGGATCCTTTTGTCATGGTGCCGCAGTTCCAAGGAACATCCCTCTCCATCTCAAAAAGTATCGGGATCCTTGGTGTCGACATATCAGACGACGTACGGTTCCGAAGTCACCTGGAGTGTAAGGCTAAACTAGCCTCGAAAAAACTTGGTGTGCTTAACCGGTCTAAGCGATACTTCACCCCAGAACAGCGTCTGTTGCTGTATAAGGCACAGGTGCGGCCACATATGGAGTATTGTTCCCATCTTTGAGCTGGGGAAACCGCCGACCTGCTTAATCACTTAGATTCTATACAGAGGCGCGCCGTACGAATTGTCGACGATACCGTACTGACAGGCAAGTTGGAACCACTGGCTGATCGAAGGGACTTTGGCTCCCTGTGTGTGTTCTACCGGCTGTACAATGGGGAGTGTTCTGAGGAACTATTTGATCTGGTGCCCACAGCACAATTCCGCAATCGCACCACCCGCCGTGGGCTGGGTACTCATCCCCATTACGTGGACCCTCTAGTGGTGTCCACGCGAAGATTCGAAAGAACGTTTCTCGCTCGTACGATTCGGATGTGGAATGAGCTCCCAGCAACGGTGTTTCCTTTGGTCTATGACATGGGATCGTTCAAGAGGTATATTAGAGGTCTCCTTAGAGGCGGGCAACGTATTGGTAGCACCCCTGGTGATGCTGATGTCCATAGGCGGCGGTGACCACTTTCCATCAGGTGGCCCACATGCCTGTTTGTCTGCCGGATAACATAACATAAAAAAATAGAGCGTTGTGAATTTTTGCGGTTTGCAATCTAGGACGTCTATTGAAAATGTATTGTTCCCATTTGCCTTATTCCAGGCCACTAGTTTGGAAAACTTTGGTTGGTTATGTGTCAAAATACCCGAAATACTTATTGTCTATATGGTTTCGGATTCAAGTTAAAATTATGACTTGAACTCCCCCGCTCTGGGTCATTTCTGTTGCAGAGGCTGTCCATCGCCATTCAGCGTGGCAACGCTGCTAGTGTTATGGGCACCTTTGCACCGGGAATGGCAAAGAGTGGGTTAAATATCTAGTTTAAGTTTTATGACGAAGTTGTACGGATGTCTAGTTTTAAGTTATTTTTTTGATTATGTAAGTTATATTGACGTATCTTGAACTTCTGATTCGCACTTGATATAAATTTGTTCGAAATAGCAGAAAGAACAAAGAACGTGCTAATAGTATGATAAAAAAACACACAACCATGTCTTACAATTACATAGGTAGAATAAAGTAAACAAAATAATTTGTTTTATTAAATTTACAGTATAAAATAAAGTCGCTTCCCGCATTTTGTCCATACCATTTGATCTTTTAAACTCCGAAACGGATTTTAATGCGGATTTCAACAAGAAGAGGTGATTAAGAGGAAGGTTTATAAGCAAGAAAAAAGTGAAATAGGGGTAAAGTAGGTGTAGAGGGGATATAGGGTAGGTGTGGAGTAGGAGTAGGATAAGTATATGATAGGGTAGGGTAAGGGTAGGACTAGGGTCCACTAGTATAATAACAAAACCTGTTGAAATTTATACTGTAGTACAGATTATTGTTCTTCTTTCTTAAAAGCAAAGTAACCATTCCCATTGACATCTGCTTGGAGGTTGTAAAAAATTCCCAACGGGGGTAATTGGTGCTCGTTATCAAGCAAAGCTTGGGGCTTTTTTATCATCTCATGTTGGATAGGCAAAGGTTCTGTCGGCGATCGTTCGTAAAAGGTTGCCCTCTATTGAAAATTCATTGTCGTTAGCATCTCGAATCATTATTGAAGCACTTTCTAAAACGATACTACTACTCAAGGCTTCATGTTTTAACTGCACAACGCGACGTGCTCCGAGTGCTTCTGACTGGCACCGTTTGTTTTAGGGTTTCCAGGGTTTGGCTCCATATTCACGGAAAGAACTAAGGATAGTAACGTTCACTGGGAAAGTTAAAAAGTTAGTAATGCTTTTTTAAGGTTCATTTCCGATGCTTCGAAACATGAAAGCGCGAAAGCTAAAGGGATTCATCTAAATTAAAACTTTGAATCCACGTGAGGTCCCAAGACGTGTCGTTACTAACCGTATCCGTAGTAGGGGACTCAGATAGCTCTGGTTCTCTGTTGTAGCCTTCCATTCCTCTGCTATACGGTGGCGGGGGCGGCGGCGGAGGCAACGTCACACAGTACTGCAATTGTTGAAATTTGTACTGTAATACAAATTGTTGTTATTCTTTCTTAAAAGCAAAGTAACCATTCCCAATGACATCTGCTAGTTGGTTGTCACAAATTCCAAGTGGGGGTAATTGGTGCTGGTTGTCAAGCAAAGCTTGGGGGTACAAAGGTTCTGTCGGCTAATGTTCGTAAAAGATTTGCGCTCTACTGAAAAATTCATAGTCGTTAGCATCTCGAAGAATTATTGAAGCACTTTCTAAATCGATACTACTAATCGAGGCTTCGTGTTTTAACTGCTCAACGCGATCTCGTTTTTCTTTTATTCTCCGGTTCTGAAACCATATCTTGATTATTCCCTCATTAATTTTATGTGCGTTTGCCAATTTGTTAGAAATTGCACGGTCAATGTAACGGTTTTTTAGAATCTGGTTCTCCAATACCGACACTTGTGGTGTTGTAAACGCGGTTCTGATGCGTTTAGGCGTTTTCATTTTTTGATTTCGATTTGGAGATCTGTAATCCATTCTGGGATATACACCGTCATTTGATATATACCCTACCATGGGTTGTTTTCAGCGACCATAGTGACGTGCTCTTACTGGTTCTGACTGGCACCGTTGGTTTTAGGGTTTCCAGGGTTTGGCTTCATATTCACGGAAACAACTAAGGATAGTAACGTTCACTGCGAAAGTTCAAAAGTAAGTAATGTTTTTGAGGTTCATTTCCGATGCCAAGAATCATGATAGCGCGAAGACGACTGCGCGAAAGCTTAAGGTATTTATCTAAATTAAAGCTTTCAAGCCACGTGAGGTCCCAAGAAGAGTCGTAACCAGCCACATCCGTAGTAGGGGACTCAGATAGTTCTGGTTCTCTGTTGTAGCCTTCCAGGCCTCCGCTATACGGTGGCGGGGGCGGCGGCGGAGGCAACGTCACACAGTACTGCACTTGTTGAAATTTGTACTGTAATATAAATTGTTGTTCTTCTTTCTTAAAAGCAAAGAAACCATTCCCAATGGCATCTGCTAGTTGGTTGTCACAAATTCCAAATGGGGGTAATTTGTGCTGGTTATCGCAAAGCTTGGGGTTGGTTTTGCGTCATCTCATGTGGGATGTACAAAGGTTCTGTCGGCTAATGTTCGTAAAAGATTTGCGCTCTACTGAAAAATTCATTGTTGTTAGCATCTCGAAGAATTATTGAAGCACTTTCTAAATCGATACTACTGCTCGAGGCTTCGTGTTTTAACTGCTCAACGCAATCTCGTTTTTCTTTTATTCACCGGTTCTGAAACCATATCTTGATTATTTCCTCATTGATTTTAAGTGCGTTTGCCAATTCGTTAGGAATTGCACGGTCAATGTAACGGTTTTTTAGAAACTAGTTCTCCAATATCTACAATTGTGCTGTTGTAAACACGGTTCTAATGCGTTTAGGCTTTCTCAATTATGACATTCCCCCGATCAAGTGGCTTTAGGGTTTTCAGGGTTTGGCTCCATATTCAAGGAAAGAACTAAGGATAAGTAACGTTCACTGGGAAAGTTCAAAAGTAAGTAATTTTTTTTGAGGTTCATTTCCGATGCCTCGAATCTTGATAGTTTGGAGGTCTTGAGGTTACTAGGAGTTAAACTCAGTAGACAAGTGTAGAATGGATTTATTTACAGAAAATGTGCCTAACAATATTTACAAATATGTACTCCCTAAACTTGCGTGTTTGATCTAGCAAATTTGCATTGACCAATGGGAAAGCCCGACGCGAGGTAGCTCCCCACTCCTGCCGAACGCGTGTGGTGCCGCTATAAATAAGCGACACAGACGGGCGCTCGCCCATTTGGCCGGCGCATCGGAGAACAGCACATCAGAGGAAGCTCGGCGCGCACGCTGGCGCCAACAGCGGCGGCGAACTCCGGTGGTCTTCTGAAGCTGCGTTCGGACTCCGTGGCGTGAAGAACAATGCAAGACTAGTCGTTCTTTTCAGAACGCAATCCTGAGTTTCACGACCCAATACGCTCTGTGGCCATATACGCATTCGTTCTATTTATTGTAGAACACAAGTTTCATTGACTTTTATACGAATACCATATAGGTAGCCACAATAGCCCAAAGACGACTGCGCGAAAGCTTAAGGGATTCATCTAAGTTAAAACTTTAAAGCCACGTGAGGTCCCAAGAAGAGTCGTTACTAGCCGCATCCGTAGTAGGGGATTGAGATAGCTCTGGTTCTCTGTTGTAGCCTTCCAGGCCTCCGCTATACGGTAGCGGGGGTGGCGGCGGAGGCAGCGTCGCGCAGTACTGCACTTGTTGAAATTTGTACTGTAGTACAGAATTTTGTTCTTTTTCTTAAAATCAAAGCAACCATTCCCAATGACATCTGCTTGTTGGTTGTCACAAATTTCCAATGGGGGTAATTGGTGTAGGTTATCAATCAAAGCTTGGGGCTGAATCATTATTGAAGCACTTTCTCAATGGATAGTACTACTCGAGGCTTCGTTTTTTGACTGCTCAACGCGACATCTTTTTGCTTTCATTCTCCGGTTATAAAACCATGTATTGATTATTCCTTCGTTGATTTTAAGTGCGTTTGCCAATTTATTACGACGTGCACGGTCAATATAACGGTTTTTTAGAAACTGGTTCTCCAATACCGACAATTGTGGTGTTGTAAACGCAGTTCTAACGCGGTTATAGGCTCTTTCATTTTTCATATGCCCCCGTTCATATGGCCATTTGGATTCGGGGAATTTAAATCCATTCTAGGATATACACCGTTATTTGACATATACCCTCCCAAGGGTCTTGATGTATTAGGTGTATTAAATCTTTGTAAACTTGGATTGTAGATAGAGCCAATAAATCTGGATTGGTATGAAGGTGGTTGTTGGTATACTAATAATTGTTGAGAAACGGCGTTCAAATAAGACGGAACCTGAAAATAGAATAATAACAGATTTTTATAACGCGATGATGGTATTAATATGAGTATTGGAAATTAGAAATATTAAAAGAGTATAATATAATCTAGTACGAACTACTAGTTTTAACAGTTATAATAAACAATACACTAATACCTATATATAAAATATTGAATATATACATTAATACATATAAAATACGAACGAACTACGAACTATACGTAGGTACATAAAATAGGGGTAAGCAGAGGCCACATATTCTACTTACTACCGCAGTTATTATCATCTCGTAAAATTTAAAGGGCTCAGCACAAGTTCTTTTAAACAGATAATCACACTATCTTTGTAACTACAAATCAACATTAGTAGGTATAGGTAGGTATTATGGAACTTACAGGCACGGTTGCGTTTATGTTGTTTCGACCGTGACGACGTGCTCTCACTGGTTCTGACTGGCACCGTTGGTTTGAGGGTTTCCAAGGTTTGGCTCCATTTTCACGGAAACTAAGGTTATGTCCCAAGAAGAGTCGTAAGAATCCGCTTATGTAGTTCCCACTCAGATAGCTCTGGTTTTCTGTTGCAGCCATTTCAAGAACAGTCGTTAGAAGCCGCGTCCATGGTAGATGACTGAGATAGCTCGGGTTCTCTGTTGTATCCTAGGCCTCTGCTATGTGGTGGCGGAGGCGCCGCATTTCCATTTTAACTGGTTGCAGTCAGGCCTGCACTACAGGTTGCAGTTTCTCTTGCGTAAACGTAGTGTATCCATTTCTATTGACATTTGCTTACTGATTGTCACAGATTTCACCTAATAATCCCCATTATTTGGACCCTGAAAGTAACAACAACAGATTTAAGATTAATATTTTGTTAAAATAGACAAGCGCTGCGATTAAAGTGAATACTACCCCTTGAACGTCCAAATTTTCGCAAAAACTTTGCGAAAAATCTCTAAAGAAACATTTTGTCATTTCTCTCATAATAATGAAGTCAGAAAAAAGAATGATATTTCGCAAGAAAGCTGAGATTTATTATTGAATTAATTACTTCGAATTAAAAAAATGGCATACTGTAAGTGTACATATACATAACTATCGAATGTATGGCCCATCAAAATTACGGAAACTAATGAATGACGATAAAAAATCATAATCTTGGCGTTAATGTCCCGGTTGTGCTCTCGCGCCCCAGGGCCTGGGGTCCGCCTTGACCATGATCCAGGATTTGGCCGATCAGGTAATTACAGAGGAGCGACTGCCATCTGACCTCCATGACCCTTTTACCAGGGAAACCTGCCCAGATTGGATAATGGTTATACATTTAGTCACAACACACGTAGCTTAATTCATGACCATTTTATCAACACCAAAATTTAAGAAAAACTTATTAAAATAAAAAACAGTAATCGGGAAAATCCAGCAGCCTGTTTTTCCAAAAATTTCCACGGGATTGCTACCCCTTTACTTTGTAAATGAATTCTATTGCCTACGTAAACTTTTGATATGTACCGTTGATCCTAGAATATTACAATACAATACAAAACTATTTATTATTACGCACTTAATACTAGATGTATACTGCTTTGTCAATCATTCTATGTAGATCACCGTAGTAGTAAATGAGGTTTTTCTTAGCGGCCGGGGCAAAATTCAGAAATGGTGACTATTGGTTCCATGGAATGTCTACTAGATTTTGGGAATGGGACATATTGTTGCCATAGACGTAAGAGTGGATAACAAAAAAATTTTCGATAATAAATTGACGCCTAGTTCCAGTACGTTCATAACGTCATGCCTAACTTTTTTCCCGTAGGAATAGGCAGAGAATAGAGTTATTGTACTTGCTTCGGTAGGTATCATCACCTACATAACGCTTGCATAATTTATAGGCGCAGCGCAAATAGTTGCAACCCGACAGGTACACTTTAATATATATTATGGGACTTACCGGTACGGGTTGTTTCCATTGGCCATAATGACGTTGCAACAGGGTGGTCGTTGGTGTGGCTATAGATGTGAAGAGACGCTTCGATCGGTAGGCGTCCGGGGGTCTCGTTCGGTTTGGAGCCGCAGGACACAGTCCGGGGCGGGCGGTGGTCTGCGGCAGCCAATCCTAGCAATGCCTTTGGGGGTGAAATCGTCAGCAGCTTGTTTACCATTTACCCGATCACCCACGGAAACGGAACGGAAATAAGGCGACTGGGGTTCAGTCCGGGAGTGGCCACCGGAAGCGTAGTACGCAGGCCGGCGGCGGGACGTCGAAGACGGTGGGGCCGCGAGCGCTGCTTAGTGGCGTTGTCTAGTCCAGTTGGTGGGGGTGCAGGCGTTTTAAACCCGTGGGGAGCTCGGCCTGCACTCGGCGTCATGGTAGGGTATTTGTGGCTTCGCCGATAACGGCAACATGCCGTCGGATTTAAGGTATTCGCGCGGCGTTTTTGCGGGTCGCGGGGCGCAATACGCGGCGCGACAGTTATTTGGGCGCTGCGGCGAGGTGGGACTACAGCTGCAGCGCGGGTTTTCATTGACGGGGGACCACCACTTCATCGGGACTCTCTCGGGAGAGCCCAGAGTGGCAGTCTCGCATAGCTGTACGGGCTGCGACCGCACGCGCCCGCACAGCCCCGTTCTTGGCTAAATTGTAGCGGCGGCCCCGTCGGCCGCTACAATTTAGCCAACGACGTAGGGTTGATTCTCAGCGGCGACGCGCATACGCCGCACCCAATACTCATATTGGGTGCGGCGCATTATCGTGAGCTCGAGTGCGGTCTGGCTCGGTGCGGAGGGAACAGCGGCGTGTGCTCGACCTGCCGGCCTGAGACGGCTGCTCACCGCGGAGGCGCGGCGCAGACTGACGAGTGTGATGTTGTCTGATGATTATTTATGTAAAAAAGTAATTCATTGACTTCGTAAGCACAAGACCGAAGCATTACAAACATCGATTAACTAATTGATTACCTGAGATACTTAACTTTGTTGGTGCCAATATCGCGGTGACTATCGCATTATTTTTTTGTAAATAACGTTTCTTTATCCTATCCTATTAAAATCATTTTTCATACTAATAATATAATAAAAAATTTGTTGTTACGATAGACAAATACATAAGGAAGGATATTGTATGTTTGAAAGTACTTTGCCGATTTTGATGAAAGAGACAATGGCCCGCCATTTTTTTCTACCCTGACATAACTCCGTAATCGTGCTGTACCGGCCCTTTTTCCTCCTCTGTCTGGAGGTCTGCAGGCCTGAGGCTTGATTTAGTGTGCGTACGGCTACTCAATTTCCTTTGACTCAAGGAACGGGATGTATTCTGTGAGTAGCCCTAGCCATAGATAACATACCTATTAACATTATAGTAAGAACAATCTCATAATATCTCTTATATGAGATTATGGGTAGAAAACGAAAACGGATCGTGGGTAGCAATATGGCTGAGCCGGAATATTTGTGAAAGCTGTTGATGAGTAAGGTACCTAGAGCCACACACACGAAGGGTTCGATTAATGAATAGCTTATTAGTTAACAAGTTGATATTATTTAACAAGGTAATTACTAAGTACCTACTTAGTTAGGAAGACCCAATCCAACTTTTTGAACTGTTTATTCGACATCTTAAAGCAAGACAAATCTTTCGATATTCAGTCTAAAACGTAAATAATTTATAGACATACTTATAGAGACTTTCATTTATGTGCGGAAAGCCTATTTGTCTGCCTTCTACGAGTAAGTAGCAAATGGTATAAAATTAGAGTCGGTACTGAAGCACCCATTCCCCTGTCCCTAATATTTGAACCTACTTACTTACATGACTGAGATGTCTCTAGCTATAAGACGTGTAGATTACACATAAATACATTGGCCGTACATCGTGATCGTCTAGCTTTAGATACATTAAAAGGACCCTCTACGTTGTGTGTTTGATAAAATCGTATGTCGAAATGACATCTTTAAATTTATAAAATATTGCAAACTTAAAAGAAAACTCACTTAAAGGAAATTCTCACCGAACGGAAAAGTAAATCGTACAACTAGCGGGTGATCCAGTTCGCAACCAAGATAAACATATTAAAAGCCGCGCAAAACATATGAAAATAACCACAACTATATAAATACAAAAATTAGGTTCGTCAAATTAATGCACCGTGTAAAATACGCGAGTCAAATGAAACATCAATTCCGCACATAAAATAAGTGACAATTAAAATTTGAATGAGTAGATAAAACTAGCAAAATATAAATGAAGGACCATGCAACTTAGCTCTAGAACTGATCGTCGTCGTATCTGGTTGTCGGGCGATGAATGGCGGGCGATCGACGCACGTCGCGGCTTCCGAGCGTTAACCTCTTCTTTCTTCGTGGCTATCCCTATCCCTATGGCTGTGAGATTTGCCTAACATAGACCTGACCCTAATGAGTTGTGAAATATGGACCTTTAGGTCTCGGAAATAGCCTAATCGATAGGAAAACCTGGGCTCCCTTCCAACCTACACAGCAGGCCAACACATGAACATATGGACTACATGTCCTGCTCATGCGTCCAGCGAAACCTCGACGTCGAACGAACCAGTGACCTATTGTCCACTTCGATCAAACCGTCACACGCATTCCGATCATCTAGTAGTACTTCCGCACCGGCCTAATTTGTTTGCAAACAATCGAGAGACTAATATTTTAATTTTATTTACGCGCACGCGATATGTATCAATATTGGTGTCGGGACGCTAACGGCAGAGCCCACCTATCGAACTAACTCGATTTTCCATGTCCGCGAACTAAATGTCGTTACAGCATTAAAAGCACAAAGTTTTTTTAAGCAAACAAGGGGCAGAGCCATACCAAGATCCGGTGGCAAACCCACGGTAATAAATTACCGTCAAAGTACATGGAGCACAAATCAGTTTCCCGATCCTACTCATCAAGAGCGTGGTCCACGTCCGGTCCGAACCTGGTTCCCTGTGTAGTGATGTTTTCTATGGGCGGGCCGAGTCGTAAACGTGTATAAACAACTTTTCATTTTATTCCCAATAAAAGAATATTGAGTTAAAATGAGTAAATTACGCAAGAAAAAAAAGAATCCCGACACGTTTATTGACACCCGACCACAACAGGTGCCAGAGGCTCGGTAAGAGGTGCAGAACACATTACCAGAACTGTGCCCATATATGTGTTTATTTTAATTTATTTTGAAGTTGAGAATTAATTTTACGAATGTATCGGATTTAATTATTCTAAACCGTGTCTTTAAAGGGAATAACAAGTGATCAGTTTAATTTAACTAAATAACTGTCAGTATCTAACACAAAACTATGCCTATCTTCATCTTTCACTCTTTAGTATAACTACGTGATGGCCCTACCAAAATATAATTATAGCCACCATAAAATATATAGGTAATTCAATATCAGACTTACTGCAAATGCTCGTACAAAACGCAAGTCACCAACATACCTCGAGTATAAACTAAAATAGTGGACGATAGACAATACTGCGAAACCACCACACAAGAGATACCTAATCCTTGTATCAAACGTAGATCATCGACTCTAGCACTCGACAACACTCTCGAAAATACCACGCGGTGCCTTCGCGCACGCACTCCTCGTATCAAGGAAATATTCCTCGCCGAAGAACCACCCAGTCCCGGGACCTTAGACCCACTGTCGTTCCCGTCTTTCTTCCCTTAGCCCCTCAACCCCGCATCCTAAAGCGTGAGAAGCCCAACCATTGACCAACATGTGTTACTCAATTCCTCTATGAATGACGGGGTCCGCTCGTCGAAATTCTTTGTTTTCTCCAGGACTATCTATCGCCTTTGTATTTAAAATATATTGACGCAACGCTAATGACAACGCAGGTCATAAAAGTAAAGAAATGCTCTCGCGTGCCATAAAGACAAACGCGCGTACCATTTTTGTTAAAAAATTTACAATAGAGACTAGGGAACAATATGCCTGCTGTGAAGGAAGGAAGTCATCGCCGTTTCTTAGTTTATTGCCGCCCCAAAACATCTTAATAAATCCTGTTTCAGACAATAGCCCATATGTGTGCAGCGGCGTCAGTTAAGGTCCCAAAAATGCATTTCGAAAACGATAGTTTGTCTTATTTGTTCAATGGTATTTCCAAATTGCGAAAGCAATCACAATGCTCCCCAATATGAAACTCGCCATTAAAGTTGTGTGCTATTATTTTGTCACCCGAACTTACGCATTTAAACACGACATACGAATACTTTTAAAAATCTCATACTTATAGTGATGTAGGCAATAACTAATCTACTGGAACGCACTTATGGCACATAAGGATCGTTATAGTACCTACTGGTTTAACGTGCCATTCGAAGCAAGTCTTTGGTGATCTGAACATACATATTAGTTTTAAAAAACATTTTTGCAGTGAACCGAATACTTTTCGATTCTTGGTCATCTGCTTACAGGGCTCTTGCTTTTCGGTATCACGTCCATCAACGCGGATGTACTACTATTTGGGGACCTTTGCGAATTACAAACCTAGCGCTTAAATATTAGTTCCTGCGTTATGTAAGAGCACTTTCGTAAGCGAATTCCTGTTGGTTTGGCGCAACGACTGACGTCACCGCACCCCTCCATGGTTTCCTAATCACTCCCGAGCACATTACGTCATGTTTTCCTGTTTGGTTTTGAAATATTTGCTAGGGAAATTACTCGCAGTATTACTAATGTTTAAGACATGGACTTATTTGTAGTACTTATATAGTAAGTTGTGCTCTAGCGTACGAGGGCCCGGGGAACCCTTGGAACATGATCCAGGATTTGGCAGATCAGGTCATTACAGTGGAGCGACTGCCATCTGACCTCTGTGAACCTGCTACCTGGGGAACATGATCAGATTGGATCAAGGTTACACATTCAGTCGCGTGAATGAGAAGGTTTCATCACAATGTTTTCCCTCACCGTAAGAGCATAGATTAGTGTTTAACCAATATACATAAATCAGAAAGGATTCATTGGTACATGGCCGCAGTGAGACTCGAAGCCGGTACCTCTCGCCTACGATTCGGATACCTAACTAGGTTTTTCTCTAAATTGGAGCAAAACTGAAAACTGGTATTTACCTCACCGTAACTTGTGTTTATAATCTAACGGTTTTAACAATGTTACGGTGACATGATAAACAAATTTTAAATATAGACATACAAAAGACATCAACGAGGTCGTCTGTAAATAAAGGTCTATTTTCTCTTGCATTACATTTAAGAAGTGATCATTTTAAATATTTAATGATTTGAGTAGGTACAGATTGAAAGTTTTGTATTTGTTATTTCTGAACCCTCATGGCGCGACTCCTACAGCCTACTCGTACTTACCCGATCTTATTTTCTTACTGAACGCAACCCATTTGCGATTTTGCTTTTTTACACACGATTATTGTAAACCGGTGCTCGTTCAAAGACAACGATTGACTTGAAATGGGATTATCTTTCACACTGTATACAAAACATATTGTTATTCGTGGCCCTAGCCTTCTCAGATCTTCTTCGATTATCTTTCGAAAATAAACAATCTTTTCTTTCGAGAATATTTGTCAGTGTCTATTAGAATTTGATGAGTTTAAAATTGGGCGTCAGGGCAGGCCATGAACCAAGGATACTATAACTATAACGAGTACCTTAAAGTAGTACCATTACTTTTAAGATTTATACTAACTTCATAATATTTGTCCCGTGTCAAGTTTGATGCGGTAAAATTACTATACACACCTACTAATAATTACAAGAAGTTATTGTATTATTATTTATTTACAGTTCAAACTATTAAAACAAAACACAAACTCAAATAACAAAAAAAAAACTTACTTTTAAAATATTACTTATTTACTACATTAATTGATATAATTATTATAATACAAAATTTTCACTATTCTTGGGATCAATACAAATTGCATTTTGTGACGTTAGCGGTAGAACCGGCTGCCTACAAAATGGCAACTTACTTGGAGTCATATTCTGGATAGGTATGATAGGCTCTATAGGGGGAAATTCAAGTGACGATGATGATATGAGAAAATTAAGGTCGTAATTTTCTTGACAAATGTTCCCGTATGACTCTAAGTTGGTTTCTAAAATGGGGCTAATGATTGATAAACTGGGTGCTTCTAAATTTGGCTCGTTGCGATTATTGATACAGTTGTGGCAACTGACTATTGCCACTGGAATTGATTCATGTTGCAGTGAAGTTCTATACACGTTATTGTATTAATATTTATTTACAGTTATTATTTGAACTATTACAACAAAACATCTAATCAACAAAAATAAACCTTAATTTAAATATATTACTTACCTACTACATTAATTGAAACAATTATTATAACTCAAAATTTATACTATTCTTAGGATCAAAACAAATTACATTTTGTGACGTTAGCGGTGGAACCGGCAGCCCACAAAATGGCAACTGATAATTGTTGGCAGTTATTGGAGTCTGTATGGGTATAGTAGGCTCCATAGGGGGAAAATCAAGCGACGATGATGTCTAAAGAAAATTAGGGTCATCATTTTGGTGCCAAACGTTCTCAGAACACTCTAAGTTCGTTTTTAAAATGGAGCTTATGGTTGATAAACTGAGTGCTTCAAACTTGACTCCACAACCACCACTCAACAACTTGAAGGCTCGTTTGGTTTATTGATACAGTTGTGGCAACTGACTAATGCCACGGGACTTGGTTCATGTGAAAATGTAGAAGACGCTCTTGCCTTTCAGTATTACGCCCACCAACACGCATGTACTACTTGTTTGGGGACCACATCATTGTCATCATAATATCAGCCGAAAGTCGCACACTGTTGGGCATAGGCGTCTCCCAGAGATCTCCACAAAGGCCGGTCCTGTGCCTACCGCATCTAGCTGGTACCTGCGATCAAACTGCAACTTTTGCGAATTACATACCTAGCGCTTGAATCAGTAGTTCCTGCGTTAAGTGATAACACTTACGCTAGAGAATTCCTTTAGGTTTGGCGCAACGACTGACGCCACCGCATTCCTCCTGTATCACTCCGGACCGCATGACGTCGTGTTTTCACGTTTGGTTTTGGAATACTTTCTAGGGCAATTATTCGCAGTATTAATAATGTTCAGCGATCCAGATCTCAAAAGGTAAAAACTAAACCCTTATAGGAACATTTTGTTGGCCGTCTTTCAGTATGTCTGAATATCGTTGATAGTTAATAGTCGAAAGTTTTTTAAGTATATTAGTAAGTTTTACAAAAGAATAATAATCATCTTGACGATATTGTCCTGGTTGTGCTTTCGCATACGAGGACCCTTGATCGACCATGAACCAGGATTTGACAGATCAGGTAATTATAGCGAAGCGGGGAACATGACCAGATTGGACCATGGATACACATCCAGTCGCGTGAATGTGCAGGTTTCATCATGATGTTTTCCCTCACCGTAAGAGCAATTCAACTAATATTCGTAACTCAAAAAAGGTACATAGACGCAGCGACATTCGGACCCGATACCTCTCACTTACGATTCGAATACCCTAACCGCTCGGCCACCAACGCTCCAAGTATATAGTAAGTAGTAATAACTTAAAATTACTTTTTTTTCTAAATTAGAGCAAATAACTGGTTTACGCCGCCTTATCTTGTGTTTATAATCTAACGTTTTTTACAATCTTACGGTGAAACATTAAACATAATAAACGAGGGCTTAAGTCGCATTGAACTTTATTATATGAAAAGTCTACAATCTCTTGAATTATTACATTTAAGAAGTCAAAATTCAATTTTTTTTTATTTGCGTAAGTACAAATTGAATGTTTTGCATTTGTTATATCAGAACTCTCATGCCGCGTCTGCTACAGCCTACTTGTACTCACCCGATCTTTTTTTCTCACTGTACAGCGACAATACATTTGCGATTTTGCTTTTTTACACACGATTATTGTAAACCGGTGCTCGTTCAAAGACAACGATTGACTTAAAATGGGTTTATTTTTCATACTGTATACAAAACATATTGTTATTCGTCACCCTAGCCTAGATAACGATCAGCTTCGATTCTCTTCGGAAAGTGGTCTTCTGTTTTAGTTTCAGTGTCTATCAGAACTATGTTGAGTTTGAAAATCGGCGTTAAAATTATATTAAAAATAGGTTAATCATTAATATTTTAACTAAACTGAGAACCTTGAAGTACCATTACTTTATTTATACTAACTTCATAATATTTGTCAAGTGTCAACTTTGTTGCAGTGAAGTTCTATACATATCTACAAAATAAATACCAGAAGTTATTGTCTGAATATTTACAGTTATTATTTAAACTATTAAAATAAAACATCTAATCAACTAATTAACAAGAAAAAATCTTAATTTAAATATATTACTTACATACTACATTAATGGAAATAATTATTAAAATACAAAATTTTCACTGTTCTTGGGATCAAAACAAATTACATTTTGTGACGTTAGCGGTGGGCCGGCTGCCCACAAAATGGCAACTGATTGGAGTCTGACTGGGTATAGTAGATTCTACAGGTGGAAAATTTGATGATGTCAAAAAAATATTAGGGTCGCAATTTTGGTGTCAAATCTAAGTTCGTTTCTAGAATGGAGCCAATGGTTGGTAAACTGGGTGCTTCAAAATTTGTCTCTATAATCGCCGAACTGCAAGGCTCGTTTGGTCTATTGATACAGTTGTGACAACTGACTATTGCCACAGGACTTGGTTCATGTGAAAATGTAGACTGGCATGGTTGATCGAAGGAACTACCACTGGAATCCTCTGCGGAATCTCCCTTCTCCTTCTGTCTTCTGTTTTGAAACCATGTCTTAATGGATTTCTCCTCGATTTGCAGTTCCAAGCCAGATATCTGCGCATTAGCATAACGATGTATCTGTGCTGTTGATACACACTCTCAAGATAGCATAATTGATCGGTGGTGAAAGCAGTGCGTTTCGCCTTCTTTTTTTTCGGTATTGTTTTCTGCTCTTCTGTACCTGAAACAGTAGTCGGTATACGTCTTATTAATTGAAGTGAAATTTCCGATGACGATGTCCTAAACTTTTTTTAATAAACTGGTTTTAATTAACAAAGTCAAGACAGTTTTCCTGTTAAAAATTTAAAAATAAATAACAAACTTAGATTTAATGACTGTAGGGCAACTGTAGGTTTAAGGAAAAGTAGGGATAAATTATTTCAACTATATGACGAAAAATCAAATAATCATAATCCATTATTTAAAAATTATGTAAAAAACTATTCTAAAATATTTAAGGTAGCCTGCACTATAGCAAAGGCTAACCATTATGGCAAAATCATAAAATCATCCCGAAACAAAATTAAATCTGTGTGGACAGAGGTAAATGCAGAGACAGGCAAAAAAATAAAAGGAATTCGTGAATTTTTTATACATACAGAAGATGGACTAGTTTCTTTCGATGGGGGGGTGGCGCAACTCTTTGAGTCATTTTTTACTAATATTCCACGAAAAGTCAGCGCAACTAAACTCATCACCAGAGCGTGCCGCTGTTTTACTTAGAGAGAATGTACCTGAATATCCTACTGAATTTAAATTTACTCACGTTACTCCTTCAACTGTAATAAAAACATTTAGGTCACTTTATTTAAAAAACACGGAAGATCTGTGGGGAATGTCGGTAAAAGTAATAATTGATAATTAGTAATAATTTTATTGAGACAGTTGCGCTTCCTCTAGCCTATATTTTTAATTTGTGCATAGATGTGGAAGTCTTTCCCGATATTATGAAATATAGTAAGGTCGTCCTACTTCACAAAAATGGAGAAAAAACGGACCCAACAAATTATAGGCCCGTGTCAGTCTTGCCTGTTTTAGTATAGTTCATGAAAAAATAATTTTGGATCAATTGCTGTCACACCTTAGCTTAAATAAATTATTTCCTAATAAACAGTATGGATTTATCAAAGGTCGAAATATTATTGATGCCGGACTTAATCTAATCCGTAACATATATCAAGCTTGGGAGGACTCGCATAATGCCATAGGTATTTTTTGCGACCTCTCTAAAGCTTTTGATTGCGTCAATCATAATATTTTAATAGGAAAATTGGAACACTATGGTCTAAAGGGTCTTTCTTTGAACATCATTAGGTCCTATTTAGAAAATAGAGTACAGAGAGTGCAAGGAAATCATTCAAAATCAAATGGTTCCATAGTAGAAATGGGAGTGCCGCAGGGGTCAATTATGGGTCCATTTTAATTTTTAGTCTACGTGAATGACTTGCCTTATGTAGTATGCAACTTGGCGGAAATAGTTATATTTGCCGATAATACATCTCTTGTTTTTAAAATCAGTAGGAAAGCTGACGAGGTTAATGATACTCTTCAGGTAGTTCAGGCTAGTTTGCTGTTAACAATTTAGTTTTAAACCAAGGAAAAACAAAATGTTTGAATTTCTGTCTTCCAAATGTTAAAATGAATGATATAACAGTTTCAATCGATAATGAGAGGGTAGAATTTTTTAATTCAACTAAATTTCTTGGTCTAATATTGGATTTGAGCCTACAATGTGGATCGCACGTAGTCTCATTAGCAAAACGGCTAAGCTCGGCAGCTTATGCAGTCTGGAAAATTAGACACCTAACTGATGAAGCAACTGCTAGAATGGTGTACTTCAGTTACTTCCACAACATAATGACCTATAGGATTATGTTGTGGGGTCGAGCAGCAGATAAATACACTTTTTATTTTACAGAAAAGAGCTGTGCGTGCCATTTATAAATTAAGACGAAGACAATCTCTAAGGGAAAAATTTAAAGAAGTGAATATACTAACCGTTGCCAGTCATAAACATAATGCACGTTCGTAGGAATCAATCTATGTTTGCCAAGAATTGTGCCATTCACAAATTAAATTTAAGAAATAATAATAAACTGCTCGTACCAAAATATAGCCTAAGTAAAGTAAATTCCTCATGGATGGGTAACTGTATACGTCTCTACAACAAAATATAAGATACAATTGTAAATGTGTCAGAAACGATATTTAAATGTACCGTAAAACGAATTTTGATCTCGAAAGGGTATTATAAGATAGATGATTATATTAATGATAAAAGTGCATGGTGTGATTTCAACTGCAACCTATAATTTATTAAGTATATATCTTATATATTCACAATATTTTATTAAGTATTTAAAATTGTAATAATACACATCTTTATAATATTGTTAAATGAATTGTACATTCGATGTTCGAAAGCGATTTTTTAAATCCTACTCGAATAAATGACCATTTCATTTCATTTCTACATAATTTGCGCTATTCTACGTAAAACAGTTGGACCCTGGATATAGATATTAATCACGCCTATAAGTTGTGAAAAGTAAAATCTTTTAAAGCTATGGGGTACGTCCCTACAGGTGGCGAGCGTCGAATATATTTAAAAGACATTAACGGTATGACAAGAACATTTTTTGGAAATAGAACCTTAGAATATGGCCAAGACGTTGAAAATATTGGTTTTACGATTCCGGAGCAATATCTGCAAGAAACTATTTACTTTTTCCGTACGTCTATTTGTCTGTCTGTCTATCCATGGTTTAACTCGGAGACTATTAGTATAAGAAAGATCAAATTTTGTTTTGGCTCAGCGCGCGTAGTTGTAAACAGAAAAGCACACTTTCATAGTAACTACATAAGTATATCTAGTATAGTTATTAAGGAACTTACCAGCACGGGTGCGTCCACGTTGTTTCCATCGGCCATTGCGGTATTACCGCACTGATTCTGATTGCCGCAGTTAGTTTGATAGTATCCAGGATTTAGCTCCATATTTACGGAAGGTAAAGTCGTTCACGGTGAAAGCTCAAATAAAAGTGATATTTTTAGGGATTGTTTTTCGTATTTATGCAAAAAAGTGACCCATAATTGCTATGCTTAAGCTATCTAATCTGAATAACCGTGCACCTCGATCTGTGACGTCATTTTGACATTATAGTTTGCAAAACATAGTTATTTACATTTTTTTAATAATTTTTAGTTTTGTTTTCTACTTGCAGAGTAAAGTTTTTATTGCATTAATAAATTATGTTACATTAATTACGAATAATAACTGAAACGAGTGAAGAATGACTTCCAGCGAGGTACACAGTTAATTCGAATGGGTCGTAAACTTGTAATTAATTGTATGTGACCTATAAAAATACTATACCTAGATGTGCCCACAGTAACTTCTAAATTCTATCCAATACAATGTTAGAAAGGTTTGTATTGTTATAAGTAGGTAAATATTTCTTTTCTAAATATAATCCTATGTTTCCGACGTTTTATTAAAATTAAAAAGGTAATAATTTTATTTCCTGAATAGTTAGGTATGTTAAGGTGTGTTAAGGTTTTTAAATGTAGATGTTTTACAGGTAGTGTGTTACTTTTTAACGTAGTAAGTACTAAACGGATTTTTATGAAATTTAGCAGTGTTGAAGTCTTTTAACCTGGAACAACACATGTACCTTATTTTATTATTACTTATTAGGCTATAATTTATTACCGCAATCCAATGTGATTCCCGCGGGAATACGCCATAATCGAATTTTACGTGGACAGGCGGGTAAAAGGTAGATTAAAAAACATCAAAATTATTTATTGAGTAGTACATTACATATCTCTTTCAATAGTCAAATAGTTAATTAGGAAGGAAACATACATAGGCATGTTGGCCACCCCAGGACCAGAGCATATCCACCCAATAGGTAGTCCTATTTTCAAAAGTATATGAACTATGGTCGACTCTCGCATCTTCAATTCATAGCATATTGGGAATGGTCGTGGTTTCTCAGATCAGCTATAATAAGGCATGAGACTCAATTACCTTATTATTTCATTTACATGGAAACCAACAGCTATCTATGAACTATTAGTGATAAATATTTAATTAATAATAGCCGGTTTTTCGCATAGATCGTATGGACTGAAAACAAGTTTGTTTTTAACCTCGATTACCATTAATAGTAATATAAGGTCTGAAAACTTTACTGACACGAAAAGATTATTTACAGTTGGAGGCTAGGGCCACAAACAATAATATTTTGTATGTATAGCGGCGTTGCAAATAGACCCATTTGATAACGATTGAAAGCGATTACGAACGAGCACCTACGATTAATAATCATCACATCATCACAGCCCGTAACAGTCCACTGCAGGACTTTGGGCCTTTCCCACGAAAGGGGAGGTTATTGCCATAATCTCCACGCTTGGCAGGCGGGTTGGAGATCGCAGTGTTTAAATATAACAATGGAAAATGCTGCTGCCCAATTTCAAGACTACAGAGACTCTTGATTTTTGGCCTCGAAAACATTAGTCGCCTTGTACGACACCCATGAGTGTAAAGGGTTGGTGCTATTCTACTCTGCCGGACACCACACGGCGATTAATAATAATCGTTTGTAAATGATTCGAAACAAAAGGCATTGCGATGTACCACGATGACACCTCAACCGACCCCGTTTGGACTTTAGACTAACACCGGGTTGTGCGCGTTACCATAGTACTACTAGCTCGTTTTATACCGGTGGTGGATATATTGATGTGCTGCCTTCCGTACCAACAAACAACCGTGTAAATACTTAGGAGTCCGGTTCCGAATCAACAAATACAAACATACTCAAAGTAAAATTTGTGGTTGAACAAACTACTTTAAATCATCATTCCCCTTCCTTCCGGACCTCCATACGCATCGGTTGGGTTTTATGTGCATTTTAAATTCTCAAATTTAATTAAAAATTAAATTATAAGAAAAACACACCGTTAACTGGGAGCTCAGAAACCTACAAGAGGTCAGCTGCATTGAGTGAGTGAGACATTTTGCAAAGTGACAGAGACACATATCTCTCAAAAGTGGGCGTCAACCTTTCCTGACAAATTGGCAGGCTGCACGCACACATACTCACTACGGGATTCACCCCTAGCCACGCCTCTTTCTAGCACACATACAAATATTGATTGCGCCGGCGCATCTCCGTCCCCTTAAGAAACCGTTGCCGTCGGCAAATTTAGGCCTACTTTTCGCCGATCTAATAATGTCTTTACAACGGACTCCACCAAATTCTTTCTCGTCTGCAAGTAATTTGGAAAATATGCAACAATTTAGTTCTGAGCCTACATTAAACTCACCCAGAAATGAATCGGAAGATATGGAAATAGCTATTAACACCGCAAAAAAACTGAAACGAAAGGCAAACTTCACCGACACGACGGGGATATCTGAAATTCAACTACTCTTTAATGACTTAAAAGCTTCGCAGAACAAGCAGTTTGAATCGATAAACCTATCAATAAATTCTATAAAGGAACAAAATCAGGATATTCAAAAATCCGTTGAGTTTTTCTCAAAGCAGTACGACGAAATTATACATAAAGTAACTCGTTTGGAGCAAGAAAACAAGGCGCAGTCTAAACAAATTAAAACATTGGAGTCCCGGATTGATTTTTTGGAAAAAACCACGCGATCTTCGTCTATCGAACTGAAGCAAATTCTAAGTGTAAAGACGAAAATAAACAGACACTTACAAAAATGGTAAAGGACCTGGGTTCCGTGCTGAGTGTGGCTCCTGAGATCGTAAATCATGAAATACATGACATTTATCGTAATAAAACAGACTCAGTAATTGTCGATTTTACCACCACAATCCGTAAAGACAATTTCATCAAACAGTCTCGCGAATATAATAAATCCATGAGAGAGTCTAAACAGCCCCAGCTGAGTACTCAAAACTTAAACATTCCGGGCCCCCACAGCCCGATCTTCGTAGCTGAACTACTGTCAATGAAAACCAAACGGCTCCACTATCTCGCACGCCAGCTCGTAAAAAGCAATATTATACATGGCTGTTGGACTTCCTATGGCAAAGTCTATATCAGAAGGGAAGAAGGACAACAATCCATACGTATAAATGAAGAAGAAGACCTTCAAAAACTCAGCATCTGACTAGCCATTATTCTTTACTGCATGTTAGCCGTAGTGATATTCTTACCTACTCTTTAAAATATTTTTTGTTATAAATATACGATGTGTGTACATACTTACATAAACAGAAATAGTAAAACTGCGCAAAAACTTATTACAAATCACTGCACACACAAAACAATAGTTTTACACAGCATTTTACACAAAAGACACACAATGTTACACAATTGTTACTATTTAAGAGCTATGTTCTCCATCCAATTTGAATTACCAACTAAAATTCATAAACATACCATTAACTCCATCATTACAATACCATTCTTGCATGTTTTATCGTTATATATGCATACCTATTTTATAATTAAGTGCACTGCAGCAGTATTTACTCCAGAAAAACAATCTCAAAATTCGATAATTTAAATAATACAGACCAAATAAACTCTGACCTAGACCGCCTGGCGGTGGCAAGTGCTTCGACGTGTGATATAGATGGTTGTTATTCCTTGTTGACAAATAAAAACACCTCACTTAAGCTCCTCATGCAAAATATTAGGAGTGTGAACAGTAATATGCCAAGTTTCCGTACCCTTCTAGCTCGTGCGAGAGTAGAATGGGATATCATTGTTCTTACCGAATGTTGGCTTATATCTAATAAAATAATTCCCTTAATCGACGGCTACACGCTATCGAGTAGTACGGAACACAATACACAAAATGAAGGCGTTATAGTGTACTACAAAAAATCGCTAAAAGGAGCTATATCTGAGCCGAAACTACTAAACTCCAACTGTCTACTCTTCACTACTAACAACAATCAAACAGCAGTGTTGTCCATCTATCGTCCTCCTAGTGAACGAAACATTACGAATTTCTTAAACTCATTAAATACTATTCTACAAAATTTAAATACCTACCAAAATATAGTTATAGCTGGCGATATAAATATAGACATCTCTCCCTCTTCTACTGATTCCAGAGCTAGTCCTTACTTAACCCTATTAGCGTCACATGGCCTTCTGCCGGCCCATACCATACCAACCCACACCCGAACATGTTTGGATCATATAATTCTAAAAACTAAACTTCCTGCAAGCTGTCATGTATGTCATACTACTATAACTGACCACTATAGTGTCATCTTGTGCTTAGATTTATATACAAAAAAGCAAAAAATTCAAAACAAAATAATTAAACGCATTGACTATACAGCATTAGATCTAGAAATGTCTAAAATTGACGTACAAAATATATTAAATGCAAATGACGTAAATGAGGCAGTAACACAGCTTATAAACTCTCTACAGCAAGCCCAGGATTCCTGTACAGAGTATGTCACCATACCTAAACGTAGAAGAGCCCTAAAACCCTGGATAACTAAAGGCCTAATAAAGTGCATGAAAAATAGAGACAACCTGCACTTAAAACTCAAAAAATCACCTGAGAACGAGATCTTAAAGACTACGTATAATAGGTATCGTAATTATTGCAATTTTTTACAAAAGAAAGCAAAACGAGAGTTTGAGAAGGCACAGTTAATTAATGCGGGCAGTGACAATAAAAAACTATGGCAGACTATAAAAGAAATAACCTATACTAACAAAACTAAGGAACCGGCCGTGGAGTTGGTTTCAGGGGATAATCCGCAAAAATCTGTTAACGAGGCAAATAATTTTTTTGCAAATATTGGAAAATCACTTGCTGAAAATATTCAAAGCAGGAAAATGCCACGCCAGGTCGAAAGCGTAAATAGTAATCCATCTTCTTTCGTGTTGCTACCAACCGATTGATGGTATATCAGCATCCTTAATTCAGAGATACAGACACTATATTATACCTCCACTCACTCATATCTGTAACCTAGCTTTCGCTACAGGAACTTTTCCATCGGCATTCAAACAATCTATTATTCACCCTATCTTCAAAGGAGGAAACAGGGACTGCATAAACAATTATAGACCGATTTCCATACTTTCCTCTCTTTCTAAAATACTTGAGAGACTCTTAAATAAAAGGCTAGTAAATTACCTAGAAGCAAATTGTATTTTATCTCAATCTCAATTTGGGTTTCGTTCCGGAAAATCGACAAACGATGCCGTCCACGAGCTAACTGACTTTATAGTTACTAAATTAGATAAAAAAGACAAAGTGCTAGTGATATTTTTGGACCTCGCTAAAGCGTTCGACATCGTGTCTGTCCCACTTTTGCTACAGAAAATGGAAAGGTTGGGAATAAGAGATATGCAGCTTCAACTTTTTTCCAGTTATTTGTCGGAAAGATTTCAGTCTGTGAGAGTTGGGAATTGGTGTAGTGAAGATCTTCCTATTACTTATGGCGTACCACAAGGAAGTATACTAGGTCCAACGCTCTTTCTAATATATATAAACGACCTTTGTGAAACCAAACTAACAAACGGAAAAATCATCACTTTTGCTGATAATACGGCCTTGCTTTTTAATGCAAAAGGTTGGACAGAGGTATACGAACATGCTCAGGCAGGCTTTGATAAGGTCTCAGATTGGTTAAGGGCTAATTTACTAACATTAAACACAGATAAAACTAAACTAATAACATTCCAACTTAAAAAATCTAACAAGGAAACTGAATTTACACATTCGGTTGTCGCACACACTTGTTTACAAGAAAATCTAACATGCTCTTGTCCCAAGTTTAGTAAAACAAATATCATAAAGTATTTGGGTATATTAATTGACGATTCCCTATCTTTTAAACCTCATATTAACGTGCTTTCAAGTAGACTTCGAAAAATGATATATATTTTTAAAAATCTTCGTCACGTTGCCGACATGAGAATATTAAAAACTGTTTATTTCGCACTTTGCCAGTCAGTCATCTCATATTGCATCATATCCTGGGGTGGTGCATCTAAATCGACAATTATTGAACTTGAGAGAGCACAAAGAGCCATTTTAAAAGTAAGTAATTTTCTCCCTATCTATTACCCTACCACTGACCTCTTTGAAAGGTGTCAAGTTCTCTCAATTCGACGACTGTTCGTTTTACAGATAATTTAAAAAAAACACTCTCAAATTTCCTATAATCCCGCTCTCCTCATAAACAGACGTCGTATAAACATGGTATGTGACAGCCCCTTTTTTACTACAGAATTTTCTCACCACTTCTTCTGTTTCTTAGGAAGTTACTTATACAACAAATTAAATGGTATGTTAAAACTCTACTCTCTTAATAAACATGAATGTAAAACTATTGTACAAAAATTGTTGCTTAAACTAAACTATCAGACTACGGAAGATATTCTCAAAATATGCTCTTAACGTATTTTGATTGCACTTGAAATTTTTAGTTCTTACTTACACACCCATCAAGCAGAAACACAAACACAAACTCAAAACACACACACATATGCACGCACACGCGCGCGCACACACACACACACACACACACACACACACACACACACACACACACACACACACGTCTCTGGTGCGTTACACGTATACTATTTTCTAGAGGTCTACTGATTGGCGCATGAATGATCTAATAGCTAGAGAGGTCACCGTATTTTTGACAGAGATGGTAAACATTTATACAGTCTTACCACAAAAAAGTTAAACAAGGATTGGACATTTGTTAAACACATGTTTAGAAAAAGTCGTACCATAAAAGAGCTTTCCTGTGCTTTTCTCCTACCTGTACATCTATTAATAATAGCCATGGGCAGCGACACCGTAAATCGAGGTTGGTACTATATCTAAAACCTTTAAGTGCGTCCGGGCTCACAGCACACTCTATTATCAGTTCACCTGCTTTACATTTATATTCAGTATCTGAGATGTATAATGATGAGAGCGTTGGTGGACTAATGGCTAAGGGGTAAGACACGAACCCCGAGGTACCGGGTTCGAACAGCAGTGCCACTATGTACCAATGCTCTTGATAAGTTATATACATCAGTTGAACACTGACCAGTGCCCTTGCGGTGAGGGAAACATCGTGATGAAATCCGCACGTTCAAGCCCTATAATCCAATCTGGTCAGGTTTCCCTGTTAACAGAGTCACCGTGGTCAGATGGCAGTCGCTCCACTATAATCGAATGATCTGCCAAATCATGAATCGAGACGAACCCTGGGCCCTTGCGCGCAAGACCACAACCGGGACATTATCATCAAGATGACCACCCGAGATGTATGGTTCATTTTAAATTGTCATTTAAAGATCGGTATTTTGTTTATGTTCAGAGGCCCACGCGGATGTAGTCGCGGGCAACAGGTAGTATATAATAATAATATGGATAAACGGTTGTCAATCGGCACCAATCATCGCCACAGAAACCATAACCAATTATCCTGTCCTCTGGTTTTATTCGTCATTGCTGGGGGGCTATGGGCTAACTCACTGGAAAAAAGAATTTGCCATATAAAAATCTTACACTACTCTAATTTTGTAGACGCTATGGCCGTAGATAATAATGTAGATGACGTAGTGTAGAATTATCTAATGTCAAATTCAGTTTGCGACTGAGTTAGACAATAGTCCCCCCGTCATGCTACATTATGAAGAGTGTACTAGTGTTGAGACGAACTTTCAGTTTTGGCTCTAAATTTGAGTTTATATAGAAAATGTATCCATTATTGAAGGAATAATTTATATAATAATAATAATGTGTCTCAGTACCATGTCACGACTATTTTTGAAATCTAATGTACTTTCGGCATACCATTATCTCACGAACCGTTCAACCACGCCCAGCAAACCAGGTGTCAGGTAATAGAGTCACTCGGCGTTCTTCCACCAACATTAAGTACTAATAATTTTGATACCTAACTTACGTCAGTCATTTGGGGCAAAAATTTCTAATGTTCCTCGTTAAGTCTAAATATCTCGAACTGAAAGTCAGTTTGCGAAAATATAAAGTGCCTTGTGATTTTCAGAATTAAATCTCTCTTATAGCACTATCATTGTGTGTACCAGAAGCACTTACAAAATATTATAACACCATTCACTTAGTGTGATGAGTA
Organism: Blastobasis adustella; assembly: GCA_907269095.1. Lineage (NCBI taxonomy): Eukaryota > Metazoa > Arthropoda > Insecta > Lepidoptera > Blastobasidae > Blastobasis > Blastobasis adustella. Next base: position 14,015,477 of record OU026117.1, on the reverse strand, counting down.
ATAATTTGACGAATAGGCACACACCAGCGTGAAGAAAGAACCTGGGTTCGAACATGTACCCAGGATAGTGAAGGTACGAAATGTCGGCCTGTTGTTGTACTGTCCGCCATTTTGATTGCAAAAATTTCACAAGTCCCAGGTCGGTGTTTTGCATTTGTGGCAACGTGCGTGTTTCATATTTAACGTAATGAATTGTGAAAAGTCGCAATACGCAATAAAATCCCGAGTTGTGTTTTGCGCTGATGGTATTATGCGCCTAATACGGTACATCGTTTGAGACAAAAATCAAAGAAATCAGCCGAGAACTCAGAAAATAGCAATGATTAGAAGATCCCCCAACCCCCCAAAGCGACTCTAATCGAGCGTACCGCTAGCTTCAAACTGTTATGACTAGAAAACTATTAGTCCTAGAAAACTAGTTTCTAAAGAGAAATGATAGTAATCGTCAAGATTTACATTTCGGATGACAGCTGTCAAACTTAAAATAGTTGTAACTCGGAAACTAAAGGTCCTAGAATACTAATTGCTAAAGGGAAATGATAGCACACCCCGAGATCTACATTTCAGATGACAGCTGTCAAACTTATAATAGTTATAACTCGGAAATTACTGGCCCTAGAGCACTACTTGGGAAAGGGAAATGATAGTACTCGTCGAGATTTACATTTCGGATGACAGCTGTCAAAATTAAAACAGTTATAACTCGGCAACTGAAGGTTCTAGAGTACTAGTTTCTAAAGAGAAATGATAGTACTCGTCGAACTCTACTTTCGGATGACAGCTGTCCAATGTGAAAAGTGTAATAACTTGGAAACTATTGGTCTCAGAACTCTTGTTCCTGAAGAGTAATAATCGATCTGTGCCATTCTGTCCATGATTCCATGTCTAAAGTAGTGTAATAAAAAATAACAATATATTTGATGTATAATATAAGGAGTATGTGTGGGGTCATCATCATTGATAAAATGAGGAGTAATGCGATAAAAGTTCGTAAGGATGATGTGATGACTAGGATTGAAAGAGGTATGCTGAGATGGTTTTGACACGTGGAGAGGATGGCAGAAAAACAGCATACGAATGGTATCTATCGTATGAATGTAAATGGAAGGGTCGAAAGAGCGCCCAAGAATGACATTATATTGATCAACTAATTGACCACCTCCAATAAGGGTAGGTCAGGAGTACCCTCAGCCGGCGTAAATGCATGAAAAGTTGTATGAATGTGGAAGAAGCAAAAGAGGTGTGTTAGGATCGTAGCTTGGGCACTCGATAGTCTCTGCCTACCCCTATGGGACACGGGCGTGAGTGTTGTATAAATGTAATGATAGTACCTATATATAATATATATGTATATTTAGGTTTACTTAATGAAAGTTGAAAAGCATGCGGGACCAATTTTCATATCAGAAGTACCTTATTTCACACTACATAATATTTATTCGATAAGGGTCTTACATTTGTATACCGGGTCACAGCTTTCTAGTTTTTAGCTCCAATTAAACAAAAACTGGAACATCCCCAGGAGACACGTATACAGTGAGTGTCATGTCAGTGTCAAGTTGCATGTCGTTACGATGTCGTTAGCGTGCGATGTGCGCAGACTAAATATATTATTTTTTTCTCACACGCGACATGCATCCGACGTGTAGGATGCATGCATGTAGGATGCATGCATCCTACATGCATGATGCATGTCGCGTCATGTGCGGAGTGCCTCAGAGTGATTAAGTAGGTGCTACTTAACAGAAAAATATTGATAAAAGTGAAAGAAATACTTTTGAGATTAAATTTTATTAAATTAAATTAATTTAATACTATAAATACTTATACTATTGAAAAAAAAGACATATACCAATTATATATACTTTCACTATATGATAATGACTACGCCAAACTCATCACTCAACCTACGACCTCTTACTCAAAATAAAATCTTTTACCAATTTTTTAAACAAAATCGATTCTGCGCATTCGTACGTCCTCAGGTATGTCATTCTAAAAACGCGCTGCCTGTATTGTGAATGAATGGCTGAAGAAGTTGGTCCGATGAGGGAGAATGTCAAGGCATAACGTATCAGAGGAGCGGAGATCACGGTCATGAGTCGAACACAATAGTCGGAAATAGTGCTTGAGATAACTCGGCGAGAGAGGATTATCCAAAATTGAGAAAAGTGTAGAAAGGACACGTGATCTCCTTCTCTCCCGAACAGTCAACTAAGACAACCTCTCTCTGTACTCGGAGATGTGATCATATTTCCGTAGCCCGAAAATAAAACGTATACAATTATTCAATAAACGATCCAGCTTACTGAGGTAGACTTCATTCACATCAATATAACATACGTCAGCGTAATCTAAAATAGGCAAAACCAGAGTCTGCATCAATAATATTTTAGTTTTCATCGGCAAAAAGAACTTACAGCGATGCAGACTGCGCAGCGTATATGTGACCCTTCTACTTACCTCAGCAATCTGGACGTTCCAACTCAAAGATTAGTCTAGACAGAGTCCCAAGTTTTTTACATGAGGGGCAAACGGAATAACAATACTATTATACAACACCGGGTCCAGAGCAGCCAGATCGATCCTCGCTAAGAGCCACGAGCTACCAATAATAATAGCCTGACATTTGTTCGGGTTCACGGCAACAAAACTCTTAGACCACTGGTAAACTCTGTCCAAATCCCCATTAAGACCATTTATAGCATCCGACAGCTCATTCACCCCACACAGCACGTAAAGTTGCAGGTCATCAGCGTACAGATGGTACAAGCACGGGAGACAGATGGTAATCATATTAATAAAGATTGAGAACAATAATGGAGACAGGATAACTCCCTGGGGAACCCCAGCCTCAAGATTACACCAGTCTAAAGGTGCTTGCCCCAAACGGACCACCTGTTGACGACCTCGAAGATAGACCACGAACCAATCCAGAGATACCGACGACACTTGAAAGTAGGATTAGATTGCAAGAAGGATGTCATGGTCCACCGTGTTGAAAGCATTTGTGAAATCAATCAAAACGATGATGGTTACCTTTATATCCTCCATACCCCTTCTAATATCGTCGGTCACCTTCAGCAAAACAGTGGTGGTACTAGGCGCAGGCCGAAAGCTGGACTGATACGGACTTAAAAGGTTGTTGTGGTGAACGAACTCAGAGAGCTGTTTATGCGCACTTGCCTCCAGCACCTTAGGATGGAAAGGGACTGAGATAGAACGGAAATGGCTAGGAAGGAAAGGGAGTGGAATCTTGGGAAGCGGACGAATATTAGCTCTACGTCACAAGCTAGGAAACTGGCCGCTAAGCAACGAGTAATTGACGATGTGAGTGACCGCAGGAAGAATACTTTCAAGTACCATTATAATCATCCTTCGACTCACATCATCACATCCTACTGCATTAGACTTGATGGAGAGGATGGTCTTTTTGATCTCATCTTCACTAACAGGCTCAAATGAGAAACGTTCAATACTGGGATCAGGTAAGGCAGAAATGCTGTCAAGGGTCGCGAGTTTCAGGGCTGGATCAAAGGGTTCAACCGATGAGAAATGACGATTGATGTCAGTAAGAGGCACCGAGGGAATCAACTGCTCATCATCAGACCTACCTGTACCCACAGATTTAAGGAATTTCCAGAGATTAGCAGACGATAAGGTGGAAATATTGCTGTGAAAGTAACGGCGCTTAGCAGCCCGTACTATTTGATTGCATCGATTCCTGGCAGCCTTAAACAGAGTCCAGTTGTCCTCCGAACGGTTCCTTTTAAGTTTCCTATAAAATGCATCACGACGCGCCATTGCCGTACGTATATCCGTCGTTATCCACGGAGCTGGTGGACGCTTCACCCTAATATTTCGAATTGGGGCATGGGCATTAAAAAGTGCAATGACTGCTTTGTTGAGGAAATTTACTTTATCGTCCACTGATGATGCCCCATACATCAACTCGAAGTCAATATGCGAAGCATCCGTTTGAAGAGAAGAAGAAGAAACATCCGTGTCTAAATGTGCATAGCTACGTACCGCCAGAGTTACAGGCTTCTGTCGAGGGGTTTTAATCTTGTACGAGGCATATATGAGATCATGATGTGAGAAACCGGGTGCAGAAAACTGCCCGTGTGCGGCGACAAGATCTGGTGATGAGGTTATGATTAGATTAATCAATGTGTCTTCGGTATCATTATTGTGATGAGTTGGGTTAAGTGGGAGGAAATTGAAAGATGACGATGCCACGATGGTCTATAGCCTACGGGCACGAGCCGGATGCTTAGCAGCCGGGAGAAGGTCAGTATTAAAATCGCCCATAATAATGTGGTGAGAGTAGTCGGATGATAAAGATTCAAGGGCACTTTCGTAGTCCAAAAAGTAGTCGGTAGCGGGCGGACAATATACTACACCAAGTACGACTTTCACGCCTCTACAAATTATTTCCACAAATATAAATTCAGCTGAAGCAAAGTAGCTCGCAGGAGACTTCAACAGCACTTTATGAATCAGGTGGTTACGTAAATATATCGCTACTCCGCCCCAACCCTTGTCCAGGCGATCATTGCGCACCAGCGTAAAACCTGGCAAACAGTAGGAAGAGGAAGACATATCTATGTTCAAAAGGCTTCAAAAGGCTTTCCGAAATAAGCACAGCATGAATGGTATTTGAGGAAAAGGTGTCCAGCAAATCAGACTGTTGAGCAGCAATGCTCTGGGCATTAATATGACAGACGTTAAAGTTGAATGAAAACGGCTAAATATATTATTAATTAAGTTCGCCCAGTGTTCGATTACAATCTTCACTCGCGGTGTCATCACAAGATAAAAATCTATCTCTTGAACTAGCCAAATAAAATGAGTCATTAATATGTAAATCCATATAAAAATAATAATATCAATACTTAAATAAATAATACAATAAATAATTAATATTAAATACAAACTAAAAGCAAACTACCAGTTCACCTATCTGCACTGCCTGCCAGCCAATGTTTTATGAACAAAATCTATAAAGATACATTATAACAACAGCAGTATTGAAGATATTATCCAACATTTGAACAAACTGTAGGAAGGGAAAAGTCTATCTACATTATAAAATCCATTGAGCAAAACAAAGCGTTCCCCATAAACGCACTTCAACTGCCACTGCCAGAAAAAGAAAAAAAGAAGAAATAATACTGTCAAACACTTTTGTGAGTGAATGAGGTTACACTAACATTATTTTGTAAATAAAACAAGAAGCAAAAAAGCAGGCAAATCCCAAAGCAAAAATTAAAGCAAGCAAAAACAAAGTAGTTAAAATTAGCAGGTAGTGAATACAAGCGAGTATAAGCATAACCAATGCGATTGAGTAGCAACTGCAATGTAAAAAACTGAAGCAAACACTTAACTACGAAAAAGATGACATAGAAAAAGAAGTTACTTTTTTGGTACTACTCGTTTAGAACGGGCAGGAATCGTCTTCGTACGTGGTCATCATTCATGGAACTCTTGGGAACAGATGAGACTTTGGCTTGGTTTTCCGTCTGCTGCAACTCCTAGTGGGTGTCGAAGGCTTTTTAGATGTTACACCCGGCGAGATAGCCTTTGGAAAACGTTTAATGACAAGTCGCTCATGGCAATTACTCGTTTGCGACACTCATCCGGTAGTGATGAAATTTAATGTCAATGCCAACAACTGCGACGCTGTCACCCGGTCAGACATGTTTGTAGCACTGTAGACGGCGCTGTTTTATTTACTACGGTAACCGTAGTAAATAAAGTACAGAGTTATTAAATAACAAACTGTGTTCGTTCTATATGTATATATCTATGGGAACAATACTTATACGCCAAATGTACAAAAATATTATTTGCTGTTTTATTGTACTCTTATCTCAAACGCAATACATTGAATACAAAAGAACAATAATACTTTTAGGCCAAGGGTCACCTTTTACCTGCTTTCCTTAAAATAATTGAATACCTACCAACATCACATTCCTTACCTTATCTGCTTTGCAGGTGCCTATCTACGTGAATAACATGAATCTTTCCGACCTTCAAATATTGTATTCCTAATGTCATTGTAAAATCGCCCCATTCTCATGCGATACTTGTAGGTATAAGGCACACCAGGCACTCCATTAGGATCTCCAGGTCTGCCTCTATAATATTAGTTGCCCTATACAACAACCATGAATGGAAGAGTTTGGGGGTTTTACACATTTAAGTAATTTTTAGATCAATGTTAGATAATATTATTGGGATATAATAATGCGAAAAATGATAATAAACAATAGCATTTGCATTATTTTAGCTTTACTGTAACCATACTTTAATACTGAAATTAAAATTAAATTAAATATTTAAATATTTTTTTATTCAGAATATAAAATATCAGTTCTGTCTCACACTTGTATTACTGAATGGCAAACCCACCCACTAATATACAAGTAAGAGGCGGAAATTTGGATCTTGTTGATTCCACAGTATATTTAGGTTTTACTCTAGATAGTAGATTACAATGGGGTTCAAACATTGATAAATTGGCGAAAAGGCTAAGTTCTGCAGCATATGCTGTAAAGAAAGTATGAGGTTATTCTGATGAGGCTACAGCAAGATTAGTTTACTTTAGTTATTTCCACAGTATTATGAGTTATGGCATACTGCTGTGGGGACACGTTGCCGACTGGCATAATGTATTGGTACTGCAGAAAAGGTCTATTCACGCGATTTACCAATTGGGACCTAGAATTTCACTTAGAGATAAATTCAGGAATTTTGACATTATGACAATGCCATCACAATACATATATGAGAACTTGATCTAAGAATATGCACTTGTTTATGAAGAACAGTGATATTCATGATAGGAATACTAGAAATGAAGATAAACTTGTTACTAGTTTTGTCGTCTGGCCAAAGTCCACAAATAATTTATAGGTCAATGTGTACGCTTTTATAATAAGGTTCCAACAGATATACATAATTCACCATTGAATAAATTTAAAGTCACTATAAAAAATAAATTATGTCAAAAACTTTTAAGTTATTATGTAGGGCAAATATAATGTATTAGTACATAAGACATTTGCTAATAAAAAGGACAGAGAACTAACGTAGGCTCTGTGGGTTTCTTGCCGTTTCTTTACCACGGAGGACCATCTAAGGAAGCGGCGTTAACTTACCTTCCCTTCCCACACATGGCGTCTTTTGGTCGTAGCGGGGCTGGGGGACGTCTGCACTGCGGGTGCTGCGGTGAGGATGGCGTAGGATAGGGGTAGGGTAGGCATAAAGTAGGGGTAGATCTAGGCATAAGGTAGGGTGGGTGTAAGGGTAGGGGTGGGTAGGGTAGGATAGGAGTAGGCTACGGGCAGGGTAAGGGTAGGGTGGGAGCAGCAACCTATAACATCTGTAATGCATGCTCGCTTAAAGGTGTGTCCCTTTTCCATCAAATATGGTTGAAATGGACGATGGGTGGACATTGCGTTATACTCGTGAACGGGTGCTGCCTTGGTGGACGGGCTTACTCTTGCTGTAGGTGGTGTTTTCGTATATATTATGTCGGGCGCGGACCGACACCGTTGTCTGCGGGGTGGGTGTGCTGCGGCAATGGGGCGGTAGGTATACCTACATGTTCCATCAAATATCAAAATTCGATCGGTTGTGTGTGAATTTTGTATTAATGAAAATACCAAGTTTACAGATAAAAATATAGTTTATTAAAAATAATTTGATAAACATGAAATATCTTAAGAACTAATTTCCATGCACCAATAGTTGTAACATCATGGAGATATTAATTAACGTACTAAAGTATAACTAACGTAACAGTGTTCGTAGACAAGTCCGATTGGAGTTCACGGGGCTCTTACGGTGTCTTCTGGGGTTGTCGTTCTTGGACATTCCCGATTTTTGTCAGTTTAAACAAACCGTCGATGTAGGTATTTCAGCCGGTCTCGACGTCAATGGTTTGCAACTGCATGCATCCCCCTTTTCTGTCACTGTAAATAAAAGAGCATTGTTAATAAGATAATATAAGAATCAAGTTTATCTAATCCTAGATCGGATCTGATGTACTACAAAATACCTGTATACTCTAAAAAATATTTCTCGAAATAGAATTAAATAATCTTCTTTAAAAAATAAAATACCTATTGATACTTACTTGATACTTAATCACGATGACTCGATGGAGTAGGGCGAGGCAGGTCGATGAGGGAGATCTTTTCAAGCCGGCGACTGTAGCGCTCTGTCTATCGCACGCGCCAACTTCTGCAAAGTTGCATCGCTCAGCATTGCGTATCCAGAGGCGTGGCAGACGTTAGAAAATAACTCCGTCTCGAGATCGTCTAACTCCGGCGTTGATGTATATCGTTTTCGGTCTTGCGCGGCCCGTATTATTTTGACGTCGAGGATGACAACGCGCTGTGACACTGTAAAAAACAAGAAAAGGATTAATATTTTTTCAACTAAGTTATCATGCCTGCAAATTATGGTGGCTGTCCGGATCGGTATTCAATACAAATACTATATGAATGTTTGAACAATTCAAACCTTTTAGTATAAAAATAAGGCAGGTATACTTACTTGATGCATCACGATGCTGTTGAGCGCGACGTGAACATTTCATCCCTCCATTTTTTCGTAAACGTTTTACGGAGTTGGGATAGGGGCCCTGAAATTATGAAAATAATATTAAAAACAAGTTGTAACTATTGTTAACATGAGCTTTGTCCAACGTTCAATGTTGAACAAAACAATAAACATCCATAAAGTACTTTAATTAAGTAAAATACGGATGTATCGTAAATAAACAGCCACTGCATCAATATCTTAAAATTACGTAAACACAATACAAATAAAAGAATTGTCTTACATACCTGATATTGAACATCGCCGGGTTTTGACAGCCACCAACCATGTTCGGCACTGAAGCCGAGTCGTATATCACTGCACGGATTCATTTTAAACCAATTAGTATTACACTTAGCCTGAGCAAATTGAGGTCCGAACTCGACAAGAGCAATATGCAAAATGCAACTGCATGAACCTGGAGGCTTTTATTTAAACTTATGTAGATGACTACCCCTAAGCATTCCTTTGTTTAGATTTTTTACCTGCGCGCGGTGACCCTTGACCTTGCGCTTCAGTTATCTCTGATGTAAACTGATAAGCATTTGTACCTAATGGCTAGCTAGGGCCTCAAGTCGTTATGTTGCTACCGACCACTGGGTGGATTTTTATCAAAAAGTATGCTACAATTTCTCAGAACACAAATAAATAGTGACGCGCCATTTTGAAACAAAACAATAACTGGGTTCAAGGTGCGTACAGAAATAAGTACTCAAATAATAAGAAAATAAGTCTGTTTGTCTTTATTCTACGCGTGTGGGATATTCTTTTAATTTACTTATAACACATGATATTATTATTATGAAATATATTGTAATAATTTAGGTATATCTAATCGAGCGACCTGGCCATCTTTTTCCAATCATGACTACCTATTTAAACCATTAGTCTGACATAAACAAATTCAATGTTTCCTAAATAGATTTAACATTAGTTGGGTTTTGTAAAATATCGCGCATTCCCAAGTTATATCACACAGTTAAAGCGATACTTCCGCTATAGACTATGACGTCAATGACACTTTCATCATCCTAGTTTCCGTACAACAAGTCGTTTTGAAAGATAGAGACGGAACATTTACACTTTTATTTAATCGCTGATTTTGAAATTTGTTTTCCGATAGTTTATTTAAAATGCCAATTCGCTTCATATTCATGTACCCTATTATTTTACACTTCATTATGATAGCATATAGACGCCGTTTCATATTGTGATAATTTAATTGACTTGTAAACCTGGATCAGTGTAATTAAATAGTTAAAAGTACCTCTCATTTTTACATAGATACCTATACGTTTTATTTGGTCGTGTGATTTTATGATGGTAGTTTTATGCAAATCTTGTCAGGGCTGATGGCTGTAATCCATCTCTAGTTACCATTCAATATTAGAGAATGCTGCATCAGTACACAAGTTATAAATTAATCGGACGGAATAATACTGCTGTAGTCGCTACTTAACGTCTTACGTCTAATTAATTCTACATATTATATTTTTATGTAAATACCTACAGTCCCTTTTCCGTATTTTGTAGCAACATAACGACTTGAGGCCCTAGCTAGCCATTAGGTACAAATGCTTATCAGTTTACATCAGAGATAACTGAAGCGCCAGGTCAAGGGTCACCGCGCGCAGGTAAAAAATCTAAACAAAGGAATGCTTAGGGGTAGTCATCTACATAAGTTTAAATAAAAGCCTCCAGGTTCATGCAGTTGCATTTTGCATATTGCTCTTGTCGAGTTCAGACCTCAATTTGCTCAGGCTAAGTGTAATACTAATTGGTTTAAAATGAATCTGTGCAGTGACATACGACTCGGCTTCAGTGCCGAACGTGGTTGGTGGCTGTCAAAACCCGGCGATGTTCAATATCAGGTATGTAAGACAATTCTTTTATTTGTATTGTGTTTATGTAATTTTAAGATATTGATGCAGTGGCTGTTTATTTCCGATATATCCGTATTTTACTTAATTTAAGTACTTTATGGATGTTTATTGTTTTGTTCAACATTGAACGTTGGACATAGCTCATGTTAACAATTGTTACAACTTGTTTTTAATATTATTTTCATAATTTCAGGGCCCCTATCCCAACTCCGTAAAACGTTTACGAAAAAATGGAGGGATGAAATCTTCACGTCGCGCTCAACAGCATCGTGATGTATCAAGTAAGTATACCTGCCTTGTTTTTATACTAAAAGGTTTCAATTGTTCGAACATTCATATAGTATTTGTATTGTATACCGATCCGGACAGCCACCATAATTTACAGGCATGATAACTTAGTTGAAAAAATATTAATCCTTTTCTTCTTTTTTACAGTGTCACAGCGCGTTGTCATCCTCGACGTCAAAATAATAAAGGCCGCGCAAGACCAAAAACGATATACATCGACGCCGGAGTTAGACGATCTCGAGACGGAGTTATTTTCTAACGTCTGCCACGCCTCTGGATACGCAATGCTGAGCGACGCAACTTTGCAGAAGTTGGCGCGTGCGATAGACAGAGCGCTACAGTCGCCGGTTTGAAAAGATCTCCCTCATCGACCTGCCTCGCCCTACTCCATCGAGTCATCGTGATCAAGTATCAAGTGAGTATCAATAGGTATTTTATTTTTTAAAGAAGATTTATTAATCCTATTTCGAGAAATCTGTTTTAGAGTATACAGGTATTTTGTAGTACATCAGAGCCGATATAGGATTAAAGAAACTAGGTTCTTATATTATCTTATTAACAGTGCTCTTTTATTTACAGTGACAGAAAAGGGGGATGCATGCAGTTGCAAACCATTGACGTCGAGACCGGCTGAAATACCTACATCGACGGTTTGTTTAAACTGACAAAAATCGGGAATGTCCAAGAACGACAACCCCAGAAGACACCGTAAGAGCCCCGTGAACACCAATCGGACTTGTCTACGAACACTATTACTTTAGTTATACTTAAGTACGTTTATTAATATCTCCATGATGTTACAACGAAATTAGTTCTTAAGATATTTCATGTTTGTCAAATCATTTTTAATAAACTATATTTTTATCTGTAAGCTTGGTATTTTCATTAATGCAAATTTCACACACAACCGATGGAATTTTGAAATTTGATGGAACATGTAGGTAAACCTACCTGTAAATTTTTACTTCCATATGAATACCTACAGGCATTTAGTACTCAAAATGATAGGGTAGGTAAGGAACTAGCAAGGTAAGTAGGTAATGTATTCAAATAATATTGATATTATAAAAAGTGAGTAGGTTCTAAATATATAAAAAACAACAATGTTATAAAACAAAATACGGAAAAGGGACTGTAGGTATTTACATAAAAATATAATATGTAGAATTAATTAGACGTAAGACGTTAAGTAGCGACTACAGCAGTATTATTCCGTCCGATTAATTTATAACTTGTGTACTGATGCAGCATTCTCTAATATTGAATGGTAACTAGAGATGGATTACAGCCATCAGCCCTGACAAGATTTGCATAAAACTACCATCATAAAATCACACGACCAAATAAAACGTATAGGTATCTATGTAAAAATGAGAGGTACTTTTAACTATTTAATTACACTGATCCAGGTTTACAAGTCAATTAAATTATCACAATATGAAACGGCGTCTATATGCTATCATAATGAAGTGTAAAATAATAGGGTACATGAATATGAAGCGAATTGGCATTTTAAATAAACTATCGGAAAACAAATTTCAAAATCAGCGATTAAATAAAAGTGTAAATGTTCCGTCTCTATCTTTCAAAACGACTTGTTGTACGGAAACTAGGATGATGAAAGTGTCATTGACGTCATAGTCTATAGCGGAAGTATCGCTTTAACTGTGTGATATAACTTGGGAATGCGCGATATTTTACAAAACCCAACTAATGTTAAATCTATTTAGGAAACATTGAATTTGTTTATGTCAGACTAATGGTTTAAATAGGTAGTCATGATTGGAAAAAGATGGCCAGGTCGCTCGATTAGATATACCTAAATTATTACAATATATTTCATAATAATAATATCATGTGTTATAAGTAAATTAAAAGAATATCCCACACGCGTAGAATAAAGACAAACAGACTTATTTTCTTATTATTTGAGTACTTATTTCTGTACGCACCTTGAACCCAGTTATTGTTTTGTTTCAAAATGGCGCGTCACTATTTATTTGTGTTCTGAGAAATTGTAGCATACTTTTTGATAAAAATCCACCCAGTGGTCGGTAGCAACATAACGACTTGAGGCCCTAGCTAGCCATTAGGTACAAATGCTTATCAGTTTACATCAGAGATAACTGAAGCGCAAGGTCAAGGGTCACCGCGCGCAGGTAAAAAATCTAAACAAAGGAATGCTTAGGGGTAGTCATCTACATAAGTTTAAATAAAAGCCTCCAGGTTCATGCAGTTGCATTTTGCATATTGCTCTTGTCGAGTTCGGACCTCAATTTGCTCAGGCTAAGTGTAATACTAATTGGTTTAAAATGAATCCGTGCAGTGATATACGACTCGGCTTCAGTGCCGAACATGGTTGGTGGCTGTCAAAACCCGGCGATGTTCAATATCAGGTATGTAAGACAATTCTTTTATTTGTATTGTGTTTACGTAATTTTAAGATATTGATGCAGTGGCTGTTTATTTACGATACATCCGTATTTTACTTAATTAAAGTACTTTATGGATGTTTATTGTTTTGTTCAACATTGAACGTTGGACAAAGCTCATGTTAACAATAGTTACAACTTGTTTTTAATATTATTTTCATAATTTCAGGGCCCCTATCCCAACTCCGTAAAACGTTTACGAAAAAATGGAGGGATGAAATGTTCACGTCGCGCTCAACAGCATCGTGATGCATCAAGTAAGTATACCTGCCTTATTTTTATACTTAAAGGTTTCAATTGTTCAAACATTCATATAGTATTTGTATTGAATACCGATCCGGACAGCCACCATAATTTGCAGGCATGATAACTTAGTTGAAAAAATATTAATCCTTTTCTTGTTTTTTACAGTGTCACAGCGCGTTGTCATCCTCGACGTCAAAATAATACGGGCCGCGCAAGACCGAAAACGATATACATCAACGCCGGAGTTAGACGATCTCGAGACGGAGTTATTTTCTAACGTCTGCCACGCCTCTGGATACGCAATGCTGAGCGATGCAACTTTGCAGAAGTTGGCGCGTGCGATAGACAGAGCGCTACAGTCGCCGGCTTGAAAAGATCTCCCTCATCGACCTGCCTCGCCCTACTCCATCGAGTCATCGTGATTAAGTATCAAGTAAGTATCAATAGGTATTTTATTTTTTAAAGAAGATTATTTAATTCTATTTCGAGAAATATTTTTTAGAGTATACAGGTATTTTGTAGTACATCAGATCCGATCTAGGATTAGATAAACTTGATTCTTATATTATCTTATTAACAATGCTCTTTTATTTACAGTGACAGAAAAGGGGGATGCATGCAGTTGCAAACCATTGACGTCGAGACCGGCTGAAATACCTACATCGACGGTTTGTTTAAACTGACAAAAATCGGGAATGTCCAAGAACGACAACCCCAGAAGACACCGTAAGAGCCCCGTGAACTCCAATCGGACTTGTCTACGAACACTGTTACGTTAGTTATACTTTAGTACGTTAATTAATATCTCCATGATGTTACAACTATTGGTGCATGGAAATTAGTTCTTAAGATATTTCATGTTTATCAAATTATTTTTAATAAACTATATTTTTATCTGTAAACTTGGTATTTTCATTAATACAAAATTCACACACAACCGATCGAATTTTGATATTTGATGGAACATGTAGGTATACCTACCGCCCCATTGCCGCAGCACACCCACCCCGCAGACAACGGTGTCGGTCCGCGCCCGACATAATATATACGAAAACACCACCTACAGCAAGAGTAAGCCCGTCCACCAAGGCAGCACCCGTTCACGAGTATAACGCAATGTCCACCCATCGTCCATTTCAACCATATTTGAGGGAAAAGGGACACACCTTTAACTAATATATTAGCTGAAGGAAAAGAATCTGACTCTAAATTTAAATCTCCGCATAAAGACCGCAAAAATCGTTCAAAGAAGTTAGAATAAGACAACTTGAACGTTGATGTTATACGTTTAACTATTCAAAATTACCATTTAGAACATCACGAGTTGCCTACATTGCTAAAGTTGAAAAGAATATTTCAAGAGAAACTGAATTATGATGGAAGTATTTCGACTCTGCTTACAGCTTTGTTAAAGTTGAGATACAAATAGCGAAAAACTTTTTTGTGGATAACAGACGTGTTATTATAGAGCGGCATGACATCCAAAAACACCGATTTTCTTGACGGTATCTGAGTAAGTTTTTCAGGTAAGAAAATCGGTGTATCGTATATATGAGAGCTATATCTTAACTAATCATGAGCAAAACAAAGGATGGGGTAATAAAGATGGACCATCTCTAAAGAGAAAATTGTCGAAAGGACAAAGAATTATTATTGTGCATGCTGGTTCAGAACAAGGTTTCGTACCTAACGCACTATTGACATACAAAGCAAATAGTATTTCCGGTGATTACCACTCTAACATGAATGCAGAAAACTATGAAAAGTGGCTAAAAGAACGTCTAATACCGAATCTTCCACCTAACTCTGTGGTTGTGCTTGATAATGCCTCATACCATAATGTTCAAAATGACAGAGCTCCGAATACTAATTCCAAAAAAATTGAAATGCAGAGATGGCTGACTGAAAAAAATATAGCTTTTAATTTAGATATGAAAAAAATTGAACTGTATGATTTGATTAAAAAAAATAAAGAAAGCCATATTTGTTATAAGATTGATGACATACTTCAGCCATATGGCTTAAAAGTTCTTCGACTGCCACCATATCATCCTAAACTAAACCCCATAGAAAATGTGTAGGGAATTTTAAAAAATTATATTGCTTCGCGTAATGTCGACCAAAATGTGACGGGAATAATGAAACTAATAAATGAACGTTTAAGTCAAATTGATGAAGGGATGTGGGGTAGTACTTGTCGACATGTACAAAAGAAAGAAGAAGAATACTATCGACATTTTGACTTTGAGGCAGAATTCATAATTAACCTTGGTGACAGCAGCGAATCCGAAAATTCATCATTTGATTTTTCAAGTAGCGATTCAGAATAATATGTTCAATACATAAACATTAAATTACCAAATTATTGTTTTTTTTAAGAACTCGTATATTATCAAACACAACAAGTTACAAAGACCTTAAAAACCGAGTTATTCCTTTTTGTTTCAAATTTGTTTAAATAACTGTATTTGTATTTTGTACCCGACTGTACCTCTTGTCACGCACACAAAGTCACTGTATATGTACAAGGTTTACCCACACATAGGGCCGCGCGCACAACTGAGTTGAAATATCTTGTACTATGGTTATGGGTTTTGCAGAAACCTAACCAAGCAGTCTCCTCATTATGAACAACATTTTTAGGTTTTATGTGCTTTACTATTTTAAGCGAAAGCCACCAATTCGTGGTTGGAGAAGCTAACCACTTTTCATAAGAAACTATTAGTTGTTATGTGGAAGAAGTCACGAACGCATTGAACCACAAAATCGTGTTGCAGAAGTTTATAAAATTTCCTACGAATCGCCTCGGATTTTATCAAGCAACGGTATGTACAAGCAATTTAATATTTGCTGACAAGTACTTGTATTAACGGGCCAGACGCTCCATAAGTCATTGGATCTGCAATGTGAATTTTAACTTTCTTCTGCCTGTCAGTCTCCCACCACACTTACAATACAACACTACACTGTGATTCAATGCCAGCTTTAGATTTTGGTTATTTAGATAAATAAATATCCACCTAGTAATTGGTAGGTCTTCGAAGATTGACCAAGATAATATTTTGCAGCTTTTATGCCCTTCATGGCATGCCAGGCTCAATTGGCTGCATCAATGGCAGCCATTTTAAAATATTTACTTCTGAAAAGCCGATAGAGCACCTGTATTATAGCCGGAAACACTATCATTAAATTAACATCCAAATGGTGTGTATAATGCAACGTACCTCACAACTTATTCCATTGGTATATCTAATAAATCAATCATATTAAGTTTGAAATCAATTTGTAGGTCTGTGACGCTGATTGTAAAATTTTGGCAATAAATGCAAAATATGGAGGTGCGGCACATGATGCTTTTATTTGGAAGCAGTCCAATTTACATGATAAAATAAAAAACTTGCATCAAGAAGAAACTGTGTGGGCTTTAGGTAAGTGACAACCTATGCTTAATAAATTCTTGATTACCAATTAAACATATAAACTAATATATTTTATTTTATTCATGTGCAGGTGATTCAGGTTACCCATAAAGGCCTTAGCTAATGACACCATATACAAACCCAGCCCCTGAATCTGTTCAGGAATTATTTAATGATAAACACATTAAGACGAGAGTTCTCATCAAGAACAC
Source organism: Blastobasis adustella (assembly GCA_907269095.1). Classification (NCBI taxonomy): domain Eukaryota; kingdom Metazoa; phylum Arthropoda; class Insecta; order Lepidoptera; family Blastobasidae; genus Blastobasis; species Blastobasis adustella. The sequence goes on along the minus strand of OU026117.1, from coordinate 13,998,384 downwards.
ATTTGGGCGTTTTAAAAATAGATGGAGATGCTGCATCAACTATAGAGCTCTTCACTATAAGCCCAATAAATGCGCAAAAAATATTATCGCATGAAGTGTTCTACATCATTTGGCCATTAAGTTTGGAGTCCCGGATCCTAAGAATTATTATATAACCAATGAAGGTAAATAGGTATTTACAGTAAATATTGCACATCGGGTAGTTTGGCTTCGTTGAGCGTCATCTGTGTCGCACGCGTCTGAGTAAATACAAATCCGCAACTAGCTGATTTGCATTATTTATGGCCGATACATGTAAAATATTTTTATTAACTAAATTGGTGAAAATAAGGTTAAAATAATAATTATTAATATAGTGTATTGTTCGTTTGCAGATAATTTTTCTCAGTATGAACATGTGCCAGAAATTGCAGGTGACAATTACCTTGGCAGAGCTTTAAGAGACCAAGTAGCTCGCAGAATGGCTCTATAATTAAGAATATATTTAACTATTATAAACATTTTTTTTATTTGTACACTAACGACCCGGCCTTGCTTTGCACGGGTAGTAACCTTAACAAATTATAAACCTAAACCTTCCTCATGGATCACTGTTTATTGATGTAACCTGCATGAAAATCCATTGCCAGAAAACATTTGCATATAGAATTTAAAAAAATAGTATCTATAGAAGCTGCCCCAATTTTTATAAATCTTATACCTAGCACCTACTTACCATTTATTAGTCTGCTTTTTTAAAGTTGTCAACAAAAACTAAAAATAAGTCATTAAGGTGTCACCAAATATTTTTTAACTTGATTATTACATACAAAATTCCCAGCAGAAGCTGGGGACCTTGAGACTGATTGAACACTCTCGGGAGCTGATGAATGAGCTGACGCACACCTAGATGGTATCATCATCATCGTCCTAGCGCTTATCCCGGCCTCTGCCAGGGACCGTTTTCCCACTTATTATCCTCCACTTCGCCCGGTCTTCGGAATCCTCGCGTCGCAGGCCGTTGGCTCTCGCATCCGACTCGAGCGATGTCAGTCCATAGCTTCTTGAGTCACCCACGCCTTCTTTCCTGATACCGGCAGGTACAGGCACAAATTGCCCACGTATCAATGAGGCTTGCGCACCACGTGACCAATACGCACTCGTTACGTACTCAATCGACCACCCCTAGTTGGTATATGATTACTAAATAAATAGTACTGCACCAATTTCTATGAATACTACACACAAGGCCATGACTGGGATAAGACAAGGATAGTTTTTTATCCTGGACAATGCAAACTCTTATCAGCCATCTTAATTGGTAATTAGGGTTATTAAGGATAATGAAACTGCTATATGTTGTCAACAATGTCTTAATATTTTGAAAATGATAATAACACTATGACAACACATCTTACGTTACCAATTCCCTTTGTCATAGCTCGTAGAAAATAATTGAATTTGTACCATATTTACGCCTTTTGGACCAAATAAAAGTATAAAACAGCATTATTAAACATAGTAGCATCCCTTAATTAAATCAGTTTAATTATTGAGTGTGATTTAGGTTGTTGTTGTGCAAATCGCTTCGGACGAAGATACCTCACGCGTCGAACTGGTTCTGCATCGCAGTGAGTACGCGCAAGCAATACGCACAGTTAAATACACGTCGGACGGGTCAAATCAAAAATTGTTGTAAACAGCCGTCATAGATTAAACACAGTAGACGGTGCAACTTATTTGCCTACGCGCGTTGTACCTCTGTGAGGTGGATTGTACATGGAGCTGTTTTCTTTATATTTTGAAGTAAGAAGCACATTTGTTAATAAATAATTTTGACTTAGCGGACCACTTCTTTTACGTCTTGGCTATATTGCGACTTAATCATTAAAATGAACACTTGCTCAAGGTGCAACAGCCAATATAATGATGGTGCTACATGCAGCGCGTGCTCCAAAAACTTTGATTTTCCATGCTCTGGTATAACTGAGGTTGGTTATAGAAAGCTTGGGGACCGCAGAGCCACCCGGCGTTGCGCAGACTGCAAAAGTGCTGGCCTGTCACCCGCCGACCCGTCGCCTATTTTGCACACCGATAGTCTGCAAAAGGAGCTACAGAAGATAACAGTTCAGCTAGCACCACTGGCGACACTCGCGGAAGATATCAAGGCGGTTAAGCTGGAACTAAGTAATCTCCAAGCGTCTATTAATTTCGCCCACGACACTATAAAAGAATTTACTGGGACAATCAAATCGTTGGAGGCCAGAGTTTAGGCAGTTGAATCGGCGACATCTTCCATCCCTGCACTTCAAAGCGAAATAGATCGCATAAATTCAGAATTACGAGATAGGGACCAGTGGGCTCGTATGAGTAATGTGGAGATAAAGGGAATACCTGAGGAGAAGAGGGAGAACTTGTTCGACATTGCAATAAATATAGGAACAGTCATTAATTACCCCATAAAGAAGGAGGATATACATTTTGTAACAAGAGTGCAAACTAAACAGATTGGCACGGCGAAACCCATAATTGTATCGTTCCAGAACCGATATAGGAAAGAGGACTATTTAGCTGCAGCTCGCCAACACAGAAAATTAGACATTTCATCTATAGGTTTTGGTAATTCGGGAAATATCGATGTTAATGACCACTTAACCGTCTATAATAAAAACCTATTGTCCAAAACCAAAGCAGCAGCGTCAGCGCCTAATTTTCAGTTTGTCTGGTTCAGACATTGCAAAATAATAGCCAGAAAAATCGCAGAACCTCCCTTAAAAATTATATTTATAAAATCCGAGGAGGATATCAAGGCTATAAAGTGAACATGGACTACTTATTATTATTGCCTAAATCCATTACTTTTATTAATACTTACAAAATTCTCTATTGTTTTGGCGTGAATGTACATATTTCGCAAAGTGTCATTCGTACTATTGTAAACCATATCCTTTGTTACTTTTTTCTTGCTTTAACACTCGTAATTAATATTAATAATCAGTACTGTAGCACGGACTGCATAGTATATCAATATGAACACCCTTGTATTATATTTAAAATTATACACTTATACCTAAAATTATTATCGTTCCACAATGTTTACACCACTTAATATTTATTTACCGGAATACAAGAGGTCTTCGCACTAAAGTAAATACTTTTAAAAGGAATCTATATATGAATTGTTTTGATATAGTGGCTATTATGGAGACTTTGCTCCTGGAGGGTATTTCTGATCAAGAACTTATTGATGACAGATATATTATATGGCGGCGCGATCGTGACTACGATGTGCGGAACCAGGTCTATAGCGGGGGAGTGCTACTGGCGGCCCGGTGTGACCTAGTTGTCACGGAGCGACCCGAATGGCGATCTTCTGCTGAGGATATTTGGATTTCTATTAAACTAGGTAATATATCTATACATTTCTGCGTGGTTTACCTATGTAGAGAGAATGAGGGCAACAGTATTCAGACACAACTTCGTAATTATGCTAATAAACTAAGTGATATTGTGAGTTCTTGCCCTGATGACAAATTTGTCATCATGGGTGACTTCAATCTCTATACGATTAACGGTTCCCTTATTTGGAATGCTGTTGCAGACTCTACCTATTTGGAGCCTGGCGGATCGGGTGGTGAGTTGCTGGAGTTTTTTGACATCTTAGCCCAATATAATCTCCAGCAATACTGTGACATAAGAAACACCATCAATGACCGACTATTGGATCTTGTTTACTGCAATGATACAGTCAGTGTTCACCATTGTCATGAGCCACTAGTCCCTGAGGATAACTATCACAAGTCGCTCCAAATTACAACTAGTTTTTACAATGTAGCACCGCTAAAAACTCGCCCATGGCTCAAATACTTTTATTCCTCTGGCGATCCATTATCTATTTGCTCTGGCTTGAGCAGTATCCCCTGGGACCGTCACCTCCACAATTGTTCACTCAATTATGCACTTTTCTTTTTTTATGATATACTTAGCAAAGTTCGTGAGCAATACATTCCACATAAGCTAGTTAAACCCTCCAATTATCCCGTTTGGTATAGCCATGATTTGAAAAAAGTGCTCAATCAAAAACACAAACTCCACCAGAAATGTAAAATCTACGGCAATCTCGAGGATTATAGAACATTTTCGTTGCTTAGAAAAAGAGCTGCCCAATTAGAAAGAAAGTGTTATTACGATTATATCGAAAAAGCGGAGGAACGGATTATTGAATGCCCCGAAACCTTCTGGTCTTACATCAAATCACTGGGACGCAGAGCCAATTCCCCACCGTCAGTCATGAAATTGGGAGATCGCAGTGCTGAAAGTGGTGATTCAATTTGTGACCTTTACTCCTCCTATTTCCATTCCACATTCATACCTCGCGAATCTATTGGTGTTACCGATGTCTCTCCTCCTTCCTTGCCAGCCCCAACCGGCTCCGCGGTGATCAACGCTTTAAGCAGTGTAGAAATTGATACTGAGATGGTTCTTAATCAATTAAAATCACTTAATTTGAAGAAAGGCGCGGGCCCGGATGGCATCTCTCCAATTTTCATTGTAAGGTGTGCCGAGAGCCTTGCTTCCCCACTTGCAACACTATTCAAGAGATCTCTGACTGGGGGAGAGGTACCCTCCATATGGAAATCTGCACATGTAACTCCAGTTTTTAAGAAGGGTGACCGTAATAATGTGCAAAATTACAGGCCCATATCAAAGCTATGCATATTCTCAAAGGTTCTTGAGCGTTTAATTTGCAAGCAGTAACATGCTTCTCTAAAGTCATGGTTTATCCCAGAGCAGCACGGGTTCCTAAGTCGCAGATCTACTGTATCAAATATACTACTATTCCATGAATATACCTCTTTATCTATGGATTCCGGATACCAAGTCGATGCTATCTTCACTGACTATAGCAAAGCTTTCTACAGAATAGACCACATAATATTGCTTCAAAAACTATATCAAGCAGGCGTCCATGGTAACCTCTACAGATGGTTCAGCTCGTATATAGAGCATAGAACTCAATCAGTGGTTCTAAATGGGTATTCCTCTGCATGGATGCAGGTTACGTCTGGGGTTCCTCAAGGCTCATTGCTCGGTCCTCTGCTATTCCTAATCTTTATAAATGATATTGGCTCCTGTTTTAAACACTCTAAATTGTTGTTATTTGCAGGTGACATGAAAATATTAACCGAAATACGTAATCTTGCTGACTGTCTTTCTCTTCAAGCTGACCTGTATCGACTTGAGTCCTATTGTTGCGCAAACAAGTTGAACCTTGATATTTCCAAATGCCACGCAATTACCTTTTCTAGGAAAACTAAGATTTTGAAACACCATTACTCCATCAACAACGAATGTTTATCTCACCAAAATTCAATTAGAGACTTGGGTATAATACAAGACTCGAAGCTAACATATGAGGAACATATCGATACAACTGTTATGAAGGCTTCCAGAGCTCTTGGGTTTGTTATAAGATCTTGCGTAAATTTCAATAAATTAAAAACAATTAAAATCTTTTACTGTTCCCTGGTGCGAAGTATTCTCGAATATTCATCTCAAGTATGGAATCCGTGTTACGATATTTGTATTAATCGAATGGAGTCCATACAGCGGCGATTCATGAGATACCTCCAATTTAAAGGTAAAACCTGTGATGCTGACTACGAAGCAAGATGCAGAAGGCATCATATTCTCCCTTTAACTAAAAGAAGGACCATGTCGGACATTGTGTATCTCATGAACATAGTCGATGGCAGAGTTGATTGCCCTGATTTACTATCAAATGTTGTACTACGAGTGCCTAATAGATCACTGCGACATGGTAATCCTCTTCACCTTGTACAAATTATCGACAAAATTCTTTCTTCATTAGGGTCAGTAAACAATTTAATAACCTAACTATTCTTCATGACATTGACCTCTTCAATACGAGTGCTACTACAGTTAAACGCATTCTAAGCAATGAATTTTTTAACGATTGAACACCTTGACACTACTATCACTGCTGTCAGTGTGCGAACTATGTACATTCACTTATTAGTTCAATATTTGTTTTACATTCTTCCTTTTTTTTAGTTTACTCTCAAATTATTATTTGCTTCTTTTCTGTTTTTCCAATCCTTGTGAAGATGCATGATTATTTTCACTCACTCGTTATTGTCGAGAGAGTAGTTATATTACTTATAACGTACGCTTATTTTTACATATTGGTGAAGATTTATAATTGGCTTTTGATTGTTTTATATTACTACTCTTATGTTAATTGTAAGCTGTTAATCTTCCAAATAAATAAAATAAAAATAAAAATAAATAAAACACTAAAATAAACAATTGCAATACTTATATTTATTAGACCTATATGACTAATTTAACAATTTAAGTTTTTTATGCTAGTTATACTGAAATCTTACAAAATAAACAATAACATTGTTATTGTTTATTTTGATTAGACCTTTATGATAACAATTAAACTAATTTATAAAAACTAAAATTAACCCCATAAAACTAAAATAAAATCAACAGAACTATAAAGCTAAAAATTGTCCCAAAAACTAAAAACCTTAATTGCTGATTAAAAGCAACAAGCAGATTGTTAAATCGTACAGTTCTTAATCAGTGGTTTTTAGTTATTTTATTAGTCTTTTGTAACTAAATACCTACAGTGGTACTACTTAATTATTTTTGTCTAAACTATTGTTCTACTAATGCCATAAATTGGGCAAATAAATCTTGCCAGCGGGTCTGCATCCGGATTTCTAACTTCCTTATCCTAATCCTCTCTCGCTCCTGCTTCGACTGTTCTTCTCTTCATTCCCGGTCAGACTTTAAGAAGTGTTCTGCCGCATGGTCAGCCCGTGTGGCAGGGCGGTTGCGGGGCCTCACAGGCGAGCGTAGCAGGCGCCTAGGTGCTGTACGCCGTGGTGGAGTTGCTATTGCCGGTGCTGGAGCTGAGCTTGGCGCAAATGCAGGAGGGTCCTGGCTACACCCCGCGACATTACAATCTTCTGTAAGAATAAATAATATATTTATTTAATCTATAATATAAAACCTCATATCTGATATTGTAGAATTTAATTTTTATTATAGATTTTAAAGTACAATATGCATTAATTAAGCCGTGTATGTCCTGCAGAGTAGAATAGCACCAACCCCTTACACTAGTGGGTGTCGTACAAAGCGACTAATGATTTCGAGGCCCAAAATCTAAGAGTCTTCGTAGGCTGGAAAATGGGCAGCAGCGTTTTCCATTGTTATATAACATTGTGATCTCCAATCGCCGGCCACGCGTGGAGATTATGGCAACAACCTCTCTTTTCGTGGGAAAGGCATGAAGTCCTGCAGTGGACTGTTATGGGCTGCGATGATGATTGATGCATTAATTATAGGTAGACTTACCAACATCATAATGTTGAGTTGATGCGCTCATAGCCGGGCTGGCAACTGTGCCAGCATCTGGGATGAGCAGTGGTGAGGCGGCTGGTGGTGTGGCTAGCGATGGAGGGACCGGCACTACCTCCTCTATCTAATTTGAAAATACATTATATTAAAGTAAAAGTAGGTATAATTCATATTCAAACAAATAAAAATGAACCGCTATTACATAAATGAAATTACAGGTCATCTAATTATTGGATAATCTTTTGTTACACAATTAAAACTATAATATTATGTGTGGCAAGGTAATAATATTAAAGTTTAACACACACAAACCTGCAGACCTACTTTAGGTATGTCTGGATCCCCAGTGGCTGCAGTGGGATTTACTATTGCCATTATTCTTGATTCCATGTCAGTCAATTTTAATTTTATTGGTGGCCCACCACCGGTGCCTCTGGCAGATTTGGCTATCTTAGCCGCTTTTCTTTTTGTGTTGATCTTGAGATCACTCCATGCCTGCAACAACAGATGGGTGAGTTACAGTGGAGCAGCAACATATGTATAAGGTTATGTATTTATATTGAACTGAAAACATTACCCTTTTCCATTTATCCAGCGATTTTGCTTCTCCTGTGGAATCTGCATTGAGGAGTGATATTAGTTCGCTCCATTGCCTGAAGTTTGCAATTTTGCCTTGTGGGCCACTACTGGGCTTACTTAGGTCTCCATGTCTGCAATATTTATAATACAATGAGTGGTATCATCATGTCAAACATTACGTTTAGTAAAATGTTTTGATTTGCAATACAACTTTTTAGATTAAAAGGTAGGTAAATATATAACAACTTACGATTTCATGAAATATACTAATAAGTCAGTCTGTGTGTTACTAATTTTCATTTTGCGTTTCCAAATAAATCGCTTCGATCCGGCATTTTTGCTTGTATGTAACATTGGAAATAAATAAAGTATAAAATGACAAAATTCAGAATACCGTTTTTTCTTGTGTAAGAAACAAAAGAACAACTTTTAAATTTTGTCGTATTGCATTTAGGCTTTGTGTGTCATTGACACACGACACTTGTCAGGGACCTATACTCCGGGACTACACTGAAGTTAGCTTTTACTGTAGCTAGTCTGGTTTTCACGGAACAGTAAACGGGAAACGTATGTGAAACTCATGGTACCGATTTTACATTTACTATTGTGGAAACGGATTTTACGTAACGAGAGTAGTTACGTAAGCCGATTTTACTGTAGTAACTCATGGCAGGGCTACAGTAGAAAGATAGACTGATATGGTGAGTTTATGCAAGTTCTGTCAAAAATACAAGCATTTATTAACTGATTGTCGTCTATTCAAGCGAGCTTTGCGAAAAGATAAGTGGAACTACTTAAAAACTTATGTTATTGTTGTCTAATTACGCGACACGCGCGAGAAACGATATGCCCTGCGCCTGTGTGTGACGTAGATGGATGCAGCCGCGCACACCATCGACTACTCCATTGGACTAAACCAGCGACGCAGACAGCGCAAGCGCTAGACGCCCAACTGCCTTCAAGCGCAGCTTCAAGCGCCACCGTCGCTCACGTTTCATCGGAGCAACATTTGGCGACGTTGCCGCTACGTGCATTTGCGATGATCAACAAACAAACAGCTGTGCGGATAACATAATGCTAAAAGTAATAAAAGTAAGTTTAAATGGCCGTAAGGGCACAATAAATACCTACGCGCTCTAAGATGACGGCGCGTCCGTTTCTATAATCGACTCGGAGTTAGTGAGCACCCTTGGATTGCAGTGTGAACGATCGGATTCTATCAAATTCGTAGACACGTTCGGTATAGAAGTTTACCAACAAAACGCATCTAAATTGTCAGCAAAAATTTGTGGACAAGACAATCATTATTATGACATTAAGTTACGTAAAGTGAATAATCTATGTTTGCCTCCTCAAAATCTGTCGTTCTTAAATAATTTATCTTGTGATTATTTGTCGCACGTTATGAATGGCGTCCGCAAGGAGCGAGTAGTGCCTCGTATATTAATCGGCCAAGATAACTATTTCCTTATCGCGCCCATGGAGATAATCAACGATGGTAAGCGAACGCCGTATGCAACCCGGTGTCGTCTAGGCTGGACCGTGCATGGCTATTGCGGTCGCCCTCACTCCGCGGGTCATGTAAGTACCTTAAAATATAGAACAAACCAGAAGTAGCCTTCAGCCGATGACGTATGCCGCTCACTGTGTCCAAAAACAATTCGCAACCCCCCGCATTCCTCATACTTCCCACCCGCACAGTGTGGCTAGCTTAGAGAGAGTTCGCTTCTTTTAGAGTAAATAAAAAATCATGTATCAAAATAATGCAAACCGAACTTAATGATTTATGTCAACATACGAGTATCACTATTACAGATATACTGTTAGATAAATATTCATATAATACTGTTTTGCGGTCATAGATGTATCCATAAGGGTCTCGTTCTCTTTCGTTCTCTATAGATATTAAAATGCTATTAAATCTATATACTTATCTATCTTATTGGGAACAGATACTTTTCGTAATTTTTTAAAACCACATTTTGTGTAATAAAAACAATCACCTTTAAAATGTTTCGAACAAATAACACTGCCTTTAGTAGGTTTCCATATTTCATCTAACCGAGCTTGTATTATAATTTGAGTCCACTTTGCTCTTATAATTTCATCAGCTGGGAACCTGAAATCCACTTTTAATAATTAGAATAGTTTAAACAGAAAACATTTTTATAAAAACACTACTATTTATACAATTTAACATCTGTCAAATAACAGGTAATTATTTTATTCATTTAAGTCACTTTGTATTATACTAAAATGTCTCAATTCAAACAGAAGTTCATATCATACTTTGACTCTAAATAAATGAATATGTATTTATCTATTATACAGGGTGTCCCAGAATTCAACGTCAAGCCGAAACGGGGTGACAGGATTGATTGTAACCATCATGAGAAAAATCACAAAAATAATGTATCCCATGCAGTTTGAAAATTATGGGCATTTAAGTAAAACCTAGAAATTTGGTCAAACTGTAACCATTTTTGGGTTATTGTGGTTAATTTTTATTATTTTTGTTTATTTAAACTTTGGAACCGTAACCATAAATAACATTTCTAGAACCACAGTAAAAATAATGAGATAATTGCCCCAAGTCTTCTAGAATTAAAACAATTTGTTAATCTACGCCATTAAAAGTTCGCGCATTTAATCAGGATTGTAAAATGGTACAATACTTGTTAGTTTCATACTAAAAAAAAACGAGTAAAAAAATTAAAACCTCAAGTAACCCGATTTTTGCTAACCCATTTTACTCAGTTCAAATGTTTTTTTTTCGCTCTTGGTAATTGAATAAAAAACATTTCACTTTGCTGGAGGCGTTCGGGACGGAAGGACGTGCTCACTAGCCATTACCTGTGTTAATTTCATTGTGTCGATTTTTAGTTATTTTTATTGTAAAATTATTTGAGAGAAATATAGGTTTTGTTTTGTTGTTAATATTTTTTTAAATAAATCCCTTGGAGATTTGTAACAATATTATCATTGTAAATACAATTAATACATATTAATGTGCAAAGGGTAGAAATGTAATTTGATAGGTAGAAGTAACGTTCAAATTGAACGTTTTTCAGGTTGGACATTATTCAGATTGTAAGTTTTTAAAATGGACGTTTTTCGGGTTTGTCGTTTATCACATTAGGCATTTTTTAGGTCAGACATTTTTCGCTGGTTGGAGGTTTTCCAGATTAGATATTAGTATCGTCAAGAAGCATTGACTAATAATTATCCCTTGGTCAGCAATGGCCTATAAAGGGTTAGGAGAGAACCGCTTGTTAAATAATAAAAGTTAAAATAAATTTTTTAACAATATACACAAATAAATAAAGTAAATAAAATAAAAAAATACCTTTTTAACACACGTCTGTAGGTACAAGATTTCAGATGTCACTTTCCATCAAGTCATCATCAACGGATATAGGTACCTATATCCGCTGGCAGTACTTTGTGTAATACCCGTCCCAATTTTTCCAATGTGGTATCAGTCAAATATGCATATCCTAGGGTGTCAACGTTAGAGTATAACTCCACGTCCAATTCATCTAAATCTTGTTTTAGGCGATTGTGCGCAGAGGTAGATTGCGATGTGTCTTTGCGAATTGAACGGCTTGGCATGTAAGTTACGGTACGACAGACTCCACGTGCTAAAGTTTGTTGAATCTTAACCGGAGCCTGAAACAAAGTATTTTGGTAAAAAATATTTTATTTATAGGTAAGAAAAACAAAATCTTGTAATGATATTACAATATTTTTAGACTAAGTATCTAACTAGTGAAATAACAGGTATGTGATAATTATTATATGGTATAACATCTTGGAATTTTGTCCTCGTTTTTACTTTACATTAAAACTAAATGTATGAATCATAGAATACGTCGGTGTAACAGTAACCACTTTCCATCAGAAATGACTATTATTTCGAATGAATGTTACATACCTGAGTTAAAACTGAACCCCTGCAGTATGAAGGCGGCCGCTGTGTCGATTTCGACGTCCAATTCACGTTTTGGACACTAGGAGTTATAGGAATCTGAAACGAATATGCACATGGATTATCAGTAAAACATCAAAACATCAAATTACATTATATTATAGGAACTAGTTTTTGCCTGCAATTCATTTATTACGTTTCGGACACCATACCGGGGGAACCACATTCAATTTCAGGATAAATTATATATAATGGAACTAATGTAACTTTAATTTTACACCACCGCTAAAAGTTTCTTCTCTAGTAATACTAGCCAGCAGTATGTAACGGCTTTGTTCTAATTTGTGTTACAGGTTCTACTTAAATGTATGAATCATAGAACTAATGCGACAGTAACCACTTTCCATAAAATGAAGGTGTCAGTTGGTTTGGCTGTTATTTTGAGTAATTGATAATTACTTATTACCTGAGTTGAAACTGGACCCACGTACTGCAAAGCCGGCCGCTGAGTTAAAACTAGACCCACATAGTGCCCAGGCGACTGCTGAGGTAAAACTGGACCGCTATAGTATCCAGGCGACTGCTGAACTAACACTGGACCCATATAGTGTCCAGGCGACCGCTGAGGTAACACTGGACCCATGTAGTGTCCAGGCGACTGCTGAGGTAACACTGGACGCATATAGTGTCCAGGCGACTGCTGAGGTAATACTGGACCCATGCAGTGCCCAGACGGCCGCTGAGAATTCGGATATGGGCCCTGAAATGATAAAAATATATGAAAACAAGTTCTAACTGTTTTTAATATCATCATCGCAGTCCATAACAGTCCAGTACAGGACCTAGAGCCTCTAAGGTTCCTAATATGAGCTGTGTTAAATGTTTAACAAAAATTAAGCACCCACAAGTTATTTTATTTAATTAAAATACTGCAATTTCATGATTTAACAGCTAATACAACAATACATACAGCGCACTGAAAGTTTTACGCTTCAGGCCGCTCATAAATGTTTGAATTGCGAAAGGTATATTTTTTAAACGGAACTCAATCATTGATTTAAAACAAATTTACGGGAAATAGCGTATCAATTGTTTTTAATCACAAGTTGAAATTCGTTGTAGAAAGAAAGCAAGTCTTAAAAGAGCAAACTAACTTAACTAAAGTAAAGTACCTGGGTATGCACGAGAGTTCAAGCTGTACAACAGAAACATGTGCGCTTTCAATAGGCGAGCAAAATATTGAAAAGTGAGTAATACAACTTTTGTTTAGAAGTGTTAAATAAATTTACATTTGACAATTCTTTATTGTATAAGTTATTATATGAGACACATGATTTATGGAGCAGTATCGTGTATCATCGGCATATTGTAAGTAGTTACTGTTCACGAAAAATTGGCTGATGTCATTAATATACAATATAAAGAGAACCGGACCGATATGAGAGCCTTGAGGAACCCCTGAGGTCACGTCCAGATAACCAGATAGATAGCCCTTTAAACAAACTGCTTTACTACGGTTTCTAATGTAGGGCTCAATCCATCTTAGCAAGCTGCCATGCACACCGATCTTCATGAGCTTTTTTAGAAGCAGATCATGGTTAATTTTATAGAAAGCCTTTGAAAAGTCAGTGTACACGGCATCCACTTGACAGTTATTATCCATGGCACTTAATAATGTGTCCGTAATTAACACCATGTTAGTGTCTACACTGCGCAACTTAAAGAAACCATGCTGGTCCTCTGATATGTGACAACGAACGGCTTGTGATAACTGTGCTGTAACGATTTTCTCAAGTATTTTACCAAAAACACAAAGTTTTGATATTGGTCTTTATTGTGTGACTAAGTCACTTTGATTGTTTTAGGTATAGGTGTTATTAAGGCTTGTTTCCAAATCTTAGGAAATTCACCAGATAATAGTGATTTTTCGAAAATAAGATAAATAGAATGCAGTAATTCAGCAGCACAGGTTGAGATAAGAAATGGATGGACACCGTCTGAGCCTGCACCCTTATGGATATTGACAAGTTCAATTTCGCGCAATACCATTTTCCTGTCTATATAGGCTGAGTGGATGTCAACTGTGGAGTGATGGGCCATGGTCTCGTTAAATAGTTCAAAATTGGGGGGGTTACTGGGTCGATGGAAGACTGACTGAAAATATTAATTGAAGGCTTCGCATATTTCATTTCCGGATGTAAGAGTTCTGCCGCTATAGGTCATTTTGTTAGGTATGTTTCCAGACTGCTTTTTACTCTTGACATAAGTCCAAAAATATTTCGGATTTTGTAACATTTTCGCTTCCGATTCCTGTATGTAATTTATGTAACTCTCAGATTCCATTTTCTTCAAACGCTTTCTTAACATAGAGAATGTTTGATAATCGTCATTATTACCATAAACCTTCCACTTCTTATGAAATTTACATTTTTCGTTGTTTAGTTTTATGAGTGGCCTAGTATACCACGGTGGATCTTTACTGTTAGAGCGTAAGTTTCGACTGGGTACAAAGTCTTCAATCAACTTGTACAGGATATTATAAAAATAGTCAATCATTCTATCCTGACTCTCCATAGAAGAAAACTCATCCTCCCAGTTCACAGAGTTTAGTCCATGTTCCTATATTGTTCCTGATCCTAGTATTGTTTGATATAAGATTAGTGGGAGGACATAATGGTAGATCTAAGCTAATAGGTTTATGGTGAGCATCCTCCGGGACCAACGGTGTTGTTTACATTATACTCAGCATTATATTGGTATAATGATGCTCATAAACTCCGTCGTTAGCTGCGCTAGCGTGTCATTTGTGGGACGTATGGACATACTGTTGAGTTCGGCGTTATAATACCAATTCGCGTTTGTTACGTTAAAGTCGCCTAGGACAAGGAAGGTATCGTCATTTAGTGAGTTTTTTAGCGTCATTATAGAAAGAAGTCAACATCTGTTCATGCCGATCGCTATGAGGTCTTCTGTACGGGTGTTCGAAGGCGACAGCAAACCAACAAGATGTAGTGAAATTGAGTGAGAGACATGAATATTCAAGTGAGTACACACTTGATTTTGAAAATTTTTCAACAACGCTGACCATGCATTAGCCGGGGTGAACGCTAGGATGATGATTATGATAACATAAATATTAAAGTAGGTAACCTAATATGTTAGTAAAATACAAATTAAATTAATGCTCTACTGGCTGGCTGGTCTTACGTAATTTTAATTTAATCGTAATAATAATTTTTTGTACTCACCTTAGGTTAAGGATGTAATGTGGAACCGAATAAAGTGCTGTCTATGTCTATGTAAAGAGCAAATTTCTGATGATAGTTAGTACAGTGCTATATTAAATAATAGAAATTGATAGTATTGTTTGTGAAAGTACTATCAAGTCAAGTGTAACCCTATCAGAGACAATGATCAACTTGTACTAGCTACGACATCAGCCCAGACCGTCGCGACGGTTTAGCACTGAATCCAGCCTACGTGACATGCAATAGTTCTATGAAACTACCAAGCCATTCTTTCTGATTTTTGTCAGAGGATTGACCAACGCACTCGGTCGAAACCAAGTAAGAAAACAATTTATTTCATGGTAGTTGTCGCCCGAGAATTCTTCCTAACATAAACAAAATATGTATTCGTTCAAAAAGTACATGAAAATTAACACTGTGATAATTTGAGATACTTAATATAAATGTAAAATAGGTAAACAAATAATTCTGGAGATAGCGTGCACTGCGAGCCCACCGTTTAAGATATTCTATAGTGAAGTAAGTCTTATTGAACCAAGGTAATATATATTTTCCAAGCATCTCTTTGTTCGACAATGGATCTTATTACTAGTTGGGAGGTTATTACTTACCATCGCGAACATTTTATCTTTATGTATTTCAGGTTGGACATTTTCCCCGGGTGGCCATTTTTCAGATGGGACATTAGTATTATAAAGAGGCATTGCTAAAAAATATCTAATTTGGTCAGCATTGGTCTATAAAGGGTTAGAGGCGGACCGATTTTTTTGAAATAAAAGTTTTCATTCATTACTTAATTATCATTTATTACATATACTCTAATCCTACTTAATACACTCTAAACAATTTACAAGTAATGTATGATTTGTATCTTTACAAGTCTACTAAGTTTACAGACTTACCTATGGCTGATACAAAGATACAAAACACCTGATACAATGATTTAGTGATACTGGAGCATGCCGGGTAGCCGTTGAGGACATCGTTACATCTGAGTTTAGACCCTGAAATGATGGAAATAATTATTATGTAGTTTAGGAACATACATTAGGTAATGTTTCTTGTAAGAACCTAATACGTATTTACAATGACTCGTATAAATAGCTTTTAACGTGATTTCTTGAAATTTATGGGTGACCCTACCTCAGCTGAAATCGAGTCCTGAGAGTGCGAAGGCTGCCTCTGTTTTGAACGTCCTGGCAAATACGGTACGGCACGATGTTTTCCACGTGTCAGAGTTTTTTGAACGCGTACCGGAGCCTGAAACAAAGTATTGTGGTTAAAAGTAACATTATTGATAGATAAGAAAAAGAAAATCTTGCAATGACATTACAAAATATTTATACTTTATCTATCTGACTAGTGAAATTACAGGCATGTGATAATTGTTATATGGTATGACATCTTAGAGCTTAGTCCTTGTTTTTGCAGTACATTAAACCTAAATGTATGAATCATCGGATTTGTAGGTGAAACAGTAACCACTTTCCATCAGAATTCACTATTATTTCGAGTAATTGGTACATACCTCAGTTCTAACTGGACCCATGCTGTCTGAAGGCGGCCGCTGAGTCGATTTTGACGTCCAATTTATGTTTTGGATATTGAGAATTTTAGGAGGCTGAAACGAAAATGCACATCAGTATTATCAGTAAAACATCAAAACTTTCAAGGACATTATATTATATGAACTAGTCTTTGCCCGCAATTAGTTTATTGTAAATTCGGTTATTACGTTTCGGACACCATACCACCGGAACAACATTGAATTTCAGGATAAATTACAAATGATGGAACTTGGATTCTACACCACCGCTACAAGTTTCCACTCTAGCAGTAGCCAGTAGTATGACAGCTTTGATAAAATTTTTGTTACACAGTAAACTTAAATGTATGAATCTAGTTTTCATGTGACAGTAAGGTGGGGGTGTCTGTTTGTTTTACTAATATTTCGATTAATTGATAATTACTTATTACCTCAGTTGAAACTGGACCCATGTACTGCAAAGCCGGCTGCTGAGTTGAAACTGGACCCATTAAGTGCCCATGCGACCATTGACAATTCGGATATAAACCCTGAAATTATAAAAAATATATTAAAACAAGTTGAAACTGTTCTTAACATCAACATCACAGCCCAAAACAGTCCACTGCTAGACTTAAGATATCTTAGGGTTCATAACATTAGCTGCATACCTAACAAAAGAAAATCCATAAGTTAATTTTAAAAAAACCGGCCTATGAGAAGATTCCAGTACTTTTAGGTATTGATATGCCAAACTCAAATATATTACATCAACATTTATAAAGTTAGAAATTTTTGTGGTCACTGGATTATTCACGTACCCACCCTAGGATAGAAATGGACTCGAGCTGATTAGTTTTAAATTTTTTTGTTGATATACACACTTGTTGAAGTACAGGTGTTCGATGGCGACAGTAAAATAATAAAATTTTGTGAAATTGAGTGAGAGACATGAATATTCAAGTAGTAAGTCAATACTTTATTTTAAACATTTTGCAACAACGCTGACCTTGGCATAAGTCGGAATGATGATTGTGACGACATAAATATTCAAGTACCTAATATGTTATAATACAATACAATATAAATTAAATACTGTACACACCTGATGTTGAACATCAGCGGGTTGTGACAGCCACCATCCACGTTCGGTACTGAACCCGAGGTGGATATTACTGCACCGATTCATTTTCATATTAAATATTATTCTTAGTAAACTGAGGTCTGAATTCGACAAGCGCACTTTGCAGAATGCAATTGCTAAGCCTGGAGGCTTTCATTTAAACTTATATAGGTAACTACCCCTAAGCAATCTTATTTAGATTTTTTACCTGCGCGCGGTGCCCTTTGACCTTGCGCTACAGTTATCTCTGATGTATATTGATAAGCGTTCGTTCCCAATGACTGGCTAGGGCGTCAGGCTGCTATGTTGTTACCGACCACTGGGTGGAATTATACCATAAAGTTTGTGGCAATTTCTCAGGAGACAAATAAATGGTGACGAGCCAATTTGTAACAACACAATCATTTGGTAAAAAGTGCGTACGAAAAAGTAATTCAATAATACGAAAGATACTCTATTTGTGGGGCTACACCTGTGGGATTTTCTTTCAGTTTACTAATAACACATGATCTTATGAAATATATTGATACAACCAATTTATTCATTTAGGTATATCTAATCGAGGGTCATGTTCGTCCATTTTCCAGGGAGCGGGTGCGGTGCCGGCCTTTGAGGTACCTGTAGACATGCCCTTTGAAGGATTCCATAATAAAGTACTAAGCAAAGACTTCGGGAGGGAGCTCATTTCTAGCGTAGCGCATTTTTTTTGCGTAGTGTTAAACTGAAAGCTGTTACAGGGAGGTCTAAAAATAAAAAAAAAAAGTTATTCTGCTCTCAATCTCTGCTGCGCGAGGGATATTTGCACAGCCTGTGTAATAGCCGTCACTATTGTAATGAATCAACTACAGACTGTTCATAGCCAATAAAATATTTATAGACAAATTCGTACAATTTGACTTGATAAAATGATTTTCTTTATGAATGTATTGACGACTAAACTGTGTCAGCATTCCACCACCCGCACATTAAATACAAAATTTCGATGATGTTACATTTGAGTAACTCTTCATTATAGACTTTGTTATAGTGTAATTGGAATCGGCATGCCGTGCCTTAGTTGAATAGTTGCATATGCATGCTTTGGGTTTGTATATGGATCAGGGAATGTGTGGTTGGAAACAGAATGTATTTAAATAAAAATGTTAACAATTATTATAATTACAAAGAACCTTACTCTAACCCTAACTAAAGATAAAAAATTTGGCCCAGGTCCCCCGAATTTGGAAAAGTCCCCAGAAGGCTGGCCGCGTTGCCCCGCTGGATAGCGAGGCTTAAGCGTTGACCAAAAAAGAGGCCAGCCTTCTGGTGATTCGTAACTTCGACCAGGCGCTTAGATAACTCCCGGTATAAAGAGTGTGCGCCTGGTCCCCACGGCCCAAGAGTTTCAACGCCAAATGGCGCAAATATGTAATCGCCACTGAGATTAGCATATTTGCGCCGCTTGGCGTCCTCAGCTGAGGCAGCACCCATCGCAACCTGACACGCGGTCACTGGAAGACGGGACGGCGCAAGGGTATCGATGCAAGTAGCATCCCATACCAGAGGCCGTCCCAGTTTCCAGGGAGTGAGTGTCATTCTGTCGGGCCTCTTACCATCCTCGCGGGCTAACCCGCTCGGTTCCAGCACCGCGGGTGCTCCAGCGGTGGTAAAGGCCCGGCGGATGACATCGTTGAGTTCCGCATGACGAGGAAGGCGACCAGCGCTCCTGCCGCAAGACAAGCCGTGGTGGCCGAGCTGGTCTACAGGACGACCACAGCGGCATTGATGAGGAGCGCTACAGGGTGCGCCAAGACGAAGGGCCGTGGCAAGCCTAAACGTGGCACTGTCGAGTAAAGTGCCGATGTTTTTAGAGGGTAATGCCTGTAGCCAGAGACCCGACTCCCACTCGCCAGCAGCCAGGAGGCGAGCACGCTCTGCAGAATTGGTTGATGCGCTTAAAAGGTTGTTTCGCACCAATCTGCAGAGCGGCTCGTCCCAAAGCCTCTGCGAGCAAGGATTAGCCGGGGGCTCCGACTCCGGGCAAGCCAACTGCCAAGCATTTTTGGCCTCGGTGGAGAATGCTAACTCAAAAGTCCCTAGTTTTGACAGTATCTTATTTACTAAGGACTGCGAGCTATTCACCGAGGATAAAAAGGCTGGCAGGGAAACACTCGACACTTTCCGAATGCCCAGACCACCAAATCGAATAGGCAATGATGCCTGGTCCCAGGAAGAATTTGCCAGATTAATATTCAAAACCGAACAGAGGGTATGTTTCACGGTGTTGTCTAGGAGCTCTAAAAGAGCAGGATGTTTCCACAACTGACAACACCGCAAAACGTACATAAATTTTGGAACAAATAAACAGTATCTAATTATGACATAAGCCATGTGACTGTTAATTTGGAGTAGGCGGTCCGAAACATCATTAAAATTTTGAATTTTTTGGTCAACAAAATCTTGAAGGGAACCATCGAAAATTGGGGAGCCTAAAAGGTGATGCGAGGACTTGCCGACGACTGTAATATTAGGGGCTAAAGCACTAAAAGCAGCAGAAATAGCGCTAGGCGTCGGACAAGACTCAGAGATAAACAGCTCACATTTCGAGAAATTCAGCTCCAGGCCTATGGCACTGAACTCTCGAATGAGGAGCTGCAGATCCCGTAGTACTGTGCTCGCTTCGCCTCCCAGAGTCCCATCGTCAAGATACCACACGTTAAATATGGAATTTAATTTTTCGATAATGGGGTGGATCGCGAGACTAAAAATGGCCGGCCCGAGAGGGTCGCCTTGCTGGCAGCCGACCGCCGAGTGCAGGAGATGGCCCTTATGTAGAAGGTTGGTGGGCTCCTTGTAGCACTGCCACAAAAATTTATACGCGGCAGGCAACTTCTTACGAATTTGATCCAACAAGGCGCCCCTATCTACCGAATTGAACGCGTTCTTAACATCTACCTTCAGAAGAACTTCCCCGCCCTCATTCTGAAGGAAAGTCCTAAGGGCATGAACGGAGGATTCGCAACCACCGTTCGTGCCAAAACCGAGCTGGAGGGGCTGAAAATATTCTTTAAGATTTGGGGCGGAGAATCTACAGCAAAGTTTTGCTGTCAGGCGCCGGTAGGTGGTGCCAACAGCAATGGGCCGAATGCCTCCATCCTTTTTATTTAAGGCAATTAGGTTGGCACCATACAGAGTTTCTACGACCGAACTAACGACTGAGCCTGACAGCATAAGATTCACGAGCCCCGTAATAGCATTTAATAGAATATCTCCTGCCTCACCAGCGCAGCTTAAGAGGTCCTTCAGGTGCTGCGGGGTCAGGGCATCTATGCCACCCGCCGAGCCGTTAGGGAATGAAAAAACGGCTTGACGGACAGCATCGGCAGAAACTTGCAGCGCAGGATCCGCAGCACTAGGGGCGTCTGGTAAGCGAAGGTCTGCCGAAGGTAAAGGGTGTTTAGAACGTAGGCCGGCCAACGTCTCGGGCGTATCGGGAGCGAAAGTGTCGCTGGAAAAAAGGATCCTGGCAGCCCCTTTAATATCACCGTCGCTTATTTTATTTTCTACATATTGAGATATACTTGGATAATTAAAAAAGCGGTGATCATTGATGGTGATGAGGGAGGCAGGATTAGAACAATTATTTTTAATGCATGAAGTCAGTGAATTTGTTTTGTTTGGGCATGCAGTATCTTCAATATGTAGAATAAAAAGTTGGAAACATATTTTAAATATTGAATACCTTTTTATTTTACAAAGCGGTTTTATGTAAATCTTGTCAGGGCTGATGTACTGAATTATTTTTTTATATTAGACAAGACAGGCATTTGACCGCCATCTCACCTGTTGGTAAGTGACGATGCGGTCGAAGATGGAGCATGCACGTCTTGTAACAGCCTATTCACCCTAGCCTTGAAGGCATCCAGATTAAATTGATCAGGGAACACACTCGCAGGCTCTGCAGTCTAGTTTAATTCAACCGCGGGTCACAAATTATCTTATTTGGACGTTTTTCCACCGAATCCAAATTCACCAGTTGATATTTGGCTGATCCATCCCAGAGGTGGCAGCAGTACTCCATGCAGGATCGAACTTGTGATTTCATATAACTGAAGCAACTGCTTTGAAGTGAAGTACACCAAGTTCAAGATCCTCATTATCATTACATCAGGGGTAGTAACCATCAGGTTACTACTTTTCGTTACGTTTTTTAAGGTTTTTAATTTTGTTTATTGTAATAAATAGTAATTAATAAATAGTTTAAAAAAAAAAAAAAGATATAGTTTTTCTTTATATTCCGAACCTACTTTTTATTTATAAATAATTTCAAACCTAATTTCTGAGTGCCAAATGTCTGTAGGCGTTCAAAGAGAAGCAAAAATCTATAAAAATTCGATCGACGGTCTGCTTGCAACAATTGAAAATCCTTAATAGTTTACAGCCAAAAAATATAGTTTATTAAAAATATTTTGACAACAGAACTAATTTCCTTGCACCGATAGGTAGGTGTAAAAGCATTTCCACCTTAACTAGCGTACGTCTAGATTAAAATTTAGAATAGAAACTCAAAATTATATAGACACAACATTTAGTAACCGAAATATCAGGGTTCGTGCTATGGTGGAATGTCTTGGCAAAGGTGTATAGATTTAATATGTAAATTTAAGTTAAGTATTTTGAAGATATTTAGATAAAAACTTAGGGTAGAAATGTAAATAAAAAGGGCAAATTAGATTATTCAGGATAAGGATTTTTATAATTAAATTATATTAGCCAGGAGAAGCATTTTAAACAACACTTAAGATAAAATTAGATAAATTATTTATATTGGATCAAACAAAGTTACAATTAAATATGACAATATTTTCTGAACATTATGAAACAGCAAAATATATGACGGACAGCGGTAATAACGTATGAGAATTTACTTAAATAAATCGATTACTAATCAGCAATAACCACCAAAGTAACCGCAATGCAAGTTTATGCCTAATTCTGTATCTGGCCTGCAGCAAAAAGTTCCTCCCAGTCACTCGACTGGACTTATCGAACCGGTAATGTCATTTCTATTCTCATTTCCGGTCTCCTAAATTTACTGATAAACAGCTTAAGTGTTAATTTGCAGGCAGGTTCCCCTGGTAGCAGGGTCACGGAGGTCAGATGGCAGTCACTCCAATGTAATTATCTGATCGGCCAAATCCTGGATCATGGTCAAGGCGGGCCCCGGGCTTTCGTGCGCGAGATGATTTTTTTATTATTAAAGAATTTTTAAACTCCGTTGAGATTTGAACGTGACAAGCGTGTACTTTTCACGTTTGCATTTACTTTGTACTTATACACCCTAAGCAACCCTTTGTTAAAACTTTTACCTGCTAGCCCTTGTTCCACTTTACAATTAAATTTAGCATTTCAATTTCTCAATGTAAACTGATAAGCGTAGAGTAGTGGCTGGCTACGCTATTGTTATTTTGTTCTACCATCGTGTTGTTTTTTAGCAATGTTTTCAAACATAATTTTCTAGAATAAATATTATGTAGGTATCAATTTCGCAGAACTTCAACTTCAAATCAACGTGAATTACTGTACTTTGTGGCATTTAAGAGAGAAAGTAGGTACCTATTGTCAAAGTAGGTATGTAAGGCGATGTGTAAATAACAGACGAGATCCGAGTTAACACTGATTTTATTTCCATTTCATATCATGCAGTAAGTGGGTAGGTGACACCCGCAATCCTTAATATTAATTTTATAAATACCAACAACTCCTTTTCTTAACAAAACAGTGGAATCATAGCTTAGTACAACATAACTTACGTAACGACTTATTTTACTAAGCCAATATCATATTGTTACCTACTAAGCTAATCTGTTACCATTTTTGTGTGCAATAAACTATTAAATAATAAAATAAATAAATAAAATAATGGTTTTCAATAGATAATAATAAGCCTGACTTATTACAACATTTGATAATTTAAATTTGCATAATTTTTAATAAACATTATTTTTCATATATAAATATACCTACACAAGCATATCTGCTATTGGTACTGTAACGATCACTATGTACCATGAGCTCGTCACCGTACTATTTATTTGTATATCGTATGTTTATAGTTGATAGATTTACAAATACCACGTATATCATACACAGAGCAGAGTGTGGTTAAAATATAAACCAAAACTTGGTTTTATAATAAACTTAAACAATTTATTCGACGTTAAGCGTAATCTTTTATTTCAAAAGCACGTAATAAATTTACGCTATTGATTAGTTTGAACGACAGGCAAAATATCGTGAGTATCTTAAATGTTTGGCGTCAAGTTATGGGACCCATGAAAATACCTACAAGTGATAGTGATGTGAATATGCAAATACGTTTCAACGAAATATCGAAATAAATAAAGGAATTAAAGTACATCTAAATATTAAACAAGTCTAGAACTTAATTTTAATCTACTTGTTTGATGACTCAAATTTAATTGCTTCATGGAAATTAAACCTCGGTATTAATCTATACTCGGTCTAATTTAACATTACGTCGAGTTTATAGTACCTAAAATGTCATTATATTGGTTACTCATACTTCCCTACACTATAACTTTTGGTCTGAAGGAATTCCACATCGAATTCATTTGCTTGCGTGTTTTTCTTTGCGTTATTTAAATTTAATCGACTCGTTGAATAAATAAAACGTCGTGTGTAATACATCCCTAGCTGTTGTAACATTTAACTATTTTCGGTTTATCAGGAACAGTTTGTAAAATTTATGGATGTGCGAACGGTATAAGAGCAGTCGCTTAGACCTCATAAAATTAGAAATATTAGATTTTTTGTTTGTTTGAAATATTGAAATGTGGGAATTTTGAAGATAAGGATTCAAAGCAAGGTGGCCAGGGTAGTAGAAACGGGACAGTCAGCCCCTGGGGCGCGTCGCGTGAACATCATTGTATCCATTTCCGTAGCTAAGAAACCCCAGGTTTTGCAAATTTCCACGCGAAAATTCATTACAACTCGCGTGTGATTTGTTAATTTAATTTTTGCTTTATTACTTTGTGTTATTTTCAGCTTGTGACGTTTATTTTGTTCTCTATCTATGTCTTTATCTCCGTAGTGTCAGTGATTTGGTTTGATTTGATTTTATCTTTGTTTCTAAGTTTCGAAAGCGTAAGTTACATTCTCATTAGTTTTGTGGTAGTTAGAGTATTTATTAGGGCTCTTAGAGATTAAAACACAAATTTCAAAGAAAAATATTACCAAATTACATATCATCAGTATTCACCCTCACTAAATACAAAACATTAGAAACTAACCTGGGATACAGGTTCGGATGTGACATCGAATATACTCCAGAGAATGAGTTAGGCGCTCTAACTAAGTCTACGTCTACGTTTATGTTTACTTTCTACCTTGTTTGATTTCTTGTGCTGAATTTATAAATTGTATGACTATTTCGGTGGATTACATTTTAATCAACTTATTTACGCAGATTTTATGTTTTATCCGTTTCATTTGTGCGGATTTTGATATTTGATTTTACTTTTATTTATGTGAACTTAATCTTATTCATTTGTGATTATTTTCCGAATATTTATGCGGTTGATTTACAGAGTATTGCTATAAAATTACATATTCCTGGTGACGTTTTTCAAAATATATACACAACGTAATGGGTACGAAAATTTAAATCGATAACTAGACGATCACTCGCTAACGACCAAATCACAATATGTGAAATGATGTTAATTATATCTACTCTTTGTAGGTAGATACTCGTATGTGTGTATTTATAGAAATAAATACGTATTAGGGCGACTGAAAAGTTACAGTACTGTAACACTCGGGAATCTAGGGGCTTTAAATAAAAACTGTTAACTCGTTAATTAAAGTTATATTCGTGAAAGTATACTAAAGAATCATATAAAATACAAAAGACACCTTACATCTAATTCAAATGGAATCCATTTGAATCCAAAGACCTAAGTCCAAGCTTACCGACCTTCTTTTTACATATTTCAACCTGCTTAACTGATTAAAGCCCCGGCTGCCCTATGGGAGCAGCAACCTCACCCGGAAGTCCACTTAACCTAAAGCCCCTCCAGACATGAGGCCTCCGAACGCCTTCCTGTCTTGGGATCCGTCCTAATCTAGGGCCTGCCCGAGCACACATGCTACATCTACCCACGCCCCAAATAAAGTAATTACCCAGTAATTTCTTAAAAGAAACTATCTTCATTCCTAATCCCCTCCAATACAATGATTAAATCCTAACCCTGGATTTATAACTACATACTAGTCTGACATTATTCTACCTAAACAGGGAAATATGAACGCCGACATTGTGCAGAAGAACCCTATTACGGATTTTGTTTTTGGGAGCCATCTCCCAAAAACGAGGCTGGGTAAAACTCCGTAAAAAACCATGCCAATTTGCACAAGGCCTACAGAACCCTATTACAAAACTGACTAGACTTATTTACTTCTTCAAAGCAAAGTTAAAATAATCCTTTAATATTACAAAGTCTTAACCTTATACACGTAGAAAAATGCTCTCCACCGCAGAGTAACCATATTTTCCAAAAGAAATACAGGGTGTCCAGTGGCAGATTTCAAAGTTTGAACAAACGTAGTTTCTGAACGCAACATGTGAGAGGGGCGCGGGGGGCGTCGTTGAAAGCGCAAGCGCTGCGGATTTTTTAGTAGTCAACAGTGGAGTGGAGAGCACCGCGCTTTTGCTGTCGAGGCGTACATTTCGAGTGGTTTTTCGCTGTCTGAAGCACGCCGTCGATTTAATTATCATTACGGTATTCGTCGATTGCGTGATGGACCATCGATTAACCTCATTCAGTCATGGTTAGCAAAGTTCAGAGCTACAGGATCAACATTAAATAGACCCAGACCAGGACCTATACCAACGGTAGCCACGGACGAAAATGTTGAACGTGTTATGGTTTCTGTCACTGAAAATCCCCGTTTATCACTTCGTGCACGTTCATCGATATTGGGAATTACGAAATCAAGTTTAC
The DNA here is from genome assembly GCA_907269095.1 of Blastobasis adustella. Classification (NCBI taxonomy): domain Eukaryota; kingdom Metazoa; phylum Arthropoda; class Insecta; order Lepidoptera; family Blastobasidae; genus Blastobasis; species Blastobasis adustella. Next base: position 13,971,599 of record OU026117.1, on the reverse strand, counting down.
AGGTTATAATGCGAAAAAAACTCAAGTTCCATCCGTATAAAATTCAAATCGTTCAAGATTTACACGATTCTGACTTTGCATTAAGAAAAACTTACGCGGAGGAGATGTTGTTGAGATTTCGTACTGCTACGCGGATGGGTAACATATTATTTAGTGACGAAGCCCACTTTCACATCGGAGGATATGTGAATAAGCAAAATTTCCGTTACTGGGATGTCCATAACCCAAGACAAATGCATCAAGAACCTTTACATAAACCTAAAGTTACAGTCTGGTGTGCAATGTCTGCATCTGCCATCATAGGGCCTTATTTCTTTGAAAACTAACGTGGCCAAACTGTAATTGTGAATTCGGAGAGATATACCGAGATGATAAATGACTTTTTTAGACTGGAACTACAGAATAGTCCATACTTCAACCGAAACACGTGGTTCCAGCAGGACGGGGCCACAGCTCATACTGCTAATGTGTCTATGAATGCAGTGCGGCAGTTATTTCAAGAAAAAAACATATCCCGAAACGGCACCATACCGTGGCCACCTAGGTCACCAGATTTAAGCCCATGTGACTTTTTCTTATGGAGATACTTAAAATCCGTTGTTTACAAAACAAATCCGAGCACTGCGACACAACTTAAAGACAATATTCGAGCCGAAATCAGCAGGATCCCCCAGCCTCTTTGTAAACGCGTTTTTGAAAACATGCGTGCTAGACTCGAAGAGTGTGTCAGGCTCGATGGCCGCCATTTGGAGAACGTGGTTTTCAAAAAATGAAATTGAAATTAAATCCGCATTTGTTGTTTTTAAATTACAATAAACATACTTTGTATTAGAGGTGTAGTTTTTTTTTTTAAACTTTTCGAACTTTGAAATCTGCCACTGGACACCCTGTACTTTAACATTAATCAAATATTGTCACAATAACCATAGTCTATCTTCATACTACGGTTGACTTGTCCATTACCAATTAAACAATATGGCATTCCTTCGATCCTTAATGATAACTTATCTGTAACTACCTTAATACCAAATCTATGAAAAGAAATAATACAACAATATGTACGAGCCATGCAAACAAAACGAAAATCAGCAAGTTATAGTCAGAGTAAAAAAACTTGATTGCTGCAAAACTACATGTTACGACTTCCTACAATTTGCAAACCAAGAACACATTCCCACATAAAACCATTCAATGAACTATTACTACCATACAATCACATATAATATCAATGTCAGGTTAATACACCAAACCATGCTAATTTAATATTATACGACCCATTTCAAAAACTGGTTGGTTCACGACCGTGTCTGTGAACCGACCTGTCACATAGATAAGCCAAAAGATTAATTGGTCTGCGGTTAAACTAGACATTGACAACCTTCCTAAAAGACTTATTGGTCCCTGACTGGATCTGTGATCCCATGGACACCAAAGAGATATTGTGACCCTATTGTCAACCCAAAAATAGCATACCACAAAGATGCCTCTTAATTTCATATGCCAACTCTATGCTCCTATTCAACCCTTATCTCTGGTCTCACTGCAAATATGACAGCTGTGACACAACACACGTCACGCCATATCCATTATAGAGAAAATGGCTGCCGCCTCGAAAGCCACATTCGACCATTAATTCTTCCTCATTTAACCTACCTAATTAATCGAATGCCCCAAAGTCGGCAAATTCTCAGTGCAAATTATTGTATACAATCGCTCGTGAACAGGTGAACCGGTTGGATCACCCCTCCACTTGATCAGGTTAGACCACGAGTTTATTCCTTCAAATGACATCCAAAGCGATCATCCATATACTGAAAAAGCGATTGCCCCCAAATAGATGAATACGAAATATCCCCTTTCTTTCTAACATGAAGAAACAATTCGACAAACCCTAAGAACTTCCCCTATTATTCATCAAGATTATAAAATCTTTCATTTTGAAACTTAAATATTTACAAATCATTCTCTTACATAAGTGATATGGCTTGCAGTAAACTTGCTGATTTTCTTTCAGCCGAATTACAATACAGCTGGTGCACCACCAGCGAAGAGATGTCATATTCGGAACACCTCGCAATTGGCTCTCATTTACGATCGGTGTAGCGCACCACTCAACACAGAAGTGGCCCGCACACCAACTCGGACATTGTGAAGTAATCGCCACATGAAAAATACAAGACATATTATATTAAAACTTATTAAATAAAATATAGGAAAAGAAACATACACCATATCTAATTAAATACCATTGAGACCAATTCAAACAAATCATTTCATTATAATATATGGACCATCTAAATTCATCCATAACAGGGAGATCCCTAAAGGCTGATCTTTTCCATAAGTGAAATATCATCCAGACCACCTAAGTGGATCCCGCACTGAGGACCATAGGAAATCCTTACCAGAAACTATAACATCCGACCCATTATAGCATGGTTCCAATCTGATGATGACCAAAATCCAACTACAAAATTTCCGCATATAATAACATCTAACCCTTCTATCCAATCTACTCTACCTTAAACAATGAACCTTTGAAGTGCTTGACCAAAAGTGATGAAATCCATCCCAAAAGATGGGCACAAAAAATATCTGATCTTGTATAGAATTTGAAAATCAAATACTTAGACCATCAGTATTCAACATTATTCCCATTCGTGTTTACCTGCTGTCCAGAAGCATTACTTATTAACCTACCACGAAAATCATGAGTGTTATGAAATTGTTCCCTACGGAAAATCGGAAAATCCGAACCGAAAATTCTCATATATGAGGAAACCTTCACACTACTATTGTACGCGAATTATATCAAAGGGAACGTAGTGCACCCATCAGGTATCTTGACTCTATTATGCATCCGTTTACACCAGAGAGTACCTCGTATAAAATAACCATTATCTATGTTATTCGCGTTTTCGTAAACCGCACCTGCACGCCTAGCAGAAACTTTATTTGCACGTCTAGTTCAAACTTTTCCTGCATGTCTAACACAACCTTCATCTGCACGCCTAGCACACACTTTACCTCCATGAATAGCATAAACCTTACTACGAGTTTGATTTTCACCCCTCTTAGATATCATGGACAATTCTAATCCGTCCGGAGGTACAGATTTCATCACCGGAGCTGGATTATCCTCCACTAAAGGATTTTTACTAAGAAAATCTGTGACGACATTCTCATGACCTGCACAATGAACCAAATCTAAATCCCGTTCTACATTAAATGACCAAATTACGTCTAACTCCAATGTCTCCGCCGCCTGGGTGTCCAGTCTCTCGCTCTGCACCTGCGAAACATGACATGGCGAACTACGAATAGGAACATCATCACCCGTTCTCACGTCCGTAGTCACAATGCTCGACCGACTACTATCAAACACTAATCTATCTACAAGTTGATTTGACGAGATCTCTGACTCCTCTCGTTCCTGACCAGGCAAATTATCGCTCAAACAGGACCTGCTTGTCCTCTGGAAAATGTGAAGAAATAACGGTATTTATTAATTTTGTAGATGCGTCCCTTTCATTTAAGGACGCACAATAAATATAATCAAATTGCTCCTGGTGCCCTAACGAATCTAGAGAACCTTGATATAAATTCCCATTGCTATTAGATACATTTCTACTCAATTAAAAGTTGACGTGATGGTTCTTCCCCAATGTCACGCACTTTTGAGAAAAATTTCTACTTGCCATGTGGCGATATATAATATTGGCCTATGATGACCCTAGGTGTTCCACTACCACCAGAGGTAACACATACTCCCTATTATCTATCTCAAATATTTCGCTACATTTCCCTAAAATGTTAATTTTTGCTCCGTTTACCGCTTTGACATAGATGTCATTACAATTCATCATATTTAAACCGATTCTATCAACCACACTTTTCGACACACAAGAAATAGATGCTCCTGTATCGACTAACGTAGGAATATCTGGGCTACTTCCAAATCTACACAAGATATATGGTCTGACCGTATTAAAATCATCCGAAAACGTCTGCGACATCATGGGTGCGTTCTCCTCGGCAAATGCACCTCTCACATGATGTTTTGCCAAATATTCTTGCTGCCCCTGGGGTTGCTGCTGTTGACGGCTATACGGCTGTTGCCGCGCAAAGTATCCCCGCTGTTGTGTCTGCTGCTGAGGCAGCTGCTGTTGGCGCGTATAAGATCTTAGTGGGTATCTTGGTACCCTCGGCCTTTGAGGTGTGCCGCTAAATACAAGTGGGGTTTGAAAAATTTGTGTCCCCTGAACTGGACCAGGGGAATGAACCGGTACACTTTGATGGGCATCCATGGTATAGGGAAGGCTCGAAAATCTCACTGTGGGATTCATTTCTGTTGGTTTCTGATACATCATAATTAATTGCCTTATGAAGGCTTTTAAATGCTCTTTGGATGTGATCAACGAAGAGTTGATTTTACTGGCAAATTGGCCGCGAACCTTTTTCAAAAAACTATTGATGAATATTTTATCATCATCAATTTTCGCTATCGCTGCCATCTCTGAGAGATTATGATAGAATGACATGATATACTCGCCTGGTAGATGCTGGCGATGGTAAAATTGTTCCACATAATTTGTGGTGGGCGAGAATTCCGTTTCTAGGGCCACAATCAGATCGTCGAATATTCACTCATGAACGCCGCCGCCGGGCCACCGAGGTATGCCGGCAGCGTAGCGATCTTCTCATTTTCGTCTAGGCGTTTGATGATAAAATATCGCTTGATGCGCGATAAAAAATTTTTACATCGCCATTCATGCCTGTGCATACATCTTCTACATTCATCATATTTAATAAAATTAGTTTTATTTTAATTAAGAAAGAAAATGACAAACGATACGGAATGTGACAGTCTTGGTGCGTGTCCGCTTGTGTCCACTTCGGTTATTATCCTTGTCCTCTATATATAGCCACTTCTCCTTAGTTCCTTTAAATCGTTTGTGGGATTTGGCGTTTTCCTTTTTTTCTGTTGTTCCTGCTAGTTTTTTTCCTGTACACGGCAAAAAAAAGACTCGATCTGACAAGTTTGTCATTGACTTCTTCTTCTTAATTTCTTCAATTCTCTCTGAAAATATACTATATGCGCTATTGTGGACTCCGGCGCCTCCACCAAAATGTAACACTCGGGAATCTAGGGGCTTTAAATAAAAACTGTTAACTCGATAATTGAAGTTATATTCGTGAAAGTATACTGAAGAATCATATAAAATACAAAAGACACCTTACATCTAATTCAAATGGAACCCATTTGAATTCCTGCCTAGCCAGTTGATGTGTTTGTGTCTACCTACCTATGTATATGTATACCTACCTTCATTGCGCGCGCGCTGTGCCGCCGCGTCCAAGTACCTACTTACTTCAGTAATAAATCGGCATCCTAACGAAACGGTGTTTTACTATATCCATACAGTTCATTGGCAAACGACGATTGTGACGTACCCGCGTGTTATAATTTTTACTATTAAAAATGTCTTATATCGGAAATTTAACTACTTTCGACCACAAAACCGGAGAATGGTCAATTTTTAAAAGCCGCCTGGTGCAGTTTTTGAAAGTGAATGCGGTGAATGAAGATCATAAGAGCGCTGTACTCATCACGCACCTATCGGATGAGTCATATCGACTGGTGCGTAATCTCGCATATCCAAAAAACATCGATGAACTTAAATATCTGGAGCTGATTGGATTACTCGACGTGCATTTTAAACCCAAACAATGTTCGTTTGCGGATAAGGCAAAGTTTTTTGAGGCGACAAGAAGTCCTGGCGAAAACTTAGGAGATTGGGCGGCGCGACTAAGAGGTCTAGCGAGTTACTGTGACTTTGGCACCGCCCTCGAAACAAACCTACGGGATCGTTTTGTCCTTGGCCTGGGCTCTGGCCCCGAACGAGATAAGTTATTCGAACAAAACCCATCGACATTGACATTTGCACGGGCACTGGAGATTGCGGAGCAGGCTGCGAGTGCGAGGGAGGCCAAGGCGTTGGTGGTGAAGGAGGAGCCCGTATTTCGAGCCTCGTTCGGAGGAGGTACCAGGCGAGGCGCGGGCGCCGCGAGCGGCGGCGGCCCGCGCGGCTCTCGGTCACCGGCGCGGTACCCGCAGCGAGGAGAATATTCGCAAAGTTCAGCGTGTGCGGTGTGTGGTTTAAAGAATCATGATAAATCTGCTTGCCGTTACAAAGACTACAAGTGCAAAAAGTGTGGAAGAAAAGGCCATCTCAAGAAAGTATGTAGGGAGCGGGGAACGGCGCGCGTTAATAATATTGCCGGACGCGGTAATTCAGAAATCGAGTCCGAGGAGTCGGATTGTGAAGAATGTCATACCTTCAATTTGAGGTATGTTGGTACTAACCCTATTCAATTAGATGTAAACTTAGGTAAACGATATTTTAGCATGGAGTTGGATTCTGGTTCAAGTTCAACTGTTATTTCTGAAGAATTGTACAAACAATTGTTTACATGTTACAGCCTTCAGAAGTGTAAAGTTAAAATGTGTCTTTATGATGGACATAAAATTTCGCCCTTGGGGTTTTTCGAATGTGATTTGACTTATAATAATCAAACAAAACAAATTAGGATATTTGTTATTAAAAGTGGTGGCCCGCCATTGTTGGGCCGAGATTTTATGTCCGCATTTCAGTTGGCATTTTCTACTAGATTAAATAATATTTCGACTGATAACGATATTTGTAAATTGCTGGAACAATACTCGGAATTATGGCACGACGAATTAGGTTCGTTCAATAAGTTTAAAGTCGAATTAAAGCTTAAAGAGAACGCCATTCCCAAATTTTTCAAACCTAGGACCTTACCATTTGCCTTAAAGGAGCGTGTTGAAGCCGAGTTAGATAGATTAGTAAAATCTGGTATATTAGTACCAGTTAACAACTCTAATTACGCTACCCCTATAGTGCCCGTCTTAAAGGAAAATGGGAAGGTTAGAATTGCGGGCGATTACTCTGTCACCTTAAACAAGGATCTTGTTATTGATAAATATCCCTTACCTCGAATTGAGGAGGTGTTTGCTAAATTGGGAGGTGGCGAACATTACAGTAAAATCGACCTTAAAAATGCCTACAACAAATTTATTTTAAGTGACGCGTCTCAGGAGCTGACCACCATCAATACTCATAAGGGCCTTTTCAAATATACCAGACTGGTATACGGTCTGGCAAACGCTCCGGCCATTTTCCAAAAATCGATGGAAACATTATTGTCTGGGATTGATGGGGTAAGCTGCTGGTTAGACGATATTTGCATCACGGCTCCAAACAAAAGCTTACATTTAAAAAGGTTAAATGAAGTTTTACGTAGGTTAATGGACGCTAGCCTACGTTTGCAACGTGAAAAATGTGAATTTTTTAGAGATAGCGTAACCTACCTTGGGTACGTTATAAGTAAAAACGGTCTACAGACTTGCCCCGACAAAGTAAAAGCTATATTAAATTCACCGGAGCCGACTAATGTCACAGAGGTAAAACGTTTCCTTGGCGTCGTAAACTACTATAGGAGTTTTATTCCCAATGCATCCACTATAATGAGTCCGCTGCATGAATTGTTACGCGCCGACGTCAAGTGGCAGTGGGGCGAGCAGCAGGCGCGCGCGATGCGACGCGTGAAGCGCGAGCTGGCCTCGGAGCGTGTGCTAGCGCATTTCGAGCCCCGCGCGCAGCTGGTGCTGTCCGTGGATGCCGGGCCTGCCGGCCTTGGTTGCTTGCTAGCACAGCGCTGCGAAGACGGTCGCGAACGCCCGCTAGCTTACGGATCACGGTCGCTCACGGCTATTGAGCGAAACTATAGCCAGATCCAAAAGGAGGCCACAGCTATTATTTTCGGAGTAAAAAAGTTCCATCAATACCTATATGGTCGCGATGAACCATTTATTTTAAAAACGGACCATAGGCCCCTTGTCTCGATATTTAACAATCAAACGGGTATCTCGGTAACAACCGCATTGAGATTGCAACGGTATGCAATTATTTTGTCTGCCTACAACTTCTTACCGCAATACATTACGGGCGAGAACAATGTAGTCGCCGATTATTTTTCTCGTTCTCCCTTAGAGGCGACGACTTGTAAAAGCGACTATGAATATGACAGTTATTGCTCATTGAAGTTTCTAGATACTAATTCGCCAGCCTTATTGCTCAAAGACATTCAAATGGCAACCGAAAGAGATGAAAAATTGCAGACCGTTATTAAGTACATGAACCAAGGTTGGCCCCGGGTGATAAAATGTACATAGATTTTACCATATTTTCGCTGTAAAACAGATTTACAATATGAAAAAGGATGTCTGTTGCGAGGTCATAAGGTTGTTATTCCTCTATCGTTAAGAAAACGTCTAATGAATGACTTGCACGGCTCGCACATAGGAATAGTTAAAATGAAATGCAATGCACGCAGTAGGTTTTGGTGGCCGGGCATCGACGGCGAGATCGAACGGTGGGTGGGGGCATGCGACACCTGCGTGGGAGTGCGGCCCATGCTGCCGCGCGCCACCCCCGCGCCCTGGCCGCGCCCCGCCGGGCCCTGGCAGCGGGTGCATATCGATTATATGTCCATAGGCCAACAGGTATATTTAATTGTAGTGGATGCTTATAGCAAATGGCTAGAGTGTTTACAAATGCGACAGGGCACTACAACACGCGCTTTAATAAATAAATTAAAACATCTTTTTTCAGTTTTTGGTATACCTAATTTAATAGTGTCAGACAACGACGTAAAGATAAATTCGGCCGAATTCCTCGAGTTTTGTTCTAGTAATGGCATTAAGTACATGACATCGCCAATTTACCATCCTATCAGTAACGGTCAAGCAGAGAATTCAGTAAGGACATGTAAAAAAATGTTAAAATGTATTCTAAAAGAAAATATGTCACAAGAAATGGTCCATGAAAAACTACTTGGCTGTTTATTTGAATTTCGCAATACGGTGCACTGTGCCACGGGCGAATCTCCAGCAATGTTAATGTTTGGGAGAAAATTACGTTCGAGGTTAGATCTAATTTCACCACACAATAGTGTTATAACTAAGCCAAACGATAATCTGGAACATCATAGACATTTCCAAATCGGAGATTTTGTTTGGGTACGGTGGTACGCCGCTAGGAAGGAAAGTTGGCAGTTAGGAAAGGTTATCGAAATAATAGGTAAAAGAATGTATAAATTACACATGTGTGAAAAGGATGTTGAATGTATTAGACACATAGATCAGTTGATAAAATGTAAAAATCAGTACTATTACAGTAACTTGTCAGAAGACTCATGGTTACCGTCCGCAGAGGTGGCATCTCCTTCTCTTTCCCCTGATAAGCAAGAGGGAAACGTTACGTCTCGGGTGAGAGATCGGAGCGCTAACGAGGGGGTTAGGGAAGAGTGGCAAGATTGTGAGAGTGAGGACACGGAAGTTTCCGTAGGCACTGACCCGGTGTTAATGCCTAATATTCCTCGTTCTGATTTGCCTACATCTACTGAGACAAACCTCGACCATACAGTCCCCCAAGGAACACCTCCAAGGGTTGCCCCCACATTGCGCGCTAGAAAAGTAGTCGATTATAAAAAATATTACTGATTATTAATTCTGTTACACTTTTGTTAGTCATAAGTTATCATACTATAATCTTTACTGTTTTGTTACCAGTTTCCAAAATTAACGTTGGAGGAATGATGTGTTTGTGTCTACCTACCTATGTATATGTATACCTACCTTCATTGCGCGCGCGCTGTGCCGCCGCGTCCAAGTACCTACTTACTTCAGTAATAAATCGGCATCCTAACGAAACGGTGTTTTACTATATCCATACAGTTCATTGCTATGTGTGCTCATAGAGACAGGCTAAAGACCTAAGTCCTGCTTGCTCCGAACTATCCAAGCTTACCGACCTTCTTCCTACATGTTTCAACCTGCTTAGCTGATTAAAGCCCCGGCTACTTAACCTAAAGCCCCTCCAGACATGAGGCCTCCGAACGCCTTCCTGTCTTGCCCTATGTGAGCAGCAATCTCACCCGGAAGCCTACTTAACCTAAAGCCCCTCCAGACATGAGGCCTCCGAACGCCTTCCTGTCTTGGGATCCGTCCTAACCTAGGGCCTGCCCGAGCACACATGCTACAGTACCTATATACAGGGTGTCCAGTAGCAGATTTCAAAGTTCGAAAAGTTGTAAAAAAAAAACTACACCTCTAATACAAAGTATGTTTATTGTAATTTAAAAACAACAAATGCGGATTTCATTTTTTGAAAACCACGTTCTCCAAATGGCGGCCATCGAGCCTGACACACTCTTCGAGTCTAGCACGCATGTTTTCAAAAACGCGTTTACAGAGAGGCTGGGGGATCCTGCTGATTTCGGCTCGAATATTGTCTTTAAGTTGTGTCGCAGTGCTCGGATTTGTTTTGTAAACAACGGATTTTAAGTATCCCCATAAGAAAAAGTCACATGGGCTTAAATCTGGTGACCTAGGTGGCCACGGTATGGTGCCGTTTCGGGATATGTTTTTTTCTTGAAATAACTGCCGCACTGCATTCATAGACACATTAGCAGTATGAGCTGTGGCCCCGTCCTGCTGGAACCACGTGTTTCGGTTGAAGTATGGACTATTCTGTAGTTCCAGTCTAAAAAACTCATTTATCATCTCGGTATATCTCTCCGAATTCACAATTACAGTTTGGCCACGTTGGTTTTCAAAGAAATAAGGCCCTATGATGGCAGATGCAGACATTGCACACCAGACTGTAACTTTAGGTTTATGTAAAGGTTCTTGATGCATTTGTCTTGGGTTGCGGACATCCCAGTAACGGAAATTTTGCTTATTCACATATCCTCCGATGTGAAAGTGGGCTTCGTCACTAAAGAATATGTTACCCATCCGAGTAGCAGTACGAAATCTCAACAACATCTCCTCCGCGTAAGTTTTTCTTAATGCAAAGTCAGAATCGTGTAAATCTTGAACGATTTGAATTTTATACGGATGGAACTTGAGTTTTTTTCGCATTATAACCTGTAAACTTGATTTCGTAATTCCCAATATCGATGAACGTGCACGAAGTGATAAACGGGGATTTTCAGTGACAGAAACCATAACACGTTCAACATTTTCGTCCGTGGCTACCGTTGGTATAGGTCCTGGTCTGGGTCTATTTAATGTTGATCCTGTAGCTCTGAACTTTGCTACCCATGACTGAATGAGGTTGATCGATGGTCCATCACGCAATCGACGAATACCGTAATGATAATTAAATCGACGGCGTGCTTCAGACAGCGAAAAACCACTCGAAATGTACGCCTCGACAGCAAAAGCGCGGTGCTCTCCACTCCACTGTTCCATGACTACTAAAAAATCCGACGCGCTTGCGCTTTCAACGACGCCCCCCGCGCCCCTCTCACATGTTGCGTTCAGAAACTACGTTTGTTCAAACTTTGAAATCTGCCACTGGACATCCTGTACATATCATCCTACCATTGATCACACAACAGCTTCATTATCTCGCTTAGGTGCCGACTCAGGTACTATCAACAAACCGGACCCCTGATCACCTTAAGGGACAGTTTTGTGCGTAGTGGCTCGTGGCAACATCTGTTAGACCCCGCCTTGCTAGTTTTTGTTTAGTTTTTATCTACCAATAAGCATCCACGGTCAACCATAAACGATTTTTTAATACTTTAACAAAATGTTCATGATGAAAAAATTGTGATTTTGTGAAAATGTTTGCTGTTTGATTTAACTTTTGACCCGATCAGCTGATCATTAAAATGGTAGAATGCTGATTTTCTTTATAAGTAAGTTTGATAATTGGTTTATTAAAGTATTGGCTCGATCAGGTAACTTAAGAGGATTTTCTAGTCATGGGTTTGTTATTGGAATATTGGGTTGCGTGTCTTTCGGTTTTCTACAGGTTGCATTTTTCGTCGTTATTTTGCAACTGCAAAATTCACTTAAAAAACGTATCGAAAAAAATTCCTTGAACATCAAGATTTGGTTTAAAAATTTGAGTGAACAACATTCTAAAAAATAGCAATTACTAATCACTAAAGGGAGAGTCCGGCGGTTATCTTTAAATTTTTTGTCTACATTGGATACAAAAGAAAGCGTTTGCCGTGGCTACAGTCAACATCTGGCAGTCATTAAGTTTGGGTTGAGCCTGCTATGAATGCAGCTTCTCTCGCCGACTTCGGCCGAGGCGTATTGGGAATGTTTACTGTACTAACTATTACCGAAAAATCACTTGTCTGTATCGGGGATGCAATGAGCTCATTCAATAACGAATACTAATATCGGTAGGTAATAAATAAAATTGGCTCCCCTGGTAGCAGAGTCACGGAGGTCAGATGGCAGTCGCTCCACTGTAATTACCTGATCGTCAAATCCTGGATCATGGTTAAGGCGGACCCCGGGCCCTCGTGCTCGAGAGCACAACCGGGACATTAACGTTTATTTTAGGTAGCAATCAACCCTCAACCCTCGGACATCCGTCCGTCCTTACTCACAATCTAACAGTCGTCGCATCATGCATTAGCATAAGTTGTAAGTCAATTTTCAAGTACACGCGATATTCAACTTTACGCAGTACAAATAAAGCCTAATCGGGCATGGCGCGTCGCAAGTACTTGGCTGCATACTCATAAATTCCATAAATTTGGCAGGGAATCGAACCGGATGAAATCACACATAACAATAATAAATTCATAATATTAATAAAATAATATGTTCTTGATTAATTAGGTGGTAAATTTACTTAATTACGAGTTAGACAGTTGGGTCGTAGCCACAAACCACAAGCGCCATACGACATTCTGAGTGGCACTTAATAAATTTTTGGTATGCGAAGTTGTCGACGATAATTTTTTCACCCTCTTGAACAAAATAAATGTTGCTTTTATTTAAGTGTGTGGCCTATATCGAAACTACGGCTGATGCAACCCGTGAGAACATAATTAGTTTCAAACGAGACACAGAGAAGACATGTCACGAGAGTAAGTCTTTATTTTATATAAATATGTGAACTGATTTACGAATTTACGAACAAGCAACCTTTTAACTTATTAATCACTTTTTTTAAGGCTCAACATCGAACTGTGCGGTATGAAGTATTTGTGCTTCTGGATCCGCCCTCAGTCGCCAGCGTCACCAACAACAACGCCAGCGCCGACTGTTCGCGCAGAGACTCCTCCGTCAAAGAGACCTCGGGTGCCGACTCCCATGCCTCCACGTAGAAGGCCACATAGATGGCAGCGGTGAAATGAAACATTTCTGGAGTAGTATTCTCTATTTTAATAAAAGTTTTATAAAACCTAATCAGCGTGTTTATGATATTTCATATAATTGCTCTAGAATGAAGGTAGACATTAAGGTTAAGGTTATAATATTTTTTAAATAAGATAAAAAGGATAGTTTAAAATCTTTAATGTATAAAAAAATATTTACAAAATTTATAACTATAATATACCTATTCAAAAAATAAATTTAAATTATTTATAATATATGTATTTAATATTTTTACCTAACTAACTAACTAACTAACCGAATATTGGCGAAACCGCCAGCCATTTAAGAATATCACTAGTTGTAGCGACGGTATAAAATTTGGTTATTCTAAAAAAGTTATTAGAAGCTATAGGTTATCTTAAATAACCAAATTATACGTCGTCGCTACAACTTTTGCAGGTGGCAGTCTCGCCAGATATTCATCTACATAGAGTATCATATCCAAATGTTCGGAGGTAAGCGTAGTCGACGACGACGACGACGGCAGCGGCTGTGGTGGTGGTAGTCTGAAATCATAATTTGTAATTCATATCAATATTATTTACAGATTAGCAAACTTTGTAATCTATAACATTAATGAACTAATTATCTGCCTGCCTGGGGATCGAAACCGAGACCCTTGTGTAACATTTACCAACTACACTTCACATCCTACTATCCTACCTTCCTAAGGATGAATTAAATTTTCATTATGTTTATTACTCTAGGATTAGAAGAAGTATGATTATTGTTGGTAAATTAACATTGTAGGTAAATTAACACAGGCTTCTTAAGTTAAAATTACTAGGACTATAATGTATAGTATCTTTCTATATTATTGACATACACTGACAATAATAAAAATATCGGGTATCGAACCCGGGAGTCTTGCGCAGTATGTAGTGCCGGCACTCTCTGACCCTATTACCGGCACCAGGCCACGAAAACACTATTTGAATACACTAGAAATGTTTTTTTCTGTATTATGCACCAGGAGGGTTAAAAAAACTGTTTAGTCACGAGGAGGAAACATCAAAATAACAGGGCAAGAGCATAATAAAGTTTTCGACACGCACTTGTAAGATATTTCGAAATTATAGGGCCTTACCTATCGTCGACCGATGACCACGATGACCTCGCCGTCACATACGAAGATTCTAAAGGTGTCTGAGCCGGCTCCTCCAGCCTCCGGCCAAAACATTGGCCTAGCCATTTAGCGAAGCTGCAACAAAAAAGCTGCTTATTAGTATGAACCCTAAATACACTTTTTTTTGAGAAACTACAGATAGAAATAATACTGACCTCCTCAGTATATCCATGTATGATTGGTTCGGCTCGAACTGCGTCCCGAAAATGAATGAGAGCGAATTAAAAAAGCCATGGCTAAGACACTCTTCAAAGATTTTGATTACAAAGGCACCGGTCAAACAATGAACTATGAACAAAATTTGATCTAATGTTTATGTTTGTGTCTCATAAAAATATAAGATTTATAGGTGCACACTTTGCTTGTTCGTATAGGGCTCTTAAGAGGTTGTTTCGTCTAAACATTGGAACTACGTTTATTATTTAGGTATTCAGTAAATTGAATTATAAGAAGCTAATATTTAAATGAAACTTACCTGATCTTATTTTTGACAAATAAAGCATATTCCTCAGGATGGAAGAAATCCCATACAAATGTGATCACTGATTGCACCAGTTTAAACAATTATTGATTAAATATCCAAAACAAAATCCAGAATAAATCACTGTTCAGTAATTTTACAAGTTTGTATCGGGTCCCTGGGTTTGATAAAGCCCCTATCATCCGTCCCAGTCTCTTTCCGTGTAATCACATAAAAATTTAATAGGTAAGCAGTGTTTTATTGCTTTCAATAGGCTGAGTTGTGAAACATTCTATTGCATTTTTGTTATCCCAAGGAAGCGCGTTTTTCTGATAGATGGATGTGCACGTGCGCTGGCATATCCCTATCCAGGGTCCCGTTCAGCTTGAAACCATATGATAATGATCCGTATTTGATACGTATAATAGTCTATACTTATTCAAAGAGAACACTGACGAAATCGCCACGTGCTATTTGCTAATTAACTCCCACGTGTTGACTGTATCGACAATGAGCGCTTTCAATAATAAATAAAGGATGATCGGAGCTTACCTTTCGAGATTAGGTTGCAAAATTAAATATTGTTTTGGGAATGTAATAGATTTTTTAGTCTTATTTTTTGTGAATACTTTAAACAACATATTTGCAGTAATATTAAAATCAAATTTTGTTAGTTACTAAACTACGGACAACGCAATTAGTAACGTCGCACGTGTTCTAGTCAATGAACAATAACGAAAGCGTAGCGGCTGTTTAGAACCTCAGGTATCTTTTTTAGAAATATCGCCCTGAACGATTTAGTCTGAACCTTTTGTAAAGAAAACTATGGAAAACAACTTGTTGTGGTATTTATTTATCTTATTCATTAAGTAAGTAAAGTAGGCAAGAAATTGAAGGATTTTACAAAATGTTAGTATTTTACTTAAATAGTAGTAGTAATAGTACAGGTTAGTAGCAAATAATAAAAAATAATACAATTAAAACAAATATTCGAATTAGGAACGACTTAGCATATACACAAAAATATCAATACTTAAACAAAATTAATATAAACTTATCTTAAAATATGAAACATTAACCAAATATAAAATACCTATGATTAATATTTATAAAATATTAACAATAGGTCTTAATATCTGGTTAATGCTCCGCCTGCATCTATAACGGCGTCGCACCTGCTTCGCATGGAATTAACCAAGGTCTCGCAGAGATTCGAGCCGCGAAACGAATCCCAAACCTGGTCCACGTGTGTGACGAGAGCTTCCTTCGTTCTTTCGGCTCGATTGTCCCACCTCTGAACCATAATAGCCCACAGGTTTTCAATTGGATTCAAGTCCGGAGAACGGGAGGGCCATGGCACAGACCGGATATTTCCTTGCTGCGAGATCCAATCTCGAACCACGTGAGAGCGGTGTATTGGACAATTGTCTTGCACAAAAACAATTTCTGGTAGTTCTGCCTCCGAATACACCACTCTCACTGTGGGCAACATCACATCCCGCAGCACGTCTCTGTAATTATTACCATTGGCCCTCCCTGGGATGTAGGCAAGCTCTCCAGGGCCAGCTGAGCTCATCCAAGCCCACATATTCACACAAATACGCCCTGACTCGTTATTTGGGATAACATTTTTCGGATCGTATCTCGTTTTATTTACACGCCATAAATGCCGACGACCCACCTGACTAGACCTAAAAGTCTTTTCGTCGGAAAATATAGCGTGCGACCAATCGAAGTCTCGATAATCCCGTGCGAAACGGACCCGAGCCGTTTTATGGTCTTCGGTTAAAGATATTTTCTTCGCCGGTTTTCTATGCCGTATACCTACTAGTATAAGTGTTTGGAAATACATAACATGTTGAAGTTAATTTTATACTTAGATAACCTACTACGCAAAGCAATATCTACATTAGTTAACAATAACATTGAGAACAATTCTGATCATGCAATACCTATCTATTATTTATACAGGGTGTTTCATAATATATGTATAAAGCCGTGAACTGGGTGGAGTGCTAGTGTATGACTATCGAACTTTTTCTTTTTCAATGTCGATAATGACATTTTAAAAACGAAAGACCGCATCTCTAGAAATCAGTTGTAATAGGTTACTCAAGTTCATAATCAGATCAATCAACCGCCGACAAACGCCCCGCCGCCACGGGCCGAGGCGAGCCGGCCTGTGGCGGTGCCTTTGATCTACGGCGCGGCTTCCATTGACGAAATTTACCTACTTTCGTGTCGTGTTCGTTCATTCGGTTTTAGCTTTTCGCGTGATCGAAGTGATTACTTGTTGCGTTGTATGTGTAGGATACCTAAGTACCTACTGTGAAGATAATTGTGGTAAGAGTGTTAACGATATGAATGAATAAATGATTTATTGCTTCAGGTTCCAGCATTAACGTAGTCTTGTCTGTGTTCAGCGTTCAACAGTTTAAGTATTGTGATAATCATTATTCTATGCATGAGTGCAAACTAGCAGTAGGCCAAACACCATGCTACCTACCTACTTACGTATTGCATAGCAACCAGTTAATGACCTGGTTTTGCTCTCGCGCACGAGAGCCTAGGGTCGACTGCCATCTGACACTCCTGAGTTCTGCCTGACCCTGCTACCAGAGAAACTTGATTGCCTGACCAGATTGGATCATGGTTAGACATTCAGTCGCCTAAATGTGCAGGTTTCATCACGATATTTTCCGTCATTGTTAAAGCATCGATTAGTATTTAACTAATGTAAGTACATAAGTCAGAAAAGAGTCACTGGTACCTCTCGCGTACGAGTCATACCTATTGAAAATAATTTGTGTAGGTAAGTTCCTAGTTTATTTAGTAGATCTTATGCGCTTATTACATTTGGCTAAATTTAGTCGTCTTAATTCAGAAGCAAAAAGCGTGAGAGCATATCAAAGTAAAATGTATTGCTCATAGAATAAGGCCCATTTTAGTATCACGCCTTTTGAAAAACAGAGCGACGCGTAACATAATACGAGTGATACAAATATGAACCTTATTCTATGAGCAATACATTCCACTTCGATTTACTCTCACGCCTTTTGCTTCTAAATTTAGTCGACTGAATTTAGTCAGGTGTAATAAGCGCATTATTCATGTAGATAAGTAGGTAACATTTAGTTCGACGCCTGGTAGTAAGATGTAGGAGGTTCGTTTGTTTTGATATGGATGGCATGAGCTTATTAAACTCCACCTTATGGTGCGTACACACTCAACGTAACTGCGTTTGGTCGATTGCTTCTATCCGTTTGATGTTACCGCCACGCTGCGCTGCGGATCGCCGGCCGGCACGCGCCAACAAACAATCGTTGACCGAAACCGGTGCGTGTGTACATAGCAATAGGCTCCTGGTAGTAGGCTTAAGAAGGTTGCTCTATTTTTATAGGGGTCGCACGAGGTTATTGAACTGCTCCTTGTAGAAGCATCAACTTGAAATAGAGCTGCGCTTCAACGTAGTCGATATGATTATTTTTCTTTAAAAACGAAGATTTTTTACTGAAAATTAAAATTCAATGTCCGGATAATTTGAAGTCGCTAGTGTACTCTTTGCAAGCTATACTTTAACACCCTTTTGGCTTTATACATGTATTACGTAACACCCTGTATACAGGGTGTCCCAAAACTCGACGTCAACCCGGAATCGGGTGAAAAGGCAAGTCATGCTGGTTGGCAAAAAAAAAAAAAAAAAATCTAAGTTGCATGATTTAAGAATTATGGGCATTTAAAAAAAAACGCAATTTTTTTTTTTTTGTTTCCAATTGCTGTCGCAATTTTTTTATTTTGAATTATTTTCTATGAGATAAGTTATATTTTTATGCAAGCTTAAGCAGCTGGTTTCTAAATTTTGATTACATTTTAGAAAAGCATTATTCAGGGTTACACAACAAAAAAAAATGGGAAAAAGTAAAGATTTGTGGCAACAGGACTGAAAAGTTTGTCGCAGGGTATGCAATATTGCGTTTTTTTTTAAATGCCTATAATTTTAAAATCGTGCAACTTAGATTTTTTTTTATATTTTTCTGCCAACCAGCATGATTTGCCTTTTCACCCGATTCCGGGTTTTGGGACACCCTGTATATAAAATTTGATAACAGTTATTTGAGTACAAGGAGGTAGGTACTTAAATACTAAGTTTTTATCTTGTAATTCGATCCAAGGGGTAACCCCATCGATCAGAAAGCCGCACTGTCCTGCCAAAACGAGTAAGATAGTCATTATTATTGTTCGTCTGATTAGCTGATCGCAGTGGTACACTGGAGCAGTGCCGTTGTGATTGGAAACCTTAAGTTATATTGTCGTAGTGAGCCTGCGTTCGGTAATGCATCTTGTCGCTTTTCGGAATCGGGTATTAAGTGCCTTCTATTACGCCTAATAACATTGCCATTGTTTTACAAAGTATGAGCGTAAACCGACGAATTTAGTAACAGTCGCCGGTAGCCACTTTTTGTCTATTCGTACTTCAACTTTTTAGTGATCTAGATCCTTTGTCATACTAATATTTGTAGGACAATTGGCGTTTTTTAAGTTTTTAATAGCATTACTTTTTATTTTTGGCATTAATTTTTCCGGAACACATGGAACGATGCTGCGTAATTTTCTATTTAACAATAATTCGGCCGGCGATGGCAATTCACTGTTTATGGGCGTATATTAATACATTAGTATTCTAACAAGCCAAGGTTAAATTCCGAATTATTGTACATTGTTTTTTTCATTAAGTTTTTTATTGTCTGTATCGCTCTTTCGACTTGACCATTTGGTTGGGGATACCTGGGAGAGGATGTGACATGCTGGAACTTCCAATCACGAGAGAATTCTCTGAAAACATTCATAATCAGTTTATAATGTGTTCAGATCGCAAAGAGTTCAATTCTGATATCTCAATAAACTTACTGTAATAGTCTATTACGATCATATACATATGACTTGCCACCACAGTGGAATATATCAGTACCTACTTTGCACCAAGGTCTCATTGGCACCTCATGAGGAATTAGAGGTTATTTTACATTTTGATTTCTATAAGTTAAGCATGCCTGGCAATGGAATAAAAAGTTTGTATATAAAGTTAAATGTATATGGCTGCAAACGCAATAACATCCGTTGTAGACGAGAGGGGGCAGTGGCCAAAAGGTTTGTTAATAATACTTACGAGTGGCTTGTGATCAGTTTCCACCGTTACATCGGTGCGACCAAAGATGTAAGAATAGAATTTCTCACATGCAAACACACAATCGTACAATTCCTTCTCAGTTTGGGCGTAAGATTGCTCTGTTTTTGTAAGTGACTTTGAAGCTCCCATGCCTATCTTACACGCATCTACCGACAATACAATCGGTTTATTTCTATCATAAAACTGAAGAACTGGTGGACTTAGCAAACGTTTTTTATATTTTGTAAACACTCATCATGTTTCTTCTCCCAGTGCCATCCTACATTTTTTTTAAGTAGCTCTCTTAGCGGATACGTTTTTTGGGATAGATTTGGAACAAAGTTACCTACATAAGTCACAAGTCCTAAAAATATTTCTAACTCTTTGGAGTTTTTTGGAGTTGGCTTATCTCTAATGGCACTTGTATGTTAATTGTCTGGAAGTATACCCTCTTTCGTAATTTTATGACCCAAATACTTAATTTCCGTGAGACCTATTTTACATTTTTCTCTATTTAATTTGATGTTAATTTCACGACACCGCCGCAATACAGTTCGTAATCTCTCATCGTGGTGCTCCTTTGTGTCAGCATAAATCAAAATATCATCAACAAACAGTAAAACACCCTCTATATCGTCCAAATGCTCATATAAGCGCTTATGAAAAATTTCAGATGCAGATGAAATTCCATTAGGCATTCGTGGAAATGTATATCTACCAAATATTGTATTAAAAGTACACAAATCCGTACCAGTAGAGTGTAACTTAATTTGCCAAAAACCTTGTTTCGCATCTAAAGTACTAAACAAATTTGCACTCGATAAATTTGCAGTAATTTCTTCAAATGTGGGTAATTTAAAATGTTCACGTTTGATTGCCTTATTGAGTTCTCGTGGGCCCAGGCATACACGGCTCCTACCGGCTGCGCCATGTCAAAGTAGGTATGTAAGGCGACGTGTAAATAACAGACGAGATCCGAGTTAACACTGTTTTTATTTCCATTTCATATCATGCAGTAAGTGAATAGGTGATACCCGCATTCCTTAATATTATTTTTATAAATACCAACACACACGCGTTATATCTGTACTTAAAAAAGATAGACAGATATATGTGAGTGAACTATGTCTCATAAGGAGGAAAGATTCGAACTGTTGGTAAAAAGAAACAGTCAAATTTGACGTCTCATCTACTGACATCGCGCCGCACGCTGCACGATGGGGTAAAATTTAAAAAAAAATGTATAAAAAGTTCATATATCAGAGCTAACATTTCGGGCTTGGATTGCGGGTTTTGCCCCTATCTTGCAGTGCGCCGCACGGCGCACCTCTTTAATGTGAATCGACACTAAAGTGTCAGCAAAAATTTGTGGACAAGACAATTATTTCTCATTGATCATTATTATGACATTAAGTTACGTAAAGTGAAAAATCTATGTTTGCCTACTCAAAATCTGTCGTTCTTAAATAATTTATCTTGTGATTATTTGTCGCACTTTATGAATGGCGTCCGCAAGGAGCGAGTTGTGCCTTATGATAAAAAGTAAAATGTTGTTCCAAAATGTACATAGAAGTGGTGTTGACTGGAAATGCCACATCCGAACCGAAGAGAACGTTCAGTGAACCGCCTGGTTGGATAAATTGAAGAAAATAGAAACATCACGCATACCGCGCTGGTACGATGCAGCTGGGGATTGGACGTCATGCTATGTCGTGGCACCCCTTAGTACATCACCTGTAGATACAATTGTAGATACACAGCTACACACTTTTTGCGATGAGTCCACCAAGGCTTGTGATTATTTGAGATACTGGATATAAATGTAAAGTAGGTGAACTGATAATTAATGAGATAGAGTAACGCTGCGAGCCTCGCGTTTAAGATATTCTATGGGGTAGTAGGTACCTAGGTTGACGATGACGCTGTCCTGGTCTAAGGCAGTTTGTTTCCCAATAATCACCCCTCTCCAATCTCTGAAAACTCTTGAGCGTGTGAGTAGCTATCAAGTTAGTTACGCATATTTTGTGTGATGCGCAATTTAAGTATTTCCGATCATAGTATAGGAGGCTTGAAGCGGGTCATTTGTTTCAGTCAATTTCTGGCAAAAATCGCCCCAAAAATGGCACTCTGATACCACTCACTGCTCGGAGAACCATGCAACCATGTGGTATGGGTGGAGAGAGAATTGACCCTCTTGCAGTATCCTGTCTGTAGCTTCTACTGCGCATGTGCAACATAGTCCACTCATCCCAAACGATAATACAGCAGTCCTGGATCACCGGAGCTTTGTCGGTGTTAAGTAATACCCTACACAAAAAGTATGTACTAACTTACTAACGACCAATGAGAAATATTTACCCGGTACGTCTTATTGCACCGAGGAAATATATATTTTCCAAGCGTCTCTTTGTTCGACCGTGGATCTTGGGACTATTTGGTAAAACATTAGTATCGTAAAGAGGCAATGCAAAAAATTATCCTTTGGTCAGCATTGGTCTATAAAGGGGTGAGGAAAGAACAGCATTTTTTTTAAATAAAAGCATTTTAATTACTTAATTATCACATTTATTACATTAACTATACTACTTACTTACTAAATATAAACAAAACATTAAACAATATGCACAATCAATGAAAAAATTAAATAAAGAATAGGTACATTTCAATCACATTAAATGAGCTACGTTTGCAGGTACGTTTTCAGATGTCCTGGACGACGGCGGCACTTCCCTTCAAGTGGACGGTCTGACTGTCTAGGCAGTAAATGAAACTCTGTCTTAACTTTTACGACATTAGCAGGTTACAGGAATTCTAGTAATATCAAACTGCCAATTCCGGTTGCGGCCCGGTTCTGATGTGGCTTTCTTGATAACCATCTTGTCAATAAATTGCGGGGGGTTTGCGCAGCATACGTAATTCTTACTTGAAACTGGAAAAAAATAAAATTTTAATACCACTTTTGTCTTTTAAAACCACGCTTTTTGCCTAGCACTAGAATGTGGATGACGATAAGTTCACAAAATTTAACTGTGTTGTCTTTTTCATATAAAAGTTAATTATATTGTTATTACCTACATACCTACTACAAATTATCTACTTAAAGAACCAGCTGTCAAAAACATTATACCAAAGAAATTTATGTCGGAATCTCCTTAACGTATACCACCACCACCATCACAGCCCGTAACAGTCCACTGCAGGACTTAGGGCCTCTCCCACGAAAGGGGAGGTTATTGCCATAATCTCCACGCTTGGCAGGCGGGTTGGAGATCAACGTATACCGTTTTCAAAGATTTTTTGCAAAATGGAGGAGCTGCATTCTTTCCGGGCATCGTAGAGTACTTTAGATCCTGGTAATGTAACAGGATCTCACGAATGTAAAAAAATTTCTGACTGAACGCAGGTGAAACTAATGGAAGATCGCTAGTGTATTGCACTTAGGAACTTGACTGTATTTGTGTTTATTTATTTAATTCAAGTAAGTACATTGTTTTTCCTAATCACCATCGTCCTAGCACTTATTCCGGCCTCTGCCAGGGTCCGCTTTCCTGCCCATTCTTCTCCATTTCGCCCGGTCCTCCGGTATCCTCGAGTCGTAAGCCGTTGGCTCTCGCATCCGACTCAGCGATGTCAATCCATCGCTTCTTGGGTCGCCCACGGGGCCTCTTTCCAGATACCGGCAGGTTCAGGCACCTATTTCCCACGTACATTTTGTTTCTTAATACTGACACAGAACCCGGGTGGGTTTACCTGTGTCGACTTGGCTATTTATCAGATGTATAGGTACAAAACACACAAGTAATACAGACGTACCTATGGCTGATACAATGATTAAAAGTACCTGATGCAATGATACAACGATACTGGAGCATGCCGGGGAGTAGCCGTTGACGACATTGTTTCATTGCTAGGTACTGAGTTTTGACCCTGAAATGATGGAAATAATTATTATGTAGCTCAGGAACATACATTAGATAATGTTTCTTCTAAGTACCTAATACGTATTTACAATGACTCGTATAAAAGCTTTTAATGACAGTTCTTAAATATGAGTGAACCTACCTGAGTTAAAATCGAGGCCTGACAGTGCGAAGGCTGCCTCTGCTTTGAACGTCCTGGCAAATACGGTACGGTACGGTGTATTCCATGTGTCACAGTTTTTTAAACGCCTACCGGAGCCTGAAACAAAGTATTTTGGTTAAAAGTAACATGCTGTGCAGCTATGGAATAGACTTCCCAAGGCTATCCAAGAAAGTCCCACTTTTCCCACTTTTAAGAAGAGAGTAAAAGAACACTTCTTATCTACACAATTATGATAGGTATATGGTATGTATATATTTATGTTATACGTATATATTTATGTATTTATTTGTCTATTAGTATTTAAGGATTTAGCTTAGGTTTTATTAGCTATTTTGTAAACTGTATCTAAGTACATGCTCAAGTACCCGTGTTATTGCTTTCACACCTCTCAGGTTGGCTGGAAGAGATCTCTTGCAGAGATAAGCTCGCCTTTGTGAACTATCTCAAGATTTTAACTCTGTAAAATTTTTCATGTACAATAAAGAATATATCATAATTATTGATAGGTAAGAAAAAGGAAATCTTGTAATGACATTACAATATATTCATACTTTATCTATCTAACTAGTGAAATGACAGGCATGTGATAATTATTATATAGTATGACATCTTAGAGCTTTGTCCTTGTTTTTGCTTTACATTAAACCTAAATGTATGAATTATCGAATTTGTAGGTGTAACAGTAACCACCTTCCATCAGAATTTACTGTTATTTCAAGTAATTGGTAAATACCTCAGTTCTCACTGGACCCATGCTGTCTGAAAGCGGCCGCTAAGTCGATTTCGACGTCCAATTTATGTTTTTGATATTGAGAATTATAGGAAGCTGAAACGAAAATGCACATGATTATCAGTAAAACATCAAAACTTTATATTATAGGAACTAGACTTTGCCCGAAATTAGTTTATTGTAAATTCGGTTATTACGTTCGGACACCATACCACCGGAATCACATTGAATTTCAGGATAAATTATAAATGATGGAACTTGGATTCTACACCACCGCTACAAGTTTCCACTCTAGTAGTAGCCAGTAGTATAACAGCTTTGATCAAATTTTTGTTACACAGTAAACTTAAATGTAAGAATCATAGTATTCATGTGACAGTAAAGTGGGGGTGTCTGTTTGTTTTACTAATATTTCGATTAATTGATAATTACTTATTACCTCAGTTGAAACTGGACCCATGTACTGCAAAGCCGGCTGCTGAGTTGAAACTGGACCCATTAAGTGTCCATGCGACCATTGACAGACACAGCGAGTACGCCTACCGCCCAGTTCTCCAACTACCCTCGACCGACTCGCTTCGCGCCGCCGTTCTACTGGTCACCACCCTCATGCCCTGTGCATGAGTGGTAGTGTCCACCCGCCGCCGCTGCCGATGAAACTCGACGCTCTCGCTGTCTCCAGAGTCAGCAAGTCTGCGCGCGCGCACCACCACGATCGCAATGGAAGAGGGAAGAAGCCCGAAGCCCACCGCAAGTCCCGATTCGCCGCCGCTGATGCAGTCGCCGCTCCTGCCGCGACAGCCCCGGCGAAACGCCCGCCGGAAGAGCTACGTCGTGACGGCCGACCGACCGGCCCGAGCCGCGTTAGCCTCCGCGCTGCCGCTGCCCATCCGCGCCGCTACGCGTACTATCCGCGCCACGGCGCCCGCTATAAGCGCCGAGACGCCTACTCGCGCCGCGCCTATAGCCGCCACAAGGACCACCCGCGCCGCGACGCCGACTATCCGCGCCGCGACGCCCGCTATGAGCGCCGAGCTGCCCACCCGCGCCGCGCCTCAAGCCACCATACCTACGCCGCCCACCCGCGCCGCGACGCCGACCATCCGCGCCGCGACGCCGACCACCCGCACCGCTACGCCACCAACAAGCGTCGTGACGGCCGACCAAGAGGCCTTGTCCGCGCTTATCGAGCAGGTCAACGCGAACCACAGCATGGTCCTCGCCATGGCTGCAAGCCCCGAGAAGGACCGTGCTGCGCTCCTCGCCGCGCTAACAGCCGCCCGCGCCCCGACGCCTACCATCTGCGCCGCGTCGACATCTCCATGCGCCGAGCCGCCTACCCGCGCCGCGCCCCCCACCCCCCGCGCCCAAGCCGCAGGGGTATTACCGACCTCCGTCGCGCCCGCCGCGTTACCCGCTCGCGCCGTCAATACGGCCGCTAGAGCGCCCGCGCCGCCCGCGACCGCAAATGTCACCCCGCCCGCGCCGCCCGCCTCCATCGCCAACACGACGCCCGCCGCGACGCCTGCAGCCACCACCTACCTGCTCCAAGCCGCTCCGCCCGCCAACTACGAATGGTGGATGGATGCCGAGCCCCGACCACCAACAGCGACGCGCCCACGACCGGACAGCTTCGACGACAGCGTCGTCGAGATAGCCAAGAGGCCGCGCCCCGAGGTCACCCCGGAAGCGCCGCCCTCTCCGACGCCGTCGAACCTACGAGTCCACTCGCCGCCGCAAGCACCTGGTAGCAGCGTCGACCATCCATCGGCGGAATTCCACCCAATGATGGACTCGACGCGCTACACAGTACGAGAAGCCCGCCGTAGCTACGCCGAACTGGCGGCAACCCCGCCGCCCGCGCGCCGAGCTACACCCCCGCTGCCGCCCACGCCCACTGCAACGCCTACAGCGCCGGAGAAGCCCCCGCGCAGCCACTACCCACCCATGCGCAAATTAAACTCCGACTGGGCTACACCCCGCACGCAAGGGCTTTTAAGTCCGGCGTGCGCTTCCTGCCGCGCGAAGCGGACGAGTTTCGCGCGGTACAGCGCTACTTGATTGAAGCCCGTCAAGCCGACCCTGGTGTGCAGTTCGTCTGCTACACTCCAGGGGACGAACTGCCCACCAAGGTAGCCATCAGAGGGCTCCCCAAAGATACCCCCGCCCAAGAACTGGCAGAAGACCTCGCGCGCCACGGATTCGAGATGGTCCACAGCCGCAACATCCCGGCGAAGAATGGCAGAGCGGGGTGCCTCATCTTCGCCCAATTTAAGCGCCTAAAGATGGAAGACCTCGAGCGCCTCTACGCACTGACGGAGCTCCTGTGCATGCCCGGCGTCACCATCGAAGGATGGCGCGGCCGCCAGGGGCCCGCTCAGTGCCACCGCTGCCAAGGATTCGGGCACTCGTCGAGGACCTGCTATCGAGCCGCGCGCTGTGTGCGCTGCGGGCTCGAGCACGCCGCCTCCGACTGCCCGAGGCCCCGAGACGAGCCACCGACCTGCGCAAACTGCGGAGGAGGGCACACGGCGAACGACCGTCGCTGCCCCCGCCTGCGCCGCGAGGCTAGGCGGCGAAGCAAGCCGATGCCGCCACCGCTCCCCGGATGGGTAGTAGCGACGCCTCCCCCGCACCGCCCGCACCCACCACCACCATCAAGACCCCACGCGACCCTACAGCCGCCAGCGAACCCGGACCC
Organism: Blastobasis adustella; assembly: GCA_907269095.1. Lineage (NCBI taxonomy): Eukaryota > Metazoa > Arthropoda > Insecta > Lepidoptera > Blastobasidae > Blastobasis > Blastobasis adustella. The sequence continues at coordinate 13,944,050 of OU026117.1, read as the reverse complement.
GACCCGCGACGCAGTCCCCGCGAGAGCGACGCGCCGCCGAGGAGGGAGAAACCGACGCCGCAACGCACAATCGGCAAACAACGCGCCGCGAGCCGCGCCCTGCGCGCCGCCTGCCGCCCCCCCGCCCCCTCGCGCCGCCACGCCGTACCAGCGCAGCCGCGAAGACCGCCGAGACCCGGCGTGGCCCACCGTGGACGCCCCGACGCAAGACGTAGGGCGCGATTGCGCCGCGGCGCCCACGCGTAGCCCACCACCAAGAAGACCACAGACCGAAGCGTGTGCTGGATGCGTCCGCACCGCTTCCCAGACGATTCTCGTCATCAACGCCGTCAGGGAGATCTGCATGGGGCTCCGCGTCGCACTCGAGAGAGGAGCTGACGCGAGCCCGGTGCTGGACGAAGGCATCCGGGCCCTGTGGGAGCTCGAGATGCCCCTGGCGGCCGCTGATGACACAACCTACGACTAAACATCACCCCATTGACCTACCAGGCTGTGCCCTGGTCGAGAAGCCGCCCGGGCACGAGGTCCACGACCTCATACGCCCGCAGACCCTTTCCCCGTAAACACGAGGAAAAGAAGACCCGGAAAAACCATTGACAATTCGGATACAAACATCACAACCCATAACAGTCCACGGCTAGACTTAGGACCTTTTAGGGTTCATAACATGAGCTGCATAACAAAAAAAATTAGGCATCCATTAGTTATTTTAGTGGATACCGTCAGGTATCTAATTAAAAAAAAACCGGCGTATCGCCTATGAGAAGATTCGAGTACTTTTAGGTATTGATATGACCAAACTCAAATATCTTACATCAACATTTAAAAGTTAGAAAACTTCGTAGTCACTGGATAATTCACGAACCCACCCTAGGACAGAAACGGACTCGAGTTGATTAGTGTAAAAAAATGTTTTTTTTTTTAATATTTGGACTAGCCAGGCATTTGACCGCCATCTCACCTGGTGGTAAGTGACGATGCGGCCGATGATGGAGCATGCCTATCTAGGAACAGTCTATTCACTCTGGTCTTGAAATCGTCTAGGTTATAATGATAAGGGAACACACTCGCGGGTAATGCGTTCCATTCTTAATTATTATTATTTAGACATGCCATATTCTAAATTATTATTATGACATTTTGTACTGTGAGTTACTACTGACATTTTATATTTGATGGGTAATTTAATTTAAAATTTTGACATGATAATTTTAGTAATCTATTGGATATACTAATGTAGTTTGTAAGTCAAGAATGTTTTACTAACACTAATATGGACATTGTCTGAAATTTTTATTTTTATTTTTTTTATTTTTTATTGAATTTGTGGATCCCGTCTAAACACGAGTTGCTGTAAATTGGGTGATAGGCTCTGTTCGTTATTGCTGCATCTGGCATGGTCAAGTAGTTAGAATTTACGACTGCACTAAATAATATGTCAGTGCATTCTTTTAACCCCAAAAACAGTCCCTGTGTTATGAACTTGAGAGTTTGACGTTTACATCCGCGTGTGCATTTATGATCTGTCTGTTGTCTCTGTGGTGTCGTCAATTTTAATGCGTATTTTATATTTGAAAGCCAATTTAATTTAGATATTCTCCAGCTTTGTTTCTTCAAAATTGGTTTATATCACTTTATTGTACATTAAAGGAGATTGTTTTAGTTGCTTAGGAAATAAACATTTGAATGTACATAAACAATGTCGGGATTTTCTACGTCTCTCGGTTAGTATCGGGTAGTTTGTAAAATTTAACTTCAAAAACGAAATATTTTAATCAGAATTTTTACATAAATTGTCTTTTTTTAATATACTTCAAAAAGGATCACTATTTACAATCGAATTAAATATAATATTATCATTGTAAATACAATTAATACATAATAATGTGTACAGGGTAGGAATGAAATTTAGTACGTAGAAGTAACGTTTAAATTGAACGTTTTTCTGGTTTGTTGTTCATCACGTAAGGCATTTTTTTAGGTTAGAAATTTTTTGCCTTTTGGATATTTTCCAGATTAGACACTACTATCGTAAAGATGCAATGGCTAATAATTATCCATTGTTCAGCAATAGTCTTATATACAGGGTGATTCATAATATATGTATAAAGCCGTGAACTGGGTGGAGTGCTACACGTATTAAAACGATAGGTACAATCATTTTTTTCTTGCGTGGAATAGTTAGCGGGAAAATGACTATCGAACTTTTTCTTTTTCAATGTCGATAATGACATTTTAAAAACGAAAGACCGCATCTCTAGAAATCAGTTGTAATAGGTTAATCAATCGCCGACAAACGCCCCGCCCCGCCACGGTCCGAGGCGAGCCGGCCTGTGGCGGTGCCTTTGATCTACGGCGCGGCTTCCATTGACGAAATTTACCTACTTTCGTGTCGTGTTCGTTCATTCGATTTAGTTGTTCACTTGAAATAGAGCTGCGCTTCAACGTAGTCGATATGATTATTTTTCTTTAAAAACGAAGATTTTTTAATGAAAATTAAAATTCAATGTCCGGATAATTTGAAGTCGCTAGTGTACTCTTTGCAAGCTATACTTTAACACCATTTCGGCTTTATACATGTATTACGTAACACCCTGTATAGAGAGAACCGCTTGTTAAATAATAAAGGTTTTAATTAATTACTAATATTTTATTACATTAACTCTGTTACACCTCTCTCTCTCTCTCTCTCTTACTCTTACACTACTTAATACATACAAAAATTTTAAACAATATACACAATAAATAAAGAAAATAAAATAAAATAATAAATACATTTTTAACACATAGGCCACTTCTGCAGGTATTACATTTCAGATGTCATGGACGACAGAGCTACTTTCCATGAAGTCATCGTCAACGGATATAGGTACCTATATCCGCTGGCAGTACATTATGTAATACCCGTCCCAATTTTTCCAATGTAGCATTTGTTAAATGTGCATATCCATGGGCGTCAACATTAGAGTATAACTCCTTGTCCAATTCATCTAAGTCTTGTTTTAGGCGATTGTGCGCAGAGGTAGATTGTGATGTATCTTTGTGAATTGAACGCCTTGGTATGTAAGGTACGGAACGACAGACTCCACGGGTTAATGTTTGTTGAATCTTTACCGGAGCCTGAAACAAAGTATTTTGGTAAAATATTTTATTGATACGAAAGAAAAACAAAATCTATATAAATTTTTATACTGTAAGTATCTAACTAGTGAAATGACAGGCATGTGATAATTATTATGTGGTATAACATCTTGGAGCTTTGTCCTCGTTGTTGCTTTATATTAAAACTAAATTTATGAATCATAGAATTTGTCGGTGTAACAGTAACCATTTTCCATCAGAATTGACTATTATTTAGAGTAAATGGTACATACCTGAGTTAAAACGAAACCTCTGCAGTGTGAAGGCGGCCGCTGAGTCGATTTCGACGTCCAATTTACTTTTTCGACACTGGGAGTTATAGGAGACTGAAACGAATATGCACATGGATTATCAGTAAAACATCAAAACTTTCAATGACATTAAATTATAGTGAGTAGTCTTTGCCCGCAATTCGTTTATTGCAAATTCGGTTATTACCTACGTTTCGGACACCATGCCACGGGAACCACATTGAATTTCAGGATAAATTATATATGATGGAACTTGGATTCTACACCACCGCTACAAGTTTCCACTCTAGTAGTAGCCAGTGTGGTATGACAGCTTTGATATAATTTTTGTTACATAATTAACTTAAATGTATGAATCATAGTATTCATGTGACTATAAAGTGGGGGTGTCTGTTTGTTTTAATGAAATATCGATTAATTGATAATTACTTTTTGCAAAGCCGGCTGCAAAGTTGAAACTGGACCCATACTGTGCCCATGCGTCAGCTGAGGCGTCGGATGCGACCATTGGCAATTCGGATATAAACCCTGAAATTATAAAAATACATAAACATTTAAAAGTTAGAAAACTTTGTAGTTACTGGATTCTTCATAAGCCCACCCTTGGATCCACGACAAAAATGGACTTGAGTTGATTAGTGTAAAAAATGTTGTTGATATACACACTTGTTGAAGTACATTATATTCGAAGGCGACAACAAACCAACAAAATTTAGTGAAATTGAGTGAGACATGAATGTTCAAGTAGGTACATACTTTACCGGAGCCTGAAATAATATTTTGGTAAAATATTTTATCGATAGGAAACAAAAACAAAATCTTGTAATGATATTACAATAGTTTTATACTATAATTATCTAACTGGTGAAATGACAGGCATGTGATAATTATTATGTGGTATAACATCTTGGAGCTTTGTCCTCGTTTTTGCTTTATATTAAAACTAAATTTATGAATCATAGAATTCGTCGGTGTAACAGTAACCATTTTCCATCAGAATTGACTATTATTTAAAGTAAATGGTACATACCTGAGTTAAAACGGAACCTCTGCAGTGTAAAGGCGGCCGCTGAGTCGATTTCGACGTCCAATTTACTTTTTCGACACTGGGAGTTATAGGAGACTGAAACGAATGGATTATCAGTAAAACATCAGAACTTTCAATGATATTATATTATAGGAACTAGTTTTTGACCGCAAATCGTTTATTATAAATTCGGTTATTACGTTTCGGACATCATCCCGCGGGAACCACATGGAATTTCAGGATAAATTATAGATAATGGAACAAAGGTAACTTTATTTTTACACCACTGCTTAAAATTTCCACTCTAGTAATAGAGCCAGCAGTATGTAACGGCTTTGTTCTAATTTGTGTTACAGGTTCAATTTAAATGTATGAATCATAGAAATAATGCGACAGTTACCACTTTCCATCAAATGAGGGTGTCAGTTGGTTTGGCTGTTTTTTCGAGTAATTGATAATTACTTATTACCTGAGTTGAAACTGGACCCACGTACTGCAAAGTCGGCCGCTGAGTTAAAACTGGACCCACATAGTGCCCAGGCGACTGCTGAGGTAAAACTGGACCGCTATAGTGTCTAGGCGACTGCTGAGCTAACACTGGGCTCATGCAGTGCCCAGACGTCCGCTGAGAATTTGAATATGGGCCCTGAAATGATGAATATATATGAAAACAAGTTCGAACTGTTTTTAACATCATCATGGCACAGTCCAGTACAGGACTTAGAGCCTCTACGTTCATAATATAGGCTGTGTTAAATGTTTAACAAAAATTAAGCACCCACAAGTCATTTTATTTAAGTAAAATACGGCAATTTCATTATGTAACAGCTACTACAACAATATATACAGCGCACTGAAAGTTTTACGCTCCAGGCCGCTCATAAATGTTTGAATTGCGAAAGGTATATTTTTTAAACGGAACTTAATCATTGGTTTACAAATTTACAGGAAATCGCGAGTCAATTGTTTTTTTTCACAAGTAGAAGTTAGTTGTCCATATTAAATATGGAAAAGATTTTAAGGCGATGAATTTTTATGATTTTCAAAGTTCAGGTCTCCGCAAGACTGAACTGCTCGTCCTTAAAATGATTTTAGGAGGGATGAACTCATGTTAGCACCGTAAGGCGTTAGTACGCTGAATTTGATCGTAGCCGTGTATCTCTCCATGCTATAATGGAACTGGATATATAATCTAACTTGGGTTCTACACCATCACCATACAGTAGTATAACAGCTGTCAACAATCATAGAATTCATGCGATAGTAACGATTTAATATAAAGTGGGTGTCTGTTTGTTTGTCGTATATTTTGAGTTATTTATAATAAATTATTACCTGAGTTGAAACTGGACCCATGTGGTGCAAACACGGCTGCTGAGTTAAACCTGAACCCACATAGTGTCCTGGCGACTGTTGTGGTAAAGCAGGACCCATATAGTATCCAGGCGACTGCTGTGGTAAAAATGGACCCAGAAGGTGCCCCGATGACCACTGCGATGAAACTGGGCTCATACAATGTCCAGGCGTCGGCTGAGGTAACACTGGACCCATATAGTGCCCAGGCGACCGTTGAGAATTTGGACAATATGTGCCCTGAAATAATGAAAATATATTAAAACAAGTTGTAACTGTTCTTAACATCAACATCATAGCCCATAACAGTCCACTGCAGGACTTAGGGCCTCTTAGGGTTCTTAACATGACCTGGGTTAAATGTAGAAAAAAAAATTAAGCTCCCATAAGTTATTTACTGATAACACAGCTATTACATCAATTCAGAGCACATTGAAAGTTCTGCGCTCCTGGCTGCTCATAAATATTTGTATTTCAAATGTTATATTTCTTAAAATATAGGAATTTAAATCATTGATTTATAACGAATTGGCGGGAAATCGCGTGTCAATTGTTTTTTATCACAAGTTGAAATTCGTTGCAGAAAGAAGGCAACAGTCTTCTGAATGGGTGTTCGATGGCGACAGCAAACCAACAAAATGTAGTGAAATTGAGTGAGACATGAATATTCAAGTGAGTACAAACTTGATTTTGAACATTTTTCAACAACGCTGACCCTGCATTAGCCGGGGTTAACGCTAGGATGATGATTATGATAACATAAATTTTAAAGTCGGTAACCTAATATGTTAGTAAAATACAAATAAAATAAATGCTCTACATACCTGATTTTCAACAACAACGGGATTCGACAGCCACCGTCCACGTTCGGTATTGAAACTGAGTCGGGTATTATTGCACGGATTCATTTTAATATTAATAATTATTCTTAGCAAACTAAGGTCTGAATTGGACAAGCGTACTTTGCAGAATGCAATTGCTAAATTTTGAGACTTTTTATTTATACTTATATAGGTAACTACCCCTAAACCCCAATCCTTTAATCAGATTTTTTACCTGCGCGTGGTGCCTCTTGCGCTTTAGTTATCTCTGACGTATACTGATAAGCATTTGTACCTAATGACTGGCCTCAGGCCCGTTGTTACCGACCACCGTAACTATGCCAAAAAAGTTTGTGGCAATTTCGCAACGCACAAATAAATAGTGACGAGCCAATTTGTAACAACGCAATTATTTGGTTTAAGGTGCGTACAAAAAAATATTTAAATAATATGAAAATTAGTCTATTTATGTGGCTACGCCTGTGGAATAATCTTTCAGTTTACTAATAACACATGATCTTAGTATTATGAAATAAATTGATCTAACCAATTTATAACTTTAGGTATATCTAATCGAGGGACATGTCCGTCCATTTCCCAGCCATTATACAGGTTCTAAATGTAACTCCTTTTTGCGATGTGATTTCAATATTATAGACATAGACATAGACATAGACGTATCTTTATTTGGTCCAATAACACATTAAAAAAAAACTTAGAACTAAAAAATATGACTAAAACTTTTTTTATTGCCTAGGGAAGCGGTCGGGCGGACGATCCAACTGTTGGAAAGCGGTGACCATCGTCCAGGACATCTGTAACATAAGGGGTGTGGGTGCGGTGCCGGCCTTTGCGGTACTTCGGGAGGGACTTCATTTCTTATACATGCGCTGTAAAAAGACTCGCAATGCCCGTACGTTAGTTGAATGCCAGGCATGCAGGTGGTGTGGATGAAAGGTGCTAACGAACGCGGCGAAATGCTTCGTGCGCACAGCAGTCATACTTAATACGCATGTAAGAAAATCCCAACATCGAATAACAAAATCAAATTTCAAATTAAAGATGGAAGAGGTAAAGATCGAATTTCCGATGTTCAGTGGATAGTTAGTACAATGCTATATTAAATTTTAGAAATTGATAGCATTGTTTGTAAAAGTGATAGTGGTAGTTCAAGTGGGAGACAGATCTGATATTTTATATTTTGAATTTAAAAATATGTATAATTATTTATTTTATTATTCAAATTTGGCTAAAATAATGGAAATTCTATTTTTTATTATAATTTTTCACATTAATTTCACATTATTATATCCCAATAATAGATAATATCTAAGATTGAACTCAAAATTACCCATAATGTGTAAAATCCCCAAGTCTTCCATTCATGGGCGTTGTATAGGACAAGCAATATTATAAAGACATACGTGGAGATCCAACGGCAACGGCAAAAACTCTCCTCTGATGTGGTGGAGGCTCAACACCGACTGTCAACTACTATAGACTGTTAATGACTATTAAGTAAAGACTGTTTATGTGTGTGATAAAAATAAAAAAGGATATTAATGTTTATTACTGTTTTAAATCTTTCATAGTATTGTTTGACTAGGGCTTGCAAGATGAAAATTCGAATATTCGAATTATTCGAATATAAGCCTCATTTAAATATTTGAATAGTTATTTAAGTAAAATTCGAATATTTTTAAACAATCAGAATTTACGTGCTCGTGTCTTAATTTTGTGGTATTTAATCAAACGGATTGTGTAAACGCACCCATCGAATGCTCGGTGACGCGTGTCTGAGTATTTTGGTATGCGAAACGCATTCTGTCCGACGTAATGTTTTAGTTTACATACAATTTTATATTAATTAGTATCACTTTTCTCATGATATAAAATTATTTCCATTTTGTTGTTAATTCAATAATCGTTTAGCATCCTAATCTCAAAAATACCTAATCTTAGGATCTCACTAACCTAATGCTACCTCCTTACCCTCACGAGGGCATCGCGAGGCGTCTTCGAGCTTGCTTTGGTACAGGTACTTTGTATTTTACTGTGTTCGGGACTACACGGGAGGGAATTGCGAGGCAAGGAGACCGAGTTAAGGTTAATATTTAAAGTTACCTTTAATTTTTGTCTGTGTTTAGTAATTGAATTATGGTTTATACTATTAGCAAATGTTTTTAAAGGTGCGGCAAATCGCTTTCTATAGCTTAATGATATAAAATAAAGCCGTTAAATCGAAAAAGTTATATTCGCCGCCAGGCGGCGTCGTTTTGTGTTTTTGTGATTTTTACTTTTCATTGCTTTGTTTTATATTGTTAACATGTAGAAATTCACGCTCATTTTATACATGTGCTAACGGTCAATTGCACAAACTAGACATTTAAAACGTAGTTAATAGCCTGATTCCAGATTTTACAATATTTCGAATAATATTCGAATATCACTATCAAAAATATTCGAATACTTAAACTTTCGACTATTTGCAGGCCCTAACTATGACACATAACAAAAATTATTGAAGTTCATAGGTTGGTTTGAATGTTTTTAGCAAACGGCTTGTATATATATCCTATTGTCTTAACTTTTGTATCGTTTATAGGCAAATTTGATTACCAACTCTTTGACCAAAAATTCTTAGCCGGCGACTATTAGTTACTTTTTATCGATTATTGAAAATAGCATATCTGTCCCATACAAATTCCAACTATTTAGGTAATATGGGAAGCATTTCGTGGCAAGAATTAGATTATATACATGGGTCAAATTATTAACTATCACTTGAAAATTTAATGAGCGCATTTAGTGAATCACAGTGATTTTAAAATTTTAACGTGGCCAGGGCGACCTCAAACTTGAACCAAGACAATAATATAATAATTATTAACACACAATACATATTACAACGAAATGCTTGCCGCGTTACCTCCGTCATAGTGGTTTAATTGTAGCAGACATGATATTTTTTTAAATCGAAAATATATTGCTAAAAGTTGCTGGCTAGTGATTTTTGGCCAAAGAGTTTGTAAAAAAAGGATGCTGTCTAGCGGTTCATAGAAGGTGTTCACTAAGATCCAGCCGGTACAAAGTGAATGATAATTTGAAGAATGTAAAATACGGAACTCGTATCAGTTGAAAAAGAAATCCAAGTCTACCCAATTTCTTTTTTTTATTTCCATTTTTTTGCAACACTCATACAAGCACTGGAACAAGCCGTAGAGTAAATGACTAAAAACTTATCCTTTTACGCCCGATGTAAGGAGTTTCTTTCGTCATAGCCAAGAGACACCAATGAGGAAATAAAAAAACTCCTTTTAAGAGAAGATGTCTATGTTAAATAATGCGTGTGATGCGCCCGCATTGAAAAAAACAATGCGGCCTGACATACCCTTTGATGGTACATAAAATGGCCGACGGATGTGCCCAAAAAGAACTGGCTTAGGAACTAGATTTTCCTAGCATTAGTAAATGGCTATCTTGGCTCGCCTGAGTGTCTCGGATGAGTTTTCGCACGTCTATCAAGTAGTTACAGTGGAGCGACTGCCACCTGGCTTCCGTGACCCTGTTATCAGGGGAACGAAAATATTGGATCATGGTTACGCATTTAGTCACCGTAACATGCAGGTTTAATCACGATGTTTTCTCTGACCGTAAGGTTAGTGTTAAACTAATGTACAGTCGAGGATACTGAATGCTTATCAGTTTAGGTGTCTTCTTAATTTGTTCGCATAATGATATTAATGATAAACCACAAGTCGGGAAATAGTAACACGGCCAATTTCAAACTTATGTCAACTGACTAAACATTCAGTTTCGTCGACTGTACATAACTCAGGAAAGATTCATTGGCGGCGTTGAGGTTCAAACCCGGGAAGTAGGAGTACGAGTCTGACCCCTTAACCCATTAGACTACCGACGCGTAACATAATGTGGTGAATTAGTTCGCTTATGGCCTTACTGCCAGGCCACATCGCCGGTCCTCCTTTCAGAGTAAGGAGTTTCTTTCGTCATTGGTGGCCATGGACTTATCATATTTAACAGGACCGAAAACTCTCCAAAATTACAATTGCGAAAAGCAATCTTATGTTAATACACTATTGTCTATTTTGCGTTGTCAGTGGCAAAGAGGCTAACCCGAGCCGAGAGGGACAGGGAGCACAGAGGCCGAGTGTCCCGCTGTTGTGCTTGCCAGCCTTAAAAGATGACATAATTGAAAGTTTGTGCCCTAATAACTCCATGACATCTTGCCCTTCCTGAACCTTTGCTTTATAAAATTATACTTTTTTCATTCCTGTACTTATTTATTATGCAATAAAAAATTTACATACAGACTTTAAAAACCATTTTTTTAAACCATGAAACCATACTTTTTATTTCTACAGGTAACCCTTTGAAATTGTAATGGATGCGTGACAGCTTGATCCGTAGAGGGAGAAAAATATAGAGATGACAAACTAATAATAATACCATGCATGAACGAGATCACAACATACAAAATATACTTGGAACGCAAAGGACAAAGACATTTATTTTTGTACTTGTCCTAATATCAGTTTTGTTTGTTTTGTTTGTTTACTTTTGGCAATCGGGTCAGATAAGTTTTTGCATCCATTATATTTTTTTGGGTGTATTCATAATTTTATACACGTTTTCATGCCTGTGCGTTATATGGATAACACAGGTTTGAGTATTGGAAAACCTTCAAGTTTGCAGTGTTATACTGCTTTACCTAAGTGTAAAGCAATGGAAATCCTACTTTTCAGTCACAGCAACGGAAAGAAAACTTTAATTATGAACCATTGCTATGGAAAACAAAATAACAAAATGTAAAACCTAATCTTAATTTCTATTGTCAAAATTAAAATAACAGTAAGAAATTTATGTTGACACTTGCGTAGACCGTTCGCTTTGGTTACGAGAGGTGGAGACCATTCGTGTCGTGCCAATGGTCGTGCGAACGATTCAAAAATTGTGATTTTGTGATTGCGAACGCTTTTTGTTAGAACGCGAGCGCTCGCGTGGAATCGAACGATTCAAAAATAGCGCCCTAGGAGCATTTAATTTGTACATATATACTCTACGCATGGCCGTATGGTATCCGGCAGAGTAGAATAGCGCCAACCCTTTACACTTGTGGATGTCGAATAAGGCAATTAAGTTTTAGAGGCAAAATATTTAGAGTTTCCGTAGGCTGGACAAAATGGGTAGTAGCCTTTTCCATTGTTATATTAATAAAATTGCAATCTCCTACTTGCCTGCCAAGCGTAGAGATTGTGGCAATCACTTCTCGTTCGTGGCAAAGGCCCTAAGTCCTGCAGTGGACGATGATACTCTAAGCAATCCTTTGTTTAAAACTTTTACCTGCTAGCTATGCTAAGACAATTAAATCTAACATTTCAGTTATCCCAATGTGAACTGATAAGTTTATTGTAGTGGCTGGGTACACCATTGTATTCGGTTATCTACCACGGGGTGGATTTTAAACAATATTTTTAAACAGAAAATTTTAGAATCTATATTATGCATAAATTTCGCAGGACTTCAACTTCAAATCGACTTCAATTACTGTATTTTGTAACATTTAAGAGAGACGCGCTCGCCCATTTAAAAAGAGAAAACGTTTTCGCACCTATAAATAGTACGTAGATACCTATCCGATTTCAATATATTTTAGTAAACTTTTTCATGACAAATCAAAAGGGTAGGTTTCCTGTTTTCAAAATTTGCGATATATTGAAACTAATAGGCACCTGAGAAACCGTAGTTTATCCATTATTAGAAGTAAATAAACAAAAGTAATTAAAAAAAAGCGATACCCACAAACCTAGATTAGAATGTGCTGAATCGATGTTAGATAAGATTTGGTTGGTGTAAAACTATTTCTGCCATAAAGGATAATTTGGCAGCTTGATATCAATTGTGACTAAATGGATTATTGTTTTTTCCCCCGATTACGGCGAAGCAAAAAGAAGGATTATGATTATTACTGGTATATATGTATGTTTATCTGAACAAATAACGATAGATCATCCGCTGGTTATTTAAAAGTCCACTCTATCGATACGTCCACTCTACAGAATTTACCATCCTACCAAATTGGATACTCTGTAAAATTATCCACCCTATATTGCTGTATTGTCAACTATTCCAAATTGTTTGCCAACTGCGTAGTAAAATTTTAAATTTTAAAGTTGCAAATAGCCACCTGTAAAGTCATACCCAGAGATGATGTCACTGCGCAACCCTTGGAGGTGGGCCTAAGTTTAGTGGGCTTAGTAAAGGTTTCACTCAAGGTCGACTCTGATCAACCTCAAGCCTATTAAACTCAAGACCAGGTCTAAGTCAAAGCTTAGGTTACAATCAGTCTCGAGGTCCCCAACGTTGACGAATGAGTGCAATCGGGAATAGGAAGATTTTCCACATATTCGTCAATTTCGATTATCAATAACATCGAAAAATTCGTTTTTGCTTCGGTGACAGCTGTCAAACCTAAAGCTGAAACAATTTTCGAAATCCGTTCAGAAGGTCGGTGCTTACCCCGACTTTCTGATGTAGTGAACATTCTGTTACAGTGGTTATTCTGATACAGTAGATATACTGCTAAAGTGGACGTTTTGATACAGTGGATACTCGTAAAGAGTGGTCGTTCTGATACAGTAGATATTCGTATAGAGTGAACATTTAATATAGGGGACTATATGGTCGTGTGGTGTCCGGCAGAGTAGAAAAGCACCAAACCGTTATATTCGTGGGTGTCGTACAAGGCGACTAATGTTTTCGAGGCAAAAGATCCAGTCTCCGTAGGCTAGAAAATGGGCAACAGCGTTTTCTCTGTTTGTCGAATTTAGAACACTGCGATCTCCAACCCGCCTGCCAAGCGTGGAGATTATTGCAATAGCCTACCCTTTCGTAAGAGAGGCCCTAAGTCCTGCAGTGGACTGTTATGGGCTGTGGTGATGATGATATGAAAATTAAGGATTTTGACTACACAGAAAACGCATCATCACATTACCTAATTCTAAGTGTCCACCAGGGTTGTGGCATCTAAATCGTCTAACATCAAACCAGCCATTGTGTTGGACCATGACCTTGATGACCTATCTGACAGTACCTACATGATGACAATCCAAACAAATTACCTAATCGTTTTTTGGGGGGGACGAATAGATACCAGTAGTTATATTACTACTCAGTATATTTCAAATCTATGGGTTGACAACAGAGCATCTTCGACTCTAATTCATCCAATTGTTGGTGTGTTGACTATAACATTTTATGGTTGGCTAATGTGCGAATTGGTAGTTTGCGATGCTTCTTTCAAATAGTCGGTTTTGGTCTGAATTGAGCCTGGTTCTGCCGCGGCTTGCTTATTAAAAATATTGTTAACTGTAAAAAGTAGAACAACTTTTTGAAATATGTGCGTTTTTAATAATTGTATCTTTAAAAGCCTTCTATTCTAACTGCCTACAAATAGCATGAGTAATGATAATTTCATAAATTATTTTCACGACACAGTTCTTGAATTTTGAACTTCTAACTCTCGTACCTAACACAATTCCGACTGAGGTTAGAGTGTTTCAATTCAGACTGAGTTTAGAGTGTTTCCGTGTCACAGCAAATTAAAAAAGTCGCAACTGGTCTTCGAAAATTGTTTCGTTATGACGAAGCTGCATTGCATTGCATTCTATCCTACTGTAAAGCAACATGAGCAGGATTGTCGAATTTTAGCAGAAATTCTGACTGAACGCGAGTAAACACAGCGGGGGACCGCTATCCGACTAATATTATAAATGCTACAGTTTGTGTGTGTGGTATGTTTGTTACTTGTACAGGTTTGGAGGAAATTTAACTAGATTAGATAGGTAGCTAGATTAGGGTCTGGAAAACCAATTTATATCTGGAATGTACCCAGTGTTCCAAAACAGACTTACCGGCTCAATGTTGCCACGGGCGGCGGCCTCATTTTTCTCAAATGTATTTATTGTTATTTGTATTTTCTACGACGTTCATAAGAGTTAAATTGTAAGACCTAAATTGAATAAAATTATTTGACTTTGACTTTGACTTTGAAATATATAAACGCTACTTTTTATCTCCCTCAGCCCCACTTATAAAGTGTTCATGCGGGCGAAGCAACGGGCAGAAATCTAGTGCTGTAATAAAATGTTAACTAAAATGCTACTGGAATTAATGTTACGTTAAAATAAATAGAGTACAGTAGGTTATGCCTGTGGTTATACTTTACTTGGTACTTGAGCACGTTAGGGTTTAGAGAGTTCGGCTGCTGAGGACACAATGCTTAATAACAAATGTTTTCAAGTGTGTGTCAGTGCCGATATGTGGACATTTACATACACGGGTGTTTCGCCAGGCCCCGTCTTACCTCGCGACCCCCTCATGCCCACCATACCCTTACAAACACATTTAATGTAAAATTTGTTGACCAAGCCTTGTCAGCTCATAGATATCGGTTTCACTGTGTTAACAGATCTCATGAAAAGCCAAGCTATTAACACAAAGCCTAACTTTACGAATACCTACATTTTGGTGAAACTATAGCGTTTTATAGATTCAACATCAGCCCAGACCGTCGCGACGGTCTAGCACTGAATTCAGCCTACGTGTCATGCAATAGTTCTATGAAACTACCAAGCCATACTTTCTGATTTTTGTCAAAGGATTGACCAACGCACTCGGTCGAAACCAAGTGTACACGATGGAATGAACATTTGTTGTATTTAGGCTAAACTCTAGCTTGTACCTATGTTTTATGTATTATTTCATTTGGCATGCATTTTTCTTTAATACTTACCCGTTACAAACATACAAACATACATTTTGTTTCCTGATATTGTGTAGCGCCGTTCAATAACTCTACTGGTAGCGCTCTCTATGAGAAATTAATGTGAAACTTATTTTTATAATGTTAAATGTGGGTGCGCTTAAAAATTAATGAACATTTGATACTGTGAGATTGTGCTATATCCCGACGTGTTAGAGTCTGTGAATGTTCTACAATAAGCGATTAGAAGCTAATTTAGCAATTGTGAAGGCTGAAGAAGCTGTGCATCAGTGTGAAATCGAGCCCGTGCCTGAGCATGAAAGCCAGAGTGATGCAGCAGTACAGGAGCAAACCTCTTTTCAAAATTCAAAATTACTTTATTGAGTAGGATATCACATATCTCTTTCAATCGTCAAAGAGGAGGGGGTAGGAAATAAGGAAGGAAACACACAGTGACATGTTGGCCGCCCCATGGCCGCAGCACACCCACCCCCCGCCGACAACGGCCGGACCATATCCGACAATACCAGTGTTAGGTAGCTGCTCCCACCCTACCCTTACCCTGCCCGTAGCCTACCCCTATCCTACCCTACCCACCCCTACCCCGGCCTACCCCTTAACCTAACCTAACCCTACCCCTACTTTTCCCCTATCTTATCCTACGCCATCCCTACCGCAGTCCGCGCAGAGTAGACGCCCCCCAGCCCCGCTACGACCAAAAGACACCGAGTGTGGGAAGGGAAGGAATGTTAATGCCGCTTATTAGGTGGTCCTCCGCGGTAAAGAAACGGCAACAAACCCACAGAGCCTAAGTTAATTCATTTTTCTTTTCTTTTTTTAAATGTCTTATATACTAATACATTATATTTACATACTAATTTTAACTAAATTAATATCTGTTTAAAACTGCAGTTCAGTTCCATGGACTTTTGTCATTCACATATTCAGATATACTATAATAGCTTTTCTGACATAATTTATTTTTATAGTTGCTTTAAATTTATTCAATGGTAAATTCTGTATCTAATCGCGCGAATAGCCCTTTTCTGCAGAACAAATACATTATGCCAGTCGGCAGCGTGTCCCCATAGCAGTATGTGGAAGACTGGCTAGAACGCAGTCAGCAGAATGCCTGTTTGCCGGACACTGAGACAGACCTACCAGGTAAACCTCGACCAGTAGCTTAGAGGCAGGTATCCAACAACTTGCACATACTTTGAAGGATATGGTGCACCAGTCTACGTCTTACCAATATGACCGCCCCATTTCTCGCCTATCTACACCGTGAGAGCTACCTATATTTATTGGCGATTGCGTAGAATGGCTACATTTTAAAAGTGCGTACGAAGAATCCACTAAAATATGTAAACTGAGCGACTCGGAGAATCTATGGCGATTACGATGGGCACTACGTGGTGAAGCTAAAGAGGCTGTCACCGACCTACTGATTGGGAATACCTCGCTTGTTAGCATTATGGAAGCCTTGGAGTTACGATTCGGACGCTCGGAACTCATAATCCACACACTGATTACTAAACCAAACGGATTACATTCGCAGTGCCGAGCTCGCTTCGTCTGTGATATCCAAGTTACCGATCACACTACTAAGTAGGTGGACTGATTTTGCCTATCAAAAGCTGTTAAATGGCGAACCAAAGTTACAGTTATTAGCAACCTTTTTAAAACAAGAGGCAAAAATTATTTCCGTCGAACAAAATAAGCCCTTGCCCTTGACCGACACAGCGGGCCAACGATCAGCTAGTGATAATAAGACGAGAAATTATACTGTTTCTGCGACCACTACCGTGTCCGGCGATACACTATACCTATTTTGTAAGAAGCCTAACCACTCTCTAGCCGACTGTAATCAATTTAAACTTGTGTTATTGTTGTCTATCCAAGCGTCATGATAAGGGAACTAGTTGTCCTTCACCCGTGTGCGACATAGACGACTGCGGGCTGGCGCATCACCGCCTGCTGCACTGGAGCTGCGTGTCGCCGACGCTGCGCCGTATTCGCCCGAGCAGCCCGCCGAAGCAACCGTTGCGCATGTAGCCGCGAACAATAGTGACCTAAGGTTGTCACCTTCAAGTACGACGAACGGAGTGAAGCTTTAACTAAGGACATTGTTTGAAAGTGGTTTCGATGCGATTACGAGGCCCTCATGGTACAATTAAAACGCACGCCCTGCTAGATGACGCGGTATCAGTGTCTATAATTGACTCGAAATTAGCGGAAGAGTTAGGCCTGAAGAGTCATCAGTCTAGTCCTATAAAATTCATTGATGCATTCGGACTTAAAGTGTATCAATCCGACGCGCCTACAGTGTGTGCTCAAATAAGTGGAAATCAATTTGACAATTATTATGAAATTAAGTTCAGAAAAGTGTCTCATATAACTTATGCAAAATTTGTCTGTGTTAGGTGACTATAGGTGTGATTATTTATCGCATATTAAGGATTAGGTCTGTATGGAGCGAGTAGTGCCACAATTATTGATAGGTCAGGATAATTATTTTCTTATCACCCCGCTCGAGATGATTCACGGCGGTAAGAGCCACGCCAAAGCCTATTCATGGCTGCTCCGGACGCCCTTGCTCGCTTGCACATGTAAGTAATGCACATATATTTCATCTCGCTCGAGTACACAAGAATCATCGCAACTTAACGAATTGATAAGAAATTCATTCCGATTCTATAGGTATTTCTACCTGCCGCGCCGTCGCGAGGATACGGCACATTTACGCGCTATTTAAATATTGGATGATACGTCACGATATTTGAGAGATTGCTGGAAGGTGAGAGTAATATATAAAAGTGATAATTTCACTTTTCCAGACAGCTATATGAATGCGTTAGCGCGGCACCAAATATTATTACGAATATTTAATCGTGATCCTGTCTACGCGGACAGATACCGGACGGAAATTAACAAGTTATTTGATGGGAAATACGCTCGAGAACTAAATACACAGGAACTCTCAGCTAATCACGTGTGGTACCTACCTCATTTTGGGGTTCAAAACCCTAATAAGGCATATTACGATTAGTGTATGACGCGGCTGCGAAAGTTAACGATTTGTGCCTAAATGATTTCCTATTAACCGGACCGGATTTGTATAATTCTTTGTTAGGTATTATGCTTTAATTTCGTGAACATTATGTGGCATTTACGGGTGACATTCGTGATATGTATTCGTAATTAAAATACGGCCCGAAGACCAGCACGTACTTCGTTTTCTCTGGCAGGAGTCGAACACCGCCGTGCAATGACCAGTCTATTATTTGGTTCGACATGTTCTCCTTTTATCGCCCAGTACATAAAGAATAAAAACGCCTTAAAACACGAATATATGTACCCTGAGGCCACTGATGTAATTATAATTCAGCATTAAATAGATGATTGCTTATATTCCACTACAAGTGTCAAAAACGCGACTAAATTAATCCACGAAATTTCGGAAATACATAAAAAGGGTGGTTTCGAGATTCGCGGATGGTCTAGTAATGACGTAAACGTAGAGCGGGAGGTGCCGAACGATGCGCTTGCGCCCACGACCGTGCAGTTTAAACACGGAGCTACTAATACGACTGAGCGCACTCTCGGTTTAATGCCATCGACCAGGGCTTCACTATACGCGACCAGGTCCAACAGACGGTCGTCGCCACAAAGGTGGCACGGAGCAAACTGCGTCCGGTCCTCGCTGGCTCGCTACCACTGTGGGCCAAGCTGGGGATCTACAAGACCTACATAAGAACATATTTTTGTTGAGATAACCCTACACCACAAGAAAATATTGCTCGCTGTATTTTATTCTCCTTCTCTCCACATTGACTACTTTAATTCTCTAGAGAGTCTATTGTGCAATATCTGCCCTAATTATGAACATGTTCTCCTATTAGGAGATTTCAACACCTGCCTATTCAAAAATGACCTACGAACGCACAAGCTACAGTCTCTCTTATCCTCCGTCAACCTGCATATACTTCCACTTTCTGCTACCCACCATTCCCCTAACTGTAATCCCTCCCTTCTGGATGTTATGATCACCTCCTCTCTAGACAATATTGCTACCCACGGTCAATTTCCTTCACCTTTTTCTCATCATGACCTAGTCTACCTTTCCCTTAAAACCCGAACCCCTAAACCTAAAACGAAATTTCGAGTCTTGCGTAATTTCAGGGATATCAACCTGGAGGGTCTAAAGCAAGATGCAGCCCATGTTGATTGGAGTACCGTTTATAATGCTGATCACATTGACGCGAAGGTACAAATCTTTCAATCACTCATTTTTACATTATATGATACACATGCCCCCGTCAAAAAAGTTAAGATAAAACATTTCCCTGCGCCATGGATAACACAGGACATCAGGGATTTGATGGCGAAGCGTGACAGTGCCAAACGTCGGTATAATAAATGCCCCTCAGACCGTAACCTAGACCGTTATAAATACCTTAGGAACTCTTGTGGTCGTCTTTGTAGGGATGCCAGGAGGCGACATATTCACAATTCTATCGCTGGATCATCCCCCGCGAAGACATGGACGTTTCTGAGGTCACTGGGGATAGGCAAATCTTCAGACTCCTCCGGGTGCTCTGTTGACCCTAATGCATTAAATAATCACTTCTCTACACCACCGGTGACCTTGGAAGCTAGTGTCAAGGCTCGCACTGTGGGGCAGCTCGATGACCAGCCACGCCCTCTCTGCTCACCCTTTTCCTTTACGACTGTTGCGGAGGAGGACGTTCGAAAGCATATTCTCTCTATTTCTTCAACTGCTGTGGGCAATGATGATATTTCCTCCCGTATGATCTCCATCCTGCTCCCACAACTCTTACCCGTACTCTGCCATATCTTCAACCACTCCTTGGTAATGAGTTGCTTCCCGTCGGCTTGGAAGAGTGCAAATGTTATTCCGTTACCTAAAATCTCCAATCCCACATCCTTCTCAAGTTTCCGTCCCATATCTCTATTACCTTACCTTTCCAAAGTCCTTGAGCACATTGTCCACAGTCAGCTCTCTACGTTTCTTGCATCTAATTGTCTGCTTTCCCCTTTTCAATCTGGGTTCCGATCTGGTCACAGTACTGTTACTGCTCTGCTGAAAGTTACTGATGATATTCGTCTTGCAATGGAGGATAAGTCTCTTATCGTTTTGACATTACTGGATTTTAGCAGCGCTTTTAATTCGGTTGATTTTGATGTCCTTCTCGCTGTTCTTCGCTCCCTCAACGTCTCTCCTCCTGCAATAGAGTGGTTTGAGTCGTATCTCCGTGGTCGTTCCCAGCGGATCCACCATGATGAGGTCTCCTCAGACTGGTGCGAGCTCGTCGGCGGGGTACCGCAGGGCGGTGTTCTCTCACCACTCCTGTTTTCCATATTTATCAATACCGTCACTCTTGTCATCTCTTCAAATTTCCATCTGTATGCTGACGACCTACAGATTTACCGGCATTTCAAAATCGCTAATGTTGCAGATGCTTTTGCCCAAATCAATGCCGATCTTGAACGCATATCTACCTGGGCTAAGGCCTTTGGGCTTCTAGTGAATCCCAAGAAATCTCAGGCTTTAGTGATAGGGAGCCCAAACATGTACAGACGACTTGGGTCTGATAATGATATCCCTCAGGTGATTTATGATGGGACGCCTATACAGTGCAGTAACTCTGCTAAAAACCTTGGAGTGATTCTTGAATCGACTCTATCCTGGCTCCCTCACGTCAATGAGGTCAGCAAGTAGATACATTTTTCGCTTCACTCGCTTAAACGTCTCAAAAACTTTTTACCACAAAAAACCAAGATCACCCTTGTACAAACTCTCCTTCTTCCTATTCTTGACTACGCGGACTGTTGCTATCTGGATGCCACAGAAGAGATTTTAAACAAACTTGAGCGTCTCCAAAATGTGTGCATACGGTTCATTTTCGGTTTACGCAAGTATGACCACATTTCCTCTTTCCGAACACAGCTCAAATGGCTACCAATACGCTACCGTAGGAATGCTCACATCCTTTCAACCCTCTTTAATGTCCTGCACAATCCTTCTGCTCCTTCATATCTCCGTAACCTCTTTCACTTCACCCGAGACCAAGACAAACCCTGTCGCTCTAATGTTAAATCGTTGTTGGCCATCCCTATCCATCGCTCCGATTTCTTTTCCTACTCCTTTACTGTTCATGCTGCGAGACTTTGGAACTCTCTTCCACATGAGGTGCGGGACAGTCCGTCACTACAGACTTTTAAAAAGCGTGTCAAGAAACATTATCTATCTCTGTCTAGTTGTACATAGATATGTATGCATAGTATTGTATTATAATATATATTATATTATTATTATATGTTTATATTATATTTATTATATTTTATTTGAGAAGTTAATTATGTTTAAGTATTTTAGTATGTATTCTATATCGCGCACGTCGATCTGCTTTACTTATCACATCTCTCTTCTGTAGGCCTGCTGGAAGAAATTTCTTTTAGAAATAAGTAGTGCCTGTTGTGTCGTCTATATGTATGATGTTTCTCTATGTATTTTACTGTGTGCAATAAACTGTTAAATAAATAAATAAATAAGATCCCGCCTCACAGAATAGCCGCCAACAGCCAGCGGCAACGACTCCGCGCGCAGGAGAACCTCTGCCTGCGCACCATCGTCGGCGCCGGTAAGTACGTGAGGAACGCCACCATCTCCAGCACGAGGGCTTGGACGACTTCGTCATGCGTCTGGCGCGCCGGATGTACGAGTCCGCCGACAACTCGGTGCACCCGCACATCCGCGGCATCACGCCACTACACGCACGCCCCCCCGATCGCAGCTCCAGAGCACTCCCACGAGAGCTCCTGGGGCCCACGACGACCGTCGCACCAACAACGACACCCGCTACCGCTGGAGCTCCCTGCCCGGGTGAACTCGCGGTAGCCCCCCACCGGATAAGACACCCCCATATTGACACCATTGTCGCGGGAGATCCCCACTCGGATGAGTCCCGCGGCAACGCCACCGAACGAGACAGCGTCGCCGCAGTCGATTTTGCAAAAAAACTACATTGCAGCGACGTAAATCGAACCTGAGACCTCTGCCGAGTTAATACCACACCGGTAATTCCCCGCCAGGTGAGCACGCAGCTGCGCCATAGCGCTTAACAATGGCCCATTGATACGTTTCATTTATCACTACGAATGAAAAGTATCAATGGAAAATGCGAACTACCCGCATTCCAAAATTATTTTTAACAACTTCGTAAACAAGCAGGGCTGCCAACTTAATAAAATTACTGCCGCTGCCGTTGGGGCTCGGGAGAGTTCTAGCGGTAGCGTTACCGGTCTGACTCCTCGCCCCCCTCGCAGCAGGATGTCGCCTGCTCGCTGGTCGTTTGCCGGGCCTCCCCGAACGGGGTCCCACTCGGCAGGCTAGTACCGCGCCGAGGGCGACAAAGAAGAGCTAGCGAGGGGTGCAAACCCCACAGACCGGACTGTCATCAACATGGCATCAACCGGCACCACATCACCACAAGCCGAGGCCCGCGCTCCCGTGCGTGAAAAGCCGGGAGCGCCAAACCAAAGGACCGGTCCGTTTTAACGGACCGCGACCCCACATCACCGCCCGTGGGCATATGCCCAAAAGCGGTCTCCCCGCACGTGCGAGACGAAGTATATCTGTCTGTCGGTTTGATGTGGCATCCTGCGACAGATTCGTTCGGATTTAAGATCTCTTTACAACGCATACCGACGGAAATTGTTAATGGTTCCGTAGCTCCTACTAAGTCTAATGATGAATATTATTATGTCCGTGTTTGATGTACATGGTTTTGTCACTCCGTTTTAAAATAAAAGGCAAAATTTTATTTCAAGATGTACATAGGAGTGGTATAGAATGGAACTGCCGCATCCAGTCTAAAGAGCATGTTACGTTTATTCCAGCGAAGGTAATTAACAATGAGGGAATGGTATACGTACAATTACATGCGTATTGTGACGCGTCTGCCAAAGCCTATGCGTCCGTGGTTTATTGGCGTTTTACTAGAGCTGACGGAACAGTGGTAGTATGTTTTGCTGCGGGTAAAAGCCGCGTAACTCTGTTACGTCCGATCTCAATATCTAGATTGGAGTTACAAGGTTAATGGCAGCGCACAAAACGCACAAAAAGATATTAAACCAATTAAACGCTGGTTCTTGATGGATTCTAGTACGGTTCTAAAATGGATTCGCAGCGATCCTCGCTCATATAAACAGTACGTAGCTCACCGCCTCGGTGAGATTAATGAGTTAACTACTGTGCCCGAGTGGCGATATGTGCTATCTAAGTTAAATATAGCTGATGTGGCTACTAAGACTAACTCACCGTCATTGCAATATGATGATGTGTGGTTTCATGGACCTGCGTACTTACGTGAGCCTGAAAATCGTTTGCCGTAAAGTTTAAAATCTATACAATCAAGCATAGAAGCCGTTTGTGAGATGCGTAGTGTCAATTTAACTGTGGCAACCACAGTCGATTTGTCTTTACCTAAAGAAGAAAACTTTTCTTTTTGGCTACGTCTTCTCCATACTACGGCACGAGTTATTTTCTTTATTAGAAAGTGTCAGCGCAAGGCAACTCATTTTGACCTAAATCTAATAAAGGAAGCTGAATTATTGTTACTGAAAAAGTCTCAACTTGATACTTTTTCAGAGGAGATTACTTGCTTGAGACAAAAACGAGCAATTGCAAAAAATAGTAGCCTTCTAACGTTGACTCCTTACCTTGAGAATGACGGTCTCTTGCGTGTAGGAGGCAGGATAGATAACGCAGGGTTCGATGAATCACGTAGTCGTCCTGTGATATTAGATGGTCGGCACAAAATTACCTAGCTCCTCGTCGAACATTATCATCGTCGTGCATTGCATGGCGCCAATAAATTGGTGGTAAATGAACTCAGGCAGCACTACTGGATATTGAAGGCTCGGGCCACAGTGCGTGGAGTCTCAGCTCGATGCTTATTCTGCCGCTACAGGCGTGCAGTACCTAAGCCGCAGCGTATGGCAGACTTACCTGCGTCTAGATTGCAGCATAATCGGCGACATTTCGACAGACTTCTTTGGACCAATCGAGATTACGGTGGGTCGGCGTAGGCAAAAGAGATATGTGTTGATATTTACTTGTCTCACAGTGCGTGCGATCTACATAGAAGTGACGGAAGATCTGACGACCGACGCTACTATCATGGCTCTTCGAAGATTTATAGCTCGTCGTGGCTCTCCTAGCCTAATCTTTTCTGACAATGGCACCAATCTACGTGGAGCAGACGCCGAACTGAAGCGCAGCCTAGCTGAGTTGAACCAGGATCGCCTGCGCGATGGTGGCGCAATACGCGGTCTGGAGTGGAAGTTTATCCCACCGGTAGCTCCGGAAATGGAGGGAGCTTGGGAGCGTATGATCCGGACTGTTAAAACCGCCTTGAAGGTGGCATTAAAAGAGCGAGCGCCTCATTCGCAAACTCTCGCGATTCTACTCGCTGAGGTAGAAGGTTTAGTGAACTCCCGTCCAATCACCCACGTCTCTAATGACATTAGTTACCCAAAGGCACTAATCGAGACTTCTGTTACCGGACCTGTCTTCGGAAAGTTCGAAAACTTCGATCTTAACTTAAGGAAACAGTGGCGCATAGCCCAGCGACTGACAGATTCTGGAATCGTTGGGTCAAAGAGTACCTCCATACCCTGCTCCCCAAACAAAAATGGTTTGCCGAGGAGAGAGCCATGTGTGTAGGTGATTACGTCGTACTGATAGAACCCAATATATAATGTGGTGCGTGGCGCCATGGCGTGGTGAGCGCGGTGCACCCCGGAGCCGACGGAAGCGTGCGCGTGATTAATGTTAAGACTCG
This sequence comes from Blastobasis adustella, assembly GCA_907269095.1. Classification (NCBI taxonomy): domain Eukaryota; kingdom Metazoa; phylum Arthropoda; class Insecta; order Lepidoptera; family Blastobasidae; genus Blastobasis; species Blastobasis adustella. The sequence goes on along the minus strand of OU026117.1, from coordinate 13,918,803 downwards.
CACCGGAACTTTGCGCCGGCCTGTGACCCGCGTCGCCCTGCTCGCACCAGCAGATAGTATAGATGATAGTGCTGATCTCAGCACTATGGGGGGAGAATTGTACACGATGGAATGAACATTTGTTGTATTTAGGCTAAACTCTATGTACCTACCTAGCTTGTACCAATGTTTTATATATTATTTCATTTGGCATGCATTTTTCTTTATTACTTACCCGTTACAAACATACAAACATACATTTTGTTCCCTGATATTGTGTAGCGCCGTTCAATAACTCTACTGGTAGCGCCCTCTATAAGAAATTAATGTAAAACCTATTTTTATAATGTTAAATGTGAGTGCGTTTAAAAATTAATGAAGATTTGAGACTGAGAGATTGTGCTGGTGGCTATTACACGAATCTATACTAATTTCTGGCTTTAATTAATCATCCCGACGTGTTAGAGTCTGTGAGTGTTCTACACCAAGTAAGAAAACAATTTATTTCATTGTAGATGTATGGTTTATTACATAAACAAAATATCTATTCTTTCAAAAAGTAAATGAAAATTAACACTGTGATAATTTGAGGTACTGAATATAAATGTAAAATAGGTGAACAAATAATTCAGGAGATAGATTGCGCTGCGAGCCCACCGTTTAAGATATTCTATAGTGTAGTAGGTACCTAGGTTGACGGTGATACTATAATGGTCTAAGGCAGTTTGTTTTCCAATAATTACTCCTCTTCAATCTCTGAAAACTCTTGAGCGTGTGAGTAGCTATCAAGTTGGTCACGCATATTTTGTGCGATACACAATTTTAGTATTTCCGATAATAGTACAGGGGGCTTAAAGCGGGCGTTTATTTCACCGGCTCGCATTATCTCCGTCAATTTCTGGCAAAAATCACCCCAAAAAGGGAAATCTGATACCACTCACTGCTCGGAGAACTATGCAAACATGTGGTATGGGTGTAGAGAGAATTGACCCTCCAGATGTCTTGAAGCATCCTGTCTGTAGTTTCTATTGCTCATGTGCGCCATAGTCTATTCATACCAAACGATAACACAGCAGTCCTAGATCACCGCAGCTTTGTCGGTGTTACGTGATACCCTACACAAAAGAGTTTCTGTACTTACTCTTGAAAACAGTATGGTTCGTTTCACCGACATGAAGCTGTGTGGCAGCGATACTAGAAAAAATTTTCTTGTCGCCTGGCTTCATCAAGAAGGCTGCCAATGAGAAATATTTCCCCGGTACGTCTTATTGAACCAAGGAAATATAAATTTTCCAAGCTTCTCTTTGTTCGACCGTGGATCTTAGGACTAGTTGGGAGGTAATTACTTACCATCGCGAACATTTTATCTAAATGTATTTCGGGTTTGACATTTTCCCCGGGTGGCCATTTTTCAGATGGGACATTAGTATCATAAAGAGGTATTGCTAAAAATTATCCTTTGGTCAGCATTGGTCTATAAAGGGTCAGAGGAGGACCGATTTTTTTAAATAAAAGTTTTAATTCATTCCTTAATTATCATTTATTACATAAACTATCCTATTTAATACACACAAAACAATCTACAACTAATGTATGTTTTGTACCTATACAAGTCTAGTAAGTTCACAGACTTACCTATGGCTGATACAAAGATACATAACACCTGATACAATGGTACAGTGATACTGGAGCATGCCGGGTAGCCGTTGAAAACATCGTTACATCTGAGTTTGGACCCTGAAATGATGGAAATAATTATTATGTAGTTTAGGAACATACATTAGGTAATGTTTCTTGTAAGAACCTAATACGTATTTACAATGACTCGTATAAAAAGTTGTTAACGTCATTTCTTGAAATTTATGAGTGAACCTACCTGAGTTGAATTCGAGTCCTGACAGTGCGAAGGCTGCCTCTGCTCTGATCGTCCTGGCAAATACGGTACGATACGGTGTATTCCACGTGTCAACGTTTTTTGAACGCGTACCGGAGCCTGAAACAAAGTATTGTGGTTAAAAGTAACATTATTGAAAGGTAAGAAAAAGAAAATCATGTAATGACATTACAATATATTTATACTTTATCTATCCAATTAGTGAAAGGACAGGCATGTGATAATTATTATATGGTATGTTATCTTAGAGTTTCGTCCTCTTTTTTGCTTTACCACTTTCCATGAGAATTGACTATTATTTCTAGTAATTGATAAATACCTCAGTTCTAACTGGACCCATGCTGTCTGAAGGCGGCCGCTGAGTCGATTTCGACGTCCAGTTTACATTTTTGATACTGAGAATCATAGGAGCCTAAAACGAATATGCACATGGATTATCAGTAAAAGATCAATACTTTCAATGACATTAAATTATAGTAACTAGTCTTTTTCCGCATTTCGTTTATTACCTACGTTTCGGACTCTATACAACGGGAACCACATTAAATTTCAGGATAAATTATATATGATGAAACTTGGATTTTACACCACCGCTACAAGTTTCCACTCTAGTTGTAGCCAGTAGTATGACAGCTTTAATATCATTGTTACATAATTAAATAAATAAATAAATATTCGTGGACAAATTCACACAGCGCCATCTAGCCCCAAACTAAGTAAAGCTTGTGCGATGGGTGCTAAATAACTGATAAACTACTTAAATACTTCTTTAAATACATATTTATTATACATAGAACACCCAGACCCGTAACAGAAATAAAAATTCATCATTCCAATTTCTGCCCGGCCGGGAATCGGACCCGGGACCTCTTGCGTGGCAGACTGGCATGTTGACCACTGAACCACTCAGGTCGTCAATTAACTTAAATGTATGAATCATAGTATTCATGTGACTGTAAAGTGGGGGTGTCTGTTTGTTTTACTGATATTTCGATTGATTGATAATTACTTTTTGCAAAGCCGGCTGCAGAGTTGAAACTGGACCCATACTGTGTCCATGCGTCAGCTGAGGCGTCGGATGCGACCATTGGCAATTCGGATATAAGCCCTGAAATTATAAAAATACATAAACATTTAAAAGATAGAAAACTTTGTAGTTACTGGATTCTTCATACGCTCACCCTAGGCCAAAAATGGACTTGAGTTGATTAGTGTAAATTTAGTTGATATACACACTTATTGAAGTACATTGTGTTCGAATCAACAAAATTTCGTGAAATTGAGTGAGAGCATTTTTCAACAACGCTGACCCACCCTAGCATAAGCCGGGGTGAACGCTAGGATGATGATTATGATGACATAAATATTAAAGTAGGTACCTAATATGTTATTACAATACAAATAAAATAAATGATCTACATACCTGATTTTGAACATCAGCGAGTTTTGACCATTCACGTTCGGTACTGAAGCCGAGTCGGTTATTATTGCAAGGATTCATTTTAATATTAATAATTATTCTTAACAAACTGAGGTCTGAATTCGACAAGCGCACTTTGCAGAATGCAGTTGTTAAACTTGGAGGCTTTCATTTAAACTTATATAGGTAACTACCCTTAAGCAATCCTATTTAGATTTTTACCTGCGCGCGGTGCCTCTTGACCTTGCGCTACAGTTATCTCTGATGTATACTGATAAGCGTTTGTTCCTAGTGCTTTGTTATTATCGACCACTGGGTAGAAATTTACCATAAAGTTTGTGGCAATTTGTCAGGGGACAAATAAATGGTGACGAGGCAATTTGTTTGTAACAACGAAATCATTTGGTATAAAGTGCATACAATAAAAGTACTTAAATAATACGAAAATTTGTCTATTTGTGGGGCTACGCCTGTAGGATATTCTTTCAGTTTACTAAAAACACATGATCTTATTATTATGAAATATATTGATCCAACCAAATTTTTAATTTAGGTATATCTAATCTAGGGACGTGTTCGTCCATTTCCCAGCCATTGCACAGGTTCTAAATCTAACCCCTTTTTTGCAATGTATTTCAATATTATGACCCAAACTCTTTTTATTGCTTAGGGAGGCATACGGACAGATGGTCCACCTGATGCAAAGCGGCCACCATCGTCCATGACATCTGTAACCTAAGGGGAACCGCTGCGGTGCCGGCCTTTGCGGTACCTGTAGACATGCCCTTTGAAGGACCCTAAATTATAATACAAAGAAAAGACCTCAGGAGGGCTCATTTCTAGTACGTGCGCGGTAAAAAGGCTCGCAATGCCTGTACGCTAGTTGGATACCAGGCATGCAGAAGTGTGCATGAAATTTATAATATCGTCGGAGGGTGCGGTAGCGGATAAGTGACGGTGGCACCAAGATAAACAGTTCCTCAGAACATTGCCCGTTGAACAAACGGTAGAAATCACGGCTTAAGGTATCTTAACAATCTATGAGAAAGGGCTTATATATAATACGAATAGACTGACGTTAGATGCAATAAAGTGGAAAGATTTGGTACTAGAGTACAGCATCCCATTGGTAGGAGCAGCAATCCATATGGGATTTAGCCTGTGCTTTATACAGCAAAAGTGATGAACCGTTGTGACGCACTTGCTGGCTTTATTAGGAACTCTAAGCTATTTTGAAGACAGTTTCGCTATGACCTCCAAGTGATCCTCAAACTGGGCTTTATTCGATATGTCGGCGGTATGGGGATCATCCTGGACCAGTGGTACTACATTAAATATTATTTTTTACGAAGGGTTAAACTTAACCCGGAACGTCTGGATATCAAATAAAAATGTTATTCTGTTCTTGTGGAATATTTGCACGACCTGTGTAATAGGCGTCACTATCATAGTAATGAATAAACTACAGACTGTTTATAGCCAATAAATCATTATAGACAAATTCATAGAGTTTGACTTGATAAAATTATTTTCTTAATTACTGTGTTGACGACGAAACTGTGTCTGAATATTTGTCTTGTCTCTCGCAAAATGTCACATTATAGATTTTAGTGTTACATTTGAGTAACTCTTCATTAAGACTTAGTTATAGTGTAACCGAAATCGTCATGCAGTGCCTTAGTTAAATAGTTGCATAACGCTTTACATTATTATAAATATAACATTAGTTTAATTATAATTATAGAGCCATAATACCTACTTACCTACAGAATGGTTTAATTCGTAGATTATTCTTTACTGTAGGTACTGTAGGTATTGTTTACATACAACAAGCCGTTTTGAAAGAAGGAATGGAAAGGAATATTGGCTGTTAAAGGCTTTAACACTTACATATAGACAAAATTGTAAACATAGATAAAATCGTAATGATATTGTGGCTACTCTCAGAATGAATCTTTTTTTAATTTTCTTTTCACAAAATGGTTTTTCTTTATATTCCAAACCTACTTGTTTATTCATACCTAATTTCTTATCTAATTTCCGAGTGCCAAATGTCTGTAGGCGTTCAAAGAGAAGCAAAAAGCTATCAAAATTCGATCGACGGTCTGCTTGCATCAATTGAAAATCCCAATAGTTTACAGCCCAAAAATATAGTTAAATCTAATGTGTGAATTTAAATTATGAAGGATTAGGATTATTATAATTAAATAATATTAGACAGCTTCACGCATTTTAAACAACACTTAAGATCTAATTAGATAAATTATTTTTATTTCATCAAACAAAGTTGCAATTAAATAAGACAATATTTTCTAAACATAATAAAACATAGCAAAATATATAACCGACAGCGGCAATAACGTATGAGAATTTGTTTAAATAAATCGATTTTTAATCAGCAATAAGCACCATAGTAATATAATGCAACTTTATGCCTAATTCTGTATCTGACCTGCAGCAAAAGTTCCACCCAGTCACTCGACTGGACTTATACGCTATCGATCTAGCCAGTAATGTCATTTCTATTCTCACGTCCGGTCTCCTAAATTTACTGATAATCAGCTTAAGTGTTAATTTGCACATTCAGACAACTGTCAGGTTCTGGTCAGGTTCCCCTGGTGGCAGGGTCACGGAGGTAAGATGGCAGTCGCTCCAAAGTAATTATCCGATCGGCCAAATCCTGGATCATGGTCAAGGCGGACCCCAGGCCATCGTGCGCTAGAGCATTAACGCCAAGATGATATTGTATTATTTTAGAAATTTTTAAACTACGTTGAGATCTGAACGTAACATGCGTGTACTTTTCACGTTCGCATTTACTTTGCACTTATACACCCTAAGCAACCCTTTGATAACTCTTTTACCTGCTAGCGATGCCCTTTTTCAACTTTACAATTAAATTTAGCATTTCAGTTAACCCAATGAGGATAGATAAGCGTATTGTAGTGGCTGGCACTATTGTTATTCTGTTCTACCACCGTGTGGACTTTGAGCAATGTTTTCAAACAGAACTTTCTAGATATTATTGGCAATATTATGTGGCAATTTCGGAGGACTTCAACTACCAATAAACTTGAATTACTGTACTTTGTGGCATTTAAGAGAGAAAGTAGGTACCTAAAGCACGCACTCGCCTGTACAAATAGAGAAAACATTTTCGCAACAATACCTATATAGTACTTATCTCATCTCAATATTTTGAGTAAGTATTTTCTGTATACAAAAAATTACCTACATTTCCTTTTTTCAAAATTGCAATAGAATGAAACTAATAGACACCTAAGAACCCTTACTTGGTCCATTAATACTTTCTTTAAGTAAATCGTTTGTATTATAAAAACAAAGATGTTTAAAAAAAGCGACGACTACTTACAAACCTAGGTTAGAATATGCTAAATCGATTTACCTACACTAAAAAAAAATCTGCCAAACAGGATAATTTGGTAGCTCGATATCGATATCTATCTGTTTCTAAAATATAGGAGAAGTTATACTTGTTAGTTTTCAAGTAAAATATAGATTTTCAAGTAAAATCTTGATAGATCAGTACCCCCTCACCCCCCGAGAGGTCGACAGTAAATGAGAGTGCTCTCGACTTTTAAAATAAATTTTGTAGAAGATGTCTGCCAAAGTGCTAGAAAATTTAGTTCGCGATCTATCGAAAACAGTGACCAACCTAGTGACGCGAATTAGTGCTCTGGAATCGAAAATTAGCAAACAATCTAGCCAAATCGCTACACTAGTACTCAATCGGACAAGAGCAATATCTACCCCAGAAGTTTTGAAAATCATAGCAACGGCACCTGCACCGGAAGCGCTGCAGCGACCACAACGCTAAACCCGTCTAAAGGCGATGGAAGCTATCGGACGAACTGCGACCACTGGAAAGCGCGGCATTAGGCATTATAGTTGTTATATGAACTGTTTTAGGATCCCATACCTTGTATCCAGTTCTAGTGTATCTAACCTTCCTGACTTTTTTAGCTCTGTGGTCAAGTTTATCTCTCCGTGGCAGTATAATCCATCCAACCCTTGCATGCAAAAGGTTTCAATTTATTTAACAACAGTTTTCTGTTGAACAATGTTGCAGGTTTCTGAAGGACAGCGATTGATCAAGAATGTTGCTGTAACGATGGCGTGATCCCATAAGTACAAAAGACGACATGACCTTGAAGCTATCGCTGTTGAATATCACTGCGAGTTATGTGCAATCGAGCTGACAAAATCTAAACTTACCTTAATTGGTGTTTATAGGTCTGGACTATGTAATTTACAGTTATGTTTACGGACATTTGAATTATTATTATGTAAACTTATTGACGAAAATAAAAGTTTTCTGATAGTAGGCGACATAAACGTGTTTTACCTATCTGACAACACCTTAAGGAGAAAATTTGACGATTTGTTAAAATCTTACAATATAATAAATTGTGTAAATTTCCCCACGCGAGTAGACAAGAGCAGTTGTACATCTATTGATTGCGGGTTAGTCGCGGCCGGGGACGAATGCGTCACCTTGCGGCCTGCGCACCCGCCCGTCAGCGATCATGATGCACAACTGTTCCATGTGTGTGTAGGAAACAGAACAAAATCTTCTACATTACGGAAGTTTATAGAACGGCGAATATTTACATCTAATTCAATTTTATTATTTAACACTGACATTAAAATAAAAAAATAATCATCTTGGCGTTAATGTCCCGGTTGTGCTCTCGAGAACGAGGGCCCAGGGTCCGCCTTGACCATGATCCAGGATTTGGCAGGTCAGGTAATTACAGTGGAGCGACTGCCATCTGACCTCCATGACCCTGCTACCAGGGAAACCTGACCAGATTGGATCATGGTTACACATCCAGTCGCCTGAATGTGCAGGTTTCATCACGATGTTTTCCCTCACCGTAAGAGCATCGGTTAGTATTCAACTAATGTACATAACTCAGAAAACAGTCATTGGTACATGGCCGGAGCGGGATTCGAACCCGGGACCTCTGGCTTACGAGTCGGATACTGTAACCGCTCGGCCACCGACGCTCTACTGACATTACAAATTATAATTGGAATTTTATATCTGACATGAACATGGACATAAATCAAAAATTTTCAAAATTATTTAACATATTTACCTATTAAAAAGCTTCAATCTAAAAATAAGATCTCATTACCTTGGGTTAGTGATGAGTTATTACAGTACATGAGCGATTTTTGTGAGATCAGAAGTAGGTATCCCAGTACCACCTTAATGAATGATTGAATGTGTAGAACATTATCGTTGCCTAATGAAAGGGACTAACTTACGGGACAGACAACATTACACGGAAAAACGTTTAAAATAATCCAAATATCCCTCAAAAGAAGTTTGGCGGGTAATAAATGATGAGGCTATGTTTTGAAACAGCAAACAATCTGAAGTAACTTTAACTGAAAATAGGATAACTCTGTCAGCGGAACAGATTCCGGCTCGTTTCAATGACCATTTCATAAACATAACATCAGCACTTCCGATTAGCAGTAACAGAGAAGAGGCTATTAAATGTTTAAATAGGTATGCGTCGACACTAGATATCCCAGAGTTCATACTGCCAACAGTGTCACGTGACATGTTAGATTGGGTCATCAGGAAGATGTGGAAAACTAGGCACACGTTGGATCTGTATGACATCTCTGTCAACATACTTTTATCTGTATGGCCTGTTATATCGGAAGTGTTGGTAAAATTGTTAAATGAGGTATTTAACCACTTTTACCAGCGCTTCTTATGCTTGACGACTACTTTGTAACCGTTGGTGCTGTGGCCTGCAAAAAATAAAAACAAAATTATTTTAAGAATCTTCTTGTATTTAAATTACATTCCTTCACGACGAAATATCTGCAATATCTAAAAATTACGAACATGAAAAGTTGAACCAGAAGTAATGTAACAAGTATCATTATTATCATGGTCGCCACTCGAGAACTTTACTGCCCTATCCGCCATCTGTTCTTCGAGCTATATGCTCTGTCCACTGTCATATTAGCGTGGCAATCCTTCGGGATATGTCGGTTTCGGAGTCAGGACCATGGTTCGTCGTTTTTGGTAACCTCGTCGCTTCCGGAGATTCTTTCGCACTCCCTGCCCCGCAGTTACCGTGAGAGACTAGGAGTCGTGGCCTGTGTCTACTTATCATGCTGCTGCCCATGTTCCGGATTATTCCTTAGTCGCTTATTACGACTACTATGGTAAGAGACGTGCTGCTATTCTATAAAGTGGCGGCACCGCGCTTCACCACCACGCACCAACGATGAATTTATACCATTTATATAGTTATTGAAGAACGAGACAGTCATATTTTGCCGATAGTTTGAAAGGCTAACCTTATCAAATTAGTGCCCTGAGTGATGATATTAAAGTTTCAAAGCACCTAAGGCTACTTACCACCTGTCTGTACACGAGCCGATAATAGCCAATAATCTTCATAAGAACTTCCCTTTAGAATCTCTTTTATAGCCTTCAAACCATCGTCGTTATTTTGTGCTTGCTTCAAATTGTCTTTCTGCGTAGTAGTAACTGCAACATAAGGAATTCTACTCAGTGCATCTACGTGCCTCATTTTCGTGCCAGCTCTGTGCTCCAACTCATAGTCATATTCATTTACCATCAGCACCCATCTTGCTACTTTAGCTGTTATAATAATAATAATAATAATAATAATAAAGTTCTTTATTCAGCCAATAGAGCCATTGTACTATTACATATAATAATATTGGATCATAATAATTAAAATAATAATAAAATAAATTAATAATATTTGAAGCAAATTTACATTATTTCTTGTTTGGGTCACGATGTAGCGATAACCAATGTCTTATAATAGGGCTTGTCAGGTCCCGCGTAACTAATAATAAAATATGATTATTACTATTGCGTATTCGTTCCCAAAAGGAAACTATACGTGTCCTAATAATGGCAAAAAAGTCGGGCATCGCCGCCTCGGCGAACATGCCAGATGCGCTGCAGTATCTCGGCAACTTCATAAAAATGCGGTATGCATCATTATACTGCACTCTTATTTTACTGAAGGACACCCTCTTATACCTGTACCAGAGTTGGCACGTATAAAAACACTGGCAGAATGCCCTGAAAAGAGTGCCCTTCACCTCCTTACTGCTTTTCGCAAACCTACGTGCAAGCATATTGCACCGAACCGACAATGCACGTCTTTCTCGCTCTACGTCAAGATCATCTTTGCCATCCTCCGTAATGATGTGGCCCAGATATTTGAATTTCGCAACAATCCGAATTACTGAGCCATTTAAAAATACACCCGGGACTTTCTCCGGACCTTTTCCCGCCCTAAAAACCATCATTTCGGTCTTGAGAACATTATACTTCAGTCCATGAGAATTTGCATAATCCTCACAGACCGAAAGGAGCTTTCTCAATCCGCTGATTGACGGACTGAGGAGCACCATGTCGTCTGCGTAACTAAGGTTGTTAACGCAGATGCCGTCGATATGACATCCGATGCCGGTACCCCTCAGCTCACCAATCAGGCCGTTGACATAGGCGTTGAAAAGGTCCGGAGATGTTAACCCACCTTTGCGAACATCGCATTCTAACCTGTATGCGTTAGATGTCGTGTCGCCCCATCGTACATGGTTGGTTTGGCCCCCGTACCAGTGCCTCAACAGCCCAACGACATACTTAGGAACCCCTGAGCCGAGCAGTTTGCTCCAGAGAATGTTGTAATTCACTAGATCAAACGCACGGCTCAGGTCCAGAAAACAGGCATACACCGACGTATCACGCTCAACGTAATAGTCGACTGTATGCTTGAGGCTGACTATTGCCGAGTCTGTTGAGACACTGGCACGAAACCCAAACTGAGCGTCATCAAACTGCATATTCTGTAGCAATTCGGGCTGCAGCAGTCGTTCAAACACCTTTCCTATGACTGTTCCCAAGGAGATAGGTCTATAATTACTGGAAGAGCCTAGGTCACCCGTTTTACTCTTCACAATCGGCACTACAACCGTCTTCATGAGAGAGTCGGGTAAGTATGTGTGCTTCACACATAAATTGTAAAACACACATAGTTTGGACCATAGTTCCTCTCCTGCATGTAACACATGCTCTATCGACAGATTGTCGTGGCCAGGCGACTTTCCCCGTTTGATAGCTCGCACTGCTTTGGCCACATCTTCTAGAGTGAACTGAATCACTGCCTGCTCATCCACAGAGCAAGCGGACTGATTCGATTGCGACTTTATAGAAAGGGGACTTATCTTAAATTTAGACGCGAACAAATTTGCTATCTCCTTAGGTTCTTGTAGGCCATCCACAGACACGGGTAAATTTAACTTAGGCTGAAATTTTTTTGTAGCATTCCAAAATTTGGGGAAATTTTTATTACTCCTGTGCGTCGCTAAAATATCCAATTTAATGGTTTCCTCGTTACGGATACACCATTTCAATTTGTTTTTAAAGGCTTTCCTTGAGGAAAGCATATCATTATAAATGTCTCCCGTGGATGGTCTGCCGGCCAAGAGCCAACACTCGTAACGAAGTCTAGCAGCACGATGACTTAGTTCAACGTGAGTGTTCCATCCTGTCACTGGTTTTCGCCTGTTATGCACAACAGAACGTGAACAGTCACTCTCCACAGCCCCCATTTGCAATACATGCACAATATCATTATAATAATTATCAATACATTTAAATTTACAATTAAAGTTGTCATCTTTACAAGATCGAGTATTACAATTCACATTACACATATTATATTTAACATTCAATAGATTTCTCTGACAATATTCATAATACATATCTATTTGACTAGCATTTTTATCTCGCCATACTATCTTATCACGGCAGGACGGATCATGCCCCCCGCTGGTGGTCAAACGCGCACACTGTTCCAGGTCACACTCCACGCGCAGTGGCAGGTGATCTGAGCTATACACACCGTACATAACACTGACCGACACAATAGTGTCTCGCGCAGCCGCGGTCGTGACACAGTGGTCCAACCACCTGCGGGAGCCATGCGCCTCACTCACGAAAGTGTGGGAGTCCGAACTCAACCCTAGGAAATCAATATCCGCACATACTAGTTCATTTTCGTCACAAAAAATTTTTAATTCATTACCAAATGAGGACGAGGGATGAGCATTAAAATCGCCCAAAATAAATGCCATTGGCGTGTTATGTTCGTCAATAATAGCCTGCAGACGAGCGAGACATTGAGTAAATTCGACAATATTTTCACTTTTGTCAGTTGGTAAATATGCACTGAATATCAAAAACGATTCCGTGCTATTCGTTATTTTCACTGCTATTAAACGCTCGCTGTCGCACTCCACAATAGACACTTTTGGAAATTTTGATTTCCTCCACATCAATGCTAAGCCGCCGTAAGGGCAACCCCTCAGGACCCCCGCAGCCGTATCCACCGATGACCTGGCCAAGCAGCTGAAATCCGTGTCAATGGTGTCAATTAGGTTGAGATCATGGGGCAGTAACCAGGTCTCCTGAAGGGCAATAATGTCCGCTTCCAGGCATAGCTTTCTAACTTGCTGTATGGACGTTTTAATATTCTTACAGTTGAATGATATGATTTTAGTTTGTGTTGATGTACTATCCATGATTTTATTTATTTTTGGTCAACTCTTAAAAATCGTTCTCTGTACCTCCGGTATACCAAATTGACAGGCCAAAATTCACTGTTTAACAATATATCCAAATTATTTTTTGGTACGGTAATCTTAAATGATCTAAAATCTAGTTCTTTTCTCTGCTGTAATAATTGAACATCGTTGACTTGTGCTCCTTTGGATATTATGTAGTCTTTAACGTCCTCAACAGTACAAGTAGATTTCAATCTAGATAAGTAAATAGCACCGGGCATCTCCGCTACTTCAAGTTTACTCGGACCTGTCGCTGTACCACACTTATTATTGTTCCGCAGCGGACGTTTTTTCTTATTCACTACGACAGAGAAACCATGTTTGCATCGTTACACTGCATTCCGGTGTGTGCAACGCTAGTTCGTTGTATAGATGAGCGTATAGCTACATCACGGTAAGACGGCGGCGTAACAATTGTCTCAGTCGAGAATGTTCGAGTGCGCGGGCGCACGGGCGTTTTATGTGTGCGTGACTGAGCGTCGTCCGATCGGCTATTATCACTTGTATTGTGGAGTGCCACTTGTTGAATTTGCATGTTATCAACCTTACCGCGACGTGTAGTAGGGTCATGATTGCTTGTATTTTTGCACTGTCTTGACGGTATAGTGATAAGCGAAGATACCTCCGACACAATACTCGATCTCATTTCATCGATATCCGATTTGTTTATTGTTTCCTTACGCACGTTCTGTAACTCTGTTTTGAGGATAAGTATGTCCTTTAGGAGGCGTGTCACATCCACATGATCAAAAGAAACCGGTGGAAGCCGGTTCAGGTCCTTTGCGACGTATGTAGGTTGGACCTCAGGGTTGGTTTCCTTGAGAGCCTTAATAACATCTTTTATGTTCTTTTTCTTCTTGTCCTCACCTTTTCTCTGAACCAACTTTAATCCTTCCCCCGAAAGGTCTTGAAATAGAGTTCCTTTCCCAACATCAATTTCTTCGTCCGTAAAATTTGACACACAAATCTGCACTATACTAATTTCGTCAATTATTTGAATTTTGTTCTGACAAAATGTCAGAAACTCGTTAATTACGACTTTATTTGACATCGTTTTTTATTTTATTTACACTTCTCATACTAGCAATAGGTAATTACAATAACTAAGAGAACCGTTACGTCCTTTCACTGTCGTGCGCAGGTTATGTCTTTCTTCCTTAGAGTTAGTTCAAAAGCCTTGCAATCTGTCACGATCTTGAAATGTATACCATAGAGATAGTGCCTGAACTTCTTGACACCTTCAATTACAGCTAGTGCTTCTAATTCATAACTGGAGTACCTGCTCTGTGCTTCATTCGTTCTTTTGCACATATAGTGCACTGGGTGTAAGCCTGAATTGGGATGATGCTGCATTAAAATAGCTGCATATGCTGAACTTGATGCGTCAGTGTGCAGTTCCGTCTTTAGCTGAGGATTAAATATCTTTAAAACCGGTTCACCCATTATTTAAACTTCAGATTATGAAATGCATTTCTTTGTTCTTCTTCGAATATAAACTCTTTATTCTTCTTCAATAAATCTGTCAAGGGTTTTGCCAAAACCGCATAATTCTCTATATGCTTTCTGAAGTATCCTGTCAACCCAATAAAACTGTGTAACTCTTTCAAAGTTCTTGGTTCAGGATAAGTTGCAGCAACTTTAATTTTATCTGTACTTGGCCTTACCTCCCCATCTTCGACAATGTGACCAAGATATTCTATCTTTCTCTGTAGTAATTTTACCTCTTTCCAGTTAATACACAATCCGTATCTTGGATGCTACCTCTAATACTTCTTTTAATCTCTGAAGAGCTTTCTCTTCATCTTGTGCTGGAATAATCTAATAATCTATAATAATATAATAATCTATAAATATCATCATAATTCCCCTAGCGATCAAGTTCCTGAAAATAATGATGACAAATCTCATAAACGTCTTAGGACAAATAGACAAACCAAATGGAGCACGTAAGAACTCAAATTGTTCATGATGAGTGACAAAAAATGTATACCGTACAGACTAATTACTAACCTTCAAATGAAAAAAACCATTTTTCAAATCAAGTACACTAAACATCTTTGCCCCTTGCAACTTGTCAATGAAATCATCAATTACCGGCAGTGGGAATTCGTCTTTCACTATCTACTTATTCAGCTGTCGGTAATCAACACATACCCTTGTAGAACCATCCTTTTTCCGAACTAAGACTAGTGGACTTGAATAGTCTGAATAACTCACTTGTATGATACCGTCTCTCAACCATTCCTCTACCTGTTTCTCAACTAGGTGCTGCTCTGCCAATGACAATCGTCGAGGTCGCTGCGCAACAGGTATGTCGTCTTTTAGTATGATTTTCAACTGTATAGGCGCCTCTTCCGTTTTTCTAGGTTGGTATTTTTCAACTTCAACAATTCTTTACCTCTTTTTTAACAGCGAAATTCCGCACGTGATCTAAAACAACACCTACACAACCTGTAAAATAGTCAATCTTTCCTCACTAATCGCAGTTGTGATGTAACAATTTTACACATCCATCACTAAACAAAACAGTGCACAGTTAAGGAAATCGTTATCCAAAATTGCCTCGAACGGCATTGTTTCGCCAGATACAACATGAAAAGCTACATCTTTATACATCTTACTGTCGATCTCGACATTTAAACACACTTTCCCGAGAGATAACACCTTCGTTGATTCGATTTTAGACATCAAAGTTTGTTTACATTTAGTAATATATTGAAAAGCAAAACTGGAACTCTAACTAAACTGGCGCTCTAATTAAATTGTAACACATTTTAAGAGAAATAGCGCTTGGTTTACTATTATTTTCATCGTTTTCCGCTTGCATTTGCATAATCTTCCAAATTTTATTTTCATTTTCATACGAATTGCATTTGAAGCACTTCAATCCGTTAGGGCACTCAGCTGCTACATGATTTTGGTCTCCACAACTATAGCACCGTCTGAAACTTGCACCTTGCCAGGAACCAGTAGCGATCACCGCACCCGTCGTTTGTTTTGAATGTGAATACTGGGGTTTCGCCGGTGGTGGCCTCGCCTTTCTTGCACTTCGAACCTTCTCATACGTTAACAGTTTCTCTTTCAGTGTTGAATATTGTGTGGTACTGTACAACATGACCTTACACGGTTCGTCGCGATCATCAATTCCGTCGATTATATGTATACTGAATTGCTACATAATCCCGAAATTTAGCCCGCTTCCCAAGCTCTTTCATGCTAAACATATACTGGATATAGGTTTCGTCCTTTCCTTTTTTTGTGTGGACATAAATTCATGAATCTCCTTAACGTTCGAAGCATCTGGAAACTCTTTCAATAGCGCGGTTTTTAATTCTGAGCCATAGTTCTGCGGTACCAGTCAGTAATCTGCGAGCGACGATCAGTTTTTGCTGACCTGACCACTGGAATATCTCGGCGGTTGTCATCGATGTCCTGCGCTTACTTGGTCGATGAATACATCTTATCATCACCGTCAAACTTGGCTACCGCGCCGTCCATGCTTAGCCTGGTCATCATGCCGTCCCCACCGCCGCCGTCGTTGTTTCTGCTCATCTTGGTTTAACGTCGTGAATATCGTCGTAAAGTTGATAGTCGTCCTATTATAAATATCGCCGTCGTCGTCTTAACGCCTTCTTTTCTTCGTAATAATCGTCTTTCCGTCGTGATTTCGTCGTGAATATTTAGTTGAAGATAGATTAGAACATGGCCGCCACGCCACCGTCGTCTCTCGTATTGTTATTTCAATCTCGTTAGTTTCGCCGCCGTAACTTCGCAAAATCTATCCCGGACAAGTCCCCAAAAGTTGTGGGATGGTTTATGGTAGTGCGAAGTAAAACGCGTATCGAATATTGAAAAAATAGCTTCTAATTTACTACGTTCACAACTCCCCGTTACAATCCAAAATCCGCCATCTTCCTTCTGTTCGTATCTTCTTTTCCTCTCCCTCATCACTCTCTTTCACTCACACCTTGCGTTCCGTTCCTACATGAATATATACGCTTAAATTTAGTAATAATAATTTAAAAATTATCCGAACAAATTTGTTAGTCGCTGATATTCCATTTGTTGATGCCACCCATACATTTGAGCGGCCATTTCGCTCTGAAACTAAGATATAAGGAAAACGTAATACTAACATTGACTTTAGAAAAATACAACATTATACTAATTACTTCTATTAAATCCTTCACTGCTGTGAAGGAGGAGACCTAAGAGGCACAAGGTCCGGTACGACCTTTACGCAACTAGATGCTACTGTACTACTTTCATATCTCATTCGTATCATACGTTTGAAATATACAATGGAACCAATGAAGGAATTTTAATTTATATTTTTATATTTATATCATACGTATACTGAATATTCAGAGTAGTTACATAAAAACCAACAGTTTTAAAAATTGCTTACTGGAAACTGGCGTTATTGAACACATAATTTACACTGGGAGAATACATATTTACGACGCGAGATTCTCGTGAAGATACTCGATGCAAAGTGTAAACAAAATGACGACCTGAGTGGTTCAATGGTCAACATGCCAGTCAGCCACGCAAGAGGTCCCGGGTTCGATTCCCGGCCGGGCAGAAATTTAAATGATGAATTTTAATTTCTGTTACGGGTCTGGGTGTTCTATGTATCATAAGTATATAATTAGTATATCAGTTAGCTAGCACCCATAATACAAGCTTTGCTTAGTTTGGGGCTAGATGGCGCTGTGTGAATTTGTCCACGAATATTTATTTATTTATTAATGAATAGTATTGTCAAAGTACTCGCAGCTTTTATTGAAAGATACCCCACCGAAAGCTTTAGCATTAATCATGATTGATAAACTAATCACCTGCTAACGATCCTGTAGGTAATCATGTTTTGTTGCATGTGCACAGAAATTCAAAGTATCGTTGCTCAAACACGAATGGCAATTAGTTAGTAATATCATGTTCCTACCTGTTGTATTTGTCTGTTGCATTTTATGTAACTAAATAGTTTTCCAATCAGGGCTACCAAATATAAGTTTAAGTTCAGCAGTAATGTCTAGAACTGGGGGCGACTTTCCTGTTCTGCAAATCATTTAAATTCGTACTCAACTTATATTTAAATATTTATATGAATTTTACAGTTATTTGGACACGCGGGCGGATTCTATTAGTTAGAAATCTCGGAAAAAAATCTCGGTAGCCAATTGGCAGCTCGTGATGGCATATTATTATTTATTATAATAATAATAATAAATCTTTATTTCAAACTCTTAGTCCATAGTACAATATAATAGTATTAATAAATAACAATAGTCAGTTAATAATGTATGTATCTTACTACATACCAAAAGTAAGCGCGTGTCTTAGACTGCTATTTGTAACCATCTATTGAACATATCTGTCTGGTACATTCGTTCAGCCAAACTTCTAATAATAGTGTTTCTACACGCGTCAACTCTAGACATAAACTTGGCAATTAGATTTCTGTGGATGGCGCTAAACGAACTGACACGCGCCTCCAGGAACATACCTGAGGCACTGCAGCAGCGCTCCAGCCCCATCAGTTGCCTAAAGATGTTATTATAGGCAACATGAACACTATTATGTGACCTTTTAGTAAAGTTTGTCCAGAGTTGACACGTGTTACGAGATCATACTGTAGATGCATATTGCTGACTAGACCAGGCCACCCGAATTGCACATTGGCCCCAAGCAACAGCTGAGATGGCATTCGAGACACGCGGCGTTGTCCTAAATCTCATCCGCACAAGTAAAGCGCTGACGCTGTGCCTCATGCGCCTCGCGACCTAGAAAGCAGCGGCTCTACGCGACGGCACCATCGCGTCACTTCTGATCTCACCTCGATCCGAGTCGTAGGCTTAATTAGTTGAATTCTTAATTTAAATAATCTGATGTTCTAATATCGAACTCAAGTTAAATTATCATTAGTATTAATCTTTGGTTTGCTTTGAGTCCTCCGGCTGTGAAATCTATAATTCACGAATAGAATAATTGGCAATAGGACCTAAACAAAGTCACTTTCACGACCGCGGAGGCTTTGCAGAATTTTCTATTTATTTATTTATTTATTTATTAAATCTTCATGCACAAAATAGTACAGTGGCGGACTTAAAGCTAAAATAGCCTTATCTACATTATCAATAATCATATTTCCTACAACGTAGGAAACGTTGGCGTACTATATCTTCGTCTTCCTTCATATTCGACGTTAAAACATGGCCAAGGTACTTGAAACTATCTACATTCTTTACAGGCTGCCCGTTAAGGTAAAGACTCGGGATGTTATGCGGTCCCTTGCCCGACCTAAATACGACTAGCTCCGTCTTCTTTACATTATACGTTAGGTTGTGACATTGAGCATAGTTTTCACATACCGAAACAAGCTTTCTTAATCCTTTAATTGTGGGGCTGAGCAGCACCATATCATCAGCATAGCTTAAATTATTGACGTATCTGTCATCTAATTTCAGCCCAACTGGAATACTGCTCAGCTCCACGATCAAGTCGTTAACATACAAATTAAATAGATCGGGCGAGGTGACTCCCCCCTGTCTCACTCCACATGATAGTCTATAGCTGTCCGACAGTTCCTGATCCCACCTAACACTATTGGTCTGGTTACGATACCAGTACGTCAGCAGCCCAACGACGCCAGCGGGGAGAGTTGTGCTGTGTAGCCTGCTCCAGAGCAGCTCATGATTAAGGGTGTCAAATGCCCTGCTTAGATCCAGAAAGCAGGCATAGACACTCGTGTTTCCCTTTTTATAAGAATTGACAATCTGCTTTAGTGAGGAAATTGCCGTATCTGTCGAAACATCTGCCCGGAAGCCAATTTGACCATCATCAATAGATAACGAGGACGTCAAATATTTATGTATAATCCTTTTAAGTGCCTTGGCCATAATTGTAGCTAATGATATAGGCCTGTAGTTAGTCACGGTCGAAACATCCCTTGTTTTATTTTTAATGATCGGCACATCCGTAGTGCGTATCATATCGTCTGGTAGATAACAATGTCTCAGACAAAGGTTAAAAAAGTTTGCTAGAACATCAGCATTATGCTGACCTGCATATAATAAGTGTTCTATACTGAGACCGTCGTGGCCCGGAGACTTACCCCGCTTCATATTAATCAGTACCTTCGTTATTTCTTCAGGTGACACTAATATCTTTGGGATAAACGGACCACCACGGTCACAGTTACCATGACTTAGGTTTTGTTCCTTACTTACTACATTTTTGGGGTCATTTACTTGGAATTGTTTTCAAAATATATTCGCAATCTTTTTTTTATCCTTTTCTCCTTCTATGTCGATAGGAATATTCACGTTACCGTCCAATTTTTTTGTTTTTTTTTCCAGAACTCGATAAAGTTATCCGTAGAATGTTTCCGAGCTAATATATCCATTTTTATTTTCTGTTGATTATTTTGTTTATATTTCATAGCCGCTTTAAATTCCCTACGGGACACTGTCATATTTTCATAATAGGAGCCCGAGCGCGGCCTCCCACTCTGAACCCACTGGCTAAAATGATATTTAGCTTTTATATGTAAGTCTCGAACGTGAAAGTTCCAGCCTATAATTTTCTTGGAGGACTTCATTATATTTATAATATTTGCATAAAATTTGTCGATAGTTGTATAATGATCAGAATTTGTACAATTATTTACATCTAGACAGTCAAAATAATCAGTTTTCAAATGGTATAATAAAGTGTATAAATCTTTGGTACATCATTCACAGTATAAGTCTATTTGCGCACGATCCCTAACTCCCCATCGATGGTTTTCTGTCATGGTTTTTGGGTACAACAATGTTTAAGGTCTAATGGCATCAAAATTACATTTTACAACTAGCGGCAAATGGTCAGGCCAGTAGGTATCATATTTCACGTACAAACTCGTGTAAAGAGAAACAGCCGCATCTGTCATTATACAATGATCGAGCCATCTACAGCTGCCATGGGCATCACTTATATAAGTCTAGGTATCGGGCGTGAGTCTCTTAATATCTACACATTGCATTGACTGCTCATCACAGTAGTCCACAAGCTCCTTCCCAAAGAGAGTGTCGGGGTGAGCTTTAAAATCACCCAAAATTATCACACATTCAATGTCAACACTTTCTATGATTGCACTTACTTTTGCTAAGCACTGGGTAAACTCTGGCAGGTTATCCTCGTCATTAGTAAGCATATATATGCTGAAGACGAGCATACTCTTATTACCCACCTCCAAACGCACCGCCACCACACGATCACTGTCGCACTGTAAGACGCTTGCACGAGTAAACTTATTGAACCTCCACATCAACGCTGTCCCTCCGTACGGACGACCTCGAAGAACTTGGACAGATGTGTCAACAGAAGATTTAGCGCTGCATGCAAACTCCTCGCTGATTTCATTCAAGAAACCCAAATCGTGAGGCAACAACCACGTCTACTGCAATGCTACAACGTCTGCAAATTGGCATAATTTTTTAACTTGTTCTTTTGATCGCTTAATGGATCTACAGTTAAAAGATAAAAAGGTTGTTTCATTTGGTTGTAAAACCATAACTATTGACTATTGGCGGTGGCGGTTTCGTCCCCTGATAGATGCGGCTGTTTGTAGCGTCTAAATACCAATCCCTCTGGCCAAAAGGTATGTTCTAAAAACTTTGTTAGTTTCGACACAGGTATTGTGATCTTAAACGAGTTGAAATTGGTTTCTTTGCTCTGTTTAAGTAATCCCTTTCATGCCCTTTATATACTCCTTTATATCATTTTCGTTGATATGTTCTTTAGTACGCGATAGGTATATACATGCTTAGGATTCGACTGCTTGTAGTTTACTGTCTGTGCATTGAAGCGTGACTCGCGTATTTCGGTATCTATATTTATACTTATTTTTCTGAGCCATCTTTCAATGTAGTCACAATATCTCTATACGTCGGCCTGTGCATTGGTTGCGCATCATCCGGCTGTTCCGTTTGTTTTCTTGATAACCGGTCAATGCCGCAACAGGTGGTTGCCTATGTACCTGAGTCACAGTGTTAGCTTGGGATTGCGGGATCGTGCCTGTGTGCGTGCAGGTGCGCGTGCGCTGCCTCCCGCCGCCGCCGCCGCCGGACCCTCAGGCCTGCGCTGGCGCGGCCGCCGCGCGCCGGTGCCGCGATCGCCTCGTCGTGCAAATTATTTGTACCTCCAGTCTCCGTAGTTAATATTTCATTTCTAACTGCGTTTCTTTGGTTCTTATCATAATGATAAGACATAAGAGACGGGTCTAACATGTTTTGATTGTCAGGTAATTGCTTACAGCACGTCGTCTTCTGCAAATCCGATAATTTGACTTTTACATCCTTTAATTCGTTGTTATTATTAGAAATGAATAGTAATAAATAGATACAGTCTTAGAGGTTTATCTCTTGAAGTATATGTTGTGCTCTGTGTGAATTCGATGTGTTTATTAAATATTGTAATGCCTGATACAAATATGTCTTAATTATTTACAATGTATGAAAAGATGGCCAAAATCGATTTAGAAAAAACGAAGTTATGGATCACTCCCCATTCGGGGGACAATGGGAATTTTAATTTCGTTGTCCCCCGATAGGTACCTAAGCTTTTAAATATTATTGGCTGTTCCATTATCAAGAAAAACGCTTACCGTGCATTTCAAATGGCGATAGGAGGTTGTGACGTATTCAATTAGCCCACAATCTTCCTCTGTATCTTTATTAGGAATTTGAAACGTTCTTATGTTGTTTCATTTATTTAAAAATTGGCTTTTGTTGACAATTCAAAATAAAAACTCTCCGACTGAAGCATAGCAACAGCTAGCTGATAACAAGATTATATCGTCAATCTATTGCTTCAGCCGTCATTGGCGCCATCTATTGGTACATATTTAAAGAAAAATATTTGAAGTGCTGAAAATGATCAATAACCCACTGCCATGTACTTAGGAAAATTACAGCGAATCACTCAAAAACTCAATGAAACAGTATGACAATTTTAACTCATGGGCGCTTAAGACTTCGTGAAAAACTTTGAAGATGAACGTATCTCTCGTATGCAAGTAACTCACACTTGATACATTTTTTAATGTAATTGTTTACCCGCCGATACCATGTAATTGCTTAACATTTGGGTAGATGTAATAAAGTAAACAAAATGTTCAATAATTAAGGATTTATTAAGAACTATTAAGAACCTACTTATAAAATGTAATAACAAATATCTTATCAATCTTTTTCTTACAGGGTTACACGAACTAATTAACTAAAATTCTTCTAAATCAATTTCGAAACTTTTAAGCAACGTGTCAAGGTCCCAAGAAGAGTTGTTACTTGCCGCTTCCGTAGTAGTGGACTCAGTTGGCTCCGGTTGTTTATTGAAGCGATAAGAGGTTGTGACGTATTCAATTAGCCCACAATCTCCCTCTGTGACTTTGTTAGGAATTTGAAATGTTCTTATGTTGTTTCGTTTATTAAAAAATTGGCTTTTGTCGACATTTCAAAATAAAATTTCTCCGACTGAATCATAGCAATAGCTAGCTGATAACAAGATTATACCTATTATTCTTACATTAACATTCGAAATCAATATCAAAACTTGCAAGCCACGTGTCAAGGTCCTAGGAAGAGTCTTGACTAGCCGCTTCAATAGTAGGGGACTTAGTTGGCTCCGGTTGTCTGTTTAAGCCTTCAAGGCCTCCGCTATGCGGTGGCGGGGGCGGCGACGGAGGCGGCGTCGCGCAGTACCTACTGTACTTGTTGAGGTTGGTGCTGTATCTGTATCTCGTGTGTAATGGGTAAAGTAACTGTCGGGTGGGTCTTGTATCTTTATGGAAGCATTATCTAAATTTGTAGTTCTCGAGGCTTCATTTTTTGACTCCTCGAGGCGATCTCTTTGCTCTCTCATTCGCCGATTTTGAAACCAAGTCAGGATTATTCGCAAAAATGTAAAAAATGGCTAGGGTTGACATTTCAAAAATGAAAATACTCCAACTGAAGCATAGCAAGTTTGCTGATAAAAAGATCATATCGACAATCCTTTGCTTCAGCCGTCATTGGCACCATCTATTGGTATGTACATACATGCCAGTGGGATCGGCAGGTACCATCTTTATGTGGTAGACATAGGACCGGCCTATGTGGAGATCTCCGTGCGAGATATGGTAATGATCTTGTTACATTACTTGTGGTTCAACTTCTTACCTATGTCAGTAAATTTAATCGTGATATTTACTATACAATTAGAAATTAGGATGTAACGAAGGAATATAATTTAAATACAAGACGATTTAAAGGAAATACAAGACGATTTCTAAATATTATTTTTTTCTGCTGGTCGCCACTTTCGTGTGTCGATTACGATTTAGACCCATGTTCCGTTTAGGAACTTTTGTGCTTTTAAAGCTTTAATTACGTTTTCCTATAGACATGAATTTCGAGTTTAGATCGAAACATGGTCTGAGTGGATAGCGTCCCTCACGCTAGGCACACAACTTACACGCGCGAAGTAAATAAAGTTTAAATAATAGTCTCTCCATGACTCGTGTGTCGATAGGCAGGAGCATTTATGCTTGACGAGACGATTGGAATAGGTGTGATGGTTTGAGAGAATTAAAAATTAGGTTATTGGGCTGATCTATGTCAAGGTTTCGCTGGAAGGTCTGAGACATGAAGCGTGTTGGGAGTCTCAGTTTTCCTATCGAGTAGGTAGGTTTTCCGAGACCTTATCCATATTATATAAATAATCTCTATTCCATATTATTTAGCTGAGGCTAACGTTAGGGTCTCGCAAAAATAGGGTTAGGGTGGCCACAGAAGAAAGAAGAATCCGTTTGCCGTTTCGAGAAGTTGCATGTTTACTTAATACTTTGTTTGATTTCTTGTGGAGATTTTATAAATTGTTTGACTATTTCGAGTTGCGTAGATTACACTTTAATCATTTTATTTACGCGGATTTTGTGTTTTATCCGTTTGATTTGTGCGGATTTTGATATTTGATTTTACTCTTATTTACGTGAACTATAGGATACGGTCTAGCGGTTCATAAAAGGTGTTCACTAAGATCCAGCCGGTACAAAGTGAATGAAAAATGGAAGAATGTAAAATACGGAACTCGTATGAGTTGAAAAAAGAAATCTAAGTCTATCCAATTCTTCACATTTTTTTTTTTTTTAATAAATATTTTTAACAAAACTGCAACACTCATGCGATACTCATGCAACACTGGAACAAGCCGTAGAGTAAATAAAGAAAGAAGAAACTCCTTGTACGCCCGGAGTAAGAAGTTCTTTCGTCATAGCGAAGAGAAATTAATGAGGAAAGAAAAATCTCCTTTTAAGAGGAGAGGGCATTATGTTCTATAATGCGTGTAATGCATTGAGAAAACACTGGTATTGCGGCGTGCCGCGTGACATACGCGTATACAGCGTGACATACGACAGCATAAGAACTAAATTTCCTTAAAATCATGGTATGTACAACATGGTCACCTTGGCGTTAATGTCCCGGGGTCTGCTTTGACCATGATCTAGGATTTGGTAGATCAGGTAATTACAGTGGAGCGAGTGCCATCTGACCTCCGTGACCCGGTTAACAGGGGAGCATGACCAGATTGGATCGTGGATTCAGTCGCCTAATTACGACTGAAGTACAGTATGCTAATTACGTAACTCTGTTGCAAGCAATTCTGATTTCAATAGTTGAAATTGTTACTTTTGCGATTGCGTATTATCGATTTTTGAGTTTATTGCAATGGAACTTTGTTAGCAACTGAACCCATGAAATCGATATAACAGAATTGCAAAAGTAACAATTTCAATAATTGAAAACAGAGAATTGTTTAATAGCGTTACGTTACTAGCCTATTCGTTTCATCACGATGTTTTCCCCCACCGTAAGAGCCTCGCTTAGTGTTCAACTAATGTACATAACTCAGAAAAGAGTCATATGCGAAACTTGGTTTTAAAGCCTGTCATCGCCTCCTAGCGGAGAAATGAGTTTCATTCATCATTAGTGGCAGCGTATGACAAAGATAATGACATGCCTGTCATAGCTAATGTCAAAATTTAGGATTTTTTTACTTGTCTGTCTATGCAGTGCTACGAACTTAACCTGACCCGGTGACAGTGTCGCTGCTAATGGCATTGACATAACATTTCAAAATGGCGACACTTGGTTCTAGTTTTGGCCACTGGGTCAAATAAGTTTGTGCATCCATACCTTTTTTCCGGATGTGTCCATAATTTCATGCCAAGAATGCGTTTGTTTCATAGCGAATTAGTAATATTTTAAACATCAATATAAAAAAATTGGCGTTCAATAAGCTTTATTCATTACAACTCTCATTATGCCGGCTGGTGGTCAGGAATATTTTAGACTGTCTCCTTTGTTCATTTGCGAATATTTTCCGAATGTTCATGCAGTTTATTTACAGAGTATTATTATAAACTTACATATTCTTTGTGACGATTTTCAACAACACAACGTAATTTGTCTGAAAATTTCTAGACGATCACTCGCTTACGGCCAAATCACAATATTTGAAATGATGTTTATTATGTTATGTCTACCTTTTATATGTAGGTAGATACTCGTATGTGTGTACTTATACAGATAAATAGGTATTACGGTGACTGAAAAGTTACAGTACATTAAACCACATGTATAAATAACAGAATTCATAATTGTAATAGCAACCTCTTTCCATCAAGCTTGACTTGTATTTCATATAGTTGGTAAATACTTGGGTTCAATGAGGATACATGCAGTGTGAAGGCGGCCGCTGGGTTGATTTCGACGCATTCAGTAAAACTTTTAGTGACATTATTACAGTGGAAATAGATTTTGAGCGCAATTCGTTTATTGTAAAATACTGTAATGACTTTGCGGACACATTCCTACTTTTTCATGGGAACTACATTCAATTTTGATATAAATTACATGGAAAAAAATATTAAATTTAAACTTGTATGAATCTTAGAATTTTCCATCAAGTATAACTCAAGTACGTTTGATTATTACGAGTCATTGGTAATTACTGTTCAGGCACTAGCTGCTGAACACGTAAATTTGACCTGAAATTGATCTAGGTAAATAGACTATGAGTTAGGCACTAAATGAAACCCAAAAGTCTAGATCTGAAGATAGTATAATAGGTCAATAACATTGTAGCATATCACAAAAACACAAGATGCACTCGCTACCGCGATGTAGAATACATTCAGCGACATCTATCGAAATTATAACGAACTATTCTGCACAGTCTATACAAAAATAAAGGAACACTTCGATAGCGCGTCTAACTGGCCGGCAGCGACATCTAGCGATAAAATATTACACTATTGATCTTGAACAAGTGCCCAGACAACCGCTGGTGTAAATTCGACTCATGTAGTGCAAAGGCGGCCGCTGAGTCGATTTAAACCTGCAATAAGTATTCTGCATATTGTTTAATCCAAACGTTTGCGGAATTAGGTTTATCGGAGGTTGAAACGATGGATCATCAGTAAAACAAAAACTTTCTGTGATATTATATAGGTACATGAACATCAATACATCGTAAAATGCTATTATTACTGATTGATGTGGGAAGATGCAGACCTCAGTCTACAACGGCCGTAATGCCTGTGTTTTTCTTTATATTTAATAATAAATTTTTCTTATCTATAGAGGAAATAATGGAAGTTCGAAGTTAAATACGAATGTATACCCTATACGTACATAGGCATATTTAAATGTTACATCCTAGTCTAAAAAATGTTGAAATAATGACAAAAAAATAAAGTTACACTTTACTTTGCACACCTACCTGATTTTTACAATCTGCGGGCTGTAATAGCCACTATCCACTTCTGTTCTTAAGCAACCCTTTGTTTAAAACTTTTACCTGTTAGCTATGCCCATATACACTTGACAATTAAATCTAGCATTTCTGTTACCCCAACGTGAACTGATAAGCCTATTGTTGTGGCTGGCTAAACAAAATGCAGCTATTTCGTTACCTACCACCGGGTGGAATTTTAGCAAGGTTTTCAAACAGAACTTTCTAGAATCGTTAATATATGGAAATTTCGAAGGACTTCAATTTGAGAAGGACATCAGTTTAAATTATTGTACTTTGTGGCATTTAAGAGGGAAGTAGGTACTTAAACAGCGCCCACAGGATATCAAAGTTGTGATGCCTGTAATGTAGTCAGTAAATACATAGTGCCGATTTCTGAGACGGTGGACGAAGGAAAGCATTATCACATACTCAGTTTGAATTATTGAACGCTGTGGCATTTAAGAGGGAAGTAGGTACCTATGGCATGCACTCGCCTATACAAAAAGATAAAACGTTTTCAAACCCTTAAATTGTCTACCTGCTACTCGATATTTTTTTAGTAAGTATTTTCCTGACTCTATTGTTGTTGTCTAATTGTCATTAAATGAGTACCACCACGGAGAGCAGGTAAAAATTCAAGCACTAAAGAGTCGCAGGGATACAAATAAAAGTCTCCGAATCTATGCTCAGGCACATCATTCCGCACAGTGCGCTTGACTAGTTCACAACTCCGGAGAGTTAAATAAAGTGATCATGAATTCTTCGCGAAGTGGTGTTGAGTATCGAGTTAATGAAGCCTGGGGAGAATCACTAAGATTGAGAGTGCGGGCACATTCCAATAATTACAGACGACATTTACTTGCCACTATCGAAGAATTATCAAATTTGGTTAAAGTAAGTATTTTCTTAACTTTTGAATCTTTCTCATTTATTGCTTTAATTTATTTTTTGTATTCAATCTTTTCAGTGTAACTAAGTAGGTACATTAACGAAATGTATTGTTTAGTGTGACACTTAAATATTGTGTTCTATATTGAAATAAGTGTATCGATTCTCTCCGTAGTAATTTACATGGTGCAAACAACGTCAATAATATTAATTATGATTTTTTAAGGTTCAGAACTCGCGTGACATGGCTCAACAAAGAGCTAAGCATAATCAAACTCAGAAGTCACGTCGGGCTTTGACCACGACACAGACGCTGGCTTCGGACTGGCTTGATGATGACTTACCTCAGGTAAGTGTACATAATTTGTTAAGATAAAAAAATCTCATGTTGTTTTCTAACTTGCATTTTTCTATTTATTTTAGAATACGAGAGTCATCTAATCATCGACGTTCTGCTCAGAATCCGAATTGCAGATTTTACCATAATAAGTATGTAGATATTATAATCTTTGTAAGATATAATTCAGACCTAATATTTTTGTTTCTTTTTTTATTTATATTGTGTTTTTCTATGTGAGTGGTAATAGTTTATGTGTCTACCTAAATTTAATAATAAGTTTATTAGTAATTTAAAGTTTGTATGTATGTATTTTATCTTTGTTTTATTAAAGTTGTTGTTTGACTTGCTTCGTCATATTTGCTATAAGTATTCTATATTTCTGATATTAATTTCTGTAAATATTAAGTGCTTTTTTCGTAAATGATTTTATTTTAATTTATTTGAATAAGTAATTGACAAATAAGTAATATAAGAAAAAATTGCATATCATTCTTTTATTTTTCATAAAAAAATTTCATTTTAATCAAAGTCATAGTAGGGAACAAAAATATGAAGAGCGGTTTAAACTTTTTCACTTTCGATATATCACCGTAAGATAGTGATGCTTATGTGTGTTTTCGAAAAACACGTTAAATTGTTAATGGTTTGGTTAATATTGTTGCGATTCACAATTTTTGATAGTTTATTAGAGCTAGATACATTATCAACTATCAATCTAAATCTTACGGTAACAGATATAATATTTTAACACGTTGAGAGCCACGTAGCCCACCATGTGGGCCAACTGGAAACTCCCGTTCAGGCCAAGGCGCAAATCACAAGTTCGTCAAAACTTGTTGTTAAATTTTTGTTATACCAAACCATACAAATTTATTTAATTTTTATCAGGAATCGTTAGCAGACCTTCTTTCATGATAAAAACAACGAAAGTGTAACTAGGCTTACATGGTGTCCGCCATGGCCTCTTATGAAGAAACTCTGTTTACAAGCTCGCGGAGGCCACAGGGACACGTAGCGGCCAAGGCAGCGGCCCCGCGCAGTTCTCGACCGTTCGATATCGCATTTGTTGATATTTGTTTATAGAATTTTTAAATTGGTCCAGAAGCAATGCCATATTGGACATTTTGGAAAAAAATGGTCAACCAACTTCTTTAGTGTATTTCGATTTCATGCAAGTTGTATAAGTAATAGTTGTGTTTGTAATTTTGTAATGTTTATTAACATCAGAAAGCCCTCTTTTTGGCAGGAAACTATGTAACTATTCACTGCACGTAGCATGACACGTCTTCGCCGGTATTTTAATAATAACACCGGGATAGTACCTAATACCTTTGAGTGGTCTTACCACATCCGCAGCATTCCAACAATACATCCTATTAAATTTTATAACTAAGTAAAACATGAAAGCCAACCGGTCTTATGTTATGCTGGGCCATGCGGCCCACTTCTTATCAAGGTTTGTTTGATTTTTTGATACTTTTCGTGTAAAATGTATTCATGAGAATCATCATTGTGGCTCACATGGTGGTCACCATGTCCTAAACAGAACATTCAGGGACAAGTCACCGGTGTCCCCCATGACCTGGGGGACATGAATTTGTATCAATAACAGATATCTGATTTGCAAGTACATTAAATCAAATTGACACGCTACTCAATAAATGTGTTTGGTAACATTGGTAAATCTCCACACGCTGGCAGGTAACAAAAAATAATGGCCTAGCCAGGCTTTACAATATGCTTATCAGTTCACAGTTGATAATAACCGAAGCGCCAGTCCGTTAAGTAATTGGCAAGTGTTAAAGGGCAAAAATTCTATAGTCTTTTATTGCTTATGATGTCCATCTTTGGCCCTGGCTACACAGAAAAGAAAGAATACCAATGTATTTTTTTAAATGTGCAATAAAGAGTTATTCACTCATTAAAAAGACGTAAGACGCAGACACGTCGCAGACGCGGCGCCTCTTTAATTTACTTTCATTCAAAATGCATAGAAGCGTCGCAATGCAGAATACACAGCAAGGATGGGCGACGACGCGACGCAGACATTATTGCAAAACATACAGAAAGCAGAAAGGACGGGACACGGTCGTGACCGGGGGTGCGGGCGGGGCGCGGGGAGCCGCGTCAAGCACGCAGCGCTTGCTGTTTTTGTCCAGCCTGCATTATTGACTGGTCCTAAAAAAGGAAACGCGACGTTCACGTCCCGTCTTTTCTGCATGTTTTAAAAAGTCGCGTCCGCACCCTGTGTAAGCCCTGTCTGCGTCTTACGTCTTTTCTGTGTGGCCGGTCGCTTTGATGCACTGATGGCTGAAGCGAAGGGTTCTCGATATGATATTGTTATAGTTTCAGTTTTTAAATAAATATAACATTAAGCAAGATAAGAACAGTGTACTACATTTTTATTAAATTTATAATAAAAGAACATTTCAAATTTTTAATAAAGCAAGAGAGAAAGATTGCGGGCTAATACGTCGATAAGCGCATTTTCTGGTTAATCTAAAAGCCAGTCTTTACAATATGCTTTATGCATATATGTTAAAACTTAGGTACCTATAACTTCTTTCTTTTTGAATCGATTTTAACGGAGTTTTTAATTGTTCAAGCCCATTACAACGTATGTAGAATGTTTAAAATATTACAAGTGTTTTTAGTTTACGTTTCGGTCACTAGATGTTGCTGACGGTATTATACATCGCGCTAGCGACCTCGCCTTACCATGATTTTAAATACTTTTGATATATTTGTATTAAACCTCTCCGTTCTTAAGGTGTTATGTTTTTTATTTCAACACCGTGGGATTTGGGCCCTTGTTACAGTTGTTACTTGAACATTAATTATTTTATACATTGGAAATAAATATGACAAATTCGTCATCAAGCTTCCACCCTACTTCTTCTTTCTATGATGACTTTGATATTTTAAAATTTAATAAAAATAACACGTTTCAATATTTCTGCCGTGTCGTTATTTTGGCAAAATTTAGTTATTTGTATACACAGAAATGATAGATTTCGTTGCTGTATTATATTTTTCGGCGATTTTGCATGTATAAACAATACAGTATGTCTGAGTAACATGTTAAGAGTTCCTGAGGAATAGTAAGTGGTTAGGTTTTAGTTAATTTACTGTATTATTTACTAGGAATATCATATAACATGGTACCAATTACTGTCGGACACGCAGAAACGCCGCCTCCAAACGGTGCAAAACTCCAGCCTGAGGATGATAGTAAAAGCTGGACGTTACGTCCGAAACGACATCATAGCGCGCGACCTAAGGATGCCGTCCGTCGACGACTTCGTCCGATCGCTGTCGCGTCGAATGTTCGACCGCGCCGATCACGGGCGACATCCCCACCTTCAACAGATCGCCCCCACGAAGCCAGACCGCCTGAGAGAAGGCCGCTGCCGCGAGAGCTGCTGCGCTCCCCGTCCCCATAGATGGGTCGAGCGCGCAGCGAACTGCCGAACGGCTGCCTCCTCCCAAAATTGCTTCTTTCAAATAGCTTGCACCCAACTGCTTGGGGTCATCGCGCCTTAACAGATTAGCATAATCTGTTGGGGCGCGAAGATCACAAGCAAGCTCCACCCCCCTGCTTGTATCCCCATGCTTACCCCCTGTATTACCTGCAGCCAAACAAGCATCGACGACGCTGGTCTATCCACCGCTTCCTCGCCGCAGGATGCCGCCCGCTCGCTGGTCGCTCGATGGGCCTCCCCAGTTAGCGGGTGAAGCCGAACAACTTATAAAGTGCAAGTGAAAGCAACTACCAAAAGTGTTGGGGACTGTTGAAAAAGCGTTACAATAATAAGAAGTTCATGTCGTCATGTATTTTAAAGCGGTTGTTTAGTCAACGCAATATGATTATAGAGTCATCACAGTCTCTTAAGGAATTGTTTGATACAACTACAGACTGTTTACATGAGTTATCTAACCTAGGAATCGATGTAAAAACCTGGGATGTCATAATAATTTACGTCATAACTTTGAAGTTGGACCCAGAGACTCGGAAGCAATGGGAATTGCATGTCACTACTACATCCGATGAACTGCCAACGTTCAACTGTTTCACTGGGTTTTTAGAGTCTAGATTCCGCGCTTTAGAATTTATTGAACCGAAAAACCGACAAAAGGTAAACAGTAATAATAGTTCACAAACAAAATCATTCCATACCGCTGCAAAGTTAAATTGTCCTCACTGTAATGAAGAGCATAGATTAGCACACTGTAAAAAAATCGCAAGCGAAACTATTGATGAGCGTCGTTCTTTAGTAAAAACATTCGATGTATGTTTTAACTGTTTGGCTAAAGGTCATTCTAGTAAAGTATGTCGAGTTCCAATCAAATGCCGTAAGCACAAACATCACACATTATATCACCCCAAGTCCCACCACGATAGTGTAGGAACAGCTGCTACGGTAGCAGCTACAACCATAAGTACGGATAGCACACAAACGTCGAATACACAGTTTGTACCGAACATTGCAACTCATTTTCTGAAAGGAGAAACTCAGAATCAAGTTTTATTAGTCACAGCTATTGTAAAAGCTGAGTCAGATAATGGGTATCCACAGATGTTGAGAGCGCTCTTGGACCAGGGTAGCCAAGCGTCTTTCATCACTGAGGCTGCGGTACAGATGTTGAAGAAAATAAATTCAAGTTGCTCTGTTTCAGGTGTCGGGGGGAACGTAAGTGCATTGACTTCGAAACATGTAGTTATGATTAACATACAATCAATACACGATCCCACTTTCACAATTGAAGTCAATGCGCATGTTTTGATTAAATTGACCACAATTTTACCTGAGCGTCAGTTACAATTGTACGACTGGCCATTTTTGCGTTCTTTAAGTCTCGCTGACCCTCAATTCGACATACCGAATAAAATTGATATTCTATTAGGGGCCGAGATTTATTTACTGTCGTATCATAAAAGAAGGTTTATATACAGGACCACAAGGCTCGTAAAACAATACAGAACGACTACAAAAGTCAGAATGGTTGTAGAAGAATCGTGCAAATACACGAATGGAGTTTCATTAAACGACACATTGATGAACGGACCACGTTTACAACCAGATTTGCGTCATATTGTATTAAATTGGCGAATGTATCCCATTAGTCTTGCAGCAGATATAAAGAAAATGTATCGTCAAATAAAAGTTGCGGATAAAGATACTGATTATCAACGGATTTTATGGAGAAATAATCGGGATAGCGAAATTGAAGATTACAAGTTTATACGAATCACATTTGGTATGTCATGTGCTCCGTATTTAGCGCTAAGAAGCTTACAACAGTTAGCTTACGGTGAGGGTGACAATTATCCATTAGCTGCAAAGAAAGTCCTCTCGGATTTCTACATGGATGATTTACTAATCAAATTTTGCTGGACGTCCTATGGAAAAGTATATTTGAGGAAGACTGAAAACTCACCTATCATACTTGTCAAGGACGAGCTTCAAATCCAGCATATACTACAGACAATCTGACTATCCTTTCTGGACATCGTAACTATTTGTTTATAGATTTTTATTATATTAAGTTTAAGCTACATTATAACAGAAATAAAACACACAAATACTAATATTACAGAGAAATGTACACATAATATACTTGACAGAACAATAAATCTCCACTCAAACAATACTTTGCCATTAAGTCATAATTCAAACACAGATCTTGTTAATGTACTCATACTATTATATAAAACTCCTAATGGATAGATCTCTTTATACATTAAATGATATAGACAAGACAGACATCGCAAAAAACATAAACTGTAATATTGAAAATTTAGAAAAGAATATACGAATAAATAAAAATTACCTAACAATTGTAACACAAAATATAAGAAGCATTTATAAAAACATTGATGATCTAGAAATAACCTTAAACAATTTAAAAATTGACATAGATATAATAGTTTTAACCGAGTGTAGGCTAAATGACAGTAAACCTTTACCGCAACTTGCAAATTATAACTCTTTCTGTACATCCAAACATGTAAATCAATGTGATGGTGTGGCGATATATATAAAAAATTATCATAATGCACGGGTTAAAGAAATAGTCCTACAACAAGCCTCTTGCTTACAAGTAGAGATATATAATATGGCCTTGCTTGGTATATATCGCTCACCGTCTAACACTAATGCAAGTAAATTTATCGACTCACTCAATATCCACCTTCACACCATAGAAAAATACGAAAGCATTATTATAGCAGGTGATATAAACATAAATATTGCATCTAGGATGAGTGGAAGTGAAAATACATATGAAAGTCATAACAGGCATGAGTACTTGAATATGTTAGCTACTAATTAGCCGTGTGGTGTCCGGCATAGCCGTGTGGTGTCCGGCAGAGTAAAATAGCACCAACCCCTTACAGTCGTGGGTGTCGTACAAGGCGACTAATGTTTTCGAGGCTAAAGATCAAGAGTCTCCGTAGTCTGGAAAATGGGCAGCAGCATTTTCCATTATTATATTTAAACACTGCGATCTCCAACCCGCCTGCCAAGCGTGGAGATTATGGCAATAACCTCCCCCTTCGTGGGAGAGGCCCTAAGTCCTGCAGTGGACTGTTACGGGCTGTGATGATGAAGCTACCTAAATAAGTATAACATCATATCTACCTGACAGAAAACAGAGAGTAAAATTAGGAGCATACACAAGTACTGACCTATTCATAAACTACGGAGTCCCCCAAGGAAGTGTGTTGGATCCAACACTGTTCCTAATCTATATAAACGACTTATGTAATATTAAAGTCCACAATAGCCACATCATCTCTTATGCTGACGACACGGCTATTATTTTTACTGGTAAGACGTGGGAAGATATCCAAAGAACAGCCGCAACTGAAATGGCAATGATAGCAAAATGGCAACCTGCTTACCCTAAACACTTCAAAAACAAATTATATCTGTTTTTCGATCAATAAACGATCTCAACCCCCTAACGATATTGGTGTTAAAATACATCAATGTCATAATTATCTTGAAAACAACTGCAACTGCTCAATAATACAAAAAGTCACACATACAAAATATCTCGGAGTTGTTATTGACCAAAGACTATCATGGCATACGCAAATAGAAACCACGACATGCAGAATCAGAAAGCTTGTATGGGTATTCAAAAACCTCAGGCATGTAGTACCAGTTACAGTACTAAAACAAATCTACATTGCGTTGGTACAATCAGTGTTTAACTATTGTATCTCTATATGGGGAGGGAGTTCAAAAATGAAATTTCTTGTGTTGGAAAAAGGACAAAGATGCCTAATAAAAGTAATGTACTATTAGGAGATTAAATTTTTTATTTTTAAATGTTATAAAAGCAGAGTGTTCCTTAGCAGCGGTTTCACTTTCTCGGTGTTGTTTGACCTGGACGGATCTCGCTGGTTTGCTGGCTAACAAGGTACCCTCTGTTTCGTATTTTTATTTTGTGTATTTTTTGCAATGCGTTGTTGTTCCGTTTTAGAATGAGTTTAAGTTAATATTTTTGTGTTTTATTGAATTAATAATAAACCCTTGTCTGATTTGTGTACTCAAAGTTGTTTTTTTTAAAGCAAATTCCTCTTCTTTGCTAAAATCAGAAGTGGGATCTGTTTTAAAGCCTTGACGTTAAGCCATTCTTGACAAAATTTTGTTTAGACTAAACGGAACAAAAACCAGTGTTTCTTGTTAATTTTTGCCGTAACTGTGTGCTATGCCGCGTTCGCGCCAGCCGCGGTCCAGGTCAAAACGACATCGTCGCGGGTCGCATACCAGGTCAAGGTCTCGTGGCCGGTACTCGCGAGACCATCGCAGGAATAGGTCTCCGGCACCCCGTGGTGAACGTCACCGTAACGATAGCCATGGTGATTCCCGTACCCGCGAACGTTGTCGAACTACCCCCGCGCGCTCACAGTCACGTAAAAGTGTCGATTCGCGTCGATTAATGCGGTCGCCACCGATCCGTGTTTCACGTTCCTCGCTCGCGATCTAATCGTCGTGAGAGTAATCGTACTCGCACCCCACCGATTTTGCCTAACATTCAACAAACATTAGGCACAAATTTAACTCGGTTGGAAGCACTCGAAGGTAATAACGCTAATTCCACAGCAACTCAAAGTGCGCCTAGTGAAATGACGGTGTGTGCGAAAACGATTGTAGATGCAATAACTGCGGTAGTGCCGACGCGTTCACAATCTTACTTTATTTCTAATTTTGACCCTAATGTAAATAACGTTGACTCGTGGTGCCAGGAAGTAGACCGCGCTAGACAGATTAACCGATGGGATGATAACGAGTGCTTATCACGAGTAGCTAATTGCTTGAAGGGCGACGCTAAGACATGGATCAACGAATGGGCAACCAATGACAGGTCTTGGACCAACTTCAAACGCGTATTTATACCTCTTTGTCCCCGCAAGCTGGATTTTGCGAATATACTGTACGAAACAATGAATAATACGTCAGATAAGTTTTCAACTTATGCTGAGTATGCACGGCGGACATTGTTGCGTTTGAAGGTGGTTCAAGGACTTAGTGAAGACCTTATGACTCAGATTACCATTCGGGGCATTACGGACCCACATGTTCGAGCGGCCGCCGCTAACGGTGATTTGAATACCGAGAATTTAGTCTCATTTCTGTCCATATATGTCAAACCTAGCTGCTCAAAAACTGACACGCGGACTTCCAATGTCAAAAAGCCGACAGTGCCCACTAGGGGCTCTGGTTCTAAGTGTTTCATTTGTCACCGCACGGGTCATAAAAGCTATCAATGTAGGAAACTAAAAACAGATTCAGAGCCTAAACCTAGTACGAATACGCCACAACCAAATTCCAAGCCGGACGGTAAAACTTGTTCGTTCTGTAAAAAACCCGGCCATACTGAAGATCGTTGTTTTGCCAATCAGCGCTCTAGTTCGCGTAATACCCACAATGTCAATTTATGTAAGGATGTCGTGAAGTCTAACTTAAAGAGCGATATAGTGACCGCTGTGATTCAGGGTATTCCAGTGGACGTTTTAATTGATAGCGGAGCTCATAACGTCTCCTTAATATCCTCTGATGCCTTAAAATATTTTTCATGTAATGTGAGACCCTACACTTGCACGATCCAAGGTATACGTAACGACAAAATTGATGTTACTTCATGCCTCACATTAGTCTTGGAGTTTGATGAAATTTCCATCGAGGCCGAACTCGTAGTCGTACCCGCTAGCTGCATGAGCACCCCGATCATCATAGGAACAGATATTCTTAATCGCGACATTATTACATACGTGCGAACGAAAAATCGACAATATCTCACTCACTCGAAAGTTAATGTTAATGCTTGCGTTACTGGCCGTAGTGCAGTTAACGATTTGCCATTGAATACGCCCTTAGAGCCAGGACGTGATCGCGACGCTTTGCAAGAGGTCATCAATGAGTTCTCTGATTACTTTATATCTGGCACTGCCACGACTACCGTCAAAACGGGCGAGATGCATATTAAGTTAACCGACGATACCCCTGTCACTTATCGTCCTTATAAATTAGCCCACCATGAAAAATTAAAAGTTCGGGAGATTATTGATGACCTAATGCAAAAGGGTATAATCCGAGAGTCTGAGTCTGCGTATTCCAGCCCAATTCTTCTAGTGAAGAAAAAAGACGGATCAGACCGCATGTGTGTGGATTTCCGCGCACTTAATCGCGTAACCGTCAAGGATAGGTATCCACTACCCTTGATAGAGGATCATATCGACAGATTAGGCAGTTTTGAGTTCTTTACATGTCTTGATATGGCTACGGGATTCCATCAGATCCCTTTAGACCGAGAGTCAATCCCAAAAACCGGTTTTGTCACGCCTGAGGGGCATTTTGAGTACCTAAAGATGCCTTTTGGACTTTCTAATTCGCCCATCGTATACCAACGAATAATAAACAATACGCTAAGGCGATTCATTGACTCCGGCAAGGTGTTAGTGTACATTGGTGACGTCCTGATTATGAGCTCGACCGTTGAGGAGGGAATTCGCTTACTGCGCGAAGTTTTGCAAACCTTAACCAAAGCTGGCTTTTCCATTAATCTTAAAATGTGCTCTTTTCTGTCAAAAGAAATCGAATATTTAGGATGAGTCATCAGTAAAGGCCAGGTTCGGCCGAGCAAACGTAAAATTGATGCTTTAGTAAACGCGCCTATCCCCACTAACGTCAAACAGGTACGCCAGTTTTTGGGCCTCGCCGGGTATTTTAGGCGGTACATTGAAGGATACGCAAATAAGACGGCATGTATTGCTCATTTAACGAAGAAATCGGTCAATTTCGAATGGGGCTCTGAACAGGAGCAGGCGCGTCAGTTACTTGTTAATTGTCTCACTAGCGAACCAATATTGGCAATATTTGATCCTAATCTACCGACGGAGGTTCATACCGATGCCAGTAGTGCGGGATATGGAGCGGTGTTGCTTCAAGTTCACGAACACAATAAAAAACGTGTAGTCGCGTATTTCAGTAAGTCCACACAGGGTGCGGAGAGCAGATACCATTCTTACGAACTGGAGACCCTAGCAGTCGTAAAGGCGTTGCAACATTTTAGGCAATATTAAATCGACATTCAGTTTAAATTAGTTACCGACTGCAATGCGCTTAAGTCGACAGAGCGTAAGAAGGATCTGCTTCCACGCGTGGCTCGGTGGTGGATTTATCTTCAGGATTTTACGTTTACCATCGAATATCGTAAATGGATGATGATGTCTCATGCCGACTACCTTAGTAGAAATCCCGTTAATCAGGTAAATCAGATTTCGCGTCCACGTAATTGGGCTGAGATAGCACAGTCTGCTGATTCCGAAACGAGTGAGTTGATGGAGAAACTCCGTGAAGGTAATTTAGATGATCGCCGTTACGTTGAGCGAAATGGCGTTCTGTACTATAGGTACAACCCCATTGGGGAAGAAAGCAGAATTTTGTGCTATATACCGCGTGGACATCGATTGTCTTTGTTACGAATATTTCACGATGAACATGAACATGTCTCTACCGAGAAGACTTTAGATTTAATTTTAAAGCATTTTTGGTTCCCTGGTCTTCGTTCTTTTGTTAAAAAATATATTGCGCATTGTTTAATCTGTATTTCAAAGAAACGTGTACCTAGGGCGCCACGCCAACCTATAACATCTTGGGCTAAACCGGAACTGCCGTTCGACACGCTGCATGTCGACGCATTGGGACCACTGGCAGAGTCCAACGGATATAAGTTCGTTTTGATAATTGTAGACGCATTTACGAAGTATTCGCTATTGTACCCGATAAGTAGGCAGGATGTCACTGAACTCCAACGGGTAATGACAAATGCAGTTGCATTATTTGGTGTGCCGAAATTACTTGTGACCGATCGCGGACGTATGTTCGAATCTTCAATTTTTACCAAGTGGATCAGTGACATGGGGTGTGACATACACTATATCACGCCGGAAATGCACCACGCGAATGGGCAAGTGGAACGATATGTTCGCACCGTCTTAAACATGATCCGCATAGAGACGAATTATAGGAATGCTCAATGGTCGGACACATTATGGAAATTACAGCTTGTGTTGAATATAACAAAACACAAGACAACCCAACACTCCCCGCTCAACTTGTTAATTGGCACAGACAGTACAACACCCGTTATACGCTCGTTGATACGAGATTTGGCAGTTGATGGCTCTCGTCCCAACCGGGATGCTTGGCGCGAGATTTGTCGTGGTCGGGCGATTGAACAATCGCGTAAGAACCAACAGCAACAGGACAGTTATGTTAACAAAGACCGACACGCTCCTCGCCGCTTCAATGTGAACGATCTTGTTTTTGTAATCAAGTTTTCGCAGGCTACAGGAAAGCTTGATCCTGGCATGAGAGCGCCGTATAAAGTTCTGAAGGTGCTGGCCAGTGGCCGGTACGAGTTGAAGCTGCTGAGCGGTTCCTATGGGAAGACGACACTGGCTGCGGCCCAATACATGGTCCCATGGAAAGGGGAGTGGTGCCCCGAGACATGTGCAGCTTTCTTTGATGGTGAGTGTGCACATGGTGAGCCTGAGGCTTTTTGTGGTTGCCTTCGGGTCTTTGACTCGTGTAGATTCATGCGTGGATCAAAAGCGCCATTGGTACTGATGCTGCGGTATCGGTATGAGACCAACTGGTGCTGCGGTATCAGTAGGTACAGTTTCTGCGGAAACTTGCTTTGGTTTCTGCGGAAACCTGCTGTGATTTCTGCGGACACAGCTTTTGTATGTGAGACGTCTTGTTAGGAGGTTATGTGAATGTGGAGTGTGTGAGCTTGCTTTGTGATGGTTGTACGGGGCCTTGATATACAGATGTATGGAGAGGTGTGCCATAATCAATTATCTGTTATAGATAATTACAATCCAGAACAGCTGCTCATTGAGCCTAATGCAGGAAGCGGGGAGAGCGCGTCTCCGATACCACAACCAAATGATGACGCTGTGGCGGGGCCTTCGTCAGCTC
Organism: Blastobasis adustella; assembly: GCA_907269095.1. Taxonomy (NCBI): domain Eukaryota; kingdom Metazoa; phylum Arthropoda; class Insecta; order Lepidoptera; family Blastobasidae; genus Blastobasis; species Blastobasis adustella. The sequence goes on along the minus strand of OU026117.1, from coordinate 13,877,302 downwards.
CGCTGCCGATCATAGAAACAGAAGCTGAAAGCTGAGCGATCGTTGCGCCGGGACGTCGCAAGATCAGGATAGGCCGTATTAGGAGATTAATTTTTTTATTTTTAAATGTTATAAAAGCAGAGTGTTCCTTAGCAGCGGTTTCACTTTCTCGGTGTTGTTTGACCTGGACGGATCTCGCTGGTTTGCTGGCTAACAAGGTACACTCTGTTACGTATTTTTATTTTGTGTATTTTTTGCAATGCGTTGTTGTTCCGTTTTAGAATGAGTTTAAGTTAATATTTTTGTGTTTTATTGAATTAATAATATCCCTTGTCTGATTTGTGTACTCAAAGTTGTTTTTTTTAAAGCAAATTCCTCTTCTTTGCTAAAAGTACTTTAAATCACATAGACATTCCACAGATCAACTGTATTCAGACAGTCAATTGTTAACAGTTAGAAAACTTTATGTACTTAATATCAGCTTAAATAAACACAAAAACTTGCCCTATAACCCTAATATTATTAAAAAACGAAGAAAGGACATAGTAGACACGTATTCTGCTAAAACCACTTTTGCGAGAATGCAATATAATAATCAATCTGTCTTAATATATAATAAAATTAATAAAATGTTGAATATATATCCATTACGTTTATATGAAGTCAAGAAAGTAATCACTGAGTGGTTATTAACTACAAAATATAATGAAGTGGAGGCTTTAATGCAAGTAATAAGCTAATCACCAACACATTTACTTGCAGAACACACACATACATACATATGCAATAGTTAAAAATTTAAGTACTTACTTTTTGTTTTGTTACCTTCATTATTTATATACGTACTGTAGACGATGGAATGCAGACATACTTAGGATTTCATTTGGTTTATAAGCTAAAATCGATGTAGCTAGCCTGTACCTATGTTTTATGTATTATTTAATTTAGCATACTTACCACTAATGATTACTAGTTATAAACATACAAACATACATTTTGTTCCCGGATATTGTGTATCTCCGTTCAATAACTCTACTGGTAGCGCCCCCTATTCGAAATGAATGTGAATCTTATTTTATGATGTGAAATGTGGGTGCGCTTAAAAATTGATGATTTGCGACTGTGAGACTGTGCTGGTGTCCATTACACGAATGTACAAATTTCTGGCTTTAATTAATTTATCCCGACGTGTTAGAGTCTGTGAGTGTTCTACACGTACCTAAAAGTTATTAATTTAAACATGTATCAACTTGCATTCTATGGAAGAGCGGGGCTTCCTGATACAGGTATTTTATACTTAAAAGGAAGATCCCAACCACTGTTGTATCTAATTAAGCATGTTTATGAAATAAAGAAAGTTTAAAATTTTAAAGTTTAACTGGCTGTCAAAATAAAGAAGCTAAAATATTATATTTACAAATGAATGAATTGTTGAGTAAAGGAGGCTTCGATCTGTAGAAATGTACCTGTAACAAAGATAAAATTTTAGAACAATTTAAAGAAAACACAAAAAGAGATTTACAATTTAAAACAGATGATATTACCAAAGTATTAGGACTTACCTGGAACCGGAACTCAGATGAATTTACTTACACTGTCAAACTGTCTTCTTCGCCGCCGGTGGAACCTGAAACTAAAAGGAAAATTATATCACAGATTAGTAGATTATATGATCAGTTAGGTTGGATAGCACCTTGCATAGTCAATTTTAAGATATTTATTCAAAAACTATGGATTTATAATAGAGGTTGGGATGAAAGTCTACCACAGGGGTTAACTGATGAATGGCTAAAATATTATAATGAACTATCAAATATACAACACTTTCACTTACCGAGATGGTATAAAACATTCGACACGGATGCTAGACTGGAATTGCACGGATTTAGCGACGCTTCTAATCTATAATATAATCTTTCTTCGAATCGTGGGCTCTATGGGTGAAATACACACTACATTAGTCACCGCCAAAACGAAAGTTGCACCTATTAAACAACTGTCAATTCCACGTTTAGAACTTTGTGGTGCTGTTCTAACCACTAAACTACTGATGGAAGTTGCATTTGTACTCAAAATACCTACCTCAAATTTATTCGCCTGGACTGACTCTACCATCGTCTTAGCGTGGTTAAGTGACCACCCCAGCCGTTGGAAAACATTCGTTGCGAATCGCACCTCTGAAATACTAAATTATATTAAACGAAACAAATGGGCTCATGTAAGATCCGAAGATAACCCTGCTGATTGCGCCTCTAGGGGCATGTCTACGATGGAATAATTACACAGTCAGTTGTGGATTGATGGACCTTCATAGCTACGAAATGACAAACTGGAACAACAACAAATAAATGTTGAAATGAACACTTATCTAGAAGAAAGATCTTAGAAGATACACACATCTACAGTAGCTGAAAATGATGATGCATTGTGGCTGAAGTACTCTTCCTTGACTAGATTAGTTCGAGTTATTGCCTTTTGTCGGCGATTCCTTCGAATGAAACAAAGTTCCAATCTGAGGTCTACACAATCACCAAATTTAACCGCATTAGAAATCAATGAAGCCTTACTCACTTGTTTACGTCAAAAAACTCATTTTGAAAAAGAACGTAACGCTGTTCTGAAAAAAGAAAATCTTCATTCTTCTAGTATACTTAAAACATTAAATCCATTCATCGATGCAGATAACGTAATGCGAGTTGGTGGTCGTATTCAGAAATCTTCATTACCTCAAATAACTAAACACCCGATAATTCTACCGAACAATGAACATTTGAGTAAATTGATCGTTGCTGATGCACATGAAAAAACTTTGCATGGCGGTTTACAGTTAACTTTAAACTATATATAGTCAAAATATTTTATTTTTCGTGTCAAAATCATTATTAAGGCTCATATTCGTAACTGTGTACCATGTATTCGCCATTCAGCAACTATCAATGTACAGCAGATGGGTCAATTACCGACATGTAGATTAAACCCTAGCAAACCATTTCTTAATTCTGGAGTTGACTATGCAGGCCCAATTAAAATAAGAGTATCTAAAGGTAGAGGTCAACGAGCTTATAAAGGTTACATTTGTTTATTTGTTTGTATGGCTACTAAAGCCATACATATTGAACTAGTATCAGACCTCACCTCTGAAGCATTTCTGGCCGCATTCAAACGGTTTGTTGCTAGACGAGGATGTTGTAGCCATCTTTGGAGCGATAATGGCACAAATTTTGTCGGCGCTTCCAAAAACTTAAAATATCTGTTTCTGGATGAAGCATCCGCTATGGCTCTTGAGGTCGCAAATATTTTAGCAACAAATGGGACCGAATGGCATTTTATACCGCCACATGCACCGAATTTCGGAGGCATTTGGGAAGCAGGGGTTAAGAGCGTCAAACATCACTTGAAAAGAGTCATTGGTGAATCGACTCTAACCTTCGAGGAGATCACTACAGTGTTGACTCAGATTGAGTCTTGCTTAAGTTCAAGACCCTTAGGACAAATTAACGACGATCCAAAAGGGCCTTCACCGATAACTCCAGGTCATTTTCTCGTTGGAGAGCCGTTAATCTTAGCACCAGATAAGTATTATGAATTGTCAAATATTAGTTGTTTGCGTAGGTGGCAAATGACTCAAAAAATGGTTCAGTGTTTCTTTAAAAAGTGGTCCCAGGAATATTTGACTCAGTTTTTGCAACGGTATAAGTGGATTAATAAAACAAAGGAACTTGATATTAATGACGTTGTGCTAGTTAAAGAGGACAATTTACCTCCAGCCAAATGGCTGTATGGTTAAATTGTTGACGTTCACCCTTGAAAGGACGGGATATTAAGAGTTGTTACACTTCGTTGTTAGAATTCATTGATAAAGCGTCCAACTTCAAAGTTATGTCTGCTTCCTAAGATAGAATAGCAATAGCTCTACGTTGATTTTCTTGGCTGTACATTAAATTTGTTATTGTATTACTTGTTAGTTTATAGATGATAAATAGTTTACCTATTGATTGTAGTTTGCTCTACTATGTTAATTAATGTTAAGAACTGCTTAACTATATAATTTACCATTAAGGTGGCAAACAAGCCTTTAACTTTTGAAATATTTAAGATTGTAATAGAACGTATGTTTATGTAAGGTAAAAGGCCAATATGTTCAAGCCCATTACAACGTATGTAGAATGTTTAAAATATTACAAGTGTTTTTAGTTTACGTTTCGGTCACTAGATGTCGCTGACGGTATTATACATCGCGCTAGCGACCTCGCCTTACCATGATTTTAAATACTTTTGATATATTTGTATTAAACCTCTCCGTTCTTAAGGTGTTATGTTTTTTATTTCAACACCGTGGGATTTGAGCCCTTGTTACTTAAACATTAATTATTTTATACATTGGAAATAAATATGACAAATTCGTCATCAAGCTTCCACCCTACTTCTTCTTTCTATGATGACTTTCATATTTAAAAATTTAATAAAAATAACACGTTTCAATATTTCTGCCGTGTCGTGATTTTGGCAAAATTGAGTTATATGTATACAAAGAAATAATAGATTTCGTTGCTGTATTATATTTTTCGGCGATTTTGCATGTATAAACAATACAGTATGTCTGAGTAACATGTTAAGAGTTCCTAAGGAATAGTACAGTAAGTGGTTAGGTTTTAGTTAACTTACTGTGTTATTTACTAGGAATATCATATAACTAACAAACAGTGCAGTAAGTAGATAACATACCTTTAATAAATAAATTATATTTTGTGAAACCTAAGAAAGAATACAGTATGAGTTCCTTACTGCATTATTGCTTAGTACATAACGATTCTCTAAAAATAATTTTACTAAGGTTAAGTACAGTACAAATTGCATACTGAGTTATTGTGTAGTATATGTTAACGATAACGTCACTAAACTCTTAAAAAAAGAATACAGCATATTTCCATACTACACTTTTTATTAGTAAAGGAAAATTATTTCATTCCAATTGTAGTCTTAAATAAAATATAAATGAATCATACTGCACTTTTCACAAGTTCTGGTTGGTACTTTTACGGGCTGGGCAGAGGTGATCGCGAAGGATGAACAGTAACTAAAGTTGCTTAGTCGACGGTTCGCCGTGGTAAGGAGCAGCAGACGTTAGCGTTCGGGTCTGCGATATTTTCCCGGGGAAGTATTTTACGGTTACTAAGGTTGGCATGAGCCATAGTGGTAAACAATTTAATACAATTTTAGACAAATTCGAACAAAGGATGATTCTGTTCATTTTAGATTATAGGTATTTCAATGATTTACACAAATAAAAACAATATATACCTACCCACCAGGCAAACCCTCACAAGTTGTGAGTCCTAACAGTCATGCAATTTGTTAGTTTGTACCTTGGTAACCACTGAACCAAAAAGCGCGAGCCAAGGAGGCGTTTCCAGAATTTCCGCTAAAAAGACATTGAGCACAATGCGAATCAAGTAAGGGCTCAGCACTGAACCGTGTTGAAAACCTACTAAATTTGGAAAGGGATTAGTATGACCTACGATGGTTTTGACGACGGCTCCAGTTTTAGCGTACATGTCCTGGATAATCTTAATGTAGGCCTCGGGCACAGACATTGACCTCAGAGTCCACAAGATTATCTCTCGAGTAACACTGCCGAAGGTCCTCTGCAGGTCGAGAAATGCAGAATGCAAAGGTTGTTTTAAAGGTTGAAGTAGTGGGACTCCTGGAGGATCTATAGAGTCTCAGGTCTATAATACGTTCGAATAGCTTCATTGTGTGGCTCATAAGTTTGATACCCTGATAGTTGCAGCACTTTTGCACACTGCTCTTTCCTTTATAAATTGGTATACGCCCAATCCCCAAAGTGATCTCCATTGTCTTCCAGGTTTCTATGGGTATTCCGTCATGGCTAATAGCTTTTCCGTTCTTCATACGGACCAGAGAGCTCTCCACCAAGGTTTGCAGGAAGGTGTGGGATCATTAATAGAGTTTGCACTTATGAGCAACTCGCCGTCTGGCTCATACAGACTGGCTCGACTCCGTGACTTTGCCAGCTTGTAGACGAACTCTTGCCCCTCTACAGTATCCAACACATTGTAGAATGCCAGCTGGGCTGACCGCGCCCTTGCCACCGCCATTTTAGCTTGCCGCTTTGTTATTTCTTGAAACATGTCCTAACTGCTTCCTGCACCTCACTATTTCACCATCCCGTGTCCTCAACAATTCTACGGCAGCCTTTCGACGTGCCGAATATTATTCGTCCGAGGTTGAGGATGGATTTCTGATAATGACACTAGAGTTTATTGGGGGTTTGCCCTTCGCATTTAAATCGCGGCCGTCGGCTGCCTTAATGAACTCCTGGCTCTTGCTTTTCGGAGTTCACCACTTACTAGATAGTTCGCAACGTTTCGCCGTAGGCCGTCTACTAATTATCCGGACGTCCATTGTAAGGACTCGGTGCTGTGTAGTAAGTGAGGCATTCCCCCTGGATGATCTTGTATACATGGCCAATGTTATGTCTTGAAATCAGCAGATAATTGATCTGTGACTGGTGCGGCCCCACTTTTGGAGGTGATGAGGAGTTCGGGTTTTTTCTGGAATAATGTGTTGACAACGGTTAAGTCGGTGATCAGAGAGTTTCGGAGAATATCTTTTTCCTCACTGTTTCGCTGGCCGCAGCAGCCACCGTGTACCCGACCGATTTCCTCGCTCCTGCGGTCTACGTAGCCGTTGAGTCGTTAGGGAAAAGTCGGTTCGCCTAAGCCCCATCCGTCTGTCACCTGGAGCACCGCGGACAGGTGAGGTTGGCTTGGGTCCATGAGATGGTGGTTGGGCCACATACGCTTCTAACATCCTATTTCTACCATATTAGGAGGGTATGGGGCCATATAACATATCATTCTAATACTAATTCTGAATAAAAGCTTACTTAATTGAAAGCAATTTTACTTATTTCTAACATTTACTACATAATAGTACAGTATGTACGGTACATACAGTACTTTTACTTAGGATCTCAACAGAAATTGAATGGTATTACCTATACTAAGAATACAAAGTTTTGTTTTTTGCACAGTATTTATAAATAATTTGGATGTGTATACATATTAGGCTCTGAAACAATTTCTTAGCTATTTAATAAACTAACTAATAATTTTATACAATCACAGATTTCCACACAATCGTAAAAATATCGCGCGCAACTTTTAAACGGCCATTTTTTAAAACCGGGTTTGGGTAACTTACTGTCCTCTTTCTTAGGACGGCAGAATTAATAACCACATCGGAGTAACATAGTACACTAACCAAACTTCAAGAGGTTTAGCCCTAATCCCGTACCTAATTTGTTAGCAGGTCGGATATCATAAAATTATAAATTCTGATAAAAACATCATGTCATTAACTAATTGCCATTCGTGTTTAAGCAACAATTGTTTGAATTTCTAAGTACATGCAACAAAACTTAATTATTGGATCGTTAGCAGGTGATTACTTTATCAATTATGATTGATGCTAAAGCTTTCGGTAGATATCTTTAAATAAAAGCTGGAAGTAATTTGACAATACTATTCATTTTGTTTACACTTCGCATCAAGTACCATAACGTCTTGATGGCCAGTACGTGCTGAACGCACGTTGACACTTTTATTTTCAATTTTTATACATATAATTAGTATTAGGTTTGGCCCTTCAGGCTCTGGTTGCTCATCATCCTTGCCTTGGAAAATTAGTTAATACTGTAAATTCTTACTACGTTGTAACTACGTTCTACAAATATTTTGATTCGGATCGAACTTCGATTAGAGTATTTTCTTTTGGGGAAATGATCTCTCGTTTCCTAAATATCCAATTGATAAAAGTAATTATGGTTTTTGACAAATACAAGGGTATTGGGGTATGTGTCTGGATTCTTACCGTTGTAACTACTTGTTTTCCTTTTGTTCAGAATCCAGGTGGACCACATTAGTGTGTTTATTTGGTGGCAAATATTTGATTTTGTACATAAAATATCACATTTTCCAAATTTATGTTTACCTTTTATTATTTTATTCTTTGGACGTCATATGTTATCATGCGGACACAGTTCATAGTCGGCGGAGATTTTAATTTTTTTTGTGCTCCTTTTATTCTAGATAATTGCTGGATCCAATTCTTCATCATGTCTTCATGGATTCCTTGGCTGCCAAACACGAGGTCGTTCGAAAATTAATATCGACCACTTCGGGAACTGGCTAATGGAATTGTATAATGGAACTTCCATTCAAAACCACCGCTATAAGTTTCCACTCTAGTAATATGACAGCTTTGTCCTAATTTTTTTCACACATGAAACTTAACTGAATATGAATCATGGAATTCATGCGACTGTTACCACTTTCCATAAAGTTGAGGTGTCTGTTTGTTTGACTGCTATTTCGAATAATTGATAATTACTTATTACCTGAGTTAAAACTGGACCAATGTAGTGCAAAGCCGGCCGCTCAGTTAAAACTGGACCCACATAGTGCCCAGGTGACTGTTGAGGTAGACCTGGACCCACATAGCGTCCAGGCGACTGTTGTGGTAAAAGTGGACCCTTACAGTTGTGCCCGGACGTCCGCTGAGAAGTCGTAAAGGAGCCCTGAAATTATGAAAATAAGTTGTTACTGTTTCTTAACATCATCATTACAGCCTATAAAAGTCCATTGCAAGACATAGGGCCTCTAAGGCTATGTTGAACGTAGAGGCAGGAGATGAAACATGAATATAAAGCAACACTCTTCTGTACGGGTGTTCGAAGGCGACAGCAAACCAACAAAACTTAGTGAAAGACGTGAATTTTCAAGTAAGTACATACTCCATTTTAAACTTTTTTTTAGCAACGCTGACCTTGGCATAAGCTGAGGTGACCGCTAGGGTGATGATGATGACATGAATGATGATGGTGAATTATGATGACATAAATCTTCGAGTGCCTATTATGTTAGTACAATACAAATAAAATAAATACTCTACATACCTGATTTAACAGCCACCACCCACATTCGGGACTGAAGCCGAGTCGAATATCACTGCACCGATTCATATTAATATAATAATTATCCTTAGCAAACTGAGGTCTGAACTCGACAAGAGCACTATGCAAAATGCAACTGCATGAACCTGGAGGCTTTCATTTAAACTTATATAGATGACTACCCCTAAGCAATCCTTTGTTTAGATCTTTTACCTGAGTGCGGTGCCTTGGGCATCCGTTATCTCTGATGTATACTGATAAGCTTATCTACCTAATGACTGGCTAGGGCCTTAGGCTACTGATGTTGTTACCGACCACTGGGTGGAATTATATCAAAAAGTTTATGGCAATTTCCCAGCGCACAAATAAATAGTGACGAGCCAATTTATAACAACGCAATCATTTGATTTAAGGTGCGTAAAAAAAAAGTATTTAAATAAAATTAAAATTAGTCTATTTGCGGGGCTACGCCTGTGATATATTCTTTCAGTTTACTAATCTTAGTAATATGAAATATATTGATCAAACTAATTTATTAATTTAGCTATATCTAATCGAGGGACATATCCGTCCATTTTCCAGAAATTACACAGGTTCTAAATTTAACTACTTTTTGCCATGTGTTCTCACATCACAAAAAGGAGTTACATTTAATAGAGAGATAACATTTATCGATGCAAATAATATTTCTTCGGATTTTATGTACCTGCTTTGTGTACTAAACGCCTTATCTTAAAACTAATAAATTAATGTAATAAAAAAAAATTACAAAAATATTTTTGCTGTTTTATTGTACCTACTCTTATCTCGTACGAAAAATATTGAATACAAAGGAACAATCAAAGACTTCTATATATGGACCGGTTCATTGTACAAAGGCAATGAGACCACTTCATTGGAGCTAAAACTGAAATGGAGCTCCAACGTCGTCTCAGTGACGTTTCAGCCATGTATACGAATGGTCGTTATTTACAATATAAGAATGCCGAGTTGCGTAGGAACTACATGCACTAATTCCGATAAACAGCAACCAAAAACAAGGATGGAGTATCTTTTATCCGTAAAGTACAACAAACATCATTCATTACTTGTAAAACTTATGTTTTTAGCATTTCCAATAAATATTTCAGTGTTTATTGCTAAAATATTAACCGGCCATGATTAGTTGTTATGTTCAATCAAATTTAATGCAATCCATCTGCTTTTTTTTATTTGGCCGTCTTACATGCATGCGCACGACGTGACTTTGCACTGGCGGTATAACACCGTGGATTTGGTTCTGACCTAAATGTGGGTAGAACAGAAAAAAATACTTACTGTGATACGTTTAGTACAACATAACCCGAAACGGACTTATATTTGGAACTAGCGTCATAGTTACTTTTGTTCAGCTCGAAAATAGCTATTTAACGACGTATTACACATAGCTATTGCAATGGTTACCACTGTCCATACAAATTTTTGTAAGTACGCGTTAACAATGACATATCTGGCGGCTTGACAATATTGTTGACAAACCTATTCGACCCGGTGGCCAAAACCGGAACTAAGTGTTGCCGTTTTGAAATGTAATGTCAGACATGTTTGTACCACTGTAGACGATGCTATTTTATTTACTACGGTAACCGTCAGAGTTATTAAATAACAAGCTTTTTTGGGAACTATGGGAACAATACTTATACGCCAATTGTACAAAAATATTATTTGCTGTTTTATTGTACTCTTATCTCAAACGCAATACATTGAATAAAAAAGAACAATACTTTTGGGCCAAGGGTCACATTTTACTTGGTTTCCTTAAAATAATTGAATACCTACCCATTATCACATTCCTTACCTTATCTGCTTTGCAGGTGCCTGTCTAAGTAAATAACATGAATTTTTCCGACCTCCAAATATTGTATTCCTAATGTCATTGTAAAATCGCCCCATTCTCATGCAATACTTGTAGGTATTAGGCACACCAGGCACTCCATTAGGATATCCAGGTCTGCCTCTATAATATTAGTTGCCCTATACAACAGCCATGAATGGAAGACTTTGGGGGTTTACACATTATGGGTAATTTTGAGTTCAATGTTAGAAAATATTATTGGTATGAAATAATGTGAAAAATTATAATAAACAATAGCATTTGCATTATTTTAGCTTTACTGTAACCATTCTTTAAGGATGTATGTTTTATTTACAACATTTACTTATAAGGCTAAAATTTATAAAATTTAACAACGCTTAACTAATTAAACATATCTTATACAAAAAAAAATATGAAAATAATTAATAAACTAATCTAATAAACCGCTGCCATTAGGCAAGGTGCCCAAAATGCTGGCGGCATTGCCACGTTGAATTGCAATGCTTAAATGCCGTTCTAAATAAATACCAGCATTTAAATAATGAAATTTTAAAATAAAGTTAATAGTTTTATATATATATATATATATATAACTATATATATATATATACTAACTATATATATAATTTTTTTTTTTTTAATTCAGAATAAAAAAGATCAGATCTGTCTCCTACTTGAACAACAACTTTGACTTTTAGAAACAACGCTATCAATTCAAACATCTAATATAGCATTGTACTAACCATCCACTGAACATCTGAAATTTTGCTCTTTACTTTTTGGCTTCCAGCACGGTACAGCATCCCTACGTGCTGGATATATATCTTCGGGCTTAGAAAAAAGACTACTGTTCAGAATGTTGCCGACAACGTCAAACATTACGGGGACGCGGCTCTCAATATAGATAAGTTTTCTTCGTTTTATAACGACAAAGGATAACATTTTTCCTCGCGAAGGATCTCTGGTCTCGTGGAGTTGTGTTTAGGCGTTACGTTATGCCAAAACGTCCACATGACCAACCTGAAGAGAAAACGAAGGCCGTTTCCTGTGTGTCCGAAGAGTCAGGACTGTCTCGAGCCTGCGTAGCCCCTGCGCCGACCGCACAATTTCCGAGAAAACCCCTAGGTTATTACTGGGATAATACAAAGGTTGATTTAAAGTATTTGTATTAACACAAAGTATTTTAAGAATTACTAACAATATATGGGCATTATATTTATGTAAACCTGTATATTTTTATTATTCCCGTTATTCACGTTATATCTTAAGTTTAATTTTCATACAATAAAAATATAAAATATACACATTATAAAAAACCAAAAACCTAATTTTTTTTACATTTTTACATCACATTATATAAAAATAAATATATTACAAGAAACCTAAATCTAGAACACCGTCAGCAACGGAGCTATGGCTGCAGAGAAAGCCCTACCGCCTTCTGTTTGAAACAGAAGTCTGGCGAGATACTCTTAAGGTGTTGGTCGAGGCGATTTTGTCGTTCGGTCGAAGGCAAAGTCGTTCGAAGATTTGGAATGTGAATGTAAAAAGCTGAGTTTTTGATATGGAAAATAATTTACTTATTGAAATATACAGAATTTGCAACATTACTGTAAAATAAACCATAATGTTTGTGCTACTGTAATACAAGCGGCACCGCCGGCTTTATGGTCTGTCCAGACTGACTTTGACTGACGTTGTAAACTTGTTTTGAATTATATAATAAATATACATAGAATACGAATTTCAACAAAGTTTTCGGAAAAATGAAGTTCAATATTAGGTGGTGGGTACCACCTAACATTGAACTTCATACGAGCGAATTAAATATAATTTTATATGTCATTTCTAAATACGATACATAAAAATGTGTAAATGGTAGCAAGTTAGAAATTAATGTAAGTAGCTAGATAAATAAGTACTAGTCAGATAGTTTTTCAAATTATTCAGACTGTTGGTTTAAAAATTAGTAATTTTTCGCTTTTGATAATTTTTCAGATTGGACATTAGTATCGTAAAGAGGCATTGCTAAAATTTACCCTTTGGTCAGTAGTGGTCTATAAAGAGGTATGAGTGAACAGCATGTTTAACAATAAAAGTTTTAATTCATGACATAATTATGATTTATTACATTAAAAAATAACACTAAAAAATAAAAATAATAATAACACAGAATACATTTAAAACTTATTGCCTCTTTCTTTTCCGAGGGCGATGACTGGATGAAGGTATATCCGCTGACAGTTCCCATTGTATTATTGCCTGTGCCAATTTTTGTAATGTGGCATCAGTCAACCATGCAAATCCATGGGTGTCGACGTTGGCGAATAACTCTGACTCCAGTTCATCTAATTGTTGTCGTGTGTTGCCCATAACATACTGTGGTCGGCGAATGTGCAAATTGGTAGCTTGCCGGGGTGTAGCCGTCGAGGACATCGTTACATTGTTATGTGCAACTGAGTACGGATCCTGAAAAGATGAAAATATTGTTTCATTAGCTCAGTAACAAACATTAGGTAATGTTTCATGAAAGTGCTAATACGTATTTACAACTCGTACCAAAAGTGGTTAACGTCTGTTTTTGAAATTTATGAGTTGACGTACCTGAGTTAAAATTGAGCCCCGACAGTGCATAGGCTGCCACTGGGTATTTGAATGGGTACTCTGGTTATGGTGTACTCCACACGAAAACGCACGTTGAACTGGTACCGGAGCCTGAAACAAAGTATTTTGATTAAAAATTAATTGAGATTAAATTGAGAGTAGTCCTCGTTTTTGCTTTACATTAAACCTAAATATGTGAATAATAAAATATGTAGATGTAACAGCAACCGCTTTCTATAAGAATTGACTATTAGTTCAAGTAAATGACAAATACCTGAGTTAAAGCTGGACCCATGCAGTGTGAAGGCGGCCGCTGAGTCGACTTCGGCGCCCAGTGTACCTTTTGGTTGCTGAGAATTATAGGCGGCTAAAAAGAATATGCACATGGATTATTAGTAAGACATCAACATTTTTATAACATAATATTTTAGGAACTAGTTTTTGCCTGCAATTCGTAAATTGTTAATTCAGTTATTACGATTCGGACACCATTCCACGGGAACCAGATTGAATTTCAGGATAAATTTTGTAAAATGGAACTTTCATTCAACACCACCGCTATAAGTTTCCACTCTAGTAGTAGCCAGTAGTATGACAGCTTTGTCTTAATTTTTTTCACACATGAAACTTAAATGAATATGAATCATGGAATTCATGCGACAGTTACCACTTTCCATATAGTTGGGGTGTCTGTTTGTTTGACTGCTATTTCGAATAATTGATAATTACTTATTACCTGAGTTGAAACTGGACCAATGTAGTGCAAAGCCGGCCGCTCAGTTAAAACTGGACCCGCATAGTGCCCAGGTGACTGTTGAGATAGACCTGGACCCACATAGCATCCAGGCAACTGCTGTGATAAACGTGGACCTTTGCAGTGGTGCCCGGACGTCCGCTGAGAAGTCGTAAAGGAGCCCTGAAATTATTAAAATAAGTTGTTACTGTTTGTTAACATCATCACTACAGCCTATAAAAGTCCATTGCAAGACATAGGGCCTCTTAGGCCATGTATAACGTTGAGACAGGAGATGAAACATGGATATAAAGCAACACTCTTCTGTACGGGTGTTCGAAGGCGACAGCAAACCAACAAAATTGAATATTCAAGTACATACTCCATTTTGAACATTTCTTAGCAACGCTGACCTTGGCATAAGCCGAGGTGACCGCTAGGATGATGATTATGATGACATAAATATTCATGTGCTTAATATGTTAGTACAATACAAATAAAATAAATACTCTACATACCTGATTTAACAGCCACCACCCACATTCGGGACTGAAGCCGAGTCGAATATCACTGCACCGATTCATATTAATATAATAATTATCCTTAGCAAATTGAGGTCTGAACTCGACAAGAGCACTATGCAAAATGCAACTGCATGAACCTGGAGGCTTTCATTTAAACTTATATAGATGACTACCCCTAAGCAATCCTTTGTTTAGATCTTTTACCTGAGTTTGGTGCCTTGCGCATCAGTTATCTCTGATGTATACTGATAAGCTTATCTACCTAATGACTGGCTGGGGCCTTAGGCTACTGATGTTGTTACCGACCAAAAAGTTTATGACAATTTCCCAGCGCACAAATAAATAGTGACGAGCCAATTTATAACAACGCAATCATTTGATTTAAGGTGCGTAATAAAAAAGTATTTAAATAATATCAAAATTAGTCTATTTGCGGGGCTACGACTGTGATATATTCTTTCATTTTACTAATCTTAGTAATATGAAATATATTGATCCAACTAATTTATTAATTTAGGTATCTCTAATCGAGGGACATATCCGTCCATTTTCCATATATTACACAGGTTCTAAATTTAACTACTCTTTGCGATGTGTTCTCAAATCGCAAAAAGGAGTTACATTTAATAAAGAGATAACATTTATCATTGCAAAAAATATTTCTTCGGATTTTATGTACCTGCTTTGTGTACTAAACGCCTTATCTTAAAACTAATTTATTAGTGTGATTGAAAAAAAATTTACTAAAATATTTTTGCTGTTTTATTGTACCTACTCTTATCTCGTACGAAAAATATTGAATACAAAGGAACAATCAAAGACTTCTATATATGGGCCGGTTTATTGTACACAGGCAATGAGACCACTTCATTGGATCTAAAACTGCAATGTAGTTCCAACGTTGTCTCAGTGACGTTTCAGCCATGTATACGAATGGTCGTTATTTACAATATAAGAATGCCGAGTTGCGTAGGAAACACATGCACTAATTCCGATAAACAGCAACCAAAAACAAGGATGGAGTATCTTTTTTCCGTAAAGTATTAAGTATTTAGCATTTTTAATAAATATTTCAGTGTTTATTGCTAAAATATTAACCGGCCATGGTTAGTTGTTATGTTCAATCAAATTTAATTCAATCCATCTGCTTTTTTTTATTTGGCCGTCTTACATGCATGCGAACGACGTGACTTTACACTGGCGCAATAACACCGTGGATTTAGTTCTGACCATTAAATGTGGGTAGAACAGAAAAAAAATACTTACTGTGATACGTTTAGTACAACATAACCCGAAACGGACTTATATTTGGAACTAGCGTCATGGTTACTTTTGTTCAGCTCAAAAATAGCTATCCAACGACGTATTACACATAGCTATTGCAATGGTTACCACTGTCCATACAAATTTTTGTAAGTACGCGTTAACAATGTTATATCTGGCGGCTTGACAAGATTGTTGACAAACCTATTCGACCCGGTGGCCAAAACCGGAACTAAGTGTTGCCGTTTTGAAATGTAATGTCAGACATGTTTGTACCACTGTAGACGATGTTATTTTATTTACTACGGTAACCGTCAGAGTTATTAAATAACAAGCTTTTTTGGGAACTATGGGAACAATACTTATACGCCAATTGTACAAAAATATTATTTGCTGTTTTATTGTACTCTTATCTCAAACGCAATACATTGAATACAAAAGAACAATACTTTTACGCCAAGGGTCACCTTGTACCTGGTTTCCTTAAAATAATTGAATACCTACCCATTATCACATTCCTTACCTTATCTGCTTTGCAGGTGCCTATCTACGTGAATAACATGAATCTTTCCGACCTTCAAATATTGTATTCCTAATGTCATTATATAATCGCCTCATTCTCATGCGTTACCTGTAGGTATAAAGCACACCAGGCACTCCATTAGGATATCCAGGTCTGCCTCTATAATATTAGTTACCCTATACAACAGCCATAAATGGAAGACTTTAGGGGGTTTACACTGTATGGGTAATTTTGAGTTCAATGTTAGATAATATTACTGGTCTAAAATAATGTGAAAATGATAATAAACAATAGCATTTGCATTATTTTAGCTTTACTGTAACTGTTGCGTATGATAGTAACTACCTATAGATACCTATAGCTATATCTATTAGCCGCGTCTCTCGTAAGTTAAAATTGTTATCAGTGTAGTTCTTATACAGATCGAAATCAATCAACACGTACTGTTTGTTTCATTCCTTCCCTACGAACGAAAATACACCTTATAACAAGCAACATAGTGCTCACAATCGAGCCGCATCCTTGAAAAGTGAAAGTGATTTGCATACTCCTTTGACCTTGAATCGGCGAACGGTCGTGGGGATCGGCGCATCTCGGAAGCATTACCTATCAATGGAATAAATATTACGTAAAACTGCAGTAACATAATTCGAGTGTTTGGTCAGATTAATCTGAAGTTTTACTTCGTAAACAATGTCAACATTCAAGAAGCTTATCGAACAATTGGAAGATCATTTTGAACTCATTTATAAAGCGAAAATAAACCTAAAAAAGTGTCAAAAAGCGCGTTTAACCGGCGGATGGTTACAAGCTCGCCTGCAAATTGTTGACGAGTACTGGAGCAACGTGAAAATTGTACATCAAGAGTTTTTACGAAGTACTACGCGTGATGAAAGACTACAATTGTATTATTTTCAAGAAGATAAGTATCAAAGCTGCATGGATGAGATTCTGGAATTGAAGGGCGACATTATGGATTTACTGCGATCACCTACAAGTGTATCCACATCATAATCACCGCAGCGAGTACAACAAACAAGTGATAAAATAAATTTGCAGGGTCATATGAAGAGTGACAATCTTTCGATCTAGATTTCCTCTAGATCGGTATGCCATAAACGGCCGCCAACCCTGAGAACTTTATTTCTATCTAAATATTGATTAAGCGTTTTTATACTGCTCTTATTCTTTACATTTTTCTTCCTATTTAATCTTTCTATATAATTTCCTAATTCTGTGTTCTGTGCTATTTTCACACATGTCATTAGTGCTTCTTCAATTTTTTCTGTCGAAATAGGCAATATTAATTTTACAGGAAACCTATTACTTTTAATAAATCTCTTGCATCATACTTCTTAATAATTCGGCCAAAGAATCAAAATTAACCAAATTCATCTTATAATCCTCTATTTCGTTCTCTATTTTCAGGTTAACTACAATATTTTTGTTTCTTTCTAAATCTGTGGGAATATACATTTTATGTTATTACTCTTTAACCATTCTGGTCTTTCCCACCATAGTCTATTTTCACCAAGTTGTGGTAGTTGTTAACCTCTTGAGCCCTTGTCAGCTGGATTTTCTCTCGATATAACATGGTACCATTGGTTGCTGTTTGTGTTGTCCAAAATTTCTACAACCCGGTTACTAACAAAAGGCTTCCATTTATTCGGATCTCCAAATAACCATGATAGTACTACGGATGAGTCAGTTCAAGCGTAAATTTGTCCAATGGATACTCTCATAGCCTCTCGTACTTGTGTGAGAAAATTTGCATAGCTACTGCGCTGTAGTCCACTGCAGAGTAACCACACCAAATTGAGATATTAAAATTGGTATTGTAGCATCAAAAACGCGAGTAGCTACTATCAAACCCGTGTCTCTGCCAAGATTAAAGCTCTGTGGAGCAGTTTTACTTGCAAATTTTCTCACACAAGTACGAGAGGCTATGAGAGTATCCATTGGACAAATTTACGCTTGAACTGACTCATCCGTAGTACTATCATGGTTATTTGGAGATCCGAATAAATGGAAGCCTTTTGTTAGTAACCGGGTTGTAGAAATTTTGGACAACACAAACAGCAACCAATGGTACCATGTTATATCG
Organism: Blastobasis adustella; assembly: GCA_907269095.1. Lineage (NCBI taxonomy): Eukaryota > Metazoa > Arthropoda > Insecta > Lepidoptera > Blastobasidae > Blastobasis > Blastobasis adustella. The sequence continues at coordinate 13,858,740 of OU026117.1, read as the reverse complement.
AGAGAAAATCCAGCTGACAAGGGCTCAAGAGGTTAACAACTACCACAACTTGGTGAAAATAGACTATGGTGGGAAAGACCAGAATGGTTAAAGAGTAATAACATAAAATGTATAATTCCCACAGATTTAGAAAGAAACAAAAATATTGTAGTTAACCTGAAAATAGAGAACGAAATAGAGGATTATAAGATGAATTTGGTTAATTTTGATTCTTTGGCCGAATTATTAAGAAGTATGATGCAAGAGATTTATTAAAAGTAATAGGTTTCCTGTAAAATTAATATTGCCTATTTCGACAGAAAAAATTGAAGAAGCACTAATGACATGTGTGAAAATAGCACAGAACACAGAATTAGGAAATTATATAGAAAGATTAAATAGGAAGAAAAATGTAAAGAATAAGAGCAGTATAAAAACGCTTAATCAATATTTAGATAGAAATAAAGTTCTCAGGGTTGGCGGCCGTTTATGGCATACCGATCTAGAGGAAATCTAGATCGAAAGATTGTCACTCTTCATATGACCCTGCAAATTTATTTTATCACTTGTTTGTTGTACTCGCTGCGGTGATTGTGATGTGGATACACTTGTAGGTGATCGCAGTAAATCCATAATGTCGCCCTTCAATTCCAGAATCTCATCCATGCAGCTTTGATACTTATCTTCTTGAAAATAATACAATTGTAGTCTTTCATCACGCGTAGTACTTCGTAAAAACTCTTGATGTACAATTTTCACGTTGCTCCAGTACTCGTCAACAATTTGCAGGCGAGCTTGTAACCATCCGCCGGTTAAACGCGCTTTTTGACACTTTTTTAGGTTTATTTTCGCTTTATAAATGAGTTCAAAATGATCTTCGAATTGTTCGATAAGCTTCTTGAATGTTGACATTGTTTACGAAGTAAAACTTCAGATTAATCTGACCAAACACTCGAATTATGTTACTGCAGTTTTACGTAATATTTATTCCATTGATAGGTAATGCTTCCGAGATGCGCCGATCCCCACGACCGTTCGCCGATTCAAGGTCAAAGGAGTATGCAAATCACTTTCACTTTTCAAGGATGCGGCTCGATTGTGAGCACTATGTTGCTTGTTATAAGGTGTATTTTCGTTCGTAGGGAAGGAATGAAACAAACAGTACGTGTTGATTGATTTCGATCTGTATAAGAACTACACTGATAACAATTTTAACTTACGAGAGACGCGGCTAATAGATATAGCTATAGGTATCTATAGGTAGTTACTATCATACGCAACAGTTACAGTAAAGCTAAAATAATGCAAATGCTATTGTTTATTATCATTTTCACATTATTTTAGACCAGTAATATTATCTAACATTGAACTCAAAATTACCCATACAGTGTAAACCCCCTAAAGTCTTCCATTTATGGCTGTTGTATAGGGTAACTAATATTATAGAGGCAGACCTGGATATCCTAATGGAGTGCCTGGTGTGCTTTATACCTACAGGTAACGCATGAGAATGAGGCGATTATATAATGACATTAGGAATACAATATTTGAAGGTCGGAAAGATTCATGTTATTCACGTAGATAGGCTCCTGCAAAGCAGATAAGGTAAGGAATGTGATAATGGGTAGGTATTCAATTATTTTAAGGAAACCAGGTACAAGGTGACCCTTGGCGTAAAAGTATTGTTCTTTTGTATTCAATGTATTGCGTTTGAGATAAGAGTACAATAAAACAGCAAATAATATTTTTGTACAATTGGCGTATAAGTATTGTTCCCATAGTTCCCAAAAAAGCTTGTTATTTAATAACTCTGACGGTTACCGTAGTAAATAAAATAGCATCGTCTACAGTGGTATAAACATGTCTGACATTACATTTCAAAACGGCAACACTTAGTTCCGGTTTTGGCCACCGGGTCGAAAAGGTTTGTCAACAATCTTGTCAAGCCGCCAGATATAACATTGTTAACGCATACTTACAAAAAATTGTATGGACAGTGGTAACCATTGCAATAGCTATGTGTAATACGTCGTTGGATAGCTATTTTTGAGCTGAACAAAAGTAACCATGACGCTAGTTCCAAATATAAGTCCGTTTCGGGTTATGTTGTACTAAACGTATCACAGTAAGTATTTATTTTCTGTTCTACCCACATTTAATGGTCAGAACTAAATCCACGGTGTTATTGCGCCAGTGTAAAGTCACGTCGTTCGCATGCATGAAAGACGGCCAAATAAAAAAAAGCAGATGGATTGAATTAAATTTGATTGAACATAACAACTAACCATGGCCGGTTAATATTTTAGCAATAAACACTGAAATATTTATTAAAAATGCTAAATACTTAATACTTTACGGAAAAAAGATACTCCATCCTTGTTTTTGGTTGCTGTTTATCGGAATTAGTGCATGTGTTTCCTACGCAACTCGGCATTCTTATATTGTAAATAACGACCATTCGTATACATGGCTGAAACGTCACTGAGACAACGTTGGAACTACATTGCAGTTTTAGATCCAATGAAGTGGTCTCATTGCCTGTGTACAATAAACCGGCCCATATATAGAAGTCTTTGATTGTTCCTTTGTATTCAATATTTTTCGTACGAGATAAGAGTAGGTACAATAAAACAGCAAAAATATTTTAGTAAATTTTTTTTCAATCACACTAATAAATTAGTTTTAAGATAAGGCGTTTAGTACACAAAGCAGGTACATAAAATCCGAAGAAATATTTTTTGCAATGATAAATGTTATCTCTTTATTAAATGTAACTCCTTTTTGCGATTTGAGAACACATCGCAAAGAGTAGTTAAATTTAGAACCTGTGTAATATATGGAAAATGGACGGATATGTCCCTCGATTAGAGATACCTAAATTAATAAATTAGTTGGATCAATATATTTCATATTACTAAGATTAGTAAACTGAAAGAATATATCACAGTCGTAGCCCCGCAAATAGACTAATTTTGATATTATTTAAATACTTTTTTTTTACGCACCTTAAATCAAATGATTGCGTTGTTATAAATTGGCTCGTCACTATTTATTTGTGCGCTGGGAAATTGTCATAAACTTTTTGGTCGGTAACAACATCAGTAGCCTAAGGCCCCAGCCAGTCATTAGGTAGATAAGCTTATCAGTATACATCAGAGATAACTGATGCGCAAGGCACCAAACTCAGGTAAAAGATCTAAACAAAGGATTGCTTAGGGGTAGTCATCTATATAAGTTTAAATGAAAGCCTCCAGGTTCATGCAGTTGCATTTTGCATAGTGCTCTTGTCGAGTTCAGACCTCAATTTGCTAAGGATAATTATTATATTAATATGAATCGGTGCAGTGATATTCGACTCGGCTTCAGTCCCGAATGTGGGTGGTGGCTGTTAAATCAGGTATGTAGAGTATTTATTTTATTTGTATTGTACTAACATATTAAGCACATGAATATTTATGTCATCATAATCATCATCCTAGCGGTCACCTCGGCTTATGCCAAGGTCAGCGTTGCTAAGAAATGTTCAAAATGGAGTATGTACTTGAATATTCAATTTTGTTGGTTTGCTGTCGCCTTCGAACACCCGTACAGAAGAGTGTTGCTTTATATCCATGTTTCATCTCCTGTCTCAACGTTATACATGGCCTAAGAGGCCCTATGTCTTGCAATGGACTTTTATAGGCTGTAGTGATGATGTTAACAAACAGTAACAACTTATTTTAATAATTTCAGGGCTCCTTTACGACTTCTCAGCGGACGTCCGGGCACCACTGCAAAGGTCCACGTTTATCACAGCAGTTGCCTGGATGCTATGTGGGTCCAGGTCTATCTCAACAGTCACCTGGGCACTATGCGGGTCCAGTTTTAACTGAGCGGCCGGCTTTGCACTACATTGGTCCAGTTTCAACTCAGGTAATAAGTAATTATCAATTATTCGAAATAGCAGTCAAACAAACAGACACCCCAACTATATGGAAAGTGGTAACTGTCGCATGAATTCCATGATTCATATTCATTTAAGTTTCATGTGTGAAAAAAATTAAGACAAAGCTGTCATACTACTGGCTACTACTAGAGTGGAAACTTATAGCGGTGGTGTTGAATGAAAGTTCCATTTTACAAAATTTATCCTGAAATTCAATCTGGTTCCCGTGGAATGGTGTCCGAATCGTAATAACTGAATTAACAATTTACGAATTGCAGGCAAAAACTAGTTCCTAAAATATTATGTTATAAAAATGTTGATGTCTTACTAATAATCCATGTGCATATTCTTTTTAGCCGCCTATAATTCTCAGCAACCAAAAGGTACACTGGGCGCCGAAGTCGACTCAGCGGCCGCCTTCACACTGCATGGGTCCAGCTTTAACTCAGGTATTTGTCATTTACTTGAACTAATAGTCAATTCTTATAGAAAGCGGTTGCTGTTACATCTACATATTTTATTATTCACATATTTAGGTTTAATGTAAAGCAAAAACGAGGACTACTCTCAATTTAATCTCAATTAATTTTTAATCAAAATACTTTGTTTCAGGCTCCGGTACCAGTTCAACGTGCGTTTTCGTGTGGAGTACACCATAACCAGAGTACCCATTCAAATACCCAGTGGCAGCCTATGCACTGTCGGGGCTCAATTTTAACTCAGGTACGTCAACTCATAAATTTCAAAAACAGACGTTAACAACTTTTGGTACGAGTTGTAAATACGTATTAGCACTTTCATGAAACATTCCCTAATGTTTGTTACTGAGCTAATGAAACAATATTTTCATCTTTTCAGGATCCGTACTCAGTTGCACATAACAATGTAACGATGTCCTCGACGGCTACACCCCGGCAAGCTACCAATTTGCACATTCGCCGACCACAGTATGTTATGGGCAACACACGACAACAATTAGATGAACTGGAGTCAGAGTTATTCGCCAACGTCGACACCCATGGATTTGCATGGTTGACTGATGCCACATTACAAAAATTGGCACAGGCAATAATACAATGGGAACTGTCAGCGGATATACCTTCATCCAGTCATCGCCCTCGGAAAAGAAAGAGGCAATAAGTTTTAAATGTATTCTGTGTTATTATTATTTTAATTTTTTAGTGTTATTTTTTAATGTAATAAATCATAATTATGTCATGAATTAAAACTTTTATTGTTAAACAAGCTGTTCACTCATACCTCTTTATAGACCACTACTGACCAAAGGGTAAATTTTAGCAATGCCTCTTTACGATACTAATGTCCAATCTGAAACATTATCAAAAGCGAAAAATTACTAATTTTTAAACCAACAGTCTGAATAATTTGAAAAACTATCTGACTAGTACTTATTTATCTAGCTACTTACCTTAATTTCTAACTTGCTACCATTTACACATTTTTATGTATCGTATTTAGAAATGACATATAAAATTATATTTAATTCGCTCGTATGAAGTTCAATGTTAGGTAGTACCCACCACCTAATATTTAACTTCATTTTTCCGAAAACTTTGTTGAAATTCGTATTCTATGTATATTTATTATATAATTCAAAACAAGTTTACAACGTCAGTCAAAGTCAGTCTGGACAGACCATAAAGCCGGCGGTGGCGCTTGTATTACAGTAGCACAAACATTATGGTTTATTTTACAGTAATGTTGCAAATTCTGTATATTTCAATAAGTAAATTATTTTCCATTATCAAAAACTCAGCTTTTTACATTCACATTCCAAATCTTCGAACGACTTTGCCTTCGACCGAACGACAAAATCGCCTCGACCAACACCTTAAGAGTATCTCGCCAGACTTCTGTTTCAAACAGAAGGCGGTAGGGCTTTCTCTGCAGCCATAGCTTCGTTGCTGACGGTGTTCTAGATTTAGGTTTCTTGTAATATATTTATTTTTATATAATGTGATGTAAAAATGTAAAAAAAATTAGGTTTTTGGTTTTTTATAATGTGTATATTTTATATTTTTATTGTATGAAAATTAAACTTAAGATATAACGTGAATAACGGGAATAATAAAAATATACAGGTTTACATAAATATAATGCCCATATATTGTTAGTAATTCTTAAAATACTTTGTGTTAATACAAATACTTTAAATCAACCTTTGTATTATCCCAGTAATAACCTAGGGGTTTTCTCGGAAATTGTGCGGTCGGCGCAGGGGCTACGCAGGCTCGAGACAGTCCTGACTCTTCGGACACACAGGAAACGGTCTTCGTTTTCTCTTCAGGTTGGTCATGTGGACGTTTTGGCATAACGTAACGCCTAAACACAACTCCACGAGACCAGAGATCATTCGCGAGGAAAAATTTTATCCTTTGTCATTATAAAACGAAGAAAACTCATCTATATTGAGAGCCGTGTCTCCGTAATGTTTGACGATGTCGGCAACATTCTGAACAGTAGTCTTTTTACTAAGCCCGAAGATATATTCTGCATATATCTTATATATATGTATATATTATATGTACTGCATTTAATTGTCACGATCTCTCTGCTGTAGGCCTGCTGGAAAAAAAATATTTATAGAAATAAGTTGGCCTGTTGTGTTTGATATATTCTGTCATATAGTTTTGTAAAAATCTTGTGTACAATAAATGGTTAAATAAATAAATAAATAAATATATATCCAGCACGTAAGGATAACGGCCTCCAATTTGCAATGCTCCGCGGATGCTGCACCGGGCTGGAAGCCAAAAAGTAAAGAGCAAAATTTCAGATGTTCAGTTAATGGTTAGTACAATGCTATATTAGATGTTAGAAATTGATAGCATTGTTTCTAAAAGTGAAGGTTGTAGTTCAAGTGGAAGACAGATCTAATCTTTTATATTCTGAATTAAAAATTATATAAAGTATGGTATGGCGATTTGAGAACACATCGCAAAGAGTAGTTAAATTTAGAACCTGTGTAATTTATGGAAAATGGACGGATATGTCCCTCGATTAGATATACCTAAATTAATAAATTAGTTGGATCAATGTATTTCATATTACTAAGATAAGTATACTGAAAGAATATATCACAGGCGTAGCCCCGCAAATGGACTAATTTTGACATCATTTAAATACTTTTTTTTGACGCACCATAAATCAAATGATTGCGTATAAATTGGCCCGTCACTATTTATTTGTGCGCTGGGAAATTGCCATAAACTTTTTGATATAATTCCACCCAGTGGTCGGTAACAACATCAGTAGCCTAAGGCCCAAGCCGGTCATTAGGTAGATAAGCTTATCAGTATACATCAGAGATAACTGATGCGCAAGGCACCGCACTCAGGTAAAAGATCTAAACAAAGGATTGCTTAGGGGTAGTCATCTATATAAGTTTAAATGAAAGCCTCCAGGTTCATGCAGTTGCATTTTGCATAGTGCTCTTGTCGAGTTCAGACCTCAATTTGCTAAGGATAATTATTATATTAATATGAATCGGTGCAGTGATATTCGACTCGGCTTCAGTCCCGGTGGCTGTTAAATCAGGTATGTAGAGTATTTATTTTATTTGTATTGTACTAACATATTAGGCACATGAATATTTATGTCATCATAATCATCATCCTAGCGGTCACCTCGGCTTATGCCAAGGTCAGCGTTGCTAAGAAATGTTCAAAATAGAGTATGTACTTGAATATTCATGTTTCTCACAAAATTTTGTTGGTTTGCTGTCGCCTTCGAACGTCCGGGCACCACTGTAAAGGTCCACTTTTACCGCAGCAGTCGCCTGGATGCTATGTGGGTCCAGGTCTATCTCAACAGTCACCTGGGCACTATGTGGGTCCAGTTTTAACTGAGTGGTCGGCTTTGCACTACATTGGTCCGGCAACACTTAGTTCCGGTTTTGGCCACCGGCACCGGGTCGAATAGGTTTGTCAACAATCTTGTCAAGCCGCCAGATATAACATTGTTAACCATTGCAATAGCTATGTGTAATACGTCGTTGGATAGCTATTTTCGAGCTGAACAATAGTAACTATGGCGCTAGTTCCAAATATTAGTCCGTTTTGGGTTATGTTGTACTAAACGTATCACAGTAAGTATTTTTTTCTGTTCTACCCACATTTAATGGTCAAAACTAAATCCACGGTGTTATACAGCCAGTGCAAAGTCACATTGTGCGCATGTATGTAAGACGACTAAATAAAAAAAAAGCAGATGGAGTGCATTGAATTTGATTGAACATAAGAACTAATCATGGCCGGTTAATAATTTAGCAATAAACACTCAAATATTTATTGGAAATGCTAAAAACATAAGTTTTACAAGTAATGCATGATGTTTGTTATACTTTACGGAAAAAAGATACTCCATCCTTGTTTTTGGTTGCTGTTCATCGGAATAAGTTCATGTGTTTCCTACGCAACTTCGCATTCTTATATGTATTGTTAATAAGGACCATTCGTATGAATGGCTGAAACGTCACTGAGACGGCGTTGAACTCCATTGTAGTTCCTTTGTATTCAATATTTTTCGTACGAGATAAGAGTACAATACAAGGTGTTTGTGTGCGTGTGACTAGACGTATGCGTGTAGACCAGCTGCTAACTGCTCATAACTGATTCTATCTCTTTTAGACAATGCTAGGTGAGACAGAGTGATTTTTGGCCGCATCCACGAGTGAGTTCGAGCCCGCGACTAGTTGAACCTTAACGTGTATGTATATGGTTAATATCAAAGAAAAACTTGAATTAATATCAAAGAAAAAAAAATACTGCATAAATAAAATAAATAAATAATTATAATTGCATAAGTTGATAAAAATGCTACGCAATAGCTTTACCGCGACAGTCCCCGAGTGCCACACATTTTTTTTTTTTTTTATTTGCGCCCAATGCATAGGAAATGGACACCTTCCGGTATAGCGGTTGGGAGGGAGGAGGTGAACTCTCATGAGTACCAGCCGGCCGGCCGTACTTGTTATGCACGACTCGCCAAAAAAAAAAGACCTAGGCGCATACGTACTAAACACCCCCTGGGAGCACCTGTAGCCGGGAAGGCCTTTCAGATTTTGTCGGATGCGACACACCGTAGGGACACTAGAGAAATTATAGCGAGACCCCAGAAGGGGGTCCCGCTGCTGTGGACTGGGATTGGGGGCCTACGGGGGCCGCTGAAACGGCAGGGAGGGGCTGTGGACGGGTCGACCTGAGCCTCCAGGAGGAAATTCAGAGTTGGGGGCTCCGTGAGGACGTGTCTCGGCCTCCGGAGAGTAGGCTGCTGCCTCTCGCACGAGCGGATTGGGATGCTCTTCCGCGGCCTTGAAAAAAGTCTCGGAGAGCGTTTTGAGAAACTGCTGCAGAATAGGCAGGTCCATGTCTCGGTGTACATCCGCATTGCGGACGTACCATGGAGCCGCCATGGACGTACCATGCCAAAAGTTGTTCTGCATAATTTGCAGTTTCTCAATGACGAGGGAGCTCGTGTGAGCAAAGACGGGGGATGCGTATGTCAACACCGGTCGGATGCACACCCTGTAGAGGGTTCGTTTGTTTCTGAGGGACATTTCACTGAATCTCCCCAATATACAGTTGAGGCGACCCAAGTAAAAACGGGCGGTGCGACACACTTGGTCGACATGAGGCCCAAAGGTGAGCCTCTTGTCAAGTGTGACGCCGAGATACTTTACAGCGCGCTGCCAGGGAACTAGTTTCCCTTGCATGCGGAGGGGAGGGGGATCGCTGTCACCCCGTCTGAGCTTAACATCGAAGCAAACCGCGGAGCTCTTCTCCGGATTCACTTCGATGCGCCACAGTTTGAACCAAGCTTCGAGCTTGTTCACCGCCTTTTGGAGCTTGGCCATCGGTGGCCTTCGCCCTTTGGCGTAGATTGCCGTGTCGTCGGCGAAGAGGGACAGTTGTACCCCGTTGTTGGAGACGGTGATATCGTTTGTGTACGATATATACAGGAGGGGAGAGAGTACAGAGCCTTGCGGGACGCCGGCCTTCAGTGGACGTGGGGAAGACAATGTACCTTCGTGTCTGAACCGAAAGGTACGGTGTTTCAGATAGGACGCTACTAATCGGACTAGTCGATCGGAGGGACCAAGCTTGTATAGCTTGTATACAAGGCCTTCGTGCCAGACTTTATCGAAGGCCTTGGCGAAGTCGTAGAAGACTGCGACCGTCTTTTCTCTCTTTGGGTAGAATCCATTGAGGATGAATTCTACTATACGATTGACTTGTCGGGGTAATTGTGTTTGGGACGAAAGCCGAATTGATGGCGAATAAGAACATCGTCTTTGAAGAGATGTTCGTTCATTCGAGAGAGTACAACTCTCTTAAATAATTTTCCTAGTGCCTTGAGGAGGCTTATCGGGCGGTGGGCTGACGCTACATTTAATGGCTTTCCTGGTTTGGGAATGCCTATGACTATGGCTTCTTTCCGGTCGAAAAGTGGCAATGCTCAAAGCAATCGTTAAAAATGACCGCTAAAAAAGTAAGCACCTGCTCGGGGAGGTACTTAAGCGCTCGGTTCTAAATTCCATCCGCGCCCGGCGCTTTGTTAGATTTGAGACCCTTGATGAAGGAGTGGATCTCGTCGGGGGACACTGTGACTGGGTCCGAGATGGGGGGGAGGGAGGTCTTTTGATGGACCTTTTCTTCCACCGCACGCACGTGACCGGGCTCGCACTCTTTGGTGCTAGGGGAGCATTGTGAAGCAATGCTGTCTGCAAAGCATTCGGCTTTCTCGTCGTCCGCAAACGAAATTGTGCCATCTTGGCGAACAAGAGGAAAGATGGTGGTGGTGGCGTCTGTACGAAGGGCTTTCGCCACTTTGTAGTACGCTTGATGGGACGGGGAAATCGTCCCCATGAGGTCTCCCCAGCGGGAGTCCCTCATTTCGTCAAGACGTGCTCGCACTGCCCGCTGAAGTCGGTTGGCAGTGCGTCTGTACTCTGGGGTCGGGTAGAGGGCGGTCCTCCGGCAGGGGCTACTTGCTCGTTGTCTTTCAACGCTGATTGAATGTGGTACGTTAAAGAGGCAACCGTAGCGTCGATTTTATCCGTACTATCGAAATAGTCGGATGAAAAAGCGAGCGGTGAGTCGGGTGCGTCCATGATGGCCGCCATGGACTCCTTGAAGCCTTCCCACTTCGTGAAAGTACGCGAAGGTGGGGGTGAGGGTCGTGGCCACCTCAGGATGTACCGATACGAAATTCTGGGCTGGACATAAAATAAAATCACCTAAACATAATTTCAATGAAACACAACCGAATTGCAAAGGAGTGTAGGTATTTTATATATTGTATAGTGGTGGACTAAAACCTCGACTCTATGTTGGTTGCCAGACTTTTGGTATTTTCAGCTTGTATCGCATTATTTAAAACAAAAAGGTGAATTCTGAAAGGAAGACACTTAGCCCTTTCAAAGGACAACCACATTTAAGTACAATGAAATAAAATTACAAAGCTACATTGACTTATTTTTCCAAAAGTCGGTTAACAAACTTAAGATAAAAATGTTCAGTCCACCAGTGTACAATATAGACAAATGTTCCCCACATGGACGGCAAGTGATATTTGCTGACTGTTTTATAAGCCAAAAGGACAAAAATTCGAATCCAAATCCTGTACAGGCGCAGTAATGACCGGTTCCGGATTAACCCCCGCCCGACAGCCCACCTCAGGGGCCAGGCCCCTCTTGGAAAATAACCCTAGATACGCCAATGGCTGGAGCAGCCCTGGTTGATGCGTACTCTAAGTTTAGAGCAGCGGACAACAAGGTACCTATTTATATTTACAAAGTGTCGATAGACATCATGACATATGTGAAGAATAAGACCAACATAGAGGTACGTGTGGAAAAAGTTAACATGAAAATTGTAAAGGATTACGTTGCATACAAGTTGTTCGTCCCCAAGCATAAGCATTTTCTTGACTGATGACTTTTGGCCGGATGGGGTATTGTATTGCCCATTTGTGGATTTTAGTCAACGAAGGGTGAGAAATACTTCTTATCGGGATGTACGAGTAGCTAAAGGAATATCCAAAAAAATTATTATGGCTGTTAACATAAACATATTGATATCATTTCATTGTAAGAATGTCGTGAGATCAAATGATTGCATTAGAAAACTATGCAACTCGGCGGACATTGTGGCGCACCAGGAGACGTGGCTTCTTCCTCACGACCTGCCGCTGCTGGGAGGTATCGACGACGCGTTCTCCTACACGAGAAAGTCTGCTGTGGACACCGAGGAGGGGGTGCTGACCGGCCGCCCGTACGGAGGAGTAACTCTGCTGTGGAGAAAGGCAGCGTTCCCGTCTATGTCCGTGTTGCAGTGTCGCAGTGTGCGTATAGCGGCGATTGATCCTAGTGTTCTCAGTTTACATGACTACTAATCAATGTGAGCATCTGCCACTGTTTGCGGAGTGTCTTGGGGAAATAAGTGCGTTTATTGAGAGCATGACGTCGAGTCGGTGTTTATATTTGGCGATTTTAACGCACACCCTAGCGGTTTATTTTCGAGATAATTGTTAAACTTCTGTGTGGAACAATCATGGTTTTGTGTTAAAATTTCAAATTTCAAAATTTCTTTGTTGATTAGGACATTAAATATCTCTTTCAATCGTCAAAAAGGAGGGGGGTAGGAAAGTAGGAAGGAAGTACACAGTGACACATTGGCCGCCCCATGGCCGCAGCAAACCCACCCCAAGCCAACCACGACCGAACCGTGCCTGACAATGCCAGGCAGAGCCGGACCGCGCTCAATATATTATATAGTATGTCTATATGTTTTATAAAGAAAAACCACCTAAAACTACAGCAAGAGTAAGCCAGTCGACCAAGGCAGCACCCGTTCACGAGTAGAACGCAGGGCCCAGTCATCGTCCAATTCAACCATATTTGAGGGAAAAGAGCGGCCCGGCCCCCACGACACCGCCAGACAGACTTTTAAGTGAGCGAGCATTACACATGCTGCCAGTGATAGGTAGCCGCTCCCACGCTACTCTATCCTATCCCTACCCTACCCCTACCTTACCCCTACCATATTCTACCACTGCCTTAACCTTACCCTATACCCTTACCTTACCCCTACCCTATCACTATCTTACCCCTACCCTACAACTATCTTACCCCTACCCTACCTCTATCTTACCCCTACCCTACCCCTACCCTACCCCTACTCTAACTACTACCCTACTCCTACCCAACCGCAGAGAGAAGTCACTATGTGTGGGAAAGAAAGGAAAATTAACGGCCCTTCCAAGGTGGTTCTCCGTGGGGGAAAGATACGGCAAGAAACCCGCAGAGCCTACTTAATTCTTTCTTTGTTGACATGGAACTTTTACCGAGTTATTCGTATACCTAAGTGAGCGACGCGCACGGTACACAGTCATGGCTGGACCACTGCGTAGTGACGAGGGCGGCCAGAACATCTGTGATTGACGTGTCCGTTGTTTATGATGTATATTGGTCCGATCACTATTTATTTATTTATTTATTATCATCCAAATGCTTCCACACTTACAGTTGAATTGTAACCAAAACGTCTGGAGAGCCACTACACTATTACATTTATGTACTTATCTATATATACATTTAATAACAGTAAATTTATTTAATATTACAGTAGCTTAACCAATAAGTGCATATATTTATAATTTTTTTATAACTAGTGCCAAAGAGATCAACGTAAAAACGGTCAGTTATCAATTGGTTTAGAAGTGTGAGTGTGTTAGATATAAGGTATTTTAGTATATTTTAATTGTTATTTAAAGTTACATATATATTGAAAACTATCGTGATTATTAATAATTAACATTTCAAAATACTTTCATAAAACATTTTACCAACTTCAGATTTTGAATTAAATTAACATGTAAGCTATCTATCATTAAATTTAGGAGACCGGAAATGAGAATAAGAATGACATTTCCAGCTAGATAGCTAGTATAAAGGTTCAGTCGTGACAGTGAGAGGGACTTTTGCTCCAGAGCCGGCACAGAGTTAAGTACACTTGCATTGTATTATTGTTGCTTTATATTTTGTATTAGTTTTATTTATTTATATAATCGGTTATTTATTGAATCGTATGTAATACCACTGTCCCATTTTTAAAGGATAAATATTTGGTTATGTGATCGATAATTGTGTCATTACATTTGGTTAGAATGTTGCATAAATGTTGTTTAAATAAATACCTCATTTTATAATGGATTACATTGCTTATTAAAATATACCTAATATACTTAAAATATGCTTTTGTTTGATTAAATAATGTGCACTAGAATAATACTTTATCCTAGATAACATATTCAAGTTATCAAGTCTTACTCCTCCACTTCGCCCACTCTCTCTTAAATACTTTATAACCTATGTCCTAAACAAATAGCACTACCTCCATGAACTATATTTTACATGACATCGATATTTATTAATATGCTCTTGTTTACCTAATTTAGCGTTTTCCATATATTTCACTGGAGTTTTGGATAAATACTCACACTCTGTTATTATTCTGTAGCTTAATTACTAAAATAAAGGTTTATACTAATAAAAGTCACTATAATTATAAGTAGGACATATTTTAAATCTAACATCAGAAGTGGGATTCGTTAACTCTTGATATCGATATAAAAATCACTATTTTTCAGAAGCTGCGTCTTGGGCGGACGATTCCACGAGGCATCTTGTAAATCGATGACGACGGTGTTTGGAACGACACATCAACGTCGGAGGGATCGAGGGACCGAAAACCCAAAGGAAATGTGCTGTGCTGTCTTCGCGGACCATCGCTGTCAAGAGCTTCGCAGATCCTGGTTGAAATCGTCACCCGGAACAGCATCATCAAAGGTGCCATGGCAGGTAACACCCCTTACGGTTCTATATCTGAACATCTCGACGCCAGGACGTCCACTGCTGAACATAGGCCTCCCCTTGGCCTCCCGCAATGATCGGCTTGGTGCCCTTACATCCACCAGCTCCGTCTATCTCCTGGGACTGTCCTACACTATAATTTCTTGTACGTGATCGCCATTCAAAAAATTTTTTGGCCTGTTTAATTTTGGCCTATTCTTTAGTTTTGAAACTCGTGAAAACTATGCCGGTGACTTCTGCACCCACTATGGCACAAATCCTGGATACTATGGAATCACGAATTGTTTCTTTCACGTCGAGCGTCACTACATCGAAATATATAACGTCGCTTTTATTATAATATTTTTAGAATTACAAAACATTTATGTGAGAATGGCATCCTTAATTAGCAAAGAAAGACCACATCGTAATTGTTTAGCCCTCTTTTCCATGCTAAAAACTACATAAACGAAAGTAAAATGTTTAAAGCAATTTTTCTTGTCGGTAGTTAGACGACAAAAAAAAAATATTTTGTGCGGTTGACCGATAAAAACTTGCAAAGTTTTCCAAATATAAGTTAAAGATAATCGGAAACTTTATAGTCCCGTAAATTTTGATAGGTATCTTTATATAGGTATATATATGATAGCCAACTTAAGTACCTACTTGTAATAGTCGGACCTAGTGTTTTTGAAAATGGAAACACACATATTATATTTATTTTCCATTATTGTAGGTAGTCTTCGCATTTCTACACAGTCAATGCAAAAATTAGTCTTGTATAAGAAGAAATAACCGATTATAATTATGAATGACCGATGAAATAGCCTTTAACATAAGATGTAAACGTAACATACCGGTTACTCATATTGGAAAATATTAAAATCATTGAGTGGGTGGAAATGCTGTAGATACCCCTTCCAACATTGAACTATGTTTGGGTTGATATTTATGAGGCAATTTTTCGAAGCTCCTGCTCCACAGTTCCCAATGAAAGTGTTGTTTTAACAATTGTCCCTAATTTACGAGAACTTATTTTTCCTGTCAAAAATACTATAATACGTATTTTGTTGCATAATGTTTCCAACGTGTTGCATATCTTTAGAAATCACTATTCAATTATTCAAATCAAATTTAATAATAGGTTTGCATTATTAATATTGGATTATCAATTCCCTAAATGCTTATTTGTCAAAATCTTATTTCAGTACGTACCTTTGGCCCTACATAGGATACATAAGTTGAATATTACGAATCTTTTCATTTATTGCTCTTTAGACACAATTTGTTGTACATTTTCTTTTTACGTTATATCCCGTAAATACTTAAATTTCCGTTTTAAATTTCCGAATTTATTAATAACTCACGAGTAGCTGGATCCCTATTTTACAAGGTTGTACCGTTATAACACTTTACGTTTAGCAATTTTCAGCCCTAGATCAACTAGCTACTTAAATCATGACATTCATGATAGGGAAAATTGAGAAGATTGATAAATAAATAATCCATTAAATTTCTTGAATAAGAATTTAGACTTTGCATAAAGGCGCTTCTCCGCCGAAAGGTGGCAACATTTTGTCATCAGCACGTGTTGACAACACAAAGTTTCGTTCGGTGGATACGCAGCTTAACGCAAAATATTTATTTTGTTTACTTCATTTTAATTTAAACAAACTTTCACGATACAATAAATATTCAATTCAAGCTATTTATTGAAGTACCTACATAGACACGAATCGTGTAAAAAAAAATGTTTGCCTACCTTTGTTTGCATAAACTATATTTCGCTTATCTACCGCTAGTGGTCTCGAAACAAAACGTCAGAATTGGCCGAGCGAATTGAAAAAGTAGGTACTACCTGCAATGACGTCATTCATATTTTCTATTTTCTTGTCGATTGATCGTATCGTTAATAATATTCGATTTCAGTAGCAGCGGATTCGATTCCCGCCCGAGTAGAAATTGAAGTAATTACTAATTAGGTACCATAAAAATCTGCTCCGTATTTGCGTGATGTTTCGCATTCCATTAACCACAGGATATTGTTATTTAAATTGATATTTTGGTGATAGATAAATATTATAGGTAAAAATTGCGATGTGGGTCTATAAGAACAACGCTATTGAAGATGCTATTCAGTTTGAATTATTTCATCCTTCGTAATTATTCAAAGAAAGTTTGTGTCAAAGAAAATTTTATAGAAAATCATGCTAATGATGTACAACTTTTGAAATGCCACCAGTTATTCAGTCACATGTAATAAGTAATTAATTCGATAAAAAGAAGTAAAAGTGTAATAACTTGAAAAATGCCAATTATGACATGATTATATAGATTGTTTGAATCCAGCTGTGGGAAACCGTGTTACAATATGGCTGCTAGGTAGTAATGTTGGTGTGGCTTTGGCTTCACGGGCAGTGGTGATTGCAGCCAGCACCTGGATGCTTATACTGAACGTTGTTGCTAGGTAGTGAGCTTGGTTAAGTCCACTTCTCGGGCAGAAGTGATGGGACCATACCTGGAAGGCTACTACTGAATATTGCTGCTAGGTATTTGGCTTGGTGTGGCTTTGGCTTCACGGGCAGCGGTGATTGCAGCCAGCACCTGGGAAGGCCTATACTGAACTTTGCTGTCTAGGTAGTTAGCTTGATGTTGGCAAGATGACCTTCACCGGGCAGCAGTGACGCTGCCAACATCTTTATGCGTCTACCGAAACTTAGCTGTGCTAGGTAGTAATCCTGATGTTTGGTCATTGTATCACGGGCGGCGGTGATGGGGCCAACATTACAGGTTACTACTCAAACCAAATAATAATATTGTAATGCGATTCTTCATGACTATATTTGAACTTAGCTATAATTCTGTATTCTCGATAATAGTTTATAATTATTTACTTTATTTAAACTTGGCTATAATTCTGAAACCTCGAGAATAATTTTTAATAATTTAGCATAAAAGATTTCACTGATAAATAAAGTTTTACTAGTCCCATAGACGATGCTAATCTGGTTTTCCTCGGCAGTGGTGAGGAAATTGGCATGACGGGACAAATGACTTTGAAAGTACAGACCAGTATTTGGTTACTTAAAAATGTGCACAATAAAAATAACTGCAATATATTTTAATTGTTATAAAAGCTAAATACCGATATGATTTTTATACTTTACAAGTTGTGATTGAATTATTTGTGGCATTGCAAGAAGTTATTAAACTACTAGACCGTAACTGAAAGCTTTAATGTGAGATAGCATTTTCGTTTCCGCCGAATATCTACCAGTTTACGTACTCTTTATGCTTGCTAGTGGCGCCACCTGGCAGACAACCGGTGTACTAGTTTGTTTTCGTTTTAGCTACGGCGCCATTTTGTCTCATTGGCGTTTAACTTTCCGTCGAAGCAACACGTGCTCAACAGCTCCGACAAAGACTGTTGAAAATAAAATTAATTATTTTTATTTTATTAAGGTTCTACTTACCTATAATATCAGTGCTTTACTAAAAATCGGTAAGTCTTTAAAGTTTAATGCAAAGTTTTAAATGAATGAAGTGATCAATTTTAACGGTTTTTCCCGTTCGGATCACTTTACAAATAATTTAAATTTATTTTTCTATCAGTTACGTACTTACCAGTACTCATATTTAAGAAGTGCCGAAAATAAAAGTTTCTTTTTGCAGTGTTTTAATAGATACTTATGAGTAACGAAGAAAATTCGGCAGCAATGTCGAATGATCGAGCTGGGCCAAGTGGCCAGGCGCGTAAATGACGGCGCAGCCGTTATAGCAGCAGCAGCAGCAGCAGTAGCTCGAGCAGCTCTTCATCCTCGAGTTCCGCACCTGCCAACAATCAACGCAGGCGGTCGCGCCGCCATCAGCGTAAAACAAGTAAGCGCTCTAAACGTTCAGATCGAATGATTAATAAGCTTCTTAAAGAAGTCGGGGAACTTCGTAAACAGATAACTACCTCAAATCATGTTGATACGTATTATGATGGTGATTCTATTTGTTCCGCGTAGTGGAGATCTTTACGAACAACACAATGGCGCGGATGAATTGTGCCCGGTCGATGAAAGCCAAAATACAAGTCAAAGCCAGGACTTCACTTTCGATATTGAAACGAAATTAAAAGAACCTAGTGTTCCAAAAACCCCCGATAATTTTTTGAAAATGTTAAATGATGTTCAACGGCTAGGTAGTTCATCATGGTCAGACATTCGATATGCTGACACTCAAAAATCTTACAATCATACTCCGGGTTTTGTAGACCTAGACACAAATGAAGAGGTAAAAATATACGACACATCACGTCATCTCTCGTACTCTGAAAAGTCTTATGCAGCTTTAACCTATTGCATTCTTAAACAAAAAGAATTATTTCAAGAAAACATTCGTAATTTACTTTGTTGGGCCAAATCAACAGAAATTAATTTTGTCAATTTAAGTTTGAAGGTAGATGAACTTTTTCAAAAAGGCGATTTAAATAAGATATCTTCTGACTTATTGCAATTAGCATGCGGTCATAGAGCCGAATGTATTGAAATGCGCCGAGAATCAATCACAAGTCATGTTAAAGATCCGTTGTTAAGCAACGTTAAATAGAATCTCACCATCCAATACTTACTTATTTGATTCTGAACCATTTACATTGGCATTAGAAAAAGCTGGCGGAGTTCGTAAAGCCTTTTGGCCTATTAAATCAGATGGTTTTTCCCAAATAAGGGCAAACCAATCTAATCGCCGCCCCTCGCGGGGGCAAAGTTCCATCGCGTGGAACTCATATTTTTTCTCACGAGCCAAGCTATCCTATACAAAATTTTAATAATACGCAAATGCGTGCTTGTGCTCATCCACCCTCGCGGGGTGCTTATAATAATGCTAATTACTACCCTCAAAGAGACCAACATTATCAACCCGATAGTTGTAATTCAAGAGGGTCATTTCACAACCGAGGCTCGCGGCCCAATCGTGGAACCTATCGAGGACGTGCAAGCTCTGCAAGAGGTCCGAAAGGGCAACCAAAACAATTTAAACAATGACGCCAGGTAGTTCCAAGCAGGTCAGTTGATAAACTATCGCTCACAGTGGTTGAAAATGGGTGCACCAGAAATAATCTTAAAGATAATTCAAGGGTATCGCATACCTTTTTTCCAAAAACCGCCGCTTGTATATCCGAATGTCCGCACAAACCCATTTCAAACTCCAATTTCAAAAGAAATGACTGCGATAGTCAACGAAATGAAAAAACAAGGAATAATAAAAGCAGCTCCGATCTCGCCAAGTTTCATTTCACCTCTATTTCTGGTAGCAAAATCCGACGGATCTGCTCGACCCATTTTCAACCTCAAAGCCCGAAACGATTATGTAATAACCGACCAGTTTCGTCTAATAAATATGTATCGCATTCCGGACTTTCTGCAACCACAAGACTGGATGTGCAAAGTTGACCTTTCACAGGCGTACTTTCATCTGAGTATTGCCAAATCCCACAGACGGTATCTACGTCTTATTTACGACCAGGAACTGTTGGAAATGACTTGCCTCCCATTCGGTCTAAGTTCGGCACCAAAAATATTCACTGTACTCACAAATTGGATTGCTCAAATACTAAGAGAAAGATGGAACATGAGACTATTAGTATATCTAGACGATTTCATAATCGTAAATCAAAACGTAGAAAAACTTCGCACTCATGTCCACGCCACAGTGGAAACACTTCGAACCCTGGGCTGGCAAGTCAATTTCAGCAAATCCGTTCTCGTTCCTCAAACGAGTTTAGTATACCTGGGAATACTGTGGCGGCCATGGGACAATCTGAAATCCCTACCAGAAGAGAAGATTGCCACGATAAGTCAAAAAGTATCGATGGCGATACAAACAATGGAAATCAATTTACAGACTCTGCAGAGCATAGTAGGGCTTCTAAACTTCGCGAGCTTTGTTGTGCCACGAGGTCGACTCAACCACAGGCACTTGCTAATGTTTCAGAACTCCATCCAAAACCTACCACTAAAGAGTTACCCAATACCACAGGGTGCCTTCGAGGAACTACTCTGGTGGACCCAAAATTGTCACAATTCAACACCTTTGCATTATCGTCCTCCGACGGACTTCTTGACCACAGATGCTTCAGATCAAGGATGGGGAGCGCAACTGAACGATCTCTTTCTCTCAGGCACTTGGTCACACACAGAACAAGCGAGATGCTAGCAATACTGCGTGTGTTACAGAGGCATGCGCAATCTCTGCGTAACAGCTCCATCCTTATGCTTATATGGGTGGTCAAAGACGGTAAGTTCATGGAATGCTGAACAACTTTCGTTACTTAGGAATTCATGGCGTAAATCCACTTTAAAAACTTACGAAGTAGCATGGAAACGATGGATGTCCTGGGCCAATTCTAAAAATATTGATCCTAAAAATCCTACAGGTTCCCAGTTGGCGCAATTTTTATCAGACCTGTACTTAATTAATAAATTATCATATAATACTATTCTTTTACACAAATCAGTGGTATCTACTCTCTGTAACGCTGAAAAGTCCAGCTGTTTAAGTTCCCACGTTATAGTAAAACATATTTTAAAATCAATTGCATTAAAACATCCTAAAACTACCAAATCACCCATATGGGACATTAGTAAACTAGTTACCTATTTAAATACGTGCACCGTGGACAGTAATAATACTTTTCAAACGTCACGTCACACCGCGATATTATTACTACTATGTTCGAGTAGACGTATTCATGATCTTACTCGAATGATTTCTTTCTAGGTTACCTACCTATGTATGTATATAGATTAGTGGAACACAAACCTATGCCCTAACTTGTTGTAATGCTGGTCTAGGACAGATTTTGTACGTGTGGCAGAACATTGTTCGGGTGGGTAAACTACGAGAAGAAAAAACTAAAAAAATAAAAAAAAAGCTATGGAGATGGATGTGTATTTGGTTGTAGGAAATGGCTAGGTAATTCAGTAAGTATGTATTAATAGTAATATTCACCTCAATGGATCCAGACAAATGACGTTGATGGCGCAGTGAAGAAAGGAGATTGGTCCACGATGATCCACATGCACTGATGCGACACTGTATCGAGCTCCACGCTCCACGTGCGTCGATGCGCAAAACAAAGTACACACACACACTATCACATGGTAACCGTTTTTATTTAAATAATTTGTAAGTTGATTAGTTGTTAGGTTGATTAGTAATTGCTTTTGGTTGGCATCACTGTTGTGGAAATGTTAATCGAATTATTATTATTACGCACGCGTTTTACGAGTATCTCAGTTAGTTGCATTGAGGTTATGCAATTTATGCGCAATGCGCGCGTGACGACGGTCCCGGTCGACTGCAGGTAAACAGCGCGTGGTAGGGGTCCTCATGGTGCGCCCCGGATACCTACGTGTTTGTACTACTCATGAGTTGCCGCTTATATTTATATATTTCACGATATAATATGTATCTATAAATTATTAATATATTTATTGTATGTATTTATAAATTATTAGTATTTTTATTTTATTTATTAGTTCATTCCACAGTTTAACAGCAGTTACATTCGTTTAAAACACAAGCACATAACGGTTGAAATGCCAATGACAAAACTGCATTTTAAAATTTTGACATTTAGCCGCTAAGCAGCTTTGCAGATAGATACAATATTGACAAACAAAAAAATAATAATAATAATAAAACAAAGAAATATATGTACACTGGTGTGTGTGTGTGTGTGTGAGTGTGTGTGTGTGTGTGTGTGTGTGTGTGTGTGTGTGTGTGTGTGTGTGTGTGTGTGTGTGTGTGTGTGTGTGTGTGCGTACGTGCGTGCGTGCGTGTGTGTGGTTGTGTATATGCGTGTGTTGTCGTAAATAAAATAAAAATAAAAAATAAAAAATAAAACCCCATCACTGCGATCGGAGATATCCCAGAACGCCCTTTGCAAATTGCGCACGGCTCAAATGAAAAACGTCAAGACTGTTGGAGACGCGTCCTTCGTATAGGTCTATGGCCCTGTTAATCGGAGAACCTAAAGCGTAACCGCTGCGCGCGCGGCGGTGGTCGAGCAGGCGCGGCCAGCGGCCACCGCGGCGCACGCGCGGCGAGCCCGCGCTCAGGAACACCCGTGACAACAATTGTGGACTATCCACTCCGCCATTAATTAAATCGTGTAGGAGTCTTAAGTCAGCCACGAGGCGCCTGTCCTCCAATGAACTCAATTTATGTATTTCCATACCCGCCACATAATCTGCAGCCACCGTGCGCGACAAGGTGTTTAGCTTTTTAACAAAAGATTTTTGTATTGACTCTAGCCTATTACGGTGGATAGCATAGATTGGCGACCAGACCGGAGACGCGTACTCCAAAACGCTCCTGACATATGCAAAATAAAGGACTTTAAACGCAGCTGCTGAGTTTAAGGGCTTAACTGTCCTAAAAATGAAGCCCAACATTCTGACTGATTTCGTGAAAATGGACTCATAATGGGCACAGAAAGTTAATTTCGTGTCCAGTACAATGCCAAGGTCTTTGACCTGCTCAGTGCGTTTGATTACGACATTGTTGAGTCTATACGATGTTGGTATAAGCTTTCTTTTACGGGAAAAAGTGATCACCATACACTTGTTTACATTCAGATCCAGACTGTTCTGCTCACAATATGCCGACACCCTGTCTAGATCTTCCTGCAATCTGAAGCAATCTGTGGGGCATTTAATTGGCATAAAGATCTTCGTGTCGTCGGCATACATCAGGAAATAAGCATAACGAAAACAGGACGTATAATCAAACAAACAAACATTGAAAAGAAGGGGGCCCAAGTGGGATCCCTGGGGCACCCCAGAAGGGATGGGTGCAAAACGTGACTGGTAACACCCAACCCGAACAGCCTGGCTCCTGTTTAGAAGATAGGATTCGAACCAACGAAGTAGGTCCCCGTGTACACCAACTTGCTCAAGTTTATACAAAATCGTATTATGATTAAGCCTGTCAAAGCATTTAGAGTAGTCGGTGTACACGACGTCCACCTGATGGCCCTCATCCATGAAGCCGGCAACAGAGTCAACAAATTCCGTTAAGTTGGTAACAGTTGAGCGCTTGCGCATGAAACCGTGTTGAGCAGGTGGAATGCTGCGCGCGACCAATGGATAAACCTGGTCATAAACAATGAGCTCAAAAACTTTACTAAAAACATTTAGTATTGAAACTGGGCGGTATTGCTCGGCGAGTACCCTAGAGCCGCTCTTATGAATAGGCACTATGAAAGCTTGTTTCCAAGTGGTTGGAAAAAAGCCCTCAGCTAGCGATCTCTTAAACAAAATACTCAAAGGTAACGCCAGACAACCAGCGCAGTTACGTATGAAAACAGGCGGAAAGCCATCACTACCCGCGCCCTTATTAATATTTAGCTTTAGAAGGTATTTACTAACTAAGTCGACTGTAATCGTCACTGAGCCTACGTATCCCGATGAACTAACGTTTGAGTTTATAAATGGAGAACCTCTGTTAGTAGGAGCGCTTGTGTAAACTGATAAAAAATAATCTAAAAATACGTCACATATTCCGGGACCGTCAGCACCAGTGCGATTGTCATAATTTATTACTGCTGGTAGGCCTTTATCGCGCCGCAGGCTCTTTGTGTAATTCCAAAAAGTTTTCGGATCTTTAGTGATAGATTTACTACATTGTTGTACATATTTATGCCAGCACTGACGCTGTAACTTTTTGTGTCTAGAACGTAATATCGAAAAAGTTTCACGATTAGAACTGTTACCAGTTTTCTTCCAAAGTGAGTGGTACTTGTGTTTTTCTTTAATTACCTGTACTAATGCCCGAGAGTACCAAACTGGATATCCATCAGGAGTGCTATAGACGTGGGGGACATGTCTTTCAATAATAGTGTTCAGTGTGTTGTTCAAATAAAGGACGGCTTCGTCCAACGGCATGTTATTCAGAGTTTGTTCCCAATCGATGGCGCCTAAATCATTGTCGATATTGTCATAGTTAGCCTTTTTATATTTATAAATTTTTCTAGAGGGTACTTTAAACTGTTTGAGACTAATATTGACCAGACTCAATTCAAGCGCCGGGTGGTGAGGCCAATCTTCGCGAATAATGGGGTCGATTACGCGCCTAACCTCTACTTCAGTATTGGAAAAGGCAATATCCAAACTTCGTCCATTACCATTAACCACCCCGCAATATTGACACAACCCACTGGAATGAATGTGTTCAAAAAATATTTCCTGACATTCGCCCGATATTCCATTAGGATCATAAAAACCACCAGACCGCGAATTCCAAGTGATATTGGGCAAATTGAAATCGCCTATTAATAGGTAATGTGCATTAGTAGTGCACTGGGCCTGTAAATAAATAGTTAGTCGACGCAACTGATCATCGTGAGGAGACCCAGCACCCGGTAAGTAAGCACATATAATATGTAGGTCTAAATCGGAGTGTATCGCGCGCGCCCCCACAATAACATGAACCAACTCCAAGCCCATTGTGTCGGCAGGCAGCGCGGCGGCGGGCGGGGCGCGGCGCGCGGCGAGCGACTTGCGCACGAGCACCATCACTCCTCCGCCGACCGGCCGCGCCGCGCCACGCAAGCCACCCGCGCGCCCCGCGCACGGCCGGTCCCGGCGATGCACGTCGTAACGCGCGTCACTCACCTCGGAATCGAATACTCCATCCACCAGCCATGTTTCACAAATAGCCACCACATCGTAGTCACTATTTAATAATCCTTGCCTGAATAATACAGTTTTACCCCTAATACTACGCATATTCTGTAAGTATACACTTACCGGTGACATTTGTAACAGTAATTTGAAATTGATTTAGAAAATAGTGTACGTAATAGGACAACGTCGCAGCTAGGAAAACATAATGAATGACGGTAAAGGTATATATGTACACAATATGTATCCATATAGTGGTGAGTCGTTGTGTAAGAGGTGTAGTGTAATGTGTGTAGTGCAGATAAATAATTGGAATAGGATGTGTAGAAAAAGTCTAATACAGTCTTGGAAGGGACCACAGCGTCCCTGACGCTATGTTCAAACAGAAAAATAAATGAATCAGCAAACAAATATTCGTAAGTTATGTTGTAACTTTGACAGATTTCTGTAAACATGACAGTTGCGATTTTCTGTCTATACGCCGCGGGGGAAAATTGTCCGCCTGTCGAACAAATATTCTTCCATTGCGAGTCCAGCAATATTGAAACCCCAGTTCTTTGCATTTTAATTTGGTGTCGTATAATAATGCCTTATTTGCTGGGGTAAGGTGTTCATTGACGTGGATCTGGCGAGGGTCCCCTGGTATGCCTAAGTCTCCAGTGTTGACACCCCTTTGCTTTCTCACGGCAGTTAGGAGTTCGTCGCGCCTATTTAGATTGCAGAATTTCGCAATAATTGGTTTAGGTAGGCCGCCTGTGTTTCGAGTTGGTATTCGAAAAGCCGTAGTTACGTCATTGCAGTCCAGGGATACGCCCACTGCCTTTGCTATGGAGACTACCAAATCGCTAACTCGCTCGGATTTTCGCTCAGGCACACCAAATATTTCTAGGTTGAGCAGCCTGTCCCTTTGCTCATAATTGTTCAAGCTTTGTCGCAAGTCGTCGACCGTAGTCCGCAACTCCACGACTTCGTCCTTTGTTTTTCGGACCTCTTTCAGCTCTGCCTTGATCACGTCAATGTCCCGCATTGTCTCGTCGTATAATGAACTGTACTTGTTGAGGGACTCCAGCATGCTAGCGTACTGTTGACTTATCGCCTCCTGTCGATCCTGTAAAGCCCTGTTGCTCTCAGTTAACTTACTATCGATCAATGCTGTTAATCTAGATATAAGTATTTCGTTATTCTCTGATATGGTCAGTATATTGCCGACTGTGCGGTGTTTCCGGGTAGGAAATGGGCCCACTGAAAACCAGCGTTGTGGTTCGCGTCAAGCGGCCACAACATTATGCTGAGGGGGTCCAGTTGCACTGGAAGCCGCGACACGGAGATTAAACAATGCCACTGGGAATAGATACTCGTACAGTTTTGTTATTCCTTTATTCCTTTTTATTTTTTATTTTATTTTCAAATATTATTTGTATTTTATGTTGTACCTAATTATCGTGTCGTGGTGTCTACTGTAATAAATGTTTTCTTTCTTTCTTTCTTTCTTTCTTTCTTTCTTACTCTACTCAGAACTGATGATAAACATTGCATTAAATCTGATCAAAGTATAGTTTTCTGGCCTGAATTTGGCTCAAAAACTGACATTAGTAATCATAGACAGTCCGGTTGGAAGCTACTTGTAAATACAAATAATCAAAATCTAAACCCAATTTTTTAGATACGAAAAGACCATAGAATTATTAAATGAAAGACGTAATGCTACAAAATCGCATAATTTATTCATTACAGTTAGAGGTGATCCAAAACCTGCCTCAAGAACCGTCATCGCAGGCTGGATTAGAACCTTATTCAAGGACGCCGGTATCACTGCTGCTCCTGGTAGTGTTCGATCTGCAGTGGCCTCCAAAAGCTGGCTGGAGAACCATTCCATTGAAGACGCGAGGTAATGGGAAACACAGATTCAGAAAACGTATCACATTTGTTCAATACAGTTGATTGATTGTCATAAATTAATATTTTTATGTGAAATAAATAATTGCTTCAATACTAACCGAGTATAAAAGATTCCCTAATAAGGGATGTTTAGTAAGAAATTACATTAAAATATATTTCTATTGATTACATTTATGTGTTTTATTATGATCACATTGGCGTTAGTGGCACCACCAGGCGATAACAAACAGGTCTCACATTAAAGCTTTCAGTTACGGTCTAGTAGTTTAATAGCAGCGTTTTACCTGAAATAAAACGCATATTAAAATACTTACCTAACTGAAAGCTTTAACTTAATATCTGCCTGGTTATATGAGCCAATGAAACAAAATGGCGCCGTAGCTAAAACGAAAACAAACTAGTACACCGGTTGTCTGCCAGGTAACGCCACTAGCAAGCATAAAGAGTACGTAAACTGGTAGATATTCGGCGGAAACTGAAATGCTATCTCACATTAAAGCTTTCAGTTAGGTAAGTATTTTAATATGCGTTTTATTTCAGGTAAAACGCTGCTATTATTTTCTGAAATTCTAATACCTGTGATTTTACGTTGCTGGAATTTGGTGGTTAATTTATCTATTTGTGGTATAATATTTTGTTGAGTCGTTTTAAATAAGTAAATGACACAAAATAAAACATTAATATATTTTGAAGTAGATATTTGTAACATACATCTAAAATTTTATTCACAAATGTAAATTTGTCCTAAGTTTGATATAAATAGGTACTTCAGGGACGAAGTACTTGTCAGTATGGCCGTGTTAGATATAAGGTATTTTAGTATAATATTTTAATTGTTATTTAAAGTTACATATATATTGAAAACTATCGTGATTATTAATAATTAACATTTCAAAATACTTTCATAAAACATTTTACCAACTTCAGAACGAAATGACTGGATTTCTGAACGATTGTGACTTTTGATCAGATTAAATACTGTTTATGAGAAACTTCCTTAATTAATTATGTAATAAATTTATTATAATGTTTAAAAATGTTAAAAGTATTGTAATACATTAAATTAACATGTAAGCTATCTATCATTAAATTTAGGTGACCGGAAATAAGAATAAGAATGACATTTCCAGCTAGATAGCTAGTGTAAAGGTTCAGTCGTGACAGTGAGAGGGACTTTTGCTCCAGGGCCGGCACAGAGTTAAGTACACTTGCATTGTATTATTGTTGCTTTATATTTTGTATTAGTTTTATTTATTTATATAATCGGTTATTTATTGAATCGTATGTAATACCACTGTCCCATTTTTAAAGGATAAATATTTGGTTATGTGATCGATAATTGTGTCATTACATTTGGTTAGAATGTTGCATAAATGTTGTTTAAATAAATACCTCATTTTATAATGGGTTACGTTGCTTATTAAAATATACCTAATATACTTAAAATATGCTTTTGTTTGATTAAATAATGTGCACTAGAATAATACTTTATCCTAGATAACATATTCAAGTTATCAAGTCTTACTCCTCCACTTCGCCCACTCTCTCTTAAATACTTTATAACCTATGTCCTAAACAAATAGCACTACCTCCATGAACTATATTTTACATGACATAGATATTTATTCATATGCTCTTGTTTACCTAATTTAGCGTTTTCCATATATTTCACTAGAATTTTGGATAAATACTCACACTCTGTTATTATTCTGTAGCTTAATTACTAAAATAAAGGTTTATACTAATAAAAGTCACTATAATTATAAGTAGGACATATATTAAATCTAACAAGTGCGTGCAATGTTGGAGCATACCTGGTGGTGTCGGTACGCGCTAATGCCGATGCAAACAGCTGGTGCCTGCGTCCCTTTCGCGTATTTCGCGTATAATTATTTGGTACATAAAGCGAGCATAAAGATAAAGCGCCTGGGTTATCTACTTTGCCATTCAAAAGGAGGAAGTAGTGCAATACCAGTGCGAGTTTACGTCTCAGCTCCAACGTGTCAATACCTACCTTACCTGATACAAAAAGAGATGGATATAGGTGGGATAATATCCATATATTTTCTTGTACAGATAGCGCCCATACTTTTTTTGGACCCGTTCTATCATGACTCTATACGTGATTTCATGAGGATCCCATACCAGCGAATTGAATTCGAGTTTACTTAAGTAAGAAGTAAAATTGTTTGCCACATAACAAATCCTATAGACTTAAATGCTCTTTTGAACATTACTGTGATATGATAGTTAAATGTTGATTCTACATCAAGAAATAGACCCAGATCTCTAATATTGTATACGCGCTCAAGCGGTGTTCCAGCCATTTCATACGAATATTCCAGAGGTGCACGCGAGCGAGTGAAGGTTATAGTTTTGCATTTCTAAATGTTGAACTCGAGTTGGTTTTGCCTACTCCACTGAACGACATTATCAATGTCGCGTTGAAGTGCTTCGCAGTCCTCAACCGTATCTACACCCAAGAACAGTTTCAGGTCATCAGCAAACATGAGACACACAGCTATGCTAACAACACTTGGAAGTTCGTTTATCATAATAAGGAATTGAGTCGGACAAAGCGTACTTCCTTGGATTACACCGGAAGTAGTCAAGTAGGGCTCTGATTGATAATCTTGGAATTGGACAAATTGCAAACGGTTGGAAAAATAATTTTCAAATAATTTTACAAAACAAGGAGAAAAGCCAAGAGCTGAAACTTGTTAAGAAGGACTTTTGTGTGCATTCAATGCAATGGTCCATTTTGGCGGTTGCATAGTCGACAAAATTTATGAGATAAGTCGCTGTGGATTTTCCTGGCCTGAAGCCATGCTGACAATCACTCAAATGGGGCTGTATCTTACCGCAAATAAACCGATTTAAGATGGGCTCAAGAACCTAACCAAATCCTGATAATACAGCAATAGGTCGGTAGTTTTCGACCTGTGACCTAGACCCATCTTTGGAGATCGGCGTGACTCTCGAGATTTTCCATATATCTGGGTATGTGTTGGTATTTAATACCAGGTTAAAAATGTGCAATAAAAATATCGATGCAATCTTTAATAAAAAATGAAGGGATTCCATCATTCCACTATCCTTTGTTGGTAGAATGTAATTTTAACTCTGTCTTACCTAAATGTACTATTTCTAGTTTAACTTGTAATAGGGTAAAATGGGGCGAAAGAGACCAAACGCAGATAAATAAATATTTAAATTACTGTAATTCACAACTAAGAGAGTTACATTTTCCGTCGATACCTGTAGGTATAAGGCACACCAGGCACTCCATTAGGATCTCCAGGTCTGCCTCTATAATATTAGTTGCCATATACAACAACCACACATTATGGGTAATTTTTAGTTCAATGTTAGATAATACTATTGGGATATAATAATGTGAAAAATGAAAATAAACAATAGCATTTGCTTTACTGTAACCATACTTTAATAATGAAATTAAAATAAAATTAATTATTATAAATATTTTTTAATTACGAATAAAGATCAGATCTGTCTCCCACTTGTATTACTGAATTGCAAAAAAACATAATGTTTAAAATCCTCCTTGCCAAAAGTTAGATCAGTACCCAGTAATATACAAGTAAGAGGCGAAAATTTGGATCTTGTTGATTCCACAGTATATTTAGGTTTTACTCAAGAAAGTAGATTACAGTTGTCGAAAAGGCTAAGTTCTGCAGCATATGCTGTAAAAAAGGTATGAGGTTATTCTGATGAGGCTACAGCAAGATTAGTTTACTTTAGTTATTTCCACAGTATTATGAGTTATGGCATACTGCTGTGGGGACACGTTGCCGACTGGCATAATGTATTTGTACTGCAGAAAAGGGCTATTCGCGCGATTTACCAATTGGGACCTAGAATTTCACTTAGAGATAAATTCAAGAATATTGACATTATGACAATGCCATCACAATACATATATGAGAACTTGATTTAAGAATATGCACTTGTTTATGAAGAACAGTGATATTCATGATAGGAATACTAGAAATGAAGATAAACTTGTTACTAGTTTTGTCGTCTGGCCAAAGTCCACAAATCATTTATAGGTCATTGTGTACGCTTTTATAATAAGGTTCCAACAGATATACAGAATTTACCTTTAAATAAATTTAAAGTCACTAAAAAAATAAATTATGTCAAAAACTTTTAAGTTATTATGTAGGGCAAATATAATGTATTAGTACATAAGACATTTGAAAAAAAAAGAACAAAGAATTAACGTAAGCTCTGTGCGTTTCTTGCCGTTTCTTTACCACGGAGGACCATCTAGGAAGCGGCGTTAACTTACCTTCCCTTCCCACACATGGCGTCTTTTGATCGTAGCGGGGCTGGGGTACGTCTGCACTGCGCGTGCTACGGTGAGGATGGCGTAGGATAGGGGTAGGGTAGGCTTAAAGTAGGGGTAGATCTGGGTAGGGTAGGTGTAAGGGTAGGGGTGGGTGGGGTAGGATAGGAGTAGGCTACGAGCAGGGTAAGGGTAGGGTGGGAGCAGCTACCAATAACATGCAGCATCTGTGATGCATGCTCGCTTAAAGGTTTGTCCCTCTTCCCTCAAATATGGTTGAAATGGACGATGGCTGGACCTTGCGTTATACTCGGGAACGGGTGCTGCCTTGGTGGGCGGGCTTACTCTTGCTGTAGGTGGTTTTGTGTGGTGTTGTATATATTACGTCGGGCGCGGACCGACACCGTTGTCGGCGGGGTGGGTGTGCTGCGGCTATGGGGCGGTAGGTATTATCTACATGTTCCAACAAATATCAAAATTCCATCGGTTGTGTGTGAAATTTGCATTAATGAAAATACCAAGCTTACAGATAAAAATATAGTTTATAAAAAATAATTTGACAAGCATGAAATATCTTAAAAACTAATTTCCTTGCAACAATAGTTGTAACATAATGAATATATTAATTAACGTACTTAAGTATGACTAAAGTAATAGTGTTCGTAGACAAGTCCGATTGGAGTTCACGGGGCTTAAACGGTGTCTTCTGGGGTTGTCGTTCTTGGACATTCCCGATTTTTATCAGTTTAAGCAAACCGTCGATGTAGGTATTTCAGCCGGTCTGGACGTCAATGGTTTGCAACTGCATGCATCCCCCTTTTCAGTCACTGTAAATAAAAGAGCACTGTTAATAAGATACGTTTAATTTGGTCGTGGGATTTTATGATTGTAGTTTTATGCAAATCTTGTCAGGGCTAATGGTTGTGATCCATCTCTAGTTACCATTCAATATTAGAGAATGCTGTTTCGGTACACAAGTTAAAATTTATCGGACGGAATAATACTGCTGTAGTCGCTACTTAACGTCTGGCGTCTAGTTAATATTACATTGTTATGTAAATATCTAAGGTCTCTTGTCCGTATTTTCTCTATAAAATTGTTGTTATTATTTGGATACGGAAAAGACCATAAAACTGTTCGAACGCATTTTGGACTCTCGGATACGACGGGAGTTTCCAATCTCGGAGTGTCAGTATGGGTTTCGGCCGGGTTGTGGGACCATGGACCCCGTATTTGCCCTAAGAACTCTAATGAAGGGATACAGATCAAAGAACACGTCGCGGTTGAAGTACCTGAGGCCTATATTGACATTATCCGAGACATCTATCGCGATTCAGATTCCATAGTTAGGGCTGCTGTTGGCGACACCAACCCGTTCCCGATTACCGTTAGGATACACCAGGGCTCTGTGCTCATCCCACTTCTGTTCAACGTGATATTAGACGTACTGTTAGACAGCATCCGAGACTATCATGAGGTACTGTCAAGGGGCGTCTTGTCCAACGGGTGGAAAAATGGAAGGACTCGCTTGAGAACGGCGGTCTGAAGATAAATAAATAAATAAATAATCGTGGACAAATTCACACAGCGCCATCTAGCCCCAAACTAAGCAAAGCTTGTGCTATGGGTGCTAGATTACTGATATACTACTTAAATACTTTTTAAATACATACTTATTATACATAGAACACCCAGACCCGTAACAGAATTCATCATTTCAATTTCTGCCCGGCCGGGAATCGAACCCGGGACCTCTTGCGTGGCAGCCCGGCATGTTGACCATTGAGCCACTCAGGTCGTCAAAAGATAAATGTGGCAAGACTGCAACAGTATAGACCTCCCCCCCCCCCCCCCCCCCCCCTGTCCGTCCGCATAGGTGAAGAGGAGTCTAACGAACGAATCAGGCCAGATACCTGGGGTCGGTACTAAGCGCAACTGGTTGCATCGACAGCGACGTCAAAGCCCGAATATGCGCAGCTTGGGCCAAATGGCGGGAGGTGACGGCTGTCATTTGAGACCCCAAGATGCCGATGAAGCTGAAGGGACAGGTCTACGAGACCATTATTAGTCTCTTATACGGCAGCGAGACTCTACTAGAGCGACACAAGCAGGAGTTGCGAGTCACGGAAATAAAGATGCTGCGGTGGATGTGTGGGGTTTCCCGCAAAGATCTCGTGCGAGACGCCCACATCCACGGTAGTTAAGAGTGACATGCGTGCCAACGGACTCACTACTAAGGGTGCCGAAGACCGAGCAAAGTGAACTCAATAAAGCAGGAAGGCGGACCCGGGCCCCCGCGTGTTGCGCGGGAGCGCAACCGGGATTTAACGCTAAGATGATGATGATGATGACTCAATATTAGCTGACCACGTCAGGCCCGCGTATAGGATTAAACCTAAGTACTTCTCAAACTCATATAGCTTTGGTTCTCTGTTGGAACCTTCCCTACAACAGTCGTTACAAGCCGCTTCCATAGTAGGGGACTCAGATTGGTCTGGTACCCTGTTGTATCCTTCCAGGCCTCCGCTATACGTTGCGTTCGTGTTGTTTCCATTGATGATAGCGACGTGCACCCACTGATTCACTGACTTGGAGGTCAGATTTCTGTCACTTTTCTGTATTTACCTGATCTGCCAAATCCTTGATTATGGTCAAAGCGGAACCCGAGCCCCTGTGCGCGAGAGCACAACTGGGATATTAACGCCAAGATGATGATTCTATGCTATTTAACAAATATTCTTAGATATTTTTCATTATGCCACTGTGGTATTTTTACATTTTCAGAAGTTGAATTCTACCTCAAACAAAAATGAGAGATTTCTACCAGCTAACCACAAACGATGTGAAGCAAATTGTATAGCGGGACAGGCAATGCATACAAAGCTAGAATATACTTGTAATAATGACAAAACAAAGAAAGTAAAACTTCGCTTGTTACCGGATTTTGATAATCTGCGGGCTGTAATAGGCACCATCCACGTTCTGTCCTTAAGCAACCCATTGTTTAAATCTTTTACCTGCTGGCTATGCCCCTTAACACTTGACAATTAAATCTAACATTTCAGTTATCCCAACGTGAACTGATAAGCCTATTGTAGTGACTGTCTATACCATTGCTATTTCGTTACTTACCACCACCGCGCACCGGGTGGAATTTTTGAAATATTTAAACCAGTTTGAAATATTTAACTTTGTGGCATTTAAGAAGGAAGTAAGTACATATAGTACGCACTGGCCTATACAAAAATATAAAACGTTTTCAAACCACCAAATACTGCTACTCGATATTTTTTTAGTAAATATTTTCCTGACACTGATGTTGTTGTCTAATTGTCATTAGGTGAGTACCGCCACGGTGAGCAGGTAAAAAATTCAAGCACAAATGGTCGCAAGAATATAAATAAAAGCCTCCGAATCTATGTTCAGGCACATCATTCCGCACAGTGTGTTTGACTAGTTAACAACTCCCGAGAGCTAAATAAAGTAAAATGAATTCTTCGCGAAGTGGTGTTTAGTATCGTGTGAATCCAGCCTGGGGAGAATCGCTTAGATTAAGAGGATGGAACTCCATTATTTGAATTAATTTTAGCGTGCAAAAAGTGATTTAATTCATAAAAAATATTTGTTATGGAATGACTATTCCACATCAAATCATCCTCACCCAATTTACAATTTGTAAAATTATAAATAACTTCCTGTTTTGAAGATCTAGTAGTACATATTTATCATTGATATATTCATAAATTTTATAATAAGCTTTTTTTATTAAAGTTGTTTTCACATTTTCTTTCAATTGTGATTCAGGCAAATTATTAATACATTCAAGAATAAGATTATAAAATCTTATACAATTACCCATGAAAGATTAATTCACTTTACTAAGTCTGAACACCGGTGTTACCCGTTTATTCTTGTTTCTTAAAAGAATAAATTGGTAGGCCTTCGCTGAGCGCACTTGGAATATCAATGATATCCTGTTAAATGTGAAACACAACATTTATTAGTTATTCAGTTATTGGCTGTCTCAGTGGACAAGTGAATTTTTCATATACAGTAATCTTTCGAGTCGGATGCGAGAGCCAATGACCTGCGACGTGAGGGTGCTGAAGTAGAGGAAGAAAAGTATGAAAGCGGTAACTGGCATACGCCGGGATAGATCATAATCTACCTAGGTTGGTGGTACTTTCACTAGATTTTCTTAGAAAATCCATAAAAAAACTTTTTTTTTATAAATCGCAATATAAAAAAAAATTAAAACTATTAATATGAATACCTTGCCTTAATTTCTGCTTAATTACCATAGTGGGATTATTCTTATAATCTGTCCAGACTGACTTGTCTTATTTGGTGAACAAACGATATCAAAAATCACGACTTGCCGTATCAATCTGCGTATTTTGTATCTATACATCTTGAATTATATAAGAAACACATTCCATTTAAAAATATAACTTCCAAAACCAAATAAGACAAATCAGTCTGGACAAATTTTAGGTAATTGTCTTGTGGGAAGAAAACAAACGTTTAAGCTCTAATGGCTTTAAAATACCGACTTAACGGCATTATAGACGCATTAATAAAAAAGAGTTTAGTCTTTTACCAGACAATAAATTACATTGAATATCAAACACAAAAATACAGATTTATCAAAATTGTTAATAGGTGGTTTAGTTATCAAACAGCATATGGACGGCAGGATCACAATTCAAATCAGATGTAGACACAGCGTCAGTCAACCAATTCGGCGATAATGTTGGGCTCGGATTCTAAAACAAACAGTGAAAATCAAATAAGTGAAAATGCAAGATTAAGTTTCAATTCAATAATCATAATAATATCTATCACCGGGTGCCAATCGGCAAAAATAAATTAGAAAATTATCTACCTGAGGTAAATTTACGCTAGGAAAGTGCGGGGTCAGAGGCTGTGTCGTATCCAAATCCCACCATGACTCCTGAGTATGGTCAACTCTTTGTTGAGCCATATCACGCGGGCTCTCAAACTGAAACAATACACAATTAAATTAGTTAGTTGTTTACACCATGAAAGTTACTAAAGAGAAAATTGTACTCATATTACAACACATTGTACAATAACACTATCTATAACGAAAATAAGAAAAAAATTAAAATCGGCTCAAAAACAAATAAAATACTTTTTTTTTTAAATAAATTTCTGTTTACTAATCACAAAATGGAGCTTACCATTCATTTTAAATGGTAATAGGGGGATGTCAATCTAATTAGGAATTTCAATTGTTCATGACTTACTTATTTTTAAAGTTATGATACTGTTTCAAAAGCTTTCAGTACCTAAAAGTGATAAATTACTAAGTTTAAAGTAAGAAAATTTCAAAAGTAAGGGAAATACTTACATCGAGCAAATTCAATAACTCTTCGATAGTGGTACGCACACGTCGTTGATAATTATTGTGATGTGCCCGCAGTCTCAATTTGAGCGATGACCCCCGGGCACGCTTTTCACTAAAACGAACAGTAGTCACACTTCGCGAAGGGCTCATGATAGCTTTAGCTCTCTCTAGTAGTAAACTTGTCAAACGCACTGTACAGAATGATATGAATTACGGGGAATAGGAGGCTTTTATATGCATGCACCCTCGCGCGACCCTTAGTGCTTAGATTTCTACCTGCTCGCTTACCTACTTTTTGGTGCATTGTTCAGCGTCAGTGTGTTGATAACGTTATACCGTTCGGTTTGATCTACATACTGTTATGAACCTAGGCTATGCAACAATTATTTGTTAATAGATATTTTGAAATAGGTACTGGAGGTACCTTATATACCTACGGATTTGCAAACCTTAAGCATTAAGCCCTTTTACCTATAACTAAGAACAAGACCACATTAAAATTAAATAATACCGCAGTATTTTACGAATAATACTTTCATATTCATATTCATTATGATTCTATGCCATTTAACAAATATTCTTAGATATTTTTCATTATGCCACTGTGGTAAATTTACATTTTCAGAAGTTGAATTCTACCTCAAACAAAAATGAGTACAATGGCGAACTTATCTATATGAGAGATTTCTACCATCATCGTCATCATCACAGCCCGTAACAGTCCACTGCAGGACTTAGGGCCTCTCCCACGAAAGGGGAGGTTATTGCCATAATCTCCACGCTTGGCAGGCGGGTTGGAGATCGCAGTGTTTAAATATAACAATGGAAAATGCTGCTGCCCATTTTCCAGACTACGGAGACGCTTGATCTATTCCTTCGAAAACATTAGTCGCCTTGTACGACACCCACGAGTGTAAGGGGTTGGTGCTATTCTACTCTGCCGGACACCACACGGCCGGATTTCTACCAGCTAACCACAAATGATGTGAAGCAAATTGAAAGCGGGACCGTCAATGCATACAAAGCTAGAACATACTTGGAATAAAGAGAAAACAAAGAAAATAAAACTTCGCTTGTCATATCTACCGGATTTTGATAATCTGCGGGCTGTAATAGGCACCATCCACGTTCTGTCCTTAAGCAACCTTTTGTTTAAAACTTTTACCTGCTGGCTATGCCCCTTAACACTTGACAATTAAATCTAATATTTCAGTTATCCCAACGTGAACTGATAAGCCTATTGTAGTGGCTGGCTATACCATTGCTATTTCGTTACTTACCACCGGGTGGAATTTAAACAATATTTTCAAAGAGAACTTTCTAGAATCGATATTATGTGGCAATTTTGACTTCAACTTGAAATCAGTTTTAATTATTTAACTTTGTGGCTTTTAAGAAGGAAGTCCCACAAACCGGCCGAAACCCATACTGACACTCCGAGATTGGAAACTCCCGTCGTATCCGAGAGCCCACAATGCGTTCGAAGAGTTTCATGGTCTTTTCCGTATCCAAATAATAACAACAATTTTATAAAGAGAAAATACGGACAAGAGACCTTAGGTATTTACATAAAAGTAAGTAGTATTAACTAGACGCCAGACGTTAAGTAGCGACTACACCAGTATTATTCCGTCCGATAAATTTTTAATTTGTGTACCGAAACAGCATTCTGTAATATTGAATGGTAACTAGAGATGGATCACAACCATTAGCCCTGACAAGATTTGCATAAAACTACCATCATAAAATCCCACGACCAAATAAAACGTACAGGTATCTATGTAAAAACGAGAGGTACTTTAACTATTTAATTACACTGATCCAGGTTTACAAGTCAATCAAATTATCACAATATGAAACGGCGACCAAATGCTATCATAATAAAGTGTATAATAATAGGGTACGTGCATATAAAGCGAATTGGCATTTTAAATATACTATCGGAAAATATTTCAAAATCGGCGATTAAATAAAAGTGTCAGTGTTCCGTCTCCATCTTTAAAAACGGCTTGTTGTACGGAAACTACGATGAAGAAAGTGTCATTGACGTGATAGTCTATAGCGGAAGTAACGCTTTAACTGTGTGATATAACTTGGGAACGACACGATATTTTAAAAAACCCATCTAATGTTAAATCTATTTAGGAAACATTGAATTTGTTTATTTCGGACTAATGGTTTAAATAGGTAGTCATGATTGGAAAAAGGACGGCCAGGTCGCTCCATTAGATATACCTAAGTTATAACAATATATTTCATAATAATAATAATCATCATCACAGCCCGTAACAGTCCACTGCAGGACTTAGGGCCTCTCCCACGAAAGGGAGGTTATTGCCATAATCTCCACGCTTGGCAGGCGGATTGGAGATCGCAGTGTTGAACTATAACAATGAAAAATGCTGCTGCCCATTTTCCAGACTAAGGAGACGCTTGATCTTTTGCCTCGAAAACATTAGTCGCCTTCTACGACACCCATGAGAGTAAGGGGTTGGTGCTATTCTACTCTGCCGGACACCACACGGCCAATAATAATATATAATAATAATATCATGTATAATTAGTAAATTTAAAGAATATCCCACACGCGTAGAATGTATAATAAAGAGAAACAGACTTATTTTCTTATTATTTAAGTACTAATTTCTGTACGCACCTTGAACCCAATTATTGTTTTGTTTCAAATTGGCGCGTCACTACTTGTGTTCTGAGAAATTGTCATACACTTCTTGGTAAAAATCCACCCAGTGGTCGGTAGCAACATAACGACTTGAGGCCCTAGCCAGTCATTGGGTACAAACGCTTATCAGTTTACATCAGAGATAACTGAAGCGTAAGGTCAAGGGTCACCGCGCGCAGGTAAAAAATCTAAACAAAGGATTGCTTAGGGGTAGTCATCTACATAAGTTCAAATAAAAGCATCCAGGTTCATGCCAATACCATGGTGGATCTGATTGCAGCCGGTTTACCAGAGTTCATACTCAATAAGATTGACAGAGAAGCAATAGTAGAGACTGTGAGTTTATTAAATGGGGTGAGAAAAAATGAACACACGGTGAATAAAAAACCTTACGTGCCAAAGAATAAATACGGAAATCTAAAAATAAATGTTAAAATAGACGAGCACACTCCATGTAAAATTTGTGAAAAATGAAATAAGGGTAATTGTTACCACCCAGAAGACACATGCTGGTTCAAAGTGAAACCAAATAATAAAGTGTTTTCTAGAAACATAAGACATGTGAACAATACAAGAATAAAAGCGAAGTTAAATGATACCGACCAAAAAAACGAACAGTAACACCATTAATAAAAATAAAATTGCTATTAAATGAAACATTAGAGGTATATGGAGTTTATGATTCGGGATCGAATGTTTCACTTATAAATTCAAAATTATTAAAACTTAATGGAGAAACAAATAAGAAGAATGAAACAAACCTCATCACAATGAATGGTGTTAGCAAAACAAGTGGTGTGATAAATTTAAAAATAAAAATATTTAATATGGAAAAATGTGAAGATGTATTCATAATTGATGAACAAAATTTCAACTATGACTTTTTGATTGGGTTGGACTTGATAAAAACATTTAAGTTAATGCAAGATGAATACTTAAATATAAAACAAAAACCAGATAAAGAAAATGAAGACATATATATACATATAGAAACAAATAAAGATATACAGATTGAAGAAGATGTAAATACTTCGACAGAAATAAGAATAAACTTTAATGAAGATGTGATAGAAGAAGATTTTGAAGCTATAAGTAAATCATTTGAAAGAAGATGATCAAACACAGATAAATAGACTGATAGAAAAACATAAATCAGTTTTTGCAAAGAACAAATGGTTAATGGATACGAAGCATGGATAGACCTAACAGTAGGCAGATACTGCATTAAGAGATCTTATAGGTATACGATTGAAGATAAGAAACAGATAGAAGAACAAATAGGTAAACTATTGTATAACGAAATGATAGGAGAATCGTACA
This sequence comes from Blastobasis adustella, assembly GCA_907269095.1. NCBI lineage: Eukaryota > Metazoa > Arthropoda > Insecta > Lepidoptera > Blastobasidae > Blastobasis > Blastobasis adustella. The sequence continues at coordinate 13,817,711 of OU026117.1, read as the reverse complement.
GTCCGTTTGCTGCGCCTGTTTTTTTTTTTTTTATGTTATCCGGCAGACAAACAGGTATGCGGGCCACCTGATGGAAAGTGGTCACCGCCGCCTATGGACATTAGCATCACCAGGGGTGCTAACAATGCGTTGCCCGCCTCTAAAGATAACTCTAATATACCTCTGTTACTTTAGCATTTAAAAAAGAAGATAACATAAGGTCAAGAGTATGTATAGATTTCAGGGATTTGAACAAAATAGTAGTCCCTCAGGCTCAACCATTTCCATTAATATATGATCTGGTGACGAAGACAAGAAATTGTAAATATTTTTCAACTCTTGATATAAACTCGGCATTTAAGTCAATTCCTTTACGAGTTGAAGATCGGAAAAAGACAGGACTCGTGACACAAGATGGAAACTATCAATGGACATGTCTACCCTTCGGATTAAAGACATCACCAGCTATATATCAGAGAGTTCTAAGTAATATACTGAGAAAATATAAATTAACTGACTTAGCAGTTAATTATATGGACGATATACTCATATTTTCGAAAACTTTTGATGAGCACATACAACATAATATATCACTATTGTTAGAAACAATTGAGAAAGAAGGATTCCGGATGAAAATCACAAAATGTACATTCGCAGCAGATTCAGTGAAGTACTTAGGTCATGTCATTAGAAACAACTCAGTAAAACCATTGAAGGATCATTTATGTTCAATCCAGGATTTTCCTATTCCCAAAACACAGGAAAACGTGAGACAGTTTTTAGGGAAAATAAACTTTTATCACGAGTATATTTCGAAAAGTGCCATAATTTTGGATCCGTTGCATAATTTGCTGAGAAAAAATAAAAAGTTTGTTTGGTCAGAAGATTGTCAAAAAACATTTGAAATGATAAAACAATTACTGTGCGCTCAACCGGTCTTGGAGATTTATGATAAAGACTTACCAATATATATTTACACTGATGCATCTTTAGAAGGTGTTGGAGCGATACTGAAACAATTACAACCTGATGGAAAAGAAAAGCCGGTGGTATATTTATCAAAGAAATTAAATGGAGCACAAAAGAAAAAGAAAGCGATATACTGGCAATACTGGTTATTAGGAAAATCATTCACTGTTTATTCAGACCACAAACCGCTTGAAAACATGAATTTGATATCAAGAACTGGCGAAGAGTTAGGAGATATGGCATACTATGTATCACAATATGATTTCACAATAAAATATGCACCCGGAAAACAGAATTTAGAACAAGATTGCCTGAGTAGAAACCCAGTATTGGAACCAAATTCTAACGAAGATGAACAATTACAAGTAGTAAACTTAATTAAACTAGAAGACATAATAAAACACCAGAAGAACAACGATGAATTACAGAAGAAAAAAGAAAAATATATCGAGAAACAACAATTGTACTTTAAGAAAGTAGGGAAAAATCATAAAATAATACTGACAGAAGAATTCAGTAAGAAACTATTAAAAGAAATACATGAAGTGAAAAATATTTACAATAACCTGTGTCATATTGGTATTGGACAAATGCAGAAAACAATAAGTCCATACTATACAGCCAGGAATCTGACAAATAATATTAAAAACATTTGTAAAAGATGTGATGTTTGTATAAAAAACAAGTCAAGAGCACATAACAAATATGGATTTGTGTCTCACCTGGGCCCAGCTACAAGACCATTTGAAGTAATGTCCATTGACACGGTAGGTGGTTTCAGAGGTTCAAGATCAACAAAGAGATACCTTCATTTGCTGGTCGATCATTTTACAAGACATGCCTTTGTAAAAACATCAAAAACACAGAGTGCGAATGATTTTATTAAATTAGTCCAAAATATAGCAGAAACGGAAAAGATTGGTATGATTCTCACTGATCAATACCCGGGAATCAATTCGAAAGAATTCAAGACATTCCTACAAGACAAACAAATACCTATGATATTCACAGCAGTAAATGCACCATTTTCAAATGGTTTAAATGAGAGACTTAATCAAACACTAGTCAACAAAATAAAATGTAAAATTAATGAAGAAGGGAATAAAAAAAAAAAGCATGGACAACAATAACACAAGAATGTGTTAAAAAATACAATGAAACGGAACATTCGGTAACGGGCTTCGCACCAAAATATTTGTTATATGGAACAAATGTTTAGATTTTACCACATGCAATAAAACAAGTAATATCACATGAAGACTGGAATAAAGATAGAAGAACAGCATTGGAGAGCACAAAATAATCACACAACTACAACAAAAAAATATTTGACAAAAAGCTGAAAAATTGGAATTTCAGTGAAGGAGACATGGTGTATGTAGAAAATGGTAATAGATTGAACAGGAAAAAGCTGGATGAACTAAAAGTTGGACCATTTAAGATCATAGATAAAATATCAAATACAATATACAAGATAGATACTGGTCATCAGAAAGTTGAATAAATCTTTACCATATTACAAAACTTATGCCAATTCCAAAAGTATTAGAAGATGATGAAACGGAAGATAAAGCAGAAGAATGAATGAAAATTCTATGGAGAATTTTCTTTCCTTCGAGGGGAGATGTAAAGAGTTCATATATGGCAAGACTCTTTAAATTTATTTTTCTTCAGCTGTCTTGTCTAGACATGACAGCTGAATAACAAGATGGCGTATGTAATGTGTGTATTGTATCGACTATAGAACTAACATGTTAATAATAAAATGAATAGTGTAAGAAGTGGACTTTAAATGTGGTTTTTTAATTTACGGGTAGGAAGTGTTATGTATTTTGGTTAATTTAGAATTAATGTTATTATTTGAATAAGTTTAAAATATAACCTTTAATTTACAGAGAAACACATTTTAGTTTCATTGGAATAGAAACATATTATAAACATATAAAACATAATTAGTAATAAAAAAGCAAATTTCAACGCAAATCCACATACAATTTCAAAGCAACAGTAACCGTAAAAACATCAACACAAAGCTGGCTACACGTATTATAAAAAAAAAAGGATTTTTCAATTATTGCACATGGCTATAGTCGTAATACCCTTTGCCTTAAAGAGTGCAATTTCAAAATGAAACTTGAAAAAACAAAACAGAAAGAAGGTATTGCGAAGTAAACTAAATAAAAAGTAGTGTTGTATAAGATTCAGAAGAGGAAACGATTTAAAAAAATAAGATGTACAGATTAACAACCTTCTTTATTTAATTTTATTACAATTTTGAATGCTAAACCGAAAATAAATTACACGAAACAAAGCAGCAATTACTCACAACACAAATAGGCACAAAATCAGAAAATAAGCGAAAACCAAGTGGCTCACGTGACCGGGACAAAATTATGGAGCAGCAAAACCGATGCGTAGCCGACGAGCGCCAGGAAGCAAAAAAAGACTAATGCGCTTCTGCTGCGCCTTATATAGCAATTAGCGGGAGGGATGCGGAAATAGAAAAGGTACCACTTATACGACCTCTCCTGACGTTGGGTCGTCCTCGGCCCAAATTCTTCCTGAATTCTCTTCATGGAGGAGTGTCTTCAGTTGAAGGCTCGGCCTCTTCGTCTGCGGCCAACAGAGGCATGGACCGGTCTGCTATAGGTACGGGCTCGGTTGAGACCGTCTCAATTTCATTGGTGTCTGAAACAATCATCGCTTACTTAGCATTTGTATTTCAACATGGGTACCTACATGCATCCACAAATTAACCCATTCGCACAACAGTCAATTAATTTATTCGTCAGCTTTTTCTCTTACACACATGACTACTTTCATACGTCTTCAAAAACTGAACCGTTTCATAATTGTGCTAAGATCGATCAGAATACCAAGGCTTATTTCTCAGCGTGACGTATGTTGCACACAGGGCAGACAGAAAGCACACCAGCCAGCAACCATAGACCTGCAACAGTGGCATGACACGCATGCCCGCCCGACTAGCGAACAAACGCTACGGACGATTGGCGCCGGCACGACAAACGTGCACCGCCTGCCCGACTAGCGAACCAACGCTACGGACAATTGGCGCCGGCACGACAAACGTACACCGCCAGAGCGACTTGACGACTAGCGCCAACGCTCGACAATTGGCGCCGGCACGACAAACGTGCACCGCCAGAGCGACTTGACGACTAGCGCCAATGCTCCATTGGGCCTTGACAATCTCATTGCCAACGCCTGGACGACTTGACGTGTCAACACCAACGTCCGCAAGCGACGACTTGATGTTCAACCGCCAACGTTACATACATCTGTCAACAATTTCGAAAATAACGGCGCACGTCTCGGGGCACCACTCACCCCGCCACGGTTTCATGTACTGCGCCGCGGCCTGCATAGTCTTGCCATAACCATCAGATAGCAGTCTCAGTTCGTATCGACCGCTAGGCAAGATCTTAACGACCTTGTACGGCCCGCGCATGCCTGAGTCGAGTTTACCTGTTGACTGAGACATTTTTATGACAAACACGAAATAATCAATTTTAAATTCCCGTGGTGGGCGCTTGTGTCGGTTTGTGCGCTCGTCTTGCTGGGCTCGATTTTCCTCCAGCAACTGTCATACTCTACCTCTGGAGAGCTCTCGCAGTGCCTCGCGGTTCGGTGAACCAGTGTCGAGAGCCACGTCACGGACCAATGAACGGATAACAGGGGTCGTTGCTTCCGTACCTATGAGGAGATGCAGTGGAGAACATTGCGTGGTATATTTCTCGTGACATTAAGCACGAGTTGAAGTTTCCACGGGGTATTTGACAAGGATACATCCTTGCGGGCAGCCTCGATGCGTATCATATTGAGTACTGTGCGGACGTACCTCTCTACCTGACCATTTGCATGGTGCATCTCCGGCGTGATATAGTGAAGCTCGCAGCCAAGGTCGTTTATCCACCTAACGAACTCGTTCGATTCAAACATACGACCTTTATCAGTCACCATAAATTTTGGAGTATCGAAGAATGCGACAGCCTGTGTCATGACTCGCTTCAACTCGTTGACATCCTGTCGGGCAATCGGATACAGCAGGGCATATTTGGTAAATGCGTCCACGATTATGAGGACGAACTAGAATACTTCCGATGCAGGAAGTGGACCAAAGGCATCCACGTGCACAGTACTAAAGGGCACGTCCGGCTTCACCCAGGAAGTGATGTTCTGCAGAGGGCCACGGGGAACGCTCTTTTTGGAGAGACATGTCAAACAGTGGCACACATACTTGTTTACAAACTGCTTCAGTCCCGGAAACCAGAAGTGTTTCAGAATTAAGTACAGAGTCATTTCTGCTCCTATGTGATCGTGCTCATCATGGAAGATCCTAAGGAGACTGAGGCGGTGACTCTTTGGGATATAGCAAAGTAGACGGCTCTCCTCATCTACTGGTGCGTACCAGTAGTACAGAATGTCATTTTGTACTACATACCTGTTAGCATCGAGATCACCATCTCGCAGCTTTTGCATCATATCTTGCGTTTCATCATCGGCTAGCTGAGCGATTTGGGCCCAGTTTCGAGGTCTGCTAATTTGACACACTCGCGCTACTGAATTTCGGCTTAGGTAATCAGCGTGTGGAATCAAGACACCCTTACGGTACTCGATCGTGAAGTCGACATCTTGTAGATAGATCCACCAACGAGCCACCCATGGAAGCAAATCCTTTTTCGGCTCGGTGGACTTCAGAGCATTGCAGTCCGTCATTATTACAAACCTTAGGCCAACTAAGTAGTGTCGGAAGTGTTGTAGCGCTTTGACGACGGCGAGGGTTTCAAGCTCGTAAGAGTGGTACTTACTTTCAGCTCCTTGCGTCACTTTACTAAAGTAAGCCACAGCATGCTTCTTACCATTTGGGTGTATCTGCATCAGTACCGCTCCGTATCATGTGCTGCTTGCATCTGTGTGGATTTCGGTTGGTAAAGTCGGGTTAAATATCGTGAGTACTGGCTCGTTGGTAAACAATCTGATGAGATCCTGCCGAACTGCTTCACGTTCCGGGGCCCAGTGGAACGTAGCATCTTTTCTGGCGAGGTGTGCGATGGGCACCGTCGTCAGCGCGTAACCTGGTATGTATCGCCTAAAGTACCCAGCGAGACCAAGGAATTGGCGAACTTGCTTAACGTTCTCTGGCGATGAGGTGTTAACTAACGCTTTAACCTTTCGAGGGCTCGGCCCTACCTGACCACAGCTTACCACTCTTCCTAAGTATTCGACTTCTGTTGTAAGAAACGAGCATTTCTTCAGGTTGATGGAGAATCCAGCTTGTGTAAGCGCCGAAAGAACCTTGCGTAGTAATGTAATGCCTTCACTCACCGTATTACTTACGATGAGCACGTCATCGACGTATACCAGCGTATTACCATCGTCGATGAACACACGCAAAGTGACATTTATTTTGCGCTGGTAGACGATCGAGGAGTTGGCTAATCCAAAAAGCATTTTAATATACTCGAAATGATCCTTCGGAGTCACGAACCCCGTTAGACGAATATATTTCTCCTTAATGGGTATTTGATGAAAGCCGGTGGCCATATCCAGACTTGAGAAGTATTTGGAACGACCTAATCTGTCTATTTGGTCGTCGATTAGGGGGAATGGATAGCGATCCTTAACTGTAACCCAGTTGAGAGCTCTAAAATCTACGCAGAGCCTGTCGGAACCGTCGCGCTTTTGGCGAGTCTGATTGAGCTCGCGTACTCGGAGTTAGATTCTAATTATCTCCTTATCGACTAAATATTTTGTTATGTCTCTTACCTTAAGGTAAGAAAACTTAAATTTCTCCTGGTGAGCGAGTTTGTATGGTCGATAGACTACTGGCGTGGAACTAGTCAGTTTGATCTCCATTTCGCCAGTCTTCACGGTAGTCGCAGCGGTTCCCGAAATGAGGAATTCTGATAACTCTTCGATAACTGACATAAGGTTCTCACGTTCTGCACCTTCAAGGGGTGTCTTCACCTCCAAGTGTTCTTCCGTCGTAATTGAGTTAATGGTAAGCGGTGGTGCTGCACTAGACGACCGCGTTAGGTATTGACAATCCTTCGTGCGTACAAACGTTACTCTGTCGCGGTTCAGTACGTCGGTGCCTATCACGACCGGGACGTTCATGTAAACAGATGGGACCACGACTAGGTCCGTTTTAATCGTTATGTTACTGAATTCTAATGGAACCGTGATGAAAGACGTCGCTACTATTTCCTTGTCGCTTATACCTTTAAGTGTGCAAAGTCGAGGCTGTATTTGACGTGGCAAATATTTGAGAACGTCGGACGAAATAAGTGATACGTTAAGCGCACCACTATCTATAAGCGCGTCTACTGGTACACCATTGATTACGGCGGAGGTAATGTCGTTACTCTGGGAAGGATGTTCCGAACCATCCGAACAAATGTTGACGCTTTTCTGACTTCGCATTTCCGAACGTGACTTTGCAAAACATGAATTTTCGATATGCCCCTTTTTCTTGCAAAAAGTGCATGTTTCGACGCTAGTCTGGACATTCGGGTCTGGTGTTGGAGTTACGTTCGTACTTGATTTGGGTTTGGAGCAGTTTTAGGTCATGTGGCCTCTTTGACCACAATTAAAATATTTTATGGCGTTATTGTGTTAAGGCTTATTATTGAAATTACGTTTCTAATGGACTGTACTATTAGTTCGCGTACCTACCTTACCGCGAGTCGGATTGGTATAAATCGAGAGGAAAGATATCAAGCTATCGGGTGACAAATCAGCATTAGCGGCTGCTGCGCGAATTCGAGGACTATCGATGCCGCGGATGACTATGAATGTTCTTTGATCATCGCTTAAGCCCTGGACAACTCATAGGCGCAGTAACGTACTACGTGCATACTCCGAATACGTGGGGTATCTATCAGATGTTGTATTCATGCAGTCAAATAAGATATTTGCGTAATCTAATTTCGTAGGACAAAGGTACTTAAACTCACGCTTAAAGTTAGACCACGTTCTGTCGTTTGTGACCCACTCACTGAGCCACACCTTTGCGTCGCCTTTGAGGCACGACGCCACGCGAGACAGGCATTTATGGTCCGACCATCCATTTGCGTCTCGAGCGCGAGCCACCTTCTCGCACCACACTTCTATATTATTAATTGTTGGGTCAAAGTTTGACACGAAGTAATGTTGCGAACAGGCTGCGCACTTTTTATTGCTTGAAGTAAAGCATGGGCGAGGGTGGACGCCTCGGAACCACGTGCGATAGATTCCATCGAATGACGCGGTTCTGGAATGTTGTTACCGCCTAAGCCACTCTGGCTGAATTCACGAATACGTTCCGGCACATGAGGAGTATCACGATCGACCTGGATGAAGGCGTCCGAACGCGGAGCCGTGTTCAAACCCGCATCACGAACAGGAAGGTTCACTTTCGGTGACGAATTAGGCGTTCTTGTCGATGGAGGGTGCCTACGATCACTGCGACGGCGACGGCTCGTGCGGGACGATCATACACGGAAGCGACGGCGCTAGGGCGTCTCATCGTGAGGCTCGGCCTCTGAACTATCGCTTCGAACGCAACGGCGACGGTGGTCAGTTCTACAGCGGGACGGGGAGCGAGATATATCACTGTGACCGACACGGCGAAAATGCATCGCTCTGTTACGCAACCGTCTATGAACACCCATGTTACTCGTCTAAGATCGCGATCTACGTCAAGAATGGCTACGTTCGCCTATTATAGTTGACGCTAGTGAAACACAATGCGAGCGACAACGGCGTCGCGAACCATGGACACGTAATCCACTGCTAGACGATGGTGATCGCGATCTGCTGTGAATCATGTTTGTTTACAACACTTCACAACTTATTTTTCACCGACAAGCAAAATAGGATGAAAATCAAATATTGCGGGTAGAACAATATGAACAGTTGTTGCTTTGTTTCTCTGTGATAGTGGACTTTTGAGATCTATCCCACTTCTGATATAAGATTCAGATGTGGAAACGATTTAAAAAAATAAGATGTACAGATTAACAACCTTCTCTATTTAATTTTAATACAATTTAGAATGCTAAACCGAAAATAAATTACACAAAACAAAGCAGCATTTACTCACAACACAAATAGGCACAACATCAGAAAAAAGCGAAAACCAAGTGGCTCACGTGACCGGGACAACATTATGAAGCAGCAAAACAGAAGCGTAGCCGACGAGCGCCAGGAAGCAAAAAAATACTCTAATGCGCTCCTGCTGCGCCTTATATAAGCGGGAGGGGTGCGAAAATATAAGGGATTCCTCTTATTGTAGGTTAAATGGGAATTCTTTAAAACTGATTACGGGTATAATGTGAAAACAATACGTTGGGCTTGTGCGTAGAGCGACCACACAGCAAGCAAGTAAATATGAAATGCATACTAAAAAGTGAGTACCAAAACAAGCATAAAACAAACAGATATGATAGCAATCATTTAGCGAACGACCTTTTTCCTATCGCGTTGGCTCTTTTTTCCAGGCACATCGGGCGTTGCGACGGGTGTTTTCACCGATGGGATAGGAGCAGTACCACCGCTCGGCTGCAAGCCACCATCATTGCTCACCTTCGGGTGTTTAGCAATGAGCACATTGCGCTCTTCAATGGAGTTAATCCGCCTGATGTTGCCGTTGGATATTTTTAGGAAAATATTGCCCTCTACTGTCCAAACACTCTGCATCTTGAAATGCTGACGAGCCGTCATAAAAAGTGCTTGTCGCGCCTTCGTGAGGAACTCACGCACTACCAGCTTTGTGCCCAGACCGCTGAACGAACAGCACAGTCATTGAACCTCACCAAGACTGGACGAGGGCCCTATCATTACCGGGATGACCACCCAAACGATGGCAGGAACGGATAGAAGTTGATGTTAAGCTGCTTGCCACATATATTGAAAATAATGGTCTCCATATCCTCGTTCTCATTCTCAGGGACTCCGTTGAATAACAGGTACTTTCCACGGTAACTTGTCTCCATAAAGTCAACCCTATTTCTGAGCTCTGTGTTCTGGACCTGCATACTCTAGCATTATCATTACCACATCTTGGGAGGCCATGAACACCCCAGTCACCTTGCTCACCTGATGAGGTTGGGTAGTAGCATCAAGTTGACTCTGGAACTCTCCTATCATCTTTTGGACTAATGCCGTCAGTGTATTCTGGGACTTCTTGGATGGTTACCATTGCAGGAACTAGTGCAGTGCACTGCTTTGAAAGTGCAATTTGCCCAATGATGTTATGTTGCCGGCAGAAATATGCCTCAAGTTAGTTAATAGTGCATAAAAGCCTTTGCAAACAGTTTCACAAGTAAATCACAATGTACGTGTTCTCATCATCATCACAGCCCATAACAGTCCACTGCAGGACTTAGGGCCTCTCCCACGAAAGGGAAGGTTATTGCCATAATCTCCACGCTTGGCAGGCGGGTTGGAGATCGCAGTGTTTAAATATAATAATGGAAAATGCTGCTGCCCATTTTCCAGACTACGGAGACTCTTGATCTTTTGCTTCGAAAACATTAGTCGCCTTGTACGACACCCATGAATGTAAGGGGTTGGTGCTATTCTACTCTGCCGGACACCACACGGTACGTGTTCTATTAAGACCAAATATGCAATCAAAACTGTAAGTTTACCTAATTAAATTTAATAAATTAGTTCCACACGAGGTTAGTTAGTTTGAGGCCCACCATAAAAAAAAACTGCCCGTGATAGTTATACGGCGTAACACAGCGGCGGCTGCTTAGAGGTGGGCGGCACAAGCACGACGCATATCATCTGCAGCCAGCAACAGCGCCCGCGTCAATGGTGAACCCGAAATATTTGACCTGGTCCAGTTGCGGGACGGTCTCGCCACGGCAAATGACATTAAAATTAGATTTACTTGGTTTTTGCATTTGAAAGTGTACGATACTTGTTTATTTAATATTCAGATCCAGACTGACTGTCCACTACCTGAGTTAATCATCATCATAATACAAGATTCTGCCAGGTGTTTCCTCCACTTTGACCGATCTTCGGCATCCTCACGTCGTAAGCTGTTGGCTCTCGCTTCCGACTTCTTGATGTTATTCCATTATTTCTTGAGTCTACGCTAGAATTGAATCACGAGAGTAGCGAGTGATCCTGTTACGTACTGAGCATAGAAAGTGATTTAAAAGCCAAAGTCATACTAATATTTGCTCTGGTACTAAACACACAATTTCTCGCCTCTCCTGATTGCTGCCATCAATGCAGATAAATAATATACTGTTGTAAAACCTCTTTGCACAATTTTATTATAAAAGTTTATTTTTTAATTAGATGTTGCGTTCGGAGACTGCACGACATGACACATTTATGAAAACCAAACAAGAAGTTTTTCAGTAAGAGATATTAATATTCACTAGTATTTATTTTAAACAAGGCGTCTTTAAGTAGACAGTTTGAAGTATTACCTTATATTGAAGGTAAGAGTAGGAGTAACAACATTTGGCACAGACAATACACTTTTTTTGGTAGGCATCATATTAAGTGGTTGTGATTGGGATTGATATTTAACCTTTAATTATTCAAACTATCAGTTTTCTGTGAGAAAATAGCTTTAATATAATTTATATATAATGACTTTCTTACAGTAGTTTTTGCCTGAGATATTATGCATTATTAGCTAATTGAGGTGTATTCAACATAACCTCGCTTTAAATGTAACACTTTTCTTCAAGCACCGAACATTGCACTGTCCACGATTCGATAAGGCACTGCAGAAAATATCTCTTATTCAACGGTGTACTTGAGAACGACAATGAAGACATTGAACCCATCATGGTGGGTATTTTCAGCAAGCAACTCGAGGTCGGTAATGTATAATGCGCATCTATCCGCTCTTGCCATTGCTTGGGTCGCCGACCCGATAAAGATGCAGGGCCCCGTCCTGTCCTGGTACGTTTCAATGACCTTGCTATTCGTGCGACTGTCATCAAACCAAGCTCAAGGGAACCAGAATATTGGTACACGAATTCCTCACGAACATGCGGCAATTTCTTTTCGTCGCGGCTCGCCAGCATTTTGGAATGCAGAATGTTTGGACAGCGGATGGCAACATTTTAGTGAAGCTTTCTGAAGGTAATGTCAAGCGAGTGTCTTCTACTTGTAACCTCGAGAAGCTTTCAGCCGTTCAAACAAGCCAAACTCTGAAAATACTTCTTAGCCAAAGACTAAAAGGTATATATAAGGTGCTATGCTGTTAGGGGCCCAAGTAGCTGGTTAGCCACCAGTGGAAGGCTGCCCCGCTATCATACGAAAAATCCCGGATTGCTCTACCTTGCCGGTTGGCAACCGGATGGGAGGGCCAGGTAGCCAATCTGGGGGGGGTTCGGGCGTCCCAGCGGTCTCCGCGTCAGACACCTTCCCGTGCGGCAATGGTGAGCATGCTAGCTGGTCGACGGAGCGCCATCTCGTCCAACTACCGTCCTAACCCATTCTTTTCACTTAACAAATAGTAATATGTGCACAAATATGTCAAAAAACAAAGGAGAAACGATATACAGCGACGTCACGCTCTCCCACTCAAAGTGCACCTCACGAACATTCGAGGCCTGCACTCCAATCTCGATGCAGTCCACCATCACCTTAAGACTGAAAAACCGCAGCTGCTGTTCCTCACTGAGACGCAGATCAGATGTCCGGCTGACGCGGCGTACCTCAGCTACCCAGGGTATACACTCGAGCACAGGTTCGTACCTCGTGCCGGAGTCTGTGTGTACGCTCGCGACAACATCTGCACTCAGCGTCTCAGGAGCTTTGAGCGGTCTGAGTTCTCCATTTTGTGGCTTCTGGTGGATACAGGTCATGTGCAAATCCTCTATGCCTGCGTTTATCGCTCGCACAGCGGGGATCAGGAGACAACGCGTTTTTGTGGCCATCTTATTGACGTGGCGGATGAAGCGAGGGAACGTTACCCCGCGGCGCAATTGGTTATCCTGGGGGATTTCAATGCCCACCACCAAGATTGGCTTTTCCCATACCAGGTGACTAATCATGCTGGAAGAGAGGCGCGTAAACTAGCTCTGTCGTTAGATCTCACCCAGCTGGTAAACTGCGCCACGAGGGTACCTGACGTCGACTCTTATACCGCCAATTGCTTAGACCTCCTGTTGGCGACTGATCCGGACAGGCACTCAGTATCGGTTTCTGCACCGCCAGGTACATCCGACCACTGTCTGGTGAAATCTGTATCAGTCTATTCCCCACCGGAGCAAGCTCGTTGTAACCCCCGACGGGTGTGGCGATACAAGTCAGCAGATTGGGATGAGATGCGCTACTTCTTTTCGTCTTGTCCTTGGCGGGAGGCATGCTTCTCTTCGGGCGATCCGTCGAATTGTGCTGAAGCCGTTGCCGCGGTTATACGGCAGGGTAAGGAAAATTATATTCCGTATTCTGACGTAGCGATGAACGGCAAGTCTCGCCCATGATTCAGTGCTGAGTGCCGTCGTGCTGAAGCGCTGAAGCAGGCGCAATCCTCTGCCTGGGCTGAGGCTCGAGTTCATGTGTCACCGGATACTCGCAAACTGAAGAGAGCCTTTAACCTCGCCGCCAAGTCATGCAAAAGGACGCTATGCAGGGCTCGATTTGACCACATAAGCCGTATTGGCGCCAAACTAGCCTCTTACCCTCCTTGGAGTAAGGCGTTTTGGTATTTGGCAAAAGCGGTCGAATCCAATTTAGTCAATCCTCGTTAGCACCGTTGCTGAAGCCAGACGGAACATTTGCACATGCTGCGTAGGAGAAAGCTAATTAGCTTGCTTCTCATAAAAACGCAGGAAAAACTCCACCCATCTCACCCCGCGCTGACTGCACTATGGCAGACGTGCGAATACATCAAAATATATTTTAAAAATCCTGCGGGGTCTGGACGTAAACAAGGCTAGTGAACCTGATGGTATACCAGCGACGGTTTTGCGAAGATAGTGCCCCTAAGTTGAATAGAATAGAATAAAATAGAATGGAATGGAATGGAATGGAATGGAATGGAATGGAATGGAATGGAATGGAATGGAATGGAATGGAATGGAATGGAATGGAATGGAATGGAATGGAATGGAATGGAATGGAATGGAATGGAATGGAATGGAATGGAATGGATGGAATGGAATGGAATGGAATGGAATGGAATAGAATAGAATAGAATAAGTAAATAAGTATTTATTCACACACAACAATACATCACGAACATAAGTATAACATTTAAGTATAACATATTTAAAATGGCTCAAAAACGCTTGAATCAATGACCTGTAACAATACAATTATTATTAGAGGTCAGCGACTCGAATCCAGAGCCATGAAAAAATAAAAAAAACAAGGAGTAATTAACAAACAAAAGCACAAGGTACAAATAAAAAACAAAACAAATTTTAAACAACATCAAAAGTAAAACAACAAATAGACAAACATACAGAGGAGAAATTAAAAACAGAGCCGTTGCATGTGGATGTTATGAGGTGTGTAAAAAGGGACCTCACTCAGCTTCATGCCCTGGTGGATACCAGGGCGCTGGTTTTCAGTAAGACCTGCTGAGTGAGGTACGGACGAAGATGATACATAATAATGCAGTGTGGAGTGTAAAATACGTGCGAAGTGTGTAATTAATTGGTTGACTGGGTGCACTTTGGTCGCAGCGAAGACGTCAACAATACAGTGGCCATTGTTGTTATGTATCATTCCTAGAGAACACATTGGTGAAAAACAAATAAAGAAAACAGCCTATTGCACTAAACAACAAACTCCTTGCGCATCTGGAATGTAACGATCTCCTCAGCGATTACCAGTACGGATTCCGCCGTGGTCGGTCGACTGGGGATCTTCTGGTGTATGCCACTCATATATGGAGTGAGGCCATTGAGAAACATGGCGAGGCCCTTGCTGTGTCTCTTGATATCTCTAAGGCTTTTGACAGGGTTTATCACGCAGCCCTGATAAGCAAACTTCCCTCTTTTGGTATTTCTGTTGGCTTTTCCACCTGGATTTCGGACTTTCTGAGTGAACGATCAATCCGGGTAGTTCTCGATGGTTATTCGTCTGATCTTCAGGCTATCGACGCGGGATTCCTCAGGGGTCGGTTCTGTCTGCGACTCTTTTCTTGCTGCATATTAACGATCTTCTAGTACCCGGTACCCTTGGGTACGCTGACGACAGCACAGTAACAGATAGATATCTGTCAGAGGCAAAAGCTAACAGGGACGATATTCAGTCTTGTCGAGAGGCCATGGTTAGGCGTTTAAATGAAGCTCTCAAGGCAGTCTCCGACTGGGGCAAAGCCAATTTAACGGCGTTCAACGCTGCCAAAACACAGGCGTGTTTGTTTTCCGCCAAACGGAGTTCATTCCATCTAGCTCCGGCTTTCCGGAGTGTACCTGTGGAAATTACCGACAACTTACAGCTCCTTGGTGTTGAGCTTTCAACCAATCTTAACTTTGGACAGTACATCGAATACAAAGCTAAGACTGCAGCCAAGAAACTTGGTATCCTCTCGAAGGTCAGGCGGTACTTCACTTCAAAACAGTTACTTCCGCTATATCAAGCACAAGTCCGATAATGCATGGAGTACTGCTACCATCTCTGGGATGGATCAGTCAAATACCAACTGGCCACTTTGGATTCGGTGGGAAAACGTGTAAAGAAGATAATTTGTGACCCACAATTGATTGACGCTAGGCTGCAGAGCCTCGAGCATCGGCGAAGGCTTGCGTGTCTGTCGGTCTTCTACAGGTTGCATTTCGAAAAATGTGCGAAACAGTTGCACGACCTCATTCTGCCGGCCCCTTTCCGCCATCGGGAAACGCGAACCGGGCGAGCGTCATCCTTATGTCGTGGATCTTCCAGCTACCCGCACGAGCCGCTTTGGTTCAACCTTTATAATGCGAACGGCTAAGGAATGGAACGCGTTGCCTGCGAGTGTGTTCTGTGATCTGTTCCTAAACAGGCATGCTCCATCTTCGGCCGCATCGTCACATACCACCAGGTGAGATGGCGGTCAAATGCCTGGATAGTACAAAAAAAAAAAAAAATTGTTTTTAATATGTACTCCTAAGATATTTGACCACCATCTCACCTGTTGGTGAGTGACGATGCGGCCGAAGAAGGAGTATGTCTGTCACAGCATGTAGGAATAGCCTAGCGGTGGGGCAGCCGGGGGCGGCGCAACATAGAACTTTATTATAATGCCCATATGACTTTAACTGTGTTATATTTTCTGTTACAGATGACATAATAAGATTTTATGAACGTACAACAACAAGACTAAGAAAAAAACTAATTGAGGTTGTCAAGTCATAACTTTTTCCAAAGTCAGCGATAGGTTAAAAACCATACAGCCAAACGGTAACGCTAGAAACGAATAAATTAAAATGTGGTAAAAGCAAATATTCACCCAAATAAAAGGATTACAGGCGGTTGCCTATTAGATTTATAATATTTGCGATATACTGATGAAGAATAATTGCGGTGCATGACAATTTGATCCACTGTCCATCAACTGGCGGCTTTGGATTCGGTGGAAAAACGTGCAAAGAAGATGATTGGTGACCCACAGTTGATTGAAGCTAGGCTGCAGAGTCTCGAGCATCGGCGTAGGGTTGCGCGTCTGTCGTTCTTCTACAGGTTACATTTCGGTGAGTGTGCGAAGCAGTTGCACGACCTCATTCCGCCGTCCCCTTTCCGCCATCGGGAGACACGATCCGGGCGAGCGCTTCATCCTTATGTCGTGGACCTTCCAACTATCCGCACGAGCCGCTTTGGCTTGACTTTTATAATGCGTACGGCTAAGGAGTGGAACGCGTTGCCTGCGAGTGTGTTCCCTGATCAATATAATCTGGATGCCTTCAAGGCTAGAGTGAATAGGCTGTTCCAAGACGAGCATGCTCCATCTTCGGCCGCATCGTCACTTACCAACAGGTGAGATGGCGGTCAAATGCTTGTCTTGTTTAATATAAAAATAAAAAAAAAAACTGTAATTACCTGACCTGCCAAATTCTGGATCATGGTCAAGGCGGACCCCAGGCCCTCGTGCGCGAGAGCATAACCGGGACATTAACGCCAAGATGATTATTTTATTAGATGACAATTTGGTCCGAATTTTTTTGCTATAGAGCATTCAGGACATACCAAGTCGGATTTCTCTCCCTCAGTGGGAGCCCTAATGCAGCTAAGAAGGTGGTATAATTTACTACAACCCTCAACCGTGCACCGAAAATATTCTTCATTGGTAAGCAATTCATGCTTGCAGCCTGAGCAAATCATTGCGTCTATGCTTCTAAAAGCGCAAAAGCAAGCCAAATAATGCACAATACAACTCAAAAGCGTAGATAGCGTATCAGTTACTTTTACGGCGTAACACAGCGGCGGCTGCGTAGAGGTGGGCGGCGCGAGCACGACGCGTAGCATCTGCAGCCAATAGCAACAGCGCCACGTCAAAGATACGCAGGCGCTCTACGCGGTGACCTGTGACGAGGCCGCGCGAGTGACGTAAGCGGCACGCTCGAAATGGCGGGGTATTTCTCAGCGGCCGGATAAATGCACGATGTCACGGTGGTGCGTGTTACCAGTGGCGGCCCCTCGCAGCATTAAGGTGCCCGGTTCAAATCCCCACGCGGGCCGACGTATTTTTTCCAGTAATGTGCGTTCCACGGGTAGCACAATAGTTTTCTCACTCTATGGCCGCCCCAGAGGAGGTAACATCAGGTAAGAACACCTCAAGACTACGAATTGAAATTTAACAATTCTATCAATCACAAAATAATTCACGAATAACTTACAACAATTCACAGAGTAACAGAGTGTTGTTATACTCAATCACAAATAACGTCGAGACTCAATGAATAGCGGAGGGCGAACCATATAACCAACCAACCATATAACGCCTTCCATATACTTTCCCTGGAAAGGCTAAGTCGTAGCTGAGACCTGAGTGCATAGACGAGAGACTAGTACAGCTCACGTCTACGTGTGCAGCCCTTGAATGGCCCGCGTCAATGATGAACCCGAGGTATTTGACCTGGTCCAGTTGCGTGACGGTCTCGCCACGGCAAATGACATTAAATTTAGATTTACTCGGTTTTTGCAATTTAAAATGTACGATACTTGTTTTTTCAATATTAAGAACCTACAGTACAATTGCCTGGCGCTATTTGGATGTTCAAAATCTATTGTTGTACGTAAAATAAAACCCAATAGCTTATTACCCTTGTTAATGATGTTCTCATAAAAACTTGTGTTTAAAACCACACTTTAAAAAAAGTATAAAATAATTGAACCTGCTATAAAGTACAGATATATGGTACAGGTACATTCTTTATTTTTAATATAATTAAGTACGTCGCTCTGCTTTACTTATCACATCTCTCTTTTAGAAATTTATTTAAGAAATAAGTAGTGCCTGTTGTGTCGTCTATATGTATGATGTTTCTCTATGTATTTTACTGTGTGCAATAAATTGGTAAATAAATAAATAAGTATAAACTCATGCTTTTGCATTCATGGACTTCAGAATTAACCAATTTTTGTATCCATACTAATACCGTTTAGGAAAACTAAATAGATCTGGATAGAAAGACTTTTATATACTAGCATATATATCAATGCCTAGATATTCCGAAAACGAACGAAAGTTTGTATGAAGAATAAAAATATAGGAAAGTCGTTGATGATTACCTATTGTTGATGGTAATTAACAAACACAATAGTTATACAATTAACCACTAATTAGCTTGTTATACTTTTATACAAATATTCTGCTTACAATATTCATGCCTTTACAAGAAATTCTTATTTTTAGCTGCACCTAATCATTAAATTTGTAGATCTCGTCTAAACAGGAGTTGCTGTAGATTGGGTGATAGGCTCTGTTCGTTATTGCTGCATCTGGCATGGTCAAGTAGTTAGAACATAAGACTGCACTAAATAATGTTAGTGCATTCTTTTTAACCCCAAGAACAGCCCCGTTTTATGAACTTATGAGTTTGACGTATGCATCCGCGTGTGCATTTATAGTCTTTCTGTTGTCTCTTTGGTGTCGTAGCTCTAACAGCTTGACCAATTTTGATACGTGTTTTTATATTTGGAAGCCAATTTAATCTAAATATTCTCCAGCTTTGTTTATTTAAAATTGTTTTATTTATTTTATAAATAAAACAATCCTCGAGGCCTCGCGCCGGCCCTCACGGCGTAGAGGAGCGTCCCCTGGGTGGCGGATAGGGGAAGGGCCGGGAGTACAGCCTAGCTGGCTTCCGGCTAAGTCCATGGACTCGCTGACCAACGACGGGTGTGGCCCTCCAGCATTCTGGGGGTTGTGCGGCGTGCTGACAACTCGCCCGCGGAAAACCTACTTGTTGCGAAACCGAACCAGAGTAAAGAATTACGATCCGATCTTAATCACTATGACTTTTGGCATGGAAATATGGACCACCGATTTGCTTCATGGAATGTTCGTAGTTTATATAGACCGGGAGCTCTGTACCAGCTAACCAAAGAGTTGGAACGCTATGGGATCAGCATCGCGGCGCTGCAGGAAGTCAGATGGCCGGGCAAAGGCGAATGCAATCTGGAGGGCGGTGCGATGTTATTCTATAGTGGAACTGATAGTGGCCAGCATATGCCGGGTACAGGGTTCATTGTAAATAGAAAAATGTTAGGAAATGTTATTCGTTTCGATGCAGTCTCGGACAGAATCTGTGTACTACGGGTAAAGGGAAAATTTTGTAATATTACTATCCCATTGTTTATGCTCCCACGGAAATGGCAGATGACAGCACCAAAGACCGCTTTTATGATGACCTTGAAAGAGTGTATGACCAAATACCGGGTTTTGACATGAAGATGTTAGTCGGGGATTACAACGCGAAAGCCGGACGTGAAGAAGTTTTTGTGCCAACAATAGGCAGATACAGTCAGCATCAAGTAACCAACGACAATGGGCTCCGAATTATTACCTTTGCGGCTCTTAAATCCCTGGTAGTTAAGAGCACCATGTACCCACATAAGGATATTCATAAAAGTACCTGGAAATCTCCTGACGGTAAGACAGTCAATCAGATTGACCATGTTTTAGTAGACGACAGACATTAGAGTAACGTACAGGATGTGAGGACATGCCGAGGAGCAGACTGTGATAGTGACCATTACCTGTTGATTATTAAAGTACGAGCGAAGATTAAGGCTGCACATGTAGTAAGAAATAAGGAGGAACAGCTTATCAACACAGATATCTTAAGGGAGGATGCAATACAGGCAAAAATTCAATTGGAATTGGGTAATAGGTTTAAGGGCTTGGAAATGCAGGGCGACGTAGATGAAGAATGGAAACGGACCAAAGAGATAGTTAGAGAGGTAGGACTGAAGGTTTTGGGAAGGAGAAGACCCCGGAAGAGGAAGAAATGGTGGACAGACCAGTGTAAAACAGCTGTGGAAGAAAAGCGAAAATACAGGATTTTGTCAGAACAAGATTGTGTCTGGAAGGATAGGTTTGAGGAAGCGAAAAGAACTTCTCGAAATATAATTAGACAGACACGAAGAGATCATCTAGATAACATGGTAAGAGAAATGGAAACATTGATACATGGAAAGAAGAGTAGAGAGTTTGACCAGGAAGTGCGAGAAGTTAAGAAAGGATACCAACCTTACAGGCAGCTAATGGAGGATGATGATGGAAATATTATATCTGACCCGGAAGAACTGAAATCCACATGGTGCCGTTACTTCGAGCAGCTACTGAACTGTCCGCCAGTAGAAGACCAACGCTCGGGAGATATTGAAGTCAACAATGCGGAAGTAGCACCGCCGAGCTTCGAGGAAGTCAGAAGAGCGATAATGATGCTAAAGAACAATAAATGCCCAGGGATCGATAACATACCCGGAGAGCTATGGAAATATGGTGGGGGAGCGGTACAATCTCGATTATAAGAACTAATTTGTATAATTTGGGCCGCAGAACGACAACCTGATGAGTGGAATATCGGAATTATATGTCCCATACATAAAAAAGGTAGTCGAAAGAAGTGCTCCAATTATAGAGGGATTGCATTGCTCCCAACCGCTTATAAAGTCCTTTCCTACATACTGCTCGAGCGACTGGAGCCATATGCGGAAGATATATTAGGCGATTACCAATGCGGCTTTCGACGTAATCGTAGCACCATAGACCAAATATTTCTCCTAAGACAACTGATGGAGAAGAAATGGGTATATGCGCAAAGCCTACATGTGCTATTTGTTGACTTCACTAAGGCTTACGACGGTATTGATCGGCAGGTGCTTTTCAGGGTACTTTGAGAGTTCAAAATACCCGACAAACTCGTGAAGATGGTCGAAGTGGCCGTGAGTATAAGCGAGATGAAAGTTAGGGTTGGAAGA
This sequence comes from Blastobasis adustella, assembly GCA_907269095.1. Classification (NCBI taxonomy): domain Eukaryota; kingdom Metazoa; phylum Arthropoda; class Insecta; order Lepidoptera; family Blastobasidae; genus Blastobasis; species Blastobasis adustella. The sequence continues at coordinate 13,796,360 of OU026117.1, read as the reverse complement.
GATCTGTCGGATACCTTTGGGGTTGCTACGGGTCTTAAGCAAGGCGATGCACTGTCACCAATGATGTTCAACTTAGTCCTCGAACACGTAATTAGAAACGTCCAATTAATTGAGAGTGCAGTAGAACTGAACGGTAATCACCAAATCATTGGATATGCTGACGATCTAGGATTGCTTGGACAGTTTAAACAGACCGTAAAAGATCTTGCGGAAGCCCTTGAAGAGCAAGGAGGAAGGGTTGGCCTCAGAATCAACCGGGAAAAAACTGAGTACCTGCACATGAAGAGGTACAGGGATAAGTATGCGAGGCGAGAATCCCTAGCGGTAGTCAATGGCAGCTATAAAGGCGTCGATACCTTCAAATATCTCGGTGGCACCATAACCGACACCAATCAGCGAGAAGATGAAATTGATCTAAGGATACAAAATACGCTTAGGTGTTGTGCAGCGCTCCATAAGGTGTTGGTGTCCAAACTGATAAGCAGGAAAACCAAGATTCGGATATATAAAACAGTTATTAGACCAATCTTGATGTGTGGATGTGAGGCTTGGACACTGACACTTAAGGAGGAGAATAAGTTATTGGTCGCTGAACGTAAGATCTTCCGGAAAATTCTGGGGCCATCACAGGGGGAGGACGGCATGTGGAAGAGGAGAAAGAACGAGGAGGTGGAACAGCTTATTTCCGAACCCAATATTCTGGGAGAGATCAAAGCCGCAAGGATGCGTTGGCTTGGCCACATGGAGAGGATGGGGGAGGATCGCGCCGTAAGGAGAGCATATGTGGGTCGACCGAGCGGACGTAGACCGGTCGGGCGACCCAGATATCGCTGGAGGGATGAAGTCCTGAAAGACCGGCACGCTCTAGGAATCCTCAATTGGCAGGAGATGGCGCAGGATAGGGAGAGGTGGCGATCTCTGGTGTCGGAGGCCAAGATCCACTTTGGGTCGCTGAGCCAGCACAGTAAGTAAGTATTTATTTTACACTTTATTGTACATTAAAGGAGATTGTTTTAGTTGCTTAGGAAATAAATATTTGAATGTACATATGTATACAATGACGGGTTTTTCTATGTCCCTCAGTTAGTAATGGGTAGTTTGTAAACTTATCTAAATTCAAATACGAAATATTTTAATCAGACTTTTTACATAAATTGTCTTTATTTAATAGACTTCTAAAAGGGTCACTATTTACAAGCGAATTAAATATAATAATATCAGTGTAAACACAATTAATACATAATAATGTGTTAGTGGTAGGAATGACATTTGGTACGTAGACGTAACGTTCAAATTGAACGTTTTTCAGGTTGGACATTATTCAGACTACGTTTTTAAAATGGACGTTTTTCGGGTTTGTCGTTTATCACATAAGGCATTTTTAGGTTAAACATTTTTCGCCGGTTGGAGATTTTCCCGATTAGACATAAGTATCGTAAAGAAGCATTGGCTAACAATTATCCCTTGGTCAATGGTCTATTAAGGGTTAGGAGAGAACCGCTTGTCAAACAATAAAAGTTTAAATTAATTACTCATATTTTATTACATTAAGACTCTTACCCCTCTCTCTGTTTTACACATACTCTACTTAATACACACAAAAATTTGAAACAATTTACACAATAAAAAAAGAAAAGAAAATAAAACATACATTTTTAACACATGGGCCACTTCTGCAGGTACCAGATTTCAGATGTCATGGTCGACAGAGCCACTTTCCATCAAGTCATCATCAACGGCAAAAAGTTTATTCGCTGGCAGTACATTGTGTAACAGTAAGTTATTGAACCATTTCACAAATAATTATTATGCTCGCTTTACGGATCCACAGATTGCCAAGTTCTTTTTCGGGGACGACTAACGGATAAAGGTATATCCTCTTGCAGTGCATAGTGTATTACCCGCCCTAATTTTCCCAATGTGGCATCATTTAAATATGCATATCCATTCGCGTCAACCTTAGAGTATAACTCCAAGTCCAGTTCATCCAAATCCTGCTTTTGGCGATTGTGTGCAGTGGTAGATTGCGATGTATTCTTCAAATGGCCTGTTTTGGCTTGGTCTGGGCCCAGTGGTGATTGCACGGGGCTTGCACAAAATGCGTTCCCCTTTACTTCCACTGAAAAAAATTATAGAAACAATTTTTTTTATGTCGTCGTGTTTTTAAAAACCTCTGTGTTGCCTCTTTAGTATAAAAAATATAATATTGTGGTTTCCAAAATATGACTAATTAATACTAAAGGAGCAACTGTCCAAAACTTTAAATCCAATAAATCTATGTCCAGAACTCATTAACCTTAACCATTTTCGAAAAATCTTTCACTATGAAGAAACTGCATTATTATTGAGTGAATTATGGTACTTTATATCCTGGTAAAGTAACAGGATCCAGCGAATGTGACAGACTGAAAGCGATTGAAAACAATGGAAGTCAGCTAGTGTATTACACTTACTTGATACTTGAGCATGCCGGGGTGTAGCCGTTGAGGACATCGTTATATTTCTTTGATGGTGAACTGGACCCTGAAATGATGAAAATATTTTTTATGAAGCTCAGCAACATACATTAGGTAATGTTTCTTGTAAGTACAAACACGTATTTACAATGACTCGTATCAAAAGTTTTTAAAGTCAGTTCTTGAAATTTATGAGTGAACCTACCTGTGATAAAATCGTGCCCTGACATTGCGAACGCCGCCATTGATTTGACCGCCTTGGCAAGTACGGTATGGTATGACTTACTCCACGTGTCAAAGTTTGTGGAACCTTCACCGGATCCTGAAACAAAGTATTTTAGTTAAAAATACATGATAGGTAAGAAAAAGAAAATCTAGTAATGACATTAAAATATATTTATATTTTAAGTGTCCAACTAGTGAAATAACAGGCATGTGATAATTTTTATATGGTATGACATCTTAGAGCTTAGACCTCGTTTTTGCTTTACATTAAATCCAAATGCATGAATCATAGAATTCGTAGGTGAATTTCAGAATTGACTAATATATAAAGTAATTGGTAAATACCTGAGTTAAAACTGGACCCTTGCTGTGTGAAGGCGGCCGCTGAGTCGACTTCGGCGCCCAATGTACCTTTTGGTTACTGAGAATTATAGGAGGCTGAAACGAATGTGCACATGGATTTTCAGTAAAAGATCAAACTTTCATTGACATTATATTATATTAACTAGTTTTTATCCGCAATTCGTTTATTACGTTTCGGACACTATCCTGCGGGAACCAAATTTATTTGCAGGATAAATTATATGTAATAGAACTGGATATACACCTAATGTAACTTTGATTCTACACCACCGCTACAAGTTTCCACTCTAGTAGTAGCCAGTAATATAACAGCTTTGATTTAATTTTTGTTACACATTAAACTTAAATGTATGAATCATAGATATTATGCGACAGTAAAGACTTCCCATAAAGGGGGGGTCTGTTTGTTTAAAGTTTATTTTGAGTAATTGATATTTACTTACTAGGCCCATGCACTGCAAAGCCGGCAGCTGAGTTGAAACTGGACCCACATAGAGTCCAGGCGACCACTGCGATAGATGCCACCCATACAATGCCTAGGCGGCCGCTGAACTGTGCTCTAAAATGATGAAAGTATATTAAAACAAGGCCTCTTAGGGTTCTTAACATGAGCTGTGTTAAATGTAGAACGGAAATGAAGCTCTCATAAGATACTTTATTTAAGATAAATACGGCAATTTCATGACCTGATTTCAACGCTAACCTTGGCATAAGCCGTGGTGAACGAAAGGATGATGATGATGATGACATAAATATTCAAGTTTGTTAGTACAATACAAATAAAATAAATACTCTACATACCTGATTTTGAACATCAAAAGGATTAAACAGCCACCATCCACATTCGGGACTGAAGCCGAGTCGAATATAACTGCACGGATTCATTTTAATATAATAATTATCCTTAGCAAACTGAGGTCTGAACGCGACAAGAGCACCATACAAAATGCAACTGCATGAACCTGGAGGCTTTCATTTAAACTTATATAGATGACTACCCCTAAGCAATCCTTTGTTTAGATTTTTTACCTGCACGTGGTGCCTCTTGACCTTGCGCGTCAGTTATCACTGATGTAAACTGATAAGCGATTGTACCAAATGACTGGCTAGGGTCTCAGGCTGCTATGTTGTTACCGACCACTGGGTGGAATTGTACCAAAAAGTTTGTGGCAATTTCTTAGGGTACAAATAAATAGCGACGAGCCAATTTGTAACAAAGCAATCATTTGGTTTAAAGTGTGTACAAAAAAAGTACTTAAACAATAGAAAATTTGTCTATTTATGGGGCTACGCCTGTGATATAATCTTTCAGTTTATTAACACATGATCTTAGTGTTATGAAATATATTGATCCAACCAATTCATTAATTTAGGTATCTATGTATATCGAGGGTCATGTCTGTCAATTTTCCAGCCATTACACGTATTTTCCAGCCATAACACGTGTTCTATATGTAATTCCGTCTTTGAATGTGTTTTCAATATGATGACAAAAACTTTTTTTATTGCCTAGGGAGGCGGACGGACGGACGCTCCACCTAATGGAAAGCGGCCACCGACGTCCAACCTAAGGGGAGCGGGTGCGTTGACAGCCTTAGTGGTAAAGAAAAGACTTCAGGAGGGACTTCATTTCTTGCATGTGCGCGGTAAAAAGGCTCGCAATGCCCTTACGTTAGTTGGATGCCAGGCATGCAGATGGTGTGGATCAAATTTATACCATCGTCGTAGGGTGCGGTGGCGGATAAGTGACGGTGGTACAAAGTTAACACTTTCACTGCGAGCCAAAATATCAATGAGACAGGGACGGTGCTAACGAACGCGGCGAAATTCTTCGTGCGCACAGCTGTATGGCCGCTGCATTAAACCATGCGCCTGTGTGGCCGCGCGGCTAGGCGTTTCCGCGCTGGCGCGACGCGTGTGCGTGGCTCTACGCCGATTGCGTCCATACATTTCTTCTTTTTGATAAGTAGGTTATTTTCTTCGTGTTGGGTACTTTGTTACCATCATATTATGTACTTATTTTAAATAAACTTTATTTAAGTACCTACACAAGGATTAAAAAAAAAACGCGTTTTTGCTTTTCGCAAATGAAGTATTGATAGTATTATTACCTACCCTATTGAAATAGATAAGATAAGCCGCCCAAGAGACCACATTCATCGGTGCAAATAATATTTCTTTGACTTTTATTTACATGATTTATATACTAAACGCCGTACCTTAAATCTAATTGATTAGTGTAATTGAAAAAATTGTACATAAATATTTTTGCTGTTTAATTGATCTCTTATCTCGAACGCAAAATATTGAATACAAAAGAACAATACTTTTAGGCTAAGTATCACCTTCTACCTGCTTTTCTTAAAATAAGTAAATACCCATTATCACATCCCTTACCTTAAACCTTATCTGCTTTGCAGGTGCTTTTGCTCTTGATTATCTACGTGAATAGCATGAATTATTCGGACCTTCAAATATTGTATTCCTAATATCATCGTAAAATTATAGACCCCATTCTCGTGCGATACCTATAGGTATTAGGCACCTTAGTACGTCATATAGGTTTCGCATGGAATAAATGAGAATGCCTGTTTTAAAAATATTAATAGTTGTATAGAAATAGGTAGGTAAGTACAGTACATAACCGCTTTTGTATACAGCGGCGAAACATGTGCGCCCGCACTCGCGTAGCGCCTATTTTGTATGGACCGGCGAATGGCGTCGTGCGCAATGGCAGTTGCGATACACATGTTGCGTCGGCCGCAGCGAAAGTGATTTTCTCGGACCATTGCCTGCTGTACAGACGGTAGAGAATACACAGAGGGCCAATGTCCCTCAGGTGTTATAAGATATCCAAACAATCTGTAAGAAGGGGCTTATCGATACGTTATGCTACTTCACTGCCACTCAGAAAAAGGAACTCTAGGAAGTGTATTCCACTATAATGGAAGTTAGGCAGTCGAACCAGAATATTGAGAGCTTTATTTAAACGATGAATTTAGAAAGCAGGTCGTGTCCCTGGAAAAACAGGTAAAAGTAGATAAAGAATATATTCTTATCTGGAAAGCAAATTGTAAGATGTGCGAATCTCAAGCCGAAAAGCGAATCTCTAAATAAAAAATGTTCCGTAAATGGAAAATGAAACAAATGAAGACCTTATTAACATGGTTTTAACGTTGTCGGAGACTATAGACAATAAAGTAACGCAAAGTATATATACAGGGTACGGGGGAAAAATCTGATCAGAAAAACACACCGATTATCGTGGAAACAAACTCAACCATGTATCTCTTTAATGTAGTGTTTCTTGTGTGAGCAATAAAGAAATTATCTATCTATCTATCTATCTATCATACTCAGAAACGACATCCTCAGAAAGGCATTTAACATAAAAAATAAGGCTTAACTGTGTGCGAAACATCTAGGGCTGAAGAAAGATGAAGAAACTCCGTTCTTTGTCTCGAAACATCTAACTGCTAAGAGCTCGCCTCTACATTTCCTGGCTCGCAACCTAGCGAAGTCCTAGCAATGTAGGTTCTGCTGGAGGGCCTACGGGAAGGTGTACGTGCGTAAAACTGAAAACTCTCCCATTATACAGATAAAATGCGAGACACAAGTACATAGTCTCTTACAGGGAGATTAACTATTTCTTAGCTTATTATTATATTATATTAGACGGGACTTACACGCGACGTACCTCCTCGATTTGTTTTCCCGACTTTCGGTAGGGTTACACCCACCGGTACAGCTGCGGTAATGTGCTGGTAGACTCCTATCCTCATATAGAATCGCCAATTTGTTGTTGATTTGTAACTGCACGTAATAATATGTAAAGAACGCGAGATTAATTTAAAAAGTTATATAAAGGTATTGAAGCAGTCTTGAATATGAAGTAATTGATTTTGATAAGGATTAATACCAAGTTACAAATAGAGAGCGTTTTTTAGCGGCGGCATTTCAATTAAATTTTGAAAATAAAAGAACACTTATTGTGACATAACTATGTGTGTTCTGCAAAGTCGTAGTACATTATTTTGTTCTATCATCAATAGTTTTCGCAGCACACGCGATGTAAGGAATTTTTTGGGTATTTTTTTACACCTTGGGTTACATTATTGGAGTTTCATTAATGATTCGTAATTTTGTAGAAAATATAATATAGCCTATGTCACCCGGGGATAGTGTAGCTTCCCAACGGTGAAAGAATTTTTGAAATCGGTGCAGTAGCTTCGAAGCCTATTCAATACAAACAAACAAACAAAAAATCAAACCTTTGCTCTTTATAATATTAGTATAGACAATGACACTCTTACACTTTGATTAGTGTAACTTTTGTGTACTCATTTTCATACATGGAAATGACACTCTTGTGCATATTTCCAAATGCTAAAAGTTATATTAGACCTACAGTTTCCAAGAATATTTAATCTCTGTAATTAGGCACATCATAGGGAAAATTCAAAACCACCATTGCCCTTGAAAAACTATCGCCTGTCCTAAGTACCATCAAAATTCAATTGATAAACAATTATTTTAACGGTTTACACTATCTAAACCGCACATGAAATAGATGGTCTAGAGATTGCGCATTCATTGTTTTATGACCTATCGGTACTTCATAATCGAATTCAAGTTAAAGAAAATGATTTCACTCTAATTTCACAAAATCATCTGTCAATTTCGATTATCAAGAACATCAACAAATTCGTTTTTACTTCTAGTTGAAGGTTATTACTTATCATCGCGAACATTTTATCTTAATGTATTTCAGGTTGTACATTTCAGCGGTTGGTCAATTTTAGATAAAACATAAGTATCGTAAAGAGGCAACGCTAAAAATTATCCTTTGGTCAGCATTGGTCTATAAAGGGTTAGGGGAGAACCGCTTTTTTTTAAATAAAAGTTTTAAGTTATTACATAATTATCACATTCATTACATTAACTATACAACTTATCTACTAACTATACACAAAACATTAAACAATATACACAATAAATGAAAAAAATTAATAAAGGATACATTTTTATGACAATAAATGAGCCACGTTTGCAGGTACGGTTCATCTTGTCAATGGATTTCGGGGGGTTTGCGCAGCATACGTAACTGTTTCTTGCAACTGAAAAATAATATATTTTTTAATATCACCTTGTCTTTAAAAACCACGCTTGCTGCCTAGCACTAGGATATGGATGACGATAAGTTAGTCATTTAATTTCACAAAAGTTGCCTGCACTGTGTTGCCTTTTTCATATAAAAGTTAATTATATTGTTTATTGTTGTTACCTATATACCTACTACGAATTGTATACTTAAAGAACGAGCTGTCAAAAAAATTATACCATATAAATTTATGTCCGAATCTCCTTAACATTTACCGTTTACAAAGATTTTTGCAAAATGGAGAAGCTGCATTCTTCCCGGGTATCGTAGAGTACTTTATATCCTGGTAATGTAACAGGATCCCACGAATGTAAGAAAATTTCTGACTGAACGCAGATGAAAATAATGGTAGACCGCTAGTATGTTGCACTTACTGGATTGTATTTGTATTTTATTTAATTAATTCATTGTAAATAGATTTTGTTTCTTAATACTGACACAAAACCCGGGTGGGTTTGCCTGTGTATACCTGGCAATTTATCAGATGTATAGGTACAAAACATACAAGTAATACAGACTTACCTATGGCTGATACAATGATACAAAACACCTGATGCAATGATGCAACGATACTGGAGAATGCCGGGGAGTAGCCGTTGACGACATCGTTTCATTGCTAGGTACTGAGTTTTGATCCTGAAATGATGGAAATAAATATTATGTAGGTCAGGAACATACATTAGGTAATGTTTCTTCTAAGTACCTAATACGTATCTGCAATAACTCGTATAAAAAGCTTTTCACGTCAGTTCTTGAAATTTATGAGTGAACCTACCTGAGTTAAAATCGAGCCCTGACAGTGCGAAGGCTGCCTCTGCTTTGATCGTCCTGGCAAATACGGTACGGGACGGTGTATTCCACGTGTCAACGTTTTTTGAACGCGTACTGGAGTCTGAAATAAAGTATTGTGGTTAAAATTAACCATTATTGATAGATACGAAAAAGAAAATCTTGTAATGACATTAAAATATATTTATGCTTTATCTATCTAACTAGTGCAATGACAGGCATGTGATAATCATTATATGATATGACATCTTAGAGCTTCGTCCTTGTTTTTGCTTTACATTAAACGTAAATGTAGGAATAATCGAATTTGTAGGTGTAACCACTTGTCATCAGAATTGACTACTATTTCGATTATTTGGCAAACCTCAGTTCTCACTGGACCCATGCTGTCTGAAGGCAGCCGCTGAGCCGATTTCGACGTCCAATTTATGTTTTGAATATTGAAAATTATCGGACGCTGAAACGAAAATGCACATGGATTCTCAGTAAAACATCAAATTTTTAAGGACATTATATTATAGGAACTAGTCTTTGCCCGCAATTAGTTTATTGTAAATTCGGTTATTACGTTCGGACACCATACCACCGGAATCACATTGAATTTCAGGATAAATTATAAAAGATGGAACTTGGATTCTACACCACCGCTACAAGTTTCCACTCTAGTAGTAGCCAGTAGTATGACAGCTTTTATCAAATTTTTGTTACATAGTAAACTTAAATGTATGAATCATAGTATTCATGTGACAGTTAAGTGGGGGTGTCTGATTGTTTTACTAATATTTCGATTAATTGATAATTACTTATTACCTCAGTTGAAACTGGACCCATGTACTGCAAAGCTGGCTGCTGAGTTGAAACTGGACCCATTAAGTGCCCATGCGACCATTGGCAATTTGGATATAAGCCCTGAAATTATAAAAATATATTAAAACAAGTTGTAACTGTTCTTAACATCAACATCACAGCCCATAACAGTCCACTGCTAGACTTAGGACCTATTAGGGTTCATAACATGAGCTGCATAACAAAAAAACTTAAGGCATCCTTAAGTTATTTTAGAGGCTACTGTTAGGTATCTAATTTAAAAGAAAACCGGCGTATCGGTTATGAGAGGATTCGGGTACTTTTAGGTATTGATATGACTAAACTCAAATATATTACATCAACATTTAAAAGGTAGAAAACTTTGTAGTCACTGGATTATTTACAAACCCACTCGAGTTGATTAGTGTAAAAAAATGTTGTTGATATACACACTTGTTGAAGTACAGGTGTTCGAAGGCGACAGCAAACGAATAAAATTTTGTGAAATTGAGTGAAAGACATGAATATTCAAGTGACTATAAACTTTATTTTGAAAATTTTTCAACAACGCTGACCTTGGCATAAGTCGGAATGATGATACTGACGACATAAATATTCAAGTACCTAATATGTTATAATACAATACAAATAAAATAAATACTGTACATACCTGATGTTGAACATCAGCGGGTTGTGACAGCCACCATCCACGTTCGGTACTGAAGCCGAGGTGGATATTACTGCAGCGATTCATTTTCATATTAAATATTATTCTTAGCAAACTGAGGTCTGAATTCGACAAGCGCACTTTGCAGAATGCAATGGCTAAGACTAGAAGCTTTCATTTAAACTTATATAGGTAAGCAATCCTATTTAGATTTTTTACCTGCGCGCGGTGCATCTTGACCTTGCGCTACAGTTATCTCTGATGTATACTGATAAGCGTTCATTCCCAATGACTGGCTAGGGCCTCAGGCTGCTATGTTGTTACCGACCACTGAGTGGCATTATACCAACAAGTTTGTGGCAATTTCTCAGGAGATAAATAAATGGTGACGAGCCAATTTGTAACAACGCAATCATTTGGTTACTTCAATAATACGGAAGATAGTCTATTTGTGGGGCTACGCCTGTGGGATATTCGTTGAGTTTACTTTTAACACATGATCTTATGAAATATATTGATCTAACCAATTTATTAATTTTCGTTTAATCGAGGGACATGTTCGTCCATTTTCCAGCCATTGCACAGGTTCTAAATCGAACCCCTTTTTGCAATGTGTTTTCAATGTTATGACCCAATCTTTTTTATTGCCTAGAGAGGCACACGGACGGACGGTCCAGGACATCTGTAGCCTAAAGGAAGCGGGTGCGGTGCCGGTCTTTGAGGTACCTGTAGACATGCCCTTTGAAGGATTCCACAATAAAGTACAAAGCAAAGACTTCGGAAGGGAGCTCATTTCTAGCGTAGCGAATTTATTTGCGTAGTGTTAAACTGAAAGCTGCTCCAGGGAGGTATGGATTATAAATAAAAATGTTTTTCTGCTCTCAATCTCTGCTGCGCGAGGGATATTTCTACGGCCTGTGTAATAGCCATCACCATAGTAATGAATAAACTACAGACTGTTTATAGCCAATAAAATATTTATAGACAAATTCGTACAGACTTTATAAAATGTTTTTCTTTATTATTGTATTGACGACTAAACTGTGTCAGCATTCCACGACCCCCACATTAAATAAAAATTTCCCAAAATGTCTCTCGCAAAACGTCACATTACCTATAGATGTTACGTTTGAGTAACTCTTCATTATAGACTTTGTTATAGTGTAATTGAAAACGGCATGCCGTGCCTTAGTTGAATAGTTGCATATGCATGCTTTATTATATCAGCCTGAATAATCCCACTGCTGGGCAAAGGCCTCCCCCCGATTCTTCCACTCTTCAAGATCAAGTGCCAATGTCTGCCAGTCACTTTCGAAGGCCCGCAGCTCATCTGTCCATTATAAATATAACATTAGTTTAATTATAATTTACATAGCGGTTTTATGTAAATCTTGTCAGGGCTGATATACTGAATATTTTTTTATATTAGACAAGACAGGCATTTGACCGCCATCTCACCTGTTGGTAAGTGATGATGCGGTCGAAGATGGAGATGCACGTCTTGTAACAGCCTATTTACACTAGCCTTGAATCCAGGCATAAAGGAATAAAGGCTTCCAGATTATATTGATCAGGGAATACACTCGCAGGGAACGCGTTCCATTCCTTAGCCGTATGCAGACCAGCTTAATAAAGTCGTGCAGCTGCTTCGTACACTCTCCGAAATTTAACCTGTAGAAAACCGACAGACGCGCAACCCTACGCCGCGCCGATGCTCGAGGCTCTGCAGTCTAGTTTAATTCAACCGCGGGTTACAAATTATCTTTTTTGCACGTTTTTCCACCGAATCCAAATTCGCCAGTTATTTGGCTGATCCATCCCAGAGGTTGCAGCAGTACTCCATGCAGGATCGGACTTGTGATTGTTATAACTGAAGCAACAGCTTTGAAGTGAAGTACCGCTTAACCTTAGATAGGAGACCAAGTGCAAGTTTCTCATTATCATTACATCAGGGGTAGAAAGGGAAAAGTAGAAGGGGAAAAGTAGTAACCATCAGGTTACTACTTTTCGTTACGTTACTTTAGGTTTTTAATTTTTTCACAAAATAGTTTTTCTTTATATTCTGAATCTACTTTTTATTCATAAATAATTTCTAACCTAATTTCAGAGTGCCAAATGTCTGTAGGCGTTCAAAGAGAAGCAAAAATCTATTAAAATTCGATCGACGGTCTGCTTGCAACAATTGAAAATCCTTAATAGTTTCCAATCTATAATAGAAATAATACAAACAATGTAGTTTATTAAAAACTAGCTGTTGCCCGCGACTTCGTCCGCGTTTTTATTTTTCCCGAGCGACTACTTCAAATGACCTCCCTAATGTATAAAAACTACGGAATAATACGGAGAGGCCAAGCTGTTTCATCTCGTTCTACCCAAATTAATTAGATAAAACATGACCCAGATTTTAAGTTAGATCCCAAACTACGAAACTGTGCCTTTACGTAATGTACTGTACAAAAGATCAAAATTCATTGCAGGCCATTTCCATATTTCTTATAGATAGTTTAGCTGGCTATTATGGTTCTACAACTGTTGTTCGACTTTCCAAAATGAATTATACCCTATATGTTTCCCAGGCTTATCTTATAGCTATACAATAAAAAAGTATTTAAATCTGTCTAGTTTCGGAGATTAACGTGTACAAAGAGACAGACAAATTTTTTATTATTATTCCTTCATCGCCCTAAACTACATTTTTGTAAATATATTCAATGTACAGACACCATTTTTATGTTTAGATATAGATCATAACAATGTTTTGTCAGTTTATAAAACATGAGCCGCGCGGCACTTTATTTCTTGTCATTGACTCCCCTCTCGTACCCCGTGCTGCCTAGATAGCCGAGCGGACTGAGCGGCGAACACGCGACTTTTTTCTAATTTCTAATATTCACATTTTTAAACTCGTGATATCTTTCGAATGGAATGTCTGAATTGAATAATTCAAAAAGTTATATAAAGGTACTGAAGCAGTCTTGAATATGAAGTAATTGATTTTGATAAGGATTAATACCAAGTTACAAATAGAGAGCGTTTTTTAGCGGCGACATTTCAATTAAATTTTGAAAATAAAAGAACACTTATAGTGTCATAACTATAATAGTTAGACATATACTGTCTCGACACTTTTTGTAGATATGGATGTGTTCTGCAAAGTTGTTGTACATTATTTTTTTCTATCATCAATAGTTTTCGCAGCACACGCGATGTAAGGAATTTTTTGGGTATTTTTTTACACCTTGGGTTACATTATTGGAGTTTTATTAATGATCCGTAATTTTTTAGAAAATATAATATAGCCTATGTCACCCGGGGATAGTGTAGCTTCCCAACGGTGAAAGAATTTTTAAATCGGTCCAGTAGCTTCGAAGCCTATTCAATTCAAACAAACAAACAAACTAAAAATCAAACATTTCCACTTTATAATATTAGTATAGAGTATAGATATAGATATTTTGACAACAGAACTAATTTCTTTGCACCAAGAGCTAGGTGTTAAAGCATTTCCACCTTAACTAGCGTAAATCTAGATTAAAATTTAGAATAGGAACTCAAAATTATATTGACACAACATTTAGTAACCGAAATATCAGGGTTCGTGATATGGTGGAATGTCTTGGGAAAGGTGTATAGGATGTACAGATCTAATGTGTGAATTTAAGTTAAGTGACATTCGGGAAGAAATATGAAATACTGAATTTATTTACAACGATATTTGTAATTATAACTATTATTAAAATTAAATAGAACCTAACTCTAACTCTAACTAAAGATAAAGAATTTGGCCCAGGTCCCCCGAATTTGGAAAAGTCCCCAGAAGTCTGGCCGCGTTGCCCCGCTGGATAGCGAGGCTTAAGCGTTGACCAAAAAAGAGGCCAGCCTTCTGGTGATTCGTAACTTCGACCAGGCGCTTAGATAAGAGTTTCAACGCCAAATGGCGCAAATATGTAATCGCCACTGAGATTAGCATATTTGCGCCGCTTGACGTCCTCAGCTGAGGCAGCACCCATCGCAACCTGACACGCGGTCACTGGAAGATAGGACGGCGCAAGGGTGTCGATGCAAGTAGCATCCCATACCAGAGGCCGTCCCAGTTTCCAGCGAGTGAGTGTCATTCCGTCGGGCCTCTTACCATCCTCGCGGGCTAACCCGCTCGGTTCCAGCACCGCGGGTTCTCCAGCTGTGGTAAAAGCCCGGCGGATGACATCGTTGAGTTCCGCATGACGAGGAAGGCGACCAGCGCTCCTGCCGCAAGACAAGCCGTGGTGGCCGAGCTGGTCTGCAGGACGACCACAGCGGCATTTATGAGGAGCACTACAGGGTGCGCCAAGACGAAGGGCCGTGGCAAACCTAAACGTGGCACTGTCGAGTAAAGTGCCGATGTTTGTAGAGGGTAATGCCTGTAGCCAGAGACCCGACTCCCACTCGCCAGCAGCCAGCTCTGCAGAATTGGTTGATCCGCTTAAAAGGTTGTTTCGCACCAATCTGCAGAGCGGCTCGTCCCAAAGCCTCTGCGAGCAAGGATTAGCCGGGGGCTCCGACTCCGGGCAAGCCAACTGCCAAGCATTTTTGGCCTCGGTGGAGAATGCTAACTCAAAAGTCCCCAGTTTTGACAGTATCTTATTTACTAGGGACTGCGAGCTATTCAGTGACATTTGACTCTAACTTATCCTCGGAGTGACTTTTGACTCTTACTTATCATGGGTCTCTCACGTAAATGAGGTTACCAAGAAACTTCATTACTCATTTCATTCAATTAAATGCTTCCAACGTTTTCTACCCCTGAAAACCAAAATTTCCCTCGTTCAAACCCTTCTCCTTCTTATCCTAGATTACGCCGATTCCTGCTATCTGGATGCCACTGAGGAGCTATTAAACAAGCTTGAACGTCTCCAAAATTTGTGCATACGCTTCATTTTTGGTCTGCGTAAATACGATCATCTCTCTAGCTTCCGGACACAGCTCAAGTGGCTCCCGATTCGACTTCGCAGGAATGCTCGGATCCTTCCTACCCTCTATAACGTCCTTTATAATCCCTCCGCTCCCTCATACCTTCGTGAACGTTTCCAATTTTCCCGGTCGCAAGACAAGCCCTGTCGATCCTCCGTTAAATCAAAGTTAGACATACCTCCCCATCACACTGATTTCTCCTCCTACTCATTCACTGTCCATGCGGCAAAATTGTGGAACGCTCTTCCGCATGAAATGCGGGATAGCACTTTTATCTTAATTTTCAAGAAACGTGTAAAAGAGCACTACCTTTCTCTATCTGTCTAATATATGTATGTAAATGTATGTGTGTATGTATTTGTATGTATGTATGTATGTAGATATATATGTATGTATTTATGTATGTATAGTATTTGATTAAATAGGCTTTTATTAATTGAGCATTATACATATATTATTTTTTGCTACTGTTCACGTCTTAACTGCATTTAATTGTCACGATCTCTCTGCTGCTACGCCTGCTGGAAGAAATTTCTTTATAGAAATAAGTTGGCCTGTTGTGTCTGATATATTCTGTCATATAGTTTTGAAAAAATCTTGTGTACAATAAATGGTTAAATAAAAAAAATAAAAAAAAGACATATTTAGAAGACATTTAGATAAAAACTTAGGGTAGAAATGTAATTTAAAAATGAGCAAATTAGATAATTCAGGATTAGGATTATCATAATTAAATTATATTAGCCAGGAGAAGCATTTTAAACAACACTTAAGATCAAATTAGATAAATTATTTATATTGGATCAAACAAAGTTACAATTAAAGGGGTATAATTATTTATTAAAAGAAATATTTGCATGACAGAAATAAATTAAATAATGCTAATACTAAATTATAAAATAATATTTACAAATAAAAAACTTGCCCATAGTCCCTTGTTAAAGGAAGCCGCATTGCCTCGCTGTATCGCGAGGCTGATCCTTTGGCCAAGGTATTGACCAGCCTTTTGGTCGTGCGAAGCGTTAACCAGGCTCTTAGACAACTGTTTGTAGAGAGTATGAGCGCCTGGACCCCACGGCCCAAGGGTTTCTACGCCAAACGGCGCAAATAGATGACAATTAAATATGACAATATTTTCTAAACATAATGAAAAACATAGCAAAATATCCTCCCAATTCCTCCCAGTCACTCGACTGGACTTATCTAACCGGTAATGTCATTTATATTCTCATTTCCGGTCTCCTAAATTTACTGATAAACAACTTAAGTGTTAATTTTCAGGCAGGTTCCCCTGGTAACAGGGTCACGGAGGTCAGATGGCAGTCGCTCCAATGTAGTTATCTGATCGGCCAAATCCTGGATCATGGTCAAGGCGGGCCCCGGGCTTTCGTGTGCAAGAGCAATAACGCCAAGATGATTTTTTTATTATTAAAAAATTTTTAAACTCTGTTGAGATCTGAACGTGACAAGCGTGTACTTTTCACGTTCGCATTTACTTTGTACTTATACACCCTAAGCAACCCTTTGATAAAACTTTTACCTGCTAGCTATGCCCTTTTTCCACTTTACAATTAAATTTAGCATTTCATTTTCTCAATGTAAATTGATAAGCGTAGAGTAGTGGCTGGCTACACTATTGTTATTTTGTTCTACCATCGTGTTGTTTTTTAGCAATGTTTTCAAATATAATTTTCTAGAATCAATATTATGTGTCAATTTCGCAGAACTTCAACTTCAAATCAATGTGAATTACTGTACTTTGTGGCATTTAAGAGAGAAAGTAGGTACCTATTGTCAAAATAGGTATGTAAGGCGACGTGTAAATAACAGACGATATCCGAGTTAACACTGATTTTATTTCCATTTAATATCATGCAGTAAGTGGGTAGGTGATACCCGCATTCCTTAATATTAATTTTATAAATACCAATAACTCCTTTTCTTAACAAAACAGTGGACTCATAGCATAGTACAACATTACTTACGTAACGACTTATTTTATTAAGCCAAAATCATATTGTTACCTAATAAGCTAATATAAAATAATGGATTTCAATAGATAATAATAAGCCTGACTTATTACAACATTTGATAATTAAAATTTGCATAATTTTTAATAAACATAATTTTTGATATATAAATATACCTACACAAGCATATCTGCTATAGATACTGTAACGATCACTATGTACCATGAGCTCGTCACCGTACTATTTATTTGTATATCGTATGTTTATAGTTGATAGATTTACAAATGAATACGTATATCATACACAGAGCAGAGTGGGGTTAAAATATAAACCAAAACTTGGTTTTATAACAAACTTAGACAATTTATTTGACGTTAAGCGTAATCTTTTATTTCAAAAGCACGTAATAAATTTACGCAAAATACAGGCAAAATATCGTGAATATCTTAAATGTTTGGCGTCAAGTTATGGGACCCATGAAAATACCCACAAGTGATAGTGATGTGAAATACGTTTCAATGAGATATCGAAATAAGTAAAGGAATTAAAGTACACCTAAATATTAAACGAGTCTAGAACTTAATTTTAATCTACTTGTTTGATGACTAAAATTTAATTGCTTCATGGTTTTCATTGCAACCTCGGTATTAATCTATACTCGGTCTAATTTAACATTACGTCGAGTTTATAGTACCTAAAATGTCATTATATTGGTTACATACTTCGCTATACTATAACTTTTGGTCTAAAGGAATTCCACATCGAATTAATTTGCTTGCGTATTTTTCTTTGCGTTATTTAAATTTAATCGACTCGTTGAATAAATAAAACGTCGTGTGTAAACATCCCTAGCTGTTGTAACATTTAACTATTTTCGGTTTATCAGGATCAGTTAGTGATGTGCGAACGTTATAAGAGCAGTCACTTAGACCTCATAAAATTAGAAATATTAGATTTTTTGTTTGTTTGAAATATTGAACTGTGGGAATTTTGAAGATAAGGAATCGAAGCAAGGTGGCCAGGGTAGTAGAAACGGGACAGTCAGCCCCTGGGGCGCGTCGCGTGAACATCATTGTATCAATTTCCGTAACTAAGAAACCCCAGGTTTTCAAATTTCCACGGGAAAATTCATTACAACTCGCGTGTGATTTGTTAAATTAATTTGGCTTTATTACTTTGTGTTATTTTCAGCTTGTGACGTTTACTTTATTCTCTATCTATGTCTTTATCTCCGTAGTGTCAATGATTTGGTTTGTTTTGGTTTTATCTTTGTTTCTATGTTTTGAAAGCGTAAGTTACATTCTCATTACTTTTATAGTAGTTAGAGTATTTATTAGGGCTCTTAGAGATTTCAATGTAAGTATGAAAGGTGATTTAAACACAAATTTCAAAGAAAAATATTACTTAATTACATATCATCAGTATTCACCCTCACTGAATAAAAAACAATATAACTAAACTAAAGTAACCTAACCTGGGACACAGGTTCGGATGTGACATCGAATATACTCTAGAGAATGAGTTGGCGCACGAACCCAACTTTGTCTTCGATGGCCTAGGCGCTCTAACTAAGTCTACGTCTACGTCTATGTTTACTTTATACCTTGTTTGATTTCTTGTGCTGAATTTATAAATTGTATGACTATTTCGATTTGCGTGAATTACATTTTAATCAACTCATTTATGCAGATTTTATGTTTCATCCGTTTCATTTGTGCGGATTTTGATATCTGATTCTACTTTTATTTATGTGAACTGAATCTTATTCATTTGAGATTATTTTCCGAATATTTATGCGGTTGATTTACAGAGTATTGCTATAAATTTACATATTCCTGGTAACGTTTTTCAAAATGTATACACAACGTAGTGGGTCCGAAAATTTAAATCGATAACTAGACGATCACTCGCTAACGGCCAAATCACAATATGTGAAATTCACATCAAATCACAATGATGTTTAATATATCTACTCTTTGTAGGTAGATACTCGTATGTGTGTATTTATAGAAATAAATACGTATTAGGGTGACTGAAAAGTTACAGTACCCATTTGCATATCATTCACCCATTGATCACACAACAGCTTCATTATCGCTTAGGTGCCGACTCAGGTACCTACTAGTATAAGTGTTTGGAAATACATCATGTTGAAGTTAATTTTATACTTAGATAACCTACTACGCAAAGCAATATCTAAATTAGTTAACAATAACATTGAAAAAAATTCTGATCATGCAATACTTATCTATTATTTATATATATAAAATTTGATAACAGAGTTATTTGAGTACAAGGAGGTAGGTACTTAAATACTAAGTTTTTATCTTGCAATTTGATCCATGGGGTAACCCCATCGATCAGGAAGCCGCACGGTCCTGCCGAAACGAGTAAGATAGTCATTATTATTGTTCGTCTGATCAGCTGATCACAGTGGTACACTGGAGCAGTGCCGTTGTGATTGGTAACCTAAAGTTATATCGTCGTAGTGAGTTTGCGTTCGGTAATGCATCTTGTCGCTTTTCGGAATCAGGTATTAAGTGCCTTCTATTACGCCTAATAACATTGCCATCTTTAAGTTTTACAAAGTATGAGCGTAAACCGACGAATTTAGTAACAGTCGCCGGTAGCCACTTATTGTCGTCACTTATTCGTATTTCAACTTTTTAGTGATCTAGATCCCTTGTCAAACTAATATTTGTAGGACAATTAGCGTTTTTATAAGATTTTAATAGCATTACTTTTTATTTTTGGCATTAATTTTTCCGGAACACATGGAACGATGCTGCGTAATTTTCTATTTAACAATAATTCGGCCGGTGATGGCAATTCACTGTTTATGGGCGTATATTAATACATTAGTATTCATATAACAAGACAAGGTTAAATTCCGAATTATTGTACATTGTGTTTTTCATTAAGTTTTTTACTGTCTGTATCGCTCTTTCGACTTGACCATTTGGAGGGATACCTGGGAGAGAATGTGACATGCTGGAACTTCCAATCACGAGAGAATTATCTGAATACATTAGATGATGATTCTGGTCCATTGTCAGACATGATTATCTCTGGAATCCCCTGCCTACTAAATATATTTTTAATACTTTTATAATGTGTTCAGATTGCAAAGAGTTTAATTCTGATATCTCAATAAACTTACTGTAATAGTCTATTACGATGATATATGACTTGCCACCGCAGTGGAATAAATCAGTACCTACTTTGCACCAAGGTCTCATTGGCACCTCATGAGGAATTAGAGATTCTTTTACATTTTGATTTCTAAAAGTTAAGCATGCCTGGCAATGGGATAAAAAGTTAATAAAATGTTTAAATATTAAGTTAAATGTATATGGCTGCAAACGCAATAACATCCGTTGTAGACGAGAGGGGACACTAGCCAAAAGGTTTGTTAATTATACTTACCGAGTGGCTTGTGATCAGTTTCCACCGTTACATCGGTGCGACCATAGATGTAAGAATATAATTTCTCACATGCAAACACACAAGCGTACAATTCCTTCTCAATTTGGGCGTAAGATTGCTCTGTCTTTGTAAGTAAGTGACTTTGAAGCATAACACATTGGTAAATTATTCTGTAATAAACAAGCTCCCATGCCTATCTTACACGCATCTACCGACAATACAATCGGTTTATTTCTATCATAAAACTGAAGAACTGGTGGACTTAGCAAACATTTTTTTATATTTTGTAAACACTCATCATGTTTCTTCTCCCAGTGCCATCCTACATCTTTTTTAAGTAGCTCTCTTAGCGGATACGTTTTTTGGGATAGATTTGGAACAAAGTTACCTACATAAGTCACAAGTCCTAAAAATCTTTCTAACTCTTTAGAGTTTTTTGGAGTTGGCATATCTCTAATGGCACTTGTATGTGAATTATCTGGAAGTATCCTCTTTCGTAATTTTATGACCCAAATACTTAATTTCCGTGAGACCTATTTTACATTTTTCTTTATGTTAATTTCACGACACCGCCGCAATACAGTTCGTAATCTCTCATCGTGTTGCTCCAATCAAAATATCATCAACAAACAGTAAAACACCCTCTATATCGTTCAAATGCTCATATAAGCGCTTATGAAAAATTTCAGATGCAGATGAAATTCCATAAGGCATTCGTAGAATTTTATATCTACCAAATATTGTATTAAAAGTACACAAATCCGTACTAGTAGGGTGTAACTTAATTTGCCAAAAACCTTGTTTCACATCTAAAGTACTGAAAGAATTTGCACCCGATAAATTTGCAGTAATTTCTTCAAATGTGGGTCATTTAAAATGTTCACGTTTGATTGCCTTATTGAGTTCTCGTGGGTCCAGGCATACACGGCTCCTACCGGCTGCGCCATGTCAAAGTAGGTATGAAAGGCGACGTGTAAATAACAGACGAGATCCGAGTTAACATCGTGGTGTAACAATAACCGAGGTGTCATCAGCAAACAGTACAGCTGTTTGCTGATGACACCTCATTAATATTTAAAGTTGATAGGAATGAAGAAAATTTTGATGAAATAAATAGTACACTGTCACTGCTACACTCATGGTTTACTGCTAATAACTTGCTTTTGAATACTTCTAAAACTAAATGTGTTTTATTTCACATGCCAAACGTGAGATTGCAGGGTATGGCTCTTTATCTGAATAATGAAATGCTAGAATTTGCTGACTCAACTGTTTTCTTGGGGCTGACACTAGATAACAAACTGCAGTGGAAAAAGCACCTAGAGACCCTGTCAGGGCGGTTGAGTTCTGCAGTTTATGCTATTCGGAAAATTCGTGGTCTTACAAACATCGAGACTGCTCGTATCGTTTATTTTAGCTACTTCCACAGCATTATGTCTTATGGCTTAATGCTGTGGGGTTCTGCGGCAGACATCCAGGACATATTTGTTGTTCAGAAGAGAGCAGTGCGTGCGGTTTACAGTTGGGGTTCGCGGGTGTCCCTGAGAGAACATTTTAAACATATTAAAATATTGACTGTAGCTTCACAATACATATACTCCAATCTGATACACATCTATAAGCATAGGACGCCTTATTTAAAACTGTCAGACAACCACAACTACAATACTAGAAATAAAGACAGGCTTGTAAATGATCGTTTTAGATTAACAAAAGTAAAGTCTTCTTTTGTGGTAAAATTCCAAACGACATACAAAATTTACCCCTAAATCAATTTAAAAATACCATTAAATCTAAATTAATTAGTAAAGCCTACTATAAAATTAGTGATTACTTGGACGACAAAAGCCCTTGGACATAAAAATAACTCAGTACATCTACATTTTACAATTTGACATTTAAATCTATTATTTTTTATTTTATCAATCTATGACATTTTGTTGATTTGTGCTGTTAATATCAATTTTTTTTATTTATTTTACTGAAAATTGGATAAAATACTAATAGTTTTCTATTTTATTATTATTTATTGTAATGATTATTGAATAGTACAGAACATAACTTGACATATTTTAATTTAATAATTTAATGCTATTTTATTTTGTAATAATGTTAATATTTACTTATGTAAAATCATGATATTATGCTCAAAATAATAGTGTAATCTCCATGACATCATAGTATTCAATATCATCCTTATTAAATGGAATCTCCAATATTGTTTTATATGATGGTGAATTTAGTATTGTCGTAATGGTAGGTGTTTACCATACTCATGGTGTATTCATGATTTTGTTGCCTGTTACTAGTGTACAGGGACTGCCTTGTGGTCATGTTTCTTGGCCTTTACTTTGTACTTCTTGTATTCTGGTTGATATTTACTTTGTGGAGAAAGTGCACAAATGCTTACCAGCGTGCGTATCACCACCATAAATGCGTATTTTGAGTGAGTTACTGGATTACTGTATTGTCGAGTCATTGTCTATGAAATGACATAGAAAGAAAAAATTAGGTTACTAAACTGAAATTGTGACTGCAATGTATAAATTTCTTTGCATTGTACTTATCTTGTATCATAATGGAGTATGTACTTACCATAGGGTACGTCATTGTTTGTTTTTGACTAAAATTAGTATCCATTTACATATTTAGTTAATAGTAAGAATTTAAATTGTATTGGTATTCACGCTACAGGCGAGCGGCATTGTTGATGCGCATGGCATAACGTATCTGTCAATGTCACAGTGACAGGCGGTCGGCGTGCGGCGCTTGCGTCGCGGACAAAGTACAAAAATTTTTGGCCGTAGAGTCTATTTAAATTTTACTTTTTTTTATGGCCTTACATACTTGCTATAAACCGTTGTCCGCTCGATGATGCTGTGGTGCCTAGGGTTGTTATATTGAATCGTCATATTGAATGACGTTCATAAGTGTTTGTGAAAACCTAAATTGAATAAACGTATTTGATTTGAACACTGTTTTTATTTCAATTTCATATCATGCAGTAAGTGGGTAGGTGATATCCGCATTCCTTAATATTAATTTTATAAATACCAACACACACGCGTTATATCTGTACTTAAGAAAGGTAGACAGATATATGTGAGTAATCTATGTCACATATGGAGGAAAGATTCGAACTGTTGGTAAAAAGAAACAGTCAAATTTGACGTCTCATGTTGACATCTACTGACATCGCGCCGCACGCTGCACGATGGGGGCAAATTTAAAAAAATGTAGAGAAAGTTTATACATCAGAGCTAACATTTCGGGCTTGGATTGCGGGTTTTGCCCCTATCTTGCAGTGCGCCGCGCGGCGCACCTCTTCAATGTAAATCGGCACTAAAGTGTCAGCAAAAATTTATAGACAAGACAATCATTATTCTGACATTAAGTTACGTAAAGTGAATAATCTATGTTTGCCTACTCAAAATCTGTCGTTTTTAAATAATTTATCTTATGATTATTTGTCGCACGTTATGAATGGCGTCCGCAAGGAGCGAGTAGTGCCTTATGATAAAAAGTAAAATGTTGTTCCAAAATGTACATAGAAATGATGTTGACTGGAAATGCCACATCCGAACCGAAGAGTACGTTCAGTGAACCGCCTGGTTGGATGAATTGAAGAAAATAGAAACATTACGCATACCGCGCTGGTACGATGCAGCTGGGAATTGGACGTCATGCTACGTCGTGGCATCCCCTAGTACATCACCTGTAGATACAATTGTAGATACACAGCTACACACTTTTTGTGATGCGTCCACCAAGGCTTGTGATTATTTGAGATACTGGATATAAATGTAAAGTAGGTGAACAGATAATTTAGGAGATAAAGTAACGCTGTGAGCCTCGCGTTTAAGATATTCTATGTGGTAGTAGGTACCTAGGTTGACGATGACGCTGTCCTGGTCTAAGGCAGTTTGTTTCCCAATACCCCTCTCCAATCTCTGAAAACCGATCTCTGAAATTTCCGATCATAGTATAGGAGGCTTGAAGCGGGCCATTTGTTTCATCGGCTCACAATGTAAATTTCTGGCGAAAATCGCCCCAAAAATGGAACTCTGATACCACTCACTGCTCGGAGAACCATGCAACCATGTGGTATAGGTGGAGAGAGAATTGACCCTCTTGCAGCATCCTGTCTGTAGCTTCTACTGCGCACGTGCAACATAGTCTACTCATCCCAAACGATAATACAGCAGTCCTGGATCACCGGAGCTTTGTCGGTGTTAAGTGATACCCTACACAAAAGTTTTTGTACTAACTTACTTACTGCCAATGAGAAATATTTACCCGGTACGTCTTATTGCACCAAGGAAATATATATTTTCCAAGCAACTCTTTGTTCGACCGTGGATCTTGGGACTAGTTCGTAAAACATTAGTATCGTCAGCATTGGTCTATAAAGGGTTATGGAAAAACCGCATTTTTTTTAAATAAAAGCATTAATTCATTACTTAATTATCACATTTATTACATTAACTATACTACTTACTTACTAACTATAACCAAAACATTAAAAAATATACACAATAAATGAAGAAATTAAATAAAGAATAGGTACATTTCAATCACATTAAATGAGCTACGTTTGCAGGTACGGTTTCAGATGTCCTGGACGACGGCGGCACTTTCCATCAAGTGGACGGTCTGACTGTGTAGGCAATAAATGAAACACTGGCTTAACTTTTACGACATTAGCAGGTTACAGGAATTCTAGTAATATGAAACTGCCAATTCCGGTTGCGGCCCGGTTCTGATGTGGCTTTCTAGAGAACCATCTTGTCAATGAATTGCGGGGGGTTTGCGCAGCATACGTAATTTTTACTTGCAACTGAAAAATAATATTTTTTTAATACCACTTGTCTTTAAAAACCACGCTTGCTGCCTAGCACAAGGATATGGATGACAATAAGTTAGTCATTTAATTTCACAAACTTTAACTGTGTTGTCTTTTTCATATAAAAAATAATTATATTGTTGTTACGTACATATCTACTACGAATTATCTACTTAAAGAACCAGCTGTCAAAATCATTATACCAAAGAAATGTATGTCCGAATCTCCTTAACGTATACCGTTTTCAAAGATTTTTTGCAAAATGGAGAAGCTGCATTCTTTCCGGGTATCGTACTTTAGATCCTGGTAATGTAACAGAATCCCACGAATGTAAGAAAATTTCTATCTGAACGCGGGTGAAAATAATGGAAGACCGCTATAATGTGTATTGCACTTAGGAACTTGACTGTATTTGTGTTTATTTCTTTTATTCAAGTAAGTACATTTGTTTTCCTAATCACCATCGTCCTAGCACTTATCCCGGCCTCTGCCAGGGTCCACTTTCCTGCACATTCTTCTCTACTTCGCCCGGTCCTCGGTATGCTCGAGTCGTAAGCCGTTGGCTCTCCCATCCGACTTAGCGATGTCAATCCATCGCTTCTTGGGTCGCCCACGGGGCCTATTTCCTGATACCGGCAGGTTCATGCACCTATTTCCCACGTACATTTTGTTTCTTAATACTGACACAGAACCCGGGTGGGTTTGCCTGTGTCTACCTGGCTATTTATCAGATGTATAGGTACAAAACACACAAGTAATACAGACTTACCTATGGCTGATACAATGATTCAAAGTACCTGATGCAATGATACAACGATACTGAAGCATGCCGTTGACGACATTGTTTCATTGCTAGGTACTGAGGTTTAACCCTGAAATGATGTAAATAATTATTATAAAAATAAAAATAAATAAATAATCGTTTATTTACCGTCTTATAAAAAAAAATATGTATATAAAATAAATGTAACAGAATTAAAAAGAAAAAAAAACAGAGTTTAAATACCTCGGCCACGTGGTTGCTGAGGATTTGAGAGATAATGGCGATATTGATAGGGAAAGGAGAGCGTTGGCAGTCCGCTGTAATATACTAGCTCGCAGGTTTGCGCGCTGCAGTGTGGAGGTAAAGGTTACCCTTTTTAAAGCCTTCTGTCAAACGCTGTACACGTGTAGCTTGTGGGTGAGATATACGCAGTGGGCTTTCAACGCTCTCCGAGTACAGTATAATGACGCCTTCAGGATTTTGTTGGGGCTCCCGCGCTATTGCAGTGCATCAGCGATGTTTGCGCATGCGCACATGGACGGCTTCCACACGGTGGTGCGGCGCCGCATCGCCTCGCTTCTGCACAGGGTGCGAAGGAGCGCCAACACCATCTTGAGGGTCATCAGTGATAAGCCAGATTGTCCTATTCTGAGACATTGGGTACAGGTGCACGCGCAAGTGCCTGGTGTCCCAGATAGAGAATACCTAAGTTAAATTCACCGATCTATTATTTATATTGTATTTATTGTTGTTGACATTTTGTATTCCAAATTGAGTAGACAAATTTTTGACATTGTATAAGTTGCTTGGATTCTTAATTATTATTATTTTGACATGCCATATTCTAAGTTATCAAAATTATTATTACTTTTATATTGTAAATTATTATTATTATGACATTTTGTACTGTGAGTTACTGCTGACATTTTATATTGGTTGAGTGATTTAATTTTAAATTTTGACATGATAATTTTAGTAATATATTGGATTTACTAATGTAGTTTGTAAGTCAGGAATTTTTTACTAACACTAATATGGACATTGTCTGAAAAAATTGTTTTTTTTTTGTTTTTTTTTTTTTAATTTGTGGATCCCGTCTAAACACGAGTTGCTGTAAATGAAGTGATAGGCTCTGTTCGTTATTGCTGCATCTGGCATGGTCAAGTAGTTAGAATATACTACTGCACTAAATCATATGTCAGTGCATTCTTTTAACCCCAAAAACAGTCCCCGTGTAATGAACTTATGAGTTTGACGTTTGCATCCGCGTGTGCATCTTTAGTCTGTCTGTTGTCTCTGTGGTGTCGTCAATTTTGATGCGTATTTTTATATTTGAAAGCCAATTTAATTTAGATATTCTCCAGCTTTGTTTCTTCAAAATTGTTTTATATTACTTTATTGTACATTAAAGGAGATTGTTTTAGTTGCTTAGGATATAAATATTTGAATGTACATAAACAATGTCGGGGTTTTCTACGTCTCTTGGTTAGTATCGGATAGTTTGTAAAATTTAACTTCAAAAACTAAATATTTTAATCAGAATTTTTACATAAATTGTCTTTCTTTAATAGACTTCTAAAAGGGTCACTATTTACAATCGAACTAAATATAATATTATCATTGTAAATACAATAATACATAATAATGTGTACAGGGTAGGAACGAAATTTAGTATGTAGAAGTAACGATCAAATTGAACGTTTCTCAGGTTGGACATTATTCAGACTGTATTATTTTTAAATGGACGTTTTTCGGGTTTGTTGTTCATCACGTAAGGCATTGTTTTAGGTTAGACATTTTTTTCCGGTTGGAGATTTTCCAGATTAGACACTACTATCGTAAAGATGCATTGGCTAATAATTATCCATTGTTCAGCAATAGTCTTGTATATAGAGAGAACCGCTTGTTAAATAATAAAGGTTTTAATTAATTAATAATATTTTATTACATTACCTCTGTTACCCCTCTCTCTCTCTCTCACTTACTCTTACTCTACTTAATACACACAACATTTTTTAACAATATACGCAATAAATAAAGAAAATAAAATAAAATAAAAAATACGTTTTTACTCATAGGCCACTTCTGCAGGTACTACATTTCAGATGTCATGGACGACAGAGCCACTTTCCATCAAGTCATCATCAACGGATATAGGTACCTATATTCGCTGGCAGTACATTATGTAATACCCGTCCCAATTTTTCCAATGTGGCATTTGTCAAATATGCATATCCATGGGCGTCAACGTTAGAGTATAACTCCTTGTCCAATTCATCTAAGTCTTGTTTTAGGCGATTGTGCGCAGAGGTAGATTGTGATGTATCTTTATGAATTGAACGCCTTGGCATGTAAGGTACGGAACGACAGACTCCACGGGTTAAAGTTTGTTGAATCTTTACCGGAGCCTGAAACAAAGTATTTTGGTAAAATATTTATTAATAGGAAAGAAAAACAAAATCTTGTAATGATATTACAATATTTTTATACTGTAAGTATCTAACTAGTGAAATGACAGGCATGTGATAATTATGATGTGGCATAACAACTTGGAGCTTTGTCCTCGTTTTTGCTTTATATTAAAACTAAATTTATGAATCATAGAATTCGTCGGTGTAACAGTAACCATTTTCCATCAGAATTGACTATTATTTAGAGTAAATGGTACATACCTGAGTTAAAACGGAACCTCTGCAGTGTGAAGGCAGCCGCTGAGTCGATTTCGATGTCCAATTTACTTTTTCGATACTGGGAGTTATAGGAGACTGAAACGAATATGCACATGGATTATCAGTAAAACATCAAAACTTTGAATGATATTATATTATAGGAACGAGTTTTTTACAGCAAATCGTTTATTATAAATTCGGTTATTACGTTTCAGACATCATCCCGCAGGAACCACATTGCATTTCAGGATACATTATAGATAATGGAACTAAGGTTACTTTAATTTTACACCACCGCTTAAAGTTTCCACTCTAGTAATAGAGCCAGCAGTATGTAACGGCTTTGTTCTAATTTGTGTTTCAGGTTCAATTTAAATGTATGAATCATAGAACTAATGCGACAGTAACAACTTTCCATCAAATGAGGGTGTCAGTTGGGTTGGCTGTTATTTCGAGTAATTGATAATTACTTATTACCTGAGTTGAAACTGGACCCACGTACTGCAAAGTCGGTCGCTGAGGTAAAACTGAACCCACATAGTGCCCAGGCGACTGCTGAGGTAACACTGGACCCATATAGTGTCCAGGCGACCGCTGAGGTAACACTGGACCCATGCAGTGCCCAAAATTTGAATATTGGCCCTGAAATGATGAAAATATATGAAAACAAGATCGAACTGTTTTTAACATCATCATCGCAGTCCATAACAGTCCAGTACAGGACTTAGAGCCTCTAAGGTTCCTAATATGAGCTGTGTTAAATGTTTAACAAAAATTAAGCACCTACAAGTTATTTTATTTAAGTAAAATACGGCAATTTCATGATTTAACAGCTACTACAACAATACATAGAGCGCACTGAAAGTTTTACGCTTCAGGCCGCTCATAAATGTTTGAATTGCGAAAGGTATATTTTTTAAACGGAACTCAATCATTGATTTACAACAAAATTACATAAAAACGCGAGTCAATTGTTTTTTTTTCACAAGTAGAAGTTAGTTGCCCATATTAAATATGGAAAAGATTTTAAGGCGATGAATTTTTATGATTTTCAAAGTTCACTGTCTTCGCAAGACTGAATTGCTCGTCCTCAAAATGATTTTAAGAGCGAAGAACTCATTTTAGCACCGTAAGGCGTTAGTACGCTGAATTTGATCGTAGCCATGTTCCATTATAGCATCTCTCCATGCTATATTGGAACTGGATATATAATGGAACTTGGCTTCTACACCATCACCATACAGTAGTATAACAGCTTTCAACAATCATAGAATTCATGCGATAGTAACGATTTAACATAAAGTGGGTGTCTGTTTGTTTGATGTATATTTCGAGTAATTTATAATAAATTATTACCTGAGTTGAAACTGGACCCATGTCGTGCAAACACGGCTGCTCAGTTAAACCTGTACCCACATAGTGTCCAGGCGATTGCTGTGGTAAAGCAGGACCCATATAGTATCCAGGCGACTGCTGTGGTAAAGCTGGACCCAGAAGGTGCCCCGATGACCACTGCGATGAAACTGGGCCCATACAATGTCCAGGCGTCGGCTGAGGTAACACTGGACCCATAAAGTGCCCAGGCGACGGTTGAGAATTTGGACAATATGTGCCCTGAAATAATGAAAATATATAAAAACAATTTGTAACTGTTCTTAACATCAACATCATAGCCCATAACAGTCCACTGCAGGACTTAGGGCTCTTAGGGTTCTTAACATGACCTGTGTTAAATGTAGAACAGAAATTAAGCTCCCATAAGTTATTTACTGATAAAGCAGCTATTACATCAATTCAGAGCACACTAAAAGATCTGCGCTCCTGGCTACTCATAAATATTTGTATTTCAAATGTTATATTTCTTAAAATATAGGAATTTAAATCATTGATTTATAACGAATTGGCGGGAAATCGCGTGTCAAATGTTTTTTATTACAAGTTGAAATTCGTTGTAGAAAGAAAGCAACAGTACGGGTACGGGTGTTCGAAGGCGACAGCAAACCAACAAAATGTAGTGAAATTGAGTGAGAGACATGAATATTCAAGTAAGTACAAACTTGATTTTGAATATTTTTCAAAAACGCTGACTCTGCATTAGCCGGGGTGAACGCTAGGATGATGATTATGATAACATAAATATTAAAGTCGGTAACCTAATATGTTAGTAAAATACAAATAAAATAAATGCTCTACATACCTGATTTTGAACAACAACGGGATTTGACAGCCACCGTCCACGTTCGGTATTGAAGCTGAGTCGGGTATTATTGCACGGATTCATTTTAATATTAATAATTTTTCTTAGCAAACTAGAGGTCTGAATTGGACAAGCGTACGTTGCAGAATGCAATTGCTAAATTTGAGACTTTCATTTATACTTATATAGGTAACTGCCCCTAATCCTCAATCCTTTATTCAGATTTTTTACCTGCGCGTGGTGCCTCTTGCGCTTTAGTTATCTCTGACATATACTGATAAGCATTTGTACCTAATGACTGGCTAGGGCCTCAGGCCCGTTGTTACCGACCACTGGGTGTAACTATGCCAAAAAAGTTTGTGGCAATTTCGCAGCGCACAAATAAATAGTGACGAGCCAATTTGTAACAACGCAATTATTTGGTTTAAGGTGCGTACAAAAAAGTACTTAAATAATATGAAAATTAGTCTATTTATGGGGCTACGCCTGTGGAATAATCTTTAAGTTTACTAATAACACATGATCTTAGTATTATGAAATATATTGATCCAACCAATTTATAAATTTATATCTAATCGAGGGACATGTCTGTCCATTTTCCAGCCATTATACAGGTTCTAAATGTGTTTTCAATATTATGACTAAAACTTTTTTTTATTGCCTAGGTCGGGCGGTCGGTCCAACTGATGGAAAGCGGCGACCATCGTCCAGGACATCGGTGACGGCCTTTGTGGTACTTCGGGAGGGACTTCATTTCTTACACATGCGCTGTAAAAAGACTCGCAATGCCCGTACGTTAGTTGAATGCCAGGCATGCAGGTGGTGTGGATGAAAGGTGCTAACGCGGCGAAATGCTTCGTGCGCACCGCAGTCATATTTAATACACATGTAAGAAAATCCCAACATCGAATAACAAAATCAAATTTCAAATTAAAGATTGAAGCGGAAAAGATCAAATTTCCGATGTTCAGTGGATAGTTAGTACAATGCTATATTAAATGTTAGAAATTGAGAGCATTGTTTGTAAAATTGATAGTGGTAGTTCAAGTGGGAGACAGATCTGATCTTACATATTCTGAATTTAAAAATATGTATAATTATTTTATTATTCAAGTTTGGCTAAAATAATGGAAATTCTATTGTTTATTATAAGTTTTCAAATTAATTTCACATTATTATATCCCAATATTAATATCTAAGATTGAACTCAAAATTACCCATAATGTGTAAAATCCCCAAACGTCTTCCATTCATGGGCGTTGTATAGGACAACCAATATTATAAAGACAGACGTGGAGATCCAACGGCAACGGCAAAAACTCTCCTCTGATGTGGTGGAGGCTCCACTCCAACTGTCAACTGATATTAATGTTTATTACTGTTTTAAATCTTTCATAGTATTGTTTGACTAGGGCTTGCAAGATGAAAATTCGAATATTTGAATATAAGCCTCATTTAAATATTTGAATAGTAATTTAAGTAATATTCGAATATCTTTAAACAATCAGAATTCACGTGCTCGTGTCTTAATTTTGTGGTATTTCATCAAACGGATCGTGTAAACGCACCCACCGAATGCTCGGTGACTCGTGTCTGAGTATTCTGGTATGCGAAACGCATTCTGTCTGATGTAATGTTTTAGTTTAAATACAATTTTATATTAATTAGTATCACTTTTCTCATGATATAAAATTATTTCCATTTTATTGTTAATTCAAAAATCGTTTAGCATCCTAATCTCATAAATACCTAATCTTAGGATCTCACTAACCTAATGCTACCTCCTTACTCTCACAAGGGCATCGCGAGGCGTCTTCGAGCTTGCTTTGGTACAGGTACTTTATATTTTACTGTGTTCGGGACTACACGGGAGGGAATCGCGAGGCAAGGAGACCGAGTTAAGGTTAATATTTAAAGTTACCTTTGATTTTTGTCTGTGTTAGTAAATGTTTTTAAAGGTGCGGAAAATCGCTTTCTATAGCTTAATGATATAAAATAATGCAGTTAAATCGAAAAAGTTATATTCGCCGGTAGGCGGCGTCGTTTTGTTTTTGTAATTTTTATTTTTCATTGCTTTGTTTTATATTGTTAACATGTAGAAATCCAATTCACGCTCATTTGGATACATGTACTAACGGTAAGTTGCACAAACTGACATTAAAAAAGTAGTTAATACCCTGATTCCAGATTTCACAATATTTCGAATAATATTTCAATATCACTAACAAAAATATCGAATACTTAAATTATCGAATATTTGCAAGCATACTTAGGTGACACATAACAGAAATGATTAAAGTACATTGGTTGGTTTGTAAGTTTTTGGCAAACGGCTTGTATATGTATATATCCTATCGTCTTAACTTTTGTATCGTTTAAAGGCAAATTTGATTACCAACTCTTTGACCAAAAATCCTTAGCCGGCGACTATTAGTTATTTTTTATCGATTATTAAAAATAGCATGTCTGACTCATACAAATCCCAACTATTTAGGTAATATGGGAAGCATTTCGTGGCAAGAATTAGATTATATACATGGGTCAACGTGTAAAATATCACTTGAAAATTTAATAAGCGCATTTAGTGAATTGCCCCTATCACATGCTATTGTCATTAAATGATTTTAAAGTTTTAACGTGATCAGGGCGACCAATATAATAATTATTAACACACAATACATCTTACAATGAAATGCTTGCCGGGTTACCTCCGTCGTAAGGGTTGAAATGCAGCAGACATGATATTTTTTAAAATCGATGAAAAATTACTAAAAGTTGCTGGCTAGTGATTTTTGGACAAAGAGTTTATAAAAAAAGGATGCTGTCTAGCGGTTCATAAAATATGTTCACTAAAATCCAGCCGCTACAAAGTAAATGAAAATTTGAAGAATGTAAAATACGGAACTCGTATCAGTTGAAAAAAGAAATCTAAGTCTACCCAATTTCTCACAAGAATTTTTTGAAAACGATTTTTTTAACAAAACTGCAACACTCATGCAAACACTGGAACAAGCCGTAGAGTAAATGACGAAAGAATCATCCTTTTACGCCCTATGTAAGGAGTTTCTTTCGTCATAGCCAAGAGACACCAATGAGGAAATAAAAAAACTTCTTTTAAGAGAAGATGTCTATGTTCAATAATGCGTGTAATGCGCCCTCATTGAAAAAACGACGGATGTGCCCAAAAAAAAACTGGCTTAGGAACTAGATTTTCCTAGCATTAGTAAATGGCTATCTTGGCGTTAATGTCTCGGATGAGTTCTCGCACGTGAGGGCCCTGGGTCTGTCATGACCATGATCCAGGATTTGGCAGATCAAGTAGTTACAGTGGAGCAACTGCCACCTGGCTTCCGTAACCTTGTTATCAGGGGAACGAAAAGATTGGTTGGGTTGTAGTCATGGTTACGCATTTAGTCACCGTAACATGCAGGTTTCATCACGATGTTTTCTCTGACCGTAAGGTTAGTGTTAAACTAATGTACAGTCGAGGATACTGGATGCTTATTAGTTTAGGTGTCTTCTTAATTTGTTCGCATAGTGATATTAATGATTAACCATAAGTCGGTAAATAGTAACACGGCCAATTTCAAACTTATGTCAACTGGCTAAACATTCAGTTTCGTCGACTGTACATAGCTCAGAAAAGAGTCATTGGCGGCGTTGAGGTTTAAACCCGGTATGGAGGAGTACGAATCGGACCCCTTAACCATAAGGCCGCCGACGCGTAACATAATGTGGTGAATTAGTTCGCTTATGGCCTCACCGCCGGTCACATCGCCGGTCCTCCTTTCGGAGTAAGGAGTTTCTTACGTCATTGGTGGCCATGGACTTATCATGTTTAACAGGACCGAAAACTCTTCAAAATTACAATTGCGAAAAGCAACCTTATGTTAATACACTATTCTCTATTTTGCGTTGTCATGGGTAAAGAGGCTAACCCGAGCCGAGAGGGATAGGGAGAACAGAGGCCGAGTGTCCCGCTTTTGTGCTTGCTAGACTTAAAAGATGACGTCATTGAAAGTTTGTGCCCTAATAACTCAATGACATCTTGCCCTTCTTGCATCTTTGCTTTGTAAAATTATACTTTTTTCATCCCTGTACTTATTTATTATGCAATAAAAAATTTGAATATAGACTTTAAAAACCATTTATTAAACCATGAGACCATACTTTTTATTTCTACAGGTAACCCTATGAATTTGTAATGGATGCGTGACAGCTTGATTCCGTAGAGGTATTAGTTTGTCATCTCTATAAAAATATAGAGATGACAAACTAATAATAATATCATGCATGAACGAGATCACAACATACAAAATATACTTGGAACGCAAAGGACAAATACATTTATTTTTGTACTTGTCCTAATATCAGTTTTGTTTGTTTTGTTTGTTCACTTTTGGCCATCGGGTCAGATAAGTTTTTGTATCCATACTATTTTTTAGGGTGTATTCATAATTTCATACATGTTTTCATGCCTGTGTGTTATATGGATAACACAGGTTTGAGTATTGAAAAACCTTCAAGTTTGCAGTGTTATACTGCTTTACAGTTAGGAAACAATGGAAATCCTACTTTTCAGTCACAGCGACGGAAATAATTTTTTTATTATGAACCATTGCTATGGAAAACAAAATAACAAAATTTAAAACCTAATCTTACTTTCTATCGTCAAAATGAAAATAACAGTAAGAAATTTATGTTGACACTTGCGTAGACCGTTCGCTTTGGTTACGAGAGGTGGAGACCGTTCGTGTCGTGCCAATGATCGTGCGAACGACTCAAAAATTCTGATTTTGTGATTGCGAACGCTTTTTGTTAGAACGCGAGCGCTCGCGTGGAATCGAACGATTCAAAAATAGCGCCCTAGGAGCATTTAATTTGTACTTATATACTCTACGCATGGCCATATGGTATCCGGCAGAGTAGAATAGCGCCAACCCTTTACACTCGTGGATGTCGAATAAAGCGATTATATTTTAGAGACAAAATATATAGAGTCTCCGTAGGCTGGAAAATGGGTAGTAGCCTTTTCCATTGTTATATTAATAAAATTGCAATCTCCTACTCGCCTGCCAAGCGTAGAGATTGTGGCAATGACTTCTCCTTCGTGGCAAAGGCCCTAAGTCCTGCAGTGGACGATGATACTCTAAGCAATCCTTTGTTTAAAACTTTTACCTGCTAGCTATGCTAAGACAATTAAATCTAACATTTCAGTTATCCCAATGTGAACTGATAAGTTTATTGTAGTGGCTGGGTACACCATTGTTATTCGGTTATCTACCACCGGATGGATTTTAAACTATGCTTTTGAACAGAACCTTCTAGAATCTATATTATGCATAAATTTCGCAGGACTTCAACTTCAAACCGATTTCAATTACTGTATTTTGTAACATTTAAGTGAGACGCGCTCGCCCATTTAAAAAGAGAAAACGTTTTCGCACCTCTAAATAGTACGTAGGTACCTATCCAATTTCAATATATTTTAGTAAACTTTTTCATGACAAAACAAAAGGGTAGGCTTCCTGTTATCAAAATTTGCGATATATTGAAACTAATAGGCACCTGAGAAACCGTAGTTTGTCCATTATTAGAAGTAAATAAACAAAAGTAATTAAAGAAAAGCGATACCCACAAACCTAGATTAGAATGTGCAGATTCGATGTTAGATAAGATTTAGTTGGTGTAAAACTATTTCTGCCATAAAGGATAATTTGGCAGCTTGATATCAATTGTGACTAAATAGATTATTGTTTTTTCCCCCGATTACGGCGAAGCAAAAAGGAGGATTATGATTTTTACTGGTATATATGTATGTTTATCTGAATAAATAACGATAGATCATCCGCTGGTTATTTAAAAGTCCACTCTATCGATACGTCCTCTCTACAGAATTGACCATCCTACCAAATAGGATACTCTGTGAAATTGTCTACCCTATTGCTATATTGTTATATTGTCAACTGTTCCAAATTGTTTGCCAACTGCCCAGTAAAATTTTAAATTTTAAAGTTGCATGTAGCCACCTGTAAAGTCATACCCAGAGATGATGTCACTGCCCAACCCGGGCTCTTGGAGCTGGGCCTAAGTTTAATGGGCTTAGTAAAGGTTTCACTCAAGGTCGACTCTGATCAACCTCGAGCCTATTAAACTCAAGACCAGGACTAAGTCAAAGCTTAGGTTACAATCAGTCTCGAGGTCCCCAGCGTTGACGAATGAGTGAAATTGGGAATAGGAAGATTTTCCACATATTCGTCAATTTCGATTATCAATAACATCGAAAAATTCGTTTTTACATCGGTGACAGCTGGCAAACCTAAAGCTGAAACAATTTTCGAAATTCGTTTAGAAGGTTCGGTGCTTACCCCGACTTTCTGATGTAGTGAACATTCTGTTACAGTGGTTATTCTGATACAGTGGATATACTGCTAAAGTGGACGTTTTGATACAGTGGATATCAAAACGATCGTAAAGAGTGGTCGTTTTGATACAGTAGATATTCGTATAGAGTGAACATTTAATATAGGGGACTATATGGTCGTGTGGTGTACGGCAGAGTAGAAAATTACTAACCCGTTATAGTCGTGGGTTACGTACAAGGTGACTAATGTTTTCGAGGCAAAAGATCCAGTCTTCGTAGGCTAGAAAATGGGCAACAGTGTTTTCTCTATTTGCCGTATTTAGAACGCTGCGATCTCCAACCCGACTGCCAAGCGTGGAGATTATTGCAATAACCTACCTTTTCGTAAGAAAGGCCCTAAGTCCTGCAGTGGACTGTTATGGGCTGTGGTGATGATGATATGAAAATAAAGGATTTTGACTACACAAAAAACGCATCTTCACATTACCTAAATCTAAGTGTCCACCAGGGTTGTGACATCTAAATCGTCTAACATCAAACCAGCCATAGTGTTGGACCATGACCTTGATGACCTATTCAGATAGGTCATCTAGGTCATGGTCCAACAGTACCTACATGATGACAATCCAAACAAATTACCTAATAGTTTTTTGGGGGGGACGAATGGATAACAGTAGTTATATTACAACTCAGTACATTTCAAATCTATTGGTTGACAACAGAGCATCTTCGACTCTAACTCATCTAAATGTTGAGTTAGAGTCTGTGACTATAACATTTTGTGGTTAACCAATGTGCAAATTGGTAGTTTGCAATGCTTCTTTCAAATAGTCGGTTTTGGTCTGAATTGAGCCTGGTCCTGCCGCGGCTTGCTTATTGAACATATTGTTAACTGTAAAAAGTAGAACATATTTTTGAAATAGGTGCGTTGTTAATAATAGTATATTTAAAAGCCTTCTATTCTAACTGCTTACAAATATCATGGGTAATGATAATTGCATCATTTATTTTCACAAAAGTAAACTTCTAACTCTCGTACCTAACTCAATTCAGACTGAGTTTAGAGTGTTTCCGTGTCACAGCAAATTAAAAAAGTCGCAACTGATCTTCGAGAATTGTTTCGTTATGACGAAGCTGCATTGCATTGCATTTTATTCTTCTGTAAGGCAACATGAGCAGGTTTATCGAATTTTTGAACTGCAAACTGTAAACTAAAATGCTACTGGAATTAATGTTACGTTAAAATAAATAGAGTACAGTAGGTTATGTCTGTGGTTATACTTTACGTGGCACTTGAGCACGTTGGGGTTTAGAGAGTTCGGCTGTTGAGGACACAATGCTTAATAACAAATGTTTTCAACCAGTGTGTGTCAGTGCCGAGACGTGGACATTTACATACACGGGTTTTACCAGACCCCGTCTTACCTCGCGACCCCCTTATGCCTCCCATTCCCTTACAAACACATTTCATGTAAAATTTGTTGACCAAGCCTTTTCAGCTCATAGATAACGGTTTAAATGTGAAAAAATTTACAGATCTCATGAAAAGCCAAGCTCATAACTTTACAAAGCCTAACTTTACCAGAACCTACATTTTGGTAAGAAAGTAAAGCGTTTTATAGATAGCTCTATGTAGCTCTGTCAGAGACAATGATCAACTTTTACTATCTACGACATCAGCCCAGACCGTCACGACGGTCTAGCACTGAATCCAGCCTATGTGTTCTATGAAACTACCAAGCTATACTCTGATTTTTGTCAGAGGATTGACTAACGCACTCGGTCGAAACCAATTAAGAAAACAATTTATTTCATGGTAGTTGTTACCCAAAAATTCTTCCGCGTGGGCTACGGTACATAAACAAAATATCGATTCTTTCAAAAAGTACACTTGATAAATTAAGATACTGAATTTAAATGTAAAATAGGTGATCTGATAATTCAGGTGATAGAGTGCGCTGCAAGCCACCGCTTAAGATATTCTATAGGGTAGTAGGTACCTAGGTTGACGGTAACACTATAATGTTCTAAGGCAGTTTGTTTTCCAATGATCACTTCTCTCCAATCTCTGAAAACTTTTGACCGTGAGAGTAGCTAGCAAGTTGGTCACGCATATTTTGTGCGATGCACAATTTTAGTATTTCCGATCATAGTACAGGAGACTCGAAGCGGGCGTTTATTTCATCGGCTCGCAATATCTCCGTCAATTTCTGGCAAAAATCGCCCTAAAAAGGGAACTCTGATGCCACGCACTGCTCGGAGAACTATGCAACCATGTGGTATGGGTGGAGAGAGAATTGACCCTCCAGATGTCTTGAAGCACACTGTCTGTAGCTTCTACTGCTCATGTGCGTCATAGTCCATTCATACCAAACGATAATACAGCAGTCCTGGATCACCGGAGCTTTGTCGGTGTTACGTGATACCTTACACAAAAGAGTTTCTGTACTTACTCTTAAAAACAGTATGGTTCGTTTCACTGACACGAAGTTGTATGGCAGCAATACTACAAGATTTTTTCTTGTTGCCTGGCTTCATCCAGAAGGCTGCCAATGAGAAATATTTACCCGGTACGTCTGTCTTATTGCACCAAGGAAATATATATTTTACAATTTTACTCTTTGTCCGACCGTAGATCTTGGGACTAGTTAGGAGGTTATTACTTACCATCGTGAACATTTTATCTAAATGTATTTCAGGTTTGACATTTTTCCCGGGTGGCCATTTATCAGATGGGACATTAGTATCATAAAGAGGTATTGATAAAAATTATCCTTTGGTCAGCATTGGTCTATA
Source organism: Blastobasis adustella (assembly GCA_907269095.1). Lineage (NCBI taxonomy): Eukaryota > Metazoa > Arthropoda > Insecta > Lepidoptera > Blastobasidae > Blastobasis > Blastobasis adustella. The sequence continues at coordinate 13,755,914 of OU026117.1, read as the reverse complement.
AAGGGTTAGATTCAACCGATTTTTTAAAATAAAAGATTTAATTCATTACTTAATTATCATTTATTACATAAACTATCCTACTTAATACACACAAAAGAATCTACAAGTAATGTATGTTTTGTACCTATACAAGTCTAGTAAGTTCACAGACTTACCTATGGCTGATACAAAGATACATAACACCTGATACAATGGTACAGTGATACTGGAGCATGCCGGGTAGCCGTTGAGGACATCGTTACATCTGAGTTTGAACACTGAAATGATGGAAATAATTATTATGTAGTTTAGGAACATACATTAGGTAATGTTTCTTGAAAGAACCTAATACGTTTTAAGAACCTAATTTACAATGACTCGTATAAAAAGTTGTTAACTTAATTTCTTGAAATTTATGAGTGAACCTACCTGAGTTAAAATCGAGTCCTGACAGTGCGAAGGCTGCCTCTGCTTTGAACGTCCTGGCAAAAACAGTACGGTACGGTGTATTCCACGTATCAAAGTTTTTTGAACGCGTACCGGAGCCTGAAACAAAGTATTGTGATTAAAAGTAACATTATTGAAAGGTAAGAAAAAGAAAATCTTGTAATGACATTACAATGTATTTATTCTTTATCTATCTATCTAGTGAAAGGACAGGCATGTGATAATTATTATATGGTATGACATCTTGGAGTTTTGTCCTCGTTTTTGCTCTACATGAAACCTAAATGTATGAATCATCGAATTTGTAGGTGTAACAGAAACCACTTTCCATAAGAATTGACTATTATTTCGAGTAATTGATAAATACCTCAGTTCTAACTGGACCCATGCTGTCCGAAGGCGGCCGCTGAGTCGATTTCGACGTCCAGTTTACATTTTTGATACTGAGAATTATAGGAGCCTGAAACGAATATGCACATGGATTATCAGTAAAAGATCAATACTTTCAATGACATTAAATTATAGTAACTAGTCTTTTCCCGCAATTCGTTTATTGTAAATTCGGTTATTACCTACGTTTCGGACACCATACCACGGGAACCACATTGAATTTCAGGATAAATTATATATGATGGAACTTCGATTTTACACCAGTAGTATGACAGCTTTAATATCATTTTTGTTACATAATTAACTTAAATGTATGAATCATAGTATTCATGTGACTATAAAGTGGGGGTGTCTGTTTGTTTTACTGATATTTCGATTAATTGATAATTACTTTTTGCAAAGCCGGCTGCATTGTTGAAACTGGACCCATACTGTGCCCATGCATCAGCTGAGGCATCGGATGCGACCATTGGCAATTCGGATATAAGCCCTGAAATTATAAAAATACATAAACATTTAAAAGTTAGAAAACTTTGTAGTTACTGGATTCTTCATACGCTCACCCTAGGCCAAAAATGGACTTGGGTTGATTAGTGTAAATTTTGTTGATATACACACTTGTTAAAGTACATTGTGTTCGAATCAACAAAATTTAGTGAAATTGAGTGAGAGATATGAATATTCAAGTGAGTACACACTTGATTTTGAACATTTTTCAACAACGCTGACCCTAGCCTAAGCCGGGGTAACCGCTAGGATGATGATTATGATGACATAAATATTAAAGTAGGTACCTAATATGTTATTACAATACAAATTAAATAAATGCTCTACATACCTGATTTTGAACATCAGCGAGTTTTGACCATTCACGTTCGGTACTGAAGCCGTGTCGGTTATTTTTGCATGGATTCATTTTAATATTAATAATTATTCTTAACAAACTGAGGTCTGAATTCGACAAGCGCTCTTTGCAGAATGCAATTGTTAAACCTGGAGGCTTTCATTTAAACTTATATAGGTAACTACCCCTAAGCAATCCTATTTAGATTTTTACCTGCGCGCGGTGCCTCTTGACCTTGCGCTACAGTTATCTCTGATGTATACTGATAAGCGTTTGTTCCTAGTGCTTTGTTATTATCGACCACTGGGTGGAAATTTGCCATAAAGTTTGTGGCAATTTGTCAGGGGACAAATAAATGGTGACGATTTCTTTGTAACAACGCAATCATTTGGTATAAAGTGCATACAAAAAAAGTACTTAAATAATACCAAAATTTGTCTATTTGTGAGGCTACGCCTGTAGGATATTCTTTCAGTTTACTAAAAACACATGATCTTATTATTATGAAATATATTGATTCAACCAATTTTTTAATTTAGGTATATCTAATCGAGGGACGTGTTCGTCCATTTCCCAGCCATTGCACAGGTTCTAAATCTAACCCCTTTTTTGCAATGTGTTTTCAATATTATGACCCAAACTCTTTTTATTGCTTAGGGAGGCTTACGGACGGATGGTCCATCTGATGCAAAGCGGACACCATCGTCCATGACATCTGTAACCTAAGGGGAGCCGCTGCGGTGCCGGTCTTTGCGGTACCTGTAGTCATGCCCTTTGAAGGACCCTATATTATAGTACATAGAAAAGACCTCGGGAGGGCTCATGTCTAGTATGAGCGCGGTAAAAAGGCTCGCAATGCCTGTACGCTAGTTGGATACCAGGCATGCAGAAGTGTGCATGAAAATTAAAATATCGTCGGAGGGTGCGGTGGCGGACAAGAAACGGTGACACCAAGATAAACAGTTCCTCGGTACATTGCCCGTTGTACAGACGGTAGAGAACACACAGTGAGCCACCGTCTCTCCGGAGGCTTAAGGTATCTAAACAATCTATGAGAAAGGGCTTATCGATAATACGAATAGCCTGACGTTAGATGCAATAAAGTGGAAACAATTGGTACTAGCGTACAGCATCCCATTGGTAAGAGCAGCAATCCATATGGGGTTTAACCTGTGCGTTATACAGCAAAAATGATGAACCGTTGTGACGCACTTGCTGGCTTTATTAAGAACTCTAAGCTTTTTTGAAGACAGTTTCGCTATGACCTCCAAGTGATCCTCAACTGGGCTTTATTCGATATGTCGGCGGTATGGGGATCATCCTGGACCAGTGGTACTGTAGCGTGTGTGCTCGGGCAGGCCCTAGGTTAGGACGGATCCCAAGACAGGAAGGCGTTTGGAGGCCTCATGTCTGGAGGGGCTTTAGGTTAAGTAGGCTTTCAGGTGCGGTTGCTGCTCCCATAGGGTAAGGCAGGAAGGCGTTCGGAGGCTTCATGCCTGGAGGGGCTTTAGGTTAGGTAGGCTTCCAGATAAGGTTGCTGCTCCCATAGGGCAGCCGGGGCTTTAATTAGTTAAGTAGGTTAGGTTAGGTTCGAACAGGTAGGAAGGAGGTCGGTTAGCTTGGACGGTTCGGAGCAAGCAGAACTTGGGTCTTTGGCCTGTCTCTATGAGCACACATTGCACTGGCTAGGCAGGAATTCAAATAGATTCTATTTGAATTAGACGTAAGATGTCTTATGTATTTTTATATCATTATTCATTATTGATTCTTGAGTTGACTTTCATAAATATAACTATAATAACTTCTATCTCGAGCTACGAGTATTTATTTAAACGCCCCCACGATCCCGAGTGTTACATTTTGGTGGAGGCGCCGGGTATCCACAATCGCTAATAAATATATTTTCAGAAAAACAAAGAAGAAGAAGTGAATGACAACCGTTTCATATCGAGTCATTTTTTTCCGGGGACAGGAAAAATTCTAGACACAACAACAGAGCAATAAAGGAAAACGCAGAAGCCCTCAAACGATTTAAAGGACCTAAGGAGAAGTGGCTTGAGAGAAAGGAAAGGATAATAACCGAAGTGGACACAAGCGGACACGCACCAAGACTGTCATACTGCGTATCGTTACTTTTATTATTATACTCTTAGCGAAGATGAATGAGGAAATATTTAATGGTATGAACGGAAATGTTCATTCATTTTTATCGCGAATCAAGCGATACTTTATCATCAAACGCCTAGATGAAAATGAGAAGATCGCTACGCTGCCGGCTTACCTCGGTGGTCCGGCGGCGGCGTTCATGAATGAATACGAAGAAAGGAATGAGATATTCACATTTGAAGACCTCGTCGTTGCTCTTGAAAACGAGTTCTCGCCCACCACAAATTATGTGGAACAATTTTACTCTCGCCAGCATCTACCGGGCGAGGATATCATGTCTTTTTTTTACAATCTCTCCGAAATAGCCGCCAAAGCGAAAATTGATGATGATAAAATATTCGTCAATAATTTTTTAAAGAAAATCCGCGGTCCCTTCGCACACAAAATTAATTCTTCCTTGATCACATCCAAGGAACAATTAAAGGCCTTAATACGGCAATTGATTATGGTATATGACAAACCAACAGAACTGAATCCTACTGTGAGCTTTTCAAGCCTTCCCTATACCATGGATGCCCATCACAGTGTACCGGTCCATTCCCCCGGTCCAGTTCAGGGGTCACCAGCCTTCCAAACCCCACCGAATGTGTTTAGCGGCACACCTCAAAGGCCGAGGGTACCAAGATACCCACTAAGACCTTATACGCGCCAACAGCAGCTGCCTCAGCAGCAGCCACAACAGCAGGGATACTTTGCGCGGGTACAGCCGTATAGCCGTCAGCAAGAGCAACCCCAGCAGCGACAGGAGCAGCAAGAATACTTGGCACAACATCATGTAAGAGGTGCATTCGCCGAGGAGAACGCACCCATGATGTCGCAGTCATTTTCGAATGATTTTAATACGGTCAGACCATATATTTTGTGTAGATTTGGAAGTAGCCAGGATATTCCTGCGTTAGTCGATACAGGAGCATCTATTTCTTGTGTGTCAAAAAGTGTTGTTGATAGAATCGGTTTAAATATGATGAATTAACATTTTGGGCAAATGTAGCGAAATAGTTGAGATAGATAATAGGGAGTATGTATTACCTCTGGTGGTAGTAGAACACCTAGGGTGTGAGGTCATCATCGGCCAAGATTTTTTATATCGCCATATGGCAAGTATAGATTTTTCTCAAAAGTGCGTGACGTTGGGAAAGAACCATCACGTAAACTTTGTATTGAGTAGAAATTTATGTAATGATAATGGGAATTTATATCAGGGTTCTCTAGATTCGTTAGGGCACCAGGAGCAATTTGATTATATTTATTGTGCGTCCTTAAACGAAAGGGACGTATCTCCAACGTTAATAAATACCGTTATTTCTCCACAGTTTCCAGAGGACAAACAATTGTCCTGTTTGAGCGATAATTTGCCTTGTCAGGAACGAGAGGAGTCAGGGATCGCGTCAAATCAACTTGTACAAATATTAGCGTTTGATAGTAGTCGGTCGAGCATTGTGACTACGGACGAGAAAACGGGTGATGATGTCCCTATTCGTAGTTCCCCGTGTCGTGTTTCGCAGGTGCAAAGCGAGAGACTGGACACCCAGGCGGCGGAGACATTGGAGTTAGACGTAGTTAGGTTATTGAATATAGAACGGGATTTAGATTTGGTCCATTGTGCAGGTCGTGATAATGTCGTCGCTGATTGTTTTAGTAAAAATCCTTTAGCGGAAGATAATCCAGCTTCGGTGATGGAATCTGTACCTCCGGACGGGTATGAATTGTCCATCGTATCTAAGAGGGGTGAAAATCAATCTCGTAATAAGGTTTGTGCTAGGCGTACAGGTGAAGTTCGTACTAGACGTGCAGATAAAGTTTCTGCTAAGCGTGCAGGCACGGCTCACGAAAACTCGAATAACATAGATAAAGGTTATTACATACGAGATAATCTCTGGTATAAACGGGCGCGTAATAGAGTCAGGTCACCTGATGGGTGCACTGTATTCCCTTTGATAGTTTTCGCCCACAATAGTAGTGTGAAGGTTTCCCCGTATATGAGAATTTTCGGTTTGGATTTTCGGATTTTTCGTAGGGAACAATTTCATAACACTCACCATTTTCGTGGTAGGTTAATAAGTAATGCTTCTGGACAGCAGGTAAACACGAATTGGAATAACGCTGAATACTGATGGTCTAAGAATTTGATTTTCAAAGTCTATACAAGATCAGATATTTTTGTGCCTATCTTTTGGGATGAATTTCATCACTTTTGGTCAAGAACTTCAAAAGTTCATCGTTTGAGGTAGAGTAGATTGGTTGGAACGGTTAGACGTTATTATATGCGGATATTTTTTTAGTTTGATGTTGGTCATCATCAGATTGGAGCCAGATGTTATAATTTCTGGTAAGGATTTCCTATGGTCCTCAGTGCGGGATCCACTTAGGTGGTCTGGATGATATTTCACTTATGAAAAGGATCAGCCTGTAGGGATATCCCTGTTATGGATGAATTATAGACGGTCCATATATTAATGAAAAGATTTATTTGAATTGGTCTCAATGATATTTAATTGAATATGGTGCATGTTTCTTTCCCTACCTTTTATTTAATAAGTTTTAATATCATATGTATTGTGTTTTCCATATGGCGATTACTTCACAATGTCCGAGTTGGTGTGCGGGCCACTTCTGTATTGAGTGGTGCGCTACACCGATCGTAAATGAGAGCCACTTGCGAGGTGTTCCGAATAGGACATCTCTTCGCTGGTGCTGCACCAGCTGTATTGTAATTCGGCTGAAAGAAAATCAGCAAGTTTACTGCAAGCCATATCACTTATGTAAGAGAATGATTTATAAATATTTAAGGTTCAAAATGAAAGATTTTATAATCTTTATGAATAATAGGGGAAGTTCTTAAGATTTGTCGAATTGTTTCTTCATGTTAGGAAGAAAGGGGATATTTTGTATTCATCTATTTGGGTGCAAGGGTGATCCAACCGGTTCATCTGTTCACGAGCGCTTGTACGCAATAATTTGCACTCTGAATATGCCGACTTTGGGGCGTTCGATTATTTAGGTAGATGAAATGAGGGAGTATTGATGGTCGAAGGTGGCCTTCAAGGCAGCAGCCATTTTTCCCATAATGGATATGGCGTGACATGTGTTGTGTCACAGCTGCTATATGGGCAGCGAGACCAGAAATAAGGGTTGAATAGAAGCATAGAGTTGGCATATGAACTTAAGAGGCATCTTGGTGGTACGCTATTTTTGGGTTGACCATAGGGTCACAATATCTCTTTGTTGATCATGGGATCACAGATCCAGTCAGGGATCAATAAATAATTTAGGGAGGTTGTCAATGTCTGGTTCAACCGCAGTCCAATTAACCTTTTGGCTTATCTATATGACAGGTCGGTTCACAGACACGGTCGTGAACCAACCAGTTTCTGAAATGGATGTCTAATATTAAATTAGCATGGGTTTCGTGTATTAACCTGACATTGATATAATATGTTATTGTATGGTAAGAATTGAATGGTTTGATATGGGAATGTGTTTTGTTTTGCAAATTGTAGGAAGTCGTAACATATAGTTTTGCAGCAATCAAGTTTTTTTTCTATGACTATAACTTGCTGATTTTCGTTATGTTTGCATGGCTCATACATATTGTTGTATTATTTCTTTTCATAGATTTAGTATTAAGGTAGTTACAGATAAGTTATCATTAAGGATCGAAGGAATGCCATATTGTTTGTTTAATTGGTAATGGACAAGTCAACCGTAGTATGAAGATAGACTATGGTTATTGTGACAATATAAGATTAATGTTAAAGTATTTCTCTTTGAAAATATGGCAATTCTGCGGTGGAGAACATTGTTCTTTGTACGTGTATAAGGTTAAGACTTTGTAATGTTAAAGAATTATTTCAATTTTACTTTGAAGAAGTAAATATGTCAAGTAAAGCTTTGCAATAGGGTTCTGTAGGCCTTGTGCAGATTGGCATGGTTTTTTACGGGGTTTTGCCCAGCCTTGTTTTTGGGAGCTGGCTCCCAAAAACAAAATCCGTAGCAGGGTTCTTCTGCACAATGCCGGCGTTTATATTTCCCCGTTTAGGTAGAATAATTTAAGACTAGTATGTAGTTATTAATCCAAGGTTAGGATTTAATCATTGTATTCAAGGGGATTAGGAATATAGATAGAGGTTCTTTTAAGAAATTACTAGGTAATTTGTTTATTTGGGGCGTGAGTAGATGTAGCGTGTGTGCTCGGGCAGGCCCTAGGTTAGGACGGATCCCAAGACAGGAAGGCGTTTGGAGGCCTCATGTCTGGAGGGGCTTTAGGTTAAGTAGGCTTTCAGGTGCGGTTGCTGCTCCCATAGGGTAAGGCAGGAAGGCGTTCGGAGGCTTCATGCCTGGAGGGGCTTTAGGTTAGGTAGGCTTCCAGATAAGGTTGCTGCTCCCATAGGGCAGCCGGGGCTTTAATTAGTTAAGTAGGTTAGGTTCGAACAGGTAGGAAGGAGGTCGGTTAGCTTGGACGGTTCGGAGCAAGCAGAACTTGGGTCTTTGGCCTGTCTCTATGAGCACACATCGCACTGGCTAGGCAGGAATTCAAATAGATTCTATTTGAATTAGACGTAAGATGTCTTATGTATTTTTATATCATTATTCATTATTGATTCTTGAGTTGACTTTCATAAATATAACTATAATAACTTCTATCTCGAGCTACGAGTATTTATTTAAACGCCCCCACGATCCCGAAGAGTTATACTTAATCCGGGACGTCTGGATTTCAAATAAAAATGTTATTCTGCTCTTGTGCGCGAGGGATATTTGCACGACCTGTGTAATAGGCGTCACTACCATAGTAATGAATAAACTACAGACTGTTTATAGCCAATAAATCATTATAGACAAATTCATAGAGTTTGACTTGATAAAACGATTTTCTTAATTACTGTGTTGACGACGAAACTGTCTGAATATTTGTTTTGTCCCTCACAAAATGTCACATTATAGATTCTAGTGTTACATTTGAGTAACTCTTCACTAAGACTTAGTTATAGTGAAACCGAAATCGTCATGCAGTGCCTTAGTTGAATAGTTGCATAACGCTTTACATTATTATAAATATAACATTAGTTTAATTATAATTATAGAGCCATACTACTTACCTACAGAATGGTCTAATTCGTAGATTATTCTTTAAAAAATGTTAAAACTGCTTCGATACTGTAGGTATTGTTTACATACAACAAGCCGTTTTGAAAGAAGGAATGGAAAGGAATATTGTCTGTTAAAGGCTTTAACACTTACATATAGACAAAATTTACTAAACTTAAACCTTATAGTTATAAATATTTGATGACCTAACTAAATTAAAAAAGATGTAAAAAACCAGGGCCCAGCGGTAAGGTGCCCATCATGGCGGCGGCATTCCCGCGCTGGATGGCGATACTTATCCGCTGCGCGAGAAAGCCGCCGGCACGTGGGTCACCCGTCGCTTCCCTGAGCCGCTTACTAAGCTCCCTGAAGAGCGAGTGTGCGCCCGGACCCCACGGACCCAGTGTCTCGACACCAAATGCGACAAAGTCGTATTGGGCGCCGAGACAGCTGTACTTGCCCACCTTCGAGCGCTCACGCATCTCAGCCGCCGCGCCAGCCCGTTTGGCGGTTGCCGGAAGATAGGTCGCAGCTAGTGTGTCGGCGCACGTGGCGTCCCACACCAGCGGGCGACCCATCCTCCACGGTATCATAGACATCCCGTCAGGTCTCTTGCCATCGTCCCGTGCAATGTGTTGAGGTTCCAGGATTGCGGGGACGTTGGCGCTGACGAGAGACCGTCGCAGGATGTCATTGATCGCGGCGTGACGGGAGAGGCGGCCAACGCTCGAAGAACAGGCAAGCCCATGGTGACCGAGGCGGTCAACACTCGCTCCACAGGAAGCACAACTATGGTCGATACAAACCTCGGCTCCCAGCCGGAGACCGATGGCGAGACGGAGAGTGGTCGGGTCGATGAAAGTGCCGGTGTTGGGGGATGGGTAGACGTTGAGCCAGTGCCCGGATTCCCGTCTGGCAACTGCTTCCAGCCTGGCGCGGTCTTTTAAAGATGATGAGTTATTTATGAGAGTGTCTAATACGACTTGAGATGAAATGTTATCCCAGGCCTTTTGAATTTTGGGTGTGGGAGGAAAATTTGGGCTCGGTCCAGCTAGCCAGGCAGTTTCAGCCTCCGCCAAGCACGCGACCTCACAGTTTGTAGCCACGGGGGCTTTAAGAATATTTCCTGTGAGGTCAGAAGAGCTATGGATAGAGGACAGAAAAGCCGGCAATACTACACTAGAGATTTTACGGGTTCCCAGGCCACCATACCTAATTGGCAGGGAGGCCTGGGTCCATGCCTGCTCGCTTAGTCTGATGTTTGTGATTGATTCAATTTGGAATTTTATTACATTATCTAAAACTTGTAAATATAGATAAAATCGTAATGATATTGTGGCTACTCTTAGAATGAATCTTTTTTAAATTTTCTTTTCACAAAATGGTTTTTCTTTATATTCCAAACCTATTCTTATTCTCATTCTTTATTGTACACAAAATAATAAATATAAATTAACAGAAGGTAACTTAAATACAAAGGCGAGCTTAACTCAACAGTTGAGTTTTCTACCAGCAAACCTTGGAGTCAAAGAAACCGTAAGTCAGCATTTAGGCATAGGAAGTGCACACAAGTAAACTAAATACTATTATTAATAATACACAAATACTATAAATAATAATGAATACAATAAATATATACGTACTATAACTGTATATTAGAAAGAGAAAGATAATGCTCTTTTAATTTCCTTTTAAAAGGACTAGCACGGATGTTAGGAGGTATGGAGTTCCACCCTACCTACCTACTTGTTTATTCATACCTAATTTCTTACCTAATTTCCGAGTGCCAAATATCTGTAGGCGTTCAAAGAGAAGCAAAAAGCTATCAAAATTCGATCGACGGTCTGCTTGCATCAATTGAAAATCCCAATAGTTTACAGCCCAAAAATATAGTTAAATCTAATGTGCGAATTTAAATTAAGTATTAAGAAGATATATTACGGTGGCATAGCATTTAATCTAAACTTAGGGTAGAAATCTAAATGAAAAAAGGGCAAATTAGATTATTCAGGATTAGGATTATTATAATTAAATAATATTAGACAGCTTCACGCATTTTAAACAACACTTAAGATCTTATTAGATAAATTATTTATATTTAACCAAACAAAGTTGCAATTAAATATGACAATATTTTCTAAACATAATAAAACATAGCAAAATATATAACCGACAGCGGCAATAACGTATGAGAATTTACTTAAATAAATCGATTACTAATCAGCAACAAGCACCATATTAATATGTATATATATTTTTTATGTTATAAAAGGCAAGCATTTGACCGTCATCTCACCTGTTGGTAAGTGACGATGCGGTCGAAGATGGAGCATGCCCGTCTTGGAACAGCCTATTCACTCCAGCCTTGAAGGCATCCAGATTATATTGATCAGGAAACACGCTCGCAGGCAACGCGTTCCACTCCTTAGCCGTACGCATTATAAAGGTCGAGCCAAAGCGGCTCGTGCGGATAGCTGGAATATCCACGACATAAGGATGAAGCGCTCGCCCGGATCGTGTCTCCCGATGGCGGAAAGGCGCCGGCGGAATGAGGTCGTCCAGCTGCTTCGCACACTCTCCGAAATGTAACCTGTAGAAGACCGACAGACGCGCAACCCTACGCCGATGTTCAAGGCTCTGCAGCCTAGCCTCAACCAACTGCGGGTCACAAATTATCTTCTTTGCACGTTTTTCAACCGAATCCAAAGCCGCTAGTTGATATTTGGCTGATCCATCCCAGGGGTGGCAGCAGTACTCCATGCAGGATCGGACTTGTGCTTGATATAACTGAAGCAACTATTTTGATGTAAAGTACCGCCTAACCTTCGAGAGGACACCAAGCTTTTTTGCTGCAGTCTTAGCCTTGGATTCGATGTAATATAATGCAACTTTATGCCTAATTCTGTACCTGACCAGCAGCAAAAGTTCCACCCAGTCACTCGACTGGACTTATACGCTATCGTAATGTCATTTCTATTCTCACGTCCGGTCTCCTGAATTTACTGATAATCAGCTTAAGTGTTAATTTGCGCATTCAGGCAACTGTCATGTTCTGGTCAGGTTAGTCGCTTCAAAGTAATTATCCGATCGGCCAAATCCTGGATCATGGTCAAGGCGGACCCCGGGCCATCGTGTGCTTGAGCATTAACGCCAAGGTGATTTTGTATTATTTTAGAAATTTTAAAACTACTTTGAGATCTGAACGTAACATGCGTGTACTTTTCACGTTCGCATTTACTTTGCACTTATTCACCCTAAGCAACCTTTTGATAACTCTTTTACCTGCTAGCTATGCCCTTTTTCAACTTTACAATTAAATTTAGCATTTCAGTTAACCCAATGAGGATAGATAAGCGTATTGTAGTGGCTGGCACTATTGTTATTCTGTTCTACCACCGTGTGGGCTTTGAGCAATGTTTTCAAACATAACTTTCTAGAATCAATATTATGTGGCGATTTCGGAGGACTTCAACTACCAATAAACTTGAATTACTGTACTTTGTGGCATTTAAGAGAGAAAGTAGGTACCTATAGCACGCACTCGCCCGTACAAATAGAGAAAACATTTTCGCACCACTACCTATATAGTACTTATCTCATCTCAATATTTTGAGGAAGTATTTTCTGAATATATTTATACAAAAAATTACCTATATTTCCTTTTTTCAAAATTGCAATAGAATGAAACTAATAGGCACCTAAGAACCCTTACTTTGTCCATTAATACCTTCTTAAAGTAAATCGTTTGTATTATAAAAACAAAGATGTTTAAAAAAATCGATGACTACTTATAAACCTAGGTTAGAATATGCTGAATCGATTTACCTACACTAAAAGAAAAATCTGCCCAACAAGATAATTTGGTAGCTCGATATTGATATCTATCTGTTTCTAAAATATAGGAGAAGTTATACTTGTTAGTTTTCAAGTAAAATATAGATTAATCAGTTGATTATTATTATTTTATGTGTGCAATGCGTTCCAATTAAAGGATACTTAGATTTATCAGTGATGTGTAAAAGTTCAAAAAGTACAAATGACGGGTTGTATAAAATTTTGTCAGCTAAAAGTAATTACTCGGATGGGCATTTTATTTGCGAATTAAAGGTAGAAAATGTGCACTTTGAAGTTGATACGGGAAGCAAAATATCGGCTATATCGAAAGAGTTTTGTGATAACTATTTATCTCAGTTGCCAATTGTAAAGGATACCGGGGAAGCCATCGTACCTCTCGGCCGCATTACGGTGCGAGTAAGGGCGAGGCCCCATTAGTGCGTTGCGTCGCGTCGTCGCAACGGATAAACGCATAGTATGCCACACCTGCGTTGCGTTGACGCTGCGACAACGCAACGCAAGAGTGTATGCACGCCGGCGCAGCTGCGTCTCAGTTCAGCCTTCACAATGGATAGGCACAAACGTGTTCTTTTGTTGCTTTTATTACGCCATCGCCGAAATAAACGTAGAAACCATTGAAGATTCTGGATATCTCCTTTCATAGCATTAAGAAATAGTGATGGTCAGTTTTTTATGCAAGAATATGGGGAGTTGTTGTTAGATGAAAACTAATTTTTCAATTTTTTTAGAATGAGTGTCGTCAGCAAAATCTACATCGATGTCCTGTTCACTCATGGTTAGATAAAAAAATGTTGTTACGCTCGTCTAGCATCCTCCGCTAGCAGTGGAACACTATCCGTCGCGCGCAACGCACTAATGGGGCCTCGCTCTAACTAGCCAAAGCGAGACGGAAATCAGTAACGGCGGGCCGCCCCATTTAGGACGTTCGTGGTTACGTAAATTAAAACTATAATCAATAAACTTGATTATTAAATTTAATGACATTGTGAGCTTAAAGAAGAATTCCCTGATGTTTTCTGTGATGGCATAGGTACATTTAAGAGAAAAATTAAATTACATTTAAAGGATAATAGCCGGCTATTTTGCAACGCTCGACATTTGCCCCTAGCATTGCGAAAATCAGTCGAACAGGAGTTGCAACGGCTACAGGCCGAACATGTTACAGTGAAAGTCGAATCATATGGGATATGGGAAAGAAGTCCAACTGCAAGAAGAACCTTCTGTAGAGGAAAATGAAGCAGAAGTAAAGCAATATGAAGAACCTGAAACAGAAGAAAGACCAAGATATATTACAACAAAAAGTCTTGTATATACTGACAAGGTGGTCGATTACTCCCTCTCCACTTCATTTTCAACAGGCCTCAGAAGATTCCTTCTGGGCCCGGTGACTTGAATGGCAGGAAGCTGTCGATTGCCCATTTTACATTGTCCTTGGTTATTATCTTGTCAACTTGTGACCAACCTGTTTCACTCGGGTTGTGCTCCACTGCCTCGGTCGTGCATCTTGCGTTGGAAGAATATTCTCGATCGCTCTATTTTTCTTTGCGAATATTCACTTTCTCTCTTTCTTTTTTCTCTCCTCGCAATATTCACCTTATTTGTGTCACTTGTTGGGTGGTACATCTATACTAAATATTTTTCAGTTAACGCTAATTCGTGACTAGTTTGACATGGTTCCATCCCACAATAGTATGCTTGGATGCAAGCAAAACTAAAACAAACTACATTGATATAAAAGCCTTCGGCTAGGGCACTTGTCGGTTTCTTTCTGCCTTCGGCCAGCCAATACCTGTCCTAGGGGACATGTCAGTCACAATGTATGTAGGCGAGTCAGCGTACATTCATAAGGTCATCGTGGCTGAAATAACGCACGACTGCATCTTGGGCCTAGACTTCATGAAGAAACATAACTGCAAAACCGATGTCACTGATGTTTTAAGTGTGGTAATGAGGAGATATTCATACTTGGAGGACCGACTGGAAAAGTAACTTCGCTGAATGAAACTATAGTACCTGCACGAGCACAGGCTCCGCCTAGATATATATGTATGTAGCCGAATAGATATATATGTATTGGTGGAGGATGCGCTACACAAAACAACGACTCGAAAACTACTAGACTACTAAACAACAAGAACCCTTGTCATAAGCAAAACTGTTGTGGAGAGGGTTGTAAAACTGGACGACCACGACGTTTGCTTGGATGAAAGCGATGTTGTTGGGAATTGTGAGGAAGTTGTCTGTACCTCAGATGGGACAAACACCAAGAATAGTTCTGCTATAACCGAACTTCTTGGCGGATCCAAAGGAAACCTGAGATATTCGCAGATCGCCAAAAGATTGCTGCTTACGCTTCGCGGATATCTTCTCTTCCCAAGATGGAAGTCTTCGAAGGACGTCGCTAGTTCAGCACACGATCGACACTGGAAGCGAAAAGCCTGTCGATCAACGAGCAAGGCAAATACCGAGTGTAAAAGGAAAAATAAGTTTCTATTAGAAGTGAGACATGAGAAGAAATAAGGTCATCGAACCATCTGCAAATCCATGGTGTGCACCAGTCGTGTTAGCACGCGATTTTGCGTGGACTACCGTCGACAAAATGAAAAAAGGGATAACTTTGCTTCATATCGACGACACATTGGTTACCCTGAGTGGCATGCACTGGTTTTTAACCTTTGATCTGAAGTCTGGCTATTGGCAGGTAGAAATTCATGCAAAGAATAAGTAGAAGTCAGCTTTTTCAGCGGAATAACAGACGGGCCTACTCGCAAGTTCAAAACGGAAGTTTGGGCATTAATAGGGCTTTGCTCATACTACAGACGGTTTGCTAACGGATACTCTGAAATTGCAAAGCCACTACATCGTCTGACTGAAGAGAAGCAACCATTCCGCTGGGATGAGCTCTGCAACGATACCTTTCGAACACCGAAAAAATGCGTTGCGAAATTTCTATATTGCCTACAACCCAGCGGTCAGTTTATCGTCGACACAGATGCAAGCAACACGGCGATTGGAAGAGTGTCACAGAAACAGGGCGCGCAGAAGTCGTCATTGCTTACTTCTGTAAGTCGTTATCGAGACCAGAAAAAATTTACCGTGTACATTATAAAAATAATCCCAATCGCTTAATAAATAAATAAAAATAAATAAAATTATCATCTGCCATTGCTAAGACAATAAAGAAACATTATGCACCACATACTTTGCGTAGGCATTGGCATTTCCTTTGACTGAAATTTGCTCCAAATTAGTTGGCATGTTTCTCGTACTATTCGTTTACTGTGGTTCTTCCGAGCATGAAGTCTATGCTGAGGCCCTAAAAATATTTGCCTGCAGCCAAATATCTGAAATAATAAAAAATATTAGTACCTGTACATAATAAACTATTAAATAAAATAAATAAATAAGTAAAGCCTCAGGTTGAATTGATATTTGTCTTTCAATTGATATTATTATAGGAGATTATGTCTGATACAATTCAATTTGTGTATTTTATTTGTGTCAGCTATTGATTAAATTATTTGTCGACTATTATTAACTGCTTTCTTAGTTAAATGTAATTTTATTTACATACAAAGAATTAATGATTAAATGGAGGAGTTTTAAAAACAGATACCGCAGATGCACGAGAGTAGAAAAATCTTTAAAGTCAGGTGCAGCAGCTAAACGATCAAAAAGATACTTGTTCTACGAATACCTACAATTTCTGCAACCAGTCCTTGCTGAACACTCTTTAACAACCAACATTACTGTTATTGAGTCTGTAGAAGATAAGGATACGGAAAAAATGGATACGGAGAACAAGGAATTGGTTAACTTATTGACTAATAATGATAAATTATTAGACAATAGTAAAATACCACTTCGTCAGGAAGCAGAACCAAAAGATAGCGAAACAAGTCACAATAACAATTAAAAATTAATCGACTTATTGAAACAAAGAAGTAATAAAAAATTGGAGATAATGAAGGCCGAGGACACCCTGTTGCGCTATCTCTGGTTACTAATTTAAAAATGATATCTACAGCTGTAAAACTGCCAACAAAAATTTAAATTTTAAGTGTTATTGCAGCTGACTTTATTTCGCGATGTCAGAGTTGGTGTCGTTGTAAAAGTTATTTGTTATCACAAGCACCCTTGGTATCATGAATTTGAATCCTGTGTAATATAGAGAAAATATTTTATTGTAGCGTAAGGTAAGGAAAGGGCCGGGTTAGAGTATTAGTGCGTATTAGTGGTAACTGTTGCCCAATAAATCTACAATTTATATATTTAGGTTGCAGGTAACTAAAATGTAGAATCGCAGGTGCATTAACACGGTTAGGACTAAGATGAAATGCCTTATCCTTCAAACCAGAACACAACAATGCAAGCTTTGTTGCTTGGCGGCAGAAATAGATAAGGCGGTGGTACTCACCCATGCGGAGTCCTCAGGCATGACAGAGAAATTTTATCAGGTGGCCATAGAAATATGTATTCTGAGCTGGTTGTTACGGTTCCAAAGATACAGGCCTATGACAGACTGATAGACAGATAAGCAGTTTTACCCTTAAACTTGACATTAATAGAAATTCATATCGTTATCTTCTTGAGAAAATCTTATAAATCTGCATTCATAATCTTACTACATTTCAATCACCTTGGCGCGCGAGGGCCCGAGGTCCACCTTGACCATGATCTAGGATTTGGCAAATCTGTTAATTGCAATGGAACGACTGCCATCTGACCTCCGTGACCCTACTACCAAGGGAGCCTGACCAGATTGAATCATGGTTACACATTCAGTCGCCTGAATGTGCAGGTCTCATCACGATGTTTTCCTCGCTGTAAGACCATCGGTTAGTACAACTAATGTAGGGACATAACTCACAAAATAGTCAATAAGTAAAATGGAGCTGGTCCTATGATGGAGTCGGAAGGTGGTCATAGGAACTAATGAACGCAATGAAATAACACGATCGCGTTTGGTCTCTTCGGAATTATCTTGATGATGACTATACCTAACCTAACCTGACGCAAGGTGGCCATAGGAACTACTGAATATTATCATCACCATAATTATATAAGCCGAAACACGACCGCTGCTGAGCATAGGCCTCCCCTAGAGGTCTCCACAAAGGCCGGTCCTGTGTTATTCGTATCCAGCTGGTATCTGCGATCATAATCAGGTCTGTCGTCGGTCCACTTTGTGGAAAGCCCACCCACGCTGGAACTACTAAATACAATAAGATGACCCCATTGTGTTTGGGCTCTTTGGAATAGTCTTGATTAGTACTAAGCCGCACGATAAAAGCTTGTTATGATAAAAATATTTGTCATTTGTGAAGTTATTATTCAGAACAACACAGCACAACTTAACAACTTAGGTACTAAACATGGTACTTGTTTCGGGAAAATAACCAATACAATAACCAATATAAGAGTACAATATACTCTTCATCATAACCAAAATGGAAAATAATTTACATATCGGCTTTACTTTACCGGATAATTTTTTGTTTTTTTATTCTATAATGTTGGTTGAGGTGTACTGATGTTTTTGCTAATTTAATAATTTAAGTATAAATACATACCTTATAGTAAGCATCAGTCTTTGTTGAGCACAAATCCCATCTTCTCTCCTATTACCTGGGTAGGTTAAATCATGTTTTAAAAGCGTGTGAAGTTTATCGAACGATTTGTTGCTCATACGGATATAAATGAAACATTTTGAAGGATAATTTCTGAGTTTGTTATAATGGGAATGAAATTGGCCAGATAAATGTCTTTAAGCGTTAAGTGGATGTACAGCATATCTTATTACTTGTTTCTTTTTTAGTATTTTTCCTGGATTGCGTGGCTTTCTCCGCATCAGCCAAAACATTAATAAAAATACTGCACTGAGATGGTGAGGGTTGCGGATTCAAAAGTGCTAATAAAGGTTAACACGCATTTACGCAGCGCGACGCGGTAGCGGCGCGGCAACTAAACTGCAACGACAATTCTGAACGCACTGTTGCGACGCGATACTGCGCATGACTGCAGTCAAAGATGTGTAGTGTTTGGCAGGACAAGGTTTTAAATAAATTTTGTAGTAGCGGTATCTCATTTTATTTTTATAAGCCAGCCATTTTTAAAGTTTAACTAAAGTTCGGCCGTATTTACCAGGAACCCAATCCTATATGTTAGTCTAAGAAACAGTTCGTCACAGTTCGAAGATAGATGAATTTTTAATTAATGCACGTAACTATTTGCGATAAAGACCTTCTTCCTTGTACGAAACCAGTTGCGATCATATACATCGTGGACAGTATTACTTTTAAAATCTCATACACCTATGTCAGAAAGCTGAAATAATCATATTATCAAAATCGAACCATGTTCAGCATGTGACACACGATTCGACGGAACATTATTATCGCACCGGTTCGGCTGAATGCGGTGCCGGTGCTGCTATCCAGTCTTATGGACGGTGCACGGCATCATCAAACCTGTCTGTCGACGCTGCGTTTCGCAGCACAAGTGCATATAGACCTTTAGATATACCTGTTTATTCCTGTCTATACCTGTTTAAACGATTGACGTCCAGCGTTTGACAGCCCGACGCAACATGCGTCGCCGACGCTTGATATAATCCGGGCCCTAGTGTAAAATTTATTAAATTGAAGTTACCTAAATACTTCGAATTATGTACGTAAAATACGCCTTGTTTAAAATAAATACTAGTGAATATTAATATCGCTGACTTAAAAATGTCTTGTTTGGTTTTCATAAAAGTGTCAAATCGTGCAGTCTCCGAACGCATAGATAAGAAATTTTATATACAGAAGCAGAGAGTACATTTCGTGTTTAAATACGAGACAAAATGTCACACATCGCGCACACACTAATGCAAATGCAGGGATGGAACATGGCAGTCCATCTTCTAAGTTATATTTTTCTACGACTTTCTACTCGTAACGAACACAACAAATCTGACTTGTATTTCGCTCCAGACGACTACGCCATTTTTTTTAAACTTGTCCTTTTAATTAATATTGTCATTTTAATAAATGTTGGTGCTTAGTGAATCAAACCCACGCCCAGATACCTACCACCGTTTTTTCGATCTCTCGATCCTACATACCGTGAATCGGCAGTGCTTGCTTTTGCAAAAAGGAGGGTTATGATTTTGACCGGTATTAATGTTTATTTGTTGCCTCATAACTTCTAAACTAAGTAGGTACCTACTTACTTATCGTTAGAAGTGTCTTCATTGTTCACAGGTTGGCCTATGTGACTTCACAAATTAAATATGATGCCCTCTAGAGGACATAGTCATGAAAAAAATAATAATAATAAAAATGATAGGTACATTAATGTATTAAACAGGCAGCATATTCTTTATTGTCAGTAAAAATTCATATAAAGCTGATGCACCAGGACAGAAGGGACTTGCATCTAATTATTATCTTGTTCTTCAAAATGTTTACAACGCAGCACTTGCAATTTGCAACCCAGACATCACCATGTCTGGTCTTTAGGATACCTAGAAAAACCAAAAATGTATGTAAATAACCGTAAATACGCGATTAAACCGTTGTTTCATTTTTGTCTGAACATTTAAAATGTCATCTAGGTACATTTTTGGTATGAAACCTTAATACATATAAAATTATGGACCGCTCTTTATAAGATTTAAATATTAAAATTCTATACAATGAATACTAAGTCCGACTCTGTTAGCATCAAAATATTTTCGTACCTATTTAGACACCGAAATATTGCTTAATTTGCAATTTAAATCTATCTCTAATGGCATGTTGTTTTAAGGTAAACTATTTCAATTATTGCAAATTTACACTATTACATGCACGATGCATATTTTTGTCACAATTTCTAAAATTGCCAATTTGCCAATAATTTTAAATCTATCTCTAATGGCATGTTGTTTTTAGGCAAAACATTTCAATTATTTGAAATTCACACTATTACGATACATATTCTTGTCCCAATTTCTAGAATTGATTTCCGATCGCCGCGACCACGAATGTTAACTTACCGGTAAAAGGATAATCCAGGTGTATTTTCATACTTTGCGATTTTACATAAATGTGCACTAAATTACACCGTCTTTTAAACGGTTTGATTTAAATTTTATTTAAAATAATTTTCTAAATTATATAATTTATACCGATGTTTCAAAAGAAACGTCAGGTCTGAAGGAGCTCCAGCAACATGTCGAACGTCAAAACATTGCGCACGTCATTTTCCGTCAACGTATTCTCATAGATGAAAAAACAGGATAGCAAGATTTATAATCATTGTAGAGTGAGCGAACAGGGAATATTTGTTATTTGTGTTTAGTCTGTTGTGTCTGTGTCCGAACGCAACATCTACTAAAAAGTAAACTTTTATAATAAAATGGTGCAAAGAGGTTTTACAACATATTATTTATCTGCGGTTATGGGATTATAAATCAGGAGAGGCGAGAAATTTTGTGTTTAGTAGCAAAGCAAATATTTGTATGACTTTGGCTTTTAAATCACTTTCTGTGCTCAGTACGTAATATAATCACTCGCTACTCTCGTGATTCAATTCTAGACTAAGTTAAGAGACCCGCGGGAGACTCATAAAATAATAGATTAACATCAAGAAGTCGGACACGAGAGCCAATAGCTTACGACGTGAGGATGCCAAAGACTGGGCAAAGTGGAGAAAACAAAGTAGGAAAACGGACCCTGGCAGAATCTCGGATTATGATGATGATTAACTCAGGTAGTGGACAGTCAGACTGGTTCCTGATATTGAATAAACAAGTATCGTACACTTTCAATTGCGAAAACCAAGTAAATCTAAATTTAATGTCATCTGCCGTGGAGAGACCGTCCCGCAACTGGACCAGGTCAAATACCTCGGGTTCACCATTGACGCGGGCCTTTCATGGGCTGCACACATAGACGTGAGCTGTGCTAGTCTCGCGTCTATGCACTCCGGTCTCAGCTGGAGTGTGGTCCTGTTTTTTGTTGCTCTGTAAATTGTTGTAAGTTATTTGTGAATTATTTTGTGATTGGTAGTATTGTTAAATTTCAATTCGTTGTCACTCTTGAGGTGTTTTTACCTGATGTTAGCTCCACTGGGGCGGTCCAAGAGTGAGACAACTATTGTGCTGTCCGTGGAACGCACATTACTGGAAAAAATACGTCGACCCACGTAGAGGGGGGGATTTGAACCGGGCACCTCATTGCTGCGAGGGGACGCTACCGGCCACACGCACCACCGCGATATCGTGCATTTGTCCGGCCGCTGCGAAATAGCCCGCCATGCGCCACTTCAAGCGCGCCGCTTACGTCACTGGCGCGGCCGCATCACAGGCGCACAGCTCACAGCGTAGAGCGCCTACGCATCTTTTACGTGGCGCTGTTGCTATGGGCTGCAGATGCTACGCGTCATGCTCGCGCCGCTCATCTTTACGAAGCCGCCGCTGTATTACGCCGTATAACTAACTTGTACGCTATCTACACGTTTGAGTTATATTGCGCATTGTTTGGCTTGCTTTTGCGCTTTTAGTAGCATAGGCGCAATGATTTACACAGGCTGCCACCATGAATAGCTTACCGATGAAGAATTTTTGCAGTGCATGGTTGAGGGTTGTAGTAAATTATACTACCTTCTTTGCTGCGTTAGAGCTTCCATTGAGGCTGAGAAATACGACTGGGTATGACTTGAATACTCTTAAGCGGCAAGAAAGGTCGGTCCAAATTGCAATATTGCTGTAGGCACACATTCTTAGTTGAAAAAAAAAACCATTAGTAAGAAAAGCGCAGTCGTACTAAAACTTGTAACCGGAAGGTGCTGCGGTCCTTGGATGGCAAAACTCTGCTGAAGCCTTGCGATATAACTCTCGACGGAATCAAAGAACATCTGACAGGCTCGATCGAACTACAGCTTCTTCGTTAACAAATTACCCTGTAAACTGAGCAACTGTCTGAGGCGCTATCTAAAATAGCCCAGTGCCACGCAGCGCTCACCGTTTGTACGGGTAGATTAATAACTACCGCAGACTCGGAAAGCTTGAGATGTCACTTAGTGGTTAGCGTGTATGTCATGTACCTCTGTTTCCAGGCGAAGGACCCGGAGCCCAAGCCGAAGTGTGTGAGGAGACGCAAAGGCGACCAGCCTACTAGTTCTACGGGAGGTGCTGTACCGATGACAGGGACCGCCGAAACCGTCGCAGTAAACGAGAACCATGATTCGCCAAAATCGGAATCGGGTCAATTGACTGGCGTACTTGTAGACTCGCATACTGAGGAAAGTGTGGTGGAACGTCCTCCTGAATGCCCCCAACTTCTCCAACTGACTTGCATATGGAAGAATGCCCGGTAGAAAATCCTCCTGGAAATATTCACCAAGACATTCCAACCGACTCGAAGGGTGAATTGATGGAAGTTTGCCACTCGCATCGCTCACATCGCCAATAATACCCGTGGTAACAAACCCTATAATATGTGTAGTGAAAGAATAGCGATATAGTCGTCTTTAGCCAAATTATATGAGTCCATATTACGGAGATTAATATCTTCACAAATCCAACCTTACATAATAAAAAACAAACAAACAAACTTACAAATTACTCATTATGTATTCCAAAGTAATGACAGCAAGTAATTAACATAGATCGACATACGTATATTTTTTCTTTGCCATAATGTTATAATTATGTTTAATCATTATACGTACTTACTTTTACTTATTTTGTCTGCCGCGCTCTTTCTGCGTTTTGGTCGTAAATAAATGCTAATATTTTTTTTACAACATTGCTTTTGCTTGTCCCTGACCCAAAAAATTTAAAGGCAAAAAATATAACAAAAAAAAATTCATAATTTTGGAGTGTTTTTATATTTTAGCTGCTATAAAGTACAGATCACATTCATCACACAGCAGAGGTACATTATTTATTTTCAGTACAGTTAAGTAGAAACTCATGCTTTTGCATTCATGGACTTCAGGACTAACCAATTTTGATATCCATTCAAATACCGTGGACGAGGAAAACTAAATACACCTACATCGGTATTACGAAAACGAATGAAAGTTTGTATGATTACCAATATAGAAGTCGTCGATGATTACCTATTCTTCAAAGTAATTCACAAACACAATAGTTATACAATTATTCACTCATTATTTCGTTATACTTTTATACAAATATCCTGCAAAAGCATAAAAGCATAAATATACAATATTTATGCTTTTACAAGAAATTCTTATTTATAGCTGCATTTAATCATTGAATTTGTAGATCCCGTCTAAACAGGAGTTGCTGTAGGTTGGGTAATAGGCTCTGTTCGTTATTGCTGCATCTGGCATGGTCAAGTAGTTAGAACATACGACTGTAATGTTAGTGCATTCTGTTTACTCCAAGAACAGCCCCTGTTTTATGAACTTATGAGTTTGACGTATGCATGTATGTATGTATGTAATATCTTCATTGCATAAATTTATAACATTACAGGAAATAAAAATATAGTTTATAATGCAAAGTCGTATTTATGGTCTGTCTGTTGTCTCTGTGTTGTCGTAGCTCTAACGGCTTGACCAAATGTTTATGCGTGTTTTTATATTTGGAAGCCGAGTAAATTTAGATATTCTCCAGCTTTGTTTCTTCGAAATGGTTTTATTTAGTTTATAACACTTTATTTTACATTAAAGGAGATTGTTTTAGTTGCTTAGGAAATAAATATTTGAATGCCGGGGTTTTCTACGTCTATCGGTTAGTATCAGGTAGTTTGTAACATTTAGGTTCAAAAACGAAATATTTTGTTAAGACTTTTTACATAAATTGTCTTTCTTTAATATGTCGTTGCGTCAAGGAAAGTGGTGTATCAGGATCATTGTTATCAGGGTGAAGATATCAGCATTAGATCGTATTCGTACAGATAAATTAAAGAACACACATTCACATTTACTCCACTGTATTTATTCCACTTCATTTTTGCACATCACTAATAATTTTGCTTGAAATCAGAGAGGTATTACAATGTAGGCAGTTGAGGAAATTTAAATTATTATTTCAAAGGTTATTTTAAAATCACATTATTTTCAAACGTAAACAACACTTTCTATAAACGAAATGTGGAGACAGTTTCAAGACGTGTTCACTCCTCGGCGGTTGGGTCGAGACTCTGCCAGCACGCCCCACCAGGTGGCGCACTCCCACTTCCGTTTTCTGCGTCATGAGTCCGTACTATTGACCACATGATTCCATGCTACTGACCGGATCCGTCACGGCCGTCCTGCTATACACACGTCCTCGTGTGTTATCTGAAACATGAAAACCATAGCACAGTACCATATTCGCTCGGTCACTTCTGACCACAACACATCACCAAAGTAAGTGTGATTAGATTTATCACGACTGCATTAACCCACCAATACTTAAGTAACTGCTATTTGTGTACACGTAAAATAAACGTATGTTGTCATTTATCATACTAAACTTATGTAGATTGAGAGAGACTTGAGAGAACAACTTCATCTCGTACACAAATTATTCTTTATAAGTTGCCGACATAAATTCAGATACGACTTCAATTTATTAGAGAGGCGTGACAAGATATAACACCAGACCATGAACCGTATCACAATTACCACCAACGAAGAAGGTTTAATCATCGCCACCAGTGTTTTCCCCTTGATGCTCTTGTCCCCAATCATAAAGCTCGCGTATTGTCCCCGACCTCCATTACTGTAGGTACTTAGATTCACTACAAATATGTGACATTCCTACATAAAATTTTCAGTACTCAGCAAAAGACCCAATGTTACTTCGAGTGGGATTCGAAACACTCCTTTTTCATTTAATGCCATATGATTTTTGGTCATCCGTTAACGCCATCCTATTTTAAAAAATAAGAGTAATGTATACAGGCGAACCACCACACTGACGAACGCCATACAGGCGGACCGCCACGCCATCGGGCCGTCACGCAACTGGACCTGCACACAAGCGAAATACCACACAGACACGACCACACGGCCACACAGGCCGGGTCTCACTCTGATCAGTGCCACTCTAATCGTCAAACTATGAGTCTATTCATTCTATATCCTGTATCGCGTCGGCCATACCACGATATAGGTAAGATGTCACACAAGGTTAAATGACACAGAGGCGAAATGCCACACAGGCGAATCGACACACAGGAAAATGCCACACCGGTGAAATGCCACACAGGCGGAATGCCTCACAGGCTAAATGCCACACAGGCTAAACGTCACACAGACTTTACGCCACGAAGGCGGGATACCACGAAAACGGGATGCCACCCAGGCGAGATGCTACACAGGCGGGATGCCACCCAGGCGAGATGCCACACAGGCGGAATGCCACACATTCGAGAGTCACACAGGCGGGTGCCACACAGGCGGGTGCCTTCGTCACATTTTTGACACTGGTAGGTACTTATAGACTCTAGTAGTACCTCTATCTATAATATAGACTGCACTAGCTGTATAACAGGATATATAGTGTGTAGGCACTTACTGTTAGACTATACAGTATACTTTTCAATATGAAACTGAAGAAATCACAAAGTAGTAACTTTAACACATTTTACTTCACTCGTGGTCAATCCTTTGACCAAATCTGAACTAAGTCAATCGTAGGTAATACAGTCTATCTGCCATCATAACACGTAATAACAGTCCACGAGCCACACAACAAGTATTCGTCACAGACCTGAACAACCGTTCACGGCGTCATCCCCACAGAATCAACACTATCTCCACTGATCAACATCAAAACCAAATCAGGGCCTTAACAATGAAAAGTTCTAACGTCCATCTGATACGCCAGTCATAGGTAACAACAGTCAATCTGTTACCACACCAAAACTAAACAAGTAATCATCATCGTCGTCGATTTTAACTGTTCGATCGAGTATACTCTATCTAGACTTTACGTTACGTTTAAGCTTCCATTTTGAAACGGTTTAACAATCCAGCCGCCTTCCAAAAAATCACAAAATCAAACCTGCTACCCACAGCCACAACATCGAGACCTTCGGGGCTCCCAGCCCAACGAGCCACACACACGACTCACGGGCCACTCCAAGTCAGCCAAATAAATCAGAATGTTTGACCTTAACAACAATTCAGGCACTACCAAACCTGCACTGGCAGAAGGATATGAAATCCCACCATTGCCTACACTGCCTCATCTTACTGGTACAACAACAGAACTCGAAATAGTTGCTTGGTATCGGTAATCAAGGAAATTTTAGTACTCGAAGACAAAGTCAACATTATGTAACCGATCATTGAGCAATCACCAAAATATCTGGACTTTCTCATCATCATTATCGTTCAACATTTTCTCACAAAGCTTGAAACAACTACCATCCGTTAGCCACGCTCCCATAGCCTCCATTAGGCCGGTAAGCAACCATACAACTCTCCCATAGGCTCCATCAGCCCACCATCACCGACAGAACACAATCACCTCCATCCGGTGATGCAACAAATTTTGAGAGAACAAAACGATCACTAAAATCTCATAAAAACCCTTGCTCGACAGTCGCCACGCGTTGAGCTAGCTTTACAGACAGATCCGTCCAACAAAGTCCCCATACAGGCCAAACCAAGACACACCAATATAGTACAAATGGTTATCGGTCAAACCAAGTCACAGGTTTATCTTTAGTCACTCAAAACATAATTTGAAACTATCCACCGTCAATCAGTTCACTTACTCGTATTTACTTTTTTTTTTTTGATAACTTGGTACCAACATAAAATTACGTTACTAACCAAATTACGTCTTTGTATTAAAAGCGACGTATATCGGTGATCCCAGTTTTACTGCGGATATCTTCTATAACATTGGGAAACTACGACTACAATAATAAATATTATACTGAAGTAGGGAAAATTTTGTTCCAATTTCTCCGGTTAAATGTAAACAAACAAGCTGAAAAAAAAATTTTTTTTTTTTGTTTCATGTTGCCACCCGGGAGGGTTCCCGCTCGCATAGAAATCGCGGAGATATGTACGGGGTCATTATTGAAATTTTGCACATTCGAAGCCTATATGAAGCGTACTCTAAGACACAACATCCTAAAGTACACAGCTAATTATTCCACAAACTCACTGCTACGCCATCCCTGCCACACTGTTACTGTCAAATATTTAGTCAAACAGCCGCAGAGGCCATTTTCTCGCCGAGATACCAACAACTTGGAGAGACTAATTGTAACCGGTACCGTAGAAGGCAGAAGACCAAGAGGCCGAAGCCCCAAGCGATGGCTCAACCAAGTGTCGGAATAGAGGGACCGATTGAGAAAGAGTCAATTAGCAGCAGCACCACCATAACTATGCTTACGTACTCAATTTATAAAAATATTAGGACTATGCTTTCAAATATTTCTGATTCTTGTTTTCCGATAACTGACGTGACGTTGGTAATACGTAAAATCGTAGCGTATCATGTTTCTAGATGGTAAAATAATCTTAGATTAAATGTCACTTTTTACTTTAAACACTGTGTATTGTAACATTTAGAGGGATTTAACATAATTCTTACTATTGTTGTGGAGTGATTTTCTTATCTCAGTAACAAACGATCGGACCCATGTTAATTGACATAGGTACCCGCAAAAGCAAACATTTATTAAACTTGGCGGTAGTCTCTGACATCTATACCAACAAATGGTAACATTAACGGTAACTGACGTTATGTTTTGTTTACATTCTTTCTATTTGTAGTTTCACTAAAGAGCCAAATAAACCTGCCGATCTCTCTACTAAGGGTATCAATAGTGTTTCTGTCAGAATACTTTTCTGAATGATCAAAGTAAATAATTCCTAAAATCCGTATGGCTCCCCATATTTCTAATCACCTCAGGTTTTTACCAAATAATAATTATGTATAGGACTCACCAGATCGAGAGGAACTGTTAATATCACATCATTTCTCAGTCATGTAAGCAACACTCGCAGATTGTCTACTATCGTCCCATGTTGAAACAATCACGTTGAGGCTACCAGTCCATCGTTGCATTGCAATGTTGTTCTCGTAGGTAAAGCGAACCGTTGCCACCATTGTTATGCAGTAGAAGAAAATAATTGTATTAGTAAACCAAAAATAAAAAAATAATACATACTGTTTTTAATTGTTTGATTTAATTTTACCTGCAGAAATCTAAGCAATTAATTTAATTGTGGTGTCAAACCACAATGCTAAATGAATCTAAATCTAAACATTTCCTTTAGACTCGTTGTATAAACTTTAACTGGCTAATTTTGTAACTAAGCAAATTATTTAACTGACATAATTATCTGATGAAAATAAAAGATACGAAAATATTTTACATGAGTTATCCAAATTAAGTTACGCAAAAACAAAGAAAACATACCAAATTGCCGTCCATACGGAAGTTTCACTCTATTTTTATTAATGGTGTCAATATCCCAGTGGTGCTCTCGAGGGCCTGCCTTGACCATGACCATTTACTTTATAAATCTCCCAACCTCTGTACACTGAAGTCTTTGTCTTATATCTCGGGGTGTTTGGACTCTTGGCTGCGCTCATATCTTGTGCGTTGAGTTCGTCATCACCGCTTCTGATGTCGTTACGTCAAGGAAAGTGGTGTATCAGGATCATTGTCATCAGGGTGAAGATATCAGCATTAGATCGTATTCGTACAGATAAATTAAAGAAAGGGTTCACATTTACTCCACTGTATTTATTCCACTTCATTTTTGCACATCACTAATAATTTTGCTTGAAATCAGAGAGGTATTACAATGTAGGCAGTTGAGGAAATTTACATTATTATTTCAAAGGTTATTTTAAAATCACTTTATTTTCAAACGTAAACAACACTTTCTATAAACGAAATGTGGAGACAGTTTCAAGACGTGTTCACTCCTCGGTGGTTGGGCCAAGACTGCTCGCCACTCCGCCCGAGTCGTGCCGTCGAGACTCTGTCAGCACGCCCCACCAGGTGGCGCACTCCCACTTCCGTTTTCTGCGTCATGAGTCCGTACTATTGACCACATGATTCCATGCTATTGACCGGATCCGTGAAATATATTTCTAAAAGGGTCACTATTTACAAGCGAATTAAATATAATATTATTATTGTAAATACAATACATAATAATGTGCAAAGGGTAGGAATGAAATTTGGTAGGTAGAAGTAAACGTTCAAATTGAACGTTTTTTAGGTTGGACATTATTCAGATTGTAAGTTTTTAAAATGGACGTTGTTCGGGTTTGTCGTTTATCACATTAGGCATTTTTAGGTCAGACATTTTTCGCTGGTTGGAGGTTTTGGCCTATAAAGGGTTAGGAGAGAACCGCTAGCCTTAACTTACATTTTATTACATTAACTCTCTTACTACCACCCCCCCCTCGTCTGCAGGTACAAGATTTCAGATGTCATGGACGACCGAGCCACTTTCCATCAAGTCATCATCAACGGATAAAGGTACCTATATCCGCTGGCAGTACATTGTGTAATATCCGTCCCAATTTTTCCAATGTGGCATCAGTCAAATATGCATATCCTAGGGCGTCAACGTTAGAGTATAACTCCACGTCCAATTCATCTAAATCTTGTTTTAGGCGATTTGTAGATTGCGATGTGTCTTTGCAAATTGAACGCCTTGGCATGTAAGGTACGGTACGACAGACTCAACGTGTTAAAGTTTGTTGAATCTTAACCGGAGCCTGAAACAAAATATTTTGGTAAAAATTTTTTTATTTATAGGTAAGAAAAACAAAATCAATATTTTTAGACTCTAAGTATCTAACTAGTGAAATAACAGGTATGTGATAATTATTATATGGTATAACATCTTGGAGTTTTGTCCTCGTTTTTACTTTACATTAAATCTAAATGTATGAATCATAGAATTCGTCGGTGTAACAGTAACCACTTTCAATTCAATTCAATTCAATTCATTTATTTGCATATAAATATGGTAAATACATGGTCTTAATTCTATGAAGTCTCACATATTTAGTCATTGTACATGACATGCAAAAACTTATATTATATTATATATTTATTCGTCATATATTTAACGTTAAAGTCTAAAAACTCCTTTATTGTGTAAAATACATACTGCATAAGCCAATCATGCAAAGCCCTTTTAAATTTATGTGGCAGTACCTCTTTTATTTCGTTTGGAATTTTATTAAATACCGTTATGCACATATTGTAGCAATTTTGTAGAAATAGCGTAGACTTTGGTTGCGTGTTTATACAAAGTCGATGTGCGTGTCTCGTACTTCTGGGAAAGATCTCTTTTTCCGTTTTAAATAGTCCTTTGTTACACTTAACGAAATAGCATGCCTCCACAATATACAAGCATGCCAATGGGAGGATGTTAGCTTTCTTAAATTACGGTCTACATGATACGTATGGCGCTACATTATAAATGGTACTACTTTTGCGCTTAAAATGCCTTTTGAACGTCTGTGCTATTTCCCCAGATAATCAATCCGTACCTCAATATTGATTTCACATAACCGTAGTATGCGGCTTTGCACGTTTCTAAACTAAAAATTCGTTTTAATTTGAAAATTGGATAGGCCAATCTATGAATCCTCTTCTGCACATTCTCAACGTGATTTTTCCATTTCAAATCTTTGTCAATATTTATACCTAAAAATGTCACATTCTTCGCTTCCTTAAGGGATTGTCCATTATAATTTATATTCCATTTGTCCTTTTTAAAACTAGTGTAATTATTAAAATTAATGTAGAATGTCTTATTGAGGTTAATTAATAATTTATTTTGATTTATCCAATTTATTATTAATGTCAATGTATTATTTATGTCAGTTTCATGGGCTTCTCTATTGTTTACTTTTGTTGTAGTTACTGTTAAAGCGATGTCGTCCGCGTATAGAATGCATTTATGGTGCGTAACATTTGGAAGGTCATTAATGTATATTAAAAAGAGTAGGGGTCCTAGTATACTTCCTTGTGGAACACCGGCAATATTAGTCTTGAAATCAGGCCTGTTAGTTCTACTTAATTTATCAGGACCTAGCCTGTCAATTTCTACGCATTGTTTTCTGTTCGTTAGATACGATTTCATCCATTTCAAGACTGCCCCTCTAATGCCATAATTTTCTAATTTATTTAAAAGAATGTCATGTTACACCATATCAAATGCCTTTGTTAGGTCAGAAAATATTGTTGTAGTATAGTCCCCTTTATTTCTGCTCTGGAGTATATAATTCAGTAATTCAAATGTGGCTTGTGTTGTTGATTTCCGTTTTCGAAATCCAAATTGCTCATCTTTAAGCATCTTATGTTTTTCAAAAAATCCCATTAATCTTGAATGCATCATTTTCTCAAAGATTTTTGAGGAAATGGGAATTAGAGTAACGGGCCTGTAATTTCCCATATCCATTCTATTCCCTTTTTTATGTAATGGTTTTATAACCGATATTTTTAGTTTTTCTGGAAAGCAGCTAGTTTCCAGTGAAAGGTTTAGAAGATGAATTAAGATCCCACTAATTTCATTTAAACAAGCCTGAACTACTTTAGTACTTATACTGTCGTATCCCTCAGAATTGGTATTACTAAGCGACATTATCATGCTGCGCAGATCTGTGTTATCAATCGGTTTAGCAAATATGGTATCCCCAGTCTGAGGATGTATTATAGACGTTTTAATGTTTTGATTTAGTGCATCATTTTTTGTTTGACTTGAAACACTAACAAAGTAATTGTTAAATGCGTTTGCTATTGTAAATGGGTCTATAAGAATGTCCTTCCCTTCGTTTATTTTATCAATATATTGAACTGATTTTTTCTCATCTGTCTGGCTCTTTATGATATCCCAGGTAGTCCTACCGATATTTTTACTATTTTATTATTACTTATTTTCTGTGCTGTGATCACACAACGTTTAAGTACTGCTGAATATCTTTTAAATAACTGTTTGTTGTGCTGTGTTTTAGATCTGTAGTACTTAAACCTCATAATTCTCTTTGTTTTGCAACTTATCCGCAAACCTTTCGAAATCCAGTTTTGTTTTAGCTTGTTAACTCTTTTTATTTTTATTAGAGGGAAACATAAATTATACAACATACAAAACTCATCATAGAATGCATTAAACGCCTTGTTTAAATCGGTATGCCGGAAAGCCTCAGAGAATGAGAGAGCCCCCAAATGTTGTTTAAGTTTTTCTATATTTTCACCTGAATAACACCTCCTGTGTACGTAGTAAACATGTTGCATCGTTAACTTCGAGTCACTTTCAAATTGCAACATTTGAGCAGTATTATTATCCGACAGTCCTAACGGTACATTAAAACCTTCTGCATTTCTTATATTACTGATAATGTGGTCTATACATGACGCACCTCTTGTCGGCGTTGTAATGTTTAAGGTTAAATTATAATTAAGTAGCGTATTTTAAATTTTTTTAGTTGTGTTATTGTCCAGTAGTGTATTTATATTTAAGTCTCCCGCTATTATAATTTTGTGCTTCGGAAACCTCGTCATTAACCTGTGTAACGTAATGTCTAATTTATTGAAAAAACGTTGTAAAGTATCCTTTAAATTATTTGAAGTTCTATATATACACAATATTACAATTTTAGGTTCCAAAATTTCAGTGGAGCAACACTCAAATATGCTATTTTCTTTTAAGTCATTATTGATTTGTAGTTCTTTTACACGAACAATACACGAACCTCCGCTCCTCTTATTTCTTGAGTAGGCGCTTGCCATTTGATAGCCAGTAATTAAAATATGATTTTCTTCACCTAACTTCACTTTAGATTCTGTAAAGCACAGGACATCAGGTGAATCCCGGTCTTCATTAAAGAGAGTTATTTCTACCATTTTCCTTTTTGAAAACAACCCATTAATGTTTTTATGCATAATTGAAAACTTTGTCAATTTGTTAGGAACAAAAAAATGACTTTATTTTATCGTTTGACTGTGCTTCTCGCGGTTTGTGCTCTGATGTTTTAGAAAAGTATTCAAGCATTATAGTTTGTTTTAAATATGTGTTTTTATGTATTGTTTTAGGCTTTGCATAACTGGTACACTGTAGTTTATTGTAACCTAAATATCTAATTTGGTAGTCATTATTGTCAATAACATAATTAATTTTCACAGTCCAATTAAGTAAAGTAGTGTTAATATTACGTGCAGACATTTCCTTATATTTTATATTACCATTATGATTTACAAAATAACAATTTGAAAAATTTTTGCTAATCAAATATAACATGTCATTCAATTTACCTTCATTTAAATATTTATTTTTATTTATACTCAACAAAATAATTGAACACTGTGAATATGCTTTTAACGTGGCTGATAGTTCTGATAATATTTTTATGGGGTTCTCGTCATGTTCGCCTACAGACAATATTAAAACATCGTCAGAAGAAATTTCGTATAAGCTGCAACTTTTCAATATTTCTTCCGATGAAGCCCCTGGTTTTACCATAGAAGTAATGTGGTACTTTCCATATCCAGTGTTTAACCTTGATGTTGAAAGAGCTCCAGAAAGGCTCCTACACTGCAGTCCTCCTACAATGAATATATGTTTTCTTCTTTCTTTCTGTTGTAGATACCTCCTGTCCCAAACTGTCACATATTTTTGGATTATTTGTAGGTTTTGTCAAACTAATTAGTGTAGAGTTGCTAGTAGTTGCTGATTTATTTATGTACTCCGTTAGGTCTAGTCTACGCATTTTTCTTTTCTGTTTGATAGAAGCTGCTTCTTTTTCTTTGAACCCTTCGAACTACTGCACAGCACTTTTAAGGCTTCTATTTCCAATTTTAGCTTATGTATATATATATTTGTTATCCTGTATAATTGTATTTTCAAGTTCATTTTGTGTAGTTTCTAACTGTGATTTCAGCTGTTCTATTTCATTTTGAAGATAGCGGATTTCATGAGATTTTATATTGGTAGATAGATCTAGACTTTTTGTGCAGAGCATTGATTCGTCAACTGATTTCTCGTTTGTGCTTAGGTTCGGTAGACTACTGTTAAGTTTCTGGACCGGAGAATTGCAGTTCACATTGGTGCTAGAAATTTCTAACGGTGCTGGGTAGGTTTTCGTTCTTATTGTGACAAATTTTGTCTCATTACTATTTAATAATATCTCTCGTGGGTTATTCTTTTGAATAAAGGTGGAATTATTAATATCTGAAGTTGGATGTAGTTGCTTTGCAATATCTTTCGAAGTATTAGCGCTATCATTATTTGGAATTTAGATTTAGTTTCTGGATTTTGTGGATATCCTAAACACGCTCGGCACCTCCATTTCACCTTATTTTCCTTAGTCATTAAGTTAAAACGCTTAATTGCAACCCCACAGACTAAACCATAAGTATGTTTTCATAAACAGCAAGTTACGTGCTTGTTTGTACTTATTTCTTTATTACATTTTACACATACTTTTGTTTAGGGCTAGACATTATGCTATATATGTAATAGCTCCCTCTATGACTACCAAAGAGAAGAAAGTTCTTCGTTTATTGATTTACTTCGTTTGTAGGTAGTGTTCAATTTCTTCAACAGATGGCGTTGTAATATTAGTTTGATCGGCACAGATGGCAGTACTAACTGCGTAAAGTTAATCTATTCGCTATGCTCTGCGTGGAACTGATCGCATTTTCCAAAAATGACATTGACTTTTACTATGTTTCTGTCATGCATGTCAGCCTAAGAATTTTGTTATTTTGATTGTAAAAGTGAAAGTATTTTTACAAATAGAAAGTGCTTTATTATTTTTAAAATGCCTTCAAATCATAATTTAGTGATTTTTAAAGTGTCTCACCAATACTTTCCATCAGAAATGACTATTATTTCGAATAAATGTTACATACCTGAGTTAAAACTGAACCCCTGCAGTATGAAGGCGGCCGCTGTGTCAATTTCGACGTCCAATTCACGTTTTGGACACTAGAAGTTACAGGAATCTGAAACGAATATGCACATGGATTATCAGTAAAACATCAAAACATTAAATGACATTATATTATAGGAACTAGTTTTTGCCTGCAATTCGTTTATCACGTTTCGGACACCATACCGGGGGAACCACATTCAATTTCAGGATAAATTATATATAATGGAACTAATGTAACTTTAATTTTACACCACCGCTAAAAGTTTCTTCTCTAGTAATACTAGCCAGCAGTACGTAACGGCTTTGTTCTAATTTGTATTACAGGTTCAACTTAAATGTATGAATCATATAACTAATGCGACAGTAACCACTTTCCATAAAATGAAGGTGTCAGTTGGTTTGGCTGTTATTTCGAGTAATTGATAATTACTTATTACCTGAGTTGAAACTGGACCCACGTACTGCAAAGCCGGCCGCTGAGTTAAAACTGGACCCACATAGTGCCCAGGCGACTGCTGAGGTAAAACTGGACCGCTATAGTATCCAGGCGACTGCTGAGCTAACACTGGATCCATATAGTGTCCAGGCGACCGCTGAGGTAACACTGGACCTATATAGAGTCCAGGCGACTGCTGAGGTAACACTGGACCCATATAGTGTTCAGGCGACTGCTGAGGTAACACTGGACCCATGCAGTGCCCAGACGGCCGCTGAGAATTCGGATATGGGCCTTGAAATGATAAAAATATATGAAAACAAGTTCTTACTGTTTTTAATATCATCATCGCAGTCCATAACAGTCCAGTACAGGACCTAGAGCCTCTAAGGTTCCTAATATAAGCTGTGTTAAATGTTTAACAAAAATTAAGCACCCACAAGTTATTTTATTTAATTAAAATACTGCAATTTCATGATTTAACAGCTACTACTACAACAATACATACAGCGCACTGAAAGTTTCACGCTCCAGGCCGCTCATAAATGTTTGAATTGCGAAAGGTATATTTTTTAAACGGAACTCAATCATTGATTTATAACAAATTTACGGGAAACCGCGAGTCAATTGTTTATTTTTTCACAAGTAGAAGTTAGTTGACCATATTAAATATGGAAACGATTTTAAGGCGATAAATTTTTATGATTTTCAAACTTCACTGTCTCCGCAAGACTGAACTGCC
The DNA here is from genome assembly GCA_907269095.1 of Blastobasis adustella. NCBI lineage: Eukaryota > Metazoa > Arthropoda > Insecta > Lepidoptera > Blastobasidae > Blastobasis > Blastobasis adustella. The sequence continues at coordinate 13,719,106 of OU026117.1, read as the reverse complement.
CCTCCTCAAAATGCTTTTAGGAGGGAAGAACCTTATTTTAGCACCGTAAGGCGTTAGTACGCTGAATTTGATCGTAGCCGTGTATCTCTCCCTGATATAATAGAACTGGATATATAATGGAACTTGGCTTCTACACCATTACCATACAGTAGTATAACAGCTTTCAACAATCATAGAATTCATGCGATAGTAACGATTTTCCATAAAGTGGGGGTGTCTGTTTGTTTGACGTATATTTCGAGTAATTGATATTAAATTATTACCTGAGTTGAAACTCGATCCATGTGGTGCAAAGACGGCTGCTAAAATAAATCTGGACCCACATAGTGTCCAGGCGACTGCTGTGGTAAAGCTGGACCCATATGGTATCCAGGCGACTGCTGTGGTAAAGCTGGAACCATAAGGTGCCCCCGTGACCACTGCGATGAAACTGGACCCATACAATGTCCAGGCATCGGCTGAGGTAGCACTGGACCCATAAAGTGCCCAGGCGACAGTTGAGAATTTGGATAATATGTGCCCTGAAATTATGAAAATATATTAAAACAAGTTGTAACTGTTCTTAACATCAACATCATAGCCCATAACAGTCCACTGCAGGTTTTAGGGCCTCTTAGGGTTCTTAACATGACCTGTGTCAAATGTGGAACAAAAATTAAGCTCCCATAAGTTATTTTATTTAAGTAAAATACGGCAAATTCATAAATAAACCTATTACATCAATTCAGAGCACACTGAAAGTTATGCGCTCCTGGAGCTCATAAATATTTGTATTTTAAATGTTATATTTCTTAAAATATAGGAATTTAAATCATTGATTTATATCAAATTGGCGGGAAATCGCGTGTCAGTTGTTTTTTATCACAAGTTGAAATTCGTTGTAGAAAGAAAGCATGCCTTTTATTTATTATTTTTTTATTGTACAGTATTTTTTACAGTGGTAGTTACAATAAAAATTTGATTTCAGTTTATCGACCTATAGTGCCGAATATCAAATAATAACAAAAGAAATTTAACTTATTTGAGCCTTGCAAATAAACCAGACATGTTAAAAGAGCAAACTAACTTAACTAAAGTAAAGTACCTGGGTATGCCAGAGAGTTCAAGCTTTCAATAGGCGAGTAAAATATTGAAAAGTGAGTTACACAACTTTTGTTTAGAAGTGTTAAATAAATTTACATTTGACAATTCTTTATTGTATAAGTTATTATATGAGACACAAAACTATTACGTGTATAGGTTTTTTTTTAAGAAAAGGGGGTGTGAAAATATTTGGTTTTTGACGTGAGAGTCTAACAGGCAAACGAATTCTTGTGTTGAGGTGAATTCTGGAAAGCAGACGTCAAGCAGGGAGAGTCAATTTGGAAATTTATTACTTTTGAGAGAAAAATAATGTCAAACTGTTTTCGTCGGTCAGAAAGAGACAACATTTTATACTTAACAGAGGATTTCGTATAGGACTCGTAACTATGATTACGATATTTAAGATACCTAAAAATTTTTTTTGGACTCTTTCTATTCTGTCAACATGACATTGATAGTTAGGGTTCCACATAACACTCCTAAAGTCTAAGAAAGATCTAACGTAAGCAGTGTATAAAATTTTAAAAGTTAACGTCTTATTAAATGGCTTACTGACTCTGCAGATAAATCCCAAACTTCTAAATGCTTGAATGAATTATATGATATGTAAGTTAAATGACACTTTATCGTCAATAATAATCCCAAGATCTCGAATACTTCTAACTCGTTCTAAAATGTTATTCTGAAGAGTGTAATTAAAAAGTATTGGTTTAGTCTTTCTAGTATATATTATTATTTTACACTTTTCGATGTTTAAATATAGTTGATTTATGGAGCAGTATCGTGTAAGAGATTCTAGATCAGACTGCAGTTTAAGGCAGTCGTCTTTAGATTTAATGATTCTGTACAATTTAGTATCATCGGCATATTGTAAGTAGTTACTGTTTACGAAAAGTTATCTGATGTCATTAATATACAATATAAAGAGAACCGGACCGATATGAGAGCCTTGAGGAACCCCTGAGGTCACGTCCAGATAACCAGATAGATAGCCCTTTAAACAAACTGCTTGACTACGGGTTATGTAGGACTCAATCCATCTTAGCAAGCTGCCATGCACACCGATCTTCATGAGCTTATTTAGAAGCAGATCATGGTTAATTTTATCGAAAGCCTTTGAAAAGTCAGTGTACACGGCATCCACTTGACAGTAATTATCCGTGGCATTTAATAATGTGTCCGTAATAAACATCATGTTAGTGTCTACACTGCGCGACTTAAAGAAACCATGCTGGTCCTCTGATATGTGACAACGAACGGCTTGTGATAACTGTGCTATAACGATTTTCTCAAGTATTTTACCAAAAACACAAAGTTTTGATATTGGTCTATATTGTGTTACTAAGTCACTTTGATTGTTTTAGGTATAGGTGTTATTAAGGCTTGTTTCCAAATCTTAGGAAATTCACCAGATAATAGTGACTTTTCGAAAATAAGATAAATAGGATGCAATAATTCAGCAGCACAGGTTGAGATAAGAGCTGAGCATGCACCCTTATGGATATTGACAAGTTCAAGTTCGCGCAATACCATTTTCCTGTCCATATAGGCTGAGTGGATGTCAACTGTGGAGTGATGGGCCATGGTCTCGTTAAATAGTTTAAAATTGGGGGGGTTACTGGGTCGAACGAAGACTGACTGAAAATATTAATTGAAGGCTTCGCATATTTCATTTCCGGATGTAAGAGTTCTGCCGCTATAGGTCATTTTGTTAGGTATGTTTCCAGACTGCATTTTACTCTTGATATAATTCAAAAATAATTCGGATTTCGTAACATTTTCGCTTCCGATTCCTGTATGTAATTTATGTAACTCCCAGATTCCATTTTCTTCAAACGCTTTCTTAACATAGAGAATGTTTGATAATCGTCATTATTACCATAAACCTTCCACTTCCTATGAAATTTTCATTTTTTGTTGTTTAGTTTTATGAGTGGCCTAGTATACCACGGTGGATATATACTGTTAGAGCGTAAGTTTCGACTGGGTACAAAGTCTTCAATCAACTTGTTCAGGATATTATAAAAATAGTCAATCATTCTATCCAAACTCTCCATAGAAGAAAACTCATCCTCCCAGTTCACAGAGTTTAGTCCATGTTCCTATATTGTTCCTGATCCTAGTATTGTTTGATATAAGATGACATAATGGGAGGACATAATGGTAGATCAAAGCTAATAGGTTTATGGTGGGCATCCTCTGGGACCAACGGTGATGTGTTAGTAAGAGGTGTAATGTGTAATATACAGAATACTAAGTCCAATAATCGATTGTTTACATTATACTCAGCATTATATTGGTACAATGATGACAGGCTTATAAACTCCGTCGTTAGCTACGCTAGCGTGTCATTTGTGGGATGTATGGACATACTGTTGAGTTCTTCGTTATAATAGCAATTCGCGTTTGTTACGTTAAAGTCGCCTAGGACAAGGAAGGTATCGTCATTTAGTAAGTATTATAGAAAGAAGTCAACATCTGTTCATGCCGATCGCTATGAGGTCTTCTGTACAGGTGTTCGAAGGCGACAGCAAACCAACAAGATAAAGTGAAATTGAGTGAGAGACATGAATATACAAGTGAGTACATACTTGATTTTGAACATTTTTCAACAACGCTGACCATGCATTAGCCAGGGTGAACGCTAGGATCATGATTATGATAACATAAATATTAAAGTAGGTAACCTAATATGTTAGTAAAATACAAATAAAATAAATGCTCTACATACCTAATTTTGAACACCAGCGGGATTTGACAGCCACCGTCCACGTTCGGTATTAAAGCTGAGTCGGGTATTATTGCACGGATTCATTTTAATATTAATAATTATTCTTAGCAAACTGAGGTCTGAATTGGACAAGCGTACTTTGCAGAATGCAATTGCTAAAATTGAGGCTTTCATTTATACTTATATAGGTAACTACCCCTAGTCCCCAATCCTTTATTCAGATTTTTTACGTGCGCGTGGTGCCTCTTGCGCTTTAGTTATCTCAGGCGTATACTGATAAGAATTTGTACCTAATGACTGGCTAGGGCTTCGGGCTACTATGTTGTTACCGACCACTGGGTGTAATTTTACACAAATAAATAGTGACGAGCCAATTTGTAACAACGCAATTATTTCGTTTAAGGTGCGTACAAAAAAAAGTACTAAAATAATATGAAAATTAGTCTGTTTATGGGGCTACGCCTGTAAATTTTCTTTTAGTTTACTAATAACACATGGTCTTAGCATTATGAAATATATTGTCCATTGACATGTCCGTCCATTTTCAGTGAATTGACCAACGCACTCGGTCGAAACCAAGTAAAAAAACATTTTATTTCATGGTAGTTGTCGCCCGAGAAATCTTCCTAACATAAACAAAATATCTATTCGTTCAAAAAGTACATAAAAATTACCACTGTGACAATTTGAGATACTAAATATAAATGTAAAATAGGTAAACAAATAATTCTTGAGAGTGCACTGCGAGCCCACCGTTTAAGATATTCTATAGTGAAGTAGATACCTAGGTTGGCGGTGACGCTTTAATGGTCTAAGACACTTTAATTTCCAAAAATCACTCCTCTCCAATCTCTGAAAACTTTTGAGTAGTTAGAAAGTCGGTCACGCATATTTTGTGCGATGCACAATTTTAGTATTTCCGATAATAGTACAGGGGGCTTGAAGCGGGCGTTTATTTCAGCGGCTCGAATCATCTCCGTAAATTTCTGGCGAAAATTGCCCCAAAAATGAAAATTTGATACCACTTACTGCTCGGAGAACTATGCAACCATGTGGTATGGGTAGAGAGAGAATTGACCCTAAAGATGTCTTTAAGCATCCTGTCTGTAGTTTCTACTGCTCATGTGCGGCATAGTCCACTCATACCAAACGATAATACAGCAGTCCTGGATCACCGCAGCTATGTCGGTGTTACGTGATACCCTACACAAAAGAGTTTCTGTAGGTACTTACTCTTGAAAACAGTATGGTTCGTTTCACCGACATGAAGCTGTGTGGCAGCGATACTATAAGATTTTTTCTTGTCGCCTGACTTCATCCAGAAGGCTGCCAATGAGAAATATTTACCCGGTACGTCTTATTGAACCAAGGTAATATATATTTTCCAAGCATCTCTTTGTTCGACCGTGGATCTTAGGACTAGTTGGGAGGTTATTACTTACCATCGCGAACATTTTATCTTTATGTATTTCAGGTTGGACATTTTCCCCGGGTGGCCATTTTTCAGATGGGACATTAGTATCATAAAGAGGCATTGCTAAAATTATCCTTTGGTCAGCATTGGTCTATAAAGGGTTAGAGGCGAACCGATTTTTTTGAAATAAAAGTTTTAATTCATTACTTAATTATCATTTATTACATAAACTCTAATCCTACTTAATACTTTTTTTTGCGGGTAGACGTTGCCTAAGATACAGTAACTTTTTTGAGCTCCACTTTTTAATTCTTTAAAAATACATAATTTAATATTTTTAGTACATGTTTTATTCATATTGATTAATTATCACAATACCACTCGCTGTGCATATTAAATCACTCTCTCCTGTGCACCTTTCACATTTTACAAGCAACGTCACTATCACCATGGACTCTTCATCTCAGCTTTCCTTCAACAAAGATGACATCGCAGCTATACTGACTAGAATGTGTGACTTTGAAGAACGTCTTGATAGAGTCACCACCACAACTTCTCCAGTCTCACCAGAAGACACTCCCACACTTGCCCGTGAGTTCTCTGATTTTAAAAGATCTGTTTGGCCGATCTTAAAATTGATGTTGTCCCAACTTGAGCGTGTGACGTTGGGCCTGGATCGTCACGAGGCATTCCTAAGAAGGAAGACGCTCCTGATACATGGGGTTGCTGAAAGTAAAGACGAAAAGGTCAGTGATGTCATAGTAAACATTATAATAAACAAGATGCATGTGTCTGATCTCGCCGTTGGGGACTTGCAAACGTGTCATCGATTGGGTGCCTTCAAACAAAGCAAACCACGCCCAGTCCTAGTAAGGTTTCGAGAGCTGGAGCACCGACGCCTCGTATGGGACTCTAAAACTTCCCTCAAAGGCACTGATATTGTTGTGTCAGAATTTCTAACTAAGACTCGGCATGACTTATTTATGACTGCACGCAAACATTTCGGGGTCAAAAGTTGCTGGTCTGTGGATGGGAAGATTGCCGTCATCCTTCCTGACAAGACGCGGAAAAAGATTGAAACTGCGGCTGAACTGCAATCTACAATCGCCGCGTTCCCGATGCCGGTAGCTACAGCCGCGGCGCCTAAAACGGATATTGGCAAAGCAGATCCTCCAGTGACGCCAGTGGTTCCTGTGAAGCCCAAAGCCGCTGTACCAAAGCAACCAGCTGCCCCTGTCGCCGCTGCCAAACGAACAAGGAAGTAGAGGTTACTTTTCGGTTTGGTAGGCCCTGTATTTTTGCAGTCATATATTTTTTATTTTTCCTGTTTTGTAAATTCTTTAAGAGGTCACTTCGCAAAAGTACAACTTTCTTCAATACTCATTTAAATGTAGGTCAGCTTAAAATTGAGAAACACTTTTTGCATTCATTCATTTTTTTATGAAATGGCAACGGGTCGTTCAACAACTTGACAACCATTATTGCCAGTGTCAAAGTGCAAGGAAAACACACTGAAAAAGTTTGACCGGTTTAAGAGAAAAAAAAAAAAAAACATTTTTTGTTTACATTTTCATCAAACAATAATTTGACGTTTGTTTAAATGACTTTATTCTTTTTTCTTTAACACGTTTAGTTTTTGCAAGACTGTATTTTATTTTTTGGCCTGACACCTTAGTCGAGTCACCGGTGTGTTTTTGTGGTATGTTTCCATGATTTGCCCATAGAGAAAAAATTTTCTATACAGAAGCAGAGAGTACATTTAGATTTTAAATATGAGACAAAATGTCACACATCTCTATAACACACACACTAATGCAAATGCAGGGACGGAACAAGGCAGCCCATCATGAGTTATATTTTGCTACGACTTTCTACTCGTAACGAACACAAACAAATCTGACTTGTTGTTCGCTCCAGATGACTATGCAATATTTTAAAGCTTGTCCTTATATATTTTAATATTGACATTATAATAAAAGGAAGGTGTCTAGTGAATCAAAGCCATGCCCTGATACCTACCACCGTCTTTTCGATCTCTCGATCCTACATACCGTGAATCGGCAGTGCTTGCTTTAGCAAAAGGAGGGTTATGATTTTGACCGGTATTAAAGTTTATTTGTTGCCTCATAACTTCTAAACTAAGTAGGTACCTACCTACTTACTTATAGTTAAAAGTGTCTTCATTGTTCACAGGTTGGCCTATGTGACTTCACAAATTTAATATGATGCCCTCTAGAGGACATAGTCATGAAAAAAATAATAATAATGAAAAGGATAGATACATTAATATATTAAACAAGCAGCATATTCTTTATTTTCAGTAAAAATTCATATTATGCTGGTGCAGCAGGACAGAAGGGACTTGCATCTAATTATTATCTTGTTCTTCAAAATGTTTACAACGCAGCACTTCCAATTTGCAACCCAGACATAACCATGTCTGGTCTTTAGGAAACCTAGAAAAACAAATATTTATGTAAATAAACGTAAATACGCGATTAATCCGTTGTTTCATATAATGTCTGAACATTTAAAATGTCATCTAGGTACATTTTTGGTATGGAACCCTGATACATATAAAGTTGTGGACCGCTATTCACAAGATTTGAGTAATAAAATACTATACAATAAATACTAAGTCCGACCCTGTTAGCATCAAAATATTTTCGTACCTATTTAGACACCGAAATATTGCTCAATTTGCCAATAATTTTAAATCTATCTCTAATGGCATGTTGTTTTAAGGTAAAGCATTTCAATTAATGCAAATTCACACTATTTCGATGCATATTTTTGTCACAATTTCTAAAATTTATTTCGGATCGCCTCGACCACGAATGTTTACTTACCGGTGAAAAGATAATCCAGGTGTATTTCCATACTTTGCGCTTTCACATAAATGTGCACTAAATTACACACAAAATTACAATCTTTTAAATGGTTTAATTTAAATTTTATTAGGAAATTATAAAATTTACACCGATGTTTCAAAAAAAACGTCAGGTCGATAGGCCCTCGAGCAATATGTCGAACGTTCAAAACATTGCGCACGTCATTTTCCGTGAACTTATTCCAAGGGATGAATAAACGGGATAGCAAGATTCATAATCATTGTAGAGCGAGCGAACAGGGAATATTTGTGATTTGTGTTTAGTCTGGTATGTCTGTGGATTTGCCTTTAGTTTTGTATTAACTTTGTTTTTTTTTTTTTTTTAGTTAAAATCCTATAGAACGCACAGCGAGTGTTTGTGATATTGATAATTTTTATTCTAATTGTATTAGTAAAACCGTTTAGCGGTTTTTGCATCTTTTTTACCTACTTATTTATAAATAGGTTCTTAATACCTATTATTTTATATATTTTGTATACATATATATTATATTGATATTTTATATTATAGGCATTGTATGAATAGCGCATTTGACATAATTGATGATAGCTTTTTCTCTTGTTCATCATCATTGTCTAACGATAGTTACCTCAGTGTCAATTCTGAGGACAATGATGGTGTGACTACTCTTCTTTCTGTGCATGATCAGTTGAAGGCATCCTTTTCTAAGTTCCCAAACAACTTTAATGTTGTTCACATAAATTCCCAGAGCATTCCTGGCCATTACTCTGACTTATTGGCATCCTTTAGCAGCAGTCCTGTTGATGCTGTGCTTATCTCCGAATCTTTTCTAAAGCCTTCTCTCCCCTCTTCTCAATTCTCGCTTCCTGGCTTCACTCTTATTCGCAATGACCGTACGGGCAAGGGAGGCGGGGGCGTCGCAATATATCTGCGCGACGACATTTCTTTTACAATTATCAGCACGTCACCAAGCCTGTACTCGGGTTCTGCGGAACATCTTTGTATAGAGGTCAAACTCCACCATAAAAAATTGTTGCTTGCCGTGTACTATAGTCCCAATCTACACATCGATTATTTTGCCTCTCTTGATAACCTACTATGTAACTTATGCCCCAACTATGACGATGTTCTCCTGCTAGGGGATTTTAACACGTGCTTGCTAAAAAATGATATACGATCTCATAAGTTACTGTCTCTCTTGTCCTCGGTCAACTTGCATATTCTCCCACTTTCTGCTACGCATCATTTTCCAAATTGTACCCCTTCTCTTCTTGATCTGATGATTACATCTTCCCCAAATAAAATAGCTGTCCATGGTCAATTCGCGGCCCCCTTTTCTTACCATGATTTACTTTTTCTATCTTTTAAAGTTCGCACCCCCAAACGTAAACCAAAGTTTGCTTTCTTACGTAGTTTTGGCCGTATAAACTTGGAGGCATTGAGGCGCGACGCAGCAAACATTGACTGGAGTCCTGTCCTTGTTGCTGACCACATTGATGTGAAGGTCCAAGAGCTTGAAACACGCCTCATTCTGCTCTATGACACTCATGCACCGCTTAAGAGAGTCCGTTTGAAACAAGCGCCTGCACCGTGGATAACCGAAGATATTAAGGTCGTTATGCTTAGACGGGACAGTGCCAAGCGACGGTTTAGTAAATGCCCTTCTGATCGAAACAACGAACGATACAAAACTCTCAGAAACTATTGCAGTCGTCTGTGTAGAGATGCCAGGAGACGCCACATCCACAAATCTGTCAATGGCTCTGCCCCTGCAAGGGTCTGGTCTTTCCTTAGAACATTAGGCGTAGGAAAATCAACAGCATCCTGTGAGAGTTCTTTTGACTTAAACCAACTCAATAATCACTTCTCCTCACCACCTGTCACACTGGATTCTAACGTTAAGGCTCAAACTATAGCCCAGATCAATAGTTATCCACTCCCTCTTTGTACCTCTTTCACTTTTTCGCCTGTTTTGGAAGAGAATGTTAAGAAGCACATTCTTTCTATTTCTTCTGCTGCTGTGGGTAATGATAACCTTTGTCCCCGAATGATCTCACTCCTACTTCCTGAACTCTTACCTGTTCTCTCTCATATTTTTAACCATTCGCTGGTAACGAGTTCTATTCCGTCAGCTTGGAAACTTGCTAATGTTATCCCCCTTCCAAAATCATCCAATCCCTCTTCCTTATCTGATTTTCGTCCCATATCATTGTTACCATTCCTCTCCAAGGTCCTAGAGCACATTATCCATGGCCAGCTCACGCAATATCTGCCATCAAACTGTCTACTTTCTCCTTTACAATCTGGCTTTCGACCAGGTCACAGTACCGTAACAGCGCTGCTAAAAGTCACAGATGATATCCGTTTTGCGATGGAAAATAAGTCACTTACCATTCTAACGTTGCTTGACTTTAGCAGTGCTTTCAATTCGGTAGACTTTGATGTTCTTCTTGCTATTCTTCGCTCTCTTAACATATCTCCTCCTGTAGTAGAGTGGTTCGATTCATACCTTCGCGGTCGCCTGCAGCGTGTCAGCTCTGATGAGGTCTACTCGGATTGGCGTGATCTTGTTGCGGGCGTACCGCAGGGTGGCGTTCTCTCACCTCTCCTTTTTTCGATTTTCATCAATACGGTCACTTCAGTCATAACTTCTAATTTCCACCTCTACGCAGACGACTTGCAAATTTACCACCACTTTAAAATCACAGATACCGAAAACGCTTTTACCTGCATTAATAGGGATTTACAACATATATCTACCTGGGCTAAATCGTTTGGTCTATTAGTAAATCCTAAAAAGTCCCAGGCTCTGATTATCGGTAGTCCTTATATGCGTAGGCAGTTTGGTAATATCGCTATTGTTCCACAAATATTATACGACGGGATACCAATCCCTCTAAGCAAATCAGCAAAGAATCTTGGCCTTGTTTTTGATACTAACTTGTCCTGGGTATCTCACGTCAATGAGGTCAGCAAGAAGATGCATTACTCGTTTCACTCACTCAAATGCCTTCAAAGTTTCCTACCCTTCAAAACCAAAATATCTCTAGTTCAAGCTCTTCTCCTTCCTCTCCTCGACTATGCTGACTCCTGCTACTTGGATGCCACTGAGGAAATTTTGAACAAACTTGAGCGCCTTCAAAACTTATGTATCAGGTTTATTTTCGGACTGCGAAAATATGACCATATTTCCAGTTATCGTTCTCAGCTCAAGTGGCTTCCAATTCGTTTACGCAGGAATGCTCATATCCTATCTACCCTCTACAAAGTCCACTATATCCCACCCGCTCCCTCATACCTCCGTGACCGTTTCCACTTTTCCCGTCCTCAAGACAAGCCTTGTCGCTCAAGCGTAAGATCGTCGCTTGCAATTCCTACTCACAGTTCCAATTTCCTCTCCTATTCCTTCACTGTTCATGCAGCCCGGCTGTGGAATTCTCTCCCGCACGAAGTGCGGGATAGTCAATCAATACATATTTTTAAAAAACGTGTGAAAGAATACTATCTTTCCCAGTGTGCCTAGATGTAATTCAGTATACTCAATGTCTTTATGTTATATTGTATTAGTTATTATGGTATATGTTTATTTTATTTATATAGTATATTAATATAGTAAGTATAGAATTTTATGTATGTATTTAGTTATAGTATAATTATAGACATTGTGCACGTCTTATCTGCGTTTATTTATCACATATCTCTTATTGTAGGCCTACTGGAAGAGATTTCTTTTAGAGATAAGTAGTGCCTGTTGTGTCGTAACTAATCTGTACTTTCTGTATTTGTTATCTTGTGTACAATAAACTGTTAAATAAATAAATAAATAAATAAATAAATAAATACACACTAAACAATATACAAGTAATGTATGATTTGTATCTTTACAAGTCTAGTAAGTTTACAGACTTACCTATGACTGATACAAAGATACAAAACACCTGATACAATGATATAGTGATACTGGAGCATGCCGGGTAGCCGTTGAGGACATCGTTACATCTGAGTTTGGACCCTGAAATGATGGAAATAATTATTATGTAGTTTAGGAACATACATTAGGTAATGTTTCTTGTAAGAACCTAATACGTATTCACAATGACTCGTATAAATAGCTTTTAACGTGATTTCTTTAAATTTATGGGTGAACCTACCTTAGCTGAAATCGAGTCCTGAGAGTGCGAAGGCTGCCTCTGTTTTGAACGTCCTGGCAAATACGGTACGGTACTGTGTATTCCACGTGTCAAGAGTTTTTTGAACGCGTACCGGAGCCTGAAACAAAGTATTGTGGTTAAAAGTAACATTATTGATAGATAAGAAAAAGAAAATCTTGTAATGACAAAATATTTATACTTTATGTATCTGACTAGTGAAATTACAGGCATGTGATAATTGTTATATGGTATGACATCTTAGAGCTTAGTCCTTGTTTTTGCTTTACATTAAACCTAAATGTATGAATCATCGAATTTGTAGGTGAAACAGTAACCACTTTCCATCAGAATTCACTATTATTTCGAGTAATTGGTAAATACCTCAGTTCTAACTGGACCCATGCTGTGTGAAGGCGGCCGCTGAGTCGATTTTTAACTCCAATTTATGTTTTTAATATTGAGAATTTTAGTAGGCTGAAACGAAAATGCACATGGATTATCAGTAAAACATCAAAACTTTCAAGGACATTATATTATATGAACTAGTCTTTGCCCGCAATTAGTTTATTGTAAATTCGTTTATTACGTTTTGGGCTCCATACCACCGGAACAACATTGAATTTCAGGATAAATTACAAATGATGGAACTTGGATTCTACACCACCGCTACAAGTTTCCACTCTAGCAGTAGCCAGTAGTATGACAGCTTTTATCAAATTTTTGTTACACAGTAAACTTAAATGTATGAATCTTAGTAGTAATGTGACACTAAAGTGGGGGTGTCTGTTTGTTTTACTAATATTTCGATTAATTGATAATTACTTATTACCTCAGTTGAAACTGGACCCATGTACTGCAAAGCCGGCTGCTGAGTTGAAACTGGACCCATTAAGTGCCCATGCGACCATATTGACAATTCGGATATAAGCCCTGAAATTATAAAAATATATTAAAACAAGTTGTGACTGTTCGTAACATCAACATCACAGCCCAAAACAGTCCACTGCTAGCCTTAAGATATCTTAGGGTTCATAACATGAGCTGCATAACAAAAAAAAATTGGCATCCATAAGTTATTTTAGTGGCTACTGTCAGGTATCTAATTTAAAAAAAACCGACGTATCGCCTATGAAAAAATTCGAGTACTTTTAGGTATTGATATGCCAAACTCAAATATCTTAAAATAACATTTAAAAGTAAGATAGCTTTGTAGTCACTGGATTATTCACGAACCCACCCTAGGACAGAAACGGACTCGAGTTGATTAGTGTAAATAAATGTTGTTGATATACACACTTGTCGAAGTACAAGTGTTCGAAGGCGATAGCAAACCAATAATATTTTGTGAAATTGAGTGAGAGATATGAATATTTAAGTGGCTACATACTTTATTTTGAACATTTTTCAACAACGCTGTCCTTGGCATAAGTCGGAATGATGATTGTGACGACATAAATATGAAAGTACCTAATATGTTTTAATACAATAGAATATAATATGTATAATACAATACAAATAAAATAAATACTATACATATCTGATGTTGATCATCAGCGGGTTGTGACAGCCATCATCTACGTTCGGTACTGAAGCTGAGGTGGATATTACTGCACCGATTCATTTTCATATTCAATATTATTCTTAGCAAACTGAGGTCTGAATTCGACAAGCGCACTTTGCAGAATGCAGTTGCTAAGAATGGAGGCTTTCATTTAAACTTTTATATGTAACTACCCCTAAGCAATCCTATTTAGATTTTTTACCTGCGCGCGGTGCCTCTTGACTTTGCGCTACAGTTATCTCTGATGTATACTGATAAGCGTTCGTTTCCAATGACTGGCTAGGGCCTCAGGCTGCTATGTTGTTACCGACCACTGGGTGGAATTATACCAAAAAGTTTATGGCAATTTCTCAGGAGACAAATAAATGGTGTCGAGCCATTTTGTAACAATGCAATCATTTTTTATAAAGTGCGTACGAAAAAGTACTTCAATAGTACGAAAGATAGTCTGTTTGTGGGGCCTGTGGGATATTCTTTTAGTTTACTAATAACACATGATCTTATTAAAACAATCCAACCAATTTATTAATTTAGGTATATCTAATCGAGGGACATGGTTGTCCATTTTCCAGCCATTGCACAGGTTCTAAATCGAACCCCTTTTTGAAATGTGTTTTTAATATTATGACCCAAACTTTTTTTATTGCCTAGGGAGGCACACGGACGGACGGTCCAGGACATCTGTAACCTATAGGAAGCGAGTGCGGTGCCGGCCTTTGAGGTACCTGTAGACATGCTCTTTGTAGTATTCCATAATAAAGTACAAAGCAAAGACATCGGGAGGGAGCTCATTTCTAGCGTAGCGCATTTTTTTTGGGTAGTGTTAAACTAAAAGCTGCTCCAGGAAGGTCTGGATTTCAAATAAAAATGTTATTCTGTTCTCAATCTCTGCTGCTCTCAAAATTTGCACAGCCTGTGTAGTAGCCGGCACCATAGTAATAAACTACAGACTGTTTATAGCCAATAAAATATTTATAGACATATTCGTACAGTTTGACTTGATAAAATGATTTTCTTTATTATTGTATTGACGACTAAACTGTGTCAGCATTCCACCACCCGCACATTAAATACAAAATTTTCCAAAATGTCTCTCGCAAAACGTCACATTATAGATGTTACATTTGAGTAACTCTTCATTATAGACTTTGTTATAGTGTAATTGAAATCGGCATGCCGTGCCTTAGTTGAATAGTTGCATATACAAGCTTTATTATATTAGCCTGAATCATCCCACTGCTGGGCAAAGGCCTCCCCCCGATTCTTCCACTTCAAGATCAAGTGCCAATGTCTGCCAGTCACTTTCGAAGGCCCGCAGCTTATCTGTCGATTATAAATATAAAATTAGTTTAATTATAATTAAGGTAAGAGCCTTAATACCTATTTACCTACAGAATGGTCAAGTTTGTAGGGCTGTACATGTGGAATATTCTTTTTAAAATATTTAACCCGCTTCGATACTGTAGGTATTGTTTTCATACAACAAGCCGTTTTGAAAGAAGGAAAGGAATTGTATATTGACTGTTAATGGCTTAACACTTACATAACACTTACACTTACATGGAGACAATAGACATCGATTTCGTTTAATTTTCACTATTGTCATTAATTTTTCTTAAAATTTTCCAAAAGTTTGTCACTTCGCTTCGCAAGCATATTCCCTATTATCTTAATTACTAGGCTAGCATTTCGTCGCTATTTCAAATTGTGATCATTTAATGGACTTGTCTATTGATCAGGAAGTGTGTGGTTGGAAACTTATTTTAAATATTGAATACCTTTCTATTTTACGTAGCGGTTTTATGTAAATCTTGTCAGGGCTGATGTACTGAATTATTTTCGTTATATTAGACAAGACAGGCATTTGACCGCCATCTCACCTGTTGGTAAGTGACGATGCGGTCGAAGATGGAGCATGCACGTCTTGTAACAGCCTATTCACTCTAGCCTTGAAGGCATCCAGATTATATTGATCAGGGAATACACTCGCAGGCAACGCGTTTTATTCCTTAGCCGTACGCAGACCAGCGGAATGAAGTCGTGCAGCTGCTTCGCACACTCTCCGAAATTTAACCTGTAGAAAACCGACAGACGCGCAACCCTACGCTGCGCCGATGCTCGAGACTCTGCGGTCTAGTTTAATTTAATCGGGGGTCACAAATTATCTTCTTTGCACTAGAAATATTCGACTTTTTTGTTTGTTTAAAATATTGAACTGTGAGAATTTTGAAGATAAGGATTCAAAGCAAGGTGGCCAGGTTAGTAGAAACAGGACAGTCAGCCCCTGAGGCGCGTCGCGTGAACATCAATATATCCATTTCCGTAAATAAGAAACCCCAGGTTTTGCAAATTTTTACGGTAAAATTCATTACAACTCGCGTGTGATTTGTTAAATTAATTTGTGCTTTATTACTTTGTGTTATTTTTAGCTTGTGACGTTTATTTTGTTCTCTATCTATGTCTTTATCTCCGTAGTGTCAGTGATTTGGTTTGTTTTGGTTTTATCTTTGTTTCTAAGTTTCGAAAGCGTATGTTACATTCTCATTATTTTTGTGGTAGTTAGAGTATTTATTAGGGCTCTTAGAGATTTCAATGTAAGTGTGAAAGGTGATTAAATAACAATTTCAAAGAAAAATATGACCAAATATCATATCATCAGTATTCACCCTCACTGAATAAAAAACAATAGAAACTAACCTGGGGCACAGGTTCGGATGTGACATCGAATATACTCTAGAGAATGAGTTGGCGCACTAACCTAACCCGACTTTGTCTTCGATGGCCTAGGCGCTCTGACTAAGTCTACGTCTATATTTACTTTATACCTTGTTTGATTTCTTGTGCTGAATTTATAAATTGTATGACTATTTCGATTTGTGTGAATTAAATTTTAATCAACTTATTTACGCAGATTTTATGTTTTATCTGTTTCATTTGTGCGGATTTTTATATTTGATTTTACTTTTATTTATGTGAACTGAATCTTATTCATTTGTTATTATTTTCAGAATATTTATGAGGTTGATTTACAGAGTATTGCTATAAATTTACATATTCCTGCCATCTAACCCCAAACTAAGCAAAGCTAGTGCTATGGGTGCTAGATAACTGGTATGCTACTTAAATACTTTTTTTAAATACGAGTACATACTTATTATACATAGAACACCCGGACCCGTAAAAGAAATTAAAATTCATCATTTCAATTACTGCCCGGCCGGGAATCGATTTCTGGGACCTCTTGCGTGGCAGACCGGCATGTTGACCATTGAACCACTCAGGTCGTCAAATCATTGCATCTAATCATTGAATCACCTCCCAAAGTTGTTGGGCTTATTGTTCACTCTCTGCATCAAGCATTCCTATCTGCCACGGGAGCTCATGAGAACAGTCGTAGTGCCCATTATTAAAAATAAAACGGGTGACGCTTCCGATAAGTGTAATTACAGACCTATATCCCTAGCCACAATGACATCCGTGATTGAGAGACAGTTAAAAAACCATCTCCATTTCCATGACGCGCAGTTCGGTTTTAGACCCGGGCTTTCGACTGAAAGCGCTATTTTGTCTCTCAAGCATGTCGTTAGATATTACACTGACAGGAATACCCCTGTATACGCTGTCTTTCTTGACCTTTCCAAGGCGTTTGACCTGGTTAGTTACGATATTCTTTGGGAGCAGCTAAGAAACAGTGATGTGCCTGGTGAAATTACTAATATTTTAAAATATTGGTATGGACATCAAACTAACCAGGTCAAATGGCTCGGCAAACTTTCTGAGGAGTACAGGTTGGAGTGTGGAGTGCGACAGAGGGGTTTAACGTCGCCTTCGCTCTTCAACCTGTTCATGGATGGCTTGAGTCGTGGGCTGAGCGGCACCGGAGTGGGTTGCTCAATTGACTGTCACTGTGTCAACAGTATCAGCTACGCTGACGACATGGTGTTGCTCAGTCCATCAATTGCACCGCGTAGGAGGTTGATGGGAGTGTGTGAGGGGTATGCGAGATTACATGGGCTTTCGTACAATGTTACCAAAAGTCAGCTCTCGATATGTCAAACCGGAAGACGTAAAGTGACGTGTGTACCACCTGTGCTATTAAATGGTGTGCCTCTTTGTAGGGTCACAGAGTTTAAATACCTCGGCCACGTGGTTACTGAAGATTTGAGAGACAATGGCGATATTGATAGGGAAAGGAGAGCGTCCGCTGAAATATAATAGCTCGCAGGTTTGCGCGCTGCAGTGTGGAGGTAAAGGTTACCCTTTTTAAAGCCTTCTGTCAAACGCTGTACACGTGTAGCTTGTGGGTGAGATATACGCAGCGGGCTTTCAACGCTCTCCGAGTACAGTATAATGACGCCTTCAGGATTTTGATGGGGCTCCCGCGCTATTGCAGTGCATCAGCGATGTTTGCGCATGCGCACATGGACGGCTTCCACACGGTGGTGCGGCGCCGCATCGCCTCGCTTCTGCACAGGGCGCGAGGGAGCGCCAATACCATCTTGAGGGTCATCAGTGATAAGCCAGATTGTCCTATTCTGAGACATTGGGTACAGCTGCACGCGCAAGTGCCTGGTATCCCAGATAGAAAATACCTAAGTTAAATTCACCGATCTATTATTTATTATTGTATTTATAGTTGTTGACATTTTGTATTCCAAATTGAGTAGACAAATTTTTGACATTGTATAAGTTGCTTGGATTCTTAATTATTATTATTTTGACATGCCATATTCTAAGTTATCAAAATTATTATTACTTTTATATTGTAAATTATTATTATTATGACATTTTGTACTGTGAGTTACTGCTGACATTTTATATTGGTTGAGTGATTTAATTTTAAATTTTGACATGATAATTTTAGTAATATATTGGATTTACTAATGTAGTTTGTAAGTCAGGAATTTTTTACTAACACTAATATGGACATTGTCTGAAAAAATTGTTTTTTTTTTGTTTTTTTTTTTTTAATTTGTGGATCCCGTCTAAACACGAGTTGCTGTAAATGAAGTGATAGGCTCTGTTCGTTATTGCTGCATCTGGCATGGTCAAGTAGTTAGAATATACTACTGCACTAAATCATATGTCAGTGCATTCTTTTAACCCCAAAAACAGTCCCCGTGTAATGAACTTATGAGTTTGACGTTTGCATCCGCGTGTGCATCTTTAGTCTGTCTGTTGTCTCTGTGGTGTCGTCAATTTTGATGCGTATTTTTATATTTGAAAGCCAATTTAATTTAGATATTCTCCAGCTTTGTTTCTTCAAAATTGTTTTATATTACTTTATTGTACATTAAAGGAGATTGTTTTAGTTGCTTAGGATATAAATATTTGAATGTACATAAACAATGTCGGGGTTTTCTACGTCTCTTGGTTAGTATCGGATAGTTTGTAAAATTTAACTTCAAAAACTAAATATTTTAATCAGAATTTTTACATAAATTGTCTTTCTTTAATAGACTTCTAAAAGGGTCACTATTTACAATCGAACTAAATATAATATTATCATTGTAAATACAATAATACATAATAATGTGTACAGGGTAGGAACGAAATTTAGTATGTAGAAGTAACGATCAAATTGAACGTTTCTCAGGTTGGACATTATTCAGACTGTATTATTTTTAAATGGACGTTTTTCGGGTTTGTTGTTCATCACGTAAGGCATTGTTTTAGGTTAGACATTTTTTTCCGGTTGGAGATTTTCCAGATTAGACACTACTATCGTAAAGATGCATTGGCTAATAATTATCCATTGTTCAGCAATAGTCTTGTATATAGAGAGAACCGCTTGTTAAATAATAAAGGTTTTAATTAATTAATAATATTTTATTACATTACCTCTGTTACCCCTCTCTCTCTCTCTCACTTACTCTTACTCTACTTAATACACACAACATTTTTTAACAATATACGCAATAAATAAAGAAAATAAAATAAAATAAAAAATACATTTTTACTCATAGGCCACTTCTGCAGGTACTACATTTCAGATGTCATGGACGACAGAGCCACTTTCCATCAAGTCATCATCAACGGATATAGGTACCTATATTCGCTGGCAGTACATTATGTAATACCCGTCCCAATTTTTCCAATGTGGCATTTGTCAAATATGCATATCCATGGGCGTCAACGTTAGAGTATAACTCCTTGTCCAATTCATCTAAGTCTTGTTTTAGGCGATTGTGCGCAGAGGTAGATTGTGATGTATCTTTATGAATTGAACGCCTTGGCATGTAAGGTACGGAACGACAGACTCCACGGGTTAAAGTTTGTTGAATCTTTACCGGAGCCTGAAACAAAGTATTTTGGTAAAATATTTATTAATAGGAAAGAAAAACAAAATCTTGTAATGATATTACAATATTTTTATACTGTAAGTATCTAACTAGTGAAATGACAGGCATGTGATAATTATGATGTGGCATAACAACTTGGAGCTTTGTCCTCGTTTTTGCTTTATATTAAAACTAAATTTATGAATCATAGAATTCGTCGGTGTAACAGTAACCATTTTCCATCAGAATTGACTATTATTTAGAGTAAATGGTACATACCTGAGTTAAAACGGAACCTCTGCAGTGTGAAGGCAGCCGCTGAGTCGATTTCGATGTCCAATTTACTTTTTCGATACTGGGAGTTATAGGAGACTGAAACGAATATGCACATGGATTATCAGTAAAACATCAAAACTTTGAATGATATTATATTATAGGAACGAGTTTTTTACAGCAAATCGTTTATTATAAATTCGGTTATTACGTTTCAGACATCATCCCGCAGGAACCACATTGCATTTCAGGATACATTATAGATAATGGAACTAAGGTTACTTTAATTTTACACCACCGCTTAAAGTTTCCACTCTAGTAATAGAGCCAGCAGTATGTAACGGCTTTGTTCTAATTTGTGTTTCAGGTTCAATTTAAATGTATGAATCATAGAACTAATGCGACAGTAACAACTTTCCATCAAATGAGGGTGTCAGTTGGGTTGGCTGTTATTTCGAGTAATTGATAATTACTTATTACCTGAGTTGAAACTGGACCCACGTACTGCAAAGTCGGTCGCTGAGGTAAAACTGAACCCACATAGTGCCCAGGCGACTGCTGAGGTAACACTGGACCCATATAGTGTCCAGGCGACCGCTGAGGTAACACTGGACCCATGCAGTGCCCAAAATTTGAATATTGGCCCTGAAATGATGAAAATATATGAAAACAAGATCGAACTGTTTTTAACATCATCATCGCAGTCCATAACAGTCCAGTACAGGACTTAGAGCCTCTAAGGTTCCTAATATGAGCTGTGTTAAATGTTTAACAAAAATTAAGCACCTACAAGTTATTTTATTTAAGTAAAATACGGCAATTTCATGATTTAACAGCTACTACAACAATACATAGAGCGCACTGAAAGTTTTACGCTTCAGGCCGCTCATAAATGTTTGAATTGCGAAAGGTATATTTTTTAAACGGAACTCAATCATTGATTTACAACAAAATTACATAAAAACGCGAGTCAATTGTTTTTTTTTCACAAGTAGAAGTTAGTTGCCCATATTAAATATGGAAAAGATTTTAAGGCGATGAATTTTTATGATTTTCAAAGTTCACTGTCTTCGCAAGACTGAATTGCTCGTCCTCAAAATGATTTTAAGAGCGAAGAACTCATTTTAGCACCGTAAGGCGTTAGTACGCTGAATTTGATCGTAGCCATGTTCCATTATAGCATCTCTCCATGCTATATTGGAACTGGATATATAATGGAACTTGGCTTCTACACCATCACCATACAGTAGTATAACAGCTTTCAACAATCATAGAATTCATGCGATAGTAACGATTTAACATAAAGTGGGTGTCTGTTTGTTTGATGTATATTTCGAGTAATTTATAATAAATTATTACCTGAGTTGAAACTGGACCCATGTCGTGCAAACACGGCTGCTCAGTTAAACCTGTACCCACATAGTGTCCAGGCGATTGCTGTGGTAAAGCAGGACCCATATAGTATCCAGGCGACTGCTGTGGTAAAGCTGGACCCAGAAGGTGCCCCGATGACCACTGCGATGAAACTGGGCCCATACAATGTCCAGGCGTCGGCTGAGGTAACACTGGACCCATAAAGTGCCCAGGCGACGGTTGAGAATTTGGACAATATGTGCCCTGAAATAATGAAAATATATAAAAACAATTTGTAACTGTTCTTAACATCAACATCATAGCCCATAACAGTCCACTGCAGGACTTAGGGCTTGTTAGGGTTCTTAACATGACCTGTGTTAAATGTAGAACAAAAATTAAGCTCCTATAAGTTATTTACTGATAAAGCAGCTATTACATCGACGCAGAGCACACTGAAAGTTCTGCGCTCCTGGCCACTCATAAATATTTGTATTTCAAATGTTATACTTCTTAAAATATAGGAATTTAAATCATTGATTTATAACGAATTGGCGGGAAATCGCGTGTCAATTGCTTTTTGTCACAAGTTGAAATTCGTTGTAGAAAGAAAGCAACAGTCTTCTGTACGGGTGTTCGAAGGCGACAGCAAACCAACAAAATGTAGTGAACCAACCAACAAAACCATCAAAACGCTGACCCTGCATTAGCCGGGGTGAACGCTAGGATGATGATTATGATAACATAAATTTTAAAGTCGGTAACCTAATATGTTAGTAAAATACAAAGAAAATAATTGCTCTACATACCTGATTTTGAACAACAACGGGATTTGACAGCCACCTTCCACGTTCGGTATTGAAGCTGAGTCGGGTATTATTGTACGGATTCATTTTAATATTAATAATTATTCTAAGCAAACTGAGGTCTGAATTGGACAAGCGTACTTTGCAAAATGCAATTGCTAAATTTGAGACTTTTATTTATACTTATATAGGTAACTACCCCTAATCCCCAATCCTTTATTCTGATTTTTTACCTGCGCATGGTGCCTCTTGCGCTTTAGTTATCTCTTACGTATACTGATAAGCATTTGTACCTAATGACTGGCTAGGGCCTCAGGCCCGTTGTTACCGACCACTGGGTGTAACTATGCCAAAAAAGTTAGTGGCAATTTCGCAGCGCACAAATAAATAGTGACGAGCCAATTTGTAACAACGCAATCATTTGGTTTAAGGTGCGTACAAAAAAGTACTTAAATAATATGAAAATTAGTCTATTTATGGGGCTACGCCTGTGGAATACATCGATATTTCTGTTTACTAATAACACATGATCTTAGTATTATGAAATATATTGATCCAACCAATTTATAAATTTAGGTATATCTAATCGAGGGACATGTCCGTCCATTTTCCAGCCATTATACAGGTTCTAAATGTAACTCCTTTGCAATGTGTTTTCAATATTATGACTAAAACTTTTCTTTATTGCCTAGGGAGGCGGTCGGGCGGACGGACCACCTGATGGAAAGCGGCGACCATCGTCCAGGACATCTGTAACATAAGGGGAGTGGGTGCGGTGCCGGCCTTTGTGGTACTTCGGGAGGGACTTCATTTCTTACACGTGCGCTGCAAAAAGACTCGCAATGCCCGTACGTTAGTTGAATGCCAGGCATGCAGGTGGTGTGGATGAAAGGTGCTAAGGAACGCGGCGAAATGCTTCGTTCGCACAGCAGTCATACTTAATACACATGTAAGAAAATCCCAACATCGAAAACCAAAATCAAATTTCAAATTAAAGATGGAAGCGGTAAAAAGCGAATTTCTGATGTTCAATGGATAGTTAGTACAATGCTATATTAAATGTTAGAAATTGATAGCATTGTTTGTAAAAGTGATAGTGGTAGTTCAAGTGGGAGACAGATCTGATCTTTTATATTCTGAATTTAAAAATATGTATAATTATTTATTTTATTATTCAAGTTTGGCTAAAATAATGGAAATTCTATTGTTTATTATAATTTTTCACATTATTTTATCCCAATAATAATATCTAGGATTGAACTCAAAATTACCCATAATGTGTAAAATCCCCAAACGTCTTCCATTCATGGGCGTTGTATAGGGCAACCAATATTATAAAGACAGACGTGGAGATCCAACGGCAACGGCAAAAACTCTCCTCTGATGTGATGGAGGCTCCACTCCAACTGTTAATGACTATATATATATATATATAGACTGTTAATGACTATTAAGTAAAGACTGTTAATGTGTGTGATAAAAATAAAAAAGGATATTAATGTTTATTACTGTTTTAAATCTTTCATAGTATTGTTTGACTAGGGCTTGCAAGATGAAAATTCGAATATTTGAATTATTTGAATATAAGCCTCATTTAAATATTTGAATAGTAATTTAATCAATCAGAATTTACGTGCTCGTGTCTTAATTTTGTGGTATTTAATCCAACGGATCATGTAAACGCACCCACTGAATGCTCGGTGACTCGTGTCTGAGTATTTTTGTGTGCGAAACGCATTCGGTCTGATGTAGTTTTAGTTTACATACAATTTTATATTAATTAGCACTTATCATTTTTCTCATGATATAAAATTATTTCCATTTTCTTGTTAATTCAAAAATCGTTTAGCATCCTAATCTCATAAATACCTAATCTTAGGATCTCACTAACCTAATGCTACCTCCTTACTCTCACGACGGCATCGCGAGGCGTCTTCGCGTGAGGTGACACGAGGGGAGGCGGGCCCTCTTCACTCTCGCGAGCTTGCTTTGGTCCAGGTACTTTGTATTTTACTGTGTTCGGGACTACATGAGAGGGAATCGCGAGGCAAGGAGACCGAGTTAAGGTTCATATTTAAAGTTACCTTTAATTTTTGTCTGTGTTTAGTAATTGAATTATGGTTTATACTATTAGTAAATGTTTTTAATGTGCGGAAAATCGCTTTCTATAGCTTATTGATATGAAATAATGCAGTTAAATCGAAAAAGTTATATTCGGCGTCGTTTTGTGTTTTTGTAATTTTTATTTTTCATTGCTTTGTTTTATATTGTTAACATGTAGAAATCCAATTCACGCTCATTTGGATACATATACTAACGGCCAATTGCACAAACTTACATTAAAAACGTAATTATTACCCTTATTCCAGATTTCACAATATTTCGAATAATATTCGAATATCACTATCAAAAATATTCGAATACCTAAATTTTCGAATATTTGCAAGCATACTTAGGTGACACATAACAAAAATGATCCAAGTACATTGGTTGGTTTGAAATTTTTTAACAAACGGCTTGTATATATATCCTATCGTCTTAACTTTTATATCGTTTAAAGGCAAATTTGATTACCAACTCTTTGACCAAAAATCCTTAGCCGGCGACTATTAGTCATTTTATATCGATTATTGAAAATAAAATGTCTGTCCCATACAAATCCCAACTATTTAGGTAATATGGGAAGCATTTCGTGGCAAGAATTAGATTATATACATGGGTCAACGTATAAAATATCACATGAAAATTTAATGAGCGCATTTAGTGAATTGTCTCTATCACATGCTATTGTCATTGAATGATTTTAAAGTTCTAACGTGGTCAGGGCGACCTCAAACTTGAACCAAGACAACTATATAATAATTATTAACACACAATACATCTTACAACGAAATGCTTGCCGCGTTACCTCCGTCGTAGGCGTTGAAATGTAGCAGACATGATATTTTTTTAAATCGATAAAAAAATTACTAAAAGTTGCTGGCTAGTGATTTTTGGCCAAAGAGTTTGTAAAAAAAAGGATGCTATCTAGCGGTTCATAGAAGATGTTCACTAAGATCCAGCCGGTACAAAGTGAATAAAAATTGGAAGAATGTAAAATACGGAACTCGTATCAGTTGAAAAAATAAATCTAAGTCTATCCAATTTCTCACAAGAATTTTTTGAAAACAATTTTTTTTTTAACAAAACTGCGACACTCATGCAAACACTGGAACAAGCCGTAGAGTAAATGACGAAAGAAACATCCTTTTACCTCCGATGTAAGGAGTTTCTTTCGTCATAGCCAAGAGACACAAATTAAGAAATAAAAAAACTCCTTTTAAGAGGAGATGTCTATGTTAAATAATGCGTGTAATGCGCCTGCATAGAAAAAAACACTGGTAATGCGGCCTGACATACCCTTTGATGGTACATAAAATGGCCGACGGATGTGCCCAAAAAGAACTAGGTAAGGAACTAGATTTTCCTAGCATTAACACCAGATGTGCTTTCGCGTGTGAGGGCCCTGGGTCTGTCATGACCACTGCTATCAGGGGAACTGACCAGATTGGATCATGGTTACGCATTTAGTCACCGTTTCATCACGATGTTTTCTCTGACCGTAAGGTTAGTGTTAAACTAATGTCCAGTCGAGGATACTGAATATTTATTAGTTTAGGTGTCTTCTTAATTTCTTCGCATAATGATATTAATGATAAACCACAAGTCGGGAAATAGTAACACGGCCAATTTCAGACTTATGTCAACTGGCTAAACATTCAGTTTCGTCGACTGTACATAGCTCAGAAAAGAGTCATTGGCGGCGTTGAGGTTTAAACCCGGTATGGAGGAGTACGAATCGGACCCCTTAACCATAAGGCCGCCGACGCGTAACATAATGTGGTGAATTAGTTCGCTTATGGCCTCACCGCCGGTCACATCGCCGGTCCTCCTTTCGGAGTAAGGAGTTTCTTACGTCATTGGTGGCCATGGACTTATCATGTTTAACAGGACCGAAAACTCTTCAAAATTACAATTGCGAAAAGCAACCTTATGTTAATACACTATTCTCTATTTTGCGTTGTCATGGGTAAAGAGGCTAACCCGAGCCGAGAGGGATAGGGAGAACAGAGGCCGAGTGTCCCGCTTTTGTGCTTGCTAGACTTAAAAGATGACGTCATTGAAAGTTTGTGCCCTAATAACTCAATGACATCTTGCCCTTCTTGCATCTTTGCTTTGTAAAATTATACTTTTTTCATCCCTGTACTTATTTATTATGCAATAAAGAATTTACATACAGACTTTAAAAAACATTTTTTTTAAACTGTGAATCCATACTTTTTATTTCTACAGATAACCCTTTAAAATTGTAATGTTTGCGTGACAGCTTGATTCCGTAGAGGGAGAAAAATATAGAGATGACAAACTAATAATAATACCATGCATGATCGAGATCACAACATACAAAATATACTTGGAACGCAAAGGACAAAAACATTTATTTTTGTACTTGTCCTAATGTCAGTTTTGTTTGTCTTGTTTGTTCAGTTTTGGCCATCGAGTCAGATAAGTTTGTGCATGCATACTATCTTTTCGGGTGTATTCATAATTTCATACACGTTTTCATGCCTTTGCGTTATATGGTTATCAGATTTGAGTATTGGAAAATCTTCAAGTTTGCAGTGTTATATTGCTTTACATTTAGAAAATAATGGAAATCCTACTTTTCAGTCACAACGACCGAAAGAAAACTTTTATTATGTCCCATTGTAATGGAAAACAAATAAATAAATAAATAATCGTGGACAAATTCACACAGCGCCATCTAGCCCCAAACTAAGCAAAGCTTGTGCTATAGGTACTAGATTACTGATATATTACTTAAATACTTTTTTAAATACATACTTATTATACATAGAACACCCAGACCCGTAACAGAAATTAAAATTCATCATTTCAATTTCTGCCCGGCCGGGAATCGAACCCGGGACCTCTTGCGTGGCAGACCGGCAGATGTTGACCACTGAGCCACTCAGGTACACGAACAAAATATAAAACCTAATCTTACTTTTGTAGCGTCTTGCCCTGAAGGTACTTACTGTTACTCCTGTTCAAATAACTGTTCAGCACGTTGACACTTTTATTGTCAATTTTTAAACATATAATTGGTATATTCTTGGGTTTGGCCCTTCAGGCTCTGAATGCTCATCATCTTTGCCTGGAAAATTAGTTAATATTGTAAATTCTGACTACGCTGTAATTACGTTCTACAATTATTTTGAATCGAATCGAACTTCGATTAGAGTATTTTCTTTTGGGGTAATGATCTCTCGTATCCTAAATATCCAATTGGTAAAAGTAATGAGGGTTTTTGGACAAATACAAGGGTATTGGGGTGTGTGTCTGGACTCTTACCGTTGTATCTTCTTGTTTTCCTTTTTTATGAATCCAAGTTTGCCCCCATGCCACGGGGGTCATTTTTCCATCACATTAGAAGGTTTCTTTCGTTGCAAATATTTTATTTAGTAATTAAAATCTCACATTTTCCAAATTGACGTTAATCTTTTATTATTTTATTCTTTATATGACATATGTTGTCATGCGGACACAGTTCATAGATGGCGGAGATTTTAATATTTTTTATGCTCCCCTTATTCTAGATATTTGCTAGATCCAATTCTTCATCATATCTTCATGGATTATATCTTTGGCTGCTAAACACGAGGTCGTCCGAAAATAAATATCGACCACTTCAGAAACTGGCTAATCAAAAATTGTGATTTTGTAATTGCGAACGCTTTTTGTTAGAACGCGATCGCTCGCGTGGAAGCGAATGATTCAAAAATAGCGTCCTAGGAGCATTTAATTTGTACTTATATACTCTATGCATGGCCGTTTGGTATCCGGCCTTATGGGGGTACGGGGGTATATGGCCTTTACACTCGTGGGTGTCTTATAAGGCAATTATGTTCTCGAGACAAAATATCACAAGGCGGAAGACAGGGCGGATATCTCCGCCGAACACCTGGAGAAGCAGTTCACACCGAACGACAACAGAGACCACGACCACCGCGAGGCAGTCGAGCGACGCCTGCGAGAGCGACTGACAGCACCACCCCCGGCAGACGAACAACCCCTGTACGTCTCCCCGGGCACCGTGCAGCGCGCACTCAACCGCACCAATCCCCGTAAGGCCCCGGGTGCGGACCGCATCACAAACGCGGCGCTACGCCACCTGCCGCCGCGCACCGTGGCGGCATTCACCCGCGTTTGTAACGGGATACTACGCACGGGTCACTTCCCATCAACCTGGAAGCTGGGGCGCGTCATAATGCTGCCCAAGCCCGGGAAAAACCATATGAAGCCAGAGGGAAACCGGCCCATAACGCTGCTGTCGATGCTGTCAAAGGTATTCGAAACGCTCCTGCTTCGCTTCCTGACCCCGCACATAGAGCCCAGGCCGGAGCAATTCGGCTTCAGGCCGGGCCACTCCACCACACTACAGCTCACCCGGGTACTACACAGCCTAGCCTCCCGCCGGAACAGGCGTGAGTGCTCGGTCGTGGTGATGCTGGACATGGAGAAGGCCTTCGACAGGGTATGGCACGAGGGCCTGCTGTTCAAATTGTCAGAGAGTGCCACTCCACGCAGAGTCCTACAGGTCGTAGCTAGCTTCCTGCAAAACAGGGAGTTTCACGTTGCAGTGGAGGACAAGACCTCATCGGTGCGCCGAATCCTCGCCGGCGTGCCACAGGGCAGCTGCCTCTCGCCTGCACTCTACGCCATTTTCACCGACGATATCCCCGTGAGCATCGGCGTGCTGTTGTCGCTCTTCGCCGACGACGCGTCGTACCAGAGCTCGTCGGTCAACGTCACCCACGCCATCAAGCGAATGCAAGCCCAACTCGACACCCTACCCGCCTGGCTCGACAAGTGGGGAATGTCGGTGAACGTCGCGAAGACTCAGGCCATGATCGTCGGGCGAAAGACGAACATCGCCGAGCTACCCCCACCAATGAAACTCCAAGGGCAAGACATCCCGTGGTCGCGCAGGGTGGACTACCTGGGCCTCACCATCGACCAGGGCCTCACTATGCACGACCACGTCCAAAAGACGGTCGTCGCCGCAAAGGTGGCACGAAGTAAATTGCGTCCGGTTCTCGCTGGCCCGCTACCACTGCGGACCAAGCTGGGGATCTACAAGACCTACATCCGATCCCGCCTCACGTACGCCGCGCCAGCGTGGTACGCCCTAGCCGCCAACAATCAGCGGCAACGCCTCCGTGCGCAGGAGAACCTCTGCCTGCGCACCATCGTCGGCGCCGGTAGGTACGTGAGGAACGCCACCATCAGCCGCGACCTCCAGCACGAGGGCCTGGACGACTTCGTCGTGCGTCTGGCGCGGCGGATGTACGAGTCCGCCGACAACTCGGTGCACCCG
Organism: Blastobasis adustella; assembly: GCA_907269095.1. Lineage (NCBI taxonomy): Eukaryota > Metazoa > Arthropoda > Insecta > Lepidoptera > Blastobasidae > Blastobasis > Blastobasis adustella. Next base: position 13,689,181 of record OU026117.1, on the reverse strand, counting down.
CACATCCGCGGCATCGCGCCACTACACGCACGCCCCCCCGATCGCAGCTCCAGAGCGCTCCCACGTGAGCTCCTGGAGCCCACGACGACCGCAGCACCCACTACGACACCCGCCACCGCGGGAGCCCCCGGCCCGGGGAGCTCGCGGTAGCCCCCACCACAAAAACATCATTGCCGCGGGAAATCCCCGCTCGGGTGAGTCCCGCGGCAACGCCACCGAACGAGACAGCTTCGCCGCAGTAGTTTTTGCAAAAAGACTAAATTGCCGCGAAAAGAATCGAACCCGAGACCTCTGCCGAGTGAAGCTCCACCGAGTTAGCACACGGCTGCGCCATTAGCGCTCAATAACGACGCGACACGAAATTTTATCCAACTACCCACAAAATTATTTTAATAATTTTTGTTTGTTAACAGACAGGGCTGCCAACTAAACCACATGACTGCCGCTGCCGTTGGGGCTCGGGAGAGTTCTAGCGGTAGCGGTACCGGTCTGACTCCTCGCCCCCCTCGCAGCAGGATGTCGCCTGCTCGCTGGTCGTTTGCCGGGCCTCCCCGAACGGGGTCCAACTCGGCAGGCTAGTACCGCGCCGAGGGCGACAAAGAAGAGCTAGCGAGGGGTGCGAACCCCCACAGACCGGACTGTCATCATCATGGCATCAACCGGCACCACACCACCACAAGCCGAGGCCCGCGCTCCCGTGCGTGAAGAGCCGGGAGCGCCTAACCAAAAGACCGGCCCGTTTCAACGGGTCGCGACACCACATCACCGTCAGTGGGCACCCGCCCTTACACGGTCTCCCCGCACGTGCGAGATGAAGAAATGATTGAGACAAAATATCTAGAGTCTCCGTAGGCTGAAAAATGGGTTTTCCAGCCTTTTCCATTGTTATATTTATAAAATTGCAATCTACTACTCGCCTGCAAAGCGTAGAGATTGTGGCAATTACCTCTCCTTCGTGGCAAAGGCCCTAAGTCCTGCAGTGGACGATGATACTCTAAGCAACCTTTTGTTTAAAACTTTAACCTGATAGCTATGCTAAGACAATTAAATCTAAAATTTCTGTTATCCCAATGTGAACTAATAAGTTTATTGTAGTGGCTGGGTACACCGTTGTTATTCTATTATCTACCACAGAGTGGATTTTAAACAATGTTTTCAAACAGAACCTTTTAGAATCTATATAATGCATACATTTCGCAGGACTTCAACTTCAAATGGATTTCAACTACTGTATTTTGTAACATTTAAGAGAGACACGCTCTCCCATTTAAAAAGAGAAAACCTTTTCGCACCTCTAAATAGTACGTAGGTACCTATCCGATTTCAATATATTTTAGTAAATTTTTCATGACCAAATTTGCGATATATTGCCTGTTGTGTCTTCTATACTGTTATATTTCTCTGTATATAATTATTGTGTACAATAAACAGTTAAATAAATAAATAAATAAATATATTGAAACTAATAGGCACCTGAAAAACCGTAGTTTATCCATTAATAGTAGTAGTAAATTAACAAAGTAATTAAATAAAAGCGATATCCACAAACCTAGATTAGAATATGTTGAATCTATGTTAGATAATATTTAGTTGGTGTAAAGCTATTTCTGCCATAAAGGATAATTTGGCAGCTCGATATGAATTGTAACTAATTGACATTGTTTATTTACCCGATTACGGCGAAGCAAAAAGGAGGATTATGATTTTTACTGGTATATATGTATGTTTATATGAACAAATAGCGATAGATCATCCGCTGGTTATTTAAAAGTCCACTCTATCGATACGTCCACTCTACAGAATTGACCATCCTACCAAATAGAATACTCTGTGAAATTGTTCACCCTATTGCTATATTGTTGTATTGTCAACTGTTCCAAATTGTTGTAAGAGCTGGCCATGGAAACATGGTACGCCGCTTGGGCGGGTCAGACCGCTTCTCGCTAAACAGTACCCTGCTCGAATACTGATGACTCATGATCCAATACACATCTTCCGAGGATCCTCCCCAGACAGAGTGGACCCTCGGACTTGCCAGGTACACATTCCATCAGCACGCTCCGGAGGAGTTCTGTTGGAAGGTTAGACATACACTTTTTGGACTATGGAATCTCACTATGCGTTGATGTGACCACTGGTGCTTTTCCACTCCAAACTGGTTAGGGAATGTAGGATAGTATAGTCATTAGACACATGCTTAGGGGAGAGAGGACAACAGAAATTCGGTCTTTTCTCCGTCACTTAGGCAGGGACACATACATACACATCAATTAAAATTATAAATTTTATTTTGACACATTTGCAATTACAAGGAATAGATTCAAGCTTCATATTTGGGACAAGCTAGCTAGACTAGATATGTTAGGATTATCCTTAGGAATCAAAGTATGGTTGTAACAATTGTTAAAATGAATAAACAGTAAAGATTAAAATAACAATAACAGAGATAAGAAAGAAAAACAAAAGGAGTACAAAATACAACTTAAAACTTCAATATTTAGTAACATTAATAATAATCCAATATAAACACGCTACAAATAAAATATACTGACTTTTAATTCTCAAATATTATTAAATTTCAAAATTGAGTTAAACCCTCGCAGAAACAATATCTATTATACTAGAGAATTCTAGATTTAAACCAGTGAGGGGCGAGCCTTTAACAATACAATTCTGAGTTAACATTAGGTATATAGTTCAACTTAGTATTCAATCAGTAAATTCATAACGAAGGATTTCTGATGTCTATTCCACAAAATATTTGACTATACTAGGAAATACTTAACAAAATGTAAAGTCTTCATCGGTAAAATATTAGTATCATAATAAAGACAGCTTAAGTAGAACTTGTTTCAGTTATGATTACACCACCAGTAGGAATTCAGCAGCCCGTTGCACTCCTAGCTCGAAGCAATCTGAAAGACAATATGATCTATTAGAATTTAAATCAGTTTACCAAACACTACTACTGAATGGTAGGCTCATCTTGGTGGAGATAAGAGATAAGATACTGTCCAAAGTTATTAAAATAGGATAGGGCATATACTAGACTAACCAGGGCCTGCTTAGGGTAGGAATGTGAAGGGGCGACAATACAACTTGTGTACAGTTAGAGTTTGGTTATGTAGCATAAAATTAACAGTTAATTTACCTACCCTTGATTGTCCATTCGCAAAAATCCAAACTGATGTCATAATCAATATCGAATCCCCAGATGCCATAATTTAGAGATCCACACTAGGTCGAAACTAGTTACTGCCACAGACTGACAGATCTCATACCAATTGCCTGAAATAAACGAGAATTACAGTTAATAAAAGAATACGTCATAACCATAATAGTAATAGGTCTAGTATTAGGTTAGAATCATGGAGGGCAACAATATTACATTAAACAGAAATGAAGTAGGCTCCCATTTATTGGCCGGGTATTCACATTAGGTATTCTCAAATAAAGAACTAGCTTGTACATGATGAGGCCCGCGACCATACCCGGGTTTGGCCCCATTGTTCGCACTATAGACTCCTAGGCATTATTACCAAAATAGGTATTAAGTTTTAACTTACCCCGGAAGACTAGGATATCGCCTCAACACCATTATACTACTGTTTGATTATATTCTGTTGCACCATACTTTATTTACTAAAATATCAAATAAGCACAAAGGGTGTTGGTCCGCGCATCTTACAATTTCTTTAGATCACTTTTACAATAATTTCGCCATTCGAAAAAACAGTGATTGAATTGTCACCGACTTGGTCATAACCTGAAAAAAACAGAAAGTAGTCAATTATTAATTGTACAGCGAAATCTGAACATAACGTACACGCCTAAATAAATCGTGAGATTGTACCTACTGAGATAAATATGGCGGCGCGGTACTCGTTTTGTTGATTTTATGGGTGGTATTGAGCCGACAGTGACCACTCTCAATTATACACCAAGTCCACAACAAGCACAAAAATAATTCCACTAAATAGCATTGGGAAACGTTTCACAATTCATTTTGTAGCCATAACACCGTATCTGGGAGGAGAACTTTAATCGGGTTAGACATGGCGCGCAGGAGTCTTTGTTTCGTTATAGGTACTTACCCGACTTTCGATTCCAATGAGAACTGTGATTGGCTGACACTTATCGAGTAATTACTCATTTAATGTGAAGATTAACCTAGGGACTCCACTATAGATTGAATTGATTGTAAATGTAGGCTGTATTTATGTAATTTTAATAATGAAACAAAATATCTATATCTAAACTTAGGATCGAATTTAAAAGAAAGCAGGCTAATGTGGTTCAACCAGCGGCTACTAGTTGGCGCTAGCAGTACAGCCCGTTGTTTAGTCTATAACTAAATTAAGGAGTACTCTAAAACAATTGTAAGATCTGTTACAAAACACTAACTGATCCTAGATCGAAACCGAAATCACTAGAATTGTAAATTTGACCTGAATGTATTATTTCACCCTATCGATTGGCCGCGCCATCTGTAAATTTTCCTGGGAACCCGTTAGATACGATCTAATCGATGACTACGACATGAACAGTTTTCCATTAAGTATCTAAAAGCTTTTCCTAACTCTCTCTAGGTGGCGTTTCGAGAACTTTGGAAACTAAAGATCGCTTGAAATAGGTACCTACTAAGTAAAGGACATAAATAAACACGGGATTTTACAAATCCACGTAAAATATAAAATACATAAGCCACCGGTATTTATAACGAGCTAACAAGAAAGGAAATCTAAATAGTTTTGGTATAGCATTTGAATTGACAATACTTACGGGAAAACTACACACACCCAGATATTGAGTTCTTCACCATTATTTCAGCAAGGGTAATACATACTGTTTATACGTAGCCAAATAAAAGGAGAACGCATGTTATCCTTTTGCGCTATTAGGTAGATGACTTTTCGAAGACGTCTAGAGATGGGACTAAACCACGGCAATAAATAAATCGATTCCCTTTATAGTAAAATGTACTGACAGAAGGCAACTGAAACAGCTGGCATACAAAACCACATTAGTAGTAAGATTCGTCTCAAAATATCACGATAATTGTTTAGGACCAATAATAATTGGTATTAACCATTTCGCGCGCAAGTGCCGAACATTGGTCGAGAGGGCGTTGGTGAAAGCAAATTTTATGGTTTCGGGTGCAGCATTTGATTGAGTTGTTGCTATTGGCTCTACGATTTGAATTCCTTGAATAACTTGTATTTAGGATTTGATTATAAAATTACGAATTAATGAATGCGCTTAGGTTCTTACTACGGAACTAAAAAAAAAATGAGATTGTATTCGGATAGCAAAGATAGACCGTTTAATACTATGATATGGTGGACAGCAAATATTATACTTGAGACTCGATTATAATACTCTATTTTGCGTTGTTTGACTTTTCATATGTGTATGGTTTGCGAGTATGTAAAAGTGTACTCAGGCTGGAATAGCGTTCGACGCCGTCCGCATCTGTGGCGATTCACTGAGTGTTAGTGGTGTTTGGAGGTAATCAAAAGGTAGAATAAAGCTGCATCTGGGACTCTCTGGTTGACCGATATCGAAGATTTTAGAAGGGGGAGCGCAGCTGATAGCTTTTCGGACGAGTTGTTGTTTTGTGATGTTAAAAGGCTTCGGCCTTATACAATGGGAAACTGCAAGACTGTCTGAATCACGTAACTCATGCGAAACCGTTTTAAAATCATTAGATTGAGGGCCCTCGGGGAGCCGTTGGTGTAGCAGTTGTACCTGGCTTGACCCTCCACAAATCGCTTCCTTACTTCGTGAATGTCCACCTATATGCGAAAGTGCAGACCCCGGCACTTTGGCCTGTGCATTGGATGTTAGTCGCAAATTGTATACATACCCACGGAGGATCAAACAGTTTTAACTTATCATAAATCACTGGTCAGACCTTGGAAGGCGGACTCTACAGGAGCTTCCTGTCCTGACCTCAATATTACTTGCTTCATGATTGCTACTATTGGATTCACAACCACCAAGGAATTTCTACACGAATAATCTACCAATGATGGCTAAGCCATTAATGCTACGAGTGCAACATGGTTGCTACCTATCTCTGCGATCCGGATTTCAATAAATTATAATAGGGTTGATATTTTCCCCAATATTCACATATCATGGCAAGGCCATTGGAATTGAAACAACGCCATTGATTTATGGAACATATCCAAATATTACTACTCTTGACGACATCACCGCCAGTAATTGGCCATATTTGCATGTGTTTGGAGCACTCTCTCCATGGACTACCTGCTGATACTACATTATGCTACCTTTATCTGTGCCGCGGAATTCGAGCCCTTCATCGTCGCCACAAGGAAACACAGCCCAAGTATTCGCCTTAAATGTTTGGGTTGCCACATCTACATCGACGAGTCTTTACATATACCTGCACCCTGCATTGCGTTTGAGTAAGCTGATGTTTTCCAAGTGAGTTTTATTATGCCCAGGAGTACGTTCTTGCACAAGTTCTACCTACCTACAACGAGACGATGTGGAGAGTTCGTGGAGAGAGCTACAAGCTTTTGGATCTACTTTATACATTTATCACCTGGATATGGTCTTGGAGACACTGGATTGTTCATATTGTCCTCTCAAGTCACTTCATAACTCAAAAACAACCTGACTCTGACGATTATGACTTACCTCTTTGTACCCTCTTTTTCAATATAAAGAAAAAGGCATGGTTGGGCGGATTGGAGTTTTTAAAAGATGTCTTTGGCTGCTCCAAACGGAATCTTGCGGAGAGATATCATATCCTCACTGAGGCTGACCTATTGAGGATATGATGAGCCAGTGTAATGGCTGGGGCAAGATTCACTCTCCCAATCCCCTATCTTTTTTATAATCTGGAGAGTCCCTAAATCCCCTTAGTATCAACATTCCCCTTGAGCATACGACAACTAGTTTATAAATAAACCAAATCTTATATTTATCTGCTATCTGGTAATCATTTATCCTAACAAATCATAATAACCTGTTTGTCTTCCAACTCTAAAAGTCTTGGGTTACCACAAACACAACGTAGGAATAACTAGACGATCACGAGGCCATAGTAATGTCAGGAAATACGCGTTAGGTAATAAATAGATGAGAGAGTAGAGTTATTTATTTATATTTATATTAATTAGAAGGGGGGGAGGTACAACTTCTTTCGCGTAAGCTACTAAAAATAAACAAAATATCTATTCTTTCAAAATGTACATAAAAATATACACTGTGATAATTTGAGATACTGAATATAAATGTAAAATAGGTGAACTGATAATTCAGGAGATAGAGTGCGCTGCGAGCCTAGCATTTAAGATATTCTATGGGGTAGTAGGTACCAAGGTTGACGGTAACGCTGTCCTAATCTAAGGCAGTTTGTTTTCCAATAATCACCCTTCTCCAATTTCTGAAAACTCTTGAGCGTGTGAGTAGCTATCACGTTGGTTACGCATATTTTGTGTGATGCACAATTTAAGTATTTCCGACAATAGTATAGGAGGCTTGAAGCGGGCATTTATTTCATCGGCTCGCATTATCAATGTAAATTTCTGGCGAAAATCGCCCCAAAAATTGAACTTTGATACCACTGCTCGGAGAACCATGCAACCATGTTGTATGGGTGGAGAGAGAATTGACCCTCCAGATGTCTTGAAGCATCCTGTCTGTAGCTTCTACTGCGCATGTGCACCATAGTCCACTCATCCCAAACGATAATACAGCAGACCTGGATCACTGGAGCTTTGTCGGTGTTAAGTGATACCCTACACAGGAATTTCTGTACTTACTTACTTACTGCTAATGAGAAATATCTACGTCTTATTGCACCAAGGAAATATTTATTTTCCAAGCTTCTCTTTGTTCAACCGTGGATCTTGGGACTAGTTGGGAGGTTATTACTTACCATTGCGAACATTTTATCTTAATGTATTTCAGGTTGTACATTTCCCCGGGTGGTAATTTTTAAGATAAAACATTAGTATCGTAAAAAGGCATTGCTAAAAATTATCCCTTGGTCAGCATTGGTCTATAAAGGAACCGCATTGTTTTTTAAAATAAAAGCAATTATTAATTACTCAGTTATCACATTTATTACATTAACTATACTACTTACTTACTAACTATAAACAAAACATTAAACAATATACACAATATATGAAAAAATTAAACAAAAAATAGGTAGATTTCAATCACATTAAATAAGCTACGATTGCAGGTACGGTTTCAGATGTCCTGGACGACGGCGGCACTTCCCATCAGGTGGACGGTCTGACTGTGTAGGCAATAAATGAAACACTGGCTTAACTTTTACGACATTAGCAGGTTACAGGAATTCTAGTAATTATGAAACTGCCAATTCCGGTTGCGATTCAATTGTACTGGTTTGGGCCCGGTTCTAATGTGGCTTTCTTGATAACCATCTTGTCACTGAATTGCGGGAGGTTTGCGCAGCATACGTAACTCTTACTTGCAACTGAATTTTTTTTATTTTTTATATCACTTTTGTCTTTAAAAACCACGCTTGCTGCCTAGCACTAGGATATGGATAATGATAAGTTAGTCATTTAATTTCACAAAAGTTAACTGTGTTGCCTTTTTCATATAGAAGTTAATTATATTGTTGTTATCTGCATACCTACTACGAATTATCTACTTTTAGAACCAGCTGTCAAAAACATTATACCAAATAAATTTATGTCCGAATCTCCGTAACGTATACCGTTTTCAAAGATTTTTGCAAAATGGAGAAGCTACATTCTTCCCGGGTATCGTAGAGTACTTTATATCCTGGTAATGTAACAGGATCCCACGAATGTAAGAAAATTTCTGACTTAACGCGTGTGAAAATAATGGAAGACCGCTAGTGTATTGCACTTACTTTATTGTATTTATTTATTTAATTCATGTAAGTACAATGTAAGTACATGTAAGTGGAAGAAATCCCAGTGTGGGAAAAGCCCGCCTTTGCTTTGTAAAATTTCATTTTTCGCATTTTGTATTTAATTATTATGCAATAAAGAGTTTAAATACATACATGAATTTTGTTTCTTAATCATTATCGTCCCAGCGCTTATCCCGGCCTCTGCCAGGGTCCGCTTTCCTGCCCATTCTTCTCCACTTCGCCCGGTCCTCGGCATCCTCGGGTCGTAAGCCGTTGGCTCTCGCATCCGACTCAGCAATGTCAATCCATCGCTTTTTGGGTCGCCCACGGGGCCTCTTTCCTAATACTATTTCCCACGTACATTTTGTTTCTTAATACTGACACAAAACCCGTGTGGGTTTGCCTGTGTCTACCTGGCTATTTATCAGATGTATAGGTACAAAACACACAAGTAATACAGACCTACCTAAGGCTGATACAATGATACAAAGCACCTGATGCAATGATACAACGATACTGGAGCATGCCGGGGAGTAGCCGTTGACGACATCGTTTCATTGCTAGGTACTGAGTTTTGACCCTGAAATTATGGAAATAAATATTATGTAGCTCAGGAACATACATTAGGTAATGTTTCTTCAAGGTACCTAATATGTATTTACAATGACTCGTATAAAAAGCTTTTAAAGTCAGTTCTTGAAATTTATTAGTGAACCTACCTGAGCTGAAATAGAGTTCTGACAGTGCGAAGGCTGCTTCTGTTTTGAATATCCTGGCAAATACGGTACAGTACGGTGTATTCCACGTTGCAAAGTTTTTTGAACACGTACAGGAGCCTGAAACAAAGTATTGTGGTTAAAAGTGACATTATTGATAGGCAAGAAAAATAAAATCTTGTAATGAAACTACAATATATTTATACTTGATCTATCTAACTAGTGAAATGACAGGCATGTGATAATTATTATGTTACACGCACACTCACACCACCATACATTAACACAATACAGTCACATTCACAGATCACATCATCACACACTGTGCTCCATGCAAACAAAATAATTTATAATTTTTTGGGTAGATTAACGTCAAATTGTTTTTTAGTTCTACTCCTACCCTTATTTGTTGTATTAGTATAAATAATATAATATACGTCTGTAATTGGCCTATGATTAAGTAATGATGTTTCGCTTAACATGTTTGTAACTATGCTGTTGACTTCAGATGTAACAAATAAAATAAAAATAAAATAAAATAAAATATGTTATGATATCCTAGAGCTTTGTCCTTGTTTTTGCTTTATATTAAACCTAAATGTATGAATCATCGAATTTGTTGGTAAAACAGTAACCACTTTCCATCAGAATTGACTATTATTTCGAGTAATTGGTAAATACCTCAGTTCTAACTGGACCCATGCTATCTGAAGGCGGCCGCTGAGTCGATTTCGACGTCCAGTTTACATTTTTAACACTAAGAATTATAGGAGCCTGAAACAAAAATGCACATGGACTATCAGTAAAACATCAAAATTTTCAATGAGATTATTTTAAAGGAACTTGTCACTGCCCGCAATTCGTTTATTGTAAATTTGGTTTTTACGTTGCGGACACCATACCACGGGAACCACAACTTGGATTCTACACCACCGCTTTAAGTTTCCACTCTAGTAGTAGCCAGTAGTATGACAGCTTTGATCTAATTTTGTCACACAATAAACGAAAATGTATGAATCATAGTATTCATGTGACAATAAAGTGGGAGCCTCTGTTTGTTTTACTGATATTTCGATTAATTGATAATTACTTTTTGCAAAGCCGGCTGCTGAGTTGAAGCTGGACCCATACGGTGCCCAGGCGTCGGCTGAGGCGTCAGATGCGACCATTGACAATTCGGATATAAACCCTAAAATTATAAAAATATATTAAACATCAACATCACAGCCCATAACGTCCATTGCTAGACTTAGGGCCTCTGAGCGTTCATAACATGAGATGTGTTAAATAAATGTAGAACAAAAATAATTAAGCATACATAAGTTACTTTGGTGGCTACTGTCAGGTATCTAATTTAAAAAAAAAACCGGCGTATCGCCTATTAGATGATTCGAGTACTTTAAGGTGTTGATATTATCAAAATTCAAATATCTAACATAAACATTTAATAGTTAGAAAACTTTGTAGTCCCTGGATTCTTCACCCTAGGACAAAAACGGACTCGAGTTAATTAGTGTAAAAAATGTTGTTGATATACACACTTGTTGAAGTACATGTATTTGAAGGCGACAGCAAACTAACAAAATTTAGTGAAATTTAGTGAGAGAGATGAATATTCAAGTAAGTACGTACTTCATTTTGAACATTTTTCAACAACGCTGACCCTGCATTAGCCGGGGTGAACGCTAGGATGATGATTATGATAACATAAATATTAAAGTAGGTAACCTAATATCTTAGTAAGATACAAATAATATAAATGCTGTACATACCTGATTTTGAACACCAGCGGGATTTGACAGCCACCGTTCACGGTCGGTATTGAAGCTGAGTCGGGTATTATTGCACGGATTCATTTTAATATTAATAATTATTCTTAGCAAACTGAGGTCTGAATTGGACAAGCGTACTGTGCAGAATGCAATTGCTAAATTTGAGGCTTTCATTTATACTTATATAGGTAACTACCCCTAAGCAATCCTATTTAAATTTTTTACCTGCGCGTGGTGCCTCTTGATCTTGCGCTTCAGTTATCTCTGATGTATATTGTTAAGCGTTTGTTCCTAACGATTGGCTAGGGCCTCAAGCTGCTTTTTTATTACCGATCACTGGGTGGAATCTTACCAAAAAGTTTGTGGCAATTTCTCAGGGGACAAAAAATGGTGACGAAGCAATTTGTTTGTAACAACGCAATCATTTCGTATAAAGTGCGTTCAAAAAAATATTTATTAATGCGCAAATTAGTCTATTTGTGGGGCTAGCCTGTAGCATATTCTTTCAGTTCACTAATAACACCATGATCTTATTAGCGGCAATCATCGTCCAGGACATCTATAACCTAAGGGGAACGGATGCGGATGATTTGAGGTACCTGTAGAAGGACTCTATATTACAGTACAAAGAAAAGACTTCGGGAGGGCTCATTTCTAGCACGTGCGCGGTAAGATGGCTCACAATGCCTGTTCGATAGTTTGATACAAGGCATGCAGAAGTGTGCATGAAATTTAAAATATCGTCGGAGGATGCGGTGGCGGACAAGTAACGGTGACACCAAGATAAACAGTTCTTCGGAACATTGCCCGTTGTACAGACGGCAGAGAACACACAGAGAGCCACCATCTCTCCGGAGGCTTAAGGTATCTAAACTATCTATGAGAAAGGGCTTATCGATAATTGGAATAGCCTGTCGTTAGATGCAATAAAGTGGAAACATTTGGTACTAGAGTACAGCATCCCATTGGTAGGAGCAGTAATCCATGTGGGGTTTAACCTGTGCTTTATACAGCAAAAGTGATGAACCGTTGTGACGCACTTTATGCCTTGATAAAGAACTCTAAGTCTTTTTGAAGTCAGTTTCGCTATGACCTCCAAGTGATCCCTAAACTGGGCTTTTTTCAATATGTCGGTGGTAAGTGGATAATTCTGGACCTGTGGTACTAAACTGTAAGCTGTTCCAGGGAGGTCTGGATTTCAAATAAAAATGTTATTCTGCTCTCAATCTCTTCTGCGCTAGGGATATTTGCACGGCCTGTGTAATAGGCGTCCTCACCATACTAATGAATAAACTACAGACAGTTTATAGCCAATAAATTTTTATAGACAAATTCATAGAGTTTGCCTTCATAAAATGATTTTCTTAATTACTGTGTGGACGACGAAACTGTGTCTGCATTCCACCACCCGCACATTAAATCAAAATTTCTCAAAATGCCTGTCGCAAAATGTCGCATTATAGATTTTAGAGTTACATTTGAGTAACTCTGCATTATAGACTTTGTTATAATTTAACCGAAATCGGCATGCCGTGCCTTAGTTGAATAACGCATAACGCTTTACATTATTATAAATATAACATTAGTTTAATTATAATTAAGGTAAGAGAGCCTTAATACCTATTTACCTACAGAATGGTCTAATTTGTAGGGATGCACATGTGGAATATTCTTTTTAAAGTGTTTAATCTGCTTCGATACTGTAGGTATTGTTTTCATACAACAAGCCGTTTTGAAAGAAGAAATGGAATGTAATATTGGCTGTTAAAGGCTATAACACTTACATGTGGACAATAGACGTCATTCGCGTCGTGCGCGTATCGAGCTCTGTTATGGGTCAGTCTGAAAACCAGCGCTGTGTTTGGCTGCTGCCATTCATAGCATTAAGATGAGGCTGGTCCAATCTGGTCCGATGATGCATCGCCCTGCTTCCTTATTATGTTAGTTTAAAGTTTATTTTAATGTGTTATTGGACCAAATAAAGATACGTCTATGTCTATGTCTATGTCTAAAATCGTAGTGATATAGTGGCTACTCTTAGAATGGATCTTTTTTTTAATTTTCTTTTCATAAAATTGTTTTTCTTTATATTCCGAACCTACTTTTTATTCATTCCTCATTTCTTACCTAGATTCTGAGTACCAAATGTCTGTAGGCGTTCAAAGAGAAGCAAAAATCGATCTAAATTCGATTGACGGTCTGCTTGCATCAATTGAAAATCCCAATAGTATACAGCCCAAAAATATAGTTAGATGTAATGTCTGAATTTAAATGAATTATTTAGAAGATATGTTACGATGGCCTTGCATATTATCAAAAACGTAGGTTAAAAATCTAAATAGAAAAGGGCAAATTAGATTATTCAGGATTCGGATTATTATAATTAAATTATATTAGAAAGGAGACAGCGGCAATAACGTATGAGAATTTACTTAAATAAATCGATTACTAATCAGCACCTAAGTAATACAATGCAAGTTTATGCCTAATTCTGTATCTGGCCTGCAGCAAAAAGTTACTCCCAGTCACTTGACTGGACTTATGTACTATCGATCTAACCGGTACTGTCATTTCTATTCTCATTTCCGGTCTCCTAAATTTACTGATAAACAGCTTAAGTGTTAATTTGCACATTCAGGCGACTGTCAGGTTCTGGTCAGGTTCCCCTGGTAGGAGGGTCACGGAGGTCAGACGGCAGTCGCTCCAAAGTAATTATCTGATTGGCCAAATCCTGGATCATGGTCAAGGCGGACCCCGGGCCCTTTTGCGCGAGAGCATTAACGCATCGCCAAGATGACTTTTTTTATTATTATAGAAATTTTTAAAGCCAGTTGAGATTTGAATGTATGATAAGCGTGTAAAATACACGTTCGCTATTACTTTGTACACGCATACACGCTAAGCAACCCTTTGTTAAAACTTTTACCTGCTGGCTATGCCTTTTTTTAACTTTACAATTAATTTTAGCATTTCAGTTATCTCAATGAGGACAGATAAGCGTAATGTAGTGGCTGGCTACGCTATTGTTATTTTGTTCTACCATCGTGTTGTTTTTAGCAATGTTTTCAAACAGAACTTTCTAGAATCAATATTATGTGGCAATTTCGGTGGACTTCAACTACAAATCAACTTTAATTACTGTACTTTGTGGCATTTAAGAGAGAAAGTCGGTACCTATAGTACGCACTTGCCCATACAAATAGAGAAAACATTTTCGCACAACTACCTATATATACTTTGTCAAATTTTGGATGATAATTTTGACAGTTCGCAGTAGGGATGGGGTAGTATACAATCATTAATGAATTTATATCGATTATTATTCCCATAGAACTTGGAATCGATAGTTGTATGGTTATGCTCTATGTATTATAAAAAATAAACTATTTATTTTCTTTTGAATTTATAATGTATTAATACTACATAAAAAATTCGGCGGGGTACAGTTGCGATATACTTTGCTCTTAGGATGAAAATTTTGACAGTTCACAGTAGGAATGGGGTACTACAAAATCGTTAATGAATTTATTCGATATCGATATATATATATATCGATTATCATTTTCATAGACCTTGGAATCGATAGTTGCATGGTTATGCTGTATGTATTAAAAAATAGTAGTTTATTTACACTCATAACGTAATGTTCCAATTATATATTTGAAAACAGTCGTTAAAGGGTGCACTTGTTTCACGCCAGCCTTTAAAATTTTTAAATAATTATTTTCATTACAGCTGTATCCAAAAATAACTTTATAATCATTATGAAACACTTTCCTTTTTTAAATTTTATTGATTAGATATTAGTCCTTTGCAAAGGACATGTTATTGTGAACGATCTTTAAAATTCTATTCGATCTTTTAAGTACTATTTTCAAAATTCAGAATAAAGACAGTAGCAACCCTAGTGAGTCGGCAAGTGTAGGTAATAATTTACGAAGACGACGGGAGTGGACCTTCTGTTAGTTTTATATTTTGTGGTTCTGTTGTATCTACGCGTCGAGGATATCAAGCGGCGGGAAATTCACTTCACTACTTTTAAATTTATCTATTTATTTGCTTCAAACAAGAAAAAACATTCACATACACAAATTACAACAATTAGAAAAAATATACCGTTTAGCGGGAAAATAATTACACCCAAATAGATATAGGAAAATTTAAATTTTGAATTTGTTGAAGACATTTAGGTATTCAGCCTACATTTAGTCGTGTCCCGGCGCCCGACAAAAATTTAAAAAGAAAAGTGTTGCATAATGATTAAAAGGTTATTTTTCGATACAGCTGTAATGAAAATAGTATGGGAAATAAATAATAATAAATAATAAATAAATTTTTAATTTCTTTTACTTAATCTAGGGAAGGTACATAATCGGTGTTGGACACATCTGGTAAGCAATTTATTTGCCCGTGTTAGGTGTGCCCGCTCTTCTATACCATTAAACAATTGATTAAGTAGGATGGTACTCAATTTCTCAATAAAAGAATTTCCAGTGTGTGTGTGTGTGTGTGTGTGTGTGTGTGTGTGTGTGTGTGTGTGTGTGTGTGTGTGTGTTTGTGTGAATGTGTGTATGGGTGTATGGAAGTGTGTGTGTTATGTGTGTATGGGAGTGCGTGTGAACGTGTGCGTGTGTGTGTGAGAGAGAGCGTTCATGCAAATGCTGTATCGAAAAGCACTTTTTTTAATTTTACAAACTTGCGTGAAAAAAAGTGTTTCGTTAAACAACTATTTTCGAATATGTAATTGGAACATTACGCTATGAGTGTAGATAAAACAATTTATTTTTCTTTTGAAGTAATAATTTTTTAATACAACAGTAACCATTCCACAACGACAATTTCGACACGTGCGTATTTTTATTCGGTCAGTCACCCAATTCCGTAGAATACGCGCGAGTCGATATTGTTGTTGTGAAAGGTCTTTGAGGGTAAAATCCAAACACGGAATAAGAGTAGTTATAGTTGCAAAAATTATGTAATTACCTAAAAGTTAATTTTAAATGTTCGATTATTTTATTTAAATACCGATTTTCGATTGTCTGTTGTTATTCATCATTTGTGGCTACTAAAGGGGCGGTGCCTGTCCAGAAGTACGATATTTTCCGTAGTACATTTTACAGAAAAAAAAACCACGAAACTTCATAGGCGTGCGCCAACGACCAAGAATTAGTGAGCCGTCAAAATTATCATCCTATATTAGACAAAGAATACTACCTATCCCATCTCAATATTTTGAGTAAGTATTTTCTTGACACAAAAAATTAACTAAATTTCCTTTTTTCAAAATTTACAATATAATGAAACTTATAGGCACCTAAGAACCCTTACATTTTCCATTAATACATTCTTAAAACAAATCGTTGTATTATAAAAACAAAGTAATTTGAAAAAAGCGATAACTACTCACAAACCTAGATTACAATATTATGTTGAATCGATTTTTCACGAAAAAGGATAATTTGGCAGCTCGAAATCAATATCTATCTGTTTTTTAAAATAAAGGAAAAATTATACTTGTTAGTTTTCAAGAAAAAGGGATATTGATCAGCTAATTATTATTATCTTATGTGTGCAATACGTTCCACACAAAGGACACTTAGACTTATCAGTGATGTGTAAAAGTTTAAAAAGTGCAAGTGACGAGTTGTATAACATTTTGTCAGCTAAGCTTCCTTTTCGGCCGGGAATTGAACACGGGAACTCTGCGGTAGACGGCATGTTAACCACTGAACTACTCAGGTCGTCGAAAACTCATCGCGAAAACTTTCCTGCGAATAACAACATCGCAGAGCAAGCGTATTAGTTGTAGCGGCAGAGTACAATAGTACCAACCCCTTACACTCGTGGGTGTCGTACAAGACGACAAATGTTATCGAGACAAAAGATCTAGAGCCTCCGCAGGCAGGAAAATGGGCAGCAGCGATTTCCATTGTTATACTTATAACACTGCGATCTCCTACCCGCCTGCCAATCGTGGAGATTATGGCAATAATGTCCTCTTTTGTGGGAGAGGCCCTAAGTCCTGCAGTGGACTGTTAGCGGCTGTGATGTTGATGACTCACTGCTGTCACTACGCATGTAGATATTTATGTTTTTAAAAGGGCTCCTTTTGGGATAAAATGTTTTCCTGAGATATTTCAAAAGTTAATCGAAGAGACACAAAGTGGTTTCGAATGCGTGGTGTCCTTCGTTGATGGTATTTGTACAGCGGGTAAAAATAAAGAATACCTACTTACAAAATGCAAAATGTGGCTGGATTACGTATTAAATCCGATAAATGCAAATTTTATAAGGTCAAGGTGTCTTATGTAGGATATCGCATAAATAGCCATGTCATTTTTATTATGCCATTGTCAAATAACCGGAACGTACTACTCTTTATTCCTTCCGAATATTAGTACGACGTTATATTGTTTATACGTATTACTTGTATTCTTGGTTTTTGACGCAAGCCTATGAAACGTACAACGGAACGTCGTACAAAAAATGTACAACGAATAATGTCGCAGTGTCTTTAGTGAAGTACCGCGAATAACGAATAACAACAGACAATCGAAACTCAAATAATATAATCTAACATTTTAATTTACATTTAGGTATTTATATTATTTTTTGTAACTAAATTCTTATTTCTGGTTTGGATTTCGCCCTAAAAGACCTTTCATAACAACGATTTCGACTTAGGAATAGGCTGACTGACCGAATAAAGATATGCACGTGTTGAATTCGTCGTTGTGGAATGGTTAATGTTGTATTAAAAAAGTATTAATTAAAAAAAAAAAAATTTGGTTGTTTAATACATACAGCATAACCATGCAAATATCGATTCCAAGGTCTATGAGAATGATACAAATACAAATACAAATCCTTTATTGATAACAGTGTTACAAGTCATTTGATAATGGTACAAGTAATTATTACATTTTCATAAAATTTTCATTATGTCATGAATTAATCTTATCTATTACATTACAGGTAAAACAGTCGTAACTTATTACAATAATAATAAGAAATAAAAACAGTCAGGTTTTAAGGCAATAAAATGAAATAAACTGCACCTTTTGGTGTGTACGTTTCAAATTGACAAATTCGTCAAAGTCGTAAAAGGATTGATCTAGTAACCACTTCTTTAGTTTAAATTTAAAACTATTGATGGTAGTTGCATTCTGAACGTGTTCTGGGTCTAGGACCTGTGACCTGCTGCTCATGAAGGACAGTAGCAGTGACAAAGTTGGCCCACGAATCCCGTAATGTTGCAATTTGTTTGCTATCAGTCCTTGGTCGGCGTTATCGAAGGCACGCGAGAGATCGCAATTCGCATCACACGACTGCGACCTGGCGACCCACCTCGCGGGCGCTCGGCACCTTCCAAATTACCTCACGCACTAGGTATGTCTTGTAAGTCGGACAACTCTCAGCTACTCGATAGATAAGACAATAATCTCTCATTTATCCCTACCTCAAACATTTTGCTGATCATAGGTACTAGAGATATTGGAAAATATGACTTTAAAGCCGATTTTTTCCCTTTCCCTTTATAGGTTGGGAATATTTTTACTTTCTTGAACGCTGAAGAGTATATCCCCTTTCGGCTACATTCGTTAAATAGATGACCTATTCACGACATGACCTATTGATGATACAATATTCAAAAGCAGGCTAGACGGCAGGCCATATAAATCCGTACTCTTTTTGGGCGTGATGTTAGTTCGTACTAGACGCTGCAGTTCTTCGGGCGTGAAGGGTCACAGTCGCATCGAGACGTCCGTCGGCCGGCGGCGCGCCCGCGCCGATCAGGCTGGCCGGGGCCGCCGCGTCCGCGGCGGTGGCCGGCGCCCCGCAGCGCGCCACCGCCGTCACAAATTCTAGGTTTAGCGCGTCTACCAGCGCTCGCTTAGAGGGGAATGGTATTCCGTCTTCCTGACGTAATAGGACTGTGAAATCGGTTCGTTCCCAGGTTCCACGGCCTAGTTCATTATTTATGAATTGCTACATACATTTAGATTTGTTAGGGGCTTCATTAATCAACTTATTATAAAACTGCGTGCGTTTTGTTTTTAATATTACGTCATATTTGGTGCTCAAGCTACTTACTATTTCAGTTAAAATGTCATTATTAGAGAATTGATTGAATAATTTAATCATGTCAAAAATAAAAAAATTAAATTAATTACTTCGTCGTCAATCCACACTTTCCGGCTCTGAAGAGTGGGACGCTTTTTGTATGGGAAACATATGTCAAACATATTCAATAAAATATTTATACTTGCGTCACAAATGTCATTGCAATCATCATTACAATTTCGAACAATTGCGCCCCAGTCTACCGACTTGAGGGCTGCATGGTCGGCGACGACGCCGGCGGACCCGTCCACGCAAGGCACAGCCGCTGCGCGCCGCTCAGCTGAGTGACCACGGCGCGCACCGACAGCACCCGTAACGCGGGCAGGTTCGTGTAGGTGTGATCTAGTAACGCTGCACTGTCACCCGCCACTCGAGTCGAGGAGTTCACAAATTGTTCGAAATTGTAACTCGTCAACAGATCGACAAGACTCCGTTTGATTGACATAGACATTATTTATTTTGACATCACAATACTCATAAAACAAAACTCATTGAGTTAGTTATTGACGGATCCGGTCAATAGCATGGAATCATGTAGTCAATAGTACGGACTTATGACGCAGAAAACGGAAGTGGGAGTGTGCCACCTGGTGGGGCGTGCTGACAGAGTCCCGACGGCACGACTCGGGCGGAGTGGCGGGCAGTCTTGGCCCAACCGCCGAGGAGTGAACACGTCTTGAAACTGTCTCCACATAGAAAGTGTTGTTTACGTTTGAAAATAAAGTGATTTTAAAATAACCTTTGAAATAATAATGTAAATTACCTCAACTGCCTACAGTGTAATACCTCTCTGATTTCAAGTAAAATTATAAGTGATGTGCAAAAATGAAGTGGAATGAATACAGTGGAGTAAATGTGAACCCTTTCTTTAATTTATCTGTCCGAATACGATCTAATGCTGATATCACCACCCTGATGACAATGATCCTGATACACCACTTTCCTTGACGCAACGACATCAGAAGCGGTGATGATGAACGCAACGCCCAAGATAGTAATGATGAAAAGTTACAAAGAAAATGCAGCTACACTACGTTGAACCGTAAAAATAAAAGGAAAGTGATTACTCGATCCAGCTGAGTTGCCTGCATTAAAATGTAAAATGATTTAACACGTTCAGAGCGCAGCCAAGAGTCCAAACACCCCGAGATATAAGATAAAGACTTCAGTGTAGAGAGATTGGGGAATTTATAAAGTTAACAACAAATCATCTGTACCAAATCATGGGTCATGGTCAAGGCAGGCCCTCGAGAGCACCACTGCGATATTGACACCATTAATAAAAATCGAGTGAAACTACTTATGGACGGCAATTTGGTATGTTTTTTTTGTTTTTGCGTAACTTAATTTGGATTACTCATGAAAAATATTTTCTTGTCTTTTTTTTCATCAGATAATTGTGTTAGTTAATTAATTCGCTTAGTTACTAAATTAGCCAGTTAAAGTTTATTCTACGCCTTTGAAGGAAATGTTTAGATTTAGATTCATTTAGCAGTGTGGTTTGACACCACAATTAAATTAATTGCTTAGATTTCTGCAGGTAAAATTAAATCAAACAATTAAAAACAGTGTATTATTTTTTATTTTTGTTTTACTTTTACAATTATTTTCTTCTATTGCATAACAATGGTGTACAACGTTTCGCTTTACCTTCGAGAACAACATTGCAATGCAACGCTGGACTGATAGCCTCAACGTGATTGTTTCAACGAGGGACGATTGTAGACAGTCTGCGAGTGTTGCTTACATGACTGAGAAATGATCTCATATTAAGAGTTCTTCTCGATCTGGTGAGTTCTATACATAATTATTATTTGGTAAAAACCTGAGGTGATTAGAAATATGGTGAGCCATACGGATTTTAGGAGTTATTTACTTTGATCATTCAGAACAGTATTCTGACAGAAACACTATTGATACCCTTAGTAGAGAGATCGGCAGGTTTATTTGGCTCTTTAGTGAAACTACAAAGAGAAAGAATGTACGCAAAACATAACGTCAGTTAACGTCAATGTTACCATTTGTTGGTATAGATGTCAAAGACTACCGCCAAGTTAAATAAATGTTTGCTTTTGCCTATTGCCTACCTTATTACCTATGTCAATTAACGTGGGCTGTCTGATCGTTTGTTACTGAGAAAAGAAAATCACTCCACAACAATAGTAAGAATTATGTTAAATCCCTCTAAATGTTACAATACAGTGTTTAAAGTAAAAAGTGACATTTAATCTAAGATTATTTTACCATCTTGAAACATGATACTCTACGATTTTACGTATTACCAACGTCACGTCAGTTATCGGAAAACAAGAATAAGCATAGTCCTAATATTTTTATAAATTGAGTACGTAAGCATAGTTATGGTGGTGCTGCTGCTAATTGACTCTTTCTCAATCGGTCCCTCTATGCTGAAGATCGTGACTCTGTTGACGTAGCAAGAATGTTCTCGTTCTCCATGAACTGCGGTCGGTGGCCTCCTGCAGGGCCACGCTCACAGGCATTTCCAGACATTCCGACACTTGGTTGAGCCATCGCTTGGGGCTTCGGCCTCTTGGTCTTTTGGTTGGTTACAATTAGTCTCTCCAAGTTGTTGGTATCTCGGCGAGAAAATGGCCGCTGCGGCTGTTTGACTAAATATTTGACAGTAACAGTGTGGCAGGGATGGTGTAGCAGTGAGTTTGTGGAATAATTAGCTGTGTACTTTAGGATGTTGTGTCTTAGAGTACGCTTCATATAGGCTTCGAATGTGCAAAATTTTATTATGACCCCGTACAGATCTCCGCGATTTCTATGCGAGCGGGAACCCTCCCGGGTGGCAACATGTAACGAGAAAAAATAAAATTTTTTTTAGCGTGTTTGTTTACATTTAACCGGAGAAATTGGAACGAAATTTTCCCTATTTCAGTATAATGTTTTTTTTTCTTTTTTTTTTTATAAACTTTATTGCACAAATTACAGCAATTGGCGGACTTAAAGCAATTGAGGCTTTGTCTAACAGTCAACCAGCTATACTATTAATACTATTTAAAAAAAAAGATACAATAAACATATACCAATTATATATACTTTCACTAGATACAAAATGTGATAATGACTACGCCAAACTCATCACTCAACCTACGACCTCTTACTCAAAATAAAATCTTTTAGCAATTTTTTAAACATTAATCGATTCTGCGCCTTTCGTACGTCCTCAGGTATGTCATTCCAAAAACGAGCTGCCTGTATTGTGAATGAATGGCTGAAGAAGTTGGTCCGATGAAGGAGAATGTCAAGGCATAACGTATCGGAGGAACGGAGATCACGGTCATGAGTCGAACACAATAGTCGGAAATTGTGCCTGAGATAACCCGGCGAGAAAGGATTATCCACAATTGAGAAAAGTGTAGAAAGAACACATGATCTCCTTCTCTCCCGAACAGTCAACCAAGACAACCCCTCTCTGTACTCGGAGATGTGATCATATTTCCGTAGCCCGAAAATAAAACGAATACAATTATTCAATAAACGTTCCAGCTTACTGAGGTAGACTTCGTTCACATCAATATAACATACGTCAGCGTAATCTAAAATAGGCAAAACCAGAGTCTGCATCAATAATATTTTAGTTTTCATCGGCAAAAAGAACTTAAAGCGATGCAGACTACGCAGCGTATATGTGACCCTTCTACTTACCTCAGCAATCTGGACGTTCCAACTCAAAGATTGGTCTAGATAGAGTCCTAAGTTTTTTACATGAGGGGCAAACGGAATAACAATACTATTATACAACACCGGGTCCAGAGCAGCCAGATCAATCCTCGCCAAGAGCCGCGAGCTACCAATAATAATAGCCTGACATTTGTTGGGCTTCACGGCAATACCAAAACTCTTAGACCACTGGTAAACTCTGTCCAAATCCCGATTAAGACCATCTATGGCATCCAACAGCTCATTCACCCCACACTGCACGTAAAGTTGCAGGTCATCAGCGTACAGATGGTACAAGCACGAGAGACAGATGTTTATTGTAAATTGTAAATGTTTATTATTGTAGTCGCAGTTTCCCAATGTTATAGAAGACATTCGCGGTAAAACTGGGATCACCGATATATGTCGCTTTTAATACAAAGACCAAGACCAAAGTACCAAGTTAACAAAAAAAAAAAGAAAAAAAAGGAAATACGAGTAAGTGAACTGATTGATGGTGGATAGTTTCAAATTATGTTTTGAGTGACTAAAGATAAACCTGTGACTTGGTTTGACCGAGAACCATTTGTACTTTGTTGGTGTGTCTTGGTTTGGCCTGGATGGGGACTTTGTTGGACGGATCTGTCTGGGAAGCTGGCTCAATGCGTGGCGACTGTCGAGCAAGGGTTTTTATGAGATTTGTGTGATAGTTTTGTTTTCTCAAAATTTGTTGCATCACCGGATGGAGGTGATTGTTTTCCGGCCTAATGGAGGCTATGGGAGCGTGGCTAACGGATGGTAGTTGTTTCAAGCTTTGTGAGAAAATGTTGAACGGTAATGATGATGAGAAAGTCCAGATATTTTGGTGATTGCTCAATGGTCGGTTACATAATGTTGACATGTTACATCTCTGTCTTCGAGTACTAAAATTTCATTGATTACCGATACCAAGCAACTATTTCGAGTTCTGTTGTTGTACCAGTAAGATGAGGCAGTGTAGGCAATGGTGGGATTTCATATCCTTCTGCCAGTGCAGGTTCGGTAGTGCCTGAATTGTTGTTAAGGTCCAACTTCCTGATTTATTTGGCTGACTTGGAGTGGCCCGTGAGTCGTGTGTGTGGCTCGTTGGGCTGGGAGCCCCGAAGGTCTCGATGTTGTGGCTGTGGATAGCAGGTTTGATTTTGTGATTTTTTGGAAGGCGGCTGGATTGTTAAATCGTTTCAAAATGGAAGCTTAAACGTAACGTAAAGTCTAGATAGAGTATATTCGATCGAACAGTTAAAATCGATGACGATGATGATTACTTGTTTAGTTTTGGTGTGGTAACAGATGGACTGCTGTTACCTATGACTGGCGTATCAGATGGACGTTAGAGCTTTTCATTATTAAGATCCTGGTTTGGTATTGATGTTGGGCGGTGGAGATAGTGCTGATTTTGTGGGGATGACGCCGTGAACGGTTGTTCAGGTCTATGACGAATACTTGTGTGGCTCGTGGACTGTTATTACGTGTTATGATGGCAGATAGACTGTATTACCTATGATTGACTTAGTTCAGATTTGGTCAAAGGATTGACCACGAGTTGAGAGGTTATAGACAGCTATTAGTAAAGTAAAGCGTGTTAAAGTTACTACTTTGTGATTTTGGCAGATTCATATTAAAAGTATACTGTATAGTCTAACAGTAAGTGCTACAGTCTATATTATAGATAGAGGTACTACTAGAGTCTATAAGTACCTACCGGTATCAAAAGTGAATGACGAATGAATATCACTGAGCTGATATGTCAGCAATGTTTATTAACTTCAATTTATTTGTCAGGCACCTGCCTGTGTGGCACCCGCCTGTGTGACTCTCGCCTGTGTGGCATTCCGCCTGTGTGGCATCTCGCCTGGGTGGCATCCCGCCTGTGTGGCATCCCGCCTGTGTGGCATCCCGCCTGTGTGGCATCCCGCCTGTGTGGCATCTCGCCTGGGTGGCATCCCGCCTTCGTGGTATCCCGCCTTCGTGGCGTAAAGTCTGTGTGACGTTTAGCCTGTGTGGCATTTAGCCTGTGAGGCATTCCGCCTGCGTGGCATTTCACCGGTGTGGCATTTTCCTGTGTGTTGTTTCGCCTGTGTGGCATTTCGCCACTTACCCTTGTGTGACATCTTACCTATATCGTGGTATGGCAGACGTGATACAGGATATAGAATGAATAGACTCATAGTTTGACGATTACAGTGGCACTGACCAGAGTGACACCCGGCCTGTATGGCACCTAGTCTGTGTGGTATTTCGCTTGTGTGCAGGTCCAGTTGCGTGGCGGTCCGCCTGTGTGGCGTTCGTCAGTGTGGTGGTTCGCCTGTATACATTACTCTTATTTTTTAAATTAAGATGGCACTGACGGATGACCAAAAATCATATGGCATTAAATGAAAAAGGAGTGTTTCGAATCCCACTCGAAGTAACATTGGGTCTTTTGCTGAGTACTGAAAATTTTATGTAGGAATGTCACATATTTGTAGTGAATCTAAGTACCTACAGTAATAGAGGTCGGGGACAATACGCGAGCTTTATGATTGGGGACAAGAGCATCAAGGGGAAAACACTGGTAGTACTGATTAAACCTTCTTCGTTGGTGGTAATTGTGATACGGTTCATAGTCTGGTGTTATATATTGTCACGCCTCTCTAATAAATTGAAGCCGTAGCTGAATTTATGTCGGCAACTTATAAAGAATAATTTGCGTACGAGATGATGTTGTTCTCTCAAGTCTCTCTCAATATACACAAGTTTAGTATGGTAAATGATAACATACGTTTATTTTACGTGTACACAAATAGCAGTTACTTAAGTATTGGTGGGTTAATGCAGTCGTTATAAATCTAATCACACAAACATTTGGTGATGTGTTGTGGTCAGAAGTGACCGAGCGAATATGGTACTGTGCTATGGTTTTCATGTTTTAGATAACACACGAGGACGTGTGTATAGCAGGATGGCCGTGACGGGTCCGGTCAATAGCATGGAATCATGTGGTCAATAGTACGGACTCATGACGCAGAAAACGGAAGTGGGAGTGCGCCACCTGGGCTTCGATTCTGGTACGGAAATCGTCTCAGTTGCAGTTACATTACAATTGCATCGCATGTCAAACGTGCGATTGTTATTCAAATGACAGATGTTGAGTTGCAACTTTACTTGAGTTAGAACTTTTCCACAATACGTTTTCTGGTACTTTAGTTGCATTATGGTTGCATACTTAAGTTGCATCTTTCTTAGTTGTCAAACTGCCTTCAGTTCTGCCAACGAAAAGGTGTCAAAGGTGTGATCGAACAATGATTTAACTGCAATGTTACTCTGATGTTACTCTGATGTTACTGTGATCGAGCTCGGGACTCTTGGAGTTGGAGTTAAACTAAAGTTGCTACTATACTACTGTCAGATGAAAGTATTTCATCAAACGTAATATTCAATACGATTTTGACAACGCAAGGCACTGAATTTTTGCTTATTTATAATTACATCATTCAATAAGAAGAAAAAAGTGCTAGGAATCCAGTGAATAGATGAAGCGGCGGTGGCGCTCGGTGAAAATCATACCGAGGTGAAGGAAAAGGAACTAGGTCCCTAAATAGGGCTTTCTCCTAATCAGAATTTGCTTTTGTCAAGCGCTACCGCCTCAATAGAGAACAAACCATGGACCTTATTGATACAGCCGCTTCATACTTTCCTTCGCCAAGAAGACAGGATCGGTAGGACGTAGAGACAAAGGTATGTAACTAGTGTTTAATGGCAAAGGGAGGTACGTAGCTCTTTTATGTTTAAAAAATCACTAATAATCTTAAAGGCTATATAGGCTCCCTATTCTCAATTTGCGCGGTCTTCGGCACCCTCGCATTGTCGTAGTCTATCGCTTCTTCCTAATACGGGCAGGTTTAGGTGCTTAAAATAATGAAATAATCACCTTGGCGTTAATGTCCCGGCTATGCTCTCGCTCACGAGGGCCCGGGGTCCGCCTTCACCATGATCCGGGATTTGGCAGATTGCAGTGAAGCGAGTGCCATCTGACCTCCGTAACCATGTCAAGGGAAGATTGGATCATGGTTACACATTCAGTCGCCTGAATGTGCAGGTTTCATCACGATGTTTTCCCTCGCCGTAAGAGCATATCGGTCAGCATTGAACCATCTACTTAACTCAGAAAAGAGTCATTGGTACATGGCCGCAGTGGGATTCGAACCCGGTACCTCTCGCTTGCAAGTCGGATACCTTAACCACACGGCCACCGACGCTCTTTAGGTATAGTCAGGTTTAGGTCTCTATTTCCTATACGAGTATATCCAAACCAGCGATGCCGACCCTCCTTAATGTTATTAGCGATGTCTTTCGTGCCAAAGTTCTCATGGATGTAACCATTACGGCCTCGGTCGAGTCGCGTAACGCTACACACCCACCGCAGCATTTTCATTTCGTTGGCGTGAAGTAAACGGACGTGGTTCGTCAGCGCCAGTCAAGTCGCGCAGCAATGGAGCACCACAGAGATAATGATGCTCATGTATAAAGACAAGTTCCTTGAGTTTGATGTCGATTATAGTCGCAATCCCGGCGTTTGGCCCTAGTTGCACTGTTTTCTACCACTCCTTCCCACGTATTTGAGTAGAACGTGAACGTGAACTCAAAATCCAGTCTGTCAGTACGATGACCAGCGGGCATCGAGAGGGCATGAAGTACAAAACAGAACAACTAAGGCCTCAGGACAGAAACCTGTTGAACATCTACAGCAAACTGGAAGAGCTTTTATAGACGAAACTAATACCAATGATTATATATTTAATTAAAAATCATTGCTAATTAATTTCTTATTCGTTTTAGGTGCTCGTGACACAGTGACACAGGTGGTTTTGGCCACCGGCAGCTACCAAACTGTAGTAGGTGATGCCAAGAACGACAGTGTCAGCCAACCCAGCTCATCTATTGTATTGTCTAGTAGTTCATCAAATGCTGCATTATGAACCCGAAACCACTGGTAAAATTATAAACGCTTGCGGCTACCTCCATAATGTGGCTCATGCGGCGATGATGCCGCACGAGCCATGTTAAGACAGGAGTGGGTAGAGGATAGGCGGTTGACCAGCGGCACGGCGCGGCGGCGGGGCCCGAGAAGAGAGGCGCTGTGCGAAGAATGGTGGACCTGCAATTAGGCCGGGAGCGACAGCAGAGACTTGTTCAAAAGCTTTAGAGGGAGAAATATTAAGCAGCTCATAACAGCCCTCTGCTGGAGTTAGCCACCAGCTAAGCAATTAGTATTATCTATTTTTGTATTTTGTTTAAAACTGTATTTATCTTTTTAATATTAATAATGTGTTATATTTCTATTGAAAATAAATATTCTACATAGGTATTAGCTTCGTTATTAGTAATATACCTACTTTTCGTAGTGTAGTTTTGAGTTTAAATTTAATAAAGTTACTTCGCTTATCCATCCACAACAAATTGCGCTCGCAAAGTATGTGACCATAAAATACTAAAACAAAAAATAACAAAGTTGCTCTATAAAGCGGTAATTGGACATATGATCTACTATAGGGCTGTTAATTTCGAGCCTTTACCACGCCGCGGAAACATGCGCAAAGAGTTATCCCTGGAGAGTACAACATGGAGTTCTTTAAGAAAGGGATGAAAAGGTTTTTACGGGGTCGGCAACGCATGGGTGATGCCCCTGGTACTGCAAACGTCCATAGGCTGCGGTGACTGCTACCATCGGGCGGGCCGTAAGCTTGTTTGCCAAATGTTATTAACAAAATTCAAATATTATGTTCCTTTAGACTAGGTGTTCTATCGTGTGAAGTGTGGAAAAATACGTTGTTTTTCATCGTAAGATGAGGGAGTGGGACTGAGTCGTGCGGCCCGCGCTCCTGAATGTATTAATTATTATAATTATTATTACTAAAAAAATATATACCTATATATAAATATTATTGGTTTTAGAAAACCGGGTTCAAATCCCGCTCCGGCCATGTACCAATTACTGTTTTCTGAGTTATGTACATTAGTTGAATACTAACCGATGCTCTTACGGTGAGGGAAAACATCGTGATGAAACCTGCACATTCAGGCGACTGGATGTGTAACCATGATCCAATCTGGTCAGGTTCCCCTGGTAGCAGGGTCATGGAGGTCAGATGGCAGTCGCTCCACTGTAATTACCTGACCTGCCAAATCCTGGATCATGGTCAAGGCGGACCCCGGGCCCTCGTTCTCAAGAGCACAGCCGGGACATTAACGCCAAGATGATTGGTTTTAGAAAACGTGTTGTGTATGAGATTTGGGGTTAAAACCTATGGTAAAGAAAACACTATGTGGGAGACATAAGGCTTAAGTCATCAGCAATAAGAAACCCCGGGTTCGAATCCCGGCCGGGTAGAAATTAAAATTATGAATTTTAATTTCTGTTACGGATCTGACTGTTACAACCCTTTCCAAAAGTAATTCTGTTCACAATACGATTTTTTCCTAGGTGTTCCTTGCCTAAATTAACTGTAAAAAACATTAGAAACAACAAAGTTAAGAATTAAAGAACTTGCGTCTGGAGGTTTCATTTACATACAAATTATGTGTTTTGTCAGCTCTAAATTGCTCATTTGACTAAGTATTGCCGAAAACATCGATCAGACTTCAAAAACAAAAAACATTACTTTTCTTATGTCGGTTTAAAAGGCGCAGTGGACAATATGGCTAAGATATTAGTCGCTTCGTATGCTATCCAAGGTTCCCCTAACACCATACGACCCAAAGGAAAATGATTTGAAAAATTGCAAAATCCAAACTATTACTGCTTTTTATTTACAAGTTACTTATTTATTTATTCTTATAGGCACTACCTTAGATAACAAAATACATGTAATGCGTAGGTATAGTTATACAATTCAGCACTGATAACAGCATTGTACATTAGTACAGCATTATTTAATATGTATACTTACAACAAGCAACAACAAATTAGATGTAAAAAAATAGGAAATAAAATTATGTTAAATTTATTTATCAAAAATTTTAGTTTTAAGTTTTGACAGAGGTACTTTAAACATGAATTTTAATCTATTTAATTTAAATATCTATACATATACTCTGAACGTAACAGGTAGACTAGCAAACAAGGTAGACCATTGAAATCATTAAATTTGGGCTCAAACTTTAGCAGAATATCTAAGCTCTGCAGATTTTTCAATTCACAAAATGTTCTAGCAGTATATAAATCGATCCAATTAAGTGTAGTGTTAACCACGAAAGTCTTAAAGCCTATAAGAATAAACAGTCATGAGCTACTTTAATAATTTTAATTTTGGGCTTCTTTCATTTGTTTCTGGTGGTATCTGTAATAATAATAATATAAAATATTAGGCACTTATATTTGGCTAAATACAGTCCTCTAAGTTCAAAAGCAAAAAGCGTGAGAGCAAATTAAACTGGAATGTTTTGTCCATAAAATAAGGTCAATTTTTTATTTCCCAATAATATCTTCAAAAGAAATAGATATTCCCATAAAGAAAAATTGCAATAATATATCCCAAGGTATCAAAAAGTTGCATGTTCGCGTTTAATTTCAGTACGACTACTGCTATTTAACTAAAACTTGTTTTTGTTGGTTTGCTAATTTTTTGCAAGAAAAATAAGAGGTAGGTGTGGGGTAGGTGTAGGGTAGGTGTAATGCGCTGATTACATTAGACTAAATTCAGAAGCAAAAAGCGTTATATCACGGCTTTTGAAAAGCGGAGCGACACGTAACACACTATAAGTGATACAAAAATGGACCTTATTCGATGAGCAAAACATTTCCCTTTGATTGGCTCTCACGCTTTTTGCTTCTGAATTTAGTTACTAAATTTAGTCATATGTAATTAGCGCATATGGTAGGTGTAGGGTAGGCGTACGGCAGGCGTACGGTAGTTGTAGGGTAGGGTAACTGTAAGTAATAATACTAATAGTAATAAAGAGTAAGGTCGATAGGACGCCACGCAAACGAAGTCGCGCTGGGCCCACTAGTACTATCTGTACATGATAGATAACCTCTTACACACCCGTGTTGAGGAGGACGGCCAGTGTCGTTCACCGGTGCGCCCGCGCCGTATTAGTTTTGCGACGCTTGTTGCATGGCATTAAACTATGTGGTACCTATCATGCAGGACTTTAATAATACTATACTAATTACCATACGTTAGACATATTGTTTTGAGTCAAATACCTTAATAATATGCCAACATGTTCATTTAAAGAATAAATTGTAATTAAATTATTTGCATATTCTTCCGTGTTACACTCGTTGCTTGCTGCCGTGGGCGACGACGAATAGGACGGCGAGGTACTGAAGTTCGAGCTGCATTACGATAATCAGTTACTTTTTATATTGTACTCGTATTAACATACGTATTTTCTTCATAATTTGTAAATCAGCTGCAATAAATAGGATACAACCAACGTTAATGTTTATTAAAGTGTAATTATTTAAATTATAGCCTCGGAGCGTCGGTTGCCGCCATGTACGAATGATGACTCTTATCCGAGTTAGTAGTAGTGTAGGAGTTAAACAGTAACCGGTGCTCTTACAGCGAGGGAAAACATCTTGATGAAACCTGTACATTAAGGCGACTGAATGTGTAACTGGGCAGGTTCAGGATCACAATCGGGACATTAACGCCAAATTCTGAAGAAATTTATCTAAAACATCCGTGTGGTGTCCGGCAGAGTAGAATAGCACTAACCCCTTACAAACGTGGATGTCGTACAAGATGACTAATATTTAAAAGGTAAAAGATTTAGAGCCTCTGTAGACTGGACAATGGGCAGCAGCATTTTTCATTGTTACATTTATAACACTGCGATCTCCAACCTGACTGCCAAGCGTGGAGATTACCTACCCATAAACTCCCTTTTCGTGGGAAACGCACTAAGACCTGCAGTGAACTGTTATGGGCTGTGACGATGATTCAAAAATGTTTGTTTTGATGTAACAGAGCTCAATTTTTACTATGATTTATCTCCAACTTATAGTCCAACTGATCCTTGTAGCGACATCTGTTTGTCCCAAATGTTACTAAATATAAATTTCATGTGATAGTTGTCCTATACCTATGCTCATTTGTCACTAGTACGGGGTCTTAAAATTGTTTAATACGATATTTTCTGACGTCGTCGTCTAGGCCGCCGCGCCGGCGTGTATAGAATGTTCACATAGCTGCAAAATATACTTATGCTTATGGGAACCACAGGTCCCTTCGACCAAAATAAAGAAATGGATTGATGAATAATCCAGTAAACAAATGATGTAATAACGTTACTTGAAAATGATTCGCCTGAAGCATTCATAAATCATGTTTTAGCTATGTAAGTGTTGGTACTCGAGAATCCGTAATTACCAGCGCTAAAACTAATGATAGCTATAAATAGCCCTAAACACTATGATTGGCACCCACACCCACCACTGCGTAAATCCGCTATACGTCTAAGGCGAGACATGTGATGAAAGCAGAAAAAAATGTACGTTTTTGAGTAGTGAAAAGTGGTTTCAGCTGATTCACTGTAATCATTGTCTTTCGTTCAGCTTACTTATAAAATTCGAGATTAACAACTTTAAGAATTATCTAGGAACAACCTATATTATGTAATTCATAGCTATATAATTTTTATTTGCTTCCAAATTTTAATAATTTCATGTTTTGGAATGTCATCATCATCGTCCTAGCGCTTATCCCGGCCTCTACCAGGATCGCTTTCCTACCCATTCTTCTCCATTTCGCCTGGTCTTCGGCATTCTCGCATCGTAAGCCATTGGCTCTTGCATTCGACTCAGCGATGTCAATCCATCGCTTCTTGGGTCGCCCACGGGGCCTCTTTACTGATACCGGCAGGTTCAGGCACCTATTTCCCACGTATCCCTGAGGCTTACGCAACACTTGACCAAACCAGCGCAGGCGAGCCTCCTCGATCTTGTCTGCGATATCCCTCACACCAATGCTGCTACGGATGTATTTATTACGTACTCGATCGAGTTCGATCGTAACTCCACACATCCACCGCATTTTGGAAGGCAATTATTTGGGTGTTCATTAAAACACTTGGAAGGTAATCACGCACTATTAGTATTTAACATTGTCTAACCGCAACCATTGACTAGCCGGTTGGTGAAATTTTCAAGATCACCCCAGAACATTTTTTGTGTTCTCCATAAAAATCGATGTGTCAGAATAGCCCAGCGGGGGGAGTGTGACATCTTGGTGACATTTGTTCCATTCCCATTATTTTCCCAGGGCCTCTTTTTCCAATGCTTTACCAGTAACGTAATTTCTACTCCCGTTTTTCCCCATTCCTTAATTTTGCTAGTAGCGTAATTTCCAATCCCATTTTTCCCTGTTCATGACTTTTATAATAATAAATTTCTCCTCTACAAATTTATCTTTAGCAGATTTCCCCAGTTTTAATTATCAGAAACGTGGACCAAAATAAGGACGCTGGTCACGGGTCGTATTTTTGAACCGTTCTGATTACATTCGTATGTGAATTAGCTACCTATATTTTTCACACTCGTCGCAATTTATCACAAATGTGAAAGATATAGGTAGCTAATTCGCATACGAATTCAATTCAAACGGTTTAAATATACGGCGCAAGGACAAGATCAAGGATCAGGACCAGAACAAAGTCCAGGTCCAGTTCCAGCTCCAGGCTCAGATCCAGAAGCCGCATTTTTAACCCTTTCTGAATATATTCGTATGCGAATTTGCTACCTAACTCTTTCACACTCGGTGCAATTTACCCCAAGTTTATAAGAGACAGGTAGCTAATTCGCATACGAATTCAATATGAAAGGTTCAAATATACGGTGCAAGGACAAGATCAAGGACCAGGACCAGAACAAGGACCAGGTCCAGGTCCAGGAGCAGGAGCAGATCCAGGAGTCGCATTTTTGAACCGTTCTGATTACATTCATATGCAAATTAGATATCTCCCTCTTTCACACTCGGTGCAATGTACCACAGTTTGAACGAGACAGGTAGCTAATTCGCAAACGAATTCAATTTGAAAGGTTTAAATATACGGTGCAAAGACAAGATCAAGGACCAGGACCAGAACAAGGAAAACGTCCAGAACAAGGACCAGTACCCGCATTTTTTAACCGTTCGGATTAGATTCGTATGCGAATTTGCTGCCTATCTCTTTCACACTCGTCGCAATTTACCACAAGGTTGAAAGAGTCGTGTAGCTAATTCGCATACTAATTCAATTCGAACAGTTAAAACTTTAACTTCTTACACACCCGTGTTGGGGAGGACGGCCAGTGTCGTTCACCGGTGCGCCTGCGCCGATGAATAAAAATACTTTAATTAAGAAAAATGCAAATGGAAATGAAGCTATCGGCAAAATTCAGGAATTGGGGAAAACGTGGATGGAATCCACGCTACGACTAAGCAAAGCATTGGCAAAAAATTGCCCTGGAAAAAAGGGGTTGTCATTTCCTTTCTCAGCCTAAAATTATAATCTTTGCAAATGTCACCACCATCCAGGATGTCACAAGTCGTCGTTTTCCTTCAAATATATCAAATTGCCAAATCCTCGGTCAGGTTCCCCTGGTAGCAGGGTCATGGAGGTCAGATGGCAGTCGCTCCACTGTAATTATCTGACCTGCCAAATCCTGGATCATGGTCAAGGCGGACCCTGGGCCCTCGTGCGCTAGAGCACAACCGGGACATTAACGCCAAGATGATGATGATGAGATCAAATTGTCAAATCGTGAATCATGATCAAGGCAGATCCTGGGCTCTCGTGCGCGAGAACACAACCGGGACATTTCCGCCAATATATTTGTAATTGATTGATCAGAAAAGCTGACACAACACGTGTGTGTCAGACAGATGCGTGAAGAGATTACAGTTAGTAAGTAGATACCTATGGACGACAAGTCCTTTTACTGCAGTTCTTTATATTAGTTAGATTGACGAACAATAATCGTCAGTATTTAAGAATTTTATAACGTACCATGTGTTTACCCCTGGGAATCGGATCTGGGCGTTGGAGACGTTGTCTTATCAGATGCAACTGTATAGTTAGTTTCAATATAAAAATAGCTATAACAAAAATTTAGTTCTGAAAATGTAATATAGAATTATGGAGCATCATTTTACGATATATTTAAATATAAAATAAATATTCTACGCTAATGGATCAACCAAATACCAACTGGCTTTGGATTCGATGGAAAAAGGTGCAAAGAAGATAATTTGTGATCCGCATTTGATTAATAGATCATCGGCGTAGGGTTGCACGTCTGTCGGTCTGCACAGTCGGTCGGTACTAGTTGCATTTCGTAGAGTTTGCGATGCACTTGCACGACCTCATTCCGCTGGCCCCTTTCCACCATCGGGAAATACGATTCAGGCGAACGCTTCATCTTTTTGTCGTGGATCTTCTAGCTATCCGCACGAGACGCGTTCATTGAACCTTTATAATGCAATCTAGATATCTTTATAATCATCATATTAATCTTTATAATCATCTATATAGTATATTGTGATCGCTGTGTACTTTTTACACATGTAATCAATGACTAGAATAAATACACTAAGTAGTACCATTATTTTAGTACAATACAATATTGTTTGATTGGTTACTATGACAGCCAACCATAGATTTATTGTCAACTTTTCCGTCACTTGACCTCTTTCATATGATTATGTGTACAAAATGAAAACGAATGAGATAAAGCCGGGCACTGTAATCTGTTTCATCATCACTACATATCATAAAACAAAAGTCCTACAACGCGTCTGTGTGTCTGTCTGCCTGTTCGCGATAAACTCAAAAACTTCTAAACGGATTTTCATGCGGTTTTAACCGGACAATATAGAAATAGAAAACGTGCTGCCCATTTCCTAGCCTACGGAGACTCTAGAACGTTTGCCTCGAAAACATTAGTCTCCTTGTACGATACCCACGAGAGTAAGAGGTTGGTGGTATTCTACTCTGCCGGATACCACATGGCGACACCCTAGCATGACCTATATGTATTTATAGCAGTAGACTTTTCCATTCTTGTGAACTGGTAGTGTAGGCGGTAGTCGTCGTATGTAGAAAGCCACAACATCAAGTTAATTTTACATGAAAAGCAATAAAAGAAGACACGGATAGGACGACGCGCAGGAAGATCACCCTACTCCTGCGATAAGCCTCAGAATATTAATATGGTTACGCTAAATGGGTTTGGTCTACCGGGTCGAGAGCGGACCCGGTTAAAGACTTTAGCCCAAAAGAAAGTCCGCTTGACCTGCTCTTACTGTAAGGGAAAATATCGTATTGAAACCTGCATATTCAGACGACTGACTGAGAAATCATGATCCAATCAAGTTTTAAACTCATCTGTACTTCTGCCGTAAATAAGGTACTGCTTAATCCTGTTTCTGCTTTATCCCGAACCTGCCGAATACCGCGTAAAATAATCTGGTCAGGTTCTTCTACTAACAGAGTCATGGAAGTTAGATGTCGCTCCAGTGTAATCACCTGATCCGCCAAATCCTGGCCCAAGGCGGACCCCGGGCTCTCATGTGCGAAAGCACATATCGCCAAGATGATGATGGTGATACCTTATAAACCTTCCAGAATAAATTATCCAAATCATAGTGAATACCGCATCAAAATCCATGACGTGATTTACGAGGAGTTAGCGGAAACAAACAGACATACGCGGAAGACCACTTTATTTTATAATATGTAAGGATTCCGTAGTGAAAACGCGCCTTAAGAATCACAAACAATTAATATGTCAAAAATACCTTTGTGGTTAAAATGGAGAATTGTATTTGAGGAATAAAAAAATTAAAATATGCTCTTTACATGGTTGCATGATTTTGAATCATAGAGAAAAAATGCAACTAACGATTTAACTGGGATGATGCTGAGATGATGCTGTGATGTTACTGCGACTGAGTTGATACCTCGACGTAGTTATAGTAACATCACAGTAACATTGCAATAACATATTAACTGCATTGCACACTAGAATCGGTACCCAGGGGGCTCAACTTGCTGTCTTATAACTAAAACTATATTTATATATCACTCGTATCATTGACATTAACGTAGTAGTTTTATTGCAAGTTCCTGTCATCTCATTTTACATAGACATTAGAAATGAATCAACATTACAGTTTAAGGCATTTATAAACCAATCATCAAATCCTAATCTCATAAAGTTAAATGGACTATCGGTGGCGGCCTATGTACAACCCATTTTATATTGGACTCACACACGACGGAAAAACCGCTTCACGTGACGCGCGAGACTCCATCGACCAACGCTAGGTTTCTAGATCGACTCTAGGACCACCTCAACTGGAGACGTAATAGCTCATATTAGGAGGGACCATCACAATGCCTATCTAGGAACAGTCTATTCACTCTGGTCTTGAAAGCGTAGACGCTTAACCTAGAGGTTATAATGATCAGGGAACACACTCGCGGGTAATGCGTTCCATTCCTTGGCCATACGCATTATAAAGGTTGAACTAAAGCGGCTGGTGCGGATAGTTGAAAGATCCACTACATAAGAATGAAGCGCTCGCCCGGACCGCGTCTCCCAATGGCGGAAAGGGGCCAGCGGAATGAGGTCGTTCAACTGCTTCGCACACACTCCGAAATGCAACCTGTAGAAAACCGACACACGCGCAACCCTACGCCGATGCTCGAGGCTCTGCAGCTTAGCCTCAATCAACTGCGGGTCACCAATTAACTTCTTTGCACGTTTTTCCACCGAACCCAAAGCGGCCAGTTGGTATTTGGCTGATCCATCCCAGAGGTGGCAGCAGTACTCCATGCAAGATCGAACTTGTGCTTGATATTTATTTATTTATTTGTGTTTGGGAATACTTACAGCTGTCAAAATTAAGTAAATTAGTAACTTTAAACATCTTTAAGCCAATTACAAGTTTCCGCTTATAGATTTAATGTAACTAAAACAACTTCTTTGAAGTGAAGTACCGCCTGACCTTCGAGAGGATTCCAAGTTTTTTGGCTGCAGTCGTGGCTTTTGATTCGATGTACTTTCAAAAGTTGAGATTGGTTGATAGGTCAACACGCAGGAGCTGTAGGCTGTCAGTAATTTCCAGGCCAGATACATTCCGGAAAGTCGGAGATAAATGGAATTGGCTCCGTTTAGAGGAAAACAAACACGCCTGTGTTTTAGTAGCGTTGAACGCCTCTAGATTGGCTTCGCCCCAATCGGACACTGCCTTGAGGACTTCGTTCAAGCGACGAACCATGGCCTCTCGACAAGACTGAATATCGTCCCTGTTGGCTTCTGCCTCTGACAGATATCTATCCGTTACTGTGCTGTCGTCTGCGTACCCAAAGGTACCGGGTACAAACAGATTGTTAATATGCAGCAGGAAATCTGACATGCTGCTTGTGATAGGAAGCCGCTCCCACCCCAAAATATCCTACCCCTACCCTATTCACCCAGCCCTACCCTTTATCTACTACCCTTATAATACATATAGTCCATAAACATAATCTCCTTCTGAGGCAGTTGGGCAAAAACATAATTATGTCTACATGTGAATATCAAATCAAACAGCAGAGGTACATTCCTTATTTTCAGTAGAATTAAGTATAAACACATGCTTTTGCATTCATGGACTTCAGGACTAACCAATTTCGGTATCCATTCAAATACCGTGGACGAGGAAAAATAATAGACCTAGATAGGTAACGAATAAAAGTTTGTATGATTATCAATATAGAAGTCGTTGATGATTACCTATTCTTCAAAGTAATTCATAAACACAATAGTTATACAATTAACCACTAATTAGTTCGTTATACTTTTGTAGCGATATCTATCGCTCCAATAGGGAGACTCAACGATACTCACATTACGAGTATGCGAACACAAGGTTGGCAAGCATTCGCACATAGATGGCGCTGACCGTCCTATATCGCGCTAGCAAAATATGCCAACTTCCGCGGCATATATACAACTTCCGACGATCAACCGTTGGGCTCTTGGTCCCCTGGTCACAACACCTGGCCATGTGTTCTCCATCTTCGCTTGCCAACTTTTATACAAATATCCTGCTTACAATATTTATGCTGTGATGACTCTAAAGTGGATGGGTACTTTCATGAGGCCATGTAAATGGAAATTAAAGATCTCTAAGAAAGAAAAAAAATAGGTTTATTTCTACTTATAAACTACTGATTGACAACTTAGGTACTTATCCTAACAAAAGCAATTAAGCAGCCACTAAATACTATCATGCAATAATTACACTACACATTATATTATGGCGGAAAGATAAAATAAAAAAAATAAAAAAAAGTGATATCTATGACAAGATTCGTTTTTTTTTTTTTTGAATTTTTGGATCCCGTCTAAACACGAGTTGCTGTAAATTAGGTGATAGACTCTGTTCGTTATTGCTGCATGTGGCATGGTCAAGTAGTTAGAATATACGACTGCACTAAATAATATGTCAGTGCATTCTTTTAACCCCAAAAACAGTCCCCGTGTTAAGACGTCTGTCTGTTGTCTCTGTGGTGTCGTCAATTTTGATGCGTATTTTTATATTTGAAAGCCAATTTAATTGAGATATTCTCCAGCTTTGTTTCTTCAAAATTGTTTTATATCACTATTAAAGGAGATTGTTTTAGTTGCTTAAGAAATAAATATTTGAATGTACATTAACAATTTTATATTCTAAATTATTATTATTATGACATTTTGTACTGTGAGTTACTGCTGACATTTTATATTGGTTGAGTGATTTAATTTTAAATTTTGACATGATAATTTTAGTAATATATTGGATTTACTAATGTAGTTTGTAAGTCAAGAAATTTTTACTAACACTAATATGGACATTGTCTGAAAAAATTGTTTTTTTTTTTTATTTTTTTTTTAATTTGTGGATCCCGTCTAAACACGAGTTGCTGTAAATTAAGTGATAGGCTCTGTTCGTTATTGCTGCATCTGGCATGGTCAAGTACTTAGAATATACGACTGCACTAAATAATATGTCAGTGCATTCTTTTAACCCCAAAAACAGTCCCCGTGTAATTAACTTATGAGTTTGACGTTTGCATCCGCGTGTGCATCTTTGGTCTGTCTGTTGTCTCTGTGGTGTCGTCAATTTTGATGCGTATTTTTATATTTGAAAGCCAATTTAATTTAGATATTCTCCAGCTTTGTTTCTTCAAAATTGTTTTATATTACTTTAATGTACATTAAAGGAGATTGTTTTAGTTGCTTAGGAAATAAATATTTGAATGTACATAAACAATGTCGGGGTTTTCTACGTCTCTTGGTTAGTATCGGGTAGTTTGTAAAATTTAACTTCAAAAACTAAATATTTTAATCAGAATTTTTACATAAATTGTCTTTCTTTAATAGACTTCTAAAAAGGTCACTATTTACAATCGAATTAAATATAATATTATCATTGTAAATACAATTAATACATAATAATGTGTACAGGGTAGGAACGAAATTTAGTACGTAGAAGTAACGATCAAATTGAACGTTTCTCAGGTTGGACATTATTCAGACTGTATTATTTTTAAATGGACATTTTTCGGGTTTGTTGTTCATCACGTAAGGCATTTTTTTAGGTTAGACATTTTTTTCCGGTTGGAGATGTTCCAGATTAGACACTACTATCGTAAAGATGCATTGGCTAATAATTATCCATTGTTCAGCAATAGTCTTGTATATAGAGAGAACCGCTTGTTAAATAATAAAGGTTTTAATTAATTACTAATATTTTATTACATTACCTCTCTTACCCCTCTCTCTCTCTCTCTGTTACTCTTACTCTACTTAATACACACAACATTTTTTAACAATATACGCAATAAATAAAGATAATAAAATATAATAAAAAATACATAGTTACTCATAGGCCACTTCTGCAGGTACTACATTTCAGATGTCATGGACGACAGAGCCACTTTCCATCAAGTCATCATCAACGGATATAGGTACCTACTATATCCGCTGGCAGTACATTATGTAATACCCGTCCCAATTTTTCCAATGTGGCATTTGTCAAATATGCATATCCATGGGCGTCAACGTTAAAGTATAACTCCTTGTCCAATTCATCTAAGTCTTGTTTTAGGCGATTGTGCGCAGAGGTAGATTGTGATGTATCTTTGTGAATTGAACGCCTTGGCATGTAAGGTACGGAACGACAGACTCCACGGGTTAAAGTTTGTTGAATCTTTACCGGAGCCTGAAACAAAGTATTTTGGTAAAATATTTATTGATAGGAAGGAAAAACAAAATCTTGTAATGATATTACAATATTTTTATACTGTAAGTATCTAACTAGTGAAATGACAGGCATGTGATAATCATGATGTGGTATAACAACTTGGAGCTTTGTCCTCGTTTTTGCTTTATATTAAAACTAAATTTATGAATCATAGAATTCGTCGGTGTAACAGTAACCATTTTCCATCAGAATTGACTATTATTTAGAGTAAATGGTACATACCTGAGTTAAAACGGAACCTCTGCAGTGTGAAGGCAGCCGCTGAGTCGATTTCGATGTCCAATTTACTTTTTCGATACTGGGAGTTATAGGAGACTGAAACGAATATGCACATGGATAATCAGTAAAACATCAAAACTTTGAATGATATTATATTATAGGAACGAGTTTTTTACAGCAAATCGTTTATTATAAATTCGGTTATTACGTTTCAGACATCATCCCGCGGGAACCACATTGCATTTCAGGATACATTATAGATAATGGAACTAAGGTTACTTTAATTTTACACCACTGCTTAAAGTTTCCACTCTAGTAATAGAGCCAGCAGTATGTAACGGCTTTGTTCTAATTTGTGTTACAGGTTCAATTTAAATGTATGAATCATAGAACTAATGCGACAGTAACAACTTTCCATCAAATGATGGTGGTGTCAGTTGGGTTGGCTGTTATTTCGAGTAATTGATAATTACTTATTACCTGAGTTGAAACTGGACCCACGTACTGCAAAGTCGGTCGCTGAGTTAAAGCTGAACCCACATAGTGCCCAGGCAACTGCTGAGGTAACACTGGACCCATGCAGTGCCCAAACTTTGAATATTGGCCCTGAAATAATGAAAATATATGAAAACAAGTTCGAACTGTTTTTAACATCATCATCGCAGTCCATAACAGTCCAGTACAGGACTTAGAGCCTCTAAGGTTCCTAATATGAGCTGTGTTAAATGTTTAACAAAAATTAAGCACCCACAAGTTATTTTATACTTGAGATTGAAGCCCAAATTTATCTCTGGCAGAGAGTAAACCCATGGCATGGTCATTGTGTAATTCTATGTGTTATTAGTCTACAAATATGCCTTGTGGTGTCTGGAGACCAGGCAATAGACAGCAGTATTTTCTGTTTGATATTATAAATTCTGAGATCTCAGCAGCAACAGGTCATAAGACATGAAGAGACATAGTAAAATACGGCAATTTCATGATTTAATAGCTACTACAACAATACATAGCACTGAAAGTTTTACGCTTCAGGCCGCTCATAAATGTTTGAATTGCGAAAGGTATATTTTTTAAACGGAACTCAATAATTGATTTACAACAAATTTACATGAAATCGCGAGTCAATTGTTTTTTTTTCACAAGTAGAAGTTAGTTGCCCATATTAAATATTTAAAAGATTTTAAGGCGATGAATTTTTATGATTTTCAAAGTTCACTGTCTCCGCAAGACTGAATTGCTCGTCCTCAAAATGATTTTAAGAGCGAAGAACTCATTTTAGCACCGTAAGGCGTTAGTACGCTGAATTTGATCGTAGCCATGTTCCATTATAGCATCTCTCCATGCTATAATGGAACTGGATATATAATGGAACTTGGCTTCTACACCATCACCATACAGTAGTATAACAGCTTTCAACAATCATAGAATTCATGCGATAGTAACGATTTAACATAAAGTGGGTGTCTGTTTGTTTGATGTATATTTCGAGTAATTTATAATAAATTATTACCTGAGTTGAAACTGGACCCATGTGGTGCAAACACGGCTGCTCAGTTAAACCTGTACCCACATAGTGTCCAGGCGATTGCTGTGGTAAAGCAGGACCCATATAGTATCCAGGCGACTGCTGTGGTAAAGCTGGACCCAGAAGGTGCCCCGATGACCACTGCGATGAAACTGGGCCCATACAATGTCCAGGCGTCGGCTGAGGTA
Source organism: Blastobasis adustella (assembly GCA_907269095.1). Lineage (NCBI taxonomy): Eukaryota > Metazoa > Arthropoda > Insecta > Lepidoptera > Blastobasidae > Blastobasis > Blastobasis adustella. The sequence continues at coordinate 13,645,773 of OU026117.1, read as the reverse complement.
ACACTGGACCCATAAAGTGCCCAGGCGACGGTTGAGAATTTGGACAATATGTGCCCTGAAATAATGAAAATATATAAAAACAATTTGTAACTGTTCTTAACATCAACATCATAGCCCATAACAGTCCAATGCAGGACTTAGGGCTTCTTAGGGTTCTTAACATGACCTGTGTTAAATGCAGAACAAAAATTAAGCTCCTATAAGTTATTTACTGATAAAGCAGCTATTACATCGACTCAGAGCACACTGAAAGTTCTGCGCTCCTGGCTACTCATAAATATTTGTATTTCAAATGTTATACTTCTTAAAATATAGGAATTTAAATCATTGATTTATAACGAATTGGCGGGAAATCGCGTGTCAATTGCTTTTTGTCACAAGTTGAAATTCGTTGTAGAAAGAAAGCAACAGTCTTCTGTACGGGTGTTCGAAGGCGACAGCAAACCAACAAAATGTAGTGAACCAACCAACAAAACCAACAAAACGCTGACCCTGCATTAGCCGGGGTGAACGCTAGGATGATGATTATGATAACATAAATTTTAAAGTCGGTAACCTAATATGTTAGTAAAATACAAAGAAAATAATTGCTCTACATACCTGATTTTGAACAACAACGGGATTTGACAGCCACCTTCCACGTTCGGTATTGAAGCTGAGTCGGGTATTATTGTACGGATTCATTTTAATATTAATAATTATTCTAAGCAAACTGAGGTCTGAATTGGACAAGCGTACTTTGCAGAATGCAATTGCTAAATTTGAGACTTTTATTTATACTTATATAGGTAACTACCCCTAATCCTCAATCTTTTATTCTGATTTTTTACCTGCGCGTGGTGCCTCTTGCGCTTTAGTTATCTCTTACGTTTACTGATAAGCATTTGTACCTAATGACTGGCTAGGGCCTCAGGCCCGTTGTTACCGACCACTGGGTGTAACTATGCCAAAAAAGTTAGTGGCAATTTCGCAGCGCACAAATAAATAGTGACGAGCCAATTTGTAACAACGCAATTATTTGGTTTAAGGTGCGTACAAAAAAGTACTTAAATAATATGAAAATTAGACTATTTATGGGGCTACGCCTGTGGAATACATCGATATTTCTGTTTACTAATAACACATGATCTTAGTATTATGAAATGTATTGATCCAACCAATTTATAAATTTAGGTATATCTAATCGAGGGACATGTCCGTCCATTTTCCAGCCATTATACAGGTTTTAAATGTAACTCCTTTTTGCAATGTGTTTTCAATATTATGACTAAAACTTTTCTTTATTGCCTAGGGAGGCGGTCGGGCGGACGGACCACCTGATGGAAAGCGGCGACCAAAGTCCAGGACATCTGTAACATAAGGGGAGTGGGTGCGGTGCCGGCCTTTGTGGTACTTCGGGAGGGACTTCATTTCTTACACGTGGGCTGCAAAAAGACTCGCAATGCCCGTACGTTAGTTGAATGCCAGGCATGCAGGTGGTGTGGATGAAAGGTGCTAAGGAACGCGGCGAAATGAAGCTACAGACAGGATGCTTCAAGACATCTGGAGGGTCAATTCTCTCTCCACCCTCTCCACACAACATGGTTGCATGGTTCTCCGAGCAGTGAGTGGTATCAAAGTTCAATTTTTGGGGCGATTTTCGCCAGAAATTTACATTGATAATGCGAGCCGATGAAATAAATGCCCGCTTCAAGCCTCCTATACTATTGTCGGAAATACTTCAATTGTGCATCACACAAAATATGCGTAACCAACTTGATAGCTACTCACACGCTCAAGAGTTTTCAGAAATTGGAGAAAGGTGATTATTGGAAAACAAACTGCCTTAGACTAGGACAGCGTCACCGTCAACCTTGGTACCTACTACCCCATAGAATATCTTAAATGCTAGGCTCGCAGCGCACTCTATCTCCTGAATTATCAGTTCACCTACTTTACATTTGTATTCAGTATCTCAAATTATCACAGTGTATATTTTTATGTACATTTTGAAAGAATAGATATTTTGTTTATTTTCAGTAGCTCACGCAAAAGTAGTCTCGGCAACAACTACTATGAATTAAACATTTTCTTACTTGGTCTGGACTGAGTGCGTTCAATCCTCTGACTAAAATCAGAAAGTATGGCATGGTAGTTTTATAGTACTATTGCATGACAGATAGGCTGGATTCAGTGCTAGACCGCCGCGACGGCCTGGGCTGATGTCGTAGCTAGTACAAGTTGATCGTTGCCTCTGATAGAGCTACACTTGAATCTATAAAACGCCCCAAAAATTGAACTTTGATACCAGGACTGCCTGCGCCGCGCCAACAGCCAGCCGTCGAGCATCGAGCCGCCGAGAGGTCGAGCACCACGCCTGTTCCCTCCGCCCGCCGAGCCGACGAAGCCGCACACGAGCCCCCGAAAATGTGTCGCGCACAACATGATGTTGTGTCGCGGCACATGCGCCTCGCCGAACGGACTCACCCCCGCCGGCGGGGCCGCCGCCGCCATCCTGCCAACGCCGGGCTGGATTCGGGCTGTGCGGGCGCGCGCGCACATAACTGATCGCCACCGAACGTGACACCGACGCCGCGCTTCGAGCGCCCAACACCCCGCCGCGCCGCGCACGCGAACCGCGTAGCCGCCGCGCGGCCCTAAGCAGACGCCGCGCCGTCGTCGACTCATCGCCGTCAACGACGGCGCCCTACCGGACACGACGACTCCACCCTGACGCGACATCGGGTGTAGGCGGACTCCCTTCGGGTCGAGACCCTACACCCCACCCCTACCGGACTCTACGGCCGCTGAGCACCGCTCGCGGCGCCCCACCTGACTCGACACCGGCCGCCGACGCGCGCACCGCGCCCCGACGGCCAACCCACCGGATTGACTGCCCGGCGCTGCATTTCCGTCCCTACGGGTCGACGGATCTAACTGCGCCGGGCCCCGAGCGCTGCTTGCAACTGGGCAGCAACGCGGGGGCCGTTGAGCGACCTAGTCCCGCGGTCCCCTCCTCCGAACGAGACCCCCGGCAGCCGCAGGAAAGTCCCTTGCGAGGTCGACGTTCCTGCGAGACTCCGGCGACGCCCCTGCCACGCCAGTGGCAGCCCCCAACACCGTCAGCGACCCGGAAGCCTCCTCCATGTGGGTCGCGTTGGATGGGCCGTCCAACCCAGCGCGCGCGACTTCGGGGGAGGTGAAGAAGGCGCTCACCCTAATGACCGGCTCGTCTCAACGGGCCGCGCACCAATACTACCGTCCGTGGGCAACCGCCCAAACACGGTCTCCCCGCACGTGCGCTCCGCGCACGCGCGAGACGAAGAATTGACGACGACTTTGATACCACTCACTGCTCGGAGAACCATGCAACCATGTTGTATGGGTGGAGAGAGAATTGACCCTCCAGATGTCTTGAAGCATCCTGTCTGTAGCTTCTACTGCGCATGTGCACCATAGTCCACTCATCCTAAACGATAATACAGCAGACCTGGATCACTGGAGCTTTGTCGGTATTAAGTGATACCCTACACAGGAATTTCTGTACTTACTTACTTACTGCTAATGAGAAATATCTACCCGGTACGTCTTATTGCACCAAGGAAATATTTATTTTCCAAGCTTCTCTTTGTTCAACCGTGGATCTTGGGACTAGTTGGGAGGTTATTACTTACCATTGCGAACATTTTATCTAAATGTATTTCAGGTTGTACATTTCCCCGGGTGGTAATTTTTAAGATAAAACATTAGCATCGTAAAAAGGCAATGCTAAAAATTATCCCTTGGTCAGCATTGGTCTATAAAGGAACCGCATTGTTTTTTAAAATAAAAGCAATTATTAATTACTTAGTTATCACATTTATTACATTAACTATACTACTTACTTACTAACTATAAACAAAACATTAAACAATATACACAATATATGAAAAAATTAAACAAAGAATTGGTAGATTTCAATCACATTAAATAAGCTACGATTGCAGGTACGGTTTCAGATGTCCTGGACGACGGCGGCACTTCCCATCAGGTGGACGGTCTGACTGTGTAGGTAATAAATGAAACACTGGCTTAACTTTTACGACATTAGCAGGTTACAGGAATTCTAGTAATTATGAAACTGCCAATTCCGGTTGCGATTCAATTGTACTGGTTTGGGCCCGGTTCTAATGTGGCTTTCTTGATAACCATCTTGTCAATGAATTGCGGGAGGTTTGCGCAGCATACGTAACTCTTACTTGCAACTGAATTTTTTTTTTTTATATCACTTTTGTCTTTAAAAACCACGCTTGCTGCCTAGCACTAGGATATGGATGATGATAAGTTAGTCATTTAATTTCACAAAAGTTAACTGTGTTGCCTTTTTCATATAGAAGTTAATTATATTGTTGTTACCTACATACCTACTACGAATTATCTACTTTAAGAACCAGCTGTCAAAAACATTATACCAAATAAATTTATGTCCGAATCTCCGTATCGTATACCGTTTTCAAAGATTTTTGCAAAATGGAGAAGCTGCATTCTTCCCGGGTATCGTAGAGTACTTTATATCCTGGTAATGTAACAGGATCCCACGAATGTAAGAAAATTTCTGACTTAACGCGTGTGAAAATAATGGAAGACCGCTAGTGTATTGCACTTACTTGATTGTATTTATTTATTTAATTCATGTAAGTACAATGTAAGTACATGTAAGTGGAAGAAATCCCAGTGTGGGAAAAGCCCGCCTTTGCTTTGTAAAATTTCATTTTTCGCATTTTGTATTTAATTATTATGCAATAAAGAGTTTAAATACATACATGAATTTTGTTTCTTAATCATTATCGTCCCAGCGCTTATCCCGGCCTCTGCCAGGGTCCGCTTTCCTGCCCATTCTTCTCCACTTCGCCCGGTCCTCGGCATCCTCGGGTCGTAAGCCGTTGGCTCTCGCATCCGACTCAGCAATGTCAATCCATCGCTTCTTGGGTCGCCCACGGGGCCTCTTTCCTAATACTATTTCCCACGTACATTTTGTTTCTTAATACTGACACAAAACCCGGGTGGGTTTGCCTGTGTCTACCTGGCTATTTATCAGATGTATAGGTACAAAACACAGAAGTAATACAGACCTACCTAAGGCTGATACAATGATACAAAGCACCTGATGCAATGATACAACGATACTGGAGCATGCCGGGGAGTAGCCGTTGACGACATCGTTTCATTGCTAGGTACTGAGTTTTGACCCTGAAATTATGGAAATAAATATTATGTAGCTCAGGAACATACATTAGATCATGTTTCTTCTAAGTACCTAATATGTATTTACAATGACTCGTATAAAAAGCTTTTAAAGTCAGTTCTTGAAATTTATTAGTGAACCTACCTGAGCTGAAATAGAGTTCTGACAGTGCGAAGGCTGCTTCTGTTTTGAATATCCTGCCAAATACGGTACAGTACGGTGTATTCCACGTTGCAAAGTTTTTTGAACACGTACAGGAGCCTGAAACAAAGTATTGTGGTTAAAAGTGACATTATTGATAGGCAAGAAAAATAAAATCTTGTAATGAAACTACAATATATTTATACTTGATCTATCTAACTAGTGAAATGACAGGCATGTGATAATTATTATGTTACACGCACACTCACACCACCATACATTAACACAATACAGTCACATTCACAGATCACATCATCACACACTGTGCTCCATGCAAAGAAAATAATTTATAATTTTTTGGGTAGATTAACGTCAAATTGTTTTTTAGTTCTACTCCTACCCTTATTTGTTGTATTAGTATAAATAATATAATATACGTCTGTAATTGGCCTATGATTAAGTAATGATGTTTCGCTTAACATGTTTGTAACTATGCTGTTGACTTCAGATGTAACAAATAAAATAAAAATAAAATAAAATAAAATATGTTATGATATCTTAGAGCTTTGTCCTTGTTTTTGCTTTATATTAAACCTAAATGTATGAATCATCGAATTTGTTGGTAAAACAGTAACCACTTTCCATCAGAATTGACTATTATTTCGAGTAATTGGTAAATACCTCAGTTCTAACTGGACCCATGGTATCTGAAGGCGGCCGCTGAGTCGATTTCGACGTCCAGTTTACATTTTTAATACTAAGAATTATAGGAGCCTGAAACAAAAATGCACATGGACTATCAGTAAAACATCAAAATTTTCAATGAGATTATTTTAAAGGAACTTGTCACTGCCCGCAATTCGTTTATTGTAAATTTGGTTTTTACGTTGCGGACACCATACCACGGGAACCACAACTTGGATTCTACACCACCGCTTTAAGTTTCCACTCTAGTAGTAGCCAGTAGTATGACAGCTTTGATCTAATTTTGTCACACAATAAACGAAATTGTATGAATCATAGTATTCATGTGACAATAAAGTGGGAGCCTCTGTTTGTTTTACTGATATTTCGATTAATTGATAATTACTTTTTGCAAAGCCGGCTGCTGAGTTGAAGCTGGACCCAAACGGTGACCAGGCGTCGGCTGAGGAGTCAGATGCGACCATTGACAATTCGGATATAAACCCTAAAATTATAAAAATATATTAAACATCAACATCACAGCCCATAACGTCCATTGCTAGACTTAGGGCCTCTGAGCGTTCATAACATGAGATAAGTTAAATAAATGTAGAACAAAAATAATTAAGCATACATAAGTTACTTTGGTGGCTACTGTCAGGTATCTAATTTAAAAAAAAAACCGGCGTATCGCCTATTAGATGATTCGAGTACTTTAAGGTATTGATATTATCAAAATTCAAATATCTAACATAAACATTTAATAGTTAGAAAACTTTGTAGTCCCTGGATTCTTCACCCTAGGACAAAAACGGACTCGAGTTAATTAGTGTAAAAAATGTTGTTGATATACACACTTGTTGAAATACATGTATTCGAAGGCGACAGCAAACCAACAAAATTTAGTGAAATTTAGTGAGAGACATGAATATTCAAGTAAGTACGTACTTCATTTTGAACATTTTTCAACAACGCTGACCCTGCATTAGCCGGGGTGAACGCTAGGATGATGATTATGATAACATAAATATTAAAGTAGGTAACCTAATATGTTAGTAAGATACAAATAAAATAAATGCTCTACATACCTGATTTTGAACACCAGTGGGATTTGACAGCCACCGTCCACGTTCGGTATTGAAGCTGAGTCGGGTATTATTGCACGGATTCATTTTAATATTAATGGTTATTCTTAGCAAACTGAGGTCTGAATTGGACAAGCGTACTGTGCAGAATGCAATTGCTAAATTTGAGGCTTTCATTTATACTTATATAGGTAACTACCCCTAAGCAACCCTATTTAGATTTTTTACCTGCGCGTGGTGCCTCTTGACCTTGCGCTTCAGTTGACTGTTAAGCGTTTGTTCCTAACGATTGGCTAGGGCCTCAAGCTACTTTTTTATTACCGACCACTGGGTGGAATTTTACCAAAAAGTTTGTGGCAATTTCGCAGGAGACAAAAAATGGTGACGAAGCAATTTGTTTGTAACAACGCAATCATTTGGTATAAAGTGCGTTCAAAAAAAATATTTATTAATGCGCAAATTAGTCTATTTGTGGGGATACGCCTGTGGGATATTCTTTCAGTTTATTAATAACACCATGATCTTATTATTATGAAATAAATTAATTCAACCAATTTATTAATTTAAGTATATCTAATCGAGAGACGTGTTCGTCCATTTTCCAGCCATCGCACAGGTTCTAAATCTCACCCCTTTTTGCAATGTGTTTTCAATATTATGACCCAAACTTTTTTATTGCCTAGGGAGCCACACGGCGGACGGTCCACCTGATGCAAAGCAGCAACCATCGTCCATGACATCTGTAACCTAAGGGGAACGGATGCGGTGCCGGCCATTGAGGTACCTGTAGACATGCCCTTTGAAGGACCCTATATTATAGTGCAAAGAAAAGACTTCGGGAGGGCTCATTTCTAGCACTTGCGCGGTAAGATGGCTCACAATGCCTGTACGTTAGTTGGATACAAGGCATGCAGAAGTGTGCATGAAATTTAAAATATCGTCGGAGGGTGCGGTGGCGGACAAGAAACGGTGACACCAAGATAAACAGTTCCGTTGTACAGACGGTAGAGAACACACAGTAAGCCACCGTCTCTCCGGAGGCTTAAGGTATCTAAACAATCTATGAGAAAGGGCTTATCGATAATACGAATAGCCTGACCTTAGATGCAATAAAGTAGAAACAATTGGTACTAGAGTACAGCATCCCATTGGTAGGAGCAGTAATCCATATGGGGTTTAACCTGTGCTTTATACAGCAAAAGTGATGAACCGTTTTGTGACGCACTTTATGCCTTTATTAAGAACTCTAAGCCTTTTTGAAGTCAGTTTTGCTATGACGTCCAAGTGATCCCTAAACTGGGCTTCATTCGATATGTCAATGATAAGTGGATCATTGTGGACCCGTGGTACTACATCAAATGTTTTATTTGCGTAGGGTTAAACTAAAAGCTGTTCCAGGGAGGTCTGGATTTCAAATAAAAATGTAATTCTGCTCTCAATCTCTTCTGCGCTAGGAATGTTTGCACAGCCTGTGTAATAGGCGTCCCCACCATAGTAATGAATAAACTACAGACTGTTTATAGCCAATAAATCTTTATAGACAAATTCATAGAGTTTGCCTTCATAAAATGATTTTCTTAATTACTGTGTGGACGACGAAACTGTGTCTGCATTCCACCACCCGCACATTAAATCAAAATTTCTCAAAATGTCTCTCGCAAAATGTCGCATTATAGATTTTAGAGTTACATTTGAGTAACTCTGCATTATAGACTTTTTTGTAATTTACCCGAACTCGGCATGCCGTGCCTTAGTTGAATAGCGGATAACGCTTTACATTATTATAAATATAACTTTAGTTTAATTATAATTAAGGTAAGAGAGCCTTAATACCTACTTACCTACAAAATGGTCTAATTCGTAGGGCTGCACATGTGGAATATTCTTTTAAAAATGTTTAAACTGCTTCGATACTGTAGGTATTGTTTTCATACAACAAGCCGTTTTGAAAGAAGGAATGGAATGTAGTATTGGCTGTTAAAGGCTATAACACTTACATGTGGACAATAGACGTCATTCATAGCATTAAGCTGAGGCTGGTCCAATTTGGTCCGATGATGCATCGCCGTGCTTCCTTAATATGTACTTATTATGTTAGTTTTAAGTTTTTTTTAATGTGTTATTGGACCAAATAAAGATACGTCAAATCGTAGTGATATAGTGGCTACTCTTAGAATGGATCTTAATTTTAATTTTCTTTTCACAAAATAGTTTTTCTTTATATTCCGAACCTACTTTTTATTAATTCCTAATTGCTTACCTAATGTCTGAGTACCAAATGTCTGTAGGCATTCAAAGAGAAGCAAAAATCTATCAAAATTCGATTGACGGTCTGCTTGGATAAATTGAAAATCCCAATAGTTTACAGCCTAAAATATAGTTAGATGTAATGTCTGAATTTAAATGAATTATTTAGAAGATATATTACGATGGCCTTGCATATTATCAAAAACTTAGGTTAAAAATCTAAATAAAAAAGGGCAAATTAGATTATTTAGGATTAGGATTATTATAATTAAATTATATTAGAAAGGAGACAGCGGCAATAACGTATGAGAATTTATTTAAATAAATCGATCACTAATCAGCACCTAAGTAATACAATGCAAGTTTATGCCTAATTCTGTATCTGGCCTGCAGTAAAAAGTTTCTCCCAGTCTCTCGACTGGACTTATGTACTATCGATCTAACCGGTACTGTCATTTTTATTCTCATTTCCGGTCTCCTAAATTTACTGATAAACAGCTTAAGTGTTAATTTGCACATTCAGGCGACTGTCAGGTTCTGGTCAGGTTCCCCTGGTAGCAGGGTCACGGAGGTCAGACGGCAGTCGCTCCAAAGTAATTATCTGATTGGACAAATCCTGGATCATGGTCAAGGCGGACCCCGGGCCCTTTTGCGCGAGAGCATTAACGCATCGCCAAGATGACTTTTTTTATTATTATAGAAATTTTTAAAGCCCGTTGAGATTTGAATGTATGACAAGCGTGTAAAATACACGTTCGCTATTACTTTGTACACGCTAAGCAACCCTTTGTTAAAACTTTTACCTGCTAGCTATGCCTTTTTTAACTTTACAATTAATTTTAGCATTTCAGTTATCTCAATGAGGACAGATAAGCATAATGTAGTGGCTGGCTACGCTATTGTTGTTTTGTTCTACCATCGTGTTGTTTTTAGCTATGTTTTCAAACAGAACTTTCTAGAATCAATATTATGTGGCAATTTCGGTGGACTTCCACTAAAAATCAACTTTAATGACTGTACTTTGTGGCATTTAAGAGAGAAAGTCGGTACCTATAGTACGCACTTGCCCATACAAATAGAGAAAATATTTTCGCACCACTACCTATATATACTTTGTCAAATGTCAAATTTTGGATGATAATTTTGACAGATCGCAGTAGGGATGGGGTAGTATACAATCATTAATGAATTTATGCGATTATCGATTTTTATTCCCATAGAACTTGGAATCGATAGTTGTATGGTTATGCTCTATGTATTATACAGAATAAACTATTTATTTTCTTTTGAATTGATAATGTATTAATACTACATAAAAAATTCGGCGGGGTACAGTTGCGATATACTTTGCTCTTAGGATGAAAATTTTGACAGTTCACAGTAGGAATGGGGTACTACAAAATCGTTAATGAATTTATTCGATTATCGATTATCATTTTCATAGACCTTGGAATCGATAGTTGCTTGGTTATGCTGTATGTATTAAAAAATAGTAGTTTATCTACACTCATAACGTAATGTTCCAATTATATATTTGAAAACAGTCGTTAAAGGGTGCACTTGTTTCACGCCAGCCTTTAAAATTTTAAAATAATTATTTTCATTACAGCTGTATCGAAAAATAACTTTATAATCATTATGAATAACTTTCCTTTTTTAAATTTTATTGATTATTGTTATTGTGAACGATCTTTAAAATTCTATTCGATCTTTTAAATAATATTTTCAAAATTCAGAATAAATACAGTAGCAACCCTAGTGAGTCGGCAAGTGTAGGTCATAATTTACGAAGACGACGGCAGTGGACCTTCTGTTAGTTTTCTATTTTGTGGTTCTGTTGTATCTACGCGTCGAGGATATCAAGCGGCGTGAAATTCACTTCACTACTTTCACATTTATCTATTTATTTGCTTCAAACAAGAAAAAACATTCACATACACAAATTACAACAATTAGAAAAATATACCGTTTAGCGGGAAAATAATTACACCCAAATAGATTAAGGAAAATTTTAATTTTGAATTTGTTGAAGACATTTAGGTATTCAGCCTACATTTTCCTACGTCTCCCGCGCCCGACAAAAATTTAAAAAAGAAAAGTTTTGCATAATGATTAAATGGTTATTTTTCGATACAGCTGTAATGAAAATAGTATGGGAAATAAATAATAATAAATAAAAAATAAATTTTTATTTTCCTTTACTTAATCTAGGGTACATAATCGGTGTTGGACACATCTGGTAAGCAATTTATTTGCCCGTGTTAGGTGTGCCCGCTCTTCTATACCATTAAACAATTGATTAAGTAGGATGGTACTCAATTTCTCAATAAAAGAATTTCCAAAAGTTCTGTGACTTCATGCAAGTTATATTAGTAAGTATATGTGCGCGCGCGCGCGCGCGCGTGTGTGTGTTTGTGTGTATGTGTGTATGGGTGTATAGGAGTGTGTGTGTTATGTGTGTATGGGAGTGCGTGTGAACGTGTGCGTGTGTGTGTGAGAGAGAGCGTTCATGCAAATGCTGTATCGAAAAGCATTTTTTTTTATTTTACAAACTGGCGTGAAAAAAAGTGTTTCGTTAAACAACTTTTTTCGAATATGTAATTGGAACATTACGCTATGAGTGTAGATAAAACAATTTATATTTATTTTAAAGTAATATTTTTTTAATACAACAGTAACCATTCCACAACGACAATTTCGACACGTGCGTATTTTAATTCGGTCAGTCACCCAATTCCGTAGAATACGCGCGAGTCGATATTGTTGTTGTAAAAGGTCTCTGAGGGTAAAATCCAAACAAGGAATAAGAGTAGTTACAGTTGCAAAAAATTATGTAATTACCTAAAAGTTAATTTTAAATGTTCGATTATTTTATTTAAATACCGATTTTCGATTGTCTGTTGTTATTCATTATTCGTGGCTACTAAAGGGGCGGTGCCTGTCTATGAAGTCCGATATTATCCGTACATTTTACAGAAAAAAACCACGAAACTTCATAGGCGCGCGCCAACGACAAATACTTAGTGACCTGTCAAAATTATTATCCTATATTAGACAAAGCATAGTACCTATCAAATCTCAATATTTTGAGTAAGTATTTTCTTGACACAAAAAACTAACTACATTTCCTTTTTTCAAAATTTGCAATATAATAAAACTTATAGGCACCTAAGAACCCTTACTTTGTCCATTAATACATTCTTAAAACAAATCGTTCGTATTATAAAAACAAAGTAATTTAAAAAAAGCGAAAACTACTCACAAACCTAGATTACAATATGTTGAATCGATTTTTCACGAAAATGGATAATTTGGCATCTCGAAATCAATATCTATCTGTTTCTAAAATAAAGGAGAAGTTATACTTGTTAGTTTTCAAGAAAAAGGGATATTGATCAGTTGATTATTATTATCTTATGTGTGCAATACGTTCCATACAAAGGACACTTAGGCTTATCAGTGATGTGTAAAAGTCCAAAAAGTGCAAGTGACGGGTTGTATAACATTTTGTCAGCTAAGCTTCCTGTTCGGCCGGGAATTGAACCCGGAAACTCAGCGGTAGACGGCATGTTATTCACTGAACTACTTAGGTCGTCGAAAACTCATCGCGAAAACTTTCCTGCGAATAACAACATTGCAAAGAAAGCGTATTAGTTTTTCATTATCAGAGTAATGGGCATCTATAGGCAAAGTTTTATCAAAATCGTTAAAGCAGTTATTAAGACTTTTTCTCATTTACGCAAAAAAGAACCATGTGCGTGTGGTGTCCGGCAGAGTAGAATAGTACCAACACCTTACACTCGTGGGTGTCGTACAAGACGACAAATGTTATCAAGACAAAAGATCTAGAGCCTCCGCTGGCTGGAAAATGGACAGCAGCGTTTTCCATTGTTATACTTATAACACTGTGATTGATCTCCAACCCGCCTGCCAAGCGTGGAGATTATGGCAATAATCTCCTCTTTCGTGGGAGAGGCCCTAAGTCCTGCAGTGGTCTGTTAGGGGCTGTGATGATGATGACTCACTGCTGTCACTACGCATGTAGATATTTATGTTTTTAAAAGGGCTCCGTTTAGGTTAAATTGTTTTCGTGAGATATTTCAAAAGTTAATCGAAGAGACACAAAGTGGTTTCGAATGCGTGGTGTCCTTCGTTGATGGTATCTTTACAGTGGGTAAAAATAAAGAACACCTACTTACAAAATGCAAAATGTAGCTGGATTACGTATTAAATCCTATAAATGCAAATTTTATATTGTCAAGGTGTCTTATGTAGGATATCGCATAAATAGCCATGTCATTTTTATTATGCCATTGTCAAATTACCGGAACGTACTACTCTTGATTCCTTCCGAATATTAGTACGACGTTATATTCTTTATACGTATTACTTAGTATTCTTGGTCTTTGACGCACGCCTATGAAGTGTCTTGTTTTTTTGTGTTCAAAATGTACAACGGATAATGTCGTAGTGTCTTTAGTGAAGTACCGCGAATAACGAATAACAACAGACAATCGAAACTCAAATAATATAATCTAACATTTTAATTTACATTTAGGTAATTATATTATTCTGGTTTGGATTTCGCCCTAAAAGACCTTTCATAACAACGATTTCGACTTGTGCGTATTCTACGGAATAGGCTGACTGACCGAATAAAAATATGCACGTGTTGAAATCGTCGTTGTGGAATGGTTAATGTTGTATTAAAAAAGTATTAAACTGCACCTTTTGGTGTGTACGTTTCAAATTAAAAAATTCGTCAAAGTCGTAAAAGGATTGATCTAGTAACCCCATAAATTTAAAACTATTGATGGTAGTTGCATTCTTAACGTGTTCCGGGTCTGGGACCTGTGACCTGCTGCTCATGAAGGACAGTAGCAGTGACAAAGTTGGCCCTCGAATCCCGTAATGTTGCAATTTGTTTGCTATCAGTCCGTGGTCGGCGGTATCGAAGGCACGCGAGAGATCGCAATTCGCAACACACGACTGCGACCTGGCGACCCTCCTCGCGGGCGCTCAGCACCTTCCAAATTACCTCACGCACTAGGTATGTCTTCGCGCGGCCGGGCTTCTACGCGTATTGCCGGTCGGACAACACTCAGCTACTCGATAGATAAGACAATAATCTCTCATTTATCCCTAACTCAAAGATTTTGCTGATCACAGGGACTAGAGATATCGGAAAATATGGCTCACGACATGACCTATTACCATACAATATTCAAAAGCAGGCTAGACGACAGGCCGCATAAATCTGTACTCTTTTTTGATTTTAGTTCGTACTAGACGCTGCAGTTCTTCGGGCGTGAAGGGTCATAGTCGCATCGAGACGTCCGTCGACCGGCGGCGCGCCCGCGCGAAGACATACCAATACATAGATTTTGAAGATTTAGGCGGTCAAAAACATTTTTTGTTTGAAATTAGTTCTACGTGCGATAAAGAATAACAAAACAACAATTTTAAGTAAAATAATAGATTAGAATATATATATATATATAGATATATAAACACGGTAAATGTTGATCTTTCGAGACGTAAGATCAGTTAATTGTTGATCCAAAAACAAATGTTGATCCATTACGCTTTTTCTCATACTGATGTGGCTCCGAACGGATCAACATTTGGCATTTTTGTCATGTGACTTGACTACCAATAACGCTTGTCAAATGTGGCTCCAATATACAAATCCGCTCCTTTAAATGTTGATCCGATTCAAACGGACCAATCAGGATGAAGCACTTTATTACTTCCTCCGTGATTGGCCGATGGAGGTCAATACAACGTTGCCGTTCCGCTTACTACAGTTGTTGATCCGTTGTGAATCGAAAATCGAACTTTTAATATCAATTTAAGAAAGTACGGGGTGTAAGGGACAGCCCTCCGCAAACTGAAACGGTGAACTCAGACCATCAAACTGAACAACTTTCATAATGGGGCCTACCTCCGGAAACGCGAACAAAAATCAGCTGTCCCATACATTTGAGTCGAGTAGGTACAGCAGTTTTGTATGGACCAGACACTCAACTATAGACCAGATACCAGAGATGACAGTCATTGTTCTCATAGATCCCGTCGGAGTAGAGTAACGAAACTTGGAAAGTGTATAGGGCCATGTCCGAGCCATACCAGAAAACCTTCGGAAGGTCGACTCCTGACCGTCGGGGTCAACGGCCCGCGGAAACTATGACAGTTAGGGTCATGGGCCCTGAACTAATATTGTAGAGAACCCTGGTCAGATTTTCGGGGCGGTGAAAAAAATTGCGGAATCCAAGATGGCCACCATACAAATTTCAAACGGAAAGAGATAGGGCACATTGCTTGTAGAACCGATGGCCGATGGGGCCGAAAAGTTCTCGAGTGGCTACCACGTACCGGAAAGCACAGCGTGGGTAGGCCCCCCACTCGGTGGACCGACGACCTGGTGAAGGCGGCGGGAATCCGTTGGATGAGGGCAGCGCAGGACCGGTCGTTATGGCGATCCTTGGGGGGGGGGGCTATGTCCAGCAGTGGACGTCCATCGGCTGAGATGATGAGGTACTAAATCGTGCATAGCTTAAATATCGAATACGCCGGATTGGTCCAGACATCCTGACGGTCACCAGAACTCGACTCTAATGTATGGGAAAGCTGTTTTTTTTTCGCGATTTCGATAATGATATCTTAGAGAAAGTTTTTCCATTTCATGGTCTGATCATCCCCTTAAAATAGTTTCAGCTAATTTTGTTAGACCTTATATAGGGTGTAAAATTAAATGGGACACTTTACCTAAAGGGGTGCTTCAGACCGTCAAACTGAAAAACTTTTTTCTACGGGACCAATATCGAAATTGCGAAAAAAATATCTGCTGTCCCATACATTTCATTCGAGTTTATGTTTGTAGTTTTGTATGGGACAGTGGATTTTTTTTCGCGATTTCAGTTGCGGTCCCATAGTAAAAGTTGTTCAGTTTGATGGTCTGAAGCACCCCTTTGTGTAAGTAAGTCTTGTATAGCATGTCCGCTTTTGGCGAAAAACGAGTGGTACCGCGGCAGAGGTAACCTGGCGGTACCACGTCGACATACGTACAATTACGTACATATCTTGTACAATTTTTGCATATAGGTTAGACGTCTGTTCTGTGCTGTGGTACCGCGACGGAGCAACACACTATAAGGCTGAGATTCAGAGACGATTTGTAAGTCATAGTTCGAACTCCCGTATGTCAAAATGCATACATTTTTACCCTACTTAGTTCGAACTAAGACTAAAAAAATCGTCTCTGAATCTCGGCCTAAAACGCCCGCTGCAGCACCGCACGGCACCTACTTACCTACCCTGCCCCTCCTGGGTGATCGGATTCACGTTAACCAGCTGAACGTAGCATCGCGGCGGTCAATGACCCCGCATTAAAAATATTTTTAAAAAGGTTCCTTTGGGAAAGTTGTTTGTAATCTCGAGTACATTCATAACTTTAGCTTTTAACCCATTCACTGCCCAGCGCCGCACGCCCAAACAATACTCAGACGCCGTAGTACTTTACATTTTTTACTGTTTTAGCTTGACGATGATGATTTTCCAAGACTAGTAAATCGAAAAATCACTAGATGCCAATGTTAAAAATTACTCATAAACCTGTCACATTGAAAGTAATAAGCGCTTTTTGTCTATGGTTTGCATCAAGTCTGACAGGTGGTGCTGCCAATGGATAAATTGTTCACTACCAATAAATACAAAAATGTAAGTTTGTTATGTGAAAAATGAACAAAAACTGCACAAAATGTCGATAAATTCAAAGTATCGACGTCTTTCACATTATAACCTTCATAATCATATTAACGAATAAACAAATTGCTCCCTAAAATTAGGAAATCCAAAAAAACACGTAACACTTTTGATCTGACCGCTAAATTGGTACGGTTGTAACGCCATCCTTCGAGTGTCTTTGAACCCTTTTTTTAAAATGAAAACGCCTCATTTTGTAGAAAGCCACGCCCACCGGGGAATGCATGCAGTACGAGAAGCACAGTTACTTATTAAAAAAATAGGAAGTGCTTCTGCTGCCGGCGCCGGTCCCCAAAAATACACAGATCATTAAGAATATGTCCAAAAATATCGCCAATGGGAACCGGGGCGGTGATACGCTGCCGACAGTCGAGATGGCTGCAGGCGCTGCTGGCACTCGAAAAGGCAACCGGCAACAGATGATTGTCACGAGCAAAGTGCTAGTGCTAAAAGAAACATTTCTCGGAAATGAAAAAATTTGACGTTCCATACAAAACTTCCGAACATACTGCCAATTTCGAATGAGAAATCGAATATTTTTAATTTCCGAGAAAACTTTCTTTAAAAATGTTGTTCAGAATTATGGTCTGTCTCCATGGTTGACTCTGTCCCTTACACAAATAAATACGTCAATTTATTAACAACATTATGAACTGGAACTGGAACTGGAACTCACTTTAACTTGAAGTAGGAACGTAATTTTTTTTCATTTGCACAATAGCGCGACGTTGCCGTACTTACCCTTCATATTCACCGCATATGTGGCTCCGGAGCCACATTTACCACTAAGTCTTTTAAAAATCGGAGCCACATTATGCGCTTGCGTATGATTTTTTTGACCGTTAGTGGATCAACAGTTACCTTAAAATTTTATGACGAGTTTATAGAAAACGGGTAAATGCACTTCCACTGACGTCACACGCTGAATTCATATATTCGTGCTATACAGCTATATCTCAATCCGGGGTTGAATGTACACACAAAATAGGTGGATCAACATTTGTTCTAAATCAGTACTGGATCAACTTTTACCGTGAAAGGTAAATTATATATATATATATAAACACGGTAAATGTTGATCTTTCGAGACGTAAGATCAGTTAATTGTTGATCCAAAAACAAATGTTGATCCGGAGGCCTTATGTTGATCCATTACGCTTTTTCTCATACTGATGTGGCTCCGAACGGATCAACATTTGGCATTTTTGTCATGTGACTTGACTACCAATAACGCTTGTCAAATGTGGCTCCAATATACAAATCCGCTCCTTTAAATGTTGATCCGATTCAAACGGACCAATCAGGATGAAGCACTTTATTACTTCCTCCGTGATTGGCCGATGGAGATCAAAACAACGTTGCCGTTCCGCTTACTACAGTTGTTGATCCGTTGTGAATCGAAAATCGAACTTTTAATATCAATGTAAGAAAGTACGGGGTGTAAGGGACAGCCCTCCGCAAACTGAAACGGTGAACTCAGACCATCAAACTGAACAACTTTCATAATGGGGCCTACCTCAGGAAACGCGAACAAAAATCAGCTGTCCCATACATTTGAGTCGAGTAGGTACAGCAGTTTTGTATGGACCAGACACTCAACTATAGACCAGATACCAGAGATGACAGTCATTGTTCTCATAGATCCCGTCGGAGTAGAGTAACGAAACTTGGAGGGTGTATAGGGCCATGTCCGAGCCATACCAGAAAACCTTCGGAAGGTCGACTCCTGACCGTCGGGGTCAACGGCCCGCGGAAACTATGACAGTTAGGATCATGGGCCCTGAACTAATATTGTAGAGAACCCTGGTCAGATTTTCGGGGCGGGCGGAAAATGGCGGAATCCAAGATGGCCACCATACAAATTTCAAACGGAAAGAGATAGGGCACATTGCTTGTAGAACCGATGGCCGATGGGGCCGAAAAGTTCTCGAGTGGCTACCACGTACCGGAAAGCACAGCGTGGGTAGGCCCCCCACTCGGTGGACCGACGACCTGGTGAAGGCGACGGCGACAGGACCGGTCGTTATGGCGATCCTTGTGGGGGGGGGGATGTATGGGAAAGCTGTTTTTTTTTCGCGATTTCGAAAGTTTTTCCATTTGATGGTCTGATCATCCCCTTAAAATAGTTTCAGCTAATTTTGTTAGACCTTATACAGGGTGTAAAATTAAATGGGACACTTTACCTAAAGGGGTGCTTCAGACCGTCAAACTGAAAAACTTTTTTCTACGGGACCAATATCGAAATTGCGAAAAAAATATCTGCTGTCCTATACATTTCATTCGAGTTTATGTTTGTAGTTTTGTATGGGACAGTAGATTTTTTTTCGCGATTTCAGTTGTGGTCCCATAGTAAAAGTTGTTCAGTTTAATGGTCTGAAGCACCCCTTTGTGTAAGTAAGTCTTGTATAGCATGTCCGCTTTTGGCGAAAAACGAGTGGTACCGCGGCAGAGGTAACCTGGCGGTACCACGTCGACATACGTACAATTACGTACATATCTTGTACAATTTTTGCATATAGGTTAGACGTCTGTTCTGTGCTGTGGTACCGCGACGGAGCAACACACTATAAGGCTGAGATTCAGAGACGATTTGTAAGTCATAGTTCGAACTCCCGTATGTCAAAATGCATACATTTTTACCCTACTTAGTTCGAACTAACACTAAAAAAATCGTCTCTGAATCTCGGCCTAAAACGCCCGCTGCAGCACCGCACGGCACCTACTTACCTACCCTGCCCCTCCTGGGTGATCGGATTCACGTTAACCAGCTGAACGTAGCATCGCGGCGGTCAATGACCCCGCATTAAAAATATTTTTAAAAAGGTTCCTTTGGGAAAGTTGTTTGTAATCTCGAGTACATTCATAACTTTAGCTTTTAACCCATTCACCCAGCGCCGCACGCCCAAACAATACTCAGACGCCGCAGTACTTTACATTTTTTACTGTTTTCGCTTGACGATGATGATTTTCCAAAACTAGTAAATCGAAAAATCACTAGATGGCAATGTTAAAAATTACTCATAAACCTGTCACATTGAAAGTAATAAGCGCTTTTTGTCTATGGTTTGCATCAAGTCTGACAGGTGGTGCTGCCAATGGATAAATTGTTCACTACCAATAAATACGCAATAGCAACAAAAATGTAAGTTTGTTATGTGTAAAATGAACAAAAACTGCACAAAATGTCGATAAATTCAAAGTATCGACGTCTTTCACATTATAACCTTCATAATCATATTAACGAATAAACAAATTGCTCCCTAAAATTAGGAAATCCAAAAAAACACGTAACACTTTTGATCTGACCGCTAAATTGGTACGGTTGTAACGCCATCCTTCGAGTGTCTTTGAACCCTTTTTTTAAAATGAAAACGCCTCATTTTGTAGAAAGCCACGCCCACCGGGGAATGCATGCAGTACGAGAAGCGCAGTTACTTATTCAAAAAATAGGAAGTGCTTCTGCTGCCGGCGCCGGTCCCCAAAAATACACAGATCATTAAGAAAATATCCAAAAATATCGCCAATCGGGAACCGGGGCGGTGATACGCTGCCGACAGTCGAGATGGCTGCAGGCGCTGCTGGCACTCGAAAAGGCAACCGGCAACAGATGATTGTCACGAGCAAAGTGCTAGTGCTAAAAGAAACATTTATCGGAAATGAAAAAATTTGACGTTCCATACAAAACTTCCGAACATACTGCCAATTTCGAATGAGAAATCGAATATTTTTAATTTCCGAGAAAAGTTTCTTTGAAAATGTTGTTCAGAATTATGGTCTGTCTCCATGGTTGACTCTGTCCCTTACACAAATAAATACGTCAATTTATTAACAACATTATGAACCTCAATAAATACGGGATACGGTATTTAGTTAATTTTTTATAATTTTTCTAAGTTTTTCTCGTGATGCCGTCATATTAGAGATTGAATAGTTCAAACTCTTTGCTTTGCGTAAAATAATTAAGAAAAAGAAAGTCACTCCATTGACATTAGAACCCAGTGTTGCCAGATGTGATTTCAGAAATTTCCCCAAATTCCATATTTTTATCCCCCAAAATGATACGTTTTGACTGTCTCCCCAAAACTGCACAAAACCATAGACATCACTTTGCTTACCTACTGAAAGGCACAGATATCGAACCATGATTGTTAGTCAGGCTATAAATAGCAGAACACCTTAGTTATATTTTTTTGAAAACTGATTTAGAAAACATTCGAAATTCTCCACTTTGATAATTTTTTCAAACGATTTCATTTCCCCAGATACCAAATTTTTCCCCATAATCGCGAAAAAAAATTATATCTGACAACCCTTACGTTGCCATTGACGTTTATATGACGTTTGTTTTTATTTACCAAAGACTTCGGATTTAAACCCATTCAGCCTCTGATATGACGTCATTTAGAGGTTAAATGAATGTCAAGTATTTTTTCTATTATTGTTAAAATATCCACCATCTTATAATTTTAAGAGTTTTAAATAAGAAAATAAGGTTTCTTAATGTGAAATCTCGAAATGGTTTTAGAATCGGCATAGCTTAGGTTTTACTTTACATACCGAATTCTGACCAGCACTAGAGTGACAGGTAGATAGTTTGGCTGTCGGTTACCAACTTTCCACTGGTTTGCTATGGCTATACTGCCAAAATCTGCCATTTTATATTGCTATCCTGCCAGATACTGCCAGAATTTGAAAACGTCAACCGATCCTGCTAGAGGTCAAAATAAAGGGCTAAAAATGCCAAAAAGGCTGAAGCTCACAAAGCAATCAACGACTGGCTCAAAAGGATTCAGATTCCAGAGCCGTAAAAACCAATAAAAAAAATAATTAAAATTATGACTTTACATGAATAACTTTCAACTCGAATTACAAAATCGCTTCGAGTGCCTAGGAGATTGCGTCGACGTGGACGACTACAATAACAGGTTCGTGGAAACTGTCTATACGGTTGGGTCAAAGTTTTACAAAACCTGCCGTACAAAAAGAACAAGCAAAATCTCTGACAATACCCTCAAACTCATGGAAGAAAGACGCGCAATGACTCTGCAATCCCCTGATGATGTCTCTCAATTTAGGCGACTTAATCGACAGATCTCCAAGTCTCTGACTCGCGATATACGCCGATTCAATACTATCAACATTGAGGCGGCGATCGAGCGGAATAAAGGCTCTAAAGTCTTTGCGAGAGATCTGTCGATTGGACAGAGCCAGTTGACAATACTGAAAACGGATGACTGCAGAGTTGTTTCGACCAAGTCCGAGGTTTTGAGGGAAGTCGAGAGGTTCTATGGACAGTTATACACGACAACACGGGCACCTGTTACCAGTATGGCAAAAGACCCCAGAGCCAAGTTGACCCGACACTACACCGAAGATATCCCGGACATCAGCCTGTACGAGATTAGTATGGCTCTCAAACAGCTCAAGAACAACAAGGCGCCGGGTGATGATGGAATTACGGCTGAGCTTCTAAAAGCTGGTGGCAAACCTGTGCTTAAGACCCTTCAGAAGCTGTTCAATTCCGTCATCCTCGAGGGAAAAACGCCGGAAACATGGCACAGAAGTATAGTGATATTGTTCTTCAAGAAAGGTGATAAGGCTCTCTTGAAGAACTTCAGACCAATATCGCTGCTGACCCATGTGTATAAGCTGTTTTCGAGAGTCATTACGAATCGTCTCGCACGCAGGTTTAATGACTTCCAGCCTCCCGAACAAGCCGGATTCCGAAAAGGTTTTAGTACCATAGACCACATTCATACGCTGCGGCAGGTTATACAGAAGACCGAAGAGTATAACCGGCCATTATGCTTGGCGTTTGTGGACTATGAGAAAGCCTTCGATTCGATCGAAACTTGGGCGGTGCTCCAGTCTCTACAGCGGTGCCAAATTGACTATCGATATATCGAAGCACTGAAGGGTTTGTACGAAAACGCCACTATATCAGTTCGTCTCCAGGATAAGACCACAGAACCTATCCAGCTGCAGCGGGGTGTTAGACAAGGTGATGTCATATCACCGAAGTTGTTCACTGCTGCACTGGAGGATATCTTTAGGCTTATGGACTGGGACGGACTTGGCATCAATATTAACGGCGAGTACCTTACTCACCTCAGATTTGCTGACGATATCGTAGTCATGGCTGAAACCCTGGAAGACTTGGGCAAAATGCTCGATGACCTCTGTAGTGCCTCTCAACAAGTAGGTCTTAAAATGAACATGGACAAGACGAAAATTATGTCGAATGTCCATGTTGTGCCTACTCCAGTGACCGTTGGAGGCATTCCACTTGAAGTTGTTGACGACTATTCATACCTAGGACAAATAGTTCAGTTAGGTAGGTCCAACTTCGAGAAAGAGGTCAATCGACGAATCCGACTCGGTTGGGCAGCATTCGGGAAGCTACGCCATATATTTTCGTCCCGATTACCGCAGTGTCTCAAAACGAAGGTCTCTGACCAATGTGTGTTGCCAGTGATGACGCAGTGAAACGTGGCCGCTCACTGTGGGCCTTATAAGAAAGCTCACTGTTACCCAAAGGGCAATGGAAAGAGCTATGCTCGGAGTCTCTTTGCGCGATCGAATCAGAAATGAGGAGATCCGCAAGCGAACCAAGGTCACCGACATAGCTCTAAGGATTGCCAGACTGAAGTGGCAGTGGGCAGGGCACATAGCTCGAAGAACAGATGGCCGATGGGGCAGTAAAGTTCTCGAGTGGCGGCCACGTGCCGGAAGACGCAGCGTGGGTAGGCCTTCCACAAGGTGGACTGACGACCTGGTAAGGATCGCAGGTACCAGCTGGATGCGAAAAGCACAGGACCGGCCTTTGTGGAGATCTCTGGGGGAGGCCTATGCCCAGCAGTGGGCGTCTTCTGGCTGATATGATGATGATGATGATGATGATGATGAATAACTTTGCAAAATTCTAATACGATACGACTCAAAGTTTAACTTGATGCCTAATTTGAACTCATTTGAAACTTATGACTTTAATCTAATTATTTGTAGATATAGTTAGTACGTAGTGGCACTTTAAAAACAATAAACTCGGTACTCACCACTATCCGATCCTGAAGAATCTGTTGCCATCGTGAACACGAAACATAAACGGCCAGGTTGCTTGAAAGCTCGGACCAGACTGACTCACGTAAAGTAAAATACAAACGCGACAGCATGTTGTCTCACTTTAACTTGAAGTAGGAACGTAATTTTTTTTTCATTTGCACAATAGCGCGACGTTGCCGTACTTACCCTTCATATTCACCGCATATGTGGCTCCGGAGCCACATTTACCTCTAAGTCTTTTAAAAATCGGAGCCACATTATGCGCTTGCGTATGATTTTTTTGAACGTTAGTGGATCAACAGTTACCTTAAAATTTTATGACGAGTTTATAGAAAACGGGTAAATGCACTTCCACTGACGTCACACGCTGAATTCATACAGGGTGTCCCGTAAGTCGACGTCAAGCCGGAATCGGGTGTTAGTCCAAATCATAATAGTTACTAGAAAAATAAAAAATAAAATCTAAGTCTTGAATTTTTTAAATTATAGGCATTTCTTTTTATTCGACAAAATGTACACCCTGTGATGGTTTTTTAGCTCCTGTTGCTACAAATCTTAACTTTTTTTCAATTATATTTTTCTTATGTTATCCCGAATAGTGCTAATCTAACCTATTACTTAGAATTCTAAGTCAACTGCTCCAGCTTGGAAGAAAATGTCACATTATGCCGTACAATGAATAGACAATTAATATTTCGTCCAACTTTAACGGACTGTACTGAAAAAAAAAAGTACTACGCCAGGTTGGCAAGTAGCACGAAAAGTTGACGCATTTAATAAGGATTCTAAAATGGTATAATACTTGCTACATTATTTCTTTGATTACGGGGGAAAAAATTCCTTCAAGAAACCCAGTTTCGAAAAATTTTTCATTACCTACTAAAAATTATTATAGTGCGTTCAAAGCTTGCCTAAGACCAAGTGAGACGGAGAGTCATTCATGAAGTGTGAGTGAGACAGGTAGTGACGCTTTCGAGTCAAATATTTTAATGGGTGAGTGAGACAGATAGTGACGCTAATGAGTCAGATACAGAGAAAGTCATTTTATGAAGTGTGAGCGAGATAGATAGTGACGCCACTTTTTTAATATTGGCACACGCAATACAGATCAGTACGTTACGCTCCTTCGTTTACTACGCATCTTTCCGTATTCGTTCGTGTTATTTCGTACTTTCGACTTTTTGCTTCGTTTATTGGACTTGTTTGGTTGCTTGTGATTTGGACAGTTTCGATCTCTTTACAACGACCTTTGCTTTCTCCTGGACTATCGTGTGATTGTGTAGTGCCACCATGCCTGTGTACACCACTCAGGAATATGCCAACATGCACTTTATTTATGGCGAATGCAGAGGGAATGCTAGTGCTGCGGCTAGACTGTATCGCGAGAGGTACCCAAATGCTGATCGTTATCCAGATCACCGAGTTTTTACAAATGTGCACCGTCTACTCTCCACAGAAGGCCTACTTCCAAACCGACCACATGGTGAAGGAAGAAGTTCCTTGCCTTACGAGGACGTAGTACTTCAAGCAGTTGAAGAAGATCCAAGTTTTTCGGTACGTGCAATCCAGCAAAGCACAAGAGTGCCCAAAACTATAGCTCACCGAATTTTACAAAAACATGAGCTCCACCCATACCATGTACAGCGAGTACAAACCCTGCATCTTCAGGATTATCAACTTCGGGTTGCGTTTTGTCAAACGATGCTACAAAGACACCGGGAAGATCCGCGATTCTTAGAGAAAATTTTGTGGTCGGATGAATCGACATTTAAAAAAGACGGTTACATGAACCTACACAACTTACACGAGTGGCACGTAGAGAATCCGAATTTAATGAGACAAGATAGATCTCAGTATCGTTTTAAAATAAACATGTGGACCGAAATTTTAAATGGAAGAGTCATAGGACCTTTTGAGTTGCCAGAGATCTTGACTGCTGAAGTTTATTTAGATTTTTTACAAAACAGTTTACCTAGTTTACTGGCGTCTTCCAGTGTCACTCAGTATTTACAGAGAGATGTGGTATCAACAAGATGGCTGCCCAGCGCACTATGCCCGCTCAGTTAGAGCATTTCTCAATGAAGAATATCCGGGCAGATGGATAGGTCGGACTGGTACGATCTCGTGGCCAGCCCGTTTACCGGACTTAAATCCATTAGATTTTTTTTACTGGGGAGCAGTGAAAGAGAAAGTTTATTTTAAGCCAATCGAAAATGTAGCTGAGCTTCGGCAAAGAATTACGGAAGCAGCTGAATTTGTCAACAACGGAAGATTTTCCCGTGTGATAATCCGATCTTTTTTAAGAAGATGTCGAGCTTGTATTGCAGTTGAAGGAAGGCAGTTTGAACATCTTTTGTAAATAATAAATCTTTGCATCTAATTGGTGTTTAATTTTAAACTTAAGGAAAATTTGTCCTAAATTTAACAAAAAGTTAGCATCTCTGACTTGAAAGCATCACTACCTGTCTCACTCACATTTCATGAATGACTCTCCGTCTCACTCGGTCTTAGGCAAGCTTTGAACGCACTAGAATAATTTTTAGTAGGTAAAGAAAAAATTTTCGAAACTGGGTTTCTTGAAGGAATTTTTTTTTCCCCGTAAGCAAAGAAATAATGTAGCAAGTATTATACAATTTTAGAATCCTTATTAAAAGCGTCAACTTTTAGTGCTACTTGCCAACCTGGCGTTGTTCTTTTTTTTTCAGTACGGGCCGTTAAAGTTGGACGAAATATTAATTGTCTATTCATTGTACGGCATAATGTGACACTTTCTTCCAAGCTGGAGCAGTTGACTTGGAATTCTAGGTAATGGGTTAGATTAGCACTATTCGGGATTACATAAAAAAAAAAAATGAAAAAAAGTTAAGATTTGTAGCAACAGGAGTTAAAAAACCATCACAGGGTGTACATTTTCTCGAAAAAACAAGAAATGCCTATAATTTAAAAAATTCAAGACTTAGATTTTATTTTTTATTTTTCTAGTAACTATTATGATTTGGACTATCACCCGATTCCGGCTTGACGTCGACTTACGGGACACCCTGTATATTCGTGCTATACAGCTATATCTCAATCCGGGGTTGAATGTACACAAAAAAATAGGTGGATCAACATTTGTTCTAAATCAGTACTGGATCAACTTTTACCGTGAAAGGTAAATTATATATATATATATATGTACACAGATTGTACAGACATAGCTTTAGGGTCAGTTTAAAACAAAATACGTAGTAAAATACAAACAAAACTAACAATTATTATCCTAATTCCTCACTACATGAGACGAATAAAATAATCTTCAATCCTCCTCATAAGGCCGTCCCTCCTCCTCTTTATTTGGCTCGGCAGACATTACTTATTCTATTGTTTGCGGAAGGAATGCTTTGCATGATGTTGTTTTTACTTGTCTCATGCAGCTAATGAGTGGGTCAGAACTTAATAAAAGCCTATTGTAAATGTCTAAATTACATTCCTCTTTAGAAAACTTTCTGGCGAAGTTAAGTCGGTATGACCGGAAATGCTTGTTTCTGGCTTCTGCTGCCTCTTCCGATAGTTGGCCAATAGGAAGTAATGATGTTTCGATTATTTGTCCACCATGCATCAATAGTTTATGCATGGTTGGAGTCATATGGTGCCATCCATATAGCTCCACGTATAATTTTGCGGTATCGTAGGCATATTCGTCATATTTTCTGGTATTAATTTCGTGGCCACTCGATATGGTTTCCAGTATAACTTTGAACCTGTACATTAGTTCAAAGCTTATTCCTGTAATTTCTGATGCCAATTCCAGGTTTTCAAAGAATCTCCTGCTAGTGTTGCCGTCATTCGTATTTCCAAAGTTAACCTTCGGCATATTGATGAGAAGTCCGGTTTCATTGCGAAATCTCTCTTGGATTTCTGGCTTTCGTTTTGCTTCTATTGATTTTTCTTCTTCTGTTCTCCTTTCTCTACATTTTTTTGATGATAATTTGTATGAAAGATGGATTATGCTTTCGAAAATCCGAATCCTAGCGTTAAATCTTTAACTTAAGCTTCTTTAAGTTAAGCTTTAAATCTTTTTTAGCATTTTCTGTTCCTCCATACTGAGCTAAAAGACGATTTTCATAAAAATCCAGTTTTTCAGGCAAAGTTGGTAAATTTTCTCTTTGAATCTGGTCAATCAAATATTTTCGAGTCACAACTTTACTGCCCAAAGCACTAGATGGACCTAAAACAAAGGATAATATTTATTTAACTTAAATTGGATAAAAGTTATAAAAATTACATTATTCTGACTTATAAGATTTCAATGCTTTAATTTAAAAAACCGCGCGATTCCGCGGTCAAGTTTTTTTGCATTATATACTTGAGCATGTTATATATTAAAAATTAAAGAAAATTCAACAGGGACGGACCCTGAAGTTATCCATAATGCCTTTTTAAAATTGTAAAATACAAAAAATCACATTATTAATAGAGCTATCTTTGTTAACTATAAAGTATTGGAATAAAAATGAACAATTATTTAATAACCATAGAAAAGCATTGGTACATACCTGAATTATCGCAATCCATCACTTTCACTTTAAAGCAAATATTAAAAAATAAATAATGCACTTTACAAATGTTGTAAGTTTGAGAGCGCCGAGAACAGACACGTACACTAAGCGACTATCGAATTCCGACTGCCGGCTGGTCGGCTCCAGTGCATCGGGAAGGGGTGGGTCGCTACATTGTTCCTAAAGTTGTCTACAACTTCAGGTAGTCAATGAATCATCTTAAAACAATTAAAAAAAAAATGACTTTTGGCCGCCTAAATGGCTCAAATCTATGTATGTGCGGCGCCCCGCAGCGCTCCACCGCCGTCACAAATTCTAGGTTTAGCGCGTCTACCAGCGCTCGCTGAGAGGGGAAAGGTGTTCCGTCTTCCTGACGTAATAGGACTGAAATCGGTTCGTTCCCGGGTTCTACGGCCTAGTTCATTATTTATGAATTGCTACATACATTTAGGCCCGGATTATAACAAGCGTCGCCGACGCGAGGAGCGTCAATAACGCAAGTAGCGTCGCCGACGCAGGTAACGTCGGGCTGTCAAACGCAAAACGTCAACAGTTTAAACAGGTATAAACCTTCAGATGTCAATAGCCTAAAGGTCTATATGCACTTGTGCTGAGAAACGCAGCGTCGACAGACAGGTTTGATGATGGAGTGCACCGTCCATACGAGTGAATAGCACCACCTGCACCGCATTCTGCCGAACCGGTGCGATAATAATGTGAATCGTGAATCGTGTGTCACATGCTGAACATGGTTCGATTTTGATGATATTATTATTTCAGCATTCAGACATAGGTGTATGAGATTTTAAAAGTAATACTGTCCACGGTATGTGTATGTTGACTCATGTTCGCAACTGGTTTCGTGCAAGGAAGAACGTCTTTATTGCAAATAGTTACGTGCATGACTAAAAAAAGTCATCTATCTTCGAACTGTGACGAACTATTTCTTAGACTAACATATGGGATCGGGTTCCTGGTATATACGGCCGAACTTTAGTTAAAATTGAGATGCCCGACGTCCTGCAGTGGACTGTTATGGACCGTTATAATGATATAAACTGTGACTTTTATTTAAAATTCTAAATTCGAATTTCTAAATTCTAAATTCATAGTTAGCATCTGCCACTCCCGTGGTCCCGCGGAAGGCCCAAGAAACAACGGATTGACATCGCCGATTCGGATACAAGATTCAATGGCTAACTTCTGCAGGCAGAAGCCAACAGCAGAAGCTATTGGTCGGGGAAGGAGGTTTACGGGACTGTGACGTATCCCTCGTACTCCGACTTTTTCTCGACCGGATAATGACCGTCGGTCAATAGAGTCTTCGTCGGCTTCTTCTGGGATAGCAGGCGCTCATGGCCATCAGTCGCGTCGCGCGCCGGTTGCTCTCCGTTTAGGAGCTCGGTGCGCAGCACCTCTAGACGCCAGAATGCTCATGACGGGGCGAATTGGAATACAAAGAGTCGGAAAGCGGACGCTAGCAGAAGCCGGGAATTCCCCATTGGAAATTGTGATGATTGCTAATAATATAATAGTGACGGCACCGTTGGTTATCCTACGTCATCAAGTACATAAAATATGCCACGTTGTATCAATGACTAGTAGACTAAAAAGACGTTGGCCTGCCTATGCACATCGTAGTTAATGGGTCAATATTATTACGAAAATCTATAAAGGAAAAGGTAGTGTGCAGGAATGCGGACACTATCGAAGTATCCAACTTATAAACCACAAAATGAAGCTATTCGAACGTATTATAGACCAGAGACTTCGCCAGGAATGGTCCTTGTCGGAATGCCAATATGGTTTCAGGTCGTGCAGCAGCATCATGGATCCAATCTTTACCCTCCTGGAGGACCCTTCCAAGAGTTCTACTGCAGTAGAAATTACCCTCTGCATTACGGATTTCTCGACCTGCAGAGGACTTTCGACAATGTCCCTCGGGAGATAATCTGGTTGGCTCTGAGATCAAAGTCATAAATTAGTACCTTAATTAAAATTAGGCACCATTCTGGGGAACAACGGTATTGATGATCTTTTTGATAGTTAATATTTTAGTATTAGTGTTTATTTTTTGGTTCTCATTGTAAATATTTTTTCTGTAACTTGAAAAATCAATTAAACTCATTTATTTACCTTCTTTTTTGTTTTATTTCCGTATTCCAATCACACCATCTGGGAAACATTTCTCGGCACACTTCACTCAGTCATTGCTCTTTATTATCTTATTTCTATACGACGCCTGCCGACAATCCCAAATGGATGGCCGCTTCTCAATTTCGTAAATAAATCTTTCCGTATCGAACATGGTCACCGCTAAAATACGCACTACGCTTTCTGCTAGATATTTTTCAAGTTTCAATACAATGAAACAGCTCCTAATGTTGCGCTCACACTGCAGCGGCAAGCACTACGCAGCACGCACTTGCTATTACACTTCTATCCTATCCTATAGGTGTGAGTGAAACAGAGAAGCCGCTTGGAAAGGATTTTTACAAATTCCCGCGGAAACTGGGAGAATAAGTATTGTATAGGAAATTATCGAGAATACCTAAAAATTGGCCCAAAGTCAATCATGTAAAAATTGTGTGAATGGCGGGCGGCCTGCGGGTGCGTTTCCAAACGTACCGCCCACCCCGCCGCGCCTATGTGAAGGAACCTTAAACAAAATGTGTTACCCTGAAAATGTTCAAAATGAATACAGCAATTAAAAACCGAAGGGCAGAAGATGTTGTTTTGGCATAATTTCCAAATCGGAGCAAAACAGCAGGAGAAAGATGCCGAATTCTACGAAAATCAATAATATTTACATGTTTTGTTAGATTTCATAAGTTAGTACAACGCTATGGTTTTGATACTTGTTAGTGTTCAACTACCTCGTGTACCTTACCTAACTACATGGCGGCACTAGGGTCGAACCCAGTATTTCTCGCAGTCGGACCCCTTAATATTTGACCTTTGCTCTGGGGCCTGGATTTTTACTGACGAAGCGCCTAACTGGGACACGCGTGGTATATTTGTCATAATTCAAAATTATAGTTGTCATCCTATTGCTGGTAGTTACCGTAAAAGCATTATAAGAATGGGTGTATTGTCCTGTACTATGCGCATGCCAGTTAGCTGGGCCATGTTATGTAAAACTACAAATTCCAAAAATATGTATTTTTAATCTTCATGCAACGTCCATCATCATCAACAGCGCATATCCATATCACTCCACTGCTAGACGCGGCTGTCCTAACTGATAAATGGACGCGCGACGGGCGCGAATATTATTTAATTAAACGATATTATTATTGATAAAATAAAAATACTTGTACGTAACTAAGATTACTTAATAACATACAAGCAACGCACCTAGAGTCCAAGAACTGATGGGTGACCATATCAGTCTTTGAGGCTAGTCGAACTTCAGCAACGCTACGAGTTTTAAAGCCGATGGTGAAGCAAGGTTGACAAAGGTCTTCCGCTAGAGACCCTAGGATTAGATGAACAGTTTCAGGCACCACGTGACGGTTTTTAACAGAATAAGAAACCGTAATGGCCACCTTTATGCTTGCTAGTCGGAAATGCCTGTCTAGTCTAATATAAAAAAATCGCTGACCACCTTCCTTCTCCATCATCAGATCAACTGACTAATACCAAAATATTGCATTTTTATCAATTTACATGTGCATGAAATGTTGAATTTAATTGATTACCGGGAAGTGAGTCAAATCCCAGGTTAGGAAAAGGTTATTCTCATAGTCTGATTATACAGGGTGTTTCATAATATATGTATAAAGCCGTGAACTGTATGGAGTGCTAAACGTATTAAAACTATAGGTACAATTATTTTTTTCTTGCGTGGAATAGTTAGCGAGAAAATGACTATCGAACTTTTTCTTTTTCAATGTCGATAATGACATTTTAAAAACGAACGACCGCATCTCTAGAAATCAGTTGTAATAGGTTACTCAAGTTCATAATCAGGTCAATCAACCGAAGACTACAAATTTACCAATTACAGATAGGATATAGGTGTTGTATTTTTTGGTTCAAGGGTTCTGTACAAAAAAATATTGTAATCAATTATGATTTCAATTCAAAAGGTTCATTCATAGTTTTTACGAAAGTGCACCACCACCTAACTAATAGCAAAGTAGACTAATCCAAATTACTGAAGCATATTAATGTAGCAAACTCTAAATAATGTAACATCTTTGTCTTTACGAGTTTGCTTTCTCATGTCATGTCTATCAGTGATGTTTCAGTGTCGCGTAGGTAATCGTACCTATCTGCCATGAGATTTTTCGATACCTACACACACATATTTTAGTATCAAGTAAAATAAATAAAATACCCTAGCGCCGCCGGCCGTAATGAATGTAACATAAATAAAACAAAGACTGTAGGTAGTGGAGCTTAAGACAGATCCCTCTACTGATGTGGGGAAGGCTCAAACTCTCAGTAGATTGTTATCGGCTATTAATGATGATTAAAATGCGTAAGATTTCACGAACATTTCTCATCAACTAAAATTAACTAAATGATTCTTAGTTGATGGAGCTATACCTGTAAATATCCCATGCTTCACCCAGTTGGAGAACTTAGATTACCTAGGTGGAGCACGGACACAAACACAATTTTAGAAATTACTGTCTAGGTTACTGTCATTGTACCAAATTACCAGATAAAATAGTGGTAAGCAAATGTAATCTATCAGCGTCATCATAAGTATTATTATTATCCCACTGTTGGATTCGCTTGAGCCTCATTTGATCAAATAAATAAAATCAACATTACGGTGCATCTACCAGGAGAACATAAAAGGCGAAATAAGTAAGACTCCTAAAACACGGATCCCTAAATAGGAATCCTTTTGTGCGCCGCCGTCGCGCCGACAAACGCCGCGCCGCCACGGGCCGAGGCGAGCCGGCCTGTGGCGGTGCCTTTGACCTACGGCGCGGCTTCCATTGACGAAATTTACCTACTTTCGTGTCGTGTTCGTTCATTCGGTTTTAAGCTTTTCGCGTGATCGAAGTGATTACTTGTTGCGTTGTATGTGTAGGATACCTAAGTACCTACTGTGAAGGTAACTGTGATAAGAGTGTTAATGATATGAATGAATGAATGATTTATTGCTTCAGGTACCAGCATTAACGTAGTCTTGTCTGTGTTCAGCGTTCAATAGTTTAAGTATTGTGATAATCATTATTCTATGCATGAGTGCAAACTAGCAGTAGGCCAAACACCATGCTACCTACCTACTTACGTATTGCATAGCAACCAGAGCCTGCGTAGTGTTGTGTATCTGTGTGTATGGACTGTACCTACCTACCTACCTACGCTACGATACGAGTACAAGCTTACTTGATAGTTAATACCTATCAGTCATGCGAGCCACGAGAAAGCAAGAAAGTATGGTTTAACCGCGCTGGCACCTGACGCTGTTTGTTTTCATAAAATAACTTTAAAAAGGTACGTTCCTACATGCTTTAAAATTCTAGGTTCTAGCTAGACTAGGAGACGCTACCTACCACCTAAACGTTAGAAGCGCAACCGCCGCCGTCGGTTCTTTTCCTACGGGAAATAGGTAAAAAAGACAGCGCTTTTATCTTTTCATAAAAACATGTAGGTATTTAGTGGAACCTGTCTGTAATGTGTTTCACCAAAACTAGACTCGACTCATAAGTGGTTCCCCACGCTACGTAGGTACTTAGATGAGGGACACGTGTTAGTAGGGACCTAGTACTTACCTATCTGTGTAGATCAATTTTGTCAATTGCGTACGAGTCATACCTATTGAAAATAATTTGTGTAGGTAAGTTCCTAGTTAATTTAGAAGATCTTATGCGCTTATTACATTTGGCTAAATGCAGTCGTCTTAATTCAGAAGCAAAAAGCGTGAGAGCATATCAAAGTAAAATGTATTGCTCATAGAATAAGGCCCATTTTAGTATCACGCCTTTTGAAAAACAGAGCGACGCGTAACATAATACGAGTGATACAAAAATGAACCTTATTCTATGAGCAATACATTCCACTTCGATTTACTCTCACGCCTTTTGCTTCTGAATTTAGTCGACTGAATTTAGTCAGGTGTAATAAGCGCATTATTCATGTAGATAAGTAGGTAACATTTAGTTCGACGCCTGGTAGTAAGATGTAGGAGGTTCGTTTGTTTTGATATAAATGGCATGAGGTTATTAAACTCCTCCTTATGGTGCGTACAAACTCAACGTACGCCAACGAAGTGCTGCCGGGCGAATTCGCCGTTGGCTACAGCATGTTCTTTGGACTTCTAAGGTCCAATACTTGCATTTCGTGGTCAAGCAAGTAGCTTTGCAAGATTTGGGAGCTTTGACCGATTCGGGCTCGTCTTCGCACGTTTGTTCGTTGGCCTTCGGTGTCCGCCCAAACTGCGTTTGGTCGATTGCTTCTATCCGTTTGATGTTACCGCCACGCTGCGCTGCGGATCGCCGGCCGGCACGCGCCAACAGACAATCGTTGACCGAAACCGGTGCGTGTGTACGTAGCATTAGGCTCCTGGTAGGAGGCTTAAGAAGGTTGCTCTATTTTCATAGGGGTCGCACGAGGTTATTGAACTGCTCCTTCATCGCCACACAGCGAGTACGCCTACCGCCCAGTTCTCCAACTACCCTTGACCGACTCGCTTCGCGCCGCCGTTCTACTGGTCACCACCCTCATGCCCTGTGCATGAGTGGTAGTGTCCACCCGCCGCCGCTGCCGACGAAACTCGACGCTCTCGCTGTCTCCAGAGCCAGCGAGTCTGCGCGCGCGCACCACCACGATCGCAATGGAAGAGGGAAGAAGCCCGAAGCCCACCGCAAGTCCCGATTCGCCGCCGCTGATGCAGTCGCCGCTCCTGCCGCGACAGCCCCGGCGAAACGCCCGCCGGAAGAGCTACGTCGTGACGGCCGACCGACCGGCCCGAGCCGCGTAAGCCTCCGCGCTGCCGCTGCCCATCCGCGCCGCTACGCGTACTATCCGCTCCGCGGCGCCCGCTATAAGCGCCGAGACGCCTACTCGCGCCGCGCCTATAGCCGCCATAATGACCACCCGCGCCGCGACGCCGACTATCCGCGCCGCGACGCCCGCTATGAGCGCCGAGCTGCCCACCCGCGCCGCGCCTATAGCAACCACGCCTACGCCGCCCACCCGCGCCGCGACGCCGACCATCCGCGCCGCGACGCCCGCTATGAGCGCCGAGCTGCCCACCCGCGCCGCGCCTCAAGCCACCACACCTACGGCGCCCACCCGCGCCGCGACGCCGACCACCCGCACCGCTACGCCACCAACAAGCGTCGTGACGGCCGACCAAGAGGCCCTGTCCGCGCTTATTGAGCAGGTCAACGCGAACCACAGCATGGTCCTCGCCATGGCTGCAAGCCCCGAGAAGGACCGTGCTGCGCTCCTCGCCGCGCTAACAGCCGCCCGCGCCCCGACGCCTACCATCTGCGCCGCGTCGACATCTCCATGCGCCGAGCCGCCTACCCGCGCCGCGCCCCCCGCCCCCCGCGCCCAAGCCGCAGGGGTATTACCGACCTCCGTCGCGCCCGCCGCGCTACCCGCTCGCACCGTCAATACGGCCGCTAGAGCGCCCGCGCCGCCCGCGACCGCAATTGTCACCCCGCCCGCGCCGCCCGCCTCCGTCGCCAACACGACGCCCGCCGCGACGCCTGCAGCCACCACCTACCTGCTCCAAGCCGCTCCGCCCGCCAACTACGAATGGTGGATGGATGCCGAGCCCCGACCACCAACAGCGACGCGCCCACGACCGGACAGCTTCGACGACAGCGTCGTCGAGATCGCCAAGAGGCCGCGCCCCGAGGTCACCCCGGAAGCGCCGCCCTCTCCGACGCCGTCGAACCTACGAGTCCACTCGCCGCCGCAAGCACCTGGTAGCAGCGTCGACCATCCATCGGCGGAATTCCACCCAATGATGGACTCGACGCGCTACACAGCACCACAAGCCCGCCGTAGCTACGCCGAACTGGCGGCAACCCCGCCGCCCGCGCGCCGAGCTACACCCCCGCTGCCGCCCACGCCCACTGCAACGCCTACAGCGCCGGAGAAGCCCCCGCGCAGCCACTACCCACCCATCGTCGTCGAGAATTTGCCAAGGTGGACCCACCACCTTGCGCAAATTAAACTCCGACTGGGCTACACCCCGCACGCAAGGGCTTTCAAGTCCGGCGTGCGCTTCCTACCGCGCGGAGCGGACGAGTTTCGCGCGGTACAGCGCTACCTAATAGAAGCCCGTCAAGCCGACCCTGGTGTGCAGTTCGTCTGCTACACTCCAGGGGACGAACTGCCCACCAAGGTAGCCATCAGAGGGCTCCCGAGAGACACCCCCGCCCAAGAACTGGCAGAAGACCTTGCGCGCCACGGATTCGAGATGGTCCACAGCCGCAACATCCCGGCGAAGAATGGCAGAGCAGTGTGCCTCATCTTCGTCCAACTTAAGCGCCTCAAGACAGAAGACCTCGAGCGCCTCTACGCACTGACGGAGCTCCTGTGCATGCCCGGCATCACCATCGAAGGATGGCGCGGCCGCCAGGGGCCCGCTCAGTGCCACCGCTGCCAAGGATTCGGGCACTCGTCGAGGACCTGCTATCGAGCCGCGCGCTGTGTGCGCTGCGGGCTCGAGCACGCCGCCTCCGACTGCCCGAGGCCCCGAGACGAGCCACCGACCTGCGCCGCGAGGCTAGGCGGCGAGGCAAGCCGATGCCGCCAACGCTCCCCGGATGGGTAGTAGCGACGCCTCCACCGCACCGCCCGCACCCACCACCACCATCAAGACCCCACGCGACCTCACAGCCGCCAGCGAACCCGGACCCGACCCGCGACGCAGTCCCCACGAGAGCGACGCGCCGCCGAGGCGGGAGAAACCGGCGCCGCAACGCGCAACTTACAAACAGCGAGCCACGTGCCGCGCCCTGCGCGCCGCCGGCCGCCTCCCCGCCCCCTCGCGCCGCCGCGCCGTACCAGCGCAGCCGCGAAGACCGCCGAGACCCGGCGTGGCCCACCGTGGACGCCCCGACGCAAGACGTAGGGCGCGATTGCGCCGCGGCGCCCACGCGCAGCCCACCACCAAGAAGACCACCGACCGAAGCGTGTGCTGGATGCGTCCGCACCGCTTCCCAGACGATCCTCGTCATCAACGCCGTCAGGGAGATCTGCATGGGGCTCCGCGTCGCACTTGAGAGAGGAGCGGACGCGAGCCCGGTGCTGGACGAAGGCATCCGGGCCCTGTGG
The DNA here is from genome assembly GCA_907269095.1 of Blastobasis adustella. Classification (NCBI taxonomy): domain Eukaryota; kingdom Metazoa; phylum Arthropoda; class Insecta; order Lepidoptera; family Blastobasidae; genus Blastobasis; species Blastobasis adustella. The sequence continues at coordinate 13,607,785 of OU026117.1, read as the reverse complement.
GAGCTCGAGATGCCCCTGGCGGCCGCTGATGACACAGACTACGTGTAAGAACACACCACACTGACCTACCAGGCTGAGCCCTGGTAGAGAAGCCGCCCGGGCACGAGGTCCACGACCTCAAACGCCCGCAGACCCTTTCCCCGTAAACACGAGGAAAAGAAGACCCGGAGAGAACTGCTCCTTGTAGGAGCATCAACTTGAAATAGAGCTGCGCTTCAACGTAGTCGATATGGTTATTTTTCTTTAAAAACGAAGATTTTTTAACGAAAATTAAAATTCAATGTCTGGATAATATGAAGTCGCCAGTGTACTCTTTGCAAACTATACTTTAACACCCTTTCGGCTTTATACATGTATTACGTAACACCTTGTATAATCAGATGGCGATAAATTTTTAAAAAGTGAATAAAGCGACTAGTAAGTCGGTAAGTTTAGGTAATCATTTTCGAAGACGACGGGAGTGGACTTTCTGTTAATTTTTTATTTTGTGGCACAGTCCTCTAAAACGCATCTACTCTTTAGGTTACATATCGGACCAGCCCAGATATATATAAAAAAATTTAACCGTATTAACTCCATTTATTCCACAAAATTCTAATTAATTCTTTTAAAATTCTGTGGTTGTAATGTCAGAGTTGACAGTAGTAATTTTTTTAAATTGGCCTGTCTGATATAAGATCTCTATACTGACGACAGTTTAGAAGTCTATGCTCAGTCTCTATTTCCAGTACAAAAAATCGGTAGAGAATGTAACTGAAGAAAAACCAACCATCTGAACATGTTACCTAGTGCTGTCTGTTTGTCAATGCGTTAGTGCGCGCTAACCTCAGAAACGGCTTAACCAATTTGGGTGCGGGTTTAACCCGCCAGCACTCGCGCCTCAAGAAATTACATCAGCACTCGCGTATAGAGCATTTTTCTCACGTTTATGAATGTAAACAAATACAAGTTTTACCAAAAAATATTATTAAAACAATATTTTATTAAATAAAATACACATTATTTATTCTACAAAATATATATTCAAAAAGTTAACAATATTTTTTATTTTATTTTAATTAACAATCATAGGAACTAATTTGCCAGTCTTCTAAGGCAGTCTTACGGAAAAAATTTAACAATAAAAAAACTTTTCGACTTGACGCCTGTTCGGTGTTAGTGGAATGATGACTGTGTTCACTGCCTCGATCGCTTTCAATATCATCGGCTCTAAAAGACGGGTCCTCAATATCTTCTAAATCCTCCTCCATCAACCATGCCAAAACGCGTTCATCCCTTCGATCACGATCCATCTATAATAGAAATACATAATAGATTAATATTTCAGTAATGTAAAATCATAATATTGCATAAAAGTAGCAGTAAAACTGTCGCTAAGATGAAAAAAAATAAAGTCATGAGTAAAAAAAAAGTACTTACGTCGATATCCGCGCGATGAGCAAAACGCCGCCTGATGGTACACGGCGCAACAAACTACCTCGTGCGAGTGACTGGCGCACACTGGCGAGAAGTGAACTACATACAGGGGTAAGGGGGCGGAACAAAACTCAGCTACCAAATGAACGATGTACCTACGAATCATCATCATCATCATCATCACAGCCCGTAACAGTCCACTGCAGGACTTAGGGCCTTTCCCACGGAAGGGGAGGTTATTGCCATAATCTCCACACTTGGCAGGCGGGTTGGAGATCGCAGTGTTTAACCCTTAATTAGGCGCGCCTAAAAAGTTGCATTAAAGGTCGCGTGGGGCGTCTAACACCCCACGCTTCCACCATATTGGTATATTAAAATAAAATTCGAAATACATGCAAAATCAGACTTTTAATAATGAGACCATTTAAACATACATATTAATCAACTCTTAAACATATTTTTAATATATTCAACAAACTTTTTGACAATTAACTTCTAATAACTTTTTTAACTAGGTTTCTTCGGTCCAATTTTGGCAGACTACAATCATGTGGTCATTGCACACATGTTTATGGCACTTTGTGCATTCAGTCTTTATTTTCCTATCCTTTGTTCTTGGGCATATACTACACCGTTTGTATTTTTCCGATTTCACTGTTTCAGAAACAGATTCTTGGCCTTGAATATCATGCCGCCTTTTTAGTCGTTTTTACAGTGGTCTCGGTAATGTTGGTATGCTGGCTCTTGACATTTGGTGTGGTTTGACTAAATCAACAGCCAATCGCTTCAAAAATACTCTTCGGGGTATCTTGGAGTCAATTTTAGACTTGTATATTACATAGGCATTGATACCTGTAATATTAAAAATGTGAAAAAATATCACCATTGGCCATCTTTTGATACGTCTTCCAACGTTATAATTGGCGCACATTTGGTCATTTGTATCAACTCCTCCTTTAGTTTTATTATAGTAATGAATAATTTCGGGCTTTTTTTTGTCACCCTCAACATTATCATCATGATGCACCTCTTCTTCTTCCAACACCTCCACAATTTCCCGTTCATCCAGTGCGCGCGTTTACCTCAAACAAAAATATTACAACTATAACCTTAAAAAAGTAATTCAACGTCTCGGAAACTTGTTATTAGTCAAATTACAATGTATACTACAGAAATAAAAAATGTCATAATTATTCACTTACCGGCAATTTTACACTACACAAACGGTCACCTGGGGTGTCGCGCACCCCAAACGCGCTCTCCGAGCCCAACCGTCCACGACCGAGTGCCGCTCGCAAGTGATTTGTGTACGTTAAACTTGTTTACGAAGCTAGCTAGAAAACCATCGTGCGAAATTCAAACGATAAAAAGTTATGAACCTGGAAACCTGTGTTGGGGTGTATGACACCCCACGCGACTAACTAAGGGTTAAATATAATAATGGAAAATGCTGCTGCCCGTTTTCCAGACTACGGAGACTCTTGATCTTTGGCCTCGAAAACATTAGTCGCCTTGTACGACACCCATGAGTGTAAGGGGTTGGTGCTATTCTACTCTGCCGGACACCACACGGCTTGTACCTATGAATAATTTTGACAAAATGGCGCATGTTTTAAATTTACTGTGAGCAAAATGCTCATAGCGCGAGTGCTCGCGGGTTAATAACGTATTGTGGTCCTTCACTGGACCTTCAAATAAAACTTAGTATTTGTTTAATATATTATTTAAGTAAATCAGATCGTAAATTAAAAAAAGTTATATCAATTTAAACACATTTTGTTCGATACAAATGCTATAAAATAATTGTTTAGATGAATTGGCTGAAACTTTAGTCACCTAAGTAGATGTTATTGAAAGTATATTTTTTTTTAAATGGACTTTTTCAGAGATTTTGACTTTGCCGATTTAAGCTGACCTCAGATCTATTGAGATATCAGATATTATCAATCAAAAATATTAAATAAATAAATAAATATACTTGGACAATTCACACAGCACCATCTAGCAGCAAAGTAAGCAAAGCTTATGTTATGGGTGCTAGATAACTGATAATCTACCAACTTACATACTTATTAAATATTTACTTATGGAACATATAACATCTAGACCCGTAACAAAAATGAAAATTCATCATTTCAATTTCTGCTCGGCCGGGAATCGAACCCGGGACCTCTGGGTGGTAGACAGAAACAGGATTCAGCTTAGTGATGCTGATGTTTTGTGGCATTTCAAATACACTTAAACTATGGGAGAAGGCCAGATACCGGGGTCTGTACTAAGCGCAACCGGGGACATCGACAGCGACGTCAAAGCCCGAATATCCGCAGCTTGGGCGAAATGGCGGGAGATTACCGGTGTCATTTGTGACCCTAAAATGCCGATAAAGCTGAAGGGATAGGTCTATAAGACCATCATTAGACCTCCTCTCCTATACAGCAGCGAGACTTGGCCCCTACTAGAGCGACACAAGCAGGAGCTGCGCGTCACGGAAATGAAGATGCTGCGGTGGAGTTTCACGAAAGGATCGCCTTCGAAACGCCCACATTCGAGGTAGTCTTGGCGTCCGTGACATCGCAGAAAAGTTGCAGGAGTGCCCTGCCGCCTTCGATGGTATGGCCACGTCTTGCGCAGACCAGCAAGTTATGTGGGGAACAAATGTCTGGCCATGCCGCCCCCACCGGGCACGGGAAAGAGAGGCCGGCCCAAGAAGCGATGGCTTGACGTAGTCAAGACTGATATGTGTGCCAATAAACTCACCACTAAGAATGCCGAAGACCGTGCGAGGTGGGCCAAGAGTAGCAGGAAGGCGAACCCTGGGCGTTCCGCGCGGGGGTGCAACCGGGACATAACGCCAAGATGATGATGATGATGATGTGGGAGAAGTATTTATACTTTCGTACCTTCTGTCTGACTCTAAGGATAAACGTGACATAATAGTTCAATACAGCGCCATCTATTCAGAAGGAGATAACACTTGACCTTTTTTTTATAGCTGTCAAATATAATAAGACCACGCTAAATCCGAATCACTTCTTAAACACATAGAAAAAAAATTTTCTATACAGAAGCAGAGAGTACATTTAGAGTTTAAATATGAGACAAAATGTCACACATCTCTATAACACACACACTAATGCAAATGCAGGGACGGAACAAGGCATAATGAGTTATATTTTGCTACGACTTTCTACTCGTAACGAACACAAACAAATCTGACTTGTTGTTCGCTCCAGATGACTATGCAATTTTTTTAAGCTTGTCCTTATATATTTTAATATTGACATTATAATAAAAGGTAAGGTGTCTAGTGAATCAAAGCCATGGCCTGATACCTACCACCGTCTTTTCGATCTCTCGATCCTACATACCGTGAATCGGCAGTGCTTGCTTTAGCAAAAAGGAGGATTATGATTTTGACCGGTATTAATGTTTATTTGTTGCCTCATAACTTCTAAACTAAGTAGGTACCTACCTACTTACTTATAGTTAAAAGCGACTTCATTGTTCACAGGTTGGCCTATGTGTCTTCACAAATTTAATATGATGCCCTCTAGAGGACATAGTCATGAAAAAAATAATAATAATGAAAAGGATAGATACATTAATATATGAAACAAGCAGCATATTCTTTATTTTCAGTAAAAATTCATATTATGCTGGTGCAGCAGGACAGAAGGGACTTGCATCTAATTATTATCTTGTTATTCAAAATGTTTACAACGCAGCACTTCCAATTTGCAACCCAGACATAACCATGTCTGGTCTATAGGAAACCTAGAAAAACAAATATTTATGTAAATAAACGTAAATACGCGATTAATCCGTTGTTTCATATAATGTCTGAACATTTAAAATGTCATCTATGTACATTTTTGGTATGGAACCCTGATACATATAAAGTTGCGGACCGCTATTCACAAGATTTGAGTAATAAAATACTATACAATAAATACTAAGTCCGACCCTGTTAGCATCAAAATATTTTCGTACCTATTTAGACACCGAAATATTGCTCAATTTGCCAATGATTTTAAATATATCTCTAATGGCATGTTGTTTTAAGGTAAAGCATTTCAATTAATGCAAATTCACACTATTTCGATGCATATTTTTGTCACAATTTCTAAAATTTATTTCGGATCGCCTCGACCACGAATGTTTACTTACCGGTGAAAGGATAATCCAGGTGTATTTCCATACTTTGCGCTTTCACATAAATGTGCACTAAATTACAATCTTTTAAATGGTTTAATTTAAATTTTATTAGGAAATTATAAAATTTACACCGATGTTTCAAAAAAAACGTCAGTTCGATAGGCCCTCGAGCAATATGTCGACCGTTCAAAACATTGCGCACGTCATTTTCCGTGAACTTATTCCAAGGGATGAATAAACGGGATAGCAAGATTCATAATCATTGTAGAGCGAGCGAACAGGGAATATTTGTGATTTGTGTTTAGTCTGGTATGTCTGTGATTAAACAAAATAAAATAAAAATCTCAGTATGGCAACTTATGACATGTTTTTTAAAAGTAATAGAACGTCATTCATAAAAGTCATAACAAACAATTTGATTTCTGTAGGATTGTTTATTTTCGTGAGTTATGAAAAATATTATTAAATAATGTGCAAAACAATTAAAAAGGAAGTGAGAGTGATAATTTTCAGCATGATTAATAATTTAGTCAAACTAAAAGTACAAGTTCAAGCCAAATATCTGAATGTTTCCAAGAAGGACTGACAAGGAATGCCAAAGACAGATTATCCCCAGATAATTGCCATTTCCACATTTTATAATTTTTACTTATCGTTGTCCTAGTACGAAAAACCTCTCTTTAAACAAATAAGTTGGCGATTAATTTAAATTCACATTCTCAGTCAGATCAAGGGAGACGAGGTTGTGTAGAATACTACCATAGGAAAGCGCAACCTTATACTCTTCTAAGATTTAAACTATTTCGTGAACCTGGCCTACTAGCGCAGTCTCATAACCTGTGACTCTGAGTTCCTGCTATGCTTTTGCTGAATTTGACCAAACCGAAACTATGTAACAGATTCAGCAAAATAAATCTAAACAGTAAAAGATAACCTTGAAAGTTATTACTTATGATCAGTGCCGAACCAGTTCACCAGATATCCTTTTAAGATTATCACAGATTGATGTGTAATTGTTTTCATAGTGGTTTGATAGAATGGGTTGAAGATGAGCTTTCCACACGAATAAAGTCGCGGGCAATGGCTTATTATTAATAAGTTGGATATTTTTGCCAAACTTTTTACTTTGCGATACTTAATGGCAGGTGCCACAAACTTACACGACACGGTGACGGCGTCGCTGTTGTTGACAAACAAAATGTCATTTTTAAATGGAGACCCTTAGTTCAGCTTTTAGCCACCGGGCCAGATAAGTTTGTGGCGAAATATTAGTGACAATTATTTGTCACTAAAAGCTTATCCCAAACTGGGGCGATATGTAGTTCTTAAAGGGACTACAACAGAGTACCCACGACGCGATCTGCAAGCGGGTAAAGTAATTTTTAATGGTGCCTAATAAAAATGCCTCTCATCCAAAGACTTCTATACAGGGTGTTTCATAATATATGTATAAAGCCGTGAACTGGGTGGAGTGCTACACGTATTAAAACGATAGGTACAATCATTTTTTTCTTGCGTGGAATAGTTAGCGAGAAAATGACTATCGAACTTTTTCTTTTTCAATGTCGATAATGACATTTTAAAAACGAAAGACCGCATCTCTAGAAATCAGTTGTAATAGGTTACTCAAGTTCATAATCAGGTAAATCAACCGCCGACAAACGCCCCGCCGCCTGGGGCCGAGGCGAGCCGGCCTGTGGCGGTGCCTTTGACCTACGGCGCGGCTTCCATTGACGAAATTTACCTACTTTCGTGTCGTGTTCGTTCATTCGGTTTTAGCTTTTCGCGTGATCGAAGTGATTACTTGTTGCGTTGTATGTGTAGGATACCTAAGTACCTACTGTGAAGATAACTGAGATAAGAGTGTTAACGATATGAATGAATAAATGATTTATTGCTTCAGGTACCAGCATTGACGTAGTCTTGTCTGTGTTCAGCGTTCAACAGTTTAAGTATTGTGGTAATCATTATTCTATGCATGAGTGCAAACTAGCAGTAGGCCAAACACCATGCTACCTACCAACTTACGTATTGCATAGCAACCAGTTAATGACCTGGTTTTGCTCTCGCGCGAGAGCCTAGGGTCGACTGCCATCTGACACTCCTGAGTTCTGCCTGACCCTGCTACCAGAGGAACTTGATTGCCTGACCAGATTGGATCATGGTTAGACATTCAGTCGCCTAAATGTGCAGGTTTCATCACGATATTTTCCGTTATTGTTAAAGCATCGGTTAGTATTTAACTAATGTAAGTACATAAGTCAGAAAAGAGTCACTGGTACATGGCGGCAGTGGGATTCGAACCCGGTACCTCTCGCGTACGAGTCATACCAATTGAAAATAATTTGTGTAGGTAAGTTCCTAGTTAATTTAGTAGATCTTATGCGCTTATTACATTTGGCTTAATTTAGTCGTCTTAATTCAGAAGCAAAAAGCGTGAGAGCATATCAAAGTAAAATGTATTGCTCATAGAATACGGCCCATTTTAGTATCACGCCTTTTGAAAAACAGAGCGACGCGTAACATAATACGAGTGATACAAAAATGAACCTTATTCTATGAGCAATACATTCCACTTCGATTTACTCTCACGCCTTTTGCTTCTGAATTTAGTCGACTGAATTTAGTCAGGTGTAATAAGCGCATTATTCATGTAGATAAGTAGGTAACATTTAGTTCGACGCCTGGTAGTAAGATGTAGGAGGTTCGTTTGTTTTGATATGGACGGCATGAGCTTATTAAACTCCACCTTATGGTGCGTACACACTCAACGTAACTGCGTTTGGTCGATTGCTTCTATCCGTTTGATGTTACCGTCACGCTGCGCTGCGGATCGCCGGCCGGCACGCGCCAACAAACAATCGTTGACCGAAACCGGTGCGTGTGTACCTAGCATTAGGCTCCTGGTAGTAGGCTTAAGAAGGTTGCTCTATTTTCATAGGGGTCGCACGAGGTTATTGAACTGCTGCTTGTAGAAGCATCAACTTGAAATAGAGCTGCGCTTCAACGTAGTCGATATGATTATTTTTCTTTAAAAACGAAGATTTTTTAATGAAAATTAAAATTCAATGTCCGGATAATTTGAAGTCGCTAGTGTACTCTTTGCAAGCTATACTTTAACACCCTTTCGGCTTTATACAAGTATTACGTAACACCCAGTATAATGCTCTCACCACACGTCCGACAAGACGGCAGACCTTGGATTGGCTTGGAAATTAATTTTGAAATGAAAATGCAGGTAAAGAAGAAAAAGGGTACATGGAATAATGCCATTTGCGGAAGGGATAGGGTATTTTGTATATTTTGTAATAACAAAGTATGTAGAGGCGACTGCTAGCTATAAGTCTGAGGGCGATAGCTGCCAGCTGGATGCGGAAGGACAGGACAGGACACACAGGACAGGAGTTTGTGGAGATCTCGGAGGGAGGCATATGCTAAACAGTGGGTGTCTTTTTGCTGATATAATGATGGTCTGTCCGCGGGTGCATTCAGTCCAATAGTACGCGACCGCATCGCCCACGCCTGTGTGGGGTAAGGCTCTATTATGGATAGCGCATAGAGTTACTATACGAGGTAAATAACTCTATGGATATAACTCTTTGTGATATCCAGTCTCCCAGTCTCTAGCCAAACTCATTTTTCAGTATATAAACTCCTAGCCCTGTTGATGTAAAAGCTCTTCTTTTGTGCGGGCACAGACCTACAGAAAAGGTCAGGGCCGGGCCCTACCGGTACACATTCTTCAAATGTTCATTCAATTCGTTACTATCCTTCTACTCGGAAACTATTGGTCCTAGAACACTAGTTCCTAAAAAGATATGATAGCAGTCGTCGAGGTTTACATTTCTCGTAAAAGCTGTCAAACTTAAAGGGGTTATATCTCCGATTCTTTTGGTTCTAGAACACTAGTTCCTATATAGACATGACAGTACTCGTCGAGATCTACATTTCGAATAACAGCTGTTAATCTTAAAGCCGTTATAACTCTGATTCTATTGATCCTAGAACACTAGTTTCTAAAGGAAAATTATATCACTCGTCGAGATATACATTTTGAGTGACAGTTATCAAATTGAAAACTGTAATAACTCGAGAACCATAGGTCCTAGAAGACTAGTTCCTATAGATAAATGATAGTAAATACTCGTCGAAATCTACATTTCGTAAGAGAGCCGTCAAACTTGAAACTGTCATCTGAAATGTAGATCTCGACGAGTACTATATTGGAATTAGTTTTCTAAAACCAATAGAATCAGACATATAACCCCTTTAAGGTTGACAACTGTCAATGAGTACTATCATATCTCTTTAGGAACGAGTGGACTAAGGGTCAACCATAGAGTTATATACCTTTCCCAGGTATACCAATCTCTTTGAAACAGATCCGCCCTGATCGGCCCGGCCCGGAAAGCTAACGGGCTATATATGCCGATTATAAGGAGATTATATGCAAGCCTCACCTCTTTCTGACCGGTTTGAATGTTTTAACCGGGTGATTTTCAATAAAAATAATATGACCTTCAGGTTGAACCCGGGCCGGCCCAGCCCGGCCCTGACCGGTAGGTCTGTGCCCGGCCTTAGAATTCTTGACGCATCTTGTCAACTTAAAATGACGCAACCTGCGTTATCGACGCTACCCGCGTCGCCGACGCAACCTGCGTTATTGACGCAACCCGCGTCGGCGCGCGCATTTGAAATTCATACAGTTTTGAGTGACACCTGACAGTAAGGCGCGTCGGCGACGCAGGGAGCGTCGACGACGCTACTTGCGTTATTGACGCGCCTTGCGTCCACGACGCTTGATATAATCCGGGCCTTAGATTTGTTGGGGGCTTCATTAATTAACTTATTATAAAACTGCGTTTTGTTTTTAATATTACGCCATATTTGGTACTCAAGCTACTTACTATTTCAGTGTCATCATCACAGCCCGTAACAGTCCACTGCAAGACTAAGGGCCTCTCCCATGAAAGGGGGGGTTATTGCCATAATCTCCACGCTTGGCAGGCGGGTTGGAGATCGCAGTGTTTAAATAGAATAATGGAAAATGCTGCTGCCCATTTTCCAGACTACGGAGACTCTTAATCTTTTGCCTCGATAACATTAGTCGCCTTGTACGACACCCACGAGTGTAAGGGGTTGGTGCTATTCTACTCTGCCGGACACCACACGGCCAATTTACGCATACTATTTCAGTGTAAAATGTCATTATTAGGGAATTGATTGAATAATTTAATCATATCAAAAATAAAATCCACGTCGTCAATCCACACTTTCCGGCTCTGAAGAGTGGAACGCTTTTTGTATGGGAAACATATGTCAAACATATTCAATAAAATATTTATAATTGCGTCACAAATGTCATTGCAATCATCATTACAATTTCGAACAATTGCGCCACAGTCTACCGACTTGAGGGCTGCTTCGAAGCTAGCCTTGTTGGCGCGGCTGTACGTGCGCAGCCGCATGGTCGGCGACGGCGCCGGCGGACCCGTCCACGCAAGGCACAGCTGCTGCGGGCCGTGGTCGCTCAGCTGAGTTTCCACGGCGCGCACCGACAGCACCCGCGACGCGGGCAGGTTCGTATAGGCGTGATCTAGTAACGTTGCACTGTCACCCTCCACTCGAGTCGGGAAGTTCACAAATTGTTCGATATTGTAACTTGTCAACAGATCGACAAGACTCCGTTTGATTGGAGTATTATTCAATAAATTAATATTTATGTAACCCATAATTACAGCATACAAATTGTCGTAGCATATTTTAGTCAAAAGTTTCTCAAATAAGGTCAGATATTCAGTATGACAAGTTTGTATGGAGTGATACACCGCGACAAGTAATATATTATCGTCCACCAAATGCACGGCAGACATATCAAAGATCTCTTCGCGGGATAGATCACAATAATCTTGTCTGTTAACTGCTCCAACTCCGGAACGGACGTAAATGCAACTACCACCATGGGCTATTTGCGACCTATAGTTTAACAAAATAAGATCTTAATTACACAATGTAACCGATACTTGTTGCTCGTTTCGAAGCCAATGTTCCGTAATAAACAACGCGTCACAATTTCATTCGTCCGACAATAGCACTTCTAATTATTTTATTTTATTGTTTAGACACCTGATATTTTGGTGGCATAATGTAAAAGTATTGCTACTACCGTCCATAACCGTTGGTTCATTTGCTATTGCTGTCTTCTATCGATAATCACACCGAAGCGGCGCCATTTTTTCAGTGCCGGGAGGTTTTCGTAACTCAATCTGACAATTCCCAATAAGTTTTATATACTGCCCTTAAGCGCTAGATACATAGATACCTACCTACATCTTATCTAATTACACCATAGTCTACTCATCTCAAACAAGTTTAGAGGAGAACCTTTTTTTTTTTAATAAAAGTTTAATTCATTACCTAATTATAATTTATTACATGAAATATCCTACTTAATACAATATACACGTAATGGATGTTTTGTACCTTTACAAGTCTAGTAAGTTTACAGACTTACCTATGGCTGAAACAAAGATACAAAACACCTGATACAATGATACAGTGATACTGGATCATGCCGGGGTATAGCCGTTGAGGACATCGTTACATCTGAGTTTGGACCCTGAAATGATGGAAATAATTATTATGTAGTTCAGGAACATACATTAGGTAATGTTTCTTGTAAGTACCTAATACATATTTACAATTACTCTTGAAAAAAGCTTTTAACGTCAGTTCTTGAAATTTATTAGTGAACGTACCTGAGCTGAAATAGGGTCCTGACAGTGCGAAGGTTGCCTCTGTTTTGATCGTCCTGGCAAATACGGTACGGTACGGTGTATTCCACGTGTCAACGTTTTTTGAACGCGTACCGGAGCCTGAAACAAAATATTGTGGATAAAGTAACATTATTGATAGGTAAGAAAAATAAAATTTTGTAATGAATTTAGTATGCTTTAGGGCGCATCATGGAGCCGCTACCATGATTATATTACCACCTTAATGTACCTGTGATGACTGAATAAACGATTATGATTATGATTATGAAATTATAATATATTTATACTTTATCTATCTAACTAGTGCAATGACAGGCACGTGATAATTATTATATGGTATGATATCTTAAAGCTTTGTCCTCGTTTTTGCTTTACGAATCATCGAATTTGTACGTGTAACAGTAACCATTTTCCATCAGAAATTACTATTATTTCGAGTTATTGATAAATACCTTAGTTATAACTGGACCCATGCTGTCTGAAGGCGGCCGCTGAGTCGATTTCGACGTCCAATTAACGTTTTGTATACTGATAATTATAGGAGCCTGAAACGAAAATGCACATGGATTATCAGTGAAACATCAAAACTTTCATTGACATTATATTATAGGAACTATTCTTTGCCCGCAATTAGTTTATTGTAAATTCGGTTTTTACGTTTCGGACACCAAACCACGGTGACTACATTGAATTTCAGGATAAATTATAAATGATGGAACTTGGATTCTACACCACCGCTACAAGTTTCCACTCTAGTAGTAGCCAGTAGTATGACAGCTTTGATCTAATTTTTGTTACATAATAAACTTAACTGTCTGAATCATAGTATTCATGTGACTATAAACTGGGGGTGGCTGTTTGTATTACTGATATTTCGATCATTTCATAATTACTTTTTGCAAAGCCGGCTGCTGAGTTGAACCTGGACCCATATAGTGCCCAGGCGTCCGCTGAGGCGTCCGATGCGACCATTGACAATTCGGATTTAAACCCTGAAATTATAAACATATATTAAAACAAGTTGTAACCGTTCTTAACATCAACATCGCGGCCCATCTGAGGGTTCATAACATGAGCTGTGTTAAATGTAGAACAAAAATAATCAAGCATCCATAACTCATTTTTGTGGCTACCGTCAGGTATCTAATTAAAAAAAAACCGGCGTTTTGCCTTTGAGAAGATTCGAGTACTTTAAGGTATTGACATGATCAGAATTCAAATATCTAACATAAACATTTAAAAGTTAAAAATCTTTGTAGTCACCGGATTCTTCATGAATCCACCCTAGGACAAAAACGGACTCGAGTTGATTAGTGTAAATAATGTTGTTGATATACACACATTGAGTGAGACTTGAATGTTCAAGTGGATACATACAGTGGGTACATTGATTTTGAACATTTTTCAACAACGCTGATCCTGGCATAGGCCGGGGTGAACGCTAGGATGATGATTATGATGACATAAATATTCAAGTACCTTATATGTTCTAACAAAACAAACAAAATAAATGCTCTACATACCTGATTTTGAACATCAGCGGGTTTTGACGATCTACGTTCGGTACTGAAGCCGAGTTGGTTATTATAGCACGGATTCATGTTAATGTTAATAATTATTCTTAGCAAACTGAGGTCTGAATTCGACAAGCGCACTTTGCAGAATGCAATTGCTAAACCTCGAGGCTTTCATTTAAACTTATATAGGTAACTACCCCAAAGCAATCCTATTTAGATTTTTTACGCTTCAGTTATCTCTGATGTATACTGATAAGCGTTTGTTCCTACTGACTGGCTAGGGCCTCAGGCTGCTTTGTTTATTACCGACCACTAACTGGAATTTTACCAAAAATTTGTGGCAATTTCTCAGGGGACAAATAAATGGTGACGAGGCAATTTGTTTGTAACAACGCAATCATTTGGTATAAAGTGGGTACAAAAAAGTACTTAAATAATACGAAAATTAGTCTATTTGTGGATATTCTTTCTACGCCTGTGGGATATTCTTTCAGTTTACTAATAACACATGATCTTATTGTTATGAAATATATTGATCCAACAAATTTATTAATTTTGGTATATCTAATACAGGGATTGGATCGAGGGATTGTATTTCAACCCATGACTTTCGGCATAGGCCTCGCACGCGGTCAACAACCCCCGGAGCCCACTGATCGACGGGCCCAGCAACACCATATCGTCCACAATGCAAGTTTATGCCTAATTCTGTATCTGGCCTGCAGCAAAAAGTTCCTCCTAGTCACTCGACTGGACTTATGTACTATCGATCTAACCGGTAATGTTATTTCTATTCTCATTTTCGATCTCCTAAATTTACTGATAAACAGATTAAGTGTTAATTTGCACATTTAGGCACACACGTGCACAATGTCACGGAGGTCAGATGGCAGTCGCTCCAAAGTAATTATCTGATCAGCCATATCCTGGATCATTGTCAAGGCGGACACCTGGCCCTCGTGCACGAGAGCATTAACGCCAAAATGATTTTTTTTAATATTATAGAAATTTTAAAACTCCGTTGAGAGCTGATCGTGACAAGCGCATAATTTTCACGTTCTAATTTATTTTGTACACGCATACACCCTAAACAACCCTTTGTTAAAACTTTTACCTGCTAGCTATGCCCTTTTTCCACTTTACAATTAAATTTAGCATTTCAGTTATCTCAATGAGGACAGATAAGCGTATTGTAGTGGCTGGCACTATTGTTATTCTATTCTACCACCGTGTAGACTTTTAGCATTGTTTTCAAACAGAACTTTCTAGAATCAATATTATGTGGCAATTTCGGAGGACTTCAACTACAAATCAACTTGAGTTACTGCACTTTGTCCCATTTAAGAGACAGAGTAGGTTCGTTGGCTAGACTATTGTGTCACGACACAAGCGGCACGTGACACTATTGTTTTCATAAGCGTGGATTCTGATGTTTGCTGTTCGGACCATTTACCTGTTTATGTTAAGTGTAACATAGGAAACTTACCTAGCAGTCTTTTGTATCAAATAATCATAGGAGTGACGCTAAAGTTCGGCGGGGATCTAGAGATCTAGAGCAGATACATATATATATGTCAAATACTCGTATTGTAACAGAAGGCTGAAAAGTTTGGTTAACACTGAGTGTTGTGATTAAGGCTGTGATAGTTGTAATTATGTGTCCTCTGAATATATTAATTTAATTAATGCATTGTATAATAATATTATTGAGATATTGACACAAGCTGCAATAAATAGCGCTATAGCGCTACTTCGGGGTGTTGTGTGCGGAAAACCAGAAAATATGTTACCGGGTGCAGTAAAGTCACCAAGCGGCGAGAACATATTTTAATTAGTGGGTTCAAAGCGGGAAGCCTAGGGAGGGCGCCGTCTATAACTGTATGTTGATAGCCATAGGGTATTTAAAAGCAGGCTACGGTGGTGTCAGAATAACAGAAGGTTTTTTTCGTTCTGATCGATCAACAGTCTCGCGCGCTTATGTTAGTGTTAACATCCGTATCGACCACCGGCTCCGCGTAATACCCTCGCACCCGTGTTTTTTTCGTTGGTTGAGGTCGACACATCTACCTCCCAGCGGGAAACGTCGAGAACAGCTCCGCACGAGCCCCGTACAGCTGTCGGAGGTTATTTCTGATGGAATAACCTCCGGCAACCCGCTCCGCAAGGATCCGGCGAAACCAGACGGCAACGTCTTCGGGCTGCGGAGAACCGCGCGACAGAAGAAATCTACAGTGAAATAGACACCAGTGGCAGTGCTAGTGCGTGCAATGTGCGACTCGCCTGCTACGCCCCGGGGAACGGACCCGACTCCGGTCCCCGCAACGCCGACCGACAACATGCTCCAGAAGACCCCGGCGAAGAATCCCACCAGCCCGACAGCAGCGCCACAGGCGGCCAGCGCAGCGGCCCCATCACCGAGAGTCCGATATGAATCGGATCTCGTGATGGTGGCCCGCATCGCGCAATCCGGCTGCCTTAGCGCCGAGCTACAACGTTGGATGGCGGCCTTCCTGCGCGTACGCGAGTACGAGCTGGGAGACGCCCCAACACTCTGCCCCGCGGACCTGACAGCGCTCCAGGCCCTGGACGCGCTCGCAGGCGCGCCGATGATTCTGCCGCCTACCCTCAAGCGGAAGGCGACCAGCCCGAGAGCCGCCCCGACACAGCTACGGAAAACAACAAGGGAAGCACAGGTAGGTGACGCCTGACGCACGCGCTCGGAGAGCACTGCGAATGAGGCGCCCTCAGTGCCACCCCCGACCCCTACTCGAGACCCCCGACTGCGTCTTAAGGGCCACCCGGTCAAAACACTTGACCTGGCTGCCAAACAGACACCGTCGCCACCTATGTCGCCCAGCGTCCAAAGGTGGCGCGACGCCTTCGGCGTAACGACGCCGCCGTCGACTCTGACGGCCACAACACCCCTGCCCCAGCGCTCGCCGCGCGGGGCAGCGCCGCCGGCCGCTACGCACGGCCACTCGCCGACCGCTCCACAGCGGCAGCAGTGCGCTCCCGGCCCGTCAAGGGCCGCCGCACCGCGACCGCAACCGCAACCAGCACCCCGGACGCAACCGCAGCAGAGCTACGCTGCGGCAGCGGCCAACCGACCGGCCGGACGACAGCCGGCCTCGCCGCGATCCCCCGCCACAGACGGCGGCGCAGCACCCGCCGACCCGCCTAAGCGGGAACGCTACCCGCCACTAGTGGTGGAGCGGCTCCCCGACTGGGCGAAACATTTCGCCACCCTGGCGGCCAAACTAGGCCACCCACCCAACGCGCGCCCCTATGGACAGGGCGCACGCTTCTCGCCGCAGTCAGCGGACGAGTACCGGCTGGTCCAGGGTTACCTGACAACCCTGGAGAAGGAGGGAATCAGCTGGTTCTCCTACTCCCTGCCGGCGGAACGCAGCCACAAAGTGGCGCTGCGAGGCCTACCGGCCGACACGCCGCCGGAACAAATACAAGCCGCGTTAGAAAAACGCGGGTACGTGGTGGAATATGTACGCAACATCAAGGCGCGACAGGGGCGCCCTGGGTGCATATTTCACATAGTGCTCCAGCGAACTCCTAACCTGATCCCCGGCATATGCAACGTAACAGAGTTGTTGAACATGCCGGGAATCACAATTGAAGCCTGGCGGGGCAAGAAGGGCCCCGCACAATGCCATCGATGCCAGGCGTTCAGGCACTCGTCAAAGTGCTGCCACCGTCCGCAGGCGTGTGTGCGATGCGGGGACGCCCACGCCGCCGCAGACTGCCCACGCCCGCGAACAGACCCAGCCACGTGCGCCAATTGCCGTGGCCCCCATCCAGCGAACCACTCGTCCTGCCCGGCGCTGCGTCGCGAGATGCGGAACCGCAGGGCGGGAACCGTCGCCCGCACAGGCCCACCATCTCGCCCGCTCCACCCTACACAGGTGACGGAGTCGGCGCCGGCGACACTCATGGCGCCGGCAAACGACCCACCAACTAATTCCGCTTCCCACAGGCGGAACATCAAAAAGAAAGCGCGGAAACTAGCCGCGAAACACGCAGCGGCCGCGCACCGCGCCCAGCCCGCTCCCCCCGCACCCCAGCCGGCCCCCGCACTCGCCCGCCCGCCACTCAACCGGCACCGCGGCGAGGCCCCACTCATGCAGCGTGCCCCCGCACCCCCCGCCCCCACCCCCGCAGTCGCCCGCCCGCGCGCAAGGCCGCCGGCCGACCTTGCACCGGAGGGCAGCGATCCCGACGCAGAGCTGCGCGCCGCTATGGCGATGTTGGCAGCACTGCTAGCTAAGCGCGCGCAACCCACTATGCGCCGCGCGCCCGCCCCGAGACCTTCCGACGCCGTGTAACAGGTCAATGGATAACAACAAACCACTGAGACTGGTACATTGGAATGCGAGCTCGCTCAGAGGCAAGCGTCGCCTGCTCCTGCACTTCCTTCGGGAGCAGGACATCGACGTTGCCCTAGTGAGCGAAACGCATCTCCGAAGCATAGACATTTATAACTTCCCAGGCTACATCGCGTACAGACAGGACGAGGTGTCACCAGATGGGAGGGCCTACAGAGGCCTTCTCGTCCTCGTCCACCGCCGTGTAGTCCACCAGCCAGCACCACCACAGAGCCTCCAGAGCATGTACGCGCTGGGTGTCGACCTACACGTAGGTAGTGTTGACATCCGCGTGTACGCCACCTACAGGGCCCCCCATACCCCGCTAATAGTGCGGGAATTGCGGGACCTCCTGCTGCAGTCCCCCCTGCCGACCATCCTGGCGGGGGACCTCAACGCGCACCACACGGCCTGGCACTGCGTAAACATCTGCCCTGCCGGCCGAGACCTCATGCGCGACTCTATGGACCACGAGTACGACATCAGCGGCCCGGACGAGCCGACCCGCCTGGACCCAGCCGGGAGGGCCGACAACGTACTCGACATCGTGGTCCACAGAGGCTTAGGCGCAATGCAGCTGACGCAGGAGGTACTGTACGACCTCCCATCAGACCACCGCCCCGTGCTGTGCGAGCTGGCCGGGTCGCCCGTAAGGGTTGCCCCGCCGCCGCAACGCCCGCGAGTCGACTGGGAGGCCTTCACCGCCCATCTGGAGGCCAACACCCGGACCATCCCTATCTCCACGCCGGACGACGTCGAACGAGCCACTGGGGAGCTAAAAGCCGCCATCCAGACCGCACTGACCGCATCCACTCACACCGTTCCGCGCAGGGCGAGGCGCGAGCCTTTGCCCGCGCGGATCCAGGCACTCATCAAGGAGAAACGCGACCTGCGGCGGCTGTGGCAGCGTACCCGATGCCCCACTCTCAAAACCAGGCTCAACAAACTAGTGGAGAGGGTGAAGGCAGCGCTCGTTGACCACGCAGCTGAGTCCTGGGAAGAACACATCATGGAGGTGAGCGACCACGTGCCCTCCGTGCATCGTCTCTGCCGCCAGCTGTCTTCCAAACCCCAGCCCGTCCGGCCACTGCTGGGCTCCGACTGCCGACCCAGGTACAAGGCGGAAGACAGGGCGGAGATCTTCGCCGAACACCTGGAGAAGCAGTTCACACCGAACGACGCCAGAGACCACGACCACCGCGAGGCAGTCGAGCGACACCTGCGAGAGCGACTGACAGCACCACCCCCGGCAGACGAACAACCCCTGTACGTCTCCCCGGGCACCGTGCAGTGCGCACTCAACCGCACCAATCCCCGTAAGGCCCCGGGCGCGGACCGCATCACAAACGCGGCGCTACGCCACCTGCCGCCGCGCACCGTGGCGGCATTCACCCGCGTTTGTAACGGGATACTACGCACGGGTCACTTCCCATCAACCTGGAAGCTGGGGCGCGTCATAATGCTGCCCAAGCCCGGGAAAAACCATATGAAGCCAGAGGGAAAACGGCCCATAACGCTGCTGTCGATGCTGTCAAAGGTATTCGAAACGCTCCTGCTTCGCTTCCTGGCCCCGCACATAGAGCCCAGGCCGGAGCAATTCGGCTTCAGGCCGGGCCACTCCACCACACTACAGCTCACCCGGGTACTACATAGCCTAGCCTCCCGCCGGAACAGGCGTGAGTGCTCGGTCGTGGTGATGCTGGACATGGAGAAGGCCTTCGACAGGGTATGGCACGAGGGCCTGCTGTTCAAACTGTCAGAGAGTGCCACTCCACGCAGAGTCCTACAAGTCGTAGCTAGCTTCCTACAAAACAGGGAGTTCCACGTTGCAGTGGAGGACAAGACCTCATCGGTGCGCCGAATCCTCGCCGGCGTGCCACAGGGCAGCTGCCTCTCGCCTGCACTCTACGCCATTTTCACCGACGACATCCCCGTGAGCATCGGCGTGCTGTTGTCGCTCTTCGCCGACGACACGTCGTACCAGAGCTCGTCGGTCAACGTCACCCACGCCATCAAGCGAATGCAAGCCCAACTCGACACCCTACCCGCCTGGCTCGACAAGTGGGGAATGTCGGTGAACGTCGCGAAGACTCAAGCCATGATCGTCGGGCGAAAGACGAACATCGCCGAGCTACCCCCACCAATGAAACTTCAAGGGCAAGACATCCCGTGGTCGCGCAGGGTGGACTACCTGGGCCTCACCATCGACCAGGGCCTCACTATGCACGACCACGTCCAAAAGACGGTCGTCGCCGCAAAGGTGGCACGAAGTACATTGCGTCCGGTCCTCGCTGGCCCGCTACCACTGCGGACCAAGCTGGGGATCTAAAAGACCTACATCCGATCCCGCCTCACGTACGCCGCGCCAGCGTGGTACGCCCTAGCCGCCAACAATCAGCGGCAACGCCTCCGTGCGCAGGAGAACCTCTGCCTGCGCACCATCGTCGGCGCCGGTAGGTACGTGAGGAACGCCACCATCAGCCGCGACCTCCAGCACGAGGGCCTGGACGACTTTGTCGTGCGTCTGGCGCGGCGGATGTACGAGTCCGCCGACAACTCGGTGCACCCGCACATCCGCGGCATCGCGCCACTACACGCACGCCCCCCCGATCGCAGCTCCAGAGCGCTCCCACGTGAGCTCCTGGAGCCCACGACGACCGCAGCACCCTCTACGACACCCGCTACCGCCGGAGCCCCCGACCCGGGGAGCTCGCGGTAGCCCCACCACAAAAACATCATTTCCGCGGGAAATCCCCGCTCGGGTGAGTCCCGCGGCAACGCCACCGAACGAGACAGCTTCGCCGCAGTCGTTTTTGCAAAAAAAACGAAATTGCCGCGAAAAGAATCGAACCCGAGACCTCTGCCGAGTGAAGCTCCACGGAGTTAGCACACGGCTGCACCATTAGCGCTCAATAACGACGCGACACGAAATTTTTTCCGACTACCCACAAAATTATTTTAATAATTTTTGTTTGTAAACAGACAGGGCTGCCAACTAAACCACATGACTGCCGCTGCCGTTGGGGCTCGGGAGAGTTCTAGCGGTAGCGGTACCGGTCTGACTCCTCGCCCCCCTCGCAGCAGGATGTCGCCTGCTCGCTGGTCGTTTGCCGGGCCTCCCCGAACGGGGTCCCACTCGGCAGGCTAGTACCGCGCCGAGGGCGACAAAGAAGAGCTAGCGAGGGGTGCGAACCCCCACAGACCGGATTGTCATCATCATGGCATCAACCGGCACCACACTACCACAAGCCGAGGCCCGCGCTCCCGTGCGTGAAGAGCCGGGACCGCCTAACCAGAAGACCGGCCCGTTTCAACGGGTCGCGACACCACATCACCGTCAGTGGGCACCCGCCCTTACACGGTCTCCCCGCACGTGCGCTCCGCGCACGTGCGAGACGAAGAAATGATTGATTGTGTCAGAATAATGAGGACAAGATCAAAATGAATATTTTGGCAAGCAATTGTTCGAATAAAACCTTTTGTAAATTCTTGAATAATGTAGAAACATTAAATGGTAAGCCAGTTATACCTAACTGTTTAGAAAAGTGTAACGATCCTAGAGATATAGCCGAGTTATTTTCACACAATTTTTAAGCATCACCACCAGTTTTGAACAGTTGCTCAGTAACAGACAAGGCACCACCATCGCCGCTATAGTGCAATGATGTGTTGACATTCACTTATCGTGATGTTTGTTAGGATGTTAGGGCCTTGACGCGAAGTAAATTGCCGGGACACGATGGGCAAATTTTTTTTATATTCAGAATTAATTTATTGTTTAAACAGTAATCGTACAAACGGTTTAAATCTGTTTGTAAATTTATGCAATATTCTATATTATTTATTTTAGCAAAGATTTTTATATCATCTGCATATAAAAGAGAATTAGAATTTTGAAAACATTTATTTACATCGTTGAAAAATAACAATGTTGAACAATAGAGGGCCGAGGTACTCACATAAATTGGATTCTGTAGACCGTTTATTTATGAAACCATGTTGGTTCTCCATAATAATCGGTCTTATCAGTAGGTAAACTATGTCATAAATAATTTTTTCAAACATCTTAGGAATGACAGAAAGTTTAGAAATACCTCTGTAATTTTTGACATTATAAATATCTCCACACTTAAAAATGGGCGTTATTAAACTATTTTTCCACTGCGACGGGACGCAGCCCTCTTTTAAAGATTTATTAAAGAGTAGGCAAATTAGATAGGCCAAGGATTTGCTACATGATTTTAAAAATATGGGGGATATACCGTCCGGTCCTCCAACCTTAGTAACATCAATCAAGCTGAGATATTTTTCAACTGTGATGATGGCTATTGTGATCGAGGATATTGATATACTATTGCAATTAACTGTTCCTGGCTGTGGTAAACTCGATACTACGCTCGATTGGTCACTTACAAACACCGATTGGAAAAATGTTCGCAATGTTTGGCCATCCGTTGCCACCATTTGGTCAAAAAATACTGAGTCTGTTATATCAGAACTCTTCTTTTTAGACCTTATAAATGACCAAAGGTGTTTAGTGTTCATATGAATGTTATCCTCTGCTCTTTGGATGAACCTTTTGCAGCATAATGTTTTTTTTTCTTTAATCTGTTGCCTAAGAGAGCTAAACTTGTTATAACTATAATCAGAAATTCTGCCATACAATTTCCATTTTTTATGATGTTTTAACTTTAACTTAACCAATATGATTAAAGATTGCGAGTACCAAACTGGAAAACGTTGCCCGTAACTGACAATCTTTGAAGGGATATTCTTGTCAATGGTTTCATTTATCAATTTATACAATACACATATAGCATTTTCGATGCTACTAGAAGTTAAGTACAGAGTCCAGTCAATGGAATCTAACTCGGAACATAAGCATTCGTAATCCGCGGCAGCGAAGTTCCGCACCAGCCGTGGAGCGGGCGGCAAGCGGCCGCCGGCCGGGGGGCCGGGCGGAGGCGCGCGCGCGTCAACAGCGCCGGGTGGTGCGCGTCCTCCGGGCCCAGCGGCCGGGCCCGCTCCACGTCGCACACACTGCTACTTAATATTAGATCTAGAATGCGGCTGTTTTGATTTTTAATGTGATTATATTGACATTATCCCGTTAGATTAATAAATGCATAGATGTTTTCAGTTAAATTGTCCAATAATGGGTTATCAAGGACATACCCTGTGCCAGCATTCGGAACCCACGAGCCATTGGTTATATTAAAGTCCCCTATTATCAAGTATTCGTCATCTGAGAATTTAATTATAAGATTGGAGATGAATTCCAAAAATGTAAGTTCTGAACTTATCTGATGCAGAAAGTAACAACAATAAATTCTTAATAATTTTCGCGAAAGTGTACCGTGGTTTATAATTACATTTACATTCGTTAATTCCGCATCAGGTAACGAAAGGTTAATGCGATCAGAATTTACGTCCACAACAAATCACGGTGTATTGCTATGAGAATACCACCACCAAGTTTTTTACCTGTTACGGTAATATTCCTATCGTTTCTGTAAATATTGTATCGCGAATCAAACAACTCACCATTAAAAATACCGGGTAGCAGCCAAGTTTTACTTAAACAAATCACCTCATAGTCCACGTCCAAAACGCTATTCAGACATATGTTCGTTTTTGTATAACGATTTTGTATAAGTCATTCTGGTATAACACGTTAATCGGCATTAGAAAACGGGCAATAATTATTATACTTACGACACAACATTTTATATAGGTAGCAAACACGATATATTCCACCAGAATGCCGGGTAAACGTTAATTTTCCATTATATTACGGTTTTGCTGACTACTATCCGAATAAGTAGTTACGTTTACAATTAATTTTGGAATTAAATGCACAAAAACGCAAAACATTACATTAAAATGTTTGAAAAGTACAAATACGCACAACGATTTCACAATATAATTAATTTTAGCAACTACCGCCACGTTCGCATACAAAGCGCGTGAACAAGTTCGCACAAGAACGCAGGGCCGCCCAACCTAACATGGTTACGGCCCGCAAATAGGTTTTATATTTAAATATTTTTGTAGAAGCTCGCCAAGACATATCATTAATTGTGAATTGAACATAATCTAAAGCTATAAATATGATGTAAAATTTAGTTATCAAAAACCAAAGATTTACCTTAAGCAACAAAATTAAGAAATACAGAAAATAAAGAACTATAGTGTAGTATAAATACCAATACATCCACGTTTTTCCTATATCATTTTGTTTAACGATTTTTCCGAAGTAATGTGCAGAATTGGTTCTTCTTTATCTCGTCTCACCCTTATCTGTACCATAACGAACCCACACAAACTCATAATTGTGTTCTTTCGCTCTGGCTTTAGCCAGATTAAGAAGATTCTTATTATATGCCGACAAATGGTCATTTACATATATTTGTTCGGTTGAATCCATAAAGCCGATATTGTTTGCCGTGATAGTTTTGATCCTCCTTAGGGAGGATAGTAGATCATCCTTTTTATATCTCGACTGAAGTTTTAACATTTTGGGCTTGGGTTTTTTTGCTCGTTGGGGTTCTTGACTGCTACTCTGGTGACGAAATCTATGTCTCTGACAGGATCTAGGGGAAAATTATCGAGATCGCACAGCTTACTAATAATATTGAATAAGTTCTCGCCATCCTTATAAGGGACTCCATTAATTTGGATGTTTAAGCGACGGACGCATTGCTCGTTTTTTCTTGACTCTTCTGCAATACCGTTAAAATTTTATTTTAGTTCATTAACTTCTGACTTCAATGACTCCAGCGCTGTTATCCGTTTGTCCATTAAGGATAATCTCTGTGTCAAACCAGCTAATTTATCGCAGAAAAACGTTTTCAACTGTGTAGTTTCCATTTTAAGCGCTCTGTTATCCTCCTGAATGGAACTAATCTCGGACAATTTATCCATGATCATGTTCAGCTTATACGTAATTGCAGAGAGTTCGGAAACTTGCTTTCATCTACCTTTTCTACAATCGGTTCCTTACCATCGCTTGAGCGGCACGGGCACTTCCACGTAGACTTTCTGGCACGGAGACGGCTATATCCCTTTTCGGTAATACCACCACAAGCAAAATGATATCTTCTGTTACATAATGTACAATCAGGACCATCTCCAACAGTATCATCACATGCGGGACATTTCGATGTTGATACGGACATGGTTAAGAAGCCCTGTCCTAACGTACGTAAACAAAGCGCGGTATACAAAGTTGGTAAAAGCGGGTAAATGTAAGTATCTCGAGTGCAAGTAGATGCGTGTACCACTGACAAGCGCGTACGCACGACTGTGATATTAGAAAGAAGTGGCCGCCATTTTGAATCTTATATTATTTTATGTATTATTATTTGAGAAATTAATTAAATATGTCTTGGCGTAAGTCAATCCGTTACTTTCCAAGCCTTTGCAATAATATACTGTAACAACGAACCAAATGTTTAGAACTTCTCACCATTACCAGTGGCATAAATGAAAACTACCCATATTTGATTAAAACAGCACAAATATGTAACAAAAAAAACATTGTTCCCTATTTAATTCAGTAAAATATTTTTAAATATTCATATGATTTTATTACATTTTGAATGTATCATATGTATGTAATGTATCAATATTTCAAAGATTTTAAATAATCCACCATTTGGGTAATTTTTTTTTATAGTGGCAACCCATTTGTTTACCGTTTTGATCTAGAATGCGCTTATTACATTTGGCTAAATTCAGTAGCCTAAATTTAGAAGCAAAAAGCGTGAAAGCATATGAAAGTGGAATGTATTGTAAGGCCGACCTTTCAAATTATAGATACGCCGCCTTGACCATGATCCGCCTTGGCCGATCAGGTAATTACAGTGGAGCGACTGCGTCTGACCTCCGTGAGCCTGCTACCAGGGGAACCTGACCAGATTGGATCATGTTTGCACATTCAGTCGCCTGAATGTGCAGGTTTTATCACGATGTTGTCCCTCACCTTAGGAGCATCGGTTAGTATTCAACTAATGTACGTAACTCAGATAAGAGTAATTGGTACATGGCCGCAGCGGGATTCGAACCCTGTACCTCTCGCTTACTAGTCGGATACCCTAACCGCTCGGCCACCGACGCTCCCGTTTTATTTTGCACCCGAGATTTGTTTACCTTGTATCTTTTGATAACTCTAAAATTGTTAGAAGATTTTATTTTGCTTTTTAGTACAGATCCTATTGTAAACAATACCTACCTAGTTATGCATCATGGTCGCCCACAACATCCAAGGTACATCGCAATGTAGGTACTAGCGTTCTGTGCCGTAAGCGCTTAGAGTTTCTGGAAGTCCATGAGAATCTTCGCGTGGACACCATTAGAGGGTCTACGTGATGGGGATGACAACCGAGCCCGCGTAGGGTGGTGCGATGGCGGAATTGTGCAGTACGCACTAGATCTAATAGCTCCACATAACACTCCCCATTGTACAGCCGGTAGAACACACACAGGGATCCAAAGGGACTTGCGGTTCTATATGCATTTATAGGTATCTTATAATGAGACTAAGTGAATGACTAGATGTTATGGGCGACAGTTACTGTTATGGACATCCATAACAGCCATGTAATGCCATCTACCGGCAATTTGGTAAATGTAAATGGTACTTAATAATCACACAGATGTCGCTACGTGCTATGATTTGTTATATTAACTGTGCAATGTATGCATTATGTTTGAGACATCGTTATGTTTACCTTATTCTTCTGATCCTGTCTAGTTCACGTCGAAACCGCTACCGTTATCCCTTACCATCAGGTGGGCTGTCTGTTCGTTTCTCACTGAGTAGCATTTAAAAAAAAAAAAATTATTTATTTATTTATTTCACAGTTTTACAGCATATAAAATATAATTCAAAAATGTTACATTATTAAGTTGTAATGCCAATTACAAAACTGCAATTTATAATTTTGGTAATTAATATAGCCTGTAAACACCATATAAAATACTAATAGAAAAAAAAAAACTATTATCAAAATTAAAATACAAACTTCTCTCTCTAAAATATAATATAAGATTCTATCTCTGTATGTGTGTGTGTGTGTGTGTGTGTGTCTGTGTGTTTTTGTGTGTGAGTGCGTGTGTTTGTAAGTGTGCGTGTGTTTGTGTGTGTGTTCGTGTGTTTGTTAATGTATGAATCTTTCACGCGACTGGAGGTACTGGATAACCCTTTTTGTAAATTGTGCTCGGTTAAGATGGAAAACGTCAGCACTGTCGGAGAGGCACTTCTCATACCCGTCAATAGCCCTATTGAGCGGAGAGCCCAGGGCGTAGCCGCTGCGCGCGTGGCGGTGGTCAAGTAGCCGAGGCCAGCGGCCACCGCGGCGCGCGCGCGGGTCTCCCGAGCATAGCAACACTCGGGATAATAACTGCGGAGTATCTACTCCGCTATGTATGATGTCATACAGAAGCTTCATATCGGCTATAAAGCGTCTGTCCTCCAATGACATTATTTTGTGGGTATTCAGACCAGTCGCATAACCAGCAGGTACCGTGCCGGAAAAATAATTTAGTTTTTTTCTAAAAACTTTTTGCACCGATTCCAGTCTAGCGCGATGGACAGCGTAGACCGGGGACCATGAAGGGGACGCGTACTCTAAAAGACTACGTACATAGGCATAATATAAGGCTTTAAAAGCTGCAGTTGACCTCAGGGGCTTTACCGTTCTGAAAACGAATCCCAGCATCTTGATCGCTTTCACAACAATAAATTCGTAGTGAGCACAGAATGTCAGTTTGGAATCTAAGATGACTCCCAGGTCCCGAACTTGATCAGTGCGTACGATTGTTGCGTCGTTAAGTCTATACGTTGCGCATACTGGGTTTATCTTCCTTGTAAAAGTGATGGTTGCGCACTTCTTTACATTGAGATCTAGGCTGTTCCGTGCAAAATATGCCGATACTCTATCGAGATCCTTCTGCAATTTTAGATAATCGGTTAAGCATTTTATGGGCATAAAAATCTTTCTGTCGTCCGCATATAATATGTAAAATGCATTGTGAAAACAGGAAGCATAATCGTACAGGCAGATATTAAACAATAGAGGCCCAAATGGGACCCCTGGGGAACCCCTGAAGGGATGGGCGCGAAACGTGATTGATAGCACCCAACCCTGACAGACTGACT
Source organism: Blastobasis adustella (assembly GCA_907269095.1). Taxonomy (NCBI): domain Eukaryota; kingdom Metazoa; phylum Arthropoda; class Insecta; order Lepidoptera; family Blastobasidae; genus Blastobasis; species Blastobasis adustella. The sequence continues at coordinate 13,579,383 of OU026117.1, read as the reverse complement.
CCTATTCCGGAGATATGACTCGAACCACCGAAGGAGGTCACCGTGCACACCGACTTCCTCGAGTTTGCACAAAATAACATCATGATTCAGTCTATCAAAACACTTAGAGTAGTCAGTGTACACGGCATCCACCTGGTAGCCCTCATCCATATAACCGGTAACCGAGTCCACGAATTCAGCCAAGTTCGTCATCGTGGAACGTTTGCGCATGAATCCATGCTGAGCTGGCGGTATACTACGAGCAAGTAGCGGATAAACCTGATCGTAAACTATCTGTTCGAAAACCTTGCTAAAAGTAGTGAGAATCGACACTGGACGATACTGTTCCGCGACGACCTTTGAGCCACTTTTATGTATGGGCACGACGAAAGCTTGTTTCCAAATTGTGGGAAAAGTGGCCTCCGCAATCGATCTCCTATACAGAATACTTACTTTGGCAACGCCAAACAGCGAGCGCAGTAACGGATAAAGATAGGGGGGATAGCATCGCAACCCGCGCCCTTGTTAATGTTTAACTTTAGAAGGTATTTCTCAACTAAGTCTGCGGTAATCATCACTGAGCCTACACTGCATAAAGAGTTACCATGCGAATTTCCCGAGGTATACGAAGTATCAGAAGTGCTCGCGTAAACAGATTGAAAGTACTCTAGAAAAATGTCACATATTTCGGGACCGTCCGAGCCTATACGAGTGCCGTAGTTTATCTGTGCGGGTAACCCACGATCGCGCCGAAGACTTTTTGCGTAGTTCCAGAACTTTTTTGGATCGCGAGTGATAGATTGACTATAATGATGTTTATATTTGTTCCAACACTGACGTTGTAATTTTTTGTGTCTAGAACGTAGCAAAGAGAAAGTTTCACGGTCACAACTATTACCAGTGTGTTTCCAAAGTGAGTGATACTTATGCTTTTCTTTAATTACGTGTACTAACGCCCTGGAGTACCAGACTGGATACCCATAAGGAGTGCTGTAGAAAGAGGGTACATGTTCCTCTATAATAGAATTTAGTATCGTATTCAAAAAAAAGGACTGCCTCGTCCAGTGGTATATGATTTAAAGCAATATTCCAGTCAATAACACATAAATCACGGAAAATATTGTCGTAATTAGCCTTTTTATAATTAAAAATTTTCTTATGAGGTACTTTAATAAATTCGTGATTAATATTGACAAGTTCCAATTCAAGTGCCGGGTGATGAGGCCAATCTTCGCGGGTGATTGGGTCGGCTACGCGTCGACGTACGAAATTGAGGTGTATATTGTTTATCTTCGGTGATGTTTTTAACTGTCTTCATTTAAATACCGAATTTATTAACCATCCAGGCAAGTGTTTTGAGCCTCTAGGTTATCAAGTGCCTGCGAGTGTGTTGCCTGATCATTATAATCCAGACACCTTCAATTTAAAGCTGTAGTGAATAAGGTGTTCCTAGACAGTCATGAACCGCATGTGCATGCGACGCAGGGAGCGTCGGCGACGCTACTTGCGTTATTGACGCTTGTTGCGTCGGCGACGCTTGTTATAATCCGGGCTGTAACATCAGTTGAGATGGCAGTCAAATACCTGTCTATTACATATATTAAAAAAAAATGTTCCGCTATCGTGAGGATTACTGTTTCATACATTCTCGATTGCTGGCTTGCTTGCAGTGGCTAACGTTAAAATTTTAGCTTAGCTTTATTTTATTGTTCTAAGCCGTAGGTTAACGAAATTGGACGTCATATTTTCAGTGCCGGTAGACTTCCGGAAATCAACAAGTTTAATATTCCGCGCTTAAGCGCTAGATATGTAGATACCACAGCCACAGCCACAGTGTTTCCTTTGGACTATGACATAGGATCGTTCAAGAGGTATATTAGAGGTTTCCTTAGTGGCGGGCAACGCATTGGTAGCACCCCTGGTGATGCTGATGTCCATAGGCGGCGGTGACCAGTTTCCATCAGGTGGCCCGCATGCCTGTTTGTCTGCCGGATAAAAAAAACATACCATCATCTTATCTAATTATATCAAACAGTTCACTGCTGTGCTTGAGCCTCCTCTGCAGCTGTTATTGTCACGTTCGACGTGCGGGATGGAGGTCGATATGCAAAAAAAACTGACAAAAGACTGCCCATTTTCTGATTCAGGAAGATACTAGCTGTTGCACTATCAAGCTTTGTCGGAGACCACACCGCTATCCTACATAATAATAATTATCATCGTGCTCTCGAGAACGAGGGCCCGGGGTCTGCCTTGACCATGATCCAGGATTTGGCAATCAGGTAAGTACAGTGGGGACTATCATCTAACCCCCGTGACCCTGCTACCAGGCGAACCTGACCAGATTGGATCATGGTTACAAATTCAGTTGCCTGAATTTGTAGGTTTCATCACGATGTTTTCCCTCACCATAAGAGCATCGGTTAGAATTCAACTAATGTACATAACTCAGAAAACAGTCATTGGTACATGGCCGCAGCGGGATTTAAACCCGGTACCTCTCGCTTACGAGTTGGATACTCAACCGCCCAGCTACCGACGCTATCTACATATCTTATTTAAATTAAGTATCAACATTTTAAAAAGCTATATTACGACAACGTAATATTTACTCGCCACGGAAAGCAAAACATCCCAACATATCTTATTCTTCGAACATTTGACATTGTAGGCAATTAAAATTAAAATAGAATACATTTATTCATAAACACTTAGTACTAGTATTATTCTACTTAGATACAATTTACAGTTATAATAAAAATATACACACCCTACATCTAAAATACCAAAAATATACATTAATACATATAAAATATACACTAAAAATCAAAGCAAGCAAAATCCGCTTGGAACTATAGACAGTTCTTATCGAGTTTTCTTTAGTCCGTCAGTTTAAGTTATTGCGTGTCAAGGCGATGAATTATTTTGATGTTTCGTATTCGGACGAATTGTTTCGTATGACAGTTTCGTAAAAAGACAGAAATACTTTTTGTCTATATAAATATAAAATATTTGATTGTTTATTTGTGGATAAACTCAAAAACTAATAAACCGATTTTAAAAAATATTTCACCAATTGAAAGCTACATTATCAGCAATTAACATAAGTTTTTGACGAAATTCAATTATAACAGATCGCGGATGAAGTCGCGAGCAAACAAGGTAGTTTACAATATTTATCTCCTCTTACTTTAGGAGGCTCCGCCATAGCAAAGCTAACTGAAACTTGACGGACTATAAATCTGTATTTTACAAATATCCTTACAAGTATGTTTGGATACAATGAGTACTAGTAAGAGCTCATGTTTATTTTTCTTTACATAAGTGCAAATAGCCTATACAACACAAGTACCTGCAACAACATAAGAGATTTAAAAAAGGAAGGAGTATGGGTAACTATGGCATTACTTATTGCCTTAGCCACCAATACATAGTTGAATTTCTTCTAATACAACATGTCTAAATTAACTTGGAGTTACAACTCCCATTTCAAATTCAAATAGTTACATGCTCCAATTACAAATTTTGAGGGCTATAAAAAGCAATATAGTTCATAATACTACAGACAACAGCTGCAGGACCTATACAAAATTACCCATTATCCTTTGACTTAAAATCTATAACGATATGTATGAGGAAAACTTATTAGTGCTTGTCGAAGGATGCTGGTTATTATCCGAAGATGTCAAATACGAAAGATAAGGATCTTGAGACAGTGGTAGAGTAGGTTTAGAGTGTACTGCACTTTCTTCATAGATCGGTGCTGCAAGGGACGGAATATTGGTACTGTACCCGTAGCAGTCAGTCGCTGGAGGCATCAGGATGGTACTAGGCAGAGGGTTGTAATACGGCGATCCGGAGGCGAATCTCGCCACATCGTCGCCCAGCTTCAAATTCACACCATTGGGCACGTAACTATCCGACGTTATCGTAGACAAAGTATTAGAATTCGGTTGCAATGCGTCATCGTTCGAATACCGATAAACTTCCGACATTGGTGAGTAAGCTGGCCTGGTGGCTCCGTTTGCGTAATAGGACGAGTACGTCAGGTTCGGCGTGTACGATGGCAGTTCAATAGCATTTGGAGAACCTTTTATTACGGATTTGGTGAATATTGATGAATATTCAGGGGGTCTTGGTAGTGCATCAGCTGACGATATAAAAATTTTGTGCGCCGGATGACTTTCTGTCAGCAAGCGCCTGTGGCGGTCGTGTCCTCCACATCCTCTTCCGTGACTCATCTTATGATCTCCAGAGTGGTCTTTAGTTGTGGATGGACTGTTATCTTCAACTGAAGACGATGGTTTGTTATGTTTATTATCCTTCTTATATTTCATGCGTCGATTTTGGAACCAGATTTTAATTTGTCGCTCGGATAGTTGTAAAAAATTGGCCAGCTCGATACGTCTTGGGCGACAGAGATAACGGTTCTGGTGGAATTCATTTTCGAGTTCAACTAGTTGTGAGCTCGTATATGCTGTGCGAGCCCTTTTAGTAAATCCCTTTGGATAAGATGAGGAATCTGTTGGCATTTCTGAAATACAAAAGGAGGATGTTAGTGTTCACTGTTGGCTAATTATTTTAACTAACTTATGTATGCGTCTTCGTCCGCCATCCGCGTAAAATTCGGTTATATTTGGAAAAAAAAGCAGTCCACGTAACGCCCCAGGAAAGCAACAATCTGATTGCCAAATATTAACGAACTGTTAATAATCATCTTGGCGTCAATATCCCGATTGTGTTCTAGCAGGCGAGGGCCCGGGGTTCGCCTTCACCATGATCCAGTATTTATAATAATAGTGAAGTGACTACCATCTGACCCCCGTGACCCTTTTAACATGGGAACCTGACCAGATTGAATTATATGGTTACACATTCAATCGCCTGAATATGCAGGTTTCATCACGGTGTTTTTATTCACCGCATTGGTTAGTGATAAACTAATGGACTACATAACTAAAAGAAAAGAGTCATTGGTACAAGTCGGCAATGGGATTCGAATCCGGGACCTCTCGCTTACTAGTCAAACCCCTTCTCCACTAGGCCACCAAAGCTCCTAAATTTTAAGAAACTGTTCAGTAGTTTGTGTGAAAACTTAAAACATAGACAGATAAACATAACATATTTAGGTACTATGGCATTTATAATAAGTTTGGATTCATTCCTTCCCGCTAATCATTTGACTTTTATAACGTTATATAGTAAGCTTGAAGATATCTTTGATAGGGGTAGGTTCGCCAATGTAATTATTCTTTGATGTATGTATTTATGTAACAGCATGTGTAAAATATGGATCTCCAACCCGCCGGCCAAGCGTGGAAATTATGCCAAAAACCTCCCCTTTCGTGGGAGAGGCCCTTAATCCTGCGTACTGTTATGGGCTGCGCAGATGTGATGGTGATGAGGAGTAAAATTAAAAGTTAAAATAAAATAATAAGAAAAATTATAAATAATTTATACTGACCGTTTCCAGGTAAGGGCGGACCACTTCGATTTGCCGTATTACTTCCGGCTACAATATTTTTGTTACTCCACGAAGCACTCTGTAACCAATGTTTAATTTTTTAACGACACGTCTCACTGCACCCAAATACTCTTCAATTATAATACAACAGTAGCAAAAACAATATCTAAATAGCTTCTGAAACAACACTATTAATTAATCGTTATTGAACCGGTTATTTTGCGGTAAATTATTAACTTGTATGAACTACCACTATTCACTGCTTTGTTATAATGCAAGTCCGATTTGTTATTACCTGATTCGGAAAACTTGATTCTTGTAGGTTTGTGATATCCGTTCCGGATTCTTTTATAGCATCGCCGCCTAGACCACTTCTTTGGTGTGATTCGGCAGGGTCATTACCAGCATAATTTCTATTGTAAAGAACCTCATTGTTTCCCGATGCATTTCTAAATAAGTTATTGTCGTTGTTAAGGCAGTTCTCTGCGATGGCTTCATCGGTTCCTGAACCATAATTTGGGCTGTTGCTAATAGCCTCGTATGTTGCTATTTGATAGTCGTACCGTGGTTCTACTTGTTCTTGATTTGCTGCTGTGTTGTAAGCCTGAGAGAGTCCAAGAATTTCTTGTATGCTGAAGCCGGCCGAATCTCTTGAGTTATAATCTTGTACGAATGAATTAGGTATCGCTCCCAAAACTTCAGGTTTGCAATCCGAGAATGAGTTATCAGGCACGGCAAAGTTAATGCTGTCTGATAAAATATCTTCTACACCATGCGATGTAATGGTACTCACTTTGCGTGAACCTTTTTTGGCATTGAATGTGGCACATGAATCGGAAAACGCAGACGACGTCGAGTCCCTGGAATTCTCATCAACAGACATCAAGCTTGGAGGTCCTGTAGACATTTTTACACCACACAGGCACCAGATCACTTTTCTGCTGGCACAATTTTATGTCGTCACGTAAGGTAATAAAAGACTGGATAAACCAAACAGTGGTCTGTTCCACCAGAGGCTTGTTTACTAAATGTTCTTTCCTCACCTGACTATCGTTAATTTGGTAATGACTTCGGTCGTTTGTGTGACCAGTAACCATGCTGCCTGATGGTTGTGTGTAGCCGATAAGAAGCATACCGGTCCTCCGATATGGAACGGACAAAAGATAATACCTTAAAATCGCTTTCGGTAGCTGGATTCCTTGTTGCTACTGTTTTACTCATATCTTATTTATGGTACAGTGATAGACATTATCAGCAAGCGCAGTACAAGGGCTTTGAAATAAAAATTAAAGCAACCCTTTCTTAAAAATGTTGAGTTGACCTCAACCAAATGAATGAAATTGGACTAAAACACACTTAAGTAATAATTTTAATAGAATAAAGCATATTCATACCTTCAGTTATAATACGTGGAGTTTTTATTTTTTTATATTTGAACTAGTGGCCCGATGCAACTTCGTTCGCGTACACCTACTTTACCCCTACCAACCCTTTTTTCTTTCTTATAAACCTTCCTCTTCAATCACTCTATCTATTGTTGAAAACCGCATTAAAACTCGTTGCGTAGTTTAAAAGATCTACGCGTCCATTGATACATAGGGACAGACGGCGGGAAGCGACTATGTTTTATACTATGTAAAGATGTTCATTGTTAGAGAAAATAAATAATGCAAAAATACGTCTATGACAATTTATGGAATTTTCCATTATGCAAGTCCAAGGTAAGGAAATCATTTAGGAACGTACCCAATTAGCCTACTTGTATTTATCGCTTAGAAACTAGAATTGGAAACAAGTTGGTACGTCTTCTTTACAAGTACCTGCCTATATTATTAAGGTTCCCTAAATTTCTTAAAAAAAAATAATCATCTTGGCATTAATGTCCCAGATGTGCTCTTGCGCACGAGAGCCTGGGATCCACATTGTCCATGATCCAGAATTGGCAGATCAGGAAATTACAGTAGAGCAACTGCCATATGACCTCCATGACCATGGTTACTTATCCAGTCGCCTGAATGTGCAGGTTTCATCACGATGTTTTCCGTCACGGTAAGTGCATCGGTTAGTATTCAACTAATGTATAATTATCCAAGGATATTTATATATTTGCTATGGCCAGTGACTAACGTGGATGTCGTAGTGTACATCAAACGTCAAATTCAGTTGCCCACTGAGATAGACAATAGTCTCGCTGAATGTCTGTCAAAAGTGTCAAGAGGGAGCAAACTTGTGATATTACTTGCTGTTGCCTTATCAACCCCGAAATATGGCGGCATCCCTTATACCTAGTCCCGGTCAAGCTTTACTTTGTAATTATCAAAAGTGTGTGTGTATATCATGTTACATTTTATCACAGATGTTCATCATCATCAGCCGATACCTATAGGTACCAATACCAGAACAGATTACAGGTTCGCTCTAATCTTGGTTCAGCCCAGTTTCAACCTAGGTTGGTCGCGTGTGGAGCAAGCTTCATGTCGGTGATCAGTGTCGGGAACCGGAGCGTCGGTGGCCGAGCGGTTAGGGCATCTGACTCGTAAGCGAGAGGTTCCGGGTTTGAATCCCGCTCCGGGATGACTCTTTTCTGAGTTATATACATTAATTGAATACTAACCAATGCTCTTACGGTGACGGAAAACATCGTGATGAAACCTGCACATTCAGGCGACTGGATATTATGTAACCATTATTCAATCTGGTCAGGTTCCCCTGGTAGCAGGGTCACGGAGATCAGGTGGCAGTCTGGAATTATCTGATCTGCCAAATCATCGATCATGATCAAGGCGGACCCCGGGCCCTCGTGCGCAAGAGCACAACCGCGACATTAACGCTAAGATGATTATTACGCTAAGGTAACACTACGGAACCAAACTCGAAAATAACACACTACGCTTCATTGTTAAGATAAAATGAAAACCACAAGTTTCTACGTAACTATGATATAGGTACATAAAATGCGTCAAGATAAAGTTTTAAACCATTAGCTGTAGGTAGGTATGTAACGAAGTTATCTATCTAACTTTTAAGCAAGACGTCACTCAAATTCATTATACCTACTTTTGAATAAACACATTTTTTTTATTACTTTGCCATGGTGTTGAAAGGTAACAACCATTTTTTATTGTATAATCTTTTTTCAATACATTTTAATGGCCTTCACAATTACCATAACGAACTTAACAATACGGAAATGGTAAGTGATCAGAAACCTATTGAAGAGGTGTCCATTTTCGGATGGAGTTAGCGCGTGCTAAACTACATGGGTGATTTGAATAATTAACAATCAATTATACGATCATATACTTATTAACATGATCAAATTAAAACATAATTTTACTCTTTACCAAATATTGATTTATGTGTCTAATTTTAACTGATTGGCACTTTACTTAAGCTTAAATACTCCGACTGTAATTATTTATTATACAACAATTCATAACAGGCAAGTGCTGTTACAGTACTTCTCGGATTAGGAAAGTGGACCCTGACATAAGCCAGCGTTGACCGCTAGGATGATGATGATGATTACTATTATTATTTATTTATTTCACAGTTTAGTTTATAACGATTACGACGATTAATAATTAATGACTACAAAGAAAAATTAATAGCTGTGACAATTCTTGTAAGATTTATAACGATTCAGATCATCCCAATGACTCCATAATACTGAGTTGTCATCCAGTTCTGAGCTATGTTCAAAATTTCGAATGCTTATCGGGAAGTTAGTATAAAATCGATTGCAAAATTTGTACCGAACAGACAAACAAACAGACCTTATAAAAACGTGTTAAAATAACAATAAACATTGAGTTCGAGTAAGAAGTGCGATTTATAATATCCCGATCCGTGTTTTATACAATTCGCGATTTATCCAAGTAGGTAAAAGTTATTTTTATGGTTGGTCCAATACCAACTGTGAACAACAGGGAATTTTACTGGGAACGTGACTAGGAACGATTGGTAATTTTATTCCAAATTATACCCAGTGGGTACTGTAATGTATGTACCCTCATAGATTTATAATGTTATGTTGCAGTTGCGTTGGTACTGGCCGTCAGTCCGACAATACTCTTTGAATAGTTAATACGGCGATTCATTATAACACCTCAGTGACTAACGAGGATTTTTTTTTTAAACTAACGCGGATTAAATTCGGCCATTACAATAATGTCGGTGGGAATAATGAACGAAGTATGTCGACCTTTACTTATAGCAAGTGCGGCCGCGTTGGGCATTTATTGAAGTGTGCCCGCAAAAACCACAATATACGGCAATAGCTCCGGCTCGATAAGAAATATGCATCACCTGCAAACCACCGACTATTACGAATCGCATGAAGATGATAGATCCGAGCTGGATGTGGAGGAAGAACTGCACCACTTATGCCTGAACGGTTATAAGCCGGTGAGTATGGCGTTACGTGTTGATAATTTGTTGTTATGCTTTTGAGTATGGAGATAGATACCGGTTCCACAGTGTCGTGTATTAGCAAAAATACCTACATGAAATATTTCCGACATAGGCCTTTTGAACCATTCCATTTAGTTTTAAAGTTTTATGATAGTAGTAAAATAAATCCGGTAGGTGTGATCAAACCTGATGTTAAATATCTGAACAAGTCTAAAATGTTAGAATTATTTGTTATCGATGGAGGTACTACATCATTGATGGGTAGGCAATGGCTGTCGGAATTGGGAATACAGATTTCCATATTTCCAGATATTCCATAGTCAAATGGTGTCACATTCCTGACCTGCTTAATCACTTGGATTCCATACAGAGGCGCGCCGTACGAATTGTCGACGATACCATACTGACAGGCAAGTTAGAACCACTGGCTGATCGAAGGGACTTTGGCTCCCTGTGTGTATTCTACCGGCTGTACAATGGGGAGTGTTCTGAGGAATTATTTGATCTGGTGCCCACAGCACAATTCCGCCATCGCACTACCGCCGTGGGCTGGGTACTCATCCCCATTACGTGGACCCTCTTGTGGTGTCCACGCGAAGATTCGAAAGAACGTTTGTCGCTCGTACGATTCGGATGTGGAATGAACTCCCAGCCACGGTGTTTCCTTTGGTCTATGACATGGGATCGTTCAAGAGGTATATTAGAGGTCTCCTTAGAGGCGGGCAACGCATTGGTGGCACCCCTGGTGATGCTGATGTTCATAGGCGGCGGTGACCACTTTCCATCAGGTGGCCCGCATGCCTGTTTGTCTGCCGGATAACATAAAAAAAAAAAAAAAAAAAAAAACATTCTTAATTGGACGAATTGTTGGGCAGGTATAAGGAGTTATTTGACGGCGGGCTGAGTCAGTTCACGGGTGGCGCGGCGCGGATGCGAGTGCGCGAGGGCGCGGCCCCGGTGTCCTGCCTCGCGCGGCCGCTGCCGTACGCGCTGCGAGACCGGGTCGACGCCGATCTGGACGCCATGCTGGCCGCCGGCGTCATCAAGCCCGTCGACACCTCGGAATGGGCTACGCCGTTGGTACCGGTACGTACGACTGATGGTGGTCTAAGGATATGTGCAGATTATAAAGTGACCCTCAACCTCGTGATACTGATCGATAGGTACCCGCTGCCGAAAATTGATGATCTTTTGATAAGTTTGAACGGTGCCCAGGTATTCTCTAAAATTTCTTTGTCTCAAGCCGACAATCAGATCGAACTTGACGAATCCAAAGAATTCACCGTAATAAAAACCCATAAGAGTTTGTTTAGATATAATAGGTTGGTATACGGACTGTCGTCTAGCCCCAGCATTTTCCAACGGATTATGTCAGACTTGTTAAACGACATCCCTAATGTGGAGGTTTTCTCAGATGACACAATTATAGGAACTGCAGATGAGCAGTCTCATTATCGAATACTGGAAAAAGTACTCAAAAGACTCAACTATTTAGGGTACTTATATAATTTACGGAGATTATATAAAAGTAGACCCTACCAAAGTGGAGGGTATCTCGAAAATTCATCGCCCACAAAACTTTACGGAATTACGATCATTCCTAGGCCTCGTTAACTTTTATGCTAGATTTGTAAAAAATTTAAGCACAGTTTTGTCGCCTTTGTACAAGTTAGGTATTAAAAAGAGGCATACAATGGAGTTGGAATCGTGACTGCGAGTTTAGAATTTATTAATTTAGAAAATTCTTTTAAGTACGGAGGACCCGAATAAGCCATTATTATTAACTTGTGATAGGCGGGATAGGCGGGGTGCTTATGCGCTTATTACATTTGGCTAAATTCAGTAGTCTAAATTTAGAAGCAAAAAGCGTGAGAGCAAATTAAAGTAGAATGTATTGCTTAAAAAATAAGGTATATTTTTGTATCACGACTTATAAAACGCGGACCGATGCGTGACTTAATGTAAGTGATACGAAAATGCACCTTATTCTATGAGTAATACATTCCATTTTGAACTGCTCTCACGCTTTTTGCTTCTGAACTTAGGCTACTGAATTTAGTCAAATGTAATAAGCGCATTACTCAGCCCGGCGGCAGCGCGTGCGCCGAGCGCCCAGTGGCCTATAGAATAGAATAAAATGTTTTTATTGCGTAAAATCGCCTACGTCTCGCGCTCGCGGTCGCTCACGGACGCTGAGAAGAACTATTCGCAGTTTGATAGAGAGGCACTCGCGATTGTTTTTTCACGGACTGACCATAAACCTTCGGTTAGTATTTTTGGTCCTAAGCAAGATATTCCCACAATGGTAGCGAGCAGACTCCAACGCTGGGCGATCAAGCTATCTGCTTATACCTACGACATTGAGTATGTAAACACAAAGGATAACGGGGCGGACGGGTTATCGCGATTATCTTTAGCGGTGAAGTCCGGAAGTAGGCAAGATATTCCGAAACAAACGTTCCTACATATTGCCCACGATGAGCTGTTACTTGATTATAATGACATTTAAATGTATACGGCAAGACCCAGTATTAAATCGCATTCTATATTATATTCGCACTGGTTTGCCGCAGGAAAATAATATCAAAGATTTCCAACCCTTTTTCTATCGTAGGCAGGAATTATACGAAGAATTAGGTTGTGTACTGTGGGCCATCGAGTAGTAGTCCCTATGGGTTGTCGAGACCGGGTATTGTGAGCGTTGCATGGGAGCCACATGGGGATCTGAAAATGAAAGCTTTCGCCAGAAGTTATGTGTGGTGGCCCGGCGTGGACGAGGCGGTGGACGCGCTGTGCCGACAGTGCGCGGTGTGCGAGGCCGAGGCGAATGCTACCGCGCGACACGCCCCCAGTCCCTGGCCCTGGCCGTCCAGGCCTTGGTCCCGCGTTCATGTTGATTTCCGGGGACCGTTGTACGGTAAACTGAATCTCGTGGTTATTGATGCCCGAACATAGTGGCTAGAAGTTTATCCGGTATCTAGTACAGGCGCGAGTGTCACTATCGATAGACTCAGCGAAACCTTTGCACGATGGGGTCTACCAAAACAGATAGATCCGGACCGCGGACCAGTAAAGAGTTTTCTTTATACCTGTCGAGTAATGGTATAGAACATCTATTCTCTACGCCGTACCACAACGCGTCAAACGAAGCTGCGGAGAATTCAGTTAAAACAGTAAAAAAAACCGGGAATAAACATTCGCAAAAAGTGGAAGGCATTGCCATAATCTATACGCTGTGTTGAATGACATTACACCAACCATTACATCCATTCTATCTATCATCATCACAGCCCATAACAGTCCACTACAGGACTTACGGCTTCTTCCACGAAAGGGCAGGTCATTGCCATAATATCTACGTTTGGCAGGTGGGTTAGAGATCGCAGTGTTGTAAATATAACAATGGGAAACGCTGCTGCCCATTTTCCAGCCTACGGAGACTTAGATATTTTGCCTCGAAAACGTTAGTCGCCTTGTACGACACCCATGAGTGTAAGGGGTTGGTTTAGTTTTATTCTTACGGACACCACACGGCCAAACATATTTATCTATACATAGTATAAAATGAAGTCGTTTGTCACGTCCGTATGTCTGTCTGTATGTATGTATTTCCGCTAACTCCTAAACCACGCAACGGATTTTGATGCGGTTTTACCATCAGTTAGAGAATTGATTCCGGATAGTTTGAATTTATAATACATGTACATACACGCCACGTCTATCTGTTCGCGATAAACTCAAATCTACTGAACGGATTTTCATGCGGATTTCAATGACCCGGAGTTTAAGAGGTGGACAACGTATTGTTATGTCCAAAGATATCGCTGACCACTATTCGTCAGGTGGCCCGCTTGCCACTTTGTTGGTCTACCAATTAACATTCAAAATTAACTTAGATTTAGATTCATTTATTCACAAAAACATTTAAATTTTTAATTTAACACATTGGTAAACGTTTTTGAGGTTTGTATTAACGATAATTTCGCCTTCGCCATCACACCTACAATATTAATAGGTACTTATTCTGTTAATATATTATTTCAATAGGTACTTCATTACATAATTTCTACACACCTACAATATTACTATACGCAGTTACACACATACTGTCACGCCTTTCCCCGTATTCAGGTACTATGCCTACTCTATCACATTATCATAGGAAGTTTCCTATGAAATGTACAACTAATTTCATATTAATCGCAACTAAAACAATAAGTAATAAAATATCGAATAACATTGAAATTCGGGTCCCGCTGCTCCAAAAGTTCATCTGCCGTTCTAACTCCCCAGCTGCATTGTACGGATGATCGATGTGTTTCGTTCGTGAGACCGGGGGTCTGTTGCGACTTACGGCCAATTCTGCGTGTATACGCCGAATCATCTCATACAAAATTATAAAAGTTGGCAAGTTTGTAAAGATTGTCGTGTGGGGATATAATAATTAGAAAATTCCTATTGGGATTTCGACCTGGCTTTACGTACCTATAGGTAAAAAATAATCGTCTGGTCAGGTTTCCCTGTTTATAGGGTATGCGGACGTCAGATGACAGTCGCTCCACTGTTATCTATTACCTGATCTGCCAAATCCTGGATCATGTTCAAGGCGGACCCCGGGACCTCGCGCGAGAGACCTCTACCAGTACATTAACGCCAAGATGACCAGTACAGTTGGCTGCAAAGTGAACGGTACTTATAGCATATGTTTTCGGTTATTTTTGGCAATAAAATGTTGAGATTAGCCAAATTTTCAGACAGCCATCATTGATAAAACCTACTTATAATTACATTTATAATATTACTTTGTATTAGTTTGATTATTTTATGAGAGCAATATTGTACAAGAGCTCAATGATTCAAGCATACCGTACCTACCCAACACAAGCGGACTAAAACTTCGACAAAACATCCTTTGACTGTGTCGAAGCCTTTTGTAAATTCTGCAACCGTTTCTCAATAAATTTTATTGCCCTGGACAAAGCAAACTAGTCCCTGGGACCCCGGGCTCGACGTCAAGCCGATGATGTATGACGATTTGTTCAAAGGGGACCTTTTTTTGTTCTCCCCGTAATGGTTTTAGTTTAATCGACACCCGTGAAACAGATACATCGGCACAAATGTTAGTGCGAAAGAGATGTAGCATGCGAGTAGCTAGTTCCCGCCAAACAGTGGAAAGTGATTCAGCCAGAGTTTGGAGTTTGGTTACCGACAGTCAACAGTTTGTTCTTAGCTGCCCACGCGTGATGTTTGTTGTGATATTGGATTATGGTTTTTGTTTAGAAATCTAAAGTGCTATAGTGTAATGGTACAGTTTTGCGGTACGGTGTATTAGTTGTTGACTGCATTTTAAATTGTGTTTTAATACAAAACTACCTACAGGAACCTACCTTGGCAGTCATTATTTCAATGATAAACATCAATCTACACGGTCTATGGCACTTTTATTGAGGTGAGCAACCCTGATTTCTAACATTGTTTTGATAAAAACATAGACAAATTAAGTTAATTTAATATAGTGACATCTTCCCCGTTTCAACTGAACCCGACGATATTGTGCTAGCTGATCATCACATCGCACCGAATGTTTTTAACTTCGGAGGCTTCTACGTTCAAAAGTAGCAGCGGGATCTAGTAGATGGCGTTAGTATGATGGAAAATGAAAATGGTATTTTGGAGTGTAAAGCGTATCTAGTATATCAACGGAAGTATATGTAACTTTTAGCATACTGTAAGGAACGCTTTTTTCAACCCCCGACGTAAAAATGGGGTTTTTATAAGTTTGACGTGTGTATCTGTGGATTCGTGTATCTGCATATCTGTGGCGTTTGTATCTGTCAGTAGCATCGTAGCTGCCGAACGAATGGACCAATTTTTGTTGCAGTTTTCGTTATTTGAAAGGCTGTTTAATCGGGATGGTTTCTAGCTTTGTCTCATTTAAATCGGTTTCGTACTTTATAAAATGTTTGAGTATATGTAAACTTAGTCCGACTTTTTCTGTTGGTTAGGTTATGTAATTTTAGGTAGCTAACTAATGAATGTGTCCACAATTGGCAGAAAAAAATGTTCGGCTGAAGAAAAGTTATTATTTTTGTCCACTTTCTGGTTCCCGTAGATCTTAGTTTGTCTGTAAATAAATAATAAGCCTATTAAATAAGTATAAAAACGCTGCCATGGATGTGCGGCGTTCTACGACGCGAGTACGTGACGACTGAATCCGTGGCAGTAAAAAAGATTGCTCTGGTTTCATCATGTGCTGCGTTAGCCCCAGGGATACGTGGGAAATAGGTTACTAAACCTGCCGGTATTAAGAAGAGGCCCCGCGGGAGACCCAAGAAACAATGGACA
Source organism: Blastobasis adustella (assembly GCA_907269095.1). Taxonomy (NCBI): domain Eukaryota; kingdom Metazoa; phylum Arthropoda; class Insecta; order Lepidoptera; family Blastobasidae; genus Blastobasis; species Blastobasis adustella. The sequence continues at coordinate 13,563,182 of OU026117.1, read as the reverse complement.
TCGCCGACGTGAGGGAGGATGCCGATGGGGCGAAGTGGAGAAGAAAGAGCAGGAATCGAACTCTGGCAGACAGCGGTATTGACCGCTTAAATGACGATGTTGGTCTTAGATAGAATTAAGACCAACCATAACACTTCATATAAGTTTAGGGTAAAAGTAACCAGAATCTTCCAATCACGAATTTATCTACTTGAAATACTTTGCATAATGTTTTAAACTGTCGCGGCTATTATCACACACACGGGTGGGTATATTCCGGGTTTCCTACCGCGTACCTTTGTTGACGAGTAGCTCAATATTTCGACACAGTTGCATGCATCATGGTCACAGGATGACAAAGGTACGCGGTAGGAAACCCGGAACATACCCTTATAATGTGTTAAAATACTTTGGTTTGAAATACTCTATCGTATGGAGGGCCTCTGTATTACGCGCTACAATGGACCGAGAATCAACCCAGGGTGGATTCGATTCTCGGTTCATGATATGCATAAATAAACAACCCACCACAGCATACCGATCGCACTTAACAATCTGCAACTCATCGCAGATGTTGGAACCTTTACCGTATGGAAAATCAAATAGTGCAAAACCAGCAAAGATCTAATTCAGAGCAATAAATAAGCAAAGTCATTCCTGAGAAGCAGCGTTGCGACAAAACAACCGCGAATGTCCAAATTAATTTCCTCAGTGCAAATTTACAGGCAGTGTTAAGTTGTTCTACGCTAGTTTCGTGCCAGAATCTGCAGTAGAACTTGTGAATGTGCAAAACTTTCGTCTCGTCTACCAGATTGGTTCAGTTGCAGGTTGTGGTCCAAGTCTTAAGCGTATACGGCCGAATTGGGATTTCCGCGTAAAGTAATTGATGAGTGTTCGTAGCTATAGTTTAGTGTCATCTGTCTTAACTACGTGTATAAACCACCTGTAAGAATTGTAGATATTATGGACGACAGTTACCACTTACCATCAGATGGGCTGTCTGCTCGTTTGTCACAGAATAGCATAAAAAAAATTCATTTTGGACTTCAATGAAAATTTTAAGTAATAAAATAATATTTTTCCGCCCGCTTCCTCTCCGTCCACCAACTTTATTTTTTATTCAATATTCCTAACCGTGTTTCATCCCCTAGAAAATCCGGGCAAACGTTGCTTGCTACAGTATTCCCTGAAAAGTAAATCTTGATACTCTAGAAGCTAGTGTGAATAGGATCTTCGACCGCGTCGATTAGACGAGATTAAAATATAGAGAACAAATTTTTACCACGCATTTACATTGATCGAATGTTCGACACACTGGCCCGCAAATTAGCTATTTATATATCGATTTTGTGGTAACCTCAAATCACACCAGAGTAATAACGGCCGCATCCAGCTCGGCGTTCTATAGAGAGGACACCGATTTTGCGACGCCTATATGCTTAGAAATATCTTAATTCCTATAACATTTCACATTCACATGTTACATTTCGGAGAGTGTGCGAAGCAGTTGCACGACTTCATTGGGGACGACTAAATCTAGTCCAATTTAACCTTACTTAGACACATGTATGCGCGTTCACCGCCAAGAAAGCTCCATTTGTTGTAGCTCCTCAGTTCCAGGATACACCGCTTACCATCTCTAAGAAAATACGTATCCTAGGTGTCAACATCTCCAGTGACCTTCAGTTTCACAGTCATTTGAATTAAAAAACTGGGCGTGATTAACAAATAGAAGCGATTCTTCACGCCGCGGTAACGACTTCTCCTACATAAGGCTAAAGTCAGAACCCATTCGGAGGATTGCTTCCATCTATAGGTAGGAGCTTGATCTTTGTGACTCAATCCAAAAGCGCGCTGTGAGAATTGTCAATGATACAAATGGTATTGAGCCGCTTAGTTAGCGACGGGATTTCGCCTCCCTTTGTGTTTTCTACCGCTTGTACAACGGTGTTTGTTTTCAAGAACTGTTTGACATTATGCCTACAGCTTATTCTATCATCGCTACGACACCGACAGCGAGTTCATTCTCACGCCTTGGAGAAAAATCGGTCGCGAACTGTGTGGTTTCAAAGAAACTTTCTACCACGCACCCTAAGTGGAATGAACTACCTGGAGAGGTTTTCCCTGGAGAGTACAACAAGGAGTTCTTCAAGAAAGGGGTGAAAAGGTTTTTACGGGTTCAGCAACGCCTGATGACATAAAAAGCTAATTTGTCACAGAATTGTTATTTGTAGACATGCATTAGGTTATATTCTTGTAGCCATCGACTCAAATTTATTTGCGAAACAGTTGCTGCTTTTAATGATGAAGAGTAAATGGAGTGACATTCTTATAGGTACTGACGATGTCAGAATACACGATCAATATTAGTTACATTAGTCTAACAACGATAACTTAATTTATTATATTGTTTATATATGTATCGTATAACCTTAAATGTGTTTAATATGTATTTGCAAAATGTCTAACAATCACTATTTTGGTGAAAAATACCGTTTAAGTTAGTGTCCAAATCTCATGTAAAGAGTTCAGTTCAATGGTAATGTTAATGAACACAAATAATTCTTCGGTTAACAACAAGATTTTGACGCCAGAGCCATACGACGAAATACACGTACAATTCAATTAAATTCGAAACCCTCATACGCTAGTCTAACCAGCCGCCATTTTGTGAAAAATAAAAAATGGAAGTCGGCAAACTATGGCACTTGGGGTATCGTTGAATAGGTATTGAAAAATAATCTTTAGGTTTCTCTTTTCATTTTTCATTTGACTGACCGTTTAGGATCTATAACGATTTAAAGATACAACCATTCTCACCGTATACACTTCACTTACACTTTCATGGTACCCATAATTAATATAAAAAGCGGAGAATAAAAAAAGTTTTACAATAACTAAAAAACCCGATTGTTATTAAAAAAACTGAAAAGTTAGAAACAAGCCGAATGGTGTAAGTAAATAGATGTATCAAGTTTAATGGAAACTTGAAAGCAAGCGGGGACCCATTTTAATAAAGTAGGTGGACATGGAAACTTAATATTTCAAGTTTAAATTTAACTTTGCACAACTATTTACTTAAACCATTCGGCTTGTTCTCATTTTTCAGTTTTTTTAATAGTAGTCGGGGTTTTTTAGTTTTTGTGCTACTTTATATATTTACCCTTCAGGTACTGAACCCTAAAAAGACAAAAGCAGGTCGACCATCGATCAAAGACCATGCCGCGCTCTATATAATGGTCCTCAGATTGCTTGTAACTTGTACTCCAGACAAATTGAAAGAAATGCCTTACAAGCGAGGAATATGGCAACTATGTTTGAAATTCGTTGTAAGTATATTTTATTTTGGTAACTTTGTCTGTGTTTTCTTTGGGGAAGAGATATATTAGAGGTCCGATTAGAGGTGGTCTATGCATTGATGATGCCAATGTTGTTGTTGAACTGCTTAAGCGATAGTGACCACTTTCCACCCGGTGTTATACTGTTTTAATGTTGTACTAAATATACTTAGCAGCTACACTAACTTATTCTTGGTATTAACATTTCTTATCACAAATATTTGTGCCTGCTGACACAGGCTTTCTAAAAGGAGGTCATCAATGAATCTTTTCTAAATTATGTAAATTAGTTTAACACTAACCGATGCTGTTACGGTGAGGGAAAACATCGTGAATGGGTAACCAAGGTCCAATATGGTCAGGTTCCCCTGACGTCAGGGTCACGGAGGTCAGACAGTCACTCCACTGTAATTTCCTGGTCTGCCAAACCCTGGATCATGGTCGAGTCAGACCCCTAGACCTCATGCGCGAGAGCATAAACCCAGACATTTACGCCAAGATGACTCGCCTGGCAGGCGGGTTGAAGCTGAATATTCTAGTTAGATATAGAGGTCATTTGGCCCATGCATTGTGCATTATTTTATTAATACATTTTTACAACGTCACGCCTTTTTATTACCCCCGACGAAAAAATAGGGGTGTTATTAGTTAGAAGTATGTATCTGTGGCTTTGTGTACCTGTCGGTGGTATCGTAGCTTCCGTACAGGTGAACCGATTTGGATGCGGTTGTCTCTATTTGAAAGTCAATTTAATTGAGATGATCCTTAGCTTTGTTTCTATAGAAATAGAAAATATTTGACATTAAGTAAACTTAGTCGGAGGTTAACCAAATTTTTCTGTTGGTTGGGTTATAATAGGGGTAAGCAAAGACCCATACCATACCACATTGTTCCACTTGCTACGGCACTGACAATCCTCATTTTTGTCGCAACATGATGTTTCTCTAAATTGACTTGCCTTGCTAAAAGGGGATGTATATAAAAACCTATTTATTTGCTCTCTCTTTAAAAGTAGGATACCATGTAATCTTCGCATTCTGCTTCGCCCTCTGTATTTCAGCAAAGAGACAGCTCAATAAAGCATTGTCGCTCCGGTATGCTAGGCCCGCTCCTAAGTATGGGATAAACGAGATTTAATTAATCCGTTCACTTAAACAAGTTAGCTGAGTTGTTACGAAGTCGTGCGGCCTGTGACGTTTATCCGAAGGATAGGCTGACAGGCGGCCTCGGTGATACAGATGACGGGTGCTGCAGATCAAGGGTAGTAGTCAGCAGACACCGTATAGTCGCAGAAACTGTATCATGAGCAACTTTGACAATTTGAAGAACTTTGTCACAATTGTGTCCGGCATCTTCATCCTGCTGTGCTCGCCAGGTCGCACCTTCTTTAATTGGTCCTGGGATAAGAAAATTAAAACAATAAATACATGTAGGCATTCATATATATATATATATATTTTATTACACATTACACTAATATTTTGTTTATGAAATTATTAATTTAATTCAATATTTAGTTTAAAAGATCAATACCTACAATTTATAAGAAAAGTACACTTTATTTTGTAGTGTGTTGTATCTGTACAATAGAAAAGCTTGTACATACAAACATAACTTACTGTCTGCGACAGATCGACATGGAAATTTTCTAGTGATACGGCATCGCTCGATAATCGATGTCGACATTTATTTTTACCACGTCGACTTATTCACTTGAACAGTACTTGTATTCACTTTGAGCAATAAGTTAATATTTTTGCTTTGCATTATAATTTTAATATTTATAATGATGCCATTTTCCCGCAAGGGTAGGCAGATACCACTTTGTTGCACTTGCTACTGTCCCGACAAATCTTTCTTGCGTCTTACACATTCATCAACTTTTTCATACATGCTCCTCGGTTTAGGACACTCTTGACCTGACCATTCTTCGAAATGATTATGTACCTGTCAGTCTTCCCCTTCCAACGCCTTCTTTTACTCCCGCCATATATTTAATAATAATCATCTTGGCGTTATTGTATCGGTTGTGCTTTCGCGCACGAAGGCCCGAGAGTCCGCTTTGACCATGATCCAGGATTCGGCACATCAGATAATTACAGTGGAACGACTGCCATCTGACCTCCGTGACCGTGTTATCAGGGGAACCTGACCAGTTACTTATTCCAGACCAGATACTTCTTCTTTCACTCCAGCACCTTCTATCTTTCATGGATACTAAATAATATTACAGTACACCATGACCATAATGTTCACGGAAACCAAACTTACGGAAAAATAGGACAGCACAGTAAAGTCATATGAACCTAACGTAACCGGGTTTTATATTAAAAACGTTTCGGGCATTCGTGCGAGGACAGATGGCCGGAATGTCCGTGTTAACGCCACTTCTGAACTGATGCCAAAACTTGACGCCGGCGGCGCCAGTGGCGTATTCCCATTCATCCATTCATGCACCACCACGCTACTACTCTAGGATGGAAATTGTGATCCTGTGATAAGGTGTTACTTTACGGTTCTTAGAAGGAGGCAAACGCTCGTACGAACCTGATGGTATGTAGAAGAAGTAATCTATTGATTCATCGCTGAATCGGGTCGTAGGGTATATGGTGAAGTCCTGTCAGTCCTTTAGGCCTTGAGATGACTGAATACCTAGTATTCTTAGCTCAGCGCGAGCGCTCTCTTTCTAATGCCCATATTTTCTATCTCTTGCAACTTACCACGGGTGTGAAAGAGATAGGTGACGCACGCGAGCGCTCTTGTGATCGGTTCAAAAATAGGGACCCTGGCCAATCAGTCATACAATCGACTTCTTATTACATTTACTTTAAGTAGGCCTTCCGTTACGCCTTTTCCCCAGCGGTACACTGATAGACACTTGCTTGCTATCGTTCCACTTGGTACGGTCCTGACAGGTCTCTTTCGCTACTCCAATGGACATTTATGTTTGACGGCTCTAACACTGCACTTAGTAAACTCTTATGTAAAATACTACCAGGAACTACTAGGGTAGTTGCAATAAATACCGCTATACCACCCTAGTGTGGCAGTTGGGAATAACCGCGCTCTCTTATTGACTTTTATCACTGTGACGTGATATTGCGTGTGTCGCGACGCGATCGCAATGCAATGTTGATCGTGCGATACTGAATTCGGTTTATTTGTTTTTAAATAGGATGCCTAGTTACTTAGGGGTATAGAATAGATAGTGTTGACCGCATCATGTGGTATAGGTAAAGGCAGATTGTTCATAATTATAACAGTCAATTAAACTGGCTTTATTGATCACCTACCAAGTAATATGACACTTGGTGAATGTAAGTTTTAAAACACCGATTAACAAAGTAGGAAACAAGGAGGTTTTTAATCAGTACTTTTTTTACAGCCTCTCTCTTTTTCCGTAAGTTTAATAACTAAAAATTCGATTCAGAACTTAAGGACACACTCTGTCCGTTAAAAAAAATTTGTAATTCAAATTACGAACAGGCTTGGGAGTGTACAAAACTATGAATGTTAGCAAATTATGAGTTTAGTATTACAAGCTGATGAGGTAGCTATACCGCCAGAAAAAAATATGGTTGCGCAAATTGTGTCGCATTTGATAAATAAGCATATTACTAAAATGTTTGTATATTCCATATAAGTATTCCATTCACAGAGACCGTATAAAAACGTTGATTTGAAAAGCCATTTGCAGTGTTTCATGGTAATTTTACGAGCGCAATAAAATTTACCATCCAATTATAGACGGGATAATTTATTTTTTACGTCAGGGACAGTAATCTGGTCTGGAGAAAAATAAAACAGCAAGCAATTATTCTTCCATTTTACGATTAGAAAATTTGTAGGGCAATTTGTAGGCCGTCTTTATCGCGGCAAAGTTCCAGATAAATTCTGGCTAGAGTTCCTTCGCGGATAAATTTTGCATGAAGCGAGATTAAAATTTGTTTTTGGCATTTCTCTGGCTCCAATCTACTTCTAAATTATCATTTTACCGACATTTAGGTATTTATTCGTTAGTGTGTAAGAAAAATACTAGCGACTTAACAATTTATTCACCTAAACCTTCCTCATGAAAACCGTATGAAAATCCGTTTAGTAGAAGTAGTAGTAGTAGTAGTATCCGTAGTAGTTTTTGAGTTTATCGTGAACAGACAGGCGAAGCGTGGGACTTTAGTGCAGATATATGCTTCATATTTTTGCTTAAGTATCCATATATTTTAACGCGTATTTCCGGTTTTGCTGTTATTTGAAATTTCTCTATCTTAAACTCGTTATTAATTCATGCTAAATGTATGACGAAGGAAACATTAAGAGCAGTTTTAAGTGTCTCCCTTAATGCGTTATTTGGGAGTCTAGTCGTAACGCCTACCCTTCTAGCAACATTTTCGGTTCATTGCCCCGGACGAGTGACAATTATTCGAGGGCTTATCCCTTAGCTAGCCACTATGGATTTCGGCGCGCCATTATAAAATGACCTGCCCTGCCCCTCGCAACTATTCTCATAACAGACACGGAAGAGAGCTCTTGTAGTCCCCGGTAGGCCACGAAACACTGGTCGTAGGGCGAGAACAGCGTTAACTACATGCGTTGAATATCTTTTTTACTGTTTTATACTTACTAGGATAGCAGTTTGGGGAAGCACATTACCTAAAGACTTCATAATGGGTTAAAATTACCTGAGCTGGTAAAATGGATTCAAGGGCTGGAAAATTTATAACGTTTCATAATATAGTGTATTTACTTATACCGTCATTTAGTAAAAAATCCAAAAACAAAGTTTCCCACTTTGTCTGAATGCAATAACATAAAAGATGTATACTTATACTAATTTGAGAAGGAACATTCAAGGCATTTTGTTTAAATGACAACTAGAATAATATGGGTAGAAACAAACAAAGACAGTCTAAATTTTAAAGTACCTAAAGCATTTAGACGCATACGCAAATTACGCGATTTTTAATGCATATTACCGGTTACGATAAAGACCTGATACGTAAATGACCAGAATTGCGTTTGCAAATTACCAAATACGCAAATGACCTGAACTTCTTTCGCAAAAGACCTAATACGTACGCAAACTGTTTTTCCAAATTACATTCGTTGCTCAAATTGTTACTAGCCCCCTATTCATATGACACGCGTTACTATAGCCAGCAGGGGTGGCCTCGGCACTAAATCAAGACTAATTGTCACCAGGCGACTGATAAACGAGTTCTACTGGAATTCGGACCGTGCACAGTAAAGTTTCCAACGGAAATTGGGTTTTGAACTGCATCCGAACATTCGAGCCCCAGAGAGCAACGGTTGTTCATTTGCTATTGTTAATTCTGTTCCTAGAGAGATTGAGTTTAGACAGTTTAGCTTGAAACAATTTAAAACGTACACTTGTTTTAAACATAAAATTATTTTCACACTTTTTGTAAAAATAATTTATATTTAGGTAGAGAATTTTCGGTTTTTCGAATTATTTAAGCCGACTTGTCTGAGCCCAAGCTCTCTGGGAGTAGAGTATATCAAATTTAATGAACTTGCTTAAGTTATTCCATTATAATGTCTATCTTCTAAGTTTTTGTTTTTTTATAGTAGGTACTAGTTAGTCGCTAGGTTAAGAGTTAAAACATTGGAAAGTTAAAATGTCCTTCAATAGGCATGAGTTGAAGGGCTATTTTTGATCTAGGCTGCTGCGGTACAGATTACGAGCACAGGAACTAATATAGTCTCTAAATTGATTATAATGTTTCAATAGATTTTTCACGCGATATTTTTTGCATATTTTATTTCAAGGAATCATCAGTATTTAGTAGTTCACTTTTAATTTGTACGATTTTAACTTTCCCCTAATTATAGCACTACAAGACTTTCCTATGTGTTACTTAATTAGGAAGTCATTGACAACGGCAAACGTTTCATAAATAAATATTAAGCCTCCATATTAAACAAAATTAGCTTACAAATACTTATTACATGATGCCCTTGTCTATAATTGGGATTCTGAAGCCACATTTTATAGGGTATTAGCTTCCGATAATTATGTGAAGGTAAAATTACACGCGATGCGACGTTCCAAGCGTGTGATAAAATTTTAATACATACTCTCTTCTCATATTCTCTTTATTCCCAAATAGAGCGTACCACAAAAGCCGACAAACTCTAAACTTCGCATATTCGGGACATTCATTAAATGGGGTCCAGTCAACAGCGCCCCGCCAAAGATATTCGTAAACAAAGGATCAGGGGTTCTGTTTGGTTATTAAAAATTAGCACGCAGCTTAAATTTAAACTGAGTATCAGAAATTGTTTGTGACAAAGGAACGAATATCCATGACTAAGCTTTCTTCTTACTGAATAATTTTAGGGGTCAGTAAACGTAATGAATATATATTCCGATTAAACCAAAGGGGTACTCTTAATGCTTTCAAATAATATATTTTTCGTTAAAATCTGTCACTTAAAGTGCTTTACGAGTGCTCTAAAACTTAAGAGGTGATAAAAATGAAATGAAACTTTAAACTAAGGACCTCATTTGGTATTTATTTTAATTCATACAACGTTACCCTCATTTATGCTGGGTTTCAACTACATACATATATTTTAATTAAAATGCCTTTATAGGCTGTTTTTTTATTTGTTGTATCTATAGGTACGCCTATGTGTGTGGTATCAGTTGTAAAGGTGCACATAATAATATGTGTATCAGTAAATTCTGTTCCCAAACTTTTCCCATATAGGTATAATTGCAAACATCCGCGTCGGAACACCGAACGGCAGAGTTGATGGTAGAGAAGGGAACCGAGCTGCAAAATGCGTATACTCAAAGTAAAATATAATTGACATGCAATTCTAAGGAGTAGTTATAATTATTAAACTTACTAAAATTCAAAAATGATAGAATTATTATTTTGAAAAGCGAATTATAATTTCATTCGTATTTTCTTGAGATATTACAATGTAAGTTTTCAGCCTAAGACAATAAAGACGACTTCTTTTGTAAGGGTCATAGAGGTAGGACATAATTATAAAGAGCAACGTAGGTATATGTCAAGTTTCATGAACTTTATGAATCTATAATTATTATAATTTATATAATATAAATAATAATAATTTTGTAGTAGAATTTGCAGGAAAATCTAACCATAGATAGATAGTACCTAACAAATTATCTATCAAATTGCACTTTGAGAATATAACAATTTTAGCACATAAAGGGTCTAAAATAAGTCCAACTGAAGAAGCGTACCTAACCATTGTTCACCACTGTAGTGATGGGTTAATTTTTTTTTGTTTTATGCAAATTTATTTCTAACCACACATTACACACCATATATACTATTGCCCAGTGCTTAGTTTTGCCTTTTTACATTTCGTTGATTCCCATCCCTATTCAGCGGTGCCCATGGGAGAACCTTGCTGCGTTGTCAGTTTAATATTGACATTATTTTTTATTAGCCCCAGTTTATACCGACCCTTTCGATACGCGTATTAAAACATAAATAACTCTCCTCGTTCCCGATATTGCGTCAAATTGGTTTTCGATGTAGGCACATTTACTTTGAAATCGAATAATACTTAATTTCAGTCTGACTATTAAAGCAAATGTCTGCTTTTATTTGATAGGTAGATACGTATTATTAAACACGTTATGAATTCTTACGTAAATTTTTTATCTAATTTGGATGAGATGTACCTACTCGTAGTATCAGGAAATACTACAGATGTACCTAATAAATCAGTTAGTCTGGAGTCTCTGTCGCTTTTCTTACAACTTCAGTGTCAATTTCCGCCATGTACTTTTATCCTCGTTTTTGGTGAAATATTTCATTATAAATACGGTACGACAAGCGAATAAAAGCATTTCGTTTTTTCAGCGGCCCAGCCTTATACATGTGACGCCCGAAGCGAAAATGGCACGGTCCAAAATGGCGGGTGAAAGATCAATATGACCCGCCGAAACGTTCTGTCTCTCCCTCTAACGTATTCAGCGTATAGTTGCTTCCTTGTCTGGCGGGAGCTGACTGCTCAGTGTCGATACGGCGTATGCACGACCCAGATTTCGAACGCGAATATTCGGGGTTCCTTTGGAAGCATGAATGCTTTAGGGTCGCCCTTTCGGTACATGTTTGCAGAGCGATTAGCGATTTGCGGTGAATGTCATTACCTCGCGCTCTAGAGATAATGCTTGATTATGAAAATTTGCACGGTTAAAATTATTTTACGGAGTGTAAACATTAAATCGACGATTCTGTTAATTGAACGTCTGGTATTGCTAGCCCGATATTGTATTTAGTCAGATGTTAATTTTGCCAATGTTGTTTGACATCGAATGTTAAAATTCATACGATAGTAAATTCAGTTGTAGCGGTTTACATTTCCATAAAAAAAAGCGCCTTAAATACGAGTATATCGGGAAAGCTCGGGATGGGAGCTTATAAACCCAGCGATACGTGAAAGCTCCGACATGACATAATATTGGCAGACCGGCCGAAGCGACGATCAAAACTTCCACTGAACTCGGCTTTACTTTTATGCAATATCGTGGGAAAGGCAGTGTTAACGCATGATTTGTGATTGAACTTTCTTTATTATTCTCTGTGGTTCGATATTTGTGGCGAACTGTTCGAAATTTTAATTATTTTTCGTTTTTCAACCGTACTTTTTACAATACTTGCGCTTCACTTAATCGCTACCGCTACTCGTTGGCAAACTTTGACCTCCCAAAATTAAATCATCGATCTATAAACGTTCTTGCCAATACGATATCTCATGCGGGTTTCCGCGGGGCTAAATCTGATATTATCCGAGTGAGTGACGGTGGGCCGAAGTCGAACCCGCTTTTATATCTTCATTAAAGCTTTACATTAGGGCCGGTCTCGCGGGCCGTTGGTAATCGAAGAGTTAGTACGGCACCGGAGCCCGATTTACGGCACCTCTCATCGATTCTGATGCCCATTTTTAGGGTTATCCGTATCAAAGATGAAATCTCGCTCTCGCGGATACAGAGTGGGCGGCCGATCGGTCTGGACACATGTGATGCCTTGAGGGAGTCGGTACTGTTCTATGAGCGTGGGGATGGATGTACACACACGAAGGTACAGGAAGTATAACATGTAGGTAGTTGTTGCGTCGTGGCGTCCATGAGTAGTAAATGTTATCTTTCTTTCTTTGTGTCTCTCTGATATTTGACCTCGCGATCGCGCACGGACTTTTTAGTTATTATACTTAAACTGTGAAGAGAAATTGTTTCTGGTACATAACTAAGTTACTACACGTAATCACGCTTCCATTATGTACTCAGGGGGATGAGATACTATGCCTCGTTTATTTCGTATTATTCGTCGCATACGTACTTATATACCTTATTTGAATTTGCGTTCTTAGATACCGCGCGCGATCGATCGTGTTTTCGAAAAATGTAATGGGACAAAAATGGAAGTTAAGATACTTTTTCAAATTATTTGTCTTCGATCTAACAGGACAAGGTACATTCTTTTGCACAAAGTATATATCATATTATATAATTTTGGTAAGAAGATTCACGGAGCGACGCGACGAGTAAGTTTTTAATGTGACCTAATGAATGAATAATGAATAAATAAAACTTTTTTGTTAACCATTAGTTATACAGATAAAGTGTCGGAATCACAGACCGCGGGCGACTGCTAATGTTCGGAAAGGATGCGACCAGTCGACGGTTAAAAACGTCTTGTGGAGCTCCGAAAATTTTCTCATTCCGTCATTCTGAACAGGCTAACACTTAACAAAAGCTCTTCAAATCCCACCGCAGGAGTAAAAACAAGAAATCTGTCCTATTCCTTGGTTCACCAAACGTCCATTTCACTTTCAAACTGAAAGCGACTTTATAAGATTCGGAATAAGTCATATTTTTGCGCAGAGCCACTTCGTCGCTTACGATGAAGTAAGTTGGAAGCAAGATCATCCCGGGAGGAGGTAAAAAACTGAATAATTCGCTTACATATCTCGCGACATGGTAGACGTCGGGTGTGGCAACAATTTCCTATTTATCCAAACGCCGTGCCTCGCTATAAAATACAACATTTGCCAAAACGAATACGCAGAGAGGTGATCTGTTGAGTTGAGGATTCGCAATGATAACTTCCCCTTCCAAATGCTCGTATGATAGACGGTGATGAATATTATAGGAATAAAAACGTAAAGTATTTTGAGATTGGCAAGCAATCTTCTACCGGATTTTATAAGACGTAAAGTATAAAGTTGAGAGAATAGTAACTTAGCAATCCGTTGAAGTTATAAAAATACGCTTTCAGAGGTGTCTTGGCTTTTTTCCCGACGATGTTGTAGATTTATTTATCGCTTCCAAGTTTGTGAAAAATGGTAAGGTTAGCGCTCGACACTGCTCGATGGATGTATAAATTGTGATTTATTCGATTATGTCATAGGTCTCGAGTGAAAATGAATATTGGAGGAATTTCATTGGAATTTTTCTTTATGTCATATCTCTAACAACCTTCAATCTGAATATGATTTACAAGATATCATTTAATCTAACTTTATTTGTGTGTCTTTGTATTTGATATTTACATATTATAAAGTATACGTATATATTATATTACTACCTTTTCACCCGTGGCTATGCATGCGTGGTGCTATATTATTTCTATACCGAATTTCATAAAAATAGATGTAGTGGTTTAGCCGTCGAAGCGTAACAGACAGAGGGACAGACAGGCAGACAAAGTTACTAATGTTAGTAGGGATTTATGACGTTATAAAGTCTAGTTCACAAAGTTTTAATTATTGTTGGGGTTCGTATTTGCATAGCTACTCAAATCGATTTTACAACAAGTTGATAGACTAAGTTAACTTAAATAGTCATTATAAAATATTCCTGAATTCATTTATAGTGAATTACTCTGCTACTAGTGCTTGCATGCTGTATTGGATATTACATGGATGAATGTTCTTGACAAAATTATTATACTTACTTACTGCGCTGGCATAACGACCCATAGATACTTGGGCTCCGACAACAAAAGATACCACTCATGCCGATCTTGAAAGGATTCCTTCCATCTCGGCCACTGAAGCTCGAATTAATTGATCCCTCAGCACTTCATCCAGTCTGCGGCGGTTTCTAGAACGTCCCATTGAACGTTTTCCATTCAGACGTCCTGAGTAGGCTAACGAAAACAAATACAAAGTACACAAAATACAAAATTGTTATAACATCATTAAAAGGTACGCCCTAATGCTCGACGGTCGACAGCAGGAGGGCGCGTCAACGGACCAGACATCGCAAGATTGTGACGCAGCTGCGTCCTTTCCTGATGACGCCTTTTCGACAGTAAGATGTGGTAAGCAACTATTATTGATGGTAATTTTTTAAAGTTATATGGTAAATGAAAACCATTTACACTACTATGAACATTCGAAAGCCTAGAGAGCCGATTCATGCAAGAGTCACAACATCGATAGGCGTGGAAGGCGTTGGGCCAGGCCTGTGTCAGACAGTGAGTATCTTGTGTCTGAAATTATGATAATAATGAGTCATGTACATGATTGTTATCTTACCTGATGTAAAGTGTGGATACAGGAGGATATTCGATTATGCATATGTATTGAAGTTGGACGATGCGCTGACGGCTGTGGGAGTGGGCAGAACGACCACCTACTGAAAGTCGCAGCGTGGGTAGGTCTCCCTTAAAGTCGATCGACGGCCTGTTAAAGGTCACATACCGGCTGGATTCAGACGGCATAAGACCCGACTTTGTAGCATTCTTCGGGGAGGGTCTATGCCCACGTCGAACAGTGGGCGTCTTTCGGCTGGTGTGATGAGAACATGATGCATATTTGATCCCAAATTAACTTTAACACCCACATTTGTGAACTAGCTAAAGCATGTTATCGCCGATTGGGCTTTGTAAACTCTAGAGATTTTGCTGATCCCTCTGCAATAGAGCTCATTTATACCTCGCTAGTAAGGAGCAAAATTGAAAGTGCTGCCACAGTTTGGAGTCTACGTGAGACGATCTATAGCTACTTCTCGAAAAAGTACAAAAGGCCTTCTTATAGTTTCTTTATAAGAAGAGGTGCGGGTATTATCCATTTCTCTACCCAAAAAATTTTTACTGGGAACTCGTGAGTTTTAACTCCTTAGAGGTAAGACGTAGTATTGATCTACTTATGACTGCAGTACATTTGTTACGAGGCGAATCAGACTGTCCCAACCTGGTTGAGCGAGTTGGCTGTCTATCGGTTCCCAGGAAGCACACGCGTCCCCGCAGTCACCGATTGATCGAAGTGGAGTCTGTCCGATTTGTTTCGCCTTTTAACTCGCTGTTGGTAAGAGCACGCATCTAACTTAATAAATTCTTGCGTGACGTACCAGACTGCGACCTGTTTGCCGATAATTTAGTGAATATGCATACCTATAGTAATAGTAATGTTTTCAGAAAATTCTACCTAAGTAATAAGTAATTTGTATATAGTAGCTGTAATTTATAACCTACTTTGTGCAAAGCATTAGTTATTAACTGTAATGTTGTACAAAGAATAAAAAAATTATTATTCCATCAACTAAAATTACAATCACGACTTTATAAGTTGTAGGGGTCTCTTTTTAAGTAAGGGTTTACTTGTGACAGGAGGCCCCGTTGTTTACAAGGTTCTAAACAAAGTTACGAAAGCAATTTAGTGGGGAACAACATTAAAAATATTAAAAAAAAAAATATGAAAAATAATAATACGATTACACAATTAATCTACTATATAAGTCACTAAACCTACTTTGATTTTAATTAAAAGATAGGAAATGTGACGAGTCTTTGTAAAAGACCCAGCGCCCTACATCGCGTCCACCATGATTTAAAATTTATAATATTAAATGACAACAGTAGCAGCCTCTATGGGTCTTCTTCTGCCGGTAGTGTCAGGTTTATAAATAAGTGCAGTCTCAAAACGATTCCATAAATGATTCTATTAAAATAAACTTAAAATCAATATAGGTTTTAAGAGTTTCGTGGTTATTCACAACACTTTCATCGCACATCTCTACTCGTGACCACGAGATAAAAATAATACTAACCGTGGTAATGAACCCGATAACATGTGCGATGAAAGTGTAACTTAAAACCAGTATTGTACTAACCTACACTTTTATCTTACACCCAAAGGTACACAAAAACAGACCAAAGTAAAACACGGTCCATAATGCTCGTGAAATATTTACATTAAGATCTCGCCTCGAATATGAAAGGACAAAGAATCCGGGTCCGGTGTTATTTACATGAGCACGCCGATAAATGTAAGGAGGGCTGGCGAAACCGGCCGGGCCAATGATAGGAATAATCCAGGGAAAGGGCGCTCTTGACATGCCACCCTTTCGGGACCGGTTGTCGATGGCGCTGGATCTGTCAATATGTAGGTAATCTCGAGTAGTTATATAGGGGTCTATTGATGGCAGCTTATAGGACACAAGTTGTAGGTATGGTTGGGTATTTTAGTTGAGTACGCAAAGTGATGGTGCTTTGCAACAGCAGTAGAGCAGATGTGATATCGATTAAGTAAAGCATGTAAAGTGAATATAAAAAAGTATGTAGTCGATTCAATAAAAATGAAAAAAAAACTTCTTGTTTTACAATCGATGTTTTTGTTTCAAAAAATGTTGACGTGTTTGTTTAAAACAAGAAATAAACAAACGAATTATTCCATATCCGTGTCTGGACAATGGTGCGGCGGTGCGACGATAAACGTAAATGAAAACAGATTAACATCCGGTTTGTCAACACATCAATTAGCTTTACGTATGAATCAGTATTAAATGTTGGCTTTGTTTTCGTTAATTCCGCGATAACAGGATCGTGAGCGTGGCAAACAATTGTGGATACAATTTGTAAAAACAATATTTAAATTATGTAGGTATGGGTACTTTTCAAGTCAAAAATATAAATAAACTGGCTGCGACTTCGTTCACGTGGTGTCACGTGGTTTTTCTTGCATACAAACCACCTCTTGAAAAAAGGCGAAATGCGCGGTCAATATCTTTGCCGTCGATTTTTCGTGAAAACATCAAGATAAAATCTGTGTAACACACGTACACTTTATAGTGTAGCGAATTCAATGTAATAGAAATACAAAACACTTATTTTATTATTTTATTCCGACGATTTCACGGAAAATCTGCGGCACAGACCTAAACTGCGTTTCGCCTTTTTTTTATTTTCTTTTCCGTTACCGTAGCTCTCGCATTCGCTCGGCTTTGTACTTTCTAGGTTTTTGAATCCCTATGATGCAGCTTTTCTCCGATTTACGTTTTATATAATTCCAAGCATATTTACGATTCATAAGTGACGATATTTTTAATATTTTTGTACAATTATCAATTTAACTCCGATTTTCACTTATATTCCGGCGAATATTTTTATTGTTTCGTCGTTGAAGGTAAATGGTCCTACCAACGACATCGATCGTTTGTACGACGATTTACCTTAAGTTCATCTATCCATACTATTATAAAACTGTAAAAAAGCCGCCTCTGTACATAGAAGATATTTCAGAAAAAATAGTGTAAAACTTTTTTTTTCATCTTTGCCTGTTTATCTGTTTGTTCGCGCATCTTGTCTGAACGGATTGTGATGGCAATTTCACAATTCTTAACCTCTCCATAATACTAGCTATCAAACAATAGGAAGGTCATTTAAAATGATCCTACGGGAAAAATATAAAATGTCAGAAAGCGATTTAAACGCGGACGAAGTCGTTGGCAAAAGCTAGTGATTTATAAAGCGTTGCCTTGCTTTCGAAAGACGCTTTGTTTATCAACATTTTAGATTTACTGAAGCTAAAAGGCGTCCGATCTCCTCTGTTTACCCCTACTACTCGTAGACTCTCCGTGATCAAATCTGGATTGGTACAGCCGCAGTAGCAGCAAAGGAATGCAAAAGCACCGGTTGAGAACAAAAATCGGATGGGGCTGTGTCGGAACACACGGCCGTTGGTTTTAACGTGAAACGTCTACCTTGGCAGCTTTGAGACGCTCTCGAAACCGCCTCGCTCGCTCAGTGCCGGATATTGGGGTACCCACGAATGGCCCATGGGCCCTCCTTTCCGACAATAGCCGTGATTTGTATTTTTTGCTTGCTACATTTTTTATAAATAAATATTGTCCTAATTACACCTATTTTTATATGGATCGATTGTTCGTTGGAAACTAACTAAATACATGCAAACCAAAAACCGGCAAGTCTAGTGCAGAGCATCAAAATGCCTATCTGTTGAGACTATAATCCAAATCGGCCGAGAACTCAGAAAATAACAATGATTTGAAAATTAACGAAACTCCGTCAGTGTACATGCAGCCCGCAACCTGGATCAACCGGCGTGCCCAAGACTAAAAGAGAGCGTACGGCTAGCTAGCGTAAAACTATTACAACTCGGAATTGTTGATCCTGGAACACTAGTTCCTCAAGAGAACTGATAGTACTCGTCGAGATATACATTTCGGATAACACCTGTCAAACTTAACTATAACTCGTAAACAGCCAGTTCACTCATGATTCCATGTCTATCGGTAGTCCAGCGACTACCAGGGATATTTTTACGTTCATTCGTTTAAGGAATTACTAGGTATCTATAATTAATTTTCAGGTATGCTGACATATCTACCTATCTCACAATCATATTGTACATAACATATAACTTTTATGTTTTCCATCTCGCATAATGTATGCAAAAGCGAAATCCTTTAATTTCATTTCGCGACAAAAGCTTTAGTTATATCCTTTATCGCACACCTCTGTTTGCCCGTCCTTGTGGCCATAAACGGTTGCTATAATTATTATCGCATTGATTTACTACTAAGGTACCGTTTGCAGAATATAAACGGTAACATTAATACCTCCTTCTGAGTTGCCTTTGTCCCGGTGTGCGTTAAATCAATTTACCTCTAAAGGCGACTGCTAAAAGGCTATATTTGCTCGAATACATGAGTCTTAACGGAGGTAATCCGTTCCACCCATTGTAACAATGTATTACGTTAATGGCGCACGCGTAATCGAAATTACTCCATTTGTTGACCAATAAAAATACAAGTCGAAGAGGTAAATAACATTGGACGGAACTAATTTCGATGAAAATAAATGCGAGCCAACTCCGAGGTCCATTTAGTTCCAATGTTTAATAAACCATCCAATATTTCATATAGATAGTTTACTTATCTATTAAAAGTCACAACTTTATTTCACATGCAAACTGTACTCGGTGGTCCAACTGCACTATTTCTGCATCAATTTAATGACGTCATAAATTCACAATTAAATTCAGCTTGCAACCTTCGCCGCGACACTTGCAGTTGTTTTCGTAAAATATAGTGTCATTTGCGGAGGGGCTGTAAAAGCAAAATAATGAGATAATATTGCATTTATGTTCCAGGGAATAACAGACTGATTCTATCTCCATAACCAGCCATAAAAACACAAACGATATTATGGAAATATGCTCAGCTCAGAACAAGTAAGTTCCACACTTTTCATCGTTATTCAGATTATCGAAATTTTATTGAAAGCGGATTTGACGTATTCTGAAACCGTGTGTAGAATGCGTTTTACCGTTGAATTTGTTACGACAAGAGAATGGAGTTTAAATATCGGTCCTGAATATTCCTTTGGAAAACTTATTCGAATGTTGATAAAATTTATTTCCTTTCTTTCACGTGGTCCACTGTTTACTTATGTATGTATGTCTCCATAATGTTTCTATGCAGTAAGCATGTCTTTTTTTGTTATTTTGTAATGTTTTTTCCATAAGTAGGTACTCTAATATTTACAGTGATAGTTAAAAAGGTGTTTTTCTTTTTCAGACTTATGCGTTGTTGATGCTGATTGCAAGTTTACGTTTTCAAAGGTACGTTACTATTTAAACCTAAACTTAAAATGTTTTTTGGTGACTTTCAGATCAAGTGGTTATTTAGTGCTGGGTATTCGATAGTATATAGGAAACTAGTGTTGCAAGCAAAACCTAGTAATAGTTTGTAGCCATCTTTTAGACTTCTTTAATACGACGACATTTGCAATAAGTATTTCAATCAAGACTAACAATACCAACATGGCATTCGAAAGACCATGCTTTGAAATATTTGTAAAGTTCGCAGCGACTTCTTGGCTTGCTAAAGCAGGGGCTTACTACAGTCTCTGCTTATTAGAGCGCTCTCTGTTGTCTCGGAAATGTGTTTTTGCACTCAAGACAATGTAATATCGGTATTAGTAATAATTTTATTGTTTGAATCCTTCTAGGATCACGTTATTGTCAAGATCCTTATTTTTTTCTTGTATAACGACAAGCGCTTCTTCCGGCCCTGTTCTTTGATATCTCTGTTTGGAAGATGAGTATTACTTATCTTTATAGCTAATCTACATATTTCTACTTAATATAGGAATCAAGAAAAATATTACAGTACTTGACGTAACTCGGCATTTTACATATTCTAATAAAGGAAATACCGAATGTGTCGGCGTATAACTGCAGAATTTTAAAGTAAAACTACTGGGGCGTATCAGACCTAATTGCCAAGCACCGAGAGAGTCAGTGGAGGAAATTAGCTTTGAAATGGGTCCTTTGAACGCGGGTCATGCGCTGGTCCACTTCCGAGGCGTTATTTTGCTGCTTAAGCAGCAGCTGTCTGCACCAGAGCGCATACGGAGCATTATGTAAAATAAAATTAAGGAGACTGTGTGTACTGTTTATAAAAGTATTAGCTTCTGTCAGCGACTTTTTTCCCGCATGAACCACATTGAATTTCGAGATAAATGTGCCTATGTGCTATTCTAGGCTATAAGATATATAAGTGTAAAATTTTATGAAAAGCCGTCCAGTAGTTTTTGCGTGAAGGAGTAACAAACAACATGACTATTTGGCACATAACTAAATGTCATCAGTTTACTATTCTTATTGAATCTTTTCTACATTAAAATAGCTTAATATAATAAATTTCGATCCTATTACTAACTAATTATTTAATAATAAAGTACATAAGCACTGACACTTTACTTCCCATGCTTTGGTATGCAATAACCATACAAAATTGATTTCAGTTTTAGCAGGAAGTGACTAGGGAAATCGAATGACCTAGTTTGCGAAAACCAATATCCCAGCATTGAATTTGTGGAGTTAGATATTCAATTTCAGCGCTCGAGTATTGGTGCACGGTTATTCCTCCTCGTACAGTCGATTTGGCTATGGTTGTACTGTAATACTAAAGCAAGCACATATTGTGTAGGTATAAGAGTAGAATTCAGAGAAGAGTAGAATTATTTAGGTTTTAAGTAGGTCACTCTCAAGTCCATACTCTGATTAATTTCTTTGCAAAATCGTCCCAACAATCGGTTGACTAATTTTATACTTAATTTCAAAAATCCTCCAAACGTTCAATGGGTGACGCTGAATCGGATAAATTTGTCAAATCACGACATCGGTCAAGCACCTTGTGATGATTAGTGACGGTTTGCATATGCTAAAACCTGAGTGGGATTATTATTTAACACTTGTTTTCACTTCTAATGTTTACAATAAGAAGAGACAAATTTTAGATTAATTTATTAGTTCATGTTCCATATGATATCCACAGCCCGCAACAACCCACTGTTGATCTGGCTGGATCCTATGTTCGATCATTCACACATTTGTTGGTTTTACATTTCAAGTATTTTTTTAAACGATGTAAATACAGCGCAGGCAGCCTTTGGAATATGGCCACGGCAGCGCCCATTTGGACCAGCACCAAGCGATCCCTTCGGGGCCAATTAACATGTTGATAATAAAACTAACGCCTGTGCATCGCATTTTTATTTTTATTGCGCTGTTTCGCTGCCAACTCGAGGTGGCTGAGTGAACTAGAGTCGGTTAATGTTCCCTTCGTTATTACGAACTATAGTTTGCTAGGTATTATTGAAGTGTACAGAGTAAATGGTATGTATAAGGTTATGTTGAAGCGGCCTTGAACGATTCTGATACAAGTAATATTTGAGTTGTCCATTATCATAATCGTATCAGCCGGAAGATTTCCACTGCTGAAGACAATTTTCCTCCGTGCTCAAGATTTTCAACTTTACAGATACCTAATTATACATTATTTTTAATTATGAAAGCGCAGGGATGTTGATTTTGGTTTGTTGAGAGTGCATAATATCTAATAAGATCGGTAGGTACTAAGATCTCATTATTGATACGACACTCAAAATGTCGTGTTTGCAGCGCGTATAGCGTTACTGTAGCACATGTGAAGGGCGCGGTATCGCCAGTGGTTTACACCCATAATTTCTATTCAACGGTTGGATTACGTTCGGTTCGTGCCAAGCAATACATTAAATTGGCCCCGGCCCAACCGGGCAGCGCATTTGGGCTCAATTAATGGCGGTTTTACGGACCGAATCTGTGTTTGACTTGGCTTATTTTTACTGAGGCGCATTCTTGAGCATTGTCTGAGCACTGCATTCGCTGCAGGAGGTTCTCTGCCAAAGGAATCCCTGACTTAATGCTCTCAAATGGGTCTGCGTTGTCTCGCCCTCCGCTATTGCAAAGCCCATAATTCTGTTCCAAGTTTCATTGTTCTATTACGTACATAGACACTTAATGTTGTAGTTTGTTTGGAGAAAAATAAACTTGTTTTTAATTGTAATTTGTTAACTAAGCAAAAAAATTACAATACAGTCCTTTCAAAAATTCTCCTAGGGATTTAGGTACTGTTTTAGGGTTCCGAACCTCAAAAGAAAAAACGGATCTCTTATAGGATCACTTTGTAGTCCGTCTGTCAAGACCCTTTTTCTCAAGAACACGTTGAGAAAAAATCAAATTTCTAAGTCAACGCAATCTAAAGATACGGCCGTTTACGCTCCATGTATGCCTCATATTTGGACGCTGGCAAGGGAATCAAAACCTATAGGGTATTTCCCGTTGACCTAAAATTATGAAATTTGGCAAGAAGTAATGCCATGTAGCACACATAAAGTAAACATTCGGAAAACCGTAAATTTGTAGTTACTTCACAAAAAAATAGTCAACCAACTTATAAAGTGTAGTCGGATTAGCAAAATTTCATACACATTGTACAGGAGCTAGGT
Organism: Blastobasis adustella; assembly: GCA_907269095.1. Classification (NCBI taxonomy): domain Eukaryota; kingdom Metazoa; phylum Arthropoda; class Insecta; order Lepidoptera; family Blastobasidae; genus Blastobasis; species Blastobasis adustella. The sequence goes on along the minus strand of OU026117.1, from coordinate 13,539,775 downwards.
GCATTTGTAACTTTGTAATGTGTTTATAGTATCAAAAAGCCCTATTTGGTTAAAATGGGTTGGTGCCCTAGAGGAGTAATCATCGTCTGGAGGGCCAGTGCGGTCTCACAGTTTTTTGGTTATAATTTCAAATCGCGCGAGCGAGCTCCTCTCGACTCAGGGCACCCCGAGACACGGCCTTTGGCGAGTTACAAATTCTTAATTCCTCTGGCAGGCGATCCTTAATATTAAAATTTGTTTATGGAATCAAATGCAATAAACCATATTGTCTGGGATAGGGATAACATAATTGTTTCTCTTGCGATAGTAAATAACAAGACTAAATTCGAAGTTACGTCCATAGAAATTGTGATTAAAGTAGCCTCCCAAGCGATGAGTAGTAGAAAGCAGTAAAAAATTAGATTAGTACTTCAGGGTTAAGCATGCATATTAACAGGTAATTACGGAACCCTACCCTGCACATGGTCTGACACGTCATAACCGGTTTTTTGTTAAATGAAAAAGCTTTTTCTAACATATTCTTTTTAAAATAGGAAATGGCTTCGGTTAGCCTAGGCTTTGTAAGGCGCGGGTAATGTAACGACATATCGGTGCTTATGGTTTCTTTTGTAGCCTGAGGTACCCTCTTAATGGCTTCCTTGCCACAGTCTCTTATAGCCTCTTTAAATATGGAAAGAAACGGGGGACCGAAGTGAATTTTAACTATTCCGTTAATATAAAATGGTAATGGAAGAATTTACGTAGTTCATTTATAAAAGGAAAATACTTGTCTTTGTTAGTGTTACAAACCTATTTTTATTAATACGGTATTAATAGTTTTTCATACGAGGCTTGGTCTGAATCAAGACCCAAATGTTGCTGATACAAAGCGGAAGTTTTTTCTCATTCTAGGCAGTGACAAACGAGCAGACAGCGCTGATGGTAAGTAGTAACTGTCGCTCATAACATCTACGGTTCATGCATTTAGATTGCAGTTGCGTTGTCACTGTCAGGACTAAGATGAAATGCCTTATGCTGTAATTACGCTATGTTATTAGTTAAATGTTGCCTCGAGGAACAGCAAGAGGGCGATCGCCAGAGCAAAGTCCGCCTTTGTTGGCAGAATTGCCGAGCGATTCACGAGCTACCTTTCTGGTAGCCGGGCTTTCTGGTCGCTCGCCAAGGCTGCCGAGGGAATCTTTAGTCAATCGTCCCTGCCACCGCTGCGTAAACCATACGGTAATCTGGCCCACAGTGCAATAGAGATAGCCAATTTATTGGGAGCTCTCTTTGCATTAAATTCGAGCCTAAATGACGGAGACCAATAAAATGGGATAAATGGGACCGACCTGCCTAACATTCCATGGTGCGACGAATCAGTGTCAGGTGATGACGTTACTAGAGACGCCTTTTATACGGGCGGGAGCACCGGTATATCAGCTTGGTCCTTGTGATCCAAAAACAGGCCGTGAGAATTGTTAGTGATACCATGCTCATAAGTGGTATTGAACCGCTAAGTCAACGGAGGGATTTCGCCTCCCTTTGAGTTTTCTATCGACAGGGACTTGTTTTTTCCAATTGATCCAAAATAACTTTCTCCCACAAACCCTAAGTGAAATGAGTTCCCTGGGCAGGTTTTTCCTGGAGAGTACAACATGGATTTCTTCAAGAAAGTGGGGATAACCTTGGTATTGCAAACTTACCACGTGACTGCTTACCATCCGGCAAGCGGTTAGCTTATTTACCACCTAAGTGGTATAAAAAGTACATATTTGTACATATAACACTATTTTTATATTAACACAATTTGTTACACAAAAGTACAATAATTTATTAGGTTACTTCAGTGCCATTTCTCCTATTGTCTATCTATTCTATATCTAAACCGCATTTGTTCGGAGCAAGCGGTTCTTCTTTGTCTACCCGAAGCGTCGTATTTTACAATACTCTGGGACATATTTCGTGATCTTAAGCTAGCAATAAAATATTGAAAAGTGGTTTCCGCGTTCGCTGGCAGTCGCCCAGTATGTTATGAGGTAAACTCCTTCTCTGGGAGGTGTTGCAATCTACGTTTAGGGTTACCATGACTTGAGCTAAGATGGTGAGCTAGCATTTGTAGTAGTTAGATAGATAGATAAAAACTTTTTTGCTCATAAAATATCACAACACCAATCATTTATAATAACAAGCAATACATATGAGCCAAGGCGGCCTAGTCGCTACAAGCGATCTCTTCCAGGCAACCTTTACAAAGGTATATGTTATTATATTCCCGATTGTCAGTATTAAGGATTATAATAAGACTGGCTTATACTTGTGCTGTAAAGTCATGCTTTTGATTATTTTACAGTGAGTAGCTTGAATTTTTTTTATTTTTATATGATTTAAATTAACATTAACATTGACGAAACATATTGAGATTATATACCTTTAAGTGGTCGTTGACCTTAGTATTTGACTTGAACTTCATCTTCAAACAAAGAGAGATCTTTTTAAATAGACAGGCAATATTAATACAATATTTTCAAGAAAGAGAACTGCATCGGGTCTCAAAAAAATTGGAGTGGCTAGAAGTCAGGCTATTATTTTTTCGTGAAATCGATTCATCCATAGGAATTACAATCGAATATTTTATTCTTTTCTCTTATTTTCTAAGTTTTCCTTCTCGCCATTTCTGCGTACTAATATGTTTTTAATGAGTCAGTAATTCTTTTTTCACCTTAAAATTACCTTTAGGTTTTAATCTTTTAAATTCAGTTTTTTTCGTTCAACAAGAAGTTTGATGCTTGAGAGAGTTGTACTGAACGGCACTCGCTTTATTGATTGAACGACGCTTCATTTTCAGTGCTCACTTCTGCAGTCTATGACGTTGTAGCGGGAGGTGAGGGGAAGGTCAAACATATATTCTTCACAACGATACCTATAACTAAACTTTTTTAACTTTTTAACTTTTGGAGTATGATGCAGCGTATCTTTGCGTAAAACTTCTTTCCAATTCACTATTCATTAGAATGTCAAAAAAGAACTCGATTATTATAATACGCATAAATCCGACAAAGTTCCAAATTGTCCATGAACATATGGTGACTTTAGTTATCGTGGGATTCCATACGAGCAGCCTAGAGACAAGCTAGGATTTACCGGCGTGGATTTAGTATCCAATGTGTGGTCCTAGCGCGACCCCGGCCATATGTTATGATGAGTAGCGGCCTTTACATGTGACATGATATGCACCATGTTGTGAACGTTGTACGGTCATGTAATAACTAGAAGATTATGATGAGGTCCTGAATTATAGTCTACGAACTTGGAATTCCTCAAACGCCAATTGCATTCTTAGTAAAATAAAATATACGTTTAGGTTCATGTGCTATTTCCAAACTATTTAAAGATAAAATTTTCCTGGCAGAATATATTAATATGTAAAGTAGAAATGTATTTTGAGACATAACTATTTCTTTCAATTTAACTAAAAATGTAAAGCCTGCTATTCATGGTCCTACAGATAGTTTAAAATATTGCACCTATGCACGGTCCGAAATAAAGGAGTTACAGGTGACATTCGAGACGTTATAATAAGTAGGTAGTTCCGAATTAGTTTATTCAGTATTCAATACTAAGCTAACTGAATTATATACATACGTAACGAGTCAGACCCTTTCACCACTATGCCACCGAAGCTCCTTTATAATAAATAATAAACAACCTGATGATTTCTTTAAAAACACGAGACTTAGAAAAAAGGCCACACGATTAAATTTTATTTCTGCTTCCGAGTATCTTACAGGGAAATTTTAATATAAAACAGCCAAACAAACAATTTTACGACTTCTTACCTGTATAGGTACTACTACTGATACTAATATATTCGATGTGAGTACCTAGTATATGTGAGGCTACTATAAACCCACAATTAGTTTATCACATCAGCTTCAGTACCTACCGTTATCTGCATAGCTCTGAGCATAACGTCGAGCGATGTTCACATTAACATGTGTCAAGACAATTAATACTATCCGTCACGACTGCAATTAGATAATTCAACTTGACACTGTACAGAATTACGGACACAAATTAGATTTATGTGCATACCTGTATGTACTCCTACTACACGATACGATGGTAGTAGGTGGTAGGTATTGTTGTTGTATGGTATGATAATTTGCTTTTTGGTTTTTTGAGATAAGAAATTATATAAACAAAGAAGTACCTTATACTAGCAAATCCTTTCTACAAACAACATGTGAAAATATTGAAATGGGTTATTGTCTTTGTCAATAATCACATCTTTTTTTTCCTAATTAGAATAGATGAACTAAAAAGAAAATATTTTTAGTGTTCCTTTAACACCGCCGATATGGAATACTAATTGTTTCTATATATAATAGAAACAATCAGTAATCCATCATGGCCATCGAAACAACGACTTTCTCAGGCTCACCCAGGGAACGAGCCTGGGAAAGTTTGAAAAATTGCAGAAAATTATGCAATAGTTACATAATTTTAATAAAAGAGATCAATACATGCACCTTCAGGCACCATCATCAGACCCTGAGTATCATCTAGGAATAGTGTCATCGTCAACACAAAGCAAAAGAACCCAAACATGATAGAGATGCATTGATACATTTAAGAGTTTCTCGACCACGTTCCTTCTCTATCATTAGATCAGCTTGTACATTTCGGAAACTCGAAACTAGATAGAATAGACTCTATTTGCGGTAAACAAACACGTCTGTGTTTTGGTATCATTAAACGCCACTAGATTCTCTTCGTCTTAGTCGGAGACTGCCTTGAGAGCTTCGTTCAAACGACCAACGACCATTTTCATTTGTCGTACATAAAACAAAGATACTACAAAAATACCAAATTTTTCATTTTTCCGTAGACTTATTTGTACACTCAATTATATAATGATCATACGCAATTCTGCTCTTTCTCCACAACTTCGCCTGGTCTTTCATACTTACACGACGCCATTTGCTATTATGCAAAATATCCTTGAGTTACCCGTGCGATAAATACTTGTTCCTAGATTCGTAACTTAGTTACACTAATAATTTGTTGTTTTCTAAACTATTGAGTATTGATAAATTGAACTGGCAAATGCTTAGCAATAAGCTTGTTAGTCACGACTCTACAGTGAACGTATATTGCTGTACATTAGTTCCCACAAATGGCAGTCGATACAATACAATACGTAGCGTTGTGTCTCGTTAACAAAACACCTTTGACCCGGTCGTTTCCGAGTTACAAGGGTGGTTGTCCACAATGACTTGGGTTGTGGTGTAAAATACAACAAAAAAAGTTACATTATGTATATTTTCCATTCAGTAAGTCATACAAGAGTGTTTGCATCTTTGAGTCAAGAGTTTCTGCAAATGATAGCTAATAAATATGAATTTCAAAAGAATAAACTGTTTGTCTGTGTAGGTATAAAAAATAATACACGGAAATTGAAATTTTAATGTCGTACATAAAAATCGGGGATATTTCAGTATCCATTCAGAAGACGAAGGAAACAACGTCTGAAACCGTTTTACTTCGCAAATAATGTAATGAGGGTAGATTCAATTACGGGCGCTCCTTTGTTTTTTCTCACAAGGCAACCGAGCCAGCGGAAGCCGTGATAAAAACCGTGATGGAAACTGCACATTTGTTGCGCACTGTACATCGACGATTTGTACCGCGGAGCGTGCTTCCGACACAACAGCCCCGCGCCCCGCACCCCCGCGCGGGGAAAAGAGCCGGCGAGGTCTATTCAAATATCCCCTGTCTGTTCGCACCCCCTCCCCACCCGCCAGCGCCTAGCAGTCTCGTTCATATTTCGTGCTCCTATTTTGCGCAGCATCCCCGGGTAGCCAAATGCAGTAGGCAGACTTCGAAACGTCTCAACCGCCAAATGTGACATACCGAATTGCACTTAATCGAGACGGTATACGGTTCAAATTACATTGTGCGTTGGTAACAGTTTTAAGCTCGTAAGCGCTCGGGTGCAGTCGCCTCCCGGTGCCGGGAATAGGGGTAGAGATTCAGTACAAGTAGCGTGTAGGGGCGCGGCTCGCCGCAAAGTTAGACGCGACTGAGCTCCAGCCGATAACGGCACTTCATGTTGATTGAGTTTTGCTGAATTTTAACATTAAATTTTAAATATTGCAACGGATAGATGTGGGCGATACGATACAGGTACGTTTGTGTGACTCATTTTCTGTCGACGGGCGCCTGGCGGCCGACGGTCAGATCGCAGACGCCAAGTTTCCGTATAATTTGATTGTGCCAAACGCTCCCTAACGCGATTTCGTACCCTTACCTTTCCTCGCGTGACGTGCACAAGTGTTGTTGACTTGTTGTTTCTATTTTGTTTTGACTCTCCTTCTAACTGGCGTCTTTATCTGTCGATTGTTTCTGCTATTTCTTTTGTTGTTAGACATTGCTTGATTGGTGTAAGTGACATGTTTTTAATTATTTCAGAAGCCGTGCAGACTGTGTGAGGCTGCGTCTAGGCGAAGGTAATGTATTTTATTTTAGTATTATTAAAATATTTTTGTTCCTTTGTTTCTTTATCTATTTTTTATTTTTATTTTTTTTATCTTTAACAGCATTAGAATTTGAACTCTTTTTTTTATTTAAATTTATTTAGTATCTAATATTTATCATTTAATAATAGTATTAATTATTGGTTTTTCTTTGTATCCTACTAATTTGCTATCTATTGTTATTTTACATTTAGATACCTTTGTTTTAACATAAAAATATACTTTTGATCGTTAATATTTGCTGGGAATGTCTTTGAAACCGCTAAGCCTGCTTTGAGACGGGAGATTACAACTTTGCCCATTACTCTCCACGAAACGGAAGAATATGAAATGTGAGCAAGGAGCCTTATCATTTCGGTCAAAGGCATAAAACATAAATACATATAATCATTTTTTAAAAGAGAACAAATTAAACCCGAGTAATAATTTTGTTCACTATGTTATTAGCACATGTTAGGATTGATCATATTCCAAAAACTGAATTTTAACACTAGGTAAATCAAATTTCTTAAGCGGAATGTACTTTCAATTTATTACCGAAGACGGAGACAAGAATATCCTAATATGAACACAGTGGATAGCAAATAGCTCATTTACATAAATTAAAGTAATAAAGCTAATTGGAGCTTGGGTGACCTAGTTAGTGGTACGACTCGTAAGCGAGAGGTCCCGGGTTCGAATCCAACGCCGCCAATAAGCCCTCGCGTGGGCTCTCTCGTGCGAGAACAAAACCGGGACATTAACAACAAATAATTATTTTTATAGTAATGAAGTTGATTTAATAAAGTTGTAAAAAGAAGGTTAGATGTATTGGTGATAGCATAGTATAACAGTTTATTACAACGAATTTATAAAGAACGAATACAATTATAAAAATACCCCCCACAAAAGCAAAAAACAAAAGCAAAAAAATTGCCTACTAATTTAGGGAAGGCTTCAGCAAAAATAAGATTCTAAAGTAGATATGTTCTTATTGCAGTACCAATATAATAGATTTCCGATACCCAAGCGATTTTTTTTACAACTTATAGTCAATTATAAAGATAAATAAATAATCTTCAATCATAATTAATTCAACCACAATCAATTATAAATAATTATGTAAAAGGAGACAATTATAGAAAATATACATGTCATGACCTACTTATATTACTGAGCTTAATATAACACTGGTTGTATTTGGCTTAACATGGCGTTCCTGTTTCCCAAATTAGGATTTTCTGTGCTATGGAAAGCAGTTTTAAGATAGTCTATTTAAAACTTCAGATAGTCTATTTTAAAAGTAATAAAGACCGTCGGATTTTAATGCCAATCCCAAGTAACACTCTGTATGCAAAATAAAAAAATCGGCAAAATAAAAATGGCGCGTTAAACCCGAAATAAGGAACTTCTTTCTAAACGGATACTACAAACTCCTTCGTTGCGCCTGACAAATAGTTTTCGACACTGTACAAAGCGGCAGTTTGGCCCGATTGCCGTAGTCATTCATTATAGTGGTCCAGCGGGTAGGCCACGGATTAATCCGCCACTCAACTACTTGCGTTTCGCTCACGCACACATAAAATCCTTATACAATCCTCCTTTTCCCTCTATAAAGATAACGCCAAAGTCTTAATTCTCCAGCGGCCACTGATATGGCTGAAGCAATTTGGTACACGGCTGCTTATAATACTCCAAGGAGCCTTTTTGTTTGCGCTAGAGGGGAAAAGGAAACATTTTTCAATAAGGATCTGATTATTTTAGGTTTAGGTTTAGCGACGGCGCGGAGATCTGTCATACAGGTCTTTAGGTACCAGACAAGTAACTAGTCTTTTGAACAATAAAATTGTTACAACATCTAAACTCGGAGATGAAATTCAAGATCAAAAGTGTAAAGAATATGCCACTATAAAAAATTATATAAAATATTAAATAAAAATCATTGAAATATTTATAAAAATTATCACATTCAAAATGAAATAAAATCGTATGAAAATGAAAAAATATTATTTTAAATAATCCATCCCGTAGGGTTTATTTTTTATAGTGGCAATTTGTAACACTTTAAATCTTGAATTTAATCTCCGAGTAGATATAAGTAAAAGTAATACTTTTACTAAGTATGGTATTTTATATATTGCGAGGTTTAACTAAAATATTAATAAATATTTATACTATATTTTGAATGTAACAACTTCGCGGTTTTATTATTGTTTTAAAATGGAAGTAAGAAAATCAAAGTAATAAATTCATAGTTTTCTATTTTCTCATGTTTGAATGATGGCCGGAAAATCGTAATTTTTTTTCAACATGGTGGATTGTATGCATTCCCAAAAAATTTTGACTGGTATATTAATGTCAGATGGCTTTTGATGATATTAGGCATTGCGAGATAAAACTTATACAAATAAATAAGGTTTAAAATTTAAATAAATGTTTCTATTAGGTATTTTTGAATGTAACAACTTTGAAGTTTTATTATTGTTTTAAACTCGAAGTAAGAAAATCAAAATGAAAAGTTATGATTTTGACATCGACTTTGTTTATTCTTGTTTGCTCTATCTATTCTCTATCTATTTTCTCATGTTTGAACGATGGCCGCAATTGTTAAAACATGAGAAAATTGTAAATTTTTTTCAACATGACGGACAGTAATTATGCCTAGGTATGGATATATCCAAAGAATTTTTACTGATATGCCACTGACGTTAGAGTCATCTTTCCTACTGTGTCAGATGGCTTTTGAAGATTTTATTACGGTCTAAGATGGTCCGTTTCATATTTTGATATTTTTTAAAGAAGCGAGGAATGAGCCAGCCCCGCGGTCACCGGTGGAATTAATATTTACATTTTTTAATACTACAAAAAGCTTTATTGCATTCGGACCCCACGGTCCTAGAGTTTCCATAGCAAGCGCCATGAATACGCAGTCATTGGTAATATTTGCGTATTTACTACAATTTATAGACTTCTAATCAAATCAAATCTCGTTTATTCAGTTTAGGTATTTTACAATCGCTCATGAATGTCGAAATCTTAAAATAATTTTATATAAATAAAAATAAAATGCTCAAGCGCCGCGGCACCGCCACCACAGGCCATAAAAAAAGTCATAACATCGGGTCTCTTGCTGTCACCTCGCACCAAGCCCGACGGCTCAAACGTGGAAGGCACATTGACACAAGCAAGAGCCCGACATAATAATGATGTCATTGAGATAGGCATGGTGCGATAAACGCCAGGCACTTTTGCAGCAAGAGAGGCCGTGGTGTCCTAAGCGTTCCACCGCAGCGCCGCAGTGGCAGCGATGTGGTTCAGTCAAAGTACAACCCTACCGAAGGCCCATTGCCAACCTAAAAATTATTATCGTCCAGTAGGTTTCTGTTTTTAAGGGATGGATGGATATCTTTCTTACCGGACTCTCTTTCATCTTCAACTCAAACTTCGGACTCAAACATCATTTTCCAGCAGTTGTTGTGCAGGTCTCCGAGAGGTGTTCGTTGACCCGACGGCAAATAGGTTCGTCTCATAGCTTTTGGCTTTCCTTTTCGGGTGGAGGGGATTTACTAGGGCATGCCATCGTCCAGGCTTCTTCTGCTTCTTCTTCTTCTCGTTATATCTTCAAATCATTACAATCAGACATTTTGGACAATTATTCCCAGTAGTCCCCTAAAGCACTGTGCTCCGGGGTGACCATGCGTATTCGTAAGAATGTCACTCGTACTCAAACGAATATTTGTATGGATTGAACGTACGACTACTTTGTACCTAATTTGCGATGTTTCATTGATCTGACAGGGTTCGGAAGAGACCCTACGATCCGTATGCGTACCGTTCTAAGGAAATCCATCCAAAGCCGGACCGGCCTTAACCTACGTTGTTCGTTGCCCTATAAAAAAACTTACTACAGATACCAAAACGTACCTACTTCTTTGGCTTATTCCAAATTATCGCACATTGAGAAGGTACATTAAAATTTTATCTGCGACGTAAAATGCGAAACGTTAACGTGTCATAACTAAGGAAATGAAAATGAATAACTAATGAGTGTGCTCAACAAGTCTTAAAAAGGGATCCTTTATTGCCGAGGTCCGCGTAAACTGCGCTATCCGCGCTTGAATATCTCACCACTTTAAATTTAATCTGTGACGTCTCCTGAAATTTCAGTTTTGGAGTGATATTAAAATAATAATTTATTAGCCAACTCGTCTTCTCTCGTTATATTTTATTATGAGTTTAGGACGATAGGGCTTAATTTATGTAACCCCCACTGCCGACAGGTTGCTCGCTAATAACCATGATCCAGAATTTGGCAGATCAGATAATTAAAGTAGAGCTACTACCATTTAGAGCACCCTGTTAGCAGGGGAAAACCATTTCTTGAAATTATTTGAAAAACTATTAAAAATGTTGGCTTCAAAATGGAAAATTTTATTTCCTTTATGAAGCTAGATAAGAATTCAGCTACGAAATGGGATGAAGTGGACTTGACCAGATTGGATCATAATGACACATTTGTCGCGTACACATTGAATTACCAGAATCGCCGTATTCCTTACGATGTGTTCCCTCTCCGTAAGAGCATCGGTTAGTCTTCAACTAATGTATTGATCGAACTCGGTACCTCTCGCTTACGAGTCCCAGTCCAATTCCAATAACATCTAAGATTCATTCATTTAGGTTGCAGATACGTAACTAAAATTCAAAATCGTTTTCACTGTGGGAAATTTCGCTGGATACCTTATTTTTCAAATCAAAACGCAACAGTACTGTTACGTGAAGATGGAAATATATCAGTCAGTTATACTCACCAAGACAGCCAATTCAAGATATATCAAACCTTAGACAGTATTTATATCAAGAAAATTTGGAATTCCAGTGTCGCTTCTTCACGGCCGTTTAATCTTTGGGGCGACGATTCCGTTCGTAGGCGTAAAAATAAATGAACAGTCGGTGTCGTTTACATTTCTTGCTAATGATCCCAATAATGTCATTCATTACGCAGTTTGATGACAACCTGATCTGAATAACAAGTCAGAGTTTGTACTTATTTGTCTGTGGTACCTACTTAATTGGTATTTGACGTTGTCTACGTAAAATGGACGTAGTAATACTCTTTTTATGTAGAATGGATATTTGAAAAGGGCTTATTCCTTTTCGGCCCAACCAGCGTAAGTGCCGGCTGTTGTGTTAAGGTATTCTACCAAAGGTGGGTCTGGAATTAATCTGTATGGTAATCCTTTGTATTTTTTAAGTTCGAAATTTTGCTCTGTATTTATTAAAATAAATAACTTTTGAGGATTTCGATTTTCTTTTTTTGTATATAGCAACGCAAAGCGTTATTGCGTTAATGCGAATATTCGTGGTAGAAATTAACCTCAAATATTTACATTAGAAAGTAACACATTAAAATGATGTTATCGAACTTTCTGAATACTTTTCATCTATCTATGACAAACAAAAGGTGTGTCAAATTCTGTTTGTGCACATTGATAAATTGGGTTAGTGATTTATTTATTATCGTATCTGAAATATCACAGAACATCAACATTTCAGCTGTAGGACGTCCACTGCCGAACACAGGATCCTCCCTCTCCCCAAGAATTTCATACGCAAAGAAAATTGCGAAGGCATCTGTACTGTAGCAAGCCATGTAGGTACTCTATCCTAGCCACATTTCGTTTTAGACCCCCATTCTCAACTGACTCCTTTCCACCTTGTCAGAGTCTGTCAGAGCGATATCATGACCAGCCAGGGAGACTGCTCATGGTAGTCTCAGATGCTACCTAACTATAGATCTAACATCACGGTGAAGAGAAAAGTGCTGAGCACGGAGCCCTGATGTACCTCAACAACGGTGGTACGGATCGATTTGGTGACACCAACCTCAGTTCTAACTATGAAATCGGAATAGCGGTACATGTTTCGGATAATATCAACGTCAAAGTAGGCCTTCAGTACCGTCTTGGATCACAAAATCCACCAGACCATCTCACGACTAACACCTTTAAGTATTCCCTTTGGTCTCTGCACGTACAGAATGTTCTTTGAACTGTATCCTTTCATGAGAGTATTCATGGCCCACATCCTGACCGAAACCCATTTTGACACGCCTTGACTGAATACTTTTCCAGAAAATTCAACAACATAGATACAACGGTTAAATGCAAGCCTATTTACGATATAAATAAGTTTTATACTAAATAAGCGAGTCAGTGGTAATCTAAAGTTTTATATTTAAATATGATTATCTTACATTACGTACATAGTTCACCAACCAGCTGTTCCACTATCAAAAGGAAACAAATTCAGCCGACAGACGGGATTTCTCTCCGTGTACAGTGGCACTGAATTTGTTCCCGCCCGGGGCCCGCGCAATCTAATACGTATGCTAATTTATGATAGCTCTCTGGAATTATAGATGTCGCCCCGGGCGCGAAATTACGACCCCCGATTCCCCCGGACCGAGCGTCCGCCATCTTGCCATTTGATTCGATGCGAGTACAATTAAAATGCAGTAAACTACGTACTAGGAGCGGCGGAGTGCTAATGTACTTTTTTGGCGCAGCGTACATGGCACCCGGTTAATGGGAGGCTTTTGTTTTTGCGCCGGAATAAATAAATTGCAGCCTGTTAAATTCCGCCATTTTATGCCCGTTAATGGAGACTCGTGGTTTTGTTTTAAATTATAACGTGTGCAGCGTGTCCGCGCAAATTAAATTCAGCGTTACGATACGCTGACAACCGGTGTTGTCGCGGTTATATTTGAACTTTTACCCAACATTTTCACCAGTCATTGTCGTATTTATAGACGGTGAAATGTACCGACGTTATTCAGGTCTGGCCCCGGGGCCTCCATTAAAATTTACTTGAAAATCATGCCGGGAGCATTCGCTGAAGCAAAAATTGCCTTCACGATTCGGGATTTACATGTAAATGAGATACAGCCTTGAATTAACAGCGCTACCTCGACCCCACACTTTTACCTCGCTCTTTTCACTTTGTTTATTAAAGATATCTTGTTTTGATGACGCCAATGTGAATATTGCATAGGAATCTGTATTACCGGGACTCGGTTTAATATTTTGTTTTGCTTTCGCTGTTGTTTTTGCTTCACCCTCTGTATCAGGATATTGTAAGGATTTAAATAAAGAACGTCCTTTTGTTATTACGTCTACTAATGTTAATTTATCCTTTCTGAAATTCTGAATCAAAGGTACACTTGTTCCTTTTTTAAACAAAATAATAATGTTGAAGTTTCAAATATTTACAACTTCAACAGTAGCAGGTGATCCTTTAATCTGCGAAGCACGGCGAGGTTAAACGTAAATTCCGTGCGAAATACACAGGGGCCGTACATTAAGCCGTCTGGAGCCTTATTATTTAACTTTATATGGGCGTCGCAGCGCATTAATATCCAGCCCCGTGGAACTTGCATAAATGTGAGTAACGACTTTTACAACTCGACTACTAATGTTAAATAATTTCCCGGCACCCGCTTTAAAGTTACGCTGGAAATCTAGAAAATATTCCACGGGAAATGAGTTCGCGGCTCTGTTGCTGTGTATCTACTATGTCAGGTACGTAACTATCTAAATAAATAACAAAAATCACGTTATAAAACGATTAAAGAAAATACATTGTGTAATGTACTATTATTCATCCTCGAATAAATGATTCGTACTCTTTAGGTATTAACTCTACCCATTAAACAACTTCCAACAAACCTCACTTAATCGCTTAGACAAAACTTACCTAGGTAGTATATTAAGTATATAGGTGGAGTTTCCATTTTTCAAAACAAATACTCGTACTTATAAAGTGACGGTAATAAGCCAAGGTTTATTTGTCTCAACCCTCACCAGGGATAGTATAAATTGCAGCAAGCGCCAAAACAGTTCCTGTCGCCTCGAACTTTGCAGTTTCCACTTCTCGCCTCCGAGAACATTTTGCACAAAGGATTTCTGTGTACGATATGCAAATGCAATTTGAACTAACAGCACTCTCGGCGGGCTTAGAGTAAAGTTACGGCGCCAATAAGAGCGTGTTGTGTAGCGGGTAGAGAGATAAGCTCGGCGGATTGTAGACGCAGCGTTTCTTCCCTTTATTTCTACAATGAAATAATTAGTTAATACTCTAATCTAGACAACAGAGTAAGACACAACAATAATGAAAAGTAATATGAAAAACAATACACTAGAAGCCGAAATGCAAACCGATTAATTAATTCATTTGCAAACTCATATTTGGTTTCTGTCGACAAAATACGGGGTTGAATATTAAAATGGCTTGATTCCGACTGGGGTTGCGGCATAGCTTTGTGCACAGCTATTGGCGAAATTAGCAGTGTGCAGTGTGGGTGAATAGGAGGGAAGCTTTATGGGGCCGCAGCTGAATCCAATTCGGAGCCCGCCAGCATTGGGCAGGCACCTCATTCGCGTTGTATGAACGCAGCTCTAGTTTATGCCGGTGCAAATGTGCGCGCGACTTAACTGGGTTAGTTCTGTATGCAGATAAAGCGGCTGCAGTTGAGCTGAATTAAGCGAAGCAATTGTCTAGGATATAACGTGGGTTTAGGATGCTAGTTGCAATAGTAATGTTTGCATAATGCCCTGTGCTATGTTATGGTACATTATTAATCCAAATGAACAATTAGGTAATGCACTGTAATGCAAATTGAACCTAGATCTAGTTGCCAGAGAAGCTTTGTTGGGTAGTCACATATGACCGTTCTTAATTTGAATTTTATATGGATTTGACAAAGCTTTTGACATCAAGAGTGCGTAAAAGATAAGTCACTTAGGTATGTTGTCTCCGATATTGTTTTTGTTAGCTTTATAGTTACCTACGATACCTTTACGGACTGAAATACTAGCTGCCTGGTGTATGAATGGCCGCGCTAGTGACACTGGGTACATCAAAATGGCGGATTTTAGGTGCCATCGAAAATCTTTTCGTCTCAAAAATCAAAATAAAGGTCTACAAAAGGCGATTTCAAAAATATATAAGTACAACTTATTTTCTTATCATAACGACACAAAGGTTTTTTGCATTACAGTTTTTTAATAGCAGTCGGGTTTTTTAGTTTCTTTCTGTACTTATCCACTTGTTAATGAAGGAGATAGTATTTCTTAATAACTTGAAGTCAATGTCGGAAATAAAGAAAACCTGTTTTACATTTTAAACGTATATTCCTGGTTTTGTTACCAACACTTGGCAAACGAAAAAACTTTTCGCTCGTTGACACCATAAAATATTTTGAAGAACGACTTTCCTCGTAGTCATGTTTTTTCTCTTTTGTTGTAGAGTTTCATCGCAGACTAAAAAAGGACCTCAAATTAAAAAGTCCGATCTCGCGGGCCGGACTTTGAATTTTCGAAAGATGTTGCCAGGCCAAAACCGCCATTACGAGCGACTTTTATTTCCTTTTATTTGACGTCAGGTTTAATTTCCTCGCCAGCCAGGATCCCACTTCTCCCTTTGTTTGTATTTTAAAGAAAAACAATTTTGAAACTTCACGCTGCCACCGTTCCCGTTTCCTTTTTAAATTGAATTTTGTTAGAAATATCAGGTTTATCTGTACGCCTGATATCGCTGCTGTATTTTTAGGTACAAGAATAAAATTTAAAATTAATGGATTTTAGTGCTCTTTAAAAAGAAGAACTTCGTTTGTAATACAATTTAGAATCTCTGTAAACATTCAACTATTCCTCAGGATTCTATTACTTTTCGGGATGCAAAGTACTATGTATCCTATAACAGTCGGGAATAATGTAGCTTTATAATTAATTAAAGTACATTTTAAGTCGACTCAGTAGTTCCAGAGATATTATTACCCCAACATACAAACTTACAAGCATATAAAGTTTTCCTCTTTATTCTAAAACAATCTGTAAAAAGTCAAATAGAATGTACCTACTTTTCATAGCAAATTCAGTAAGCAAACTAAGCTTAAGCGCTTGTCCCGTTACGAAACACTATGTAAAATACATTAGAAAGCTACACCATAGGACCATAACTGAAAGGCCGTTCCTCCACATTATATTACCAGATAATAGGGCCGCCCACGATCCGTCCTCCGTTTAAAAATTCATCCCGACATTATACAGCCCGTGACCGCATTCATAATGAACGTATTTGGCAACCCTGCTGTATTGATCGCTGGAATACGTAATATGGTGGCTCGTATGGAAATACGGCCGTAAATATAAATCTAGGCGGTCTGGCGTCTAGCCAGCCAGCCATTAGCCAGCTAGTCGGAACTATACGTATTAAAACCTAATATAGCAAGCGTGCTTGATTAAAATGAGAACGTGGCTGTTAGAAAATTATGATGTTATGGAAATGATGGAACTTCTTACGTTAATTGATTGCCCATTTACGGACGTCATGATCGCGGAAGGGGTTGTCGGATTTAAGATTTTTAATTCCATCTCTATTTATCTATAGATACAACTTATAATTCTCGATACCTATGCTTCAAGATAATTTTATCGAATGTTGCAACCATAAAGTAAAGGGCTAGTAAAAGCAAAGCAAGGGATAAAGCTGTTTTCTTATCATAAAAAATGCTTTCAAGCTTTTGCCCGCGACTTCGTCTGCATTAAAATGGATTGTTGTTTGTAGCTCGATACCGAATTTCATCAAAGTCGGCCGTGAGAGCTATTAAATAAATAAAATTAAGCAAGAAAGTTATTTTCATATCTATAATAATATTGGTAGGGATTATATTAACACGTTATATTATTATATTAAATCGTTTGCAATGTTTTATAACATACACGAAAATCGAACATATTAATAATTTAATAGGGTTCAACGGTTCGGGTGTGTAAAAAATCATGGATCGCACGCAACGTACATTACTCGGTGCCCGCGTAACTGGAAACATATTGCTTCCACATAAAATATGGGACAGGGCCGAAGTAAAAGTTGCGTTTGTTTTAGTCAGCATATTGAAATGTAACATTTGGGACCGAATGTTTCAGGCACTGGGGAAAACATGCTGAAATGAGAGCATCCGCGACCCGAAGAGGAAAAACAATTGAACGCAGGTAAGATTTAGTGGAATTCGATATGCGGAGACTTATTGATGCACGATGAAAATCGGGAACACGTTATATCTGCGCTTCAGAAAACGATATTAATTGGAACTGTCTACATTAAACAATGGTATTGAGAAGGCCTATGCCCAGCAGTGGGCGTCTTTCGGCAAATATGATGATGATGATGATTAAGATAAAAGAAAAGCGGTCACCGAATGGTTAAGGTATTAACTCGTAAGCGAGAGGTACCGGGTTCGAAACCCACTGCGGCCATGTACCAATGAATATTTTCTGAGTTATGTACATTAGTTGAATGCTAACCGATGCTCTTACGGTGAGGCAAAATATCGTGATGAAACCTGCGCATTCAGGCGACTGAATGTATAACCAATCTGTTCAGGGTCCAATAGCAATGTCGCGGATGTCAGATGGCAGTCGCTCCACAGTAATTTTCTGATCTGCCAAATCCTGGATCAAGCCAAGGCGGACTCCGGGCCCACGTACGCGAGAGCACAATCGACATTAATAAGATGTTTTCTTTTTATTAAGGTGAAAGGAAATAACGCTGCGGAGCTGAAAATCAATATTTACAATATGTGGCACGCCGACAGAGAAATAAAACGGTACACCACTAAAAGGGTTGTTGAATTGCATTTTCTCGTTTATTTAACAAGACGCGGCGATAAAAGGTTTGCTATGTCGATGTGTAGAAAACTCATTCCCTTTATGAAAGGTATCCCGCTTTGGGTATACTCGTATTTATTAATGACTTTGTTCGCGTGGCGTCCTACCCTACACCTACCCTATACCTACCCTATACCTACCCTACACCTACTTTACCTCTACCTACCTTTTTCTTGCTTTGGAGAGGAAGGTTTCTCTTAAATCACTCTCTCTATTGCTGAAAACCGCATTAAAATCCACTGCGTAGTTTAAAAGATCTAAGCATACTTAGATACAGACGGCGGGAAGCGACTTTGTTTTATACTACCTATGTAAAGAAGAAAAGATTATTGTTGAAAAACGCTTATCGTTGCTCATAGCAAATTGTCTTGTTAAATTCGTACAACGATACAATTTCACTAGCAGTTTCCATCTCAGAGAAACAGACAGATAACGCTCGCGTCTCGTCCTGGCTGATAGGAAAATGCGACAAAATCTCCCACTCCATGTCAACTGAAATCTACCACTGACGACGCGGTTAGGGACCGAGTCGATAAAATCTTACGATAATTTTAAGAATCTTCCCACTAAAGCTTTAGATTAACAAATATTTCACTGTACGGTACCTATTCGAAATTTTAACGAGAATAACAATTTTTATAACAGAAATTAATTAAAAAAATTTTTTTCCTACCTATCGTGAAAATAAAATAATCGTAGGTTCTTGAATTTCTACTACCTATTATAAAACTGTACATATTATTATCCATTTCCGCTACCCAAACTATTTCGCAGGTACCTTTTAAATCAGATCTCAATTCCGAATTCGGCAGTAAATTGTAGCGGGGTCGTAACTCGCGCGCGTCGTCTGAGAGCCAATTAATTAGGTGCCGGTCGTAGCGGGCGCTCCCGGCAGTTATCGTTCATATCTACAATAGTTTGCTTACATTATCGACACGGCGCAGCTCTAAAGTTGCCGGAGAGAGGCCGCTGTTTGCTCGGCGTGCAAGATTAATGATGGCGGGAGGACACTACAGAGCCCGGGGGAGCGAGGCGGGGGAGGCAGGATTTGGGCCCGATCCCCACTGTTATACGCTAGCCCTATTCGGGCTAATTGCTAGTAGATATTTACGTTAATGCCACCTGTGTGGGCTCATTGTTAGATTTATAAATGAGATTCAATTAGCGCGCAGATTAGGTGCTCAAGTCTCGTAGGAGAGCCGGATTTATATGTGGGCGGCGCGGCTTGCTCGCATACGCGAGGCGGATGGTTGCGCTGTTTATTTCAATGCATAATTAATGAAATAAAGTAATGTTCGCATGGGGGGTTTCGTTAGACTTTTGATATAGTATAGGTAGGTACATCTATATATATGTAGGGTGATCCCCGGATACTTGCCGCAGTCGCATAGATTTGTACTACCTGTGTACACCATTCTGTACCTACTAGATACAACGCAGTAGAGGGGATAAGCATGCCAAAGTATTTATTCATTTCCAATAGAGGCAACTATCCTTACCCCTGATTTGACAGATGTAGCGAGTATCCGGGGTGTGGCATCTATCCTTAAAATGGGCCAACCATCTGGGAGTTACCCTATACTTCGCATGTTAACAAATAATAAACTGAGACGGTAACTAAAATTTGGATTTCTAAAATTATCGAGATTATATCGGAGGTCTGGAATAAAAGTAGATAACGGGTATCGCGAACAGTCGGCCGAACCACAAGAGGGCTGTCCGCGGCACATCCACGGCACATCCGCAGCACGTCCGTCTTGAAATTAGCTCAGTCCAAATCTCGATCGCTCCAGCTCCGTCAATCCGTGGAAATTGATGAGTCAGCCGATCGAGCAAGCGCGTACAAAGGCCTCGCGGGAAACAATGCCCGCCCGCCTTTCAGTTCTCTTCCCCCGTGCAATTAAGTGAACCTTTTTGTTGGGCCGCGCTTTTCGCTACTACATTATCGGCATACAATGGTGGCCATGATTTGCGGAAAAGGCCGAGATTATTTTTTTGCTCCGAATCCCGCGGGCATTCGGTGCCGGTTCGGTCTGATTTGTGATCCCTCGTCATGCTATCTGTTAAGGAAAAGTATTGTTCGGCGCGAATTGAATCTAGTCATGTTTATTGAATCAAACGTGACGTAATTCGGTTACCGAGTACCCCACTTTTTTGTTTTCGTCGCCGTCACTTGTTTTTGTTGCCGCCTTTCTCTGAAATATGGGCGTAGAAAATTATTTGTACGGATTTTGGGACTGTATGAAGTATAAAATATGGAATTAAGTAATCAATTCAGAAACTATTAACATATAGCATCTTGCATCTTACTGCATATTGTTCCGTAAACGTCGCCTTCCTCACGAGGTGTTTGCGAACTTAATAAATGATAGATTACACATGTCGCCCACTACGTAACGAGATTTCCATATTAAACGCCGGCGTCCTCCGTCACTTTAATTGCTTTAGCCTTTAACATGCATGATAACGTACACTGTGTAGACAGCTTTTAATTAAGAGTTACGTTGTAAATCCAATAACAACTATACTGATGATCCAATAACAATATGTAATGAAATGTCACAACTGTTTCTCGTAGAAGCGGCAGAGACCACATTCCACTTGCTGCGGTCTTTAATTTATCAACCTTTTCATATATTTTATAGTCATCGGTTTAGGATACTATTGACCTAACTTTTTTTTAAATTACCGTCTAATTGGTTGGACTACTTATAGCTACGTCTCGGTCTTTTCCTTCCATTCACTCCGCCCACACATCTTTTTCGTTAATCTCCATTCATTTATTCCTTTTACATGACCAAACTAAGCACCAGTCTTTGTTTCGATGTTACAACGCTAGGCTGCGTCTTTTCGTCTCGCACCGCGCGCTTACGCGATAGTTCCTTATAGTCTTGTAATATTGCTTGCTTGCAAATTATTTCATCATCCCCGCTCATAACTGCGGTAACTAGAACACTAGATCCTCTGTCCTCCTCCTAGATCCTCTATTATTACTCTCCATATTTTATAATTCATCTAAAATTTGACTAAACTAGCTTGGGTTTTTTTTATGCCCTAGATCTCTTCGTTTTCAAATCTGGGTTTTTAATATGTTACTCTGTAGCCAAATAGATAAGCTGGCTAACTGATGGAAAGAGGCATACTATACAGATCAGCCACACCATCTCTATAATGAGACCTCTACCATACCTCTTGAAGGATCCCATAATCACATAGTCCAAAGGAAACACTGTGGCTTGAAGCTCATACCACATCCGAATAGTACGGTACGAGCGAGAAAATGTTCAAACTATCGTGTGGTCACCAACTTACAAGCCTAGCCCACAAGTGTGATTATTTAGTTCAGGACGTAACACACTGATCGTCACTAAGAACACGTCCCAATCAACAAACAATATCGACCAGACATTGAAACAAAAACTAAGCAGATAATTACACTACATATTATACACTAATTACTCTACATATCCTTAATCACAATTTCATTCGACGTAACGATACACAAGAAAATAAAAGTTACTGATATTTTTATAAAGATATAGCGTTTAACTTTACAGTGACGTAAAAAGAAAATAATTAAAACTGTTTTCAAGTTTCAGGTTGCGAGTCCCGAGGCAACGATAAGATTTTCGCTGCGAACTTCGTCGGTGGACACGACCCCACCATTGTAACTCGAAGAAAGGAAGAAGCAATGAAAAATATTATTAAGTCCTAAGGAAAGGTTTATATAGCTGGTTTTCATCAGTTTTTTATCATTCCGCATAATGTTTTATTTATTAGTATATATAATACTCTGAGGTATATTGTTATACATGCAATTGAACTACATTATTAGAGATATACTTGTTACTAAAAGAAGGCACGAAGAACGAATTACGAATTTAAGAAAATTCTTCGAAGACTGAAGACAGAAAACAGAAGATTTAAATGGCACATTCGTGATCTACCCTGTAGATCCGGGCTTTTGTAGTTTAGTTTCACATCAGAAGCTCGTCTCTACAGGTATCTCACGGCTGGAAGACCTCGCTACTATGTCGTCCCATCGAAGAAAGAAAACACCGAAACCAACGGTAGTGGCTTTCTTTAAGATTCTTGGATTTAATTGGTTTTTTTACTATTCCATGAGGATTTTTTGTAAATCATTTTTATGCTTTAGACTTTAAACTTGAATTACTTTTAACTCTGTCTATATCTATGTTAACATATTTTTATAATTCGATGTCGATAGTGTTGACTGCTGAACCTGCCTGTGTCAGAAAATAGGTCCAAGCAATGAGTTGACATATCGTCGAATGCCGGACGTAGACCGGGCGAAGTTTAGAAGAAAGAATAGAAAAAGCGGACCCTGGTTGAAGCTGGAGTTTACCGCTGGGATGATGATGATGACTGTTCACTGCCGGTTTATATTATCATCAAATTCTCCCAGTCAATTCCGGCCTCTGCCAGGGTCCGCTTTCTATCTCTGCCTGCTAAACTTCGTCCAATCTTGAGCATCCCCGGATAGGAAGGTGTTGGCTTTATTACCGGCTCAACGATGTTAATCCATCTTGGGCTTTCCGTTGGCCTTTTTTCTTCCCTAGTGCGCCGGCAGGTTTGACGTCGACATAGTTTATGATGTTCTGTATTTTCAATTGCATTCAGATAGAAACGGAATGTTGAACTTTTGAAATTGAAATAGGCATTTTTACATGCATTTGTCTCCCACTTACCCCACAAGAACTACGAATGTGTATGTTTTAATTGACTTTGTTAATGCTCAAACGATTCCTATTCGTAAGACTATGGAATTGCTTTTGTTTTACTTGAGCGTACTATTATTTAAGCGGTATATATTTGGTTGACAATCAATAAAACCTTTAGCACATACGGACTTGAAATATGGAAATATTACGACTTCACGAAAACGATATACTTTGAAAAAACTGACGTCATATTTATTTGACTGCGCTATTTGACGACATCTATCAAAACCGGATTGCAATCCAATCTACCAGGAGCGCAGAAATATACAAGAGTATAAACTAGTAATGCTGCGAATAAAGAGGCCAATATCTCTTCAATACAAGTGCTCGGCTCAGTATGTGATACAGTTTATTGCCCAATATATTGTCTCCGTCTACCGTTAGGAGGCTTTTACGCGATTTATGACGTCATGCCGAGGGCCACATTAAACTGAAGATTTAGACGTTGCTGGTCGCCTAATACTTGTATTGCTACTGATATTTTAATAGCCACTGACAATACACAGATCTTCTGGTGAGTTTTGACTTTTTGCAATGATCATCAATAGACCATGTAATTAATAGTCCATTGCTGGATTTAGACGTCGAATAGGTAAACGATTTATATTTCTAATTAAAATACTGGATACGGCCAAAATTATAGTTAAAATACAGGACAGTTGGCCACCCTAATCGACGTTCGTCGTAAAAGGCGACTAATGTCATCTATAATTACCTCCATTAAACCCGAAAGTGGGCAGCAACATTTTCCATCGAGTATATTCAACACTGCGATGTCCAACCCATCTGCCAAGCATGGTTATTATTATGGCAATGTAGAGCTTAAGCTTCCTGCACTAAAAATAAAAAATAATCATCTTGGCGTTAATGTCCCGGTTATGCGCACGAGGGCCCGGGGTCCGCCTTGAGTTGGCAGATCAGATATTTACAGTGGAGCTACTGTCATCTGACCTCCGTGACCCTGCTACCAGGAACCTCCTGCACTAATTAGCTAAAATTTTAGACGTGTCCTGTATTTGATTTGAATTGACCGTTCGCTTGCGCTTTCCTTCCTACTCATACTACTCCTTGCAGGTATGGCATAAAAAACAACATCTCTTATTATTGATTTTAAATTTATTAAATGATCATAAATAAATTTCATGATAAACCTGCAGTGTCCCGTATTATTTTCTTTAAATCCTGCTAGTTTAGATCATGTCCTGTAAAATAAGCACACAGGGGTGGTCACCCTATGGCCACCCTTCTATCGATGGATGAAGTTGGTGGCTAGTGCTATGCTCTATTCTGTCGATCATCAATAGTTATTTACTACACAAGCACTATTCGTTTAGATAAATGCGTAGCTGTGCTGGAAATAATTTCTTTTTCGAAATGAGTAGTGCCTGTTGTTTCGTTTATATATGTTATATTTCTTTATGTATTTCATTATGTGTGTTAAATAATATGATCTAATTTCTTTTAGGCGCATCCTAAACCGGAAACACTGATAATTTGTTTTTGCAACTGTTTAGTGCAATAAGAAATATATTGTGTTAAGTAATTACTTAGTTCTTTATTTTTTTTATTTTATTATTTTATTCGATGCTAAACTAATTGAAAAATAAAACCAATAAATAAATAAATATCGAAAACAACTAATAATTTAAAAATAAAAGTTTGAGTATGTGTCTACCTTACCTAGGTACTTACCTATTTGTACTTAAAATCATTGATGATCCTGTAATCCCTACTTCCCTACTAATATTATATGCAAATGCGAAAGTAAGGCTGTCTGTCTGTCTGACTGACTGTTACGCTTTCACGGCTAAACCAGTGCGCTGATTTTTATGAAATTCGGTAAGTATTGGGATAGTTGTAGCACCAGAGGATGGACACTGGCTACTTTTTATTCCCCTCCACTTGCAAGATCGAAAGATATGGTCCACGCGGGCAGAGCCGCGGGCGGAAAACCTGTAACTTACAAAATTAATTGTAATACTGCAAAAAACCGTCACAATAGAATTTCAGATTGTAATTTAATTGCAATACCTATCCATCTGCAGTTTTCAAAAGTATACTCCTTGTCAAATAAGATAAAATAAGAAAAGTAGCTTCCTCCAAAGTTTTTGTAAGTATAAAACTTACAAAAACATTGAAGGAATCTACTTTTATTTACTATTTAGAAACGTGAAAATTAATTAGAAACGATTGCAAATAATTGTGACTTTTTTTTATACTACTTAGTGACAAATGAGCAGACAGCCCACCTGACGGTAAGCGGTAACTGTCGCCCATAACATCTACGATTCATGCATTTAGGTTGCAGGCAACAAAAATGCAAAACCGCAGGTAGCTTGTCACTGTGAGGACTAAGATGAATTGCCTCATGCCCGTAATTGCGCTGGCTACCTCATGCTTCAAACCGAAACACAACCATGCAAGCATTGTTGCTTGCCGGCAGAAATAGATAAGGCGGTGGTACTGACCCAGGCGGACTCCTCAGGCTTAATAGACTCCTATCACCTGATGAACTTAACTTGTAAGTAGGTACTTAAAAACCTATAAGCGATACTTATGGCTGATTTCGCAAAACGTAGGAATCGCATAAGTTCTTTAACTCGCCATCTTAACTAGTTTTAGCCAATAAGCAAGGTCCAACATGAGACAAGAAAGAAATTAGGCAATTCCTAAGTTTAGTAAAAACGGCCATTATTTTTCTCATAGAGGAGAATAAAAAGTAGTGTGTCACCGGTCTTAAAATGTTTTACCTTGGGCGGCCTACTTTGAATCCTCCACTAGCTCAGGATTCTACTTAGAATGTACAATCCTCCGCTTAGCTCTCGTATCAAAAGGCGCCCTCGCGTCAATATCATTTCCTGCTCCCTTGTGACTCAATTTACTATCACCATTCCAAGAAAGGCCAGTCGTCAAGTGGTAGCCAACATCTCTTACCTACTAGTTCTTGCTACTTGATGCTAGATGTCACTGAAACTATGTTCACCCGTAACGTTCACGTTTCGTACTAGGTTCGCTCAACTCATTTACTTGTAACGCTACTCGCTACTAGAGGACGCTACTTCCATGCTCTGTCATTGCAAATGATTCGTGCTTTCAGCAAAGAGCTCTTCGAATGAGGATGGGAAAGTTGGCTTGCTTATATTCTCACAAAATGCTTCTACATAATATAAAGCGATGAAATCTCCAAACCTCCATGAACTACGATTGTCGATAAAACGTATTGCCTATTGTCCGTAGGAACCGCGTTGTCAATACAACGCGGTCACTATCGCTCATCGCCAATATAGCATGTCCATTATAACAAGCCCCTCTTTGTCCTTCTCGTCCATTGGTCCCTGGAACAAATACGAGAACAACTAAAGTACAGTGGAGGTCTAATTTAATTTGCCACTGTTACTCTTTCGATCACATTTGGACTTATAAAATAAATCACCTGGCCAGAACGAAGACCGCCCATTTCGTGGCGCTTTATCGAGCATTGATTAATAGCGTATGACAGAGTTATTTTTTAATAGTTACCTTAAAGTTGTCTAATCTGGACCTACCTACACTACACGATAAATCGTGAGTGAAATGAAATGTTGTACGTTGTTCGTTGACTGATACCAGCCCTAATAGGCAATTATTTTATTGTATTTTCTTTTGTTTTACGTATGGCCTGAGAAGTTACGAATAAGTCTAGGCGTGCACATCATTCGGCGAACAATTACATCGATGAGTGCTTTTTCGAGACACTGTTCTGGATTCCCAGTTGGATGCTCCGCATACATGTGGTAGTTGAAAACGTTTCCAATTATTTACACACGATGGTGACCAGGGCAGGCTACCTGCATCATAAAAAAATACACATTTTGATCCCGAAACTAGGCACAAGGCTTGTCTTTAAAATGACCAATTGTTTTCACCATTTCCGCCCTGAAGAAAATCACCCAAATGCTGGCAAAGTTAGTAATTCCTCGCTTTTTTATATGTAGGTACCTGTAGGTAAGCAATTCTTTTAGTTCAACGACTAACAGTTCACTGACAAATTTCTACCAGAATATAAAAAGTTCTATAAACAGACACAGTGAATAATCTTACAAGTATTTAATCTTACAAGTATATAGCGAAAACACATTTTCATTCCTACTACTTACTTTTAAATCTTATCTTAAGTAGTTATGCAGTCCCAAGCGAAGCAACTGCAGTAGCCGATTTCCAGTCAACGTTGTAGATAAAGAAAATTAATGGCTGCATTGACCAGTGTCATGATTCCTTCGCGGTCTACGTGCCACCGTATCGCGCCTTCTAATTCTGATAATGTAAAAGAAATAATTTTATTGTTGTTCGGTTTGTTTGTCTTAAAAAATTACCTAACCGAATTTGAAATGTCTTTCCAACCAGTCCTAGTAGTCTTATTAAGTAGTCTTTGAGTTGTTCTACTGGGAATTTGCTTCCAAATAGACCTACAAAGACTGTTGGTAATTTTGTTCCCAGTTGACTTAGGTACTAATAAAATTAATCAATAAGAAACGTCAAGCTGAAAGCTTGGCAAATACGACGACCACCTGAGACGACCTGAGTGGTTCAGTTGGTTATCATGCCGGTCTGCACCGCAGAGGTTCGATTCCCGGCCAAGCAGAAATGGAAATGATTAATCATAATTTCTGTTACGGGTCTGGGTGTTAATATGTATAATAAGTATGTATTTAAAAGTTTTATCAGTCACCTATTATTATAGCACCCATAACACAAGCTTTGCTTACTTTGGGGCTAGATGGCGCTGTGTAAATTGTCCAAGCATACTTATTTATTTATTTATTAAAAATAAAACACGCACCCAAGCATATATTTACATACGTATAGCTACGAATATGATAGTTCTGACTTATACTGAAACTCGACAGATTAAAAAGCCATTAACGTCTAGATTTTGAACCCCTTCCAAAATAATCCCCCAGAATGTCGCCTCGAATCGCCCGCTCACTTTGAATTCAACGTTTCACTTAAAAGTTTCTTATTAAAGTGCTTTGTTGGCGCCAAAGATAGTCGATATTCGTCATAGAGTAGAAATAAATAGAACGAACAACGTATCTAAAAGGAATCATGTTATTAACAATAAAAGTACCTACTGAAAATTGAGATATTTAAAACATCCTGTTTTTTTAATGTTATTTTTAAAATGGCTTAGTTACACAGGTACACATTCAGTTGTAAGCTACAGGATCTTCCGCTAGGGACCCTGAGACTGGTTGAACAGTCTCTGGAGCCGACTGGCACCAGTAATTTCTTTTTGTTATTACAGTACACTGACAAAAACAATAACAGACAGAACACAAAGAACCGTATAACAAAAAGAAATTACAGAGTCTATCCCATCATATATTATTGCATGTGTTAATATTGTATGTGCAAATGATTATTTATTTATTCTTTTAGGCATTTGCCGTAAGCATGATTCATGAAATCTACTATATTATGTAATATTATACCTTATGATTTAATGAATATTTTTTACACGAATTAAAAATATAAAGCAAGGCACTACATTATCGATTATGAGGCTCAAATGCCTGCCAATATCTATTTACTACAAAAAAGAAACTATTGTTTAAAGTTTATTGTAAAAAATTATATTCTAAACAAGCTTGCGACAGTCGTTCTACCAATGGTCCACCACCTTTAGATAAGAAAGTGGTCACTAAACAGCCTCCGTTCTCTGAGAATGCTTGAATCAATGACAAATCCAATCCAGCACACTTAAAATTAGGCAAAAACCGTCGCAGTAGGTACCCCACGGAAGGAGACGCGGGTGAAAATTTGCAACACTTAAATTCGTCTGATTGATGCTGTTCATTTATCACTCCCCTCGTTGCGCAGGGACCGGTGTAAAACTTTTAAAATGGGTCACAAGGTCTCCGCTTGATTACTTCCAACCACTCGCCGATGGAGTAATTAAAATTTGGGAATCGATATTGGATTGCTTTCAAAGAATTCGGGTGCAACCGCGATATGGTTGGGTTGAGTTGTGGTCGAGGCGTATTTTGGGGTTGAATATAATACAGTGTAAATATAAAAGGCGCTAAAATTTAATTTTTTTAATCTTTGTCAAAAATAGCCTATTAGTTTGATGTTTATTTTATCTGGAGCTAGGATTGTTACTACATTAAAAAAAGCTAACGTTGAAATAAAAGTACATGGTCGCACAGTTGAATATGTCAGCAAATAGGTACCTATGTAGATACCTCGGACATGTAATACCCCCAAAAGACCAGACAAACAAAGAAATTGAAAAAAGAATAGCCTATAATTGAGGAAAATACTATTCTCTGAAAGAAATTATGAAAAGCGAAAAATGTAGTACCTATTAAATACAAAAATGAAGACTTTCAATACATGTATCCTCCCATGGATAACCTACCGTGGCCAAACATGATCGTTAACAAAGGACCAACAAGAGGAACTTGCGAAATATCAAAGAGTGAGAGAAGATGACTGTATGACATAAAGAGAAGCTTTTTTTTGGCTAGCAATTAAATTAAAAGACAAAGTCACAGAGTACGAAATAGACCAAGGACAGAACTAACAGATTGATTCTCACTAACATAGACTTAAAGAAGTGGTGATGGGCTGAACACATGATACGAAGCAAAGTTGAAAGAGAGTATAGGACGGCCGATAAGAAAATGTAAGGACGACCTCAGGCTCACTAAAGGACCATTTGGACACGAGTGGCAACAGACATCAATGGAAGGACCTACAGGAGACCTATGTCGAAAGACACACAAAATTACTACTGGCTGTAAGATTTTCGGAACAAAATGGTAAATCGGCTAGTTTTGGCTTCGACAGGCGTGCGACAGAGACAATCGACGACGTTCTACAACCTACAAGCATCCAACTAACATACGAGTATCGCGAGACTTTTTACCGACAGAGACGCTCGACGACGTTCTACAACCTATGAGCATGCAACTAACGTACGAGCATCGCGAGTCTTTTTACTGACAGAGACGGTCAACGGCATTCTACAACCTATGAGCATGCAACTTACGTATGAGAATCGCGAGCCTATTTACCGACAGAGACGATCGACGACGTTCTACAACCTATGAGCATGCAACTAACGTACGAGAATCGCGAGCCTTTTTACCGACAGAGACGCTCGACGACGTTCTACAACCTATGAGCATGCAACTAACGTACGAGCATCGCGAGTCTTTTTACTGACAGAGACGGTCAACGGCATTCTACAACCTATGAGCATGCAACTTACGTATGAGAATCGCGAGCCTTTTTACCGACAGAGATGCTCGACGGCGTTCTACAACCTACAAGCATCCAACTAACATACGAGCATCGCGAGTCTTGTTACCGACAGAGACGCTCGACGGCGTTCTACAACCTACAAGCATCCAACTAACATACGAGCATCGCGAGTCTTGTTACCGACAGAGACGATCGACGACGTTCTACAACCTATGAGCATGCAACTAACGTACGAGAATCGCGAGCCTTTTTACCGACAGAGACGCTCGACGACGTTCTACAACCTATGAGCATGCAACTAACGTACGAGCATCGCGAGTCTTTTTACTGACAGAGACGGTCAACGGCATTCTACAACCTATGAGCATGCAACTTACGTATGAGAATCGCGAGCCTTTTTACCGACAGAGATGCTCGACGGCGTTCTACAACCTACAAGCATCCAACTAACATACGAGCATCGCGAGTCTTGTTACCGACAGAGACGCTCGACGGCGTTCTACAACCTACAAGCATCCAACTAACATACGAGCATCGCGAGACTTTTTACCGACAGAGATGCTCGACGGCGTTCTACAACCTACAAGCATCTAACTAACATACGAGCATCGCGAGTCTTGTTACCGACAGAAACGCTCGACGGCGTTCTACAACCTACAAGCATCCAACTAACATACGAGCATCGCGAGTCTTGTTACCGACAGAGACGCTCGACGGCGTTCTACAACCTACAAGCATCCAACTAACATACGAGCATCGCGAGACTTTTTACCGACAGAGATGCTCGACGGCGTTCTACAACCTACAAGCATCCAACTAACATACGAGCATCGCGAGTCTTGTTACCGACAGAGACGCTCGACGGCGTTCTACAACCTACAAGCATCCAACTAACATACGAGCATCGCGAGTCTTTTTACCGACAGAGTCTCTCGACGACGTTCTACAACCTACAAGCATCCAACTAACATACGAGCATCGCGAGTCTTTTTACCGACAGAGTCTCTCGACGGCGTTCTACAACCTACAAGCATCCAACTAACATACGAGCATCGCGAGACTTTTTACCGACAGAGATGCTCGACGGCGTTCTACAACCTACAAGCATCCAACTAACGTACGTGCATTGCAAGTCTTCTGATCGCGCACGTGCAAGTTATGGAATGAGCCCCCCTCCCGACCTCTTTCTTTTGCACTATAACATGGAGTTCTTCAAAAGGCATGTCTACGTATCGCAATGGCCGGAACCACGTTCGCTCCCCTTAGATTGCAGATGGATGACGGTGGCCTGTATCCGTCAGCTGGTCGGGCCGTGTGCTTCCAGAGGCATTAAAAAAGAAGGGTCACGAAGGTCAGATCGCAATCGCTCCACTATAAAATTACCTGCTCTGCCAAATCCTGGATCATGGTCAAGGCTGATCCAGAGCCCTCGCGCGCGAGAGCACAACCACGAGATGACTACTATGCTGTGGAGAGGATTTCGGGTTTAATTCATGACCTTAGAAGTTGAAATGACAAATTTACTCTGAGTAGATCAGAAAAATGATGCTGATAAATGTTCTCCTATAGCATGTATGAGTATGTTTTGAACATGTTTATAAGGTTACTAAATGTTTCAAGTTTATGTAACAAGTTGTTTTGTGCAAGTACTCAAGTCAATGTCCATGTCAATCTCGCTAGAAAAGTAAAAAGTAGCAGGTTCAATCACCAATTCGGAATGAAAAAAGGTGGCGTAGGATATTATACGACCGTATTAAAATCAAAAGTTGATTGAGCTCAACAAAAACACCTGTCTGTTACCCGTCTGTAAATAAATAGAGGTGCATGTCATTGCTGGCAGGATGTCCAACATAAAATTAAATCTAGGTAGGTATATTTTTAGGATACAATAGGGTACCTACGTACTTATGTAAAACTTTAACCAAAAAAATCGCCTCTCCACGGAACCGTGTGGGATTCGCTTCACTGAACAGAACACATTTATGTAATATTTTTTTTAGTAATCTATTCTTCCTACTTATTTTAATCATCTTCCACTCCACTGGGGTCTACTGTTCCATATGCGTCTCTTCCACATTAAGTGAGGAAATTCCCAAAATCTTAACATTTTACAAACCGCAGTGTCGCATATATAACAGAAAACGACATACCTAAAATTGTACATGGCTGCTCTGTATAACCTCAGTCTTTCAATTATAGAAGACTTGTCTGATTCGTTTAAGAAATATAATTTTTATTTTATGGTACGCAGTGACAAATAAGCAGACAGCCCACCTGATGGTAAACGGTAACTGTCGGCCATAACATCTACGATTCGCGTATTTATGTTGCAGGCAGCAAAAATGCGGACATAAATACGAAATCGCAGGTCATTGTAAGGACTAAACGCAACATGCCTGTAATTACGCTGGCTACCTTATCCTTTAAACTAGAACACAACAATCCAATCATTTATGCTTGGCGGCAGAAATAGACAAGCCGGTGGTACTCACCCAGGTGGACTCCTCAGGCTAGACAGAGTCCTACCACCAAATATTTAGTAATCATTTATTTGAACTAGAACTAACTAAATTTATCTTGCAAAATTTTAACAGTTCCGTGGAACTACTGGGACAAAAAGTCCCAGTATTACTAAAATTAAACTAGCGACTGGAGCTACTGGGATCGAAGGTGCTCTCCCTTAGGTGCCTTGTAAAAAGTTCCCAAGGAAATACCTGTCTCTCCAACTGAACCAGACAACGTACAGTAAGTATAAAGTAACCTAGTCGCTCATACATACCTACAATGCCACAAACATATCTAACTGGGTGAAGGTGTCGCTGTCGTTGACAATAAAATGATATTTCCAAATGGCGACACTTGGTTCCATATTCGGCCACTGGGTCAGATAAGTAGGTGGCACTGTACTTGCGCTGGCGCAGCCCCTCGTCAAAGCAGTGACGGCCCGTCACGATGGTATCGCGCGATGATGCGAGCCCCCGCGTAAACTCGCGGCGATCGGGCCGATAAGTCAATCAGAACCGTGGGCAAGCTTGATTGGGTACTGTGTAATCAGCTCGCGTGGAATATTCGGAACACGGGAGTTGTAAGTCAAGTCTGTAAGTAGGTATAGTAGCTAAAGAAATTGGACATAGATGCATAGTTGAAGCCTACTCACAGCTGAAGTCGAAATATATATATTTTTTCTTTTTTTAATAATGCATATATCATGTCCAAAAGGGACGAAAAGATTCCAACTGATAATACTTGAGTATCGATTGACACTATGCGTCCGTCAAAATTAACCACGAGCGGTATTGAACGCAGTGCTATCATTTATTAGACAAGCACATGGTGAGAACGAACAGTAAAACTACTTTTCTTAGACGAAGTGTTGTTAGTGTTTGTTCTTTTCTCGTTAAATTAATCTTGTGCCTATTATTTGTTATAGTATTTACGAGCTTAGTCCAGGAGACTAATGCCCGTTTTCACTAAATATAGGATTCGCCTAAATCGGAGGCACAAATACTTTTATGGATTTGCTTAAGTCGAAAATACGTTTCACCAACGACTAGGACATGACTGTCGCCATTAGGTAACGCTTAAAGTTAGGAAGTGGATTGGGCGGTTCTTAGTCCCTATTCATCGCCTAAAATGACAGTTGGTTTCTGTTTCGGTGACTAAAACTGGAACTAAGTGTCGCCATTTTGAAATGTTCAGATTAGTTTGTTTGTGCCACTCTACAGTTTACCAACATTACAACACGAATCCATCGATTTATCCATCTTGCCAGAGGTAGAGGTTTGGCGAAGGCCATTCCTAAAGATAAGAGTTTTCTAGTTAGGTAATGCTTAATTCGAGTTTAGTGAAAATGTGTGTAAGGTCATTCTTAAATATAAGAGTTTGCTAGTTAGGTAATGCTTAACGGGTGTTAAGCAGTCAAGAAGCTTTTTGAGCTGGATAAATTATTTCCAGCATAATATATTTTATCCTAAGCTCTACGTAGGTATGCTCTGAGATAGTTTTATTTTCACAAAAGACTTCCTTTACTTCTTTTATAGAAATAGCTAACAAGGAAAACCGAACAGTGCGTGGCAGGACTTTGAAAGCGAGTATTCAACTTTGTGCCCTACTGCTGCCACCGATATCATTAATTTTGATTTTTTCCACTTAAATGTGTCTTTACAAACCTGTGTCAGTTGACGTCAGTCCACTGTACTTAGTACAGTTGGCAGAACAAGTTTAAGCACATATTAAGTTTAGCTTTTTAGTAGGTGAGTAACATGTGTGGGTAAGAATACATTATAGTGGACAATAAAATGTATTTGACAAGCTTGTTACATGTTACAAACTAATTAAACACTTGACCACCTATGTTTAATTTACTTGACAAACTCAATTTTGGTTTCTACACGGATCTTTTGAGCGCTATTCATGTATATCAAGGGAACTGTGTAGAACAAAGTCTACATATTCGTATACTCAAATATTTTTAAACTACTTGAACTATTTAAATAAAACAAATAATCTCGTTTACAAATAAAGAAAACAACATCGTATTCGGTCCATCCGTTCGGGAGCTACGATGCTAGACAGATACACAAGTCTAACTTATGACTTTTCGATTTTATTTATTGCCTAGATAGATAGAAACACGGACGGACAATCCCCCTGATGGTAAGCGGCCATCGGCCAGGACATCTGCAATCTAAGGGGAGCGGATGACACCCCACATTTGACATCGGGGGTTAAAATATAATATGCCAACGGAATAGATACAGCCAGCCCAAATAAAAAAGTCTCCAAATATCTATTCTAACGCGCCTCTTTTGCCGACGGTGGCAGCTTACGATAATTACCCGTCCTCCAGTTCCGTGCAATGTCGCGTACGCGGCTGTATCGAAAAACTTTTAATTTAGCCAAGTCCCCATTGTGCCTTTTAAAAAGCGCCGAGTATTGTATGCATCTAACAAGGAGAAGCGGTGACAGTTATTAATGGATTTCCTACTATTTTTCTCGGTTGGTGCAAAGGATCGGCTTAGGTACCTACTCCCTTTGTTCATTGCAAAGTTGAAGACAGAAATGTAGCGAAGCCGTGTGCTTCCGAGTCTGGGACAGATTGAACCGCAAGAATTCGACGGCGATATTGAACGACATTGTCGGTAACGATGTACATACATAAATATTAGAAATACAAAAAATAAGACATAAGAATTAAATCGAACCTTGTAATTTTCGATGAAATTAGTACATGGAATAGATTACCTTTATAAAAGCCGCAAAAGAAATTCACACCCGCTTTTACCTACAACCTGCGAACGAAATCTGCACCAACCCAAACCACGATTTCAGTCCTTTTCTGCCCAAACAGCCATGTACAAAATTGCGGACGCGGCGTCTTTGAAGGCTTCCATCTTCAATTATCCAAATTTCGTGGCCGTCTTTGTCTATGGTGCGGCGACGTGGTATTTTTAGAAATCCTCGCAGCATCATTAGTCATCCGGGCTGGCGGTGCAGAGCGCTGCTTTTTGCGACTACCTCGGCTCTGGTGCAATCCCCGAACGTGCACGCTAAGGAAATTGTTTTCGTGATACTTGCAATTTTTAAAGAAAGCAATATTTTATAATATTTATAGCAATATGGAGTTGTTCTTGGATGTGAAAATAAAAATGATGGTGATTACCGGTGCCGTTTGTTGGTGTGTGCATGACTCTATCTATATCTATTTCCCATAGTTTCGAATTAGTCCCAAAACATTTACTAGTTTCAAACGATTTATGTAGGTAATTAAAAATTGAATCCTTTTTATATGTTCTGTACAGTGTCTTAATTTTTGTAAATTATAGAATATTACAATGTTGATTGAATTAGGTGTTAAACAACACCACATTTTTCATTTGTTACTTTACCTACTCAGGCACAGAACCTATTCTCGCTCTATTTTAAAATTAGAATGTCTCGCTGTCGCTTCGAAAGTTATTCCCTTCCGATCAGAACTCCCTCAAGACACAGTTGTCTCGATTCAACAATTGCTGCGATGCAGGAGCCGGCTACTGGTTTCCGAACTCCCTCGAGACCGATCTATCAAACGTCCAACTTAGATATTATGTTTTAAAACGGCCCCTCTCAAAAGGATCCAAGGAATATTCGAAAAGCAATTGTTTCCCAATACGATGGTGCGTTCAGCCGCAGTGATTTTGTCAAAATATTTGCAATGATTTGCTACAATTTTCCGGCCGATCGATCAGTGTGTTTGTCAATAGACTTGACAGCAGTTGGAAAGTAAGACGCGATGTGTACAGCCGTGAAATTGCAGATTGCCAGATTATTTGGCAAAATATTGGGTTTGTCATTGTCGAGGATAAATAAATATAAAATGTTTCGTGCTGGGGGTTATTATACCTAATCAATAGCTGATTGGCTGTGCGGAAAATTAAATCAATATATTGCGTGTCTAGGAAAAACTGTAACTACATTTAAATCTGTATTTTCTGATTCGTTTTCGCAATATTTCAGCCATATTTTAACCCCTACGACTGTTACCATCGGGTTTCGGATAGGTACAGAGTGTTCAGGCGTTTCGGCCCGGTTTGGTTTTGGCCCGCGGGCCGAAACGCCAAATTAAATAAAATTATTATTTTCAGTCACGCGTTAGGGCCCGCAGTTAAAAATTCCATTAATTTTTTTTTTCCTTGAGTGTCGTAAAACAACTTCTAGGGACATTTTTAACCACGAGCCCAAAGGCCTGACCAAAAATATTAATTTTAATATATCTCGTTTCGGCTCGCGGGCCAAAACCAGGCCGGAAACGCCTGACTGACGCACTCACGATTCCTCAATCATTAACCACTAACACAATATCTAAGCGATACTTGAAAAATATATAACTAGGTACCTAGTTAATAACATTTTAGTCCCACCTTTACGTGAACAAATTCAATATTGCAAGCCCTGCCATTTTGCGAAAGCTCCCCTCTACCTCTACACAATAAAGAAAGCAACGAGAAAGATAGAAAAAAAAACGTGGCGCTAACCCTCCCTCGTTCGCAGAGGGATTATTCGCGGGATGGAGTGCGGAGTGACTGAGGGGCGAGATAACTGATATTTGTTCAGAGATATCTCGCGAACAGTACATGGGGTTAAATTATGCATTGAAATGCAAATTCGCTGATGTTTTTTTTTCGGTCCCGCTGTTATCGGGGCGCTCTTTAAACACTGTTGGAGGGTCGTTTCATGTTTGAATTTTGGTACGACGGGGGTACAAAAAATTATAGTACGTAGACTGTAGTGTTTTTTTGTAATCATCATCATCATCATCACAGCCCATAACAGTCCACTGCAGGACTAGGGCCTCTCCCAGGAAAGGGGAGGTTGTTACCCATTACTTATTTTTAGATAAATTATGTACCTAGTACAAAAATAATTACTAGGTATGTGTCTGGACTTTTTTTTACGCTATTCAGTGACAAATGAGCAGCCCACTCTCTACACAATACATATATTACATTATTTTCATATGCAATATCTTGAAACAAGGTTCACGATTTGTTCCTTTGTTGTTGTAGGTACATTTCACTTCAATAACTTCATAAGGTCACGAATTTATTTGTCCGTCACACGCCTAATCTTCTATTCGCGAGGACCACCCGGCTCCACGCGAGTTTCCCAGGAAATCCTGTCCAATATCCAATCTTAGGGCGCAAGAGGAAAAAAATTCTGCCGCGACGCCAGCGCCGCCGCTGCACTGTCGCGACTGTTTTCTGATTAATGGAAGATCTGCTTACTCGTGTGTGAAGACCCTTAAATAATTCCTTTAGAACATTGGATAACCCACCTTAACGTCGACCACCAAGGTTCAAAATCAAATACAACAGAAATTGGCTTCAGACATTTGTGAACGTGGACGTCAAGAATACCAAACGTTTCCCCTCGACGCTGTAACATTTGACGTTTTTGTGAGACACACATACGTATAAACTGCAAAATATGGACTCTTTAACACGATGATGTATGTTATATTATGTGCTTGCCTCACGTCCACATCTTATTTTCCATTTTAAATTTAGGTAATAACGAGATTTCTTCTTCCTATTTCATCATAATTATTTAAAAGTTACAGTCCACAGTTGGACTTGATACTCCTACACAGTAGTGGAAGGTGATACCATTGCTGCGGTTGCATTAAAATATTTAAATTTTCATGTCGAAAATCAAAATTGAAATCCGTTCTACTCGAGGCGAATTATTTAAAAATAGAAGCAAAGAACGCTGCTTCCCATTTTATGATCTCTAAGATATTAATAGCTGTTTAGCATTTTCGCAAGTGGAAAGGGTAGAGGTACCACTACAATAGGTAGTACTATCCCACTGTAGATAAAGGCAATCGGGCAAGCGGGCTACCTGGCCAATAACACTGTAGAATTTGATTTATTTTTAAATAATACAAAGATATGATAAGTAACAAGACAAAAAGGCTAATACTTGGTTTCCTTTACTAATTTGTTCATAGTCAGTAACAGTACTAAAAATGAATACATTAACGAAAACGTGGTCTAAACGGGAAAGAAGGACTCTACTGTAACTGAGAACCTCTTTCTTATCTGCCACGGTTCATTATTGGTTAACCCAGAAACCTAAAAAGGGACCGCGTAGCCTATCACGCTTGTCTGGAAGCATCATACTGCTAGTCAAAGGAGCAAGACATCAATATTTCCTCCGTCAAAATTTTGATTAGACATCGAAAATTGCGGGCTCCGAGCCCCCTCAATAATAATTCCCTGAGGAGGGTGACGTCACCCGGGGGGAGAGGTTACAAGGGGGTGGGGTGCGGGGGTAGGCTGTCAAACATCTGACATACGATGACGTTCCCGCGTCAGAAACTTGCGCCTGATTTTGAGGAGCTACGTGCACAGCTAAGTTGTTTACGAAAACATGTATTGCTGCTTTAGGTGTGCATGTTTAAACAGCAATTTTCGCCATAGTTGTAAGGTGTCTTTGCTTCTGCACTTAAGTACAAATGTGATTATCTGTCGATCTGTTTTTTTACGTATTTTCAGTTAAAAATAATCACATACATACTTTGGATCCTGGGGAAGAATATTATGTTAGAAATCAGGAACGAATGATTCATACTGAATCAAGCAAGAGATCTTACCTCTCAAATTATGCATAAATAAAGTAAACTAAACGCAATCCGAATATACTACAAATTTTACATGGAGTGTCATTAAATAACGTACATCCTACATATGCCATAAATTTTGCGTCCCACCCTATGTTCAAATGGGAGGGGCGACGCTGTAAAAAAAGTCGGCGTTCTCCCAACAAAGATAGAGGAAATGCAACCCGCCATTATAGAAAATTGGTTGTACAAATTCCGTTTTAGAGAGCACGAGGTTTATACCTAATTCAAAATCCAAATTTCGAACCAAATACTGACCACTAAATTGGTATTCTATTTTTAAACTCGCTAAAGATAATAATGCCATCGGCCAATGTTTCAAGAATTTATGTTCTGAACCATTGGCTTCAAAGAAAAAACTTTTAAATGAAATCCGCATTTAAACTGATCCTTCTCTTATTCTCGAACTGTATACAGCAAAACAAGAAACAAATAATACGATCGAAGTCAGCTAAATAGGTTTTTCTTCTGCTGACAATTTCAGTTTAC
Organism: Blastobasis adustella; assembly: GCA_907269095.1. Classification (NCBI taxonomy): domain Eukaryota; kingdom Metazoa; phylum Arthropoda; class Insecta; order Lepidoptera; family Blastobasidae; genus Blastobasis; species Blastobasis adustella. The sequence goes on along the minus strand of OU026117.1, from coordinate 13,499,913 downwards.
AATGGACACAACCTCCATTAAAGTCGCAAAGCAATTTGATTCGAAACTGTTTGCATTTAAGGAGCGAATTGGAGAGATGGCGAAGTTAGAAAATCCAAAGTTTGATTAAGGGCCTGTCGTATTGTTCATTAAACTTGGATTAAGTTTCTGCTGGGTACAACGAGCTGGCAGGCAGTTAGCGTCGCGAAAAAACAACACGGGGAGAGTCGAGGAGGGTATAAAGTAACTTTCCGATACAAACTTTGTTTGCGATAAGAACGTCTTCATTGACTGACATTGATTTTAATTAAATCGAGTCGTTTCATTCAAGGAATACGAGCAAGCTTAGTATACCTATTTATAGCAAAGCTTTTAGTCCTATACTGCAAAATAATTGTTATGACAATTATTTACGATGGCATTACTATTTTTGCTTAAGATATAGGTAAATTACATTCATTACATATGCAATCATACCGTGATCGTTTGATTTTTCTACGTTTATTTAATGAAACCCAGTGCTAATCGAGCACACACCCACTAACCTAACTTAACCTGATGATACGCGGTAACTGTCGCCCATACGTAGCTGGCGGCAGAAATAGATATGGAGCTTGTACCTATCCAGAAGGACACTAGCGCCTTATTCCAAGTAAAAGTAGTACATTTGATACCATGATCAATCTTGTATAAAGCATGGATTTACCAAAAAAATTGTGACACAGTAAAACATGTAGCATCAACCAAATAAACTAGAATCGACGCAACAAATCAGATCTTGGGCACAATGCCGCGTTCCAGCCAGTATCAGCAGCAAGCGATACTCGTCTATTTATTGATCAAACATCCATTGATCGGGTGTTCCCACCTTTTGTGCCGCCGCTTAGGAGCTGCCGGTGCCGTGACTCGGCGAATCTCGCCTAGATGACCGCCCAGTCCATTGTGATCATCTAATTCAATAAAATCACCGGACATTTTTGTTTATTTGCCCCCTGGAGCAAGGACTGCGTTTTGGAGGTCTTATTAGCTGTGGGAGTCTCGGAATTTGGAAAATAGCAAGTTGTAATTTTTTTGTGGGTGTGTTGTTTGATTTATTGGTATTTTCTTTGCTAGCTTCTTTGTGCAAATAGTTTTTAGAAACCTACACTAAGTGAACCCATTGTAATACTGTTTTTTGTACAAATCTTTCCTGAATAAATATATATTATTATTATTATTTATTATTCTATTTATTTTTTACGTTAAATATACTATTTTCGGCTTCATGAGAGAACTAAAAAAAATCATCTTGGCGTTAATGTTCCGTTTGCGCTCTCGCGTACGAAAGCCCGGGGTCCGCCTTGACCATGATCCAGGTTTTGGCAGGTCAGGTAATTACAGTGGAGCGACTGCCATCTGACCGCCATGACCCTGCTGCCAGGGGAACCTGACCAGATTGGATCATGGTTACACATTCACTCGTCTGAATGTGCAGGTTTCATCACGATGTTTTCCCCTTCATGAGAGAACTAAATTTTCATTATTGGATTTTAAATTGCTCTTATTACTAACGAAAATGAAACGAAAGTTACCCAACGTTTCTTAGTTGTATCATAGTACTGTAGCTTTTCTTTTGTTATCGTAAATATACTGATTACTTTTTTATCTATACATAGTATAAAATAAAGTTACTTCCCGCCATCTGTCCCTATGTATTTATGTATGTATCTACGTACGCATGGATCTTTTAAAGTACGCAACGGATTTTAATGCGGTCTTCAACAATAGATAAGTGATTTATTATGAATGTTTAGAAGCAAGAAAAAAGGGTAGGTAGAGGTAGAGTAGGTGTACGCTAAAGAAGTAGCGCGGGTCCACTGGTGGTCTTATAATTAAAACTCCTCCGAAGTTACTTCTAGGCTCCCTTTGTCGTGATTTTTTAACGAAATTATGTGCTATTTTACAAAGTTAGATAGTGAAAATATTGGAAAAGATATGAATGCTTAAGATTTCAGTAATACTTAATTTTGTTTATTTATTATTTCAATAGGTACTTAATACTTATATACATTTAAAGCTGGCGATTGCCACGCATTTGACGTATTTAGTTATTTTTATATTAAAAGTATATAAAATTGTTAAAGCGATCTCCTTTAGTGCTACAGTTGTCCCTCCCAGTCGGCTCCCTTGACGGTTGGTCTTACTGTTGTATTAGCAGCTTACAATGTATGATATTCCGAGCACCATGACTCGCTGTTTTCATATATTTTGTTTTTATTAAGTACCAGATGTCTGATTACATAAAGCCTTAGTTGTCACAGATTATTTGAGATCATGCAGCCCACAATAAAATTATTATAAATGTCGGAAGTATAGTCACAATAACCGTGTTTATTAAAACTTTTATGTAGAGTGACCTGAAAATGTAGTACTCGAAACTTAAAACCATACGATAAATAGGTAAATAATAGGTACATTAAGGCTGGTTTAGTAGGTATCTACTTAAGTAATTGTATTATGTTTTATTTAAATCTAAGTTTGCCTTCAATGCTTGTTTTATACTTACAAGAAATGAGTTCACTTTTCCTGAGAAATAAATATACCTTCCTCTCACTAGTTTCCCAAGTACCAAATTTTCATTATTACGTTCAGAGTCAAACAACACTGAAAGATGACTATTAAAATGTAAATTACTTCGGGGACGTATTGTAATACACCATGCTAAAAGCTATTAATTTATACCTCATTATAGTTATATCTTACTTATCGTCCATTAAAATAATGAACGTTTAAATTAATAAAAATAAAGGATATTGCATATTAAATATTTAAAACGTTGTGTCGTTACGCAGAGACCATGTTCGTGTTGTATTATTATTAACCAGCTCCTTAATCTCTACCATGCAATGGGTCTGAACTGCTACTACTATCTCTTATACCCTCATGTAACATTGCGTGTGAACGAAAGAGACATCGCTATTGCATCGCTTTCGCCCTCTTCCCCGTATTGGATATCGCTATTTCGTTCACTCTCATGGTTTTGTTTATGAGTGGAAGGGGGAACATTATTGTTGCGGTTTGATGCTTTTGTGTGGAATGGCAATGTGAAATGTGCTTTATGTGAGTGCCGTTAAGATTTATATTAGAGGCGGTAAGCTCCTGTAAGACTGTAGAAGAACAGCTCCGCCTTAAAAATGGAAGGTGGTATGTAAAAATTGATGAACATGTATAGGAGACTTTATAGTGACAGAGTGCGCTGGCGTGGCGGGCAGTCAGTGTATATTGTCTCAAAATGTCGCCACGAGAGAGCGCGCCTTCATTGTTTATTATCAAAAAGTGATAAATCAAATGACTTTGCAATTATGATCTGATAAAAACTTTGCTTTTTCTAATACTGTGAACTCGAAAGTTATGTGACAGTGTCATCACCAAGTTGGAGTGGACTCATACAGCTCGGTGCAAATTTTGCGCCACAGGAAGATAAAAGTGATACAATTAATACATTTTTTATTAGTGTTGTCTTGGCTGACATTCTGAAATTGTTTTGACATTACTTGTGAGAACGACGTGAAGAGATACGGTTTAAATTGAAAAGGAGGTGCATATAGTAGATATGATAATATAATTCAACACATGTTATTTGTGTTGTGACTGAATAACGATATAGTGAAGCGCCGTAGGTATTGATACTGATATTTAATCAAAACTACTGAGAGATAACATTGAGTGTAATCCAGGATAATTTAAGATTATTTTACACCAAAAGGATACATTAGGTACCTACATCGAAATTTTCAAGGTATTTATGGACACTAAAGTGTGATTTTAAACTCTTGCCAGTGACATTTGGATGGCGGCCATATTAGCAAGTGTGTTGATAGAGAGGTGATGCGCGGAGTCAACCACGCCCACCATGAGCTCCTTCCTCATGAACGGTGGATATCAGCCACAGCCGGACCCCAAGTTTCCTCCATCCGAGGAGTACAGTCAGGCGGACTACATACCGCCGGGAGAGTACTACCAACACCAGCATCTACAGTATGGGTACCAGCATCAATACGCGCCGGTCCAAATCGGCACAGGGTACGGATACGGCGGGTATTACCACCCGTTACCTCAACACCCGCCTGTGGCACCGCCGCCGCGACCCCCCGATGCCTCACACCCGTCGGAAGCCGACCATGGATATGTACCGCCTCACAGTGGCGCGGATGTCTCCCCTGGACTTGCCGAACTAGGCCTTAGACTCGAAAGACATATTGAGGAGGCAGCTCCAGCTGGCAGAAAGCTGCATGCCCTCGGGAGGGAAGGTTCCCCGGTCTCGGAACTGGATGACGAGAGGCTACTGCTAGAAAGTCCGCCAGTGGATGATGATGATTCGTCGATTTGTTCAGACAACAACGACAGGGTTATTTATCCGTGGATGAAGAAAATTCATGTAGCTGGCGCGTGTAAGTATAAATAGGTACCTACTATTGACCCAATTAAGTCAAATGGTTATGATCAATATTCGTTCATTATATTATAGAATTCAACGGCTTTGGCTGAGATGTTTTACCTATATCTAGGCTACAAGAGAACGTAATTTATTAAATATATTAAATTACGTCTTAACATTATTGTTAGGACTATAACAAAAGCAAATATCCGAATCACCTACACCATCATCATTTACCACCTAGCATTTAAACTACTTTAAAGAATGCAATGCTAAAATATGCCTTTGAATGAAATTCATTTATAAAATTCTTCTTAATCGATCAACTGAATGGAGTGCCCACTTAAATCAGAACCAAAATATTTTTATACAAAACTTAGCCAATGCATCATAATGACATCTCAAAACACGATAAACTTCAAAATTGATTGCATTATAAATAAATTTCAACGACCACAACGCAAAAACTCAAAAATATTGACAACGGGTGAAATTTTACAAATCCTCAAAAGATTAATTCGACTACATCAAATTCTTGCACGGTACTTAAAAGGTACTATTGTGTTCAGAACTGATATAAGTGCAAAATACTCTTTTAAAGGGCCACCTATGTTCGCGGCGTGTTTTATAAAGGACCTAACAAATTACTCCCAATCAATATTCCTCAGAATGTTTGAGATCCTCGGCGCTCCTTAGTCGTGTGTCCTTTGATGTGTTTTGACATTTTACTAATGCGATGTCGTTTAAAAGGTCCTGTAAGACGCCCCGACTTTTGTTCCTTGACAATGGGAGCCAACACTCATGTTAATGAGTGTCATTTATTTTTATAGCTTTTAAATAGGAGTTTGTGGTTGAAAATTCGCTGCGGCGATTATCAGTTTTAAGAGGATTTGATATGCTATTGTTTGCTCCTGTTATTTTTTTCATCATGGTCTAGGGCGACTATTATATTTTATTAAGTACTTACTTATTGTTATTGGATTAACGTTGTATTTTTCCATTCTTAATTCAATACTGTTTTATAAGTATTTAGACGTAGGTACTTGCATTTATACCATTATGAGTTTTCCATAATTATGTTCTTCAGTATTCCTAACAGATTCTCCTAACATTGTAGTTAATTTCTTGTATTGAATATTGGAATGATCGTCATGCATAAAGAACTTGAATTACTCCTTTTGATGTGACCTTAACTGGCCACAGTACTCTGTCATCAGGATGTCCTCATCGCGATGATTGACGTTGCAACTTGATGAGCTATCTGTGTCTTTGTTGTTTCTAGGTAACTCAACATTGACCTGCATTTACGTAGAATATTTCGCTATTATTACGCCCGTATTGTAGACGCGATTGCTTTTTTTTATAGTATAAAATATTCATAAAAACTATACATGCTGAAAGCTGAAATGCTTAATGTATTGCATGTGCCCTTTCAGGGTTCTTTTTTGTTACTTTTATGATCTACTGTACAACAAGAAGGCAATAATCAAATTGAAATTGAACGTTTTTAGACAATGGCCGTTATAATTTTATTACGACTTTCAGTATTTTTATACAGCATTAATAATCAGGTGACTTAGATAACATTTCGGGCTATGATTTAACTTTTATTATAAAAGTAAGGGTCAACAAACAACGATCAAGGAAATGGGTAGGTACATAAATAGAAAAATTGTCGTTTCTCATACAAAGTTTACAAAGAGTAAAGAATGTTCATACTAATCCAGGACCGGCTAAAAGAATGTGCATGTTAGATACTTTCTTGTGGCCAATATATAAAAATATTGCTTAACTTTTTAAATGTTGTATGGCATACGAATCGGCAAGCGGACCCCCTGATGGAAAGTGGTCACATCAGCAACACCAGGGGAGTTTTTAATGCGTTGCCAGCCTCTAAAGAGACCTCTAATATACCTCTGAAGCATTCTCATGTCCATAGTTCAAAGGAAACACTGCGGCTGGGAGCTCATTCCATATGCGAATCGCAATAGCGGTAAATATGCTTTCATGAGCATGAACTGCTTTAACCTGTAGATTGACTAAATGTCAAATCAGCAACGCTGAACTGCCACAACCATCATCAACAACCCGCCACAGTCCTTTAAGGACTGTGAGCCTCCTCTGTATTAGTGGAGGGCTTTGTCATAATCACTTGGTACTGAATCCGTCGAAATGAGAATTAAACAGTTTACAAACCCGGCCAAGTGCTACTAATTGGCGGAGCTTATGGCAAAATCCTCTAGTACTGTGGATAAATATCATAATCCGCATAACAGCAGTTCAGAGTTGGTGATTGACATCTAAACAGGGCCACGGAGCTCAGATGGCAATAGCTACACTAAAATAAATTCATTACCTGGTCTGCCAAATTCTGGACCCCAGGATTATTATAATAATGATGCACCAAAAAGCAATATTTTTATATGTAAGCCACTGATATTGAATGTGAAACAAAAAACTGGCATAGGTCTCATTTGTGTTGGGCTTGGGCCGCAAATGAGTAATATTACGAAAGTAGTAATATTAGTATTAGAATGTTTAGACTCGCTAAATCCAAATGGGTAAATACTCTATTAAAGTCTAGAAGTGGGTGCCACTGATATTAAATGTAAAAATACATAATAATATTACTATAACAAAAATTACAAAAAATTACTAATATTACTATCATAAAAAATATTACCATTTAAATATAGTATTTTTAGTAATCTATAAAAAAATCACAGGTCGCCGGCCAGCAACCAAAATTGATGAATGAATGAGGGATTTTCAACCAAGGAGATTTAATAAGATTTACCTCTAAGAAATAATGAAAAGCGCTCAGTTGTATTTCATAAATACAAAGGTAAAGAAGACGCTATCATTCCGAAGTGATGCAACACAGAGCTATCCAGTGTTATCCTCAACAACATTAACGAACCGGTTCCTTTGATTGATCGCCTCAGAAATTGCTAGCACCTCGTTCGCGCCAAAGTTTTATTCTGATTTTAAACTTACAAGAGTACTCGAGCTTTCCTTATCGACACCTGTCATTGGGGGAACATTTTTCACTGGTGCACAATAGTGGGACAAAGAGGCATGAGATCCATCGTGGGCTCGGAGTAATGAGGCGGGACCACCAGGCGGGTTCGATAGCGCATGCGTCGCGAGATCGACTCGAGATTAACAGATCGGTTATGAGACCACACGTTGGTCGCAGGTAGCCGGTAATTCAATTCAGATTGTCATCGTCCTGATGACGCGATATCAACCGGCCGGGCTAACGAAGCGAGCCCCGGACAAGATAAACCGGTAGCCAGCTAACGGGTTCTCGTTTGCAGATGATAAATAAAATGATGGGTCGCGCTGTTCATTAAGATCATTATTATTGTTTGTTGGCTCTCGTGCGATGAATCAAGCCCCGCCAACGTAGCTCGCATTGTTAAGATGTGTAATGGATTTTTTTAAAGTGTTAATGACATGGTCTGCAAATTTTCTTGCTTCACGTCGCTGTTTGTTGGTGCTAAAACAATACTATGAATAATTATTGATTACACTATTCATGATCTCGCCGATTGGTCTATCCATTTTAATACCTATATAAGATTAATGGAATACTCGTACTGATTTCCGAGATATTTCTAGTGCTGATCCGCATTCAGCCTGAAAGACTACGATCACAGACTTCAATAATCGTACTAAATAATTTATCAACACAAAATCTTGCTAAATTCCAAATATCCTCACGCTCTTGTACCTACATTATATACCGACAATATTGGTGTATACCAAGGCCGGCAGTTCCCTCCTACCTACTCGACGTTCGGTCCCTTAAACCCGGATCAATGCCGTGGTGTCAAGCGGACCACTAGAAATCTCGGAGCGCCAACCGCACATACCAGCCCGCCGAAACCGCGGAGATTCCCAAAGAAATTCCCCGGCCCACCCGACGACCTGTGGCTGTCCCTTTCCTACGCAGGCTATAACTGGACAGCGCGTATAGTGTATTAAATACAGTTTTCTTGCTCTATTTATGGAATACTAATTTTATTTGACTCGGCTGAGGATTGGTAGTAACGATGGATCAATAGCGTGTTATACGTTGCTGGGATGATAGAATGAAGTCGTTATTTATTGTCCTATGTTGACTAGATTTCTACAAGGTTCATCACTCGAAGTGTTATAAATGCTCTAATGTTTCCAATTTCGATACTAATCATTTAAAATCTTTAGTATAGGTACATATTTTAGAGAAAAAAAAAACCGGGCGAAATGGAGGAGAATGAATCGGAAAGCGAACCCTGGCAAAAGCCGGGACTGATCGCTCGGATGATGATGATTTCAAAGTAAAGAAAGTGAAGATATTATTTGATATAGCCACTTTGAGCGCGGATAACAGCGTCGAATCTGTCCCAAAGATGGTATTTTGTCCCATTCTTAGTGAAGAGCGATTACCGCCTCATATTGTTTAGCTAATACTTTGGCCTAAAAATCCATTGGGTCCGTGAAATATGGTGGCCATTGTTGTGAAGAAATGAAGCTGTGAACTTTTTCTTGTAAACATGTTGGGTTTCAAGGGCTTTATGGGATGCTGCTGAGTCTTGTAGAACTGACCAATGGTTTCAAGGTAGCACATTTGTTACAAAGTTTGACATATTTTTTTCGATAAACTGAAGATGAGAGGGATCCAGTATCTACACCTATTTTTTACGTATTTAGAGAAATAGTTGTCTAAAAACGTATGTATGTACAAGTATTACAATTTAGGTGTAAATGACACTGCCCCTTTGGATTGAGTCATGTCATTTGAGTTGGATCAAAATCAAGGGACGTTAAGGCACACAGCCTAAATATTAGGCCTGTGATACTCTATGGTCGCGAGATATGACCAGCGCTGACGAAGCATGCTGACATGCGGACATGTCCGCTAACTCCACGCTAACGAAATAAGAATACTACGGTGGATGTGTTGCGTTACAAGACTTGACTGTGAGCGTAACGAGTACATCCGTGCCATCCTTGGCGTGAGAGATATCGCGAATAAGATTATAGAGGCCTGCGCTACATTGTGACTCAAGAAGCGATGGATTACCATCGCCGAGTCAGATGCGAGAGCCAACGGCTAACGACGGGAGGATGCTGAAGACCGGCCGATGTGGAGAAGAAAGCGGACCCTGTCAGAAGGATTGACCACTCAGATGATGATGATGAAGGCATTGTTGGCAAAATGTTCAATGGCGTATCTCTGTAGTCTTTGTGATCAGGCCATTTCTTTTGATTTTATTTTATTGGTTGAGAAAAATCATTGCCATTTCCTTTTTACATTATACAAAAGAAGGAAGGTAAAAAGTTTTGGCCTTTAAAGACAATTTTTCAGTGCAATTGTTTACCCAGTTTGTATCAGCTCTCTAAATAGTCAGTAATAAAGGCGTTTAAGCCAAACAGACGAACAGTACTCCATCAGTAAAAGTATGCGGATAATGGACAAGTAGACAGGATGTTGGAATAATATAATAAATAATAATAATTTTATTCATTAAATCTCGTGGGATACATTTACATTAAAATTTAACGTCTAGAATAATATGTTTAAAAGGTAATTCATAAAAACTAAAGTGCCTGAACTAGGATAGATTGGTTTTCAGGCGAAATAGTGAGTTGCAGGAAGCAATCAGACATAAAAAGGCATATTTCTAGAAATTACCGCGAAATAATTCCTCTTGGGATGAGGAGGTGTACTTGGGAGCAAAGCTTCTAGCTAAATGACGGTGGCATGGACATGGTCGGCTCAGCTGTCACCGCTCTACGCGGAGGTGCAGAAGCTCACAAACTGGCAAACCGTTTTAAATATGACGAACTGACACGATGGTGCCGTAACGTGGACACATACGGTACAGCTGGTTCAACAGTTTAAGGTTACTCAGCGTTTTATAGAATATGTTATATTTTGAATCTCTCGGGCAATAAAGCTATTCGACCATAGACCAGTGACTTAGCCAGGAATATGTGACATTTTCTCGCAAAACCACGTACGAAACGCCCACAACCGCGGAGGCCTTCACGTCCGTGACATCGCAGATAAGCTACAAGGCCACGTCTTGCGCAGACCGGCAAATTACGTAAGGAACAAATGTCACCATGCCACCCCCGCTAAAACCCCCGGCACGGGAATTAGAGGCCGGCCCAAGAAGCGTTGTCTAGACGTTGTTAAGAATGATATGCGTGCTAACAAACTCACCACCAATAATGCCGAAGACCGAGCGAAGAGGACCAGGAGGAAGGCGGATCCCGGGCCCTCGTGTACCGCGTGGGAATGCAACCGGGATTTAACGCCAAGATGATGATGATATTGAATAATCCTTGTCCGATTGGTAGGCCTAGGTGACCTATTGCTCTAGGAATCAACCTCTGAAATTCGCAATACTCTATCTGCCCTAAAGCAGTGTAGTATTCTATCTATCTATGCATAGCATAAAATAAAGTCGCTTTCTGTCAATTTCTGTTTTCAGCAATAGACCGAGTGATTCAAGAGGAAGATTTATAAGCAAGGTAAAAAGGATAGGTAGGGGTAAAGTAGGTGTAGGGCAGGTGTAGAGTAGATGTAGGGTAGGTGTAGGGTAGATATAGGGTAGTTGTAGGGTTGGTGTAGGGCAGGTGTAGGGTAGGTGTTGTTAGGTGTAGGGTAGTTGTACGGTTAATGTAGGGTAGGGTAGGAGTAGGGTAGTGTAGGGGGTAAGACGCCACGCAAACGAAGTCGCGCCGTGTCCATTAGTAAATAAATAATCGTGAACAAATTCACACAGCACCATCTTGCCCCAAACTAAGCAAAGCTTATTCTACGGGTGCTAGATAACTAATATACTACTTAAATACGTTTAAATACATACTAATTATAAATAGAACACCAAATAATGTCCCTTAGCAGATAATCTGGTAGACTCTGAAATCAAAGTCTGTGATGAAATCGAAATCCAAATCTAAAAATCCCATTCCGAGATGGTCACTAGGTTTCTATCCTGAGCCTTTAATTATTCTGTATTGTTCTTGATGTCCTTGCAGCTGTAATTCCGGGGACGATACCATGGCTTACGTTTGTCCATACCATGGATTACATGGAAAACGCTCATGACATCGTACGGATAAACAAGCTTAGATAGGATCTTAAAACCATTACTAGGGTAACAAGTAGAAGGACGTAGAAAACGGTGGATTGAATCTGAACGTAGCCAAAACAGAGTAATGGCTGGCTGCAGATCGTGGATCTGGACACCATTTCATAAATGGCACAAAGCTATTAAAGATGGGACGAAACTGTCAATAAGAAAATGTCAATAGACATATATCCCTGTAGCTTGGGCCAAATCGCGGGGGCTCACGACAGTTACGTATGATCCCAAACTCCTAGTCACAGTCAAGGGACATAACACAAGGGTTGTCTAACACATGACATTTTTGTTATATGTAGTTTTAATACAAAATAGAAGTATTCATTTAAGGAACAAAAACAATTTCTTTCATAGAATATTTCACAATTTTCTAAACAATAAACCGGGAAGCATAGCTTTACCCGCCGCCTTTCTGCCCCGTCAGCCATATTTTCTACGAGCTATGTGGCCTGCCTACTGCTACTTCACTTTTGCGTCACTGGAACCTATGTCGATGACTTTAGTTCTGCACCCTGCCACAGATATCTTCAATTCTGATACTATCACATAGAAAAACACCAAGCACAGTGCTTCCTAGTAAGGGTTTTAGTAAGATAGCTCTGTATCATATGTCATCACAGGCAACACTCACTTATCAAATAACTTCTTCTTGAAACACAGAGGTATTTTAAATACGAACATCTCTGAGCAATTGCCCGAATACTGTTCGACCGATTTGGATCTGTCGATTGACTTCTTTTTCGAACCTACCTATCTTACCTATGGTTTTTTACCTAACTATTGTTCCAGGTAGACACTTCGAGAATAACGATTAGGCGGAGTTAGCGGAGACTGACAGATAAACGCGGAGCGCGACTTTATGGCTCTACATGGACATTCGACGTAAGCTGCGTCTTGTCCATGTTAATGTAATAAGGCCCAGATGTTGGGAGACTCTACTCATGCTGTCAGATTCTTTAAAGTCCAAGCTTGAATACGTCTTTCAATGCGGCAGTAAAGAATTTAGGAGAGATTATAATATATCATGTCAACAACTCGCTCGCTTGTATTGGTCCTGAATTCGGCCCGGCCTATTCTCGAACAGATTTCTCAACACTTTATTGTGGCATTATCTGTAGAGTCTAAGGAACGGTCCAGATCGATTTGAAAGCTTTCTCATAGTTCACGAGTGCTTAGCATAGTAGGCAGTTATTTCCTTCGGTCTTCTGTATAACTGGTCGCGGCCGGCGTTTGTAACCTTTTTGGAACCCAGCTTGTTCGAGAGGCTGGAAGTAATCCTGTATCTATAATGATGACATCAATTATAACACGAAAGTTTATAGCATTATCGCCATCTAAACAAAATCAGCATTAATGTTTTCTATCAGTCTATAATAAAGCTAGCCGCCCAGTGATTTTCAGACATAGATTTTTTTATAAACGTTCCTTTGGGCTATGGTCAAATTAAAGCAATAAGATAGCTAAAAGTTTACGAACCAGCCAACTCACAGTCTACTTCAAACCTTCATCTAAAGCAGATTATTTATTTTTACAATGTAGATCTAAGCATAGAGCCGTCATTTTGTAAACTCTGAAATTATAAAATATCTAGGCATGTAGTCAATATATACATAGGTAATGTGTTGTTCTGTAAAGAAGGAATGTTCAACAACAAACATAGATCAAGTTCTAAATAACTTAGAAAGTAGAGCAATGGAAAGTGCATTAGCATACATTCTGCAACCATGTATGCGCAAGACGCCATTAAGATAGGAATTCCAGACCATTACACAGAAAATGGTTTATTAATCTGAGATTTACTACCGACCAGTTTGAAATTTCATGATGATACAACACTTTTAAGGAAACAAAACAAATGTTGCACTTGAATACTATAATTTCGCTTACGCATGCATGCTAATTTAATATTATTTGTTACCAACTTTCAAACTTCAAATTTTCAGAAAAAGGTGAAATAACAAAATTAAGAAACTATGTGAATAATGTAAATCATCGAGATTACATTCAGGCTACATAAAGTAAATGACACAACTATGTCATTATGTTACTTGTGCCAGAACATATTAAAAAATATACTTACATATAAATTAGACAGCCTATAAATATAATGTCAAATTGTTGCCAGACCTATTCACTAAAGTAATAATGCAGCTACTCCTATAAAGTTCCATATAGACTTAACTCGGTCGGCAAATGCGACTTTTGTTCAATTTATATCTTTATTAATGTCTTCAAAGAGCATAAAAGCAATTTCCTCCAAAGGAAATTAGGTCTTTGCTTTCAGCTTTACGGTGACAATGGAACTATTCTGTCAATTACTGTAATAGAGGTTTCACTGCGTGGCTTTATAGGACCGATGGAATAGTTTGACTAAAATTCAGACTGCATTAGTTTCTTTTATTCTTTTCACGTTTTCGTTGTTCGTTAACCGAATATGGGATTTTGATAATATGATTGGTACCAATTTACTTCCTACTCCAGTAGCTCCAGGGTTCAATGAGTCTTTGTCTGCGACCACGCCACTTGATCGTATATTGTCCCTATATTTTATCTTATTTAATTCTAAATATAACTCTAATACTTACCTGTTGTGGCAACACGAAAGTGTTGCAGAATTTAAATATAATTACATACGTCCAGGCTCAATTTATACAATGTAATTTAAACTAGGTTGTGCGCCTACTTCACCTCAACGACCTCTATGGCTATCACATTATTTGAAAAACGAACTAATTTACCGAGCCGCAATTAATCAACACAAAAAGGGAAGCTCATGCTCGTGCATGTATAGTAATTATTATGCACATTAATTAACGCAGAGGTTGTTGCTACATAAATTATTCAGCGACGTACCACGGCACGCGAGCGGTTACCATATTTCATGATATAGATAGGCTGCCTACAGTGGAGTTACGGCTACTTCGCAGATTACAACTTTGCTGGCTTGTGTTGCTTTAAATGCACTACAATGTTACATTTCATACACTTTGATAGATCTTATAATGAATGATGGCCGTGTGGTGTCCGGCAGAGTAGAATAGCACCAACCCCTTACATTCATGGGTGTCGTACAAGGCGACTAATGTTTTCGAGGCAAAAGATCAAGAGTCTCCGTAGTCTGGAAAATGGGCAGCAGCATTTTCTATTATTATATTTAAACACTGCGATCTCCAACCCGCGTGCCAAGCGTGAAGATTATGGCAATAATCTCCCCATTCGTGGGAGACGGCCTAAGTCCTTCAGTGGACTGTTACGGGCTGTGATGATGATAATGAATGTGAGCAAGAATTTGTTAGTTAGTATCAGAAAGTTTCAGTCACATGACACAGATTAAACCTATCGATATTTGAATATTGTATATTTCAAAGTATCTACATGGTGATTTATTTTACATTATGAAGAAATAACCAATTATAACTGTATATAATAAGTAGGTAGGTACTCGGTCAAGGCAATGCTGGATCTTTGGAAATTATGATTTCTTAATTAAAGATTTTACAAACGGCACGTTAATGCACAGTAACGACTTTACGTACAAATACCCTTTGTTAAAAAAATGTAGGTGTTTTGTCTTTTTAAGTAAGGCGACTGCCATCTGACTCGCACAATCCCTTAAGGAAAAGATAGAAATGTGTCTGCGCAAATCTTTCTTCATGCCGTAAAAGTTATTGACGGGACCTAAATTTAGGTAACTTATCTTGAATTGAATAACTCATAACATCGTTTGTTTCTTTCACAGCGAACGGTACGTATCAACCCGGGATGGAGCCCAAACGGCAGCGAACAGCGTACACCAGACACCAAATACTAGAGCTGGAGAAGGAATTCCACTATAACCGCTACCTGACCCGGAGACGGAGGATCGAGATAGCTCACACCCTAGTCTTATCCGAGAGACAGATAAAAATTTGGTTTCAGAACAGACGCATGAAATGGAAGAAAGACAATAAACTGCCGAACACCAAAAACGTTAGGAGAAAAACCAATCCTGCCGGAGTGACCACCACCTCGACGAAAGGAGCGGGTACACCAAAGAGTAGATCAAATAAGAATACCAATAATAACGATAAAAAGAAATCGAACAACAACGGACGGCCAGACAGCATAGAGAACGTCACAGACAATATCATGAACGATTTGCATTGTGTCGGTGCGCAAGGGAATTTGTCTCACGACTCAGCCATGAGCCCAATGTCCCACCATGGGAATCAGATGAACCCAGCGCACATGACGCCTCATCACTTGCACATGATGAGCATGCACGCGGGGATGGACCCTGCTACAGTGGCTAACCTGTCCATGCACGGGTCCCCAGTGGGCACCGCTGGCTGTGGCACAGGACTCAATCCCACCAACCAGCCAGTCATCAAATCCGACTACGGACTCACCGCCTTATAATCAAAATAAGTGTAAAGAAGATGCTATATTTTTAACGGACGATTTCAATGATTTTTATTCATACCATTCCTTCGTGGTGATAAGGTGTACTAAAGTGATGTTTATTTTAATTGTAACGCACTAAGTTTATTTTCAATAAGACGTGTAAGTAATTCTAGTATAACCAGTCATAATGGATGTTTGGATAGGTAAGTGGAAAACTTTACAATGTCAAAAGTGTGATTATTATTATTATTATTTTAGGGTAGCATTAGATAACTTCTGAGTGTCGGACTTGTACATTTTACTTGAAGTCATTGTCGTGGTTTCATTTTTATCATTCTTTAAATTTATAACTCAATGGTCAGTATTATTACTTCTATAAACCCAATGTAACATAAATTATTGTTCAAGACTTTTAATTTGTTAAGTTACCAATTTAAGTATTGTTATTATTTATTGCTTTACAATCTTCACTTCACCTGCATTTTCTTTCGAACTGTATTTAACATCTTATCGGCGAAATTCGATTGAATGCCAAATTAGTTTAGCCTAGGCCTAACTGAGTAAATAAACTGTTAACAGTTAAAAATATCACAATTACAAACGATACAAGAGGCACAACTGATTTCTAATAAAAAAGTTGATTAGAAAAGCTGATGCCGACGCAGTACTCTAGGTGGGGCTAACTTACCTAACCGAAATCTATCACCATTTAGGTAAGTCAACTGTTTACCATTACTTACTACAGTAATCCTTAAAAATCAGTTCAGCCCAGGCCAAACTAATTACTAGTAAATACTAATATACCTTTCTATTACATTTCATTTGTATTTGTTGTATGTATAAAGTAAAATATTAGATACTGAATGAAAAAGGTCTGTCACCATAGATAAAAAAAAATTGTTTGTCATCGCAAAGTAAAAGTTATTTTATTGTTTCACGTGAATAGCCACTTAAATAGATATTTACAGATGGATAGATGTTTCAAAACGTGTATTATCTATATTGACTTCTTTTATAGCTGCTATAACGGTCGGTAATATCGTATGCGTTATAATAATACTACTGTGCATCTGAGTTTTAACGATGGAAGTTTCCTACATTTGTTCTATGTTATGGCACGTTTGTCTAAGACACCTATTAAGCATACTGGTATCTAAATAATTAACTTTATACAGATATAGGTGCCGTAATAGATATTGTAGTACGCAATAACGCATTGTAGTTATATTTCTATTGCGTCGTAATGAAACAGTGCATAATTATACAAAACAAAGTATACAATAGCGCATGCGATAATATCTTAATTTCAGCTAAGGGTCTAAAACTATGAAAATCGATCTCTTGCGTGTTCATAAGCGAGAGTCATGTGATGTAGACAATGACTTAGGTTTAGGTACAAAATGTGGAAATTAATTTTTAAACAAAATATTGTTTTGTATCTAAAATAGGTAAAACTGTGAATACAAAACCAATAAATATAGTGATGATGATAATGCAATTCTCGAGATTTTTTATTGCTCTTTTCTATCGCAAAAAAAATTATGACGAACAAATTCTTTTGCCTATTCCGAAAAGTTGTTAAAATTTGGTATAGTCATGATCAATTTTTAAAAAAAGAATTTTTATCGATTTACATTATCCTTGGAATATCTGACCCATAAACTATTGAACTATTCTTATTAATAGTTTTGTATTGTAGAAGAAAGCGTCGGAAAGCGGACCGCACAAGCCGGGCTTGACGGCTAGGATGATGTTGATCCGCCTACACTTTTTGAATTCGGAGGAGTTCATTGATTTTGTGAAATATATTTGACTATCGGTGCTATTAAAATCCCTAAATAATTATATAGTGTACCTATAGGTAAGTACCAACAATATGTAGGTTCCTATATGCACCACAGGTATCGCCAATATTACCATAGCGTCTCGCAATCTCAAAGCGAAGTCGTGTAATCTGTAATTGTCCATTGTAATAGTTTAGCCCGTCTGAAGAGTCGCGCCTACGTACAAGCCAACCCATCCGTAACCATCGACTCGATATCATAACCTTGTGACATTCGTATCGAACGAAATGAAATGAAAGCAAAAATCGTAATGTATTCGTTCAATGTAAAGTCATCAATCAACGTCGCCAGCTCATTGTGTGGCCGCCACGCAAACGCGGTATCTTCCAAAGAGTGGTAACATACCGGCGCGCCGCTGGCGACTTTGACAAGTGACGGTGAGATGCGACTTTGCTTTATAATTTCAAGCAAAATTTTACTCCTTTAACTAAAATATCTGTATGATTTTGTGTCGGCTGCTAGAGAGAATATTGCTACAGACACTGCAGGTACTACAATGCTATGCCGCCGGTGACGTCACGCCGGTATGGACGAAGCTGTCCAGAACGGGGGCCTCGAATCGAGCAACATGGTTTTATCATTTCGATACAAAGCCTGCACGGTTGAGACGCTGATTGTGTTTTGTTTTTAGTTGGAGCCAAGTGTGGAATGGTGATTGCGAGATACTATTCTGGTTTGGTTTGGGAAGAACAGGGCTATGCGACTTTTGATATTAAAAAATACTCCTTGACCTATAATATATCAGGTATAGGTAAGTACCTAAGCAGTCTGAGTTTTAGTGTAACTGCTCTACTTACAAAGTACAGGGAATGTAATGACTATATAATAGTATGCTTCTAACGGCAAACTATGTTACACGTATTTTTCACAAAACTAAATAGACAACTTACACGGTGTCTAAACACAATGGTACCCAAGGCATGTCTCGCCCAATACTACCCAACATTTCAAGGCGCTAAGCGGTCCATGACTCAGAAGTTAAATAATATGCAAAAACTTGCGACAAGTAGCCATTCTCACAAATTGCTTAGTTTATAAAGCCGTTAATTCCTTTGCGAATTTTCAAAAGACATTTGTCCCATTGTGTCTGTAATCCTTTTAAGGTATTTTTTGTACCGGCGCGTCAAAGGGTTAGGAATCTTTGCAGATTTTCGTAAACAAAAGTGCATTGTTGAAAGATTTGTATGCAAATAACAAGATATTGCTACCGTCTTCGTGTCGGGTGCTGGAAAAAAGCCGGGCTGTTTGAAGTCCGGTCCCAGGACGTCCCATGGGAGCCTTTTGTCAAGGCGGAGCAGTAGCAGATTTACAGTTAACATGTTTATTGTTTTATTCGTTGACGTTTTAAAAGGTTCCAGTTTCTGCAAGTCACTAATAACATTTCACGTAACCATCCATTCCATCCAACCAACCAACCATTTCAGGTAGAAAAACCATCAATATGTCCTCCGACGCGCCTAAACTCTTAAATATTAAACTAAAAGTACCTACTTATACAAATTTTCTAGTGAATTTCGTCAATATTAATCAACAAATGTCAAAGAAGGTTTACATATGTAGTTTGACCTTTATTTTTGACTGCGCAGAAGAACTGTGTGTACTAAAAATACCCAGACAAAATAGGTGTTTGTCACAACTGAACAACACGCAGCACCTATTTTATCGGGGTATTTTGTCGTACTTACATGGGGAGTTCCTATGTTCCTTGGGATTCGGGAATGAATATAATTGAAAATCACAAGTACATCATAGGTGCCCACATGGTAGTCAAGTTTGGTAGATCCTGTAAGCTAGATCTGTCAGATATGGTATAGTCAAACACCTTATATAAAATTTTAAAATAATACCACTCCTGAGTGGAGATGCAATGGACAATGGAGCATACCGGCCTATTTTAGTAGGTACCTAAATATGGCAGTTGTACTTATACTAGCCAGGCATTTTACCGTCATCTCAACCGGTGGTAAGTGACGATGCGGCCGAAGTTGGAGCATGCCTGTCTAGGAACAGCCCTTTTCCATTTTCCCATTCCCTCTAGCCTTGAAGGCGTCCAGGTCATAAAGATCAGGAAGCACACGTGCAGCCATCGTGTTCCATTCCTCAGCTGTGCGCATTATAAAGGTTGAAACAAAGCGGCTCGTGGGGAAGCTCGAAGGTCCACTACAGTTAAGTTGAGAGTAGGTACATTTACCATTAGACGGACGCCGGGCCCTCGCGTACATGCGGGAGTGCAACCGGGTACATTTACCAAATAACCTGCAAGGCCACACTCTCCCAAAGTGAAATATAAAACTAGCTCGACATACATCGTAAGGAATCCCATAGTCATCCCGCTGGGGACCAGTCGCCGGTAAGTAAGCACTGCGGAAACAAACGGCGGTAAAGTAAAAGGTCTCGATCTCTGGAATCGTCAGGTGAGTCCCGGGGTATGCCCCTGGGAGTTTTTAGATAGAGTTTCTAAGGGCAAAGTGTTCTAACGCTTTATGGCTACTTTATAAATCATAGGAAAATAGTAAGTACTTATACACGAGGATACGGAAATAAAGGGAGTGAGTGGTAAAAAGGTTAAACCGTTTCTAATACGGAGAACATGAAAAATGTTTGGGTGTACTTGGTTATTATTGTAACACCATAAATTATATATATTTTAAGTACGACTCAACGCGTGGTTGACCAAGGCCTTCCGTTAGGGACCCTGAGACTGGTTTAATAATGTCGGGGGTCGATTGGTACCCCGTGACGGTATTCTACTTATCTGTCAATTATGCGCCAAACTGAGGGCCAATATAGCGAGTCTTGGAGGAGGCCTACAATTGGCTGATAACGAAGAATGTGTGATCACCAATGTTTTTATTTAGTACCTAGGCGAGTGTAGGTATCACTATGGAAATTTACAGTTACGTATTATCACTTATCGACGTGGGCGCCAGCGACAAATTTCAATACTTCATGTCTAGCTCCGTATTGCGTGGGGTAGCGCCCTCGCCTAATATGACGACGCGCTCTTGGGTGGGACAAGTTAGAGCTTTTGATCTTTGTTTGAAGATTGAATTCACATCTAACTGCCAGTAAGTTCAACTTAGCTTGTAAATAATAATCATGTGTACAATAAACTGAAATAAATAAATAAATAAATAAGATATCAATAGATATTATTTACCGATTGTTGCCAGGGGCACTTATACTAAAATTGAGATAAGTGACTTATACTAAAATTGAGATCAGCCAACACCTCTCCACTGTTTACGTTGATCCTCCTTTTCTGGGACGGAGTTGCATATTCAACTAATCAAACAGGGCTACTTTAGGCAGGTTCTATTATCGCTCGTATCCTATGCTACATTAAATATACTAGATCACATCAACCTTGTAACGGTCTGGACTGGACCTAGTTATGACATAATTTCCACTATGGGTTGGTGATAACTGTGTTGGAAACAGAAAAAAGAAAACGCTCTCTCGGTCTGCCTTTGAGAAAGCCACGTTGGAGGGCACCCGTGCGTTGTTTTTTATTCTTATCAGTGACAAGCACGTAGCAACCTGATGAAAACTGGTAACTGACGCCATACCACCTAGGTACTATTTATGCGCTTAAGTCTCATGAAACGAAAATACACAATCGCAGATTACTGTGAGAACTAAGCTGATATAAATAAGCCGTGCACAATCAGAATGGGATAGAACGTTGTCCACCTTATAGAATACCACAGCCAAATGACACTATGGTGTTCCTGACGACAAGTAACGTCTCCAGTGCTCAATAGGATGGGGATTTGGGGAACCGTCGCTTTGGCAGAGGAGGAGGTAGGAGGTTTTTTCAGCCAGCGCAACGCGTTATAGAGGTGAGCAACGCATAGGGATACTCCTGGTGTTGCTTGCTTGTCACCAGGCTCGACAGAGTTCTACCAGAATAAAGCTATGTTATAATTTAATCTTTCTCTCTAGTAGGTACCTATACAACTATTTACGCCTAATATCCATACTCACTACGTAGAAATCGCTTGTCTCCTTCAACTTGTGAGCTACGAATTTTCATCAGTAGGGTGGCTCAAGTCGTCGGTAGATGTAATCCACACTCGGCTGCGTTTGAGAACTGCAGAAATGTACGTGACATCCACTTGGGGAGCTGCTTTTTCTTCGTTTGGATTGGTTGTTATTGTTTAGTTGAGGCTGAGATATTGGGTAAAGTAAACAGTAAAACCCCTCACGTAGTGCAACCGATTCGAGTCCGGGAAAATGCTGACGAGATGACTGTACTGTTCGAATGTCAGCTTACGCACTAGATAATAATCAGGGTACTGCGAGTTGTCTACATGGTCGAGCTTAAGAAGTCGCGTCGTAAGAAAATGAACAAAAGGGTAGTAGGTATTAACTTTATTTTGGTATTCAGCCAAATAAGCTTAAGCTTAAGCTTTTCTAGCCGCCCCCCACGTAATATCCAAAATTTTTGTTTCTCGGTTCATTTTAATTTCCAAATGTATATAATGACTGGACTAAAAGTGTTTCATGTTCCTATAGGTATAGGGTGCTTCTATTGGAACGTCAACTAAACTCGATGAACTATTAGAAATTAAAGGTCTGTATTTTATTCGTAAATTGTTTGCAATAACAATTCAATGTTAGACTCGCAATCTCAATCGGAATTTACAGTTCTATTTAAAAAGAGTACTTTTCCCCCTACATTTTATAGTAAGTATTTTAATACATTAATTTCACTCCCCATTTCTCACAATTCCAGTTGTTAAACTATGTCCTAAAGTGACGACTCGACTATAGGAAGATACCTAAAAATCCACAAACTCAACGTAGCGAAACTAAGAAACAGCCTTAAAGCAACGCAACATAAAAGGGCGAACCGCCCCGAGCGAAATTGCCAAGCGAACGCCGCACAAAAAAATCCAATCTTTTAAAACTGCACACAACACATCCCGGTCTAAAATACCTACTTTACACATATATACTCATATATCATTTATAGCACATATCTCCGTCGGTAGTCAGTCGGGCAAGCTTTTGTGCCCTTCGGTGGGGCGGCAAAGTGTATGTGTGTGTGAGTGTAAGTGCGAGCGTGTGCTATGATTTCCCGACGAACGCCGACGCGCCAACTCGCTACGTTTTATAGAGGTTGAGCTGGACGAAAGTGCTGGCAGAGTTTGTTCGTCCTCCTGTAAGTTTTGTAAAAAAAAGTGTTGTGGTAATTTTCCAATAAACCAAAATAAGAGGTTAATGTTTAGGTATAGTAGGTACAGCCAAATAAACAAAAAGTTTAAAGCAGTTCGACACCCATACTACATTTCTCTCGACATTCTTTCATTCGTTTGAGTGTTTAGTAAATATATTATGGTTTATACTCTTAATTAATGTATTCAATGGTATTCAAAAAGGGTTTCTATATGTTAATTATTTACAATAAAGAAGTTAAATCGAAAAAAGCACAAGTCGCCGCTAGATGGCGTTGTTTTGAGATTTCATTATTTTTCTTTTTCATTGCTTTGTTTTATATTATTTAAATGTAGAAATCTATTTCTCGCACAATTGGATACATTTACTAACGGCCAATTGCACAAACTTACATTACAAACATTAAAGTCTTGAAGGAATGTCGATCAAACGTTACATAAATTTTTTATAAAAATCGTACCGCGTTAACTGAGGCTCTAAAAGCCCACATACTGGCTATATAGCCCGTATACGTTTTCTGCACGGTTTGTTCCAAATGTTTAGATATGGAATTTCGGTTTCTACACTAATGATAGGAAGTTTATTTTATTATCTGTGAGCAAACGCACATCACCCGAATAATCACCGCATAGATACCGTGTCCCACCCGCTTAGTCGTTCCGCGTCGCGTACGGGCTAATAGAGTAGACCGCCGTTTTCTGTTCAGTGTCTATGCGATGACTACGCGGACACGATAAGAATGTGGCTTGCAAGCGGTGATCCGACGTATAAACGGGTCAAAGCGCATCATATTGCATACGCTCTTGTGTCCTATTACATTTATTTGACTGTTTGTAATAATCACACGATATATCACCAAATCGCTCAGCCCTGAGACAGTCACACAACACTTTAATTTTCAGAAAAAAATATGTAGTTTGTATACACGACTGATATTATAAACGCAAGGGTTTGTTAGGATTTATGGAAGGTTACTCTTTCATGCAATATGTGCTCCACAGATTTTAATGAAATTTTACACGCAGTCGTACCTTGTAGACCAGTAGGCTAATAACGTAACGCTGTGGCCAACAATTCTCTGATTTCAATGATTGAAATTGTTACTTTTGCGATTTTGTATCATCGATTTCATGGGTTCACTTGCTTACAAAGTTCCATTGCAATAAACTGAAACTATTAAATCAAACATACGTCATCGCAAAAGTAACAATTTCAATCATTAAAATCAGATAGGTATTAAAAACTGGGGCAACTATCCCCCTGGGGCAAGTATCCCGCTTTACCCTAATTGTTAACAACAGGCTGCATAATTAATTAATATTTAAATTAAAAGCAGTAGTAGTAACTGTATCCATGGACAGATTTCTAAAATTTCAACATATTCCATGATCCGAACAAAATAATTATTAAATACAGCCCGGACTTTCTTCCCCTGTACCAAGCTGTCAGCCGGTTCGTTCCGAGGGCACTCACACTCGCACAGTTTCACCGTGCCCTTACACAGACACACTCGCACCCAGCGAGGGGTGCGTCTAAGGGAGACTTGGTGGGGACTGTATTAAGTTCCTTTCTTTTCACTAAAATAATTTTAGGGGATGGTTTTAGTTCGATATTTTTTTCGTGAGGGCCCTCGACCGGGGCTTCTGTTGAATGCGTGCGTTCAATTTGAGAAATGGCTGTTTTCATGTTGTCATGCTTAGTTGAGATGTTCTCAGTGCAATCGGTATGTACTTACGTCTTTGTCATGTTATTTCTGTTTACTTAACATGCTGTTCAAACATGAATTTAATAAATAAACTGCTGTAACAATAATAGGTGGAATATGGAAGATGAAACAATTTTATTCAATACACCAAACTAAAAAACTGAATTGGAGTTATGTTTATAGTTATGGGATGCCATTTAACTATTTATTTGATGAATATTTTATACGGTATCCCACTGAGTATAAACAAACTTTATCATTTTAAATTTAAGAGTTCAGGTGTTGAGCAACCGCTACTCTTCTCTTTCCTCAGCTAACGTTTTCACTACTTTATAACACTCCCCGCTTACTCTAACCCTCACATCCCCTCTTTCCAATGAAATATCCTTGTCCTTCCTATTCTACTCTTTCTACCATACACAAAATTACAACACCTATTGAAAAAGAATAATCCCACTAAAACATTTCATGTAAAACTGGTTCGCCAAGCCTCGCAAGCTCATAACGTTCTCACAGTGAAAAGTTATCAGAGCCAGGCCGATAAATCTACAAAGCCTAACCATCCCTACATTTTGATGAGATATGCATTGGTCGTTTCATAGAAGCATGACATTTAGGCTGGATTCGTGCTCGACCGACGCGACGGTCAAGGCTTGGTCAGGGCTGTTGCCGTCGGCAGGACCATGCTAGCATCAGCTTTACGCTGTAGATGATTATTGTCACTGTTAGATCTACGTTTGAATCTATAAAACGGCCAAGCTAAAAATAAAATACCCAACATTTGCCATTATGTGTTATACCATGAGTACATAACGATCCCAATCTCCCGGAATGGCAGCTGGAGGCGCCCGAACAGTTTTTTCCCGGGATTATTCCGAGGATGAAAGCAAACCACGCCCGATACCATCGAGCGGGTCGCCGGCGTTTGCTGAAATATTTTTAATCAAAGTTTTTACCTGACCCATCCCTAAGGTCTCCCAACCACCGACCGACCTGTCGATCTCACCAAACGTTAGATTAAAAACATCATCTCTATTTTTTTGGCATTAAGAGGATCAAGGAATTATGTTTGTGAAGAAAAAAGTCGGCCCAACGCCGGAGGCATATGATTATAAGGATGCGTTAGATAAAATTTTGACGGAGGTCGATAGTTTTGAGAACGTGTGCGTATGCCGTTCGGGTATTGGTCGGTTGCAACGTTTTCTTTACCTGAGCTACAGAAGTATCAGGAATTTTGGTAGCAGCTGTCTTGACTCCGTTTATTGGAATATCTAAACCACTGACTTACATACGTAGGCAAATAAATCTCCTCTTGAAATTTAAGATCACTATCATGTAGATACATATATGTAGATTATATGTACATGAGTGTTCTTACTAAAGTATTTAAGATAGCTACCTAAAATATCAGTCCTACTCCATCCTATGCTGAGTAACTTTGATAATCAAATTATCGCTAACATAAACATTATTAACTACGTTCTGTATTCAAGTAGTAGATTATACACAGAGCTGTTATCGCCTCAAGACAAGGGCTCCCGCTAATGATTGTGCAGACATATCTGGCTTTCTTTATAGACTTGTCTATGCATAGTTGAAGAGGCAAACGGCAGGTGCGTCCAAAACTGCTGAGTCAGCCTAGCACCGGTAGTCTTTGGTAGCGGGTTCGAGTCCCGGTCGATCACGATTTGAATGTCAGACGCGCCGCATGATATCCGATTGTGGCTCCCTCTGTGCCAGTCATCGTTGTTTGTTAGTTCTACGAAAATGCGATTATGGTAATACGGGCTTTGGTGGCGTTAGGCTGACAGAAGTTAGGAGATTAAGCGACATTGTTTTGCTTGGAACAACATTGTGTAGTTACATAGGTATTTACAATTCAATGGTAGTTGTTTAAAGGTTTATACCATGTTTTGCTAACAATCAGCAGGCCGTAACCTTGGTTTTTCTTAATTCTTTAAAAGTATTTATCTACAGTTGTCGATAGGCCACATTTTGATAGCTATCTTCATTTCCAAATGCTCACGACATAATGTTATTTTAATGCGCAACCGTGAAAATGAACTTTAGGTATGTCGTGGACGCAAGGAAATTATGACAGCCACCACAGGGTGGTGAATCCCTTCCATTTAGAAAGGAAATTATATGCGCTGCGCCCTTGTCCCCGCATAGTAATCGTATCACACCCGCACAGTCACCGCCTCGTGTGCGCGCCCATATGGTAGACTGCACGTTTTTTGTCCGGTTGCTACGCGGTGATTCAGCAAGAACAACGCGTTTACTGTCCGGTATAGAACGTATAAACGGGCTTTTAGAAGCCTTTTTGGGGTTGCATATTAGTTTCAAACCAGCAGAATTGGCGTAATGCCTATAAATAAAATCATACCAATCAATTTATTTTTCCATTCAAACAGTATAGTGATTTGCAATACCTATAGGCTGGGTTGTCTATGGAAACGTTATCATCTATGGCGGAATAAATTTATGTATACACTAGTGTTCCTAACATAACGGTCTCTAGTGGAGAGATTTAATAATTACGACTTCCTTTACGAAGACGGACACTTCAATTGAGCCAATAACGGACGAGTACGCCGTGCGTTACATGTTGGTACTGCCTACATAATATAGACTGCAATGCGATATACTTTTTGCTAAATAGGTACGGATACTCTTTGGTCGGTATTGTAGATTATAGAAGTCACTTAAATTTCTATTGACATTTTAATTAATGATGACATTTAACGAGTAATAGTGAAATTTTATAATGATTATTTATGACTAAATTTTATAATCTTAAATGTATTTCATTTTTTATTTAATTTCAAAATTTTAATTAGCAACGCTAGATGTGTATGCCGATGGCAGGTCACAGAGGACCTATCTACTAAAATTGTAACAACTGCATAACCTGTGTACCACAAACAAATAAATTGATTGATTGATTGGTTAAATATTTAAACTTAGACACAGAATTTAATAAGAATTATCATATCATATCCGGAATGCGAAAGTTTGTGTGTGCGTGTTTGTTACCTCTTTATGCTTAAACTAATGAACGGATTTGAATGAAATTTGGTAGGTAGTTAGATTATTATCTGGAATACGTCATGGTCTTTTTTCCATTTTCCCCCTCATCTCTACCCGCGCGATATAGCGTGTAGCAGGAGAAAAGCTACTTCAAATATAAATAAATAAAAATTATCATCTTGCCGTCAATATCCCGGATATATCCTGGGGTCCGTCTTGACCATGATCTAGGATTTGGCAGTTAAGGTAATTACCGTAGAGCGATTGCTGTCTGACCTCCGTGACTTGAGCAGATTGGATCATGATTAGGTACACATTCAGTCGCCTGCATGTGCAGGTTTTCTCGCGATGTTTTCCCTCACCGTAAGTGCATCGGTTAGTGTTCAACTAGTGTACATCTCGCTCCTTAATAACAAACGGGACACAAATCGAAAAATAATTAAGGATACGTTACATCAACATTCAAATGCTCTTGCGGTGAGGGAAAACATTGTGATGAAACCTGCAAATTCAGGCAACTGAATGTGTACCTAACCATGATCCAATCTGGTCAGATTCCCCTGGAAGCAGGGTCACGGAGGTCAGATGGTAGTGGCGCAACTGTAATTACCTGATCGCCAAATCCTGAATCATGGTTAAGGCGGATCCCGGGCCCTCGTTCTCGAGAGCACAACCGGGACATTAACGGCAAGATGATTTTTATTTTTTTATACATAAACAATAAAAATTCATAATGATAGAGACGATTTAGAGGACGCTTTTTATGATACTAAATACTCAATGACAGTAAGTCATTTTGAAACAAAAAGTTAAATTTATGTTAAAATTTTAACAGGCCTTACTGTAAAAAGCGATAATTTTTGACACGTTGTCTGTCTGTTTGTCTATTCGCGCATCATGCATAACTGAACTACTGAACGGGTTTGATTCGGTTTCAATAGTTTGGTAGCTTAAAGTCCAGGGTAAATTCTAAACCCATGTTTCATCTAAATCGGGTAGATAGAACCAGCGATATCTCTCCGTAGTACTAGCATTCATACAATATGGAGGTCATTTAAAATGGAAAAAGCTAAGCTGTCATAAAAACTATTTCCACGCGGACGAAGTCGTGGGCAAAAGCTTATTCGAAATAAAGAACTATGTATAACCTAACCTTCTACAACAGAGTGTCAAAGGAGGCAATTCCCGAAAAGATTTCACAATACCACATAACAGTAACCCAGTAACAGCACTTTATTCAATTTGCGTCTAACCACTTTCATTTTGAAAGTCATCGTATAAAGTTATTTGTCTTCATTCATTTGACGTCTCAATGTTGGTTGATGTGATACGAACTAGAAATCTGATACTAACACACGTCCAGACCAAACAAACGAAACAATAATGCACATTGACCGTTGTAAAAATTCGAATTACACTCATTATTAAGATAGATGATTCGCGACTACTGTAAAATTGGAAGCTATTGTTGCTATGGTATTAAAAATAGTATTTACTTTCTTATAACGACGAGGCGGTTCACCAAAACACTTATGGATAGCATATAAAATAAAGATACTAAAGAAGATAAGAATGGAAAAAAGCTGGAGAGAGAAGCGTTCAGATTCTTAGTCGCCCATAGCAGAATCCATACTACATAACTAAAGAAAATTCTTACTACCCATACATTATTACAAAGTAGGTACCTACTACAATACACATACTCTATCATTCCCTTCAACAATTCACTCATTAGATTTATTGGATAATCTCAGTACAAGTCCCCATTAAAATATTCAACTCATTTACCTTTCGGCGTACTTAAAAACTAATTTAAGTGAATAACAAAAAGTACCTTCCCTATCAGCTCCACACCAATTTGTTGCCAGAACATCTGTCTCATTTCACACAAGTAAAAACGCGTCCACGTTACGGTGGGCCTTACGTAGGCTTAGGGCACGTGCTCTAGTACATGCAACGTCATCGGGCAGTCATTACTGGGGGTCAACGGCCCGCTGATTACCTTGAGCACGCCCTGTCGTTCATCATTAGCCTAGGTTAGTATGTTTGTAAACATGACTCCATTCACAGCTTTTTTTGGCGGGAGACACGGTGCATCGTCGGAAATCAGGTCAAAGTCGAAACGAATGACTGTTGCTATGGTGATACAATATTTATCTACCTACCTACCTTCAAAAACTTATCCCACCATAGCAGTTTCTTATTTCCATAGATCTATTATATAGTGGCGGCTCAAGCAAGAGACACTGGATTTGCATGCACAGCATGAGAACAAGCAATAGCCTTCTTGGTCTGCGACAAGAACAATTTAATATGACCTGAAACCTAAAGAAATTATTATAAAAGTAATCTTTAAGGCATAAAGCAAGAATAAACTAGGATGAGAAATACATTGAGATTAGCTGTGAGATTTGCTGTAGACGTCTTTCTGCTGGTTTATGATGAGGATTGTTCAAGGAACATAAGACAAGAATGGCAGTCCAATAATAGCGTAAGTACCTATTAAAAAAGCATAGAATAGTAAAGGCTGACTTTGGATAAATCGGGCAGTAGTCTCATAAATACACCCATTTGAGAGAATTAACCATTCAATTCAGATACCTAGCACTAACACCATTTAAATACTCTTTTCGACACATTTCCGTTTATTATATACTGACAAGTGTTTTGAACACACATGGTCATTATTTATTACACACGCTCTTATAAGAGCTGCGTATTTTACTTTGATTAATGAATACATAATGTTTACAGCTGCATTATTATTTACAGACGACGTCGAGTAAATGTTACAAAACGCTTCCGATATTAATTTATTAATCCAGCTGCTCAACTACAGTTAACTGTTAAACAGTTTATGGTCGATCAATCAATTTTCGAATTCCATCCAAATAAGGAATTTATTACCTGCCATTATCGCATGTCGGCTAATCAATTTACTGTCTTTTTCATTATTATAGCCGTAGAATATAAAAGTTGTTTATATATTTACCACTGGCTGTTCGAAAACGGAACGAGGATGAGTATATACGTCGAAATATATATAATATGTTATCGACAGTCGATAAATCAACATGCATTGGGTCGCACGATTCTGCAGTACGGAATAAGGCAAATCAGCTTGGTGCCTCACGAACTCGACGCTTGTCTTTTGTTTTGTGCCTACTCGCAAGAGTGATCTCACGTCCGTTAACCCAGTTTCCATTTATTGATGTTTCAGTAAATGCGTAGGTACAGGAGATTGTCATTGCTACATTGGCGTGGTTCATCAGTTACCTACAGTTGCATCATTTTGTATTATAGCGTCGTCACGAGGAGGATGTAGGTAATATAAGAAACGTTGATCTCCTTCTAATCGCACGAGGTTATGAAATATGAATGGATCAACAAAAAACTTGAATCAGAACCTATTGACAATCAATCTACGAAGTTTTGTTATGACAATTCCTACCTAAATCCTTACACATATGGCAATCTCGAATCTCCACTAATTTAAATCTTGCATCTCTTGAATTCTTTACACCAAGGCTGGGTTGGGCGTAAGTGTACCTATCATAATTTACATCTGAGTTGCGCATGCTCTCGGCGCTTTGATCTCCGTTACAATCGGGTGTAATTTATGATTGCGCACCGGCCGCGCGACCAATCGACGCGAGCCATCGGCGCATGCTTCAACGCCTGTGGTGTCGCTCTCAAAGTAATAAAGGATTGAGCTCCCTGGTGAGGTTTTCCCTAGAGAGTAAAATACGGATTTCTTCAAAAAGGTAGTAGTGCATTTCCTTTATTTCTACTTAATAATTAAGATAATTATCAGCTCGCAGAACAGATGGCCGATGTGTCTGGAAAGTTCTCGAGTGGCGACCACGTACCGGAAGATGCAGCGTGGGTAAGCCTCCTACTAGATAGACCGACGATCTGGTAAATATCGCAGGTACCAGCTGGATGCGGAAGGGACAAGACCGGCCTCTGTGGAGATCTCTTAAAGAGGCTAATGCCCAGCGATGAGCGTCTTCAGGCCGATATGATGATGTTGAATATTTAGATTGTTTAGCGTACCTTTTTGACATATCAATCGCTAGCAAGCGAGTCACCTAATGGAAAGTGGTCACTAGCAACACTAAGGGTTGCTACATCAATGCGTTGCCCACATATAAATAAGTACAGTAACTAATGCATCATTTATTTTGCACACCTACTTAATAAAACAAGTAAACCCACGCAGTAAAACATAATAATGAGTTATAATTAATAATCCTTCATGAACATGATCATGACTCATTTACTCAGCTATGTGTTATTATGTATTATTATTACATGGGAAAGCCTGATGTAATTAAGTTGTACCAAGTCTTCGCTAATGGACGAACGCTTTTAAAACTTAATCGACGTTCGTGTTTTTAACAGGAATTAAATTTTCATTTTATAACTGCTGATGCATGTTTTTGCTTCTTATTGGAAAATAAGTTTATGATTCAAGCTGGTCAGGTTCCCCGGGTAGCAGGGTGACGGAGGTCAGATGGAGGTCGCTCCACTGTATTTACCTGATCTGCCAAACCTTGGATCATGGTCAAGGCGGACACCTTCGTGCGCGAGACCACAACTGGGACATTAACGCCAAGATGAATATTTTATTATAAAATAAGTTCATAACAGCCTTCTTCAATCAAATTAATCAGGTTTCTGATTTGAGAAATGTAGCCGCATTTTCTCTTTTAAAGAAAATTATTCATTCACAGCGCTTTTAGCGAACTACTTATTTCTCAAACTGTTGCAAACAAAAGCTAATTTTGAAATTAAAATTTTCTTAAGCCATAATTAAGAACGCTGTCAACTTGAAACTCTCAAATCTGAAACCGGCTGTAAGTGATTTTAACAGCTGAAAAGTGAACTAACCCTTGAGGTTTTCCCTGGAGAGTACAACATGGAGTTCTCCAAGGAAGGGTAAAAAGGTTTTTACGGGTGTCAGCAACGCGTGGGTGATGCCCCTGGTATTGCAAATGCCCATAGGCTGCGGTGACTGCTTACCATCACACTGGCCGTAAGCTTGTTTGCCAGCTTAGCGGTATAAAAAGAACCTATGAGATATAGAATACTCGTTCCCTTTGACAGCAAAATTCTCATAGAGCTCTACACCTTCCCAGCAAAAATGATAATTCGATCCTCTATAGATCTTCTCGACAGATGGAAATTACGTTTTGTAATTGTTTCAAACGGAAACGTAACAATGTGGTATTGTTTCTCGTTCCGAATGGTGGTGTCGTGTCGTGGGCCCGCAACCAAAAGTCGAGCACCAAAAATGTAATAGCTGTCACTGGCCATGATTAATGCAATTAATCCCACAATGGCCACATCTCCGCGGGTACACCGCTGGCCATATAAACCGAGATATTAATTCATTTTTAAATAATTCAAAAGGTACAAATGTTTAACGTTTTGTTCGATTTTGGCTCGCTTTTAATTAGGGCGTAGCAGACGTTGTGAATAATAATTTCTTATTTTCTTGCTTTGTGCCTGTGACTGGGCATTTCTACGAACCTATAGAATACGGATGATAACTGAATTTTTTTTTAAGTCCGTTAAGTACATTATAAAAAAAATGATTTTGTTACTTAAACAAAAAATAACGCCGATACAGTGCGTTGCAATGTGGCGTGACGTCACGCCTGAGGTGAAATTTTACTCAGAAATGACGTCACAAGCTCCTGAACTTTTATAGCCTATATCTTTGTAATTTTTTATTGATTTGACAAATTAAAAAATGCGTGTTAAAATCTTTTAAAATGTAACTGACGGACTTATTAGAATTTTAAAATGTTGACCCAGCCATCATCCACATTGAGTGTACGACATATATTTTTGCTTTTGCGCCCACCGCAACGGGTAATGGGCACTCCTCGGGATAGCTGGTTTTACAGGACTCGCTATGAAAAAAGCTCCGCCTGGGGAAGCCTGTAGCCGGGAAGGCTTTTAAGGCTTCATCGGATGCGATACCCCATGGGGATGGGGTGCATACGAACGCTGGTGGAACCGTTTGTAAGATTTCAAGACTGTGTGGAGTTAGTGGGGCACTGCGGTGGCTTAATGAAACAGGTATGTGAACAAACAGCCGTCTTAATTAAAATATTTTTGGAAAAAGGTTACACGCTTGTGTAACCTTTTTCGAATGTATAGCCTATACTTTCAGGTGCTTTTTCCCAGAAGTAAGTTAGGCTACGTACCTACTCGTACTTACATATCAGAATAAATCCGAATATCCAAACTCATCGCTGTCCATCTAACCATGTCCCGCACTGTAATCCAACAGCCCGACAGATCGGCCCGGATAGATTTCATAAATAACGCGTACAATTTTTGTACATAGATTTATTGCTTTGTACGAGCGAAAATGGTTGGAGATTGTTTTTCAATTTAACCGTGGAACTCCCGCTGTTTGACAAGCCGGCGCGCGGCGCGGCGGCGGCGTGGGCCTTTGTACCCGAGTGCCCGACCCATGTGCATGCTATTACATAGGCTAGGCATATAAATCTGTGAGTGGGCATGCTTGTTTCTATCGCGTCGGATAGGTGAGCTATGCTTGATAGCACATTTTAAATTATACACCCCGTTTTATTCTAAACTAGACGGGAGCGTAGCTGTCACCAACGAGCAGTTCGGCCTAAATGTAAATGTGAATGTGTAAAATCTCGTAATGGCTAGTCAAAACGAACCTTGTCTTATTTTAAATGAGTGCTAAACAATTATACACATATGGATAGCCTGGCATTTATACAGGGAGGCCAATATTTTGTGACTTCAGTGGCCAACTACTTTTTTAGTCTTAATATTGTATCAATGTAACTCTGCTGTTCATAGAATTGAAATTAAAATTATCGATGTGAATGGCTTATTTGTGCGGTAATTAAGAGGTAGGTTTAATTTTTTGATGGTTTTGAATATAGATTCTGAGCTAGCTGTATGATTTAGATAAGTGTAATTTCAGTATTTTGTGTTTCTTGTAACTCTTATCTAGTATTCTTATCTAGTAACCAATAACCCGACTATTTAAGTATTTTGATCTGCGATATGTAATTGAGAGATTATTACGGATTTCTCAAAGACGCTTGCAATAGTTAGATGAAATAAATACCGTTAATAAGAACATTTATTAAGTTCAAATTTGTATTTGTGAAGGTTTTTTTTCTAAATCGTTACATAATTCACGAAAAAATGTAAAATACACATTAGCATAGGTCGTCAAGTCGTATTTTCAAGTTCAGACGATATTCAACTTTATGGAAATAAACCAAAAATAATAAAAATTAAAAGTTACCTATAGTAATACGTAAGTGTCAGATAGGTATCTCTTACATGCTTGCTTACTAATCAGTCTAAACTTGAAACATAGTGATAGTTAATAGGATGCAATCAGTATCATAGCAACTGTTATTAAAACCATACTACCAACATTTAGCCATGTCGTGATCTCGACCAATTAAAATACATACCATCAACACTTCAACCACGAAGTCAGTTCTAGACGTCCAAGTATAATAGGCAGCTACTAGCTAGAAACTCATTCAGTTTTGACATTGATAGCCTTATATCACAGAACAGATATTCTGAAGTTAATTATACCTAGACCATATGACGACCACGTGCGTAATAGGTAGATGTAATGGGATTGCTTTAGACACTTTCAAAATTAGTTTCGTATTGAATTACCTAGCTAATTGTTTTGGAAGTAGGTAGGAAGTTAAACTTTATGTAAGTAGCTAGAGACATTTCTTCTAATGATTATTTTTCACAGACACATTACGAATGTTACAACTAAACGAGCTCATCATAAATACGAGTATATGCTTGGACAAATTCACAGCGCCATCTAGCCCCAAAGTAAGCAAAGCTTGTGTTATGGTTTTTTTTTAAATACGTGCTTGTTATATTGTAATAAATATTACTAGTTTCTTGTATTAAGTAGGTCTTTCCGAAGCAGCAAGTAACTTCCTATAATGTAAAGCGATCGAAACAAAAAACGTTACCAACCTACTACCAAATTCAGCGAATCAGTTACCACACAACAGAACCATAATTCTTATTGGGTGTTGAGTTGAATTATTGCTTACTTCACATCCTGTACTCGCTATAATTTTGATTGACAGCTAGTTTCCACTAGTTCAGTTCAACATTTCAACATTGTACTTACCACGAGTACCGCTGCCTGCATTCAATATGATTTCCGCTCCTCTATTCAGAGTAGCAATTTTTTTATTCAACATTTTAATGAATATGGAACTAGTTCTTTATATTAGGTGTGAAAGGCGTGACCTTTGCTAACTGGCATCAATTTCGTAGCAGAATTTAATCAGGGTAGCGGATGCAGGCTCGAAACGTGATGGAAGGTAATCGTTAAAAATTCTACACAGTAGAAGATATCATTTATTATTTCACGCGTTAGCGAACTACTTTGTGATGGCTCGTATAATTTCATTACGGTGTAGATTGATGATTTGTTCTAGAGAAAGTGTATTAAGTGGTAGTTACTAACGAAGAAGCAGACGCGTCCAGTATCGTCGCGTAACGACGATGAAATAAAAATCAATACCCATCCCTTAATGAAATGTCACCGACCGACCGCCAGCGCGCTTAGATTAAAAGCCCTTATCAACAATCTCTAATCCAATTAAAGGCTGGCTCTCAGCAGGTGAAGGCCCGCTGAATAAAACAAAAGTTGTGGTCACTCAGCCGCTCAAACATGATCCCTCATTTGCCGAGTGTTTTCCAGCTTTTCCGGGGACACGTGGCTCAACTTAGCTGGTCAGTACGGCCCACACCGCCGGACTGGAGGGGTTGGTCGGAGGGTCGGTAAAAACAACAGTTCTCCACCATGAAACCCTGGCTTAATGGACTAATACAAGTCCCTTGGTACAATTAATTAGTACCTTGACCGGGGTAGCTAACTTTTCGCTACCTGTTTAGTTTTGGGCGCTATTAAAAGTTTCAAAATCAGAATTAAAATAATAACGGACCCTTTCAATTAAGTTTGGACCCAACGAAACAATCTACACGAAAACCGCATTAAACTGTAAAACTGAATGAAATATACCGGGCCGTAAAAGTTAGGGAAATCAGTAGCACAGCATAAAAATATCTGTATCCGTGATAATAGCGATAACTTTTTCTATAGTCCCTATAGAAAAATATGATATTGAAGAAGAACGTATTGATCCTGAGATAGGTACATATATAGGTGCCGTTAGTGCCCTCTTTGTGGAAAATCTGCTCACGTTACGCTTTTTATCTACTGCGACAGTGTAATATGAAATTATGGGACCCTCACCCTCTGCATTTGATTCTTGGGCCCCCGTCCCAAAGGGCCTGTGGACCCTCTCAGCCCCTGGACAGTGTTGATTGGCAATGCTCCACTGGATTAAGGGAGGGCTGACCACTGGGTAGGGAATTGGGGAATTAACGCGTATGACCAAGAGGGCTTACTTACTGATGAAATAAACGCCATTTTCTACATTTGCACGGCTTTGCTCGTACGTCTGTGTGAGTGCTGGCAATAATTTACATCTGTTAAGTGCTGGCAACAATTGCAGATGTCTCAAATTAATTTTTTAGATATAACAAGCACAATACATCGTATAAAGAAATATTAACGAAACAGGGATATCAAATATCAATACAATCCCAAACAAACCCCTCTGTCTGACGTCAAAATTAATGAAATCGTTTTCGAAAACATATCGATTTATTTTATTCGACACGCCCGCCGCTGGACCGATTCTCGGGTCGGAATTTTCGAAATCCGCTGAGATGCTTTATGACGCGTGAAATTGAGCCATTCAGGAGATACCGACACACGGACCGGCGACTTTTCCATTTTCACACGTACAATACACCTCTCAGATCAGTTTGTTGCTAATGATTGCGTAAACGCACATTCTCACGAGGTAGTTTTTAGTAAAAAATGATAATGATGCATTGTAGTTCTACATAGTTGCAATCGATTTTATCTACGCGTCTATGTTGATATGCTATGTAGGTATGCGTCTTGTGTGATTAATAAATAAGATGTTCTCCCACAATTTTATTCACAGCAGTCAACCAAGCTGTTTCTTTGAACACTTGTTTTTTTTTATCCAACGCAGTGATAAGCGAGCAGACAGCCCACCTGATGGTAAGCAGTAACTGTCGCCCATAACACCTACGATTCATGCAAATAGGTTGCAGGCAACAAAAACACAGAAGCGCAGGTGCATTACTAGTTACGCTGTTTATTCAAAAATAGCTTTTGTATAAATTATTCTAGATATTATTAGTAATTCAGTATAGATTCAGTTATTTCAAAAGTTCCGTATAATAAACTATAATTTAAAAAACTAACTTACTACTTATAAGCAAACTAGAGTGAATAAATGGTCCCAAGTCAAAATAATACGTTCATGCCGCATTACACTATGTACTTTCGATATAGAATAAATAAAGTGAGAGATACTACTATTAATAAACACTAGCATTTGCTGATAGAGATTTGGTTATATTTATATATTATATTTAGATATGGTTATATTTAGCTGAAACAAAACAGGAAGAGTCAATGATTAATAGGTAGGGATGTCACTGCATGGCACGCATATGGTGAAGTTCTTGAAAATTAGATAGATATTCAGATTTGGCTGGGATATAGACACGTTTAGATATAAAATAAAGTAGTAGTTTTTAAAATAGAAAATGACACACTTTGCACTACTGAACCACTGCAATGATCCTGATGATGATGAAATAAAGTATGGAGTTAGCATGGGTTCTGGTTTCAGGGGAAAGAAACAGCCTATTTTCTTCGAATTGCAACCGAGAGTTGAGATCGTCGGTGGCTTAAAGGTAAAAGGGTCCGACTCGCAAGCGAGAGGTACCGGGTTCGAACCCCAATGCCGCTATGTACCAATGACTCTTTTCTCAATTATGTACATTAGTTGAACACTAACCGATGCTGTGAAAATTAAACATCGTGATGAAACCTGCACATTCAGGCGATTGAATGTCTAACCATAATCCAAACTGGTCAGGTCCCTCTTACCAGGGCTACGGAGGTCAGATGGCAGTCGCTTCACTGTAATTACCTGATCTTCCAAATCCTGTATCATGGTCAAGGCGGACCCTGGGCCCTCGCTTATGTGCTCCCTGTAAGCTATGGATGGTGATAAAGCGGCTTTTTTTATGCTACTCAGTGATAAACAAGTAGTCAGGTTACCTGATGATGTGTGGTAACTTTCACTCATAACATGATCTACGCAGGCTTCAGGCTGCAGATAAAAAATGCAAACCGCAGGTGCGTTGTTACTGTGAGGGCTAATATGAAATTCTTGTAATTACGCTCACTACCTTATCTTTCAAACTGTAATACAACAAAGTAAGTAATATCAGCAGAAATTGACAAGGCGGTAGTACTCAGCCAGAAAGATATACTTGATACCAGTAATGTATACTTGATTTTCCGCAGTGGTAGGACGCTGTCGAATCCGGGAAGTCCGCCTGGATCTGTACTAGTGCTTTATATTTTCTTTCACTAACCAACAATGCTTGCAATGTAATCCTGTTTGGAGGATAAGGTAGCCAGACTAGCCAGCACAATTCCAATACAAGCAAGAGGCTCACATCCGGTTTTTGAATTGAGAATTTCAAGTTGAGAATGTACTGAGGTATAACTATGTTATTTCCATTTTAAGATTAGTTTGAGTATTTGTTCTTGAAAAATCTCAATTTTGACAGCTCTCAAACGTTCTCAAATCGAGTTGAGTATTGTAAAAAGGCATTGTATTTCCAGGGTAACATGGAAAACGTATTTTTCAGTTGATTACCTATAGCTAGATTTCTTAATTCAGAAACTGGTTTATACATTTGCGGCTCTGATTTATTTCTACATGAAAATAAGTGCCTGAATAGTAAATGTTATGGACTACAGTTACCGCTTTCCATCATTTGTCACTGTATAGCATAAAACAAGAAAGTTTAACGTTTAGCCGTGTTATATCCAGCTGAGTAGAATTGGACCAAAACCTTTGACTTACAGATGTCGTTAAGAGCGACAAATATCTTAGATTCTAACCAGCTTTAAAATAGGCAGTTTTAACAGTATGATCTTCAGTCTATAAATTGCTATGAGTCCAGCAGTGGTAAGGTTATGGTAAAAACTTTACCGTAGAAGTCTTATTTGCCTTGGTATCTAGAGGGTAATCCATAACCTGCTACCGACTTTCCCCACCAATTGTAAGGAATATCATCATGATCGTCATCATCAACAGCCCATAAAAGCCCACTGCTGTACTTAAATGTCCTCCACATAACACCAGTATTGCCAGCTCTCCACACTATACGCGGCTCTGCCAATTAGGAAAGAAAATACTCCTTTCGAGTAAGTTTCTTTAGTCACTGGAGTCTACAGAGGTCCTACTTGGTCCTGTAGACAGCGTTTTTTCTTTAAAGTCACTTGGTTATATTCAGCGGTGCTACAAACATAGCTAACTAAGCTAACTATATAACTAAGCTAGCTAGAGAGCTAGACAACAGCGCCACTCACTCTAGGTACTAAATCTTAAAACAGATTATAAGACTTTTCTCGAAGTCAGAATTGGTGGAGCTATATTGTACTCTGCCGGACACCACGCGGCTACGAATAACGCATATAATAAATGGAATAGGCATAAAAAATCGCTCATAACAGCGTCATAGTTAATTATCTAGTAGCGAAACAAGACATTGCCCATGAACCTAACCACCTCCCTTCGCATTGAGAAGTTTTTATGTCGCAAGTAACACGCTCATTCAGCGGTAACCCGTTGACCCAAATCCTTCAATCATTTTGTGCTTTTTGTACGTACTCTGTACTAGTGTTCAGCTAGTACCCGGTTTGGGACCGAGACCAAACTTTTAACGTTGGTCTTTTTGACTTCTCATATAAAAAAACAAAAAATTGTGTTTATTCAGACGAAATACTTGGCTCTTTTTGTATGTCTTGTGTGATTTTTATTCTATGTTTTGTAGGCATAAGCGTTTCGCAACTAATCCCTCGTCTCCAATAATCCACTTTATAAATGCATACCTAAGTACAATCTCACATTGACATCGACAGCGACATCATAGCGCCGCAGTTCCAAGGAAACCCTTGTGCATCTCACTTACAAATTAATGGGATCTTTGGTGTCGACATTTTGGTTGTCACTTGGATGGTAAGGCTAAATTAGCCTCGAAAAACCTAGGAGTGCTTAACCACAGTATAAGGCACATACACGTTATACGAATACGAATACGAATACGTTATACGAATTGTCGACGATCCCATAGTCAGTAAGTTCGCACCACTGGCTGTAGAAAGACATTTTGTCGTCTTGTGTGTAATCTACCGGCTGTAAGTATAACGGGGAATGTTCTGAGAAACTTTTGCGTCAACGCGCGTCGGCCAGTGTCATTCAGCGATGTCATACCAATTTCATTCATTTTATATTTTTTAATATTAATCGTAATAAACTTTCTTAATTTTGTAAATGAACAATGCGCGTTCTAATGTTGTGAACTTATATTAAGAGCTGGGCCTTTTATATGAAATAGGTCCCTGGTCTCGGTTTAGCTCTCACGCGCTGTCGACGTTGTGTCACATCACTACCGAGCTGTATCGTGCTGCTTGAAAAATAGCTGTGCGAATGAAAAACTTGGAGTTTTCGGAGACAAAAGGCTCGCGTGGGCGTCGTGAATGCTAAGGCGGTCATTAGCGGGCCATTGTCGAAAATGCCACGGCGCCGTCGCCTCTCAAACTTTGACTTTAATTAGTCAAATTACCACCTACCTATAGAATATGTGGCGGTTTCTATTTTTATGATGGATATTGAATATTGAAGCTACTTGAGGTTTGGTATTGCTGTTTTATGTAAAATTATACCTGATAATGTTTTAATGGATTAGCTTTAACAGTTTTTACTTTAATTGATTACTTTATCGGAAAATATCTTATTCGAAATTAGATCGGAATGTGCAAGTTAGAATTTATACGATTATGTTATGTTTCTCGTACCAAAAGTATATTACGGTTACGGAAACGGTTAAAAAAATAAGAAACCGAATTATGTGGATTGCATCTTCATCGCATCTTTGATTGCATGTAAACCAATATCGTAATTTCTCTTTAAATAAAATTAAAATATAAATATATACCGAGTTCCAATCTAACAACTTAGTACTTGATTGGTTTAGTTGTTCAGAATGGAATGATGAAATGACAGATCCAATCAAGTTTGAGAACTTGTGCTCAGACATCTATAGTATTACCAATATTGCCGTAAAATTGAACCTTGGGATAGTAGACATGTGACTTGCCAACTTGCCCATTATCCTTATAGACCACCTCCAAGATGCCATAAATTACGGCAAACTGTCAAAAATTGTAACAATCCAGTAGTTGCCAAAATCACAGAAAGGGTTGTTTATTGTTAACTGTGCTGCTATAAATCAACAGCTGACAGCTTAGTACAGAAAAGAAAACGGTCAAATACAACAATAAAGGTAAGAAATGATTTACTGGGTTTTCTGTGCAGAATTTGGCATGCAAATTTTGTGCTTGCCGCTTCCTAACCTGTATAAAAGTCATGTTAACTACTGTACTGCATTTGACGAGTAAATTCTGCGATATAAGGTAATTTTTTTTTGTGATAGAATGAATTATGTTCTTTAGTTTTGTTAAATATTTTTACTTCAACGTATTTAAATATGATTTTTAAGTTTTGCCTCTATCTAGAAACTCATTTCAAGGAAATAGGGTTTGGTATAATTAATGTTAAAAAAATAATAGGTAGATTTATACATAGTGTAAAACAAAGATAGATAGATATACTCTTTATTGCACACAAAATTACAAAAAAGAAAATTTAACAGGACTCTTCAAACATTGTGGGCAAAGGCAGCCTTATCGGTTTATAAGGTTTTATAAACCTTATAAAAAAGTTGTGCAAGAAAAAAGTGTACGCAAACGAAGTCGCGCCGAGTCCACTAGTATAATATAATTAAGGTAGGTATGGTAAAATATGCAATTGGTACCTATAATATGGAAATAATTACATATATATAGTAAGCGGTAGCGATGTTATCGGAGAGCTCTATTTCGATCAGAGGGAACATAGTTTCAATAATGAAAATTAACGCTTGAGCTGATAAAACATTTCGCTCTCCCTAAAACCCTAGCAACAAATATCGATACCAATTAATCGAACAAAGAATCGAAGCCCATATGGCTCGGTAGGAACCGTTAACTACTGTTCAATAGTGCCACCCTTTCGTGG
Source organism: Blastobasis adustella (assembly GCA_907269095.1). NCBI lineage: Eukaryota > Metazoa > Arthropoda > Insecta > Lepidoptera > Blastobasidae > Blastobasis > Blastobasis adustella. The sequence goes on along the minus strand of OU026117.1, from coordinate 13,456,921 downwards.
GTGACTCAGCGCATTATACATTGTCTAAGTACAGTGGCATACTGCTATGTAATCGTACAAACGGCCGTGCAATCTAACAAGCAAAGTTACGATAAATTAACCCGTATTGATAACAGAATGAAAACACATTTCAACAGAAGTTCTACTATAATAAAAATAAACTTAATATAATGCAACCTTAATAATTAATATCATATTGATAAATTAGCATAAATTCGAGTACCTACACATTTTACAGCTGTATTCGAAATTGAGAAACTTTTATTAATTTTGTTTCTTCTGACTCTCCTCCCTACAGTCTCCGTAGATTTAGGTTACTTTTGGTAAAGGATAGCATGCCATTTATAATTTCTTTATAAAGCACACAAAACACTGCCCTTAGTCTTAGCTACAAATATAAATTTTAATAGTTTAAACCTGAAACTATACAACATACCTATTCCCAAATTCGTAATATAAAACTACACAAGCCTAACCGACCGACGTGTTCCGTGAACGAAGTACATTACGAACGCTGCAAAGTTAGCCTATTCCTATTTCCTATCAGCAGGATAGCGGGCGAGTGCCGCGGGTAGTGTGCAGGGCATGCAACTAAAACTAGTGATTAATGGTCGGACGTCCGCGGCGGGCGCCGGCGGCCGCTGCGGGCGCGCATTGGAAAGAGTAGATAACGCAGAGGGCTCACTTAGGGGCGTAGGCAGAATTCGTGCGATGCGTATCTATGCCGTGTGGTGTCCGGCAGAGTAGAATAGCACCAACCCCTTACATTCATGGGTGTCGTACAAGGCGACTAATGTTTTCGATGCAAAAGATCAAGAGTCTCCGTAGTCTGGAAAACGGGCAGCAGCATTTTCCATTATTATATTTAAACACTGCGATCTCCAACCACACTGCCAAGCGTGGAGATTATGGCAATAACTTCCCCTTCCGTGGGAGAGGCCCTAAGTCCTGCAGTGGACTGTTACGGGCTGTGATGATGATGATGTATCTATGAGACCCCGTACTATGATGGTCGTCTTTAGCTGGAATCTCGCAGAAGACATATTTAGGGTCGTAGGCAGTTCGTTCAATGGCGACTATGAGATTCCGTAATATGGTGGTCGTCTTTAGCTGGAATATACTAACAGGATTGTCGGTTTTGGCCGTAATCTCCACGCTCGGCGAGCGGATTGTTGGACGCAGTCGAGCCTGTCTGTAAAAAACATTAATCGCCATGTACTAAACCCGTTACAGGCTTTTTGTTTTCCTGACATCACAGCCACAGCAGGTACTTTACAGATACTTTAGCAGGTTTCTTCGCTAGTTTTCCATGGCGTGCCACCTCGATGGCCTAGTGGTATGTAACGAACGATTTAAACCCAAAAACTTTATATGGATACCTATTACATACCTACCTATCACACAGCACCAGTATTGTCATAAAGGTAGCTTTTCTATATATGTGGTTCAGATACTTATAGAATAGCTACCGATTGACAGTAATCAATAACGAGATGAAGAAGAGAGGTAGTTTCTTAAATGGGCACCATTCATTTCTTTCTAATTCTTCCCCATTGGACTAACAAATACTGTCTGCATTTTTGTCGCATCTGAAACAGAGTTGCCTACTTAGTCTATGATCATAGTAAATCGTTTCTCCAGGACTTGATTAAAAGTTTGCTGTGCAATGTTGCAATGGGATTTCGATATCGAGACTGTAGCAATATAAAATTGCAGTAGATTTTCGTAGAATGTACATGGCTTATAATATTATAAGTATTGCTATACGAGTTACGAGGGTAAATATGTTAAAGAATAGTAGGCTGTTGTTGATTAGTACGTAATCTTCCAGGAGGAGCGTGGTTAAGGTAAGGTAGCCGAGTGGTTAAGGTATCCGACTGGTCAGCAAGAAGTACCGGGTTCAAATCGCATTGCGGCCATGTACCAAAGACTCTTTTCTTAGTTATGTACATTAATTGAATGTTAACCGATGCTCTTACCATGAGGGGAAAACATCGTGATGAAACCTGCACATTCAGGCGACTGAATGTGTAACCATGCTCCAAAAGTCAACATTATTGTTTTTATCTTTTTACTCTACTACAGGCTCTGCTCCTCCTCATCAATAAGATCCAGGAGGTATTCCATCAAACGGATGAAGTATCCACGTGAACATGGCTCGAAGATAACTGTTTGGTTTGTGACTACAGGATTATCAGAGACGTCCATTCATGCCTTGTAATGTTTCCGTTTGAGCAGGTATCAAAACTGTCAATACCCAAGCATCGAAGTGATCAAAGTACTTACCTTTATTTTTTAAGTTACTGCATAAGGATATTACACCAACATTAATTAAGTACAAGTTGCCTATGTATGCCTAAAAAAAAATTCTATTTCTTTTCTAAACCCCGAATAAAGAAGAGGGGTGTTAAACGTTTTGTGTGTATCTGTGACTCTGTGTATCTGTCAGTGACATCGTAGCTCCCGAACGGATGGATCGATTCGGATGTGGTTTTATCTAATTGAAAGCCAGTTTAATCGATATTTGTTTCATTAAAATCCGTTCAGTAGTTTAGGAAATATTTGAGTTTAAGTAAACTTGGTGGGGGGTTACCCGACTTTTTCTGTCGGTTAGGTTATGTTATTAAATTATTGTTTTCGTTGTAATGTGTAATCCTAAAACATAAGGTTTAATGAAACAAACAAACCTTTGGGCAAAATACAAAAACTGAAATCAAAAGAATCTAATACCTATTCCACTCAGTACGTGTTTGCGTGCCAGAAGCGAGTCACTTTTTCCAGCCACTGGAAATAATAATAAAAATAGGGTAGGTATGGGGCGGGGAAGCCGACGAATGGCGAAAATATCAAAAGAAATGAGGAAAAAACATTCCGGGAAATCTTACACGACCAGTTTCTTTAGAACTCAGTACCGCAGTGGGTTCTTCACCATTTTCTCTGTATTTGTTTCAGAAAAAGCGGGACGTGGAGGGTCAGATAAGCGTGGATTTATTGCATGAAAGGCGACGTAAGCGTCATTTCTGCAGAAAACATTTTCTTGTAAGGCAGTGTGCTTGTCTTTTTTTTACTACCTACCTATCTCAGCTTGGTATATTTTTCGTACTGATATCTTATTTGTTACTAGCTGTCACTACAGGATGTTTGGTATGTCTAATATTAAGCAACACTGTGGTTTGGTGAAGCACACTTTTAAAAAAGGAGCTTTTTACTTTGGATTTTAAAACTCCCAGGTTATATTTATCAGTAAATCAGACAGTAAGTCAGGTAGAAAGTTCCATCGCGGTTCGCAAATATTTAATGTTGAAGCAAAGTGGTATGTGCGAGTAGACTTTGTAATATTGACTGTAAAACAGTGTCATTTCGCCAAGGTTCTCCTCGTTTGGTGATGGAATGAAGATGGGGTAGTTTCATTGCAGTCTCCGAAATGTATCCGGTAACAAAGAAACACACCAAACATAACCCTGCTTCTGTGGCAGTCGTGTAAAACAGTTTAGACAAAGAAAGACTGATTGCCGAGATGTTCCAGGTTTTACATTTCAAGTTTTATCTAAACGTAAAAGCGTTTTACTCCTCGCGCATCCCTACTTGCCTTCTTCACTCCTGATCCGTTGGCGAGTAAGTTTAGAATAGCAGGAATATAATTTTCTTGGAAAAATATCATTCTTTCGACTGGTTTGAAATTTAATGCCTATACAATAAAGTGCACACGCCAGGAGGAGTGTCGGTGGCCGAGTGGTTAACGTCTCCGACTCGTAAGTGATAGTCATTAGTTGAATGCTTACCGATGCTCTTACGGGGAGGGAAAATATCGTGATGAAACCTGCACATTCAGGTGAATGAATGTGTAACCATGATCCGATCTGGTCAGGTTCCCCTGGCAGCAGGGTCACGGACGTCAGATGGCAGTCACTCCACTGTAATTATCTAAAATAAAATAAAAATACAGTTTTGGCTTCAGTAGGTATCGTTTATAGAGTAACTTAAATAATCATCTTTTGGCGTTAAGCTCCCGGTTGTGCTCTTGAGCACGAGGGCCCGGGGTTCGCTTTGACCATGATCCAGGATTTGGCGATCAGGTAATTACAGTGGAGTATAGTTTAAAGAGTAACCTCCAATAAAAAAAAATCATTTTATCTAACAACTCATTTCATTTGTGCAGAATTGGACCTGTTCCAGTTTTATTATATGCATATTGAAGAAAACACCATAACCTAGTTAATATTTATTTTATAAAAAATATGTTTTTATGTAGACCCTAGAAATAGGTACGCTAATTACCATAACATACAGACTGCGACCTTAGCCGATATTCGATTGTTTCGTGAAATGTAACTTTTGTAATTTTATAATACTGAGTTACAGTTTATAATATTTGTGCTTCAAAACACGTTTCTAAATACGTACTGTAGTAATGATATGAGTGATTAGATACATCAACTCAAGTAGCCTAAGCCACTTGTCAATTGAAATTTACACAAAAAAATATTTACCCGAACAATTTGTTACGCCTTAAGACCCAACTATTTAAAAATCGCATAAGGTTAGCATTTTTTAATTAATAATCTAAAAGAAGTCCTTTTCAAAGGAACGGTCGGAACTTTTGAAACGTAAACGGCATGAATAATAGTTTTAAATGTATTTGAATAAGCAGTTCATTAATTATGTGTCGGGGGTATAATAGTAATTTTTGACACGGCCCTTCCTGCTTTCAATGCAGTTGGTTCAGTTACACAATTTTTGGGTAGGGGTCTATTCTTGAAATGTCTAAAGGTCAAAAGTCAAAAGTGGAAAACTAAAATTTAGGTCTACAATTTCCTTTTTTGTAATTTTGTGTGCAATAAAGTGTGTTTCTATCTATCTACCCCAAATGATTTTCGATTTTTATAAAACAAGAACGAACGTTTTCTTATTTGTAAAAACTCATTGTAGATGTAAAATAATCTGAAAAATGAACTCGAAAATCGTAGCACGTTTTCAAAGAACCGATTAAAGGGCAGCTTTTGCAATGTTCGTAAATCTCCCAGCAATTTTTAGTATTTGTATCCCACCCAAATTTCTTCTATAATTTTTAAAAGTATTGCCTAAATATCACCGACTATTACTACCAATTAATTTCATTACTAGTTAATACCCGCGATATAGTCGTATTTTCCATGTGTAAACCCGGTAAATTTTAATACTAGGTATTAGTTATTAAGATCACTATAGCGGAATTTTGTTCCACCATTGAAGTACTTTTTGAAGTAGGTAACAGAAACAGCAAATCATACAACGTTCATCGTACTATTTATAGCGAGCGAAAACATATTTCTCCTTTATCTCACTAGTAAGGATTTCAGAATAGGACCCGCAACCCCGTGTTTTTTTAAATCCGTCGCAAGTCGTTAGTTTTGGCACAGATGCAGGGCTCCAGACAGCCGGCCATGTCAAGGAGTTCTTGAGCCAAGGCGACACTGCCCGTACAGTGAATACGTGTGATTAATAGTTTTCATTAAGGTTGAGCCCCTTGGTTATGTCAGATTTTCTTGTCCTTTAAACGTGTTCTTACTAAGGTATTACCTGAGAGTGGGGTTATAAGCTTCAGGGAGAAATGGAGACAACAAATAGATACAAGTATAAGTTAAAAAAATGTATAAATATGTATTTTGTTGGTATAGGTGCTCTGTCATGGTATCACAGTGGCGGTCGACAAGGCTGGATACTGTCAAATAAATTTGTTAAAATTGTTGGTTATATGATTATATCTGTGCTCAAGACAGAGCGGTGAAGAGTTTTGAGCTAGTTCTTTGATATTCTCGAAGTTAAGCATTATAGCTTAAAGCAAATTAATAGGTACTAAGCACTTCAGCAACAAGTCAGCAACTTATACATGAAAATGTATTTTTTTTATTCTTCTCAGTGACAAACTAGCAGACAGCCCACCTGATGGTAAAGTAGCGATGAGCTAAGCTAAAAAACAGACACGCAAATTTCTGTTATCTGTAAGAGCAGCAAAGTTCTCGTGTGGTGACCACGTACCGGAAAACGCATCGTGAGTAGCCCTCATTCAAGGTGGGCCGACATCGTAGGTACCAGCTGAATGCGGACGACGCAGGACCAGCCTTTATGGAGTACGCTGGTTAGGCTTATGTCCAGCAGTAGGAGTCTTTCATGACGCCGATATGATGATTGGATGCCTTTGAAAGAAACTCGATACTCATTCCGGCTACTTTATTTTGTATCACTGAAATCAGAAACGAGTATAGAAGCTATCATTGACTCTTAGTATGCAGCGCATCGTCATTCTCCTACCGTGTCTGCAGCCCTGGTACTCCTGTACGGCACTCCTGTAAGCTGAAAGGGCGCGGGTCGGGCCAATTATGAAAATAGCGCACCTGCTCATCGCTCTCATCCGACGCAGCCGCGGTTGTCTACCCAGCCAGCCGCCCATTAATCTTGTCCCTTACATTCCTGCCGCCTTGGTACTCGCCGTGAAACTATGGCTACAAGATTTCGTATTTATTGGGTCGGCGCTCTTTTTGGGTTTCGGGTGGTCGAGTCAAACAACCATAGTGGAAGTATTTGAGTCAAATAATTGAATACAATGATCAAGAGAGTGGAACTCTTTTCTGTTCAGTATAATTTAGGCCTTTTTAAAGAAAATAAACATGTACGTACCATCGAGTAAGACGGCCATGTCCACACCGTCACTTACCACCAGGTGATTTGGCGGATAATGCTTCGATTGAGCTCTAGCATGATAATAATAGAAAAAAGACTTTCGATCCTTGGTAGTGCTTCACGTCTTTTAAGGTAAATCTTCTCTTTCAAATAACATAAATACTTAAAATTAGATTCCCAAAATGCACAGGACATGAAAAAAGCTTACCCTTACTGAATTTCTAGGCAATAGCAAAAAACTGTAATGGCGAGTACCTATAGACAAGTATAGGTAGATATTGTACGATAATGGACGATGGAAATAATAGGTCTTAGGAATCAATCAAATAGCAGTTTTGAAAGGCAAAATGACGAAAAGTGTTACTTTCATACAAGCAAATTTTACAATTTATTGTAAATTACTAATCTTATTACATTGAAACTGAATCAGAAATCAGAAGACATTAAGCTAATAGGTGCATATCAGTCCATTATTATAACTGACTTCTTCATAAAATTACATCGTTAAATAGGCAAAACTGACGACAAATGAAAAGGGGTATTTTAAAACCTTTTTAAAACTCAAGATTCGAATCTATTTTCGAAATCAAGTATTAATTTTGATCCGTTATGTACTTTTTCTTCTTCATCATTATCTGCATTTCTCTGTCCAACTTTGGACATAGGTATGCCTCCCACAGCTTCTTCCAGCCTATAACAATATTTGAGCAAATGTATACTTCTGAAAAAAAATGGCAACTTCATAGATAAAGACCTATTATTTATTTATTAAATCCATCACGCAATGCCTGCCTAAAGATGACTAATTCGAAACTGGTTGCAATTTAATCAATTATATATGGATTAGTAGGAACTACAGTTCCATCACGAAGTCATAACACTAAGTGTTAAATACCTATTATTTATACCTGATAAGTTCAACAAATATTTGTTTGAAAAGGCAGCACCGAGGAAAGTATTTAGTATTCTAAAATTATCGCTACCGCGGTTGTCGGTGGTCCTGCGGCGTTCATTAATCTTATTTCTCCTTACATTCCTATCGAACTAGTACTTCAGAGCTTGTCGTGTCGATTTTAAATTGATGCATTGTCGACCTTCCGATACCTTTTATATTAATGTTCTGTGCTTTTACTAACATTTTGCACATATAATTTTTAGGTAGATATTATCCCTTCCTTACCAGTTCGTGCGTTGGACAACGCACAACGGGCTCTACAACGGGGCTGTCATCTGGGTAAATACTCAAAGATACCGGACTTGAAAATATCATTGATGTGCAAAAACAAAAGTGCTGCAGAGTCCTGATGGGTTCCTGAGGTATGTACACTGTCATTGATTACCGATTGATTGGTGCGTGGTCAACCACCAGTACATGAAGTAAAGATTTTCACAAAGAGTCCGCTATCCAGGTCATTCCAGATACATAAGCGGGAATAGATGTGGAGAGAATTCAAACGAAAGAAGCTTGCCCATCAGACAGACAAGGCATACCTCGACTTGCTTTGAAAATATCGAAGGACACGGGCAGTGTTTCACTGTTTTCTACAGCTTTACTAGGAAGTCAATGATGTTACCTAATGTATGAAGGTATCTTTTGATATGTTATCTACACGGTAGCCATGTGGATGGTCGCTCAACAAGTCACTTCCTTCGAAGTACACCAGAAGTCGATTATTCAGCACACGCTCATTATCCATTACCATAATATCATGGCGTAACCTTCATCCACGACAATCACCGCAAGACACACATAACGCCATCTATCAGAGAGTAGCTGTACTGTTACTCCGCTTTTGTTTTAGGGTAACAATGAAACTGCACGCCATCTATTGTCGAGAAGCATTATTAACTACGCACGAAGATTGTAAAGTTACTCTGTTACTTTTCGCTGCGCTCTGTTCCTACTCAGAAACGTATTGATTTCACATTATAAAATTACAGTACAGAAGTGCATGGTATAGAAATACTAAGATAATCATTTTTCTATGTATCAATGTGTGTTTTTTATCTATGTATCAATCAAAATAGGTTGGTAGAGAGCTAGCTTTGGTTTGACGACAAATTGCTTATGTAGATACATGACCAACAACGTTGAAATTACTTAATTTAATTTTAACACATGTCTTTTGCTTACTTTTATTCAGCTATAAATTTAAAACAGGAGGATAACTCCATCATACTTTACTAATAACTGTAAGTAGGTAACCTACATAAGTAGTAGTTTGTGAATGTAGTAACAGGATCAACCATCGACCTTTAATATATTCCTGTGTACTTTTAGGTAGCTAATATCGTTAACGCTTGAGTCGTCTACTTTAGTTTGACCAGAAAATGTGTAGAATAATTTTGTTTCTTAAATATCATTGTCCTATATAAAAATGTAAAGGAAAACGGAAATCCTATAGATTGTGAGTACCAATAACCACAGAAGTTAACACTTCGAGAATAAAAACACAAATTAAAAAGTTATTTTTATATTTCATTTATTGAAGGACACAAAATGTTACAGCAATATACAGAGCAAACATAATTACAAAATATAAAAAAATGAGCTAAGAATAGTAAAAGTATAGATACATAGTATAGGTTAGTATTTCATTATTACATAATACATAACGATACTTTAAATGACTTCTCAATAGTTATCTAAATCAAGTACCTAGGTAAGCCTATCTAGGTAATAATTATGGCTACAACCTCGCGAGCCTAAAGCCATATTAAAATATATAGGTCTGATCTCAAACTTTAAGTGTACGAGTATGTCAGTATCGAATCCCATCAACCTTAGGTACGGTCCCCATGATATATGCTACTTCGTTACTTCAGTGGATTGACCTTGTTCTCACTTTTGCAATTACAATAATACCTACGTACCATCTGAGTATACTGTTAATATTATTTAAAAATAAGTCGAAAGGTCAAAATATACATACAAGGAGAATATTTTGTGCTTGAGTTTCATGTGCACTCAGTTATTCCCCTAGCAAATGAGTTACGTACTAGAATAGAATACTTAGTTCCATATTGGCGTAACTTTGAATTCCAACGCGATATGGTAAATCATCTGGACAATCATTATAGATACCTACCAATTTATTAAAGAGTTATTTAGGATATGTTTAGGACACAGACGACGTGGATAATAAAATACGTAAATAATATGTTTACAAAAAGGCGAGAAGAGTTAATTTTACAATGACGTCACTTAAATGCATTAATAGTGACCTTGAACCATGATCGCTCAAAAAATTCCAACCGTCATTTACTTGTAGGTACCTAGGTATCTGAGTCGAAAAATTACAGTCAAGTATAATGAATACAATAATTACAACCTACACTTACTCGGCAGGTGTATAAGTCATTGGTTCTAAAATATTAATCTGTTTGTAACAGGTCGAAAAGTATGGATATCAAACTTGATTTTTTTTTTAATTCAGAAACAAGTTTGGCTGAAATAGGTAGGTAGGCCTACTTATTAAATCGAATAAGTACAAGTAGTTAGGTTCGAAAGGGAAGTAATACCACAGAATAATACCATAGAATAATAATGTGACTGTGCATAAAAAATTCATATATGTACATAGGCATATAATGCTCACGTATTTATCCCAAGAGAGGTAGGCAACATGTCCACCTTCATCTGTAGGCAGAGTCTGTGGACACTTTCCTCTGTCCTGACACAATTCAATAAAATAAAATAAGCAATGAATATTATATACACAAAACCTATCGTGGGAGCATCACAATAAAAGTATATACATATAAGGCTATTACACAAATATACAAAAGAACAAAAAAAGTAGGGCAAAAGCTGAAACCCCGACTGCTATTAAATACTGGAAAGCTAAAAACAAGTAGATTGTTTTCAGCAAATGGCTCTATAACGAAAATGTTAGTACCTAATTAAACCTTGAAAACAGGCTGAACCTAATTATGTTTGTGATACTTAATAGGTAAATTAAGTAATATTTACAAGAATAAATAGAATAAGGAAACGGTGAATATTGAATGGAGTACCCGCCTGCTTTCAAGTTTTAGTTCAACTAAAATTTGCAATAGTATACACCGATTTAGGTTAACAACAATCTGCTTGCTTTTGCTTTTTTTAAATACTAATCCGAGTTAAGTTCTTGCGCTACCGTTTCTGCATTAGGCATAGTCACACCCTACAATACAACAAGAAATATAGGACATATAAGAAGAATAGCAACAGGATCTTCAACAGCATCTTCATCTTTAGTGACTTGCCGCGTCGCAGTGCATGCACCACACAAACCTCTCTAGAACCGAATTTGTCGCCTCACTTCAAACAAATTCGGATCTACAGGGTAGATGTAGGGCACTAATATTGATGCCGTTGGCACCAACAGTAATGTTTCAACGAATCTTCGAAGTGCTGGTGTCTGGAAGGGATTAAAGGAATTATTCGTTAATGGGATACAATTTCAGAGTATACAAAAATGGGTGCTTCGATTAAGCTCTAGCATGATGATAATAAAGGACTCATTGTTTCAAAATGACTCACACCATTTTCTCTTTGCCTGTACCTATGACCTCATAAGTGCATAGTTGGGAATAAATGGTTTCAAACTACCGCAACCATAAAACCAATATTTACGTTTGCTTATGATTTTATACGACTTTTGGTAACCAGGCGTAGGTCATCGCTATCAACGGGCTGTCTGATAGGAAGCCACAAATACCGCACGTTAAAATAATTAATTTCATGTTAGGTGAGTCATTTCTACCTAAATATATATGTTTAGATTTAGCATCACTCAAATTTTAGGTGTGAGTATGGGCTGTGTAGGTACGTCATTAGTTTTATCAAAGTACAATAATACATTAAACGATTAATTAAATACTGCTTTTAAATAAAATAAAAAAGGGAAACAAAAACTTCTCTCCGTGTTCTGCAAAATGCCACAGTGCGTGTTGTGTGTTCCGGGTAAACAGCATCTGAAATGAAAGATAAAAATCCAATAAAACGTCACACCTATATTTGGAACAAATTATCGAAACAGTCATCCATAACAATTAAGGGTAGTGCTGTCAACGCCGGGGGAATTTTTTATCGATAAACGTAAAATCACCGCGTCACTTACACGGCGAGTGAATTAACCGTGTAGCCGTCGACACGGTAGCCCGGCTGTCGTGATCGATCATTGTAATTGTGTTAGTGTATCTACAATCGGCGCGTAGAATAAACACCGAAGACAAGTAGAGGACGCCAATGTTTAAACTGCCTTACACAATGTCCACCCATGAGTAATCGTCAAGTCGTGATACATTAACGTCACGTGCTTGAAAAGTGAGACAAGTGAAAGTGTCGAGACATTCCGTTTACAGTAAAACCGTTGTGTGAAGGACAGTACTTAAAGAGGAGTGTTTCCCGAGCGCGCTTTATACAAACGTAGTTTGATTATATTTTGAAATTTACGCTATCAAAGCCGTTAAAATGTTCTATACGTGATTCAGAAAATACAATCTACGCCTGTGGTTTATCAGATTTTCGTTAAAATATATCGTTTGAAAGTTACACAGTATTTAAGATCGCCATACAAATTTTAAATCGCCTGCAATTTTGACATGATATATTTTAACGAAAATCTGAAAACTCACAAGCATAGATTTTGGTTCTGGATCACGGTTACAAAATTTAATTAGCGTTGATAGCGTAATATTGAAAATATGTTTGTATGGAGCGTGCTCGGGAAACACTAGCCTTAAGTATGACTGTGGTTGTGAGGTAAGCTCGACAATGTATTTTAGATAGCGTATGCTAATCAACGTTGAACAACGTTTGTCTTTGAACACGTAATGTATTTTGTAATTCTTTCGACACAAGGAGTTAAGTTAACCGATAATTTATTAGCATAAATTTGTTAGCAAATTAAAGGTTGTTAAAATTATTCTAAAATAAAAACTTCGTTACATTTTCAAGTTAAGAATTTTTTTACTATTATTTTTAATACTCATGTAAAACCCGCAACCTATATGTGAATATTTCATATCATATACCTACCTAAAGCAAAGTCACTGTTTGTTACGCCGCTTACTTCTTCTAAATTAATTTTCGGTATTATATGGGTTTAGATAATTTCTACCGGAAGATTTATTTGCACATAATATTATATTTATAGAGAAAAGTCGAGACTACCCGGGCGGGCGAATTAATAAAGCCTAGTCCATCTATTCTTATCGAAAATTTTACTACTCAAAATTTTAAAGTCACAAAACGAAATAATAGAAAACATCTCCAAAAGCAACGCCAAAGTTATTCAACCCCGACCTCGTTCGTATATGGAAATGTGTGGATGAGTTCATCGAGTGTGGTGGCGCGTCACTTTGTCTGATCGGGACTGTAGTCGCTCGTTGATTCGCCATCCGGCGCGCCGCCGCCAAGTGGGTCAACTGGGGACGCGCCTGCGCCGGAGACGCGCAATGAGCGCCGCCCCCGGCCAGGGAATGAATGGCCCAGACCCTCGGCATAACACACCCAACCTACCCTGACCCCCCAGAGACGACGCCCTATCCACACCCGCGGCTCAACTTACTCTGGTCGAACCTCCAGCAGCTGTTAGCTGTTCGAATCTGTTGAGTGCTCAACCCACTAGTTGCTAGACAGAGTTGATTTGATCCATTGTCTGTGTAGGCATCACTATTGTTATCGGTAACTACCTACTGGATTGTCGTAGATCGAGGTTGAATGATTACGCCGATTGTGTTGAAGTTGTTTAATTGGTAATTATTATCCCCGTAAATGTGTTTCCGAAAACAAAAAGTATGATTTATTCCCAATAATAGGACTATAAGAAAATATCAAAGGAGCTATTTTATTTATTGCCTATAAACGTTCTTTATATGGTTGCGCGGTATTCCCACTTCAGTTACGTTCGTTGTTTGTCATTTTATTTCTTGTGTTCTTGCCGTAATAGAAAGCTACTGCTAAATCTTTATGGAACAAAATCCCCTTTACGTCGGCATTTTATTTCCACTGCTTGAATAATTCACCTGGCGAACGAAATGAAAAGTACGCGCAAACGAAATAAAAATTCACGTTACTATGTCTGCAGTCATTAATCTTTGAAAACCGGATTCTCGCCTATAATGCTTAAACGGTATCGAACGGAACAAAAAGGTTAAAGTTTTACATTGCCGGTTTTGTCTCTGCGGTAAATCAATGAACGTATATTGAGCGATCGATGCAAATGAAACGCTGTTAAATACTCTTTTTCGTTACAATGAATTATAGATAGCACATGTAGATGCTGCTACTATCTACCGCAAGGTCAATGAAGATCTAAAAAGAGAATATTAAAACGAGCTAGTCAACCGCTACGCGAACATTTTTACAAAAACAAACAGTAAAAAGGAGTAAAATAACAAAATTCGCGTTCCAGCTTCAACTACATTTCGTAGTCGTTATCATAAATTTCTCGCGCTCTAAATTGCGAGGCTATATAATTTCTACCCTCTAGAAGCCTGCACTCGCGACCTAGTTCTGCCAAATAAATCTAACTTCACGGACAGTTTGCTTTAACATTTTGTTTATGGAGTAAGGAATAATCAAGCTAATGTTCCCTGAATCAAAAAAAAAAAAGGAAATATTGCTCACCTTCTTAGTAAGATCCAAGGTTTGGCCAGTAACAGTAGAAACTGGAATTGATAATTGAAAAATAAATTAAAAGAAAGATAAAACAAACTTGAAATTAATTTTGAAAATGAAGTGGAAAACACAGAGCAGAAAACACGTAGCGTTCACAACGAGAGACGGTATCGGTATGATGCATTCTCACGCGGCGTATCGCTTGAAACTATTGGTGATGAAAACTATTAGCGACCCACTAATTGTACAGCAGCCTACATAGACAGCGGTAATTGCCCCATTTACACATTTCGTTAGGCCGCTCTGCATAATTGGACCTGTTTACACGGGAGATGATACGAATGTGCCAGCCACGAACAACAAACGGAAATTAGGAAATAATTCCAAGGGAATGCTCTACCATTCATTGTTCTAACAATGGTGAGCGCCTAAAGTGTTAATATGGAAATTACAGCAATCACGAGATGATGGTGCAAGTGTTTTCTTGCTACTTACTTCTGCTGTAGTTCAAACTTCCTCTTGACTGAATTATTTACTCAAGCTTAAAATTGAGCAAATACCTTGTTCGGTATGCTAGTACTCTGGTGTGCAGATTTTAGACCATAACTAATATTCAATAGTCAATGTATTTATTAGATTAGACAGGTCTTAGAGTTTTAATGGCAGATGTATAAAACGAAATAATTCCAGCAATAAACAATTGGCCGGAAATTTTTAATAGTGATTTGGAAGAGCTACATGCATTACTATTGAAGCTAGTGTGGCCTAATTTTTTATGCGGGGCAATTAGGCAATATGCCAAAATTATAACACGTGTAACATTGCTGCCAATATATTACTGATTAGCAATTTTTATTTTTTATATTCATTATTTGATATTACTGACAAGAAATCAGTAAAAACATTATATTAATGCAATTCATAAGGAGCGTGAGTTTAAGTTTTTGAATCAAAAGGCAAACATATTAGAAGTGTTCATCAAAAAGGAAAAGAAAATAAGTAAACAGACAAACAATGAGATGATTCATATAGAAGAGCAGTTCTCTGTTAAAAGCGCTAATAAAGATGTATAGAAAGTTTCTTCGGCAACGTACAATAATTATCGTTTGGGTTCTGCTATTGCTGTTAAAGTTTACAACACCGAGACTATTGTCTGGACAATTTGCTTGTAGAACCTTTCCTTTATGATTTCATTAGTTTGTTGGACCCTGTCTGGAATGTTTTGGACGTGTACAAGGGTAACAATAAGCGAATTCCTTTAAATTACTTTGTTACGAAAAGGGCGAAATGATGTAATCAACCAAATGATAGTAACTGAAGCGGAACATGGCCAATAAAAATGAATTAAACGTCTTCGTTTGGAAGGCCGCCAAATATTTCCTATACTTTCACTGGATATTGTAATAGGTACCTATAAGATTGTAGGTATAACAAATATCTTATTTACACTACTACAATTTACTATTTAAACGATACGATACTCACAATTTATCACTACAGCAGCTCTTTCTTCTCTAGGCGGTCGTTAAAGCCATCTGAAACAATATGAACAAATTCCTTAGTTAAATAATAGGTGTATAATAGAAATCACACATTATCAGTCTATGCTAAAAATCGACCTCTACATCTCGCCTGATACGCGCGAAACTGGCGTTGAATTGACAGTCCCGCCAAACATGGCTGCCGCTCGTGTGGGAAGCGGAAATATACGAATTACTACGAGCCAGAAAAGATAGAATAATCTGAACCCGTGCGCAAAAACGAGACGGGTGACGAGTCCTGGTTGTTCAAACGTTTAGACAGAGATAACGATATGGAATTTGACGCGGGAGTGAAAGGAAAGGAATCTCTTCTAAACGGTTTTTGGGGTGGAGCTGTCTGGACTCCGAGCCGGCGCGCAGATGGCAACAAAAAGGGACCAGCCAGGACTAAAATTCGGGCATAAATTGAACGACATTTTTGCCACATCGCTGCGAGGTCGTTTCGGCAATGAAACGAAAAATACTTTTGGTTTTCGCGGTGTTGTAATAACTCCATCCTATCGAGAGTCAACAGCAGGGATTACCTTTTTAAGTATCATTTTTATCTCAACAGCTTTAAAAATTTACGTTTTATGTTTATAAAATAAACAGCATTGTCGTTTCAACTCTTTGTAATGTGAAATTCTTGGAATATTTCCACCATGTGGACACTTTATGAGAAAACGCGTTTTGCATAACGGAATTAACCGTATTCAAGTCACGGGGTCACTCACACGGGATTTATTGCTCGCTTCCTGTGTCGTTTTATTTAACATCATATTTTTATATCGAATTCGTCTTCCGCTTTGTTTTGTATTCACATCGCTCTTGAGTCTGAAATAATTTAATGCTTACATTGTTGGCCTTAAGTA
This sequence comes from Blastobasis adustella, assembly GCA_907269095.1. NCBI lineage: Eukaryota > Metazoa > Arthropoda > Insecta > Lepidoptera > Blastobasidae > Blastobasis > Blastobasis adustella. Next base: position 13,440,260 of record OU026117.1, on the reverse strand, counting down.
CTATTTTTGGTATTCTTTTTGCATACTTCTACACATAAGAATCTATGAAGATTATGGTATCGAAAAAATGACTTGTTGCAGTTACAACTATACAACGACAAGATTAACGATTTATGAAGTTACCCTAATTTCTGTTAAAGATTTGCTCACTCATTATCTCTTAGATAAGAATACTGGAGTAGCGGAAGCTCCCTATCAAGTGTTTGTTCGCTTTATATTTTGGTATCAACGAAGATTAAGGGTGTATATTGTTTGTCACCTACTAAACAGGTAGCTGCTGATAAAACTTTATTTAACCAAGTTATCTCGGATTATCTCCTTGAATTATTATTAGCCGTACTTTACCTACCTGTTAGCAGCATCAAGAGTATCTTTATTACACACAGTTTGAAGAAATATGAAATGGGTAATAAAAAATTTAATGGTGCGTAGGGAGATAAATAATCTCTTTTGTTTCTTTACAGTGTCTTTATAATATTTTTAGCAGCTGTCTGCATGTAAATTTAATTATAATTAAACAGGATAACTTTTCTATGAAAAAAGTGTTGATACATTTCGTGATATTCACCACCACCGTAAATCTAAACAAGTATATCTAAAATATTTTCTTTGGGGCCCATAAAATTCTATACTCAATAGGAAATTGCCATAGAAACTCGCGAAAAATTTGCTCATATCTTACAACATTCTTATTATGTCCGGTCGGTATGCCAATAACTTGCGAACGCTGGTCATAACAAATTGAATTGATCGAGCGAAAGGAGAATGTACAGGACGGAGAGGGATGAGCAGTCAGAGAATACCAATGAAGCTGACGGCAAATTAGAATAGCTTTGAACTGTACCTATCGACATGACAATGGAAAAGAAGAAAATTGCGTAATGCCTGAAATGTGCCATTGTAGTAATGAATCTTTGGCTTTTATCGTAGAAGCTTTTTAATAATTATTTTTTAAAGTCATAAAGCATGTGCCTGCAAAGAAACCCTTGACTTGTTCCGTAACACAAAAAAGGAAACGTGGCGTGGGGTCCAAAAAATGGGAACAAAGATGGCATACGTACGAATACCTCAAGACCCCTGTTTTCTATGTAAATAGGTACCTATACCTTCACGGCACTTTTCCTAAACGTGTAGAGAATGAAGTGAATGCTTCCTTGTTCTTCCCAGTTAAAGAAAAAAGTGTACAGAATTTATGGTACACCCAGAAACGAGACACATAATTTTATATCATTTACAAAGAAAGTTAGCGACAAAGCCGAACCCTCTGGGACACGCGATCCTCGAGAAAGCATTATTTATTTACAGTCCTGTTTATAAACTTTGGGAAGTTTTAATGACAATGAAAATAACTCAGTCGAGTAATAAAATAGGCAACTAACTACATTAATTCTGATATAAGGTTGACACGCAACTTTTCCTACTCAGAGACAGGTCGCTGTGCCTCAGGGACTTAACTTCTGTTTGTGTTATTCGTATTTCTGTCATCGCCATTTGAGGGACTACAGACAAAGGGACTAAGATTTTAATTTTGTGGTGATGTAGTGTAATACAAAGTACCTATATGGAAACAACGGTGTGTAGCAACGTGTTCTTCATGTGAAGAGAATACAAATTACGTAAATTTTCATATATTGGCTTTTATATTTCACAAAAAGGTGCTAAAACAATTTGGAAAGATGTCAAAATGCAAAACGAGCGGAGAGGCTCGTCGAGGCGCCGTAATGAGATAATGTGTATTTGTCAAACGCCTTTAATGGTGAAAAGGGGGAGACAGAAAGGTCAGACCTTTTTTGATATCACGCATTAACATGCATAAAAGGAGAAATCAGAATATTATCAAAGTGCCGCCAAGGTTCCGCACATGCGTAGTAGAGGGGCCGATATCGACGTCGAGGGCGGGCCGTCCTCGCGCAGACTCCAGAACACCCCGATAACGTAAATAATACAATAAAAATAATACAATCCCACTCGATTTGAATGTCTTTTGCTCTCGGTAGGTTTGGTAGGCTCAGAGAGATGGACTGTTACTACCGACCCCTGCTGGAGATGGCTGGCTGCTATACGATTCTTTTACGACGACAACATAATTGATGGCTGTTGTGCTGACCTCGGTAGGACGGGAGTTAGTGTCAATATTGGCAATTCCGCGGTTGGCTACGCCAGCTCATAAGAGATAAAGGAAGGAAGGAAGCGTTCTTCTGAATTTGCAATATTCAATTGATCATCTGGTAGGATAGGAAGTTCTTGTTCACAAATGACGAAAAAAACGAGATATACCTAGACAGATTATGAAATTTTAACAAGAGAAAATTAATAAATAATTCATAATCAAATAATTTTATATTCGTTTGTTATGCGATAGGATGTTGCTAATCAATAAATGAAGCTGAATTTAATTTATCAAATCAAGTTATTTCTTAAGGAGTTATATTTCAGTTTAGGATCTTTTCATCGCAGATTCATTGTCATTGTCGTAAAAACATCAGAAGTCAAATACTTTTTTCAGTATATTGCAAGCATGACACTGGCTCAAAATAACTTGATCCGATTTGAAATCAATATTGCTTTTCGGGAAAATGTGCTACTATAATAAGAAGTAAGCATATAGCGCAAATTCAGACGGTTCAATAAAATTGCGGTGCTAACTCTACCGTGTTCTGAGAAAGATGCTACTTAGCAATCTGGGCGCAGCAAGTTTTTGTCGGCACCGACCCTACTTGTTGCCTTTTATGCGACCTTTATAAATTCCTTGCTATTATATTTATAATGACTGTAATTCAACTTAATCCTTTATCCCGTACCTATGAAGGAACAAAATCTAATCGATTGAAAATAAATGATTGCAACCTACAAGAAGCAAAAGCATTACAAAATATACCACCAAATCGATCCCAAAAACTTAAGAAATATACTGGCAGCTAAGACTAAATACAATTTTCTAAATAAAAATGGTTGAAATGTACAAGGGGCGCTTACCGGGCGAGGCGGGGCGCGCGGGGCGGCTGCGCGCAGCGGTGTGCGGCCGACGACAAGCCTACAGAACCCCGCCATCCCGCCTACCCCCGCACCCCTCATTTGCCTACTCTACCCCTCGCCCGGCTAACAGGGCTTGCAAGACCTAATAATAGCAATTTAATCCTTTTTAATCATCGAGTGCCTCTCTTAGGGCGAGATTGTTATCCCAATTTGATTGCGTAATTGGTGACTTTCTCTTTTAGATTTAAAGTAGATACAGACCCAAGAAAAAAAAATTTTTTGCTTGTTTTTTGATAATATAAGTAATTTTTATCGTCATTTTAATCAACTCAATACATATCGGTACATCGTTTTAAAGCTCAAATTATTATTCATGATTTGTATAAATCAAGTCATATTTTACCATGATTGATACAATATCGCGTCAAGCAAATCCTACACTCTAATAGTTTACGTTAAATATACCAAAGACAAATAGTTACGAGTATTGTTTGCTGACAGCGAAACCGTTATTAGGCACGTAGTGACGTAACCCAAGCAGGCTGACTGTTAAAGCGGCACTCATACTGGAGGCCTATTTGAAAAAGAATAGCAGTTCGTTGGCATTAGGTTTTCGGTTGGTTTTCATTTGATAGCAATGCAAAGCTGTCTTTTATCGAAAATGATCAAGAGAATAATTTTGATTACTACATATTTAATCATCATGTGAATGCAAAGTCTCGCTTGTCATTTAATTAATTTTTTTAAATTAGTCGTATTAAATTTCAAACTATTGTTGTTACGTCAGATAGCACGACTTCCAATCGTACTGATCCTAGAAGCAAAATTGTGTAGCAGCAAAGTATAACATCTACCTATTCCAAGGTTAAAAGGGATTTTCGGCATTTCAGTTAAAAGTTTAAATCGTGTAAATAAATGACGTAATTGACGAAGATATCTAAGTTTATACGTCCGTCTCCGTATTTTTGAAGCGTTTTAGCGTATTATTGTAATAATAATTCCAAACAAATAATTAACGACTTAATAGCAAATAAAGGAACATGCCCACCATTTTTTGTTTAGGAACTGTTTATTACGGTTGAAAAAATTGGAAAGTCCTAAAACCGTTTTCTTAACAAATGCTATTTTCAACCAAATTGCGTAACAGGATGTCAGCAATAAAAAGCAGGTAAACGCAAACAAAAGGGGCTTCTATGACCACGGCCTTGTTCCTAAACATGTTCCATTTTGTATTCGTCCAACTGGATTCCATAAATGGCGGCGTTGTCTCCCTTTACAGATAGAGAAGGGCAAAGTCAAAACCAAACCAAAGATAATAACAATACTTTACTAACCAAACGAACCAAAATGCGGACGAAAAATTCACTTTATTGCCACTTCACACTAGATGGCGCTTTTGTCAGTAGTAGCCATTTTTATGGGAAACAAAGTAATTTTAGGTATATTTATGAATAATGTTTTAGTAATTGACGTTTTGAACTTCTTTGAGAAAAACCCTTTACACTCACCCTCGTTACCCTCACCCTATTTCGCAATCCCCTAAAGGTTCAGAATAGTTGAGTTACAGAATGTAATCTGAATCGAATCTAAAATTTTAGCTGAGGGGCCCTATTTTTTAAACCGCTCGCATCCACGCTATCGCTCGCGTGCTCTAACGATCTCTTTCACACTCGTGGTAAGTTGCTAGAGATAGAAAGGACAGGCATTAGAAGGCGAGCGCTCGCGTGGTTGCGAACGGTTTCAAAAATAGGCCCTCATGACTTTATAGCATATAACCGCAACTTTGTTTAAATTTCGATAATATTTAAATAAATAAGAAAATAATATTTAAAAAGTAAGATTTTGTAAATAACACAAGTCAAAGTTAGCCTTAAAAATCTTATATATTGATTTGGGTAGGGCCTTATTGTTGTTCGTGTCCTAAGGGTGCTTCTACACGATGCATGTAGCTGGAGCAAGTAGCTGGCGCGGGTTACTTGCGCGAGTAGTGCACATGCACGAGTAATCGCTTGTGCTTGTACATGGTGCAAGTAGCTGGCGCGGGTTTCTTGTATGCACAAAACTACTTACTCCGTAAAAAGTAAAAATAAATTTCTTTGCACATTGACTTTGATTTGAGAGTGTTATACGTTTATAATCCCTGCTCAAGTATTTGTACGGGTAGCCCGCGCACGTCATAGAACGCGTGGGTTCTTTGAGCAAGTGGTTCGCGCAAGTAAAATGCGCAAGGCGCTGGACCCGCTTACCGCGTTTCCACGGAGCATGTAATCTGCGCAAGTGCCTCCACGCAAGCGAAATTTAATTAATACAAATAATTTATTTCTTAAATGAACATTTGTGGTGGTACATAGGTTGAATACTCCCAGTAGACAAGTAGTATTTGTCTGTGTCGGAATAGTCCGCTCCTCCTTAACTATGTCTTTCATTTCTATTACGTGATTCAAATTGTATACAAATCAATTAAATGAAAATTCAAATTATATTAATTAATTAATTATACATTATACTTAACAAATTTACAAAAAGTTTACATGCGCCGTATACAAGCACTCTAAGGCAAGGTGGTGTGCAAGTATGGTTATCTTCAATTCCCACTTAATATTAAGACCTCTAGCGATGTGGTTTAAAAGATATTTGGGAACATACGAATTTACATGTCAAAATAGCATGATAAAATCATAATCCCCTCTGTGGGTGGTCAAAAAATATTTATAAATATAGTGTTTTATTTGTCTGTCTTTATCAATTTTATTTTGCGTTAATTACTAACTTTTGCCTGCGACTTTGTCCGTGTGGAAATTGTTTATATTTTTTCTGCACGACCATTTTAAATAACCTCCCTAATGTATGAAAGCTAGTACTAATTAGATTAAACATAGCTTAGATTTTAAGTTGGTCTCCAAACTACCTAACTGTGAAAACCCTATCAAAATCCGTGCAACGATTTTTGCATGGTGCGCGAACAAACCGACAGACAAAAATGAATAGACACGACCTTTTTACAGTTTTAAAATGTATAAATGTAGGTACAATTTTGGCCGTGTGGTGTTCGGCAGAGTAGAGTAGCACCAACCCCTTTCACTCGTAGGTGTGACCAATGTTTTCGAGGCAAACGTCCTAGATTCTGCGTAGGCTGGAAAAGTAGCAACAGCGTTTCCAATGTTATATATTTTAAAAATAACACTGCGATGTCCAACCCGCCTGCCAAGCGTGGATATTATAAAAATAACCTCCTCACTTTCATGGGAGAGACCCTAAGACCCCCGCAGTGGACTGTTACGTGGACTGTACTATTTAATAGGCTGGCATTCGGCCATGTGATGGCCAGCACAGTAGATCTAGCACCATTTATAATAATATCGTAGTAATAGAAATGTCATAGAGGCAGACGGCCTTGATACTACCTCCGTAAAACAAAAAATGGGCAGCAGCTTTTTCTATGGAATATTTTCAACACTACGATCCCCAACCCGTTTGCCAAGCATGTAGTTTATGGCAATGCTCTCCACTAATGTGGAAGAGGCTCAAGTCCAGCAGTGGACAGTCAAGGGTTGTTGATAATGATGATGAGGCAGACACTTGGTCGCTATCTTAACTGATGATAAGCGAGAGGAAGCATACATGATTAGGAACATAGTATATCACTTCAAAAGCCTTGGAGGAATACTGTACTAATCGGGTAAATTGACAAATTTTCAATAAAATAATTGCTCAAAAACCTAGCAGTTTATTCAACAAATTTAACTATCCGGCTGCGATGCATATCTACTACATAAGAGTGGAATATCTGACGCGTCTTGTGCGACTACTTCAAACAAAACCGAAGTTATGCTTGATATAGCTGAAATAGCCATTCTGAAGTGGTGAAGCTAAAGGCCTTACAAGAGCAAGCCTAGACTTTTTGCTGTCGTTTTTGATTGCAAAAAAACTAGAGCATTCTATTAAAAAATCACATAAAAAATATTAACTGTAAATTATTTTGCCAATGCCAAGCCTCACAGGCCCAGCTTTATTATTCATTGGTATCTGTCAATAAAGAGCCAAGCTTCTAACTCTGGAAGGCCTACCCTTAGAAACCGTAAAAATTGTCGCAAAATGAAAATTTTATCACCCTAGTACTATGTATAATATAATTATTGAACACGTTTGAAACTATTCTGGTGACATTTTTGTAAATATCTTAAGAGATAACTTGAGATAAGGTAGGTACAGCGACATGACGACATGCCTAATATAGCAAGATTACCGGATTAGGTTCCTTCGTACATCACCTTGACAAGTTAAATTAAAAATTGCAAAACGCGCGCACAGTATATTTGCACTAGATTCCGAGGGTTTAACCCTTGATGGAGTAACTTGTGTGGAAAAGTTAACACTCAGTGCCAAACAAGTAGTTATCTTCTAGTAGTAGGTCTTCTGATGCCTTGGCCTGGTCCTCACCCTCCAGCTTCACCGCCAAATGATACCGCTAAATGGCGGTGTTCCGAACCAAATTCTGGGCAATTACGCTAAAATGTAATTTTTGACGTTTCGTCCGAACATTTTAATTGTTTATTTATTTAACAGTTTATTGCACACAGTAAAATACATAGATACACATCATACATATAGACACAACTGGCACTACTTATTTCTAAAAGAAATTTCTTCCAGCAGGCCTACAGAAGAGAGCTGTGATAAGTAAAGCAGAAGTGATAAGTTTAATGTTTGTTTATACCTACTACACTCCTTACCTAATCGAAAAGAATTCCATTATCATGTTTTATAATAATAAATTAAAAATTAAACAGAACAATGAAAACATTACAATTTAGGTATTTACTAGTTTTTGCCCGCGACTTCATTCGCCTAAAATTCTTTGAATAATAACGTTCCGGACCCGTTCCCGAGAGAATCACGGAATTAAATAAGAGCCTATGTGTTATTCTAGTCTTTAAGCTACATTTCATCAAAATCCGATCAGTATTAGTGGCGTAAAGGAGTAACAAACATCAAAACATCGTTTTCATTTTCAAACATTTATAATATGATTAGTATGATTAGAAGATTCGTGAAACAAAATTCAGAACCGCGCGTGCGTTAGTAGAGGACTACATAAAATGTGATGCCTATCTGGCCACCTTATCTTTCAAATGTTGCTTGATAAAGCCATGGTATGGGTACCTACTCCTCATACACCTCAGGCTTGACCTACCACCGGTAAGCTACTCGTACCTATATTTAACTAACAACTGGAAATCGTTTTCAGGGGCCCTATTTTTGTAACCGCTAGCATCCACGCGAGCGCTTGCGTGCGCTAGCTATCTCTTTCATACTCGTGGTAAGTTTCTAGAGATAGAAAAGACAGTCAGTAGAGAGCAAGCGTCACGTGGATGCGAGCGACGAGCCCCTACTTGTCTATTACACTATCTCTTTCATCTTAGTATTGAGAGAAGGAAACAAACGCTATCTCGGGCCGCGAGATGTGTCGTGGGCACACTTGTGCTAGCCGCTCTGGGCTGCTCTCAATTGGCCATATTAAATGACCTCTTTAGTGTATGAATGGCAGTACTAAGGAGAGGTCAAGCTTTACCTCTGGTTTATTTGAAAACTAAAATTATATGCAACGTGGCTTAGATTTTAAGTTGGACCCCAAGCTATCAAACTGTGAAAACCTCATCAAAATTCGTTCAGCGTCAACCTCATTCGATTCGTGATACACAGACAAACACAAAAAAAATTATACAAAAATTGTATGTCTGCTTGCGCCTCAATACCCTATACTACGTCAACTATTTTTTCTGAAACATCTTCAATGTACGGACACGTCTTTTTTACAGTTTTGTACAAATAGTATTATAGGTGTGGTGTTAGTTATACCTATACCTACTATTCGTACAAAATTATGTTTTCCATGACATTTGTTTAGATAATTATAAATGAATAATACCATTATTCATGTATTAAAATACTTATCATATAATATGCCACGACAGCATTGTGCTGTAACAAAACAATGGTGATAAATAATCCCATTTTCCAAAATCGGGTGAAATTAAGGTGTAAATTAAAAACAAACAATATGAATACAGCTCAACGTCGCGACACGTCCGTCCGGTGTCTATGCCCAGCTAACAAGATACCATATGGCGCGTCCTTTCCACTAGTGATGTAGCGATATCATTTACGACGTTTGTGGTCTCGGTCAAAATCTTTATTTATATTTCTAACTCTAGTAAAAATTTAAACTGTCTGTCAAATAAAAGTAAACTAATACTAATATCGTACAGAGAAGATTGTCTTCGAAAGTCTAATGATTTTTTCTTACATTTAGCCAGAAACACATTGCATAAAACACAAGTGAAACATAAATCTACCTAATTCCAAAAAAATAAACGTAACGTAAAGATGTTTTATAAATACCATTAAATTTGCTCATTGTATTTTTAATACAGGAAAATGAGACAAAAAACTGTCCAAGCCCGGACATTTGAAATAACAAGTTAAAAATTGGTGGACACGTAAAGAATAGTGTCCTGATTGATATCCCTAAAAAATCTATTCGGTGAAAATCTGTAATTTAAAAGAAATCGCACCATATTAGATTTTTCTAATTTTAAGCATAGCAGCTGTACCGAACGTCCGATTTTACTCGTTTTTGTTTTAAATACCTTAATTCCGACTCTTTATCTTTAAAATTGCTAAAATCAATCATTTTACGTCTTTTTTAATCCTTGAGAAAAAACAGTACTTACTATTAAAATCCAACAAAGGAATTTTACTCTAAACAATTCTAGCGGAATTTAGAGTAAAATTTGGCCAATTATGTTTATTTTTACTAATTTGGATCTGCTGAATTCGAATATCGATGTTGCCACTCCCAATTTTGTAATGAACACTCAGAATTCAAAATGGCGGACGTACATTAAAAAAATATATTTTTTGCTGTTTCTTATCGTGAGGGGTCTCAAATGAAAGCACTATCTGAAAAAAATCTTAAAATAAACCACATCATTAAATTTTAGCCATTTGCTTTAAATAAAAACAAAAATAATTTTCACAATGTCCATTGGATACATTTTAAGTGGATTATCTTTGCAGTTGGCATTTGTTCCCGGAGGGAAACACATTGAATATTGGGATAAATTATAGCCTAAGCCCTATTCTGGACTATATGCTATATTTCTACTAAATTTCATCAACGTCCGTGTAGTAGTTTTTGTGTGAAGGAGCAACAACTATACTCATAATTCATTGAATTTAAGGATTTAATTTATCCCAACATTCAATGTGGTCCAATCCAACAAATAACAAACGTAAGGATAATCCACTTAAAATGCATGGATATTTTGAAATTTTTTTTTATTTTTTTTTTATTTATTTAACAGTTTATTGTACACAAGAAATACATATTTTATTTTTGTTTTTATTTAAAACTAAGGGCTAAAATTAATGATGTGGTATATTTTTAGAATTGTCTCATACAGTGCTATCATTTAATACACGATAGGATTCAGTAAATAAAAATATTTTTTAACTCTCGTCCGCCATCTTGAATTCTGTGATTCCGGTCTAAAATCGAAAGTGCCAATATCGAAATTCGTGTTTAGCAAGTCCGAATTAGTAAAAAAAACATGGCTGGCCTAATTTTATCCAAGAATAGATTGTCGAAGAATAGAAAAGATAACAACAAAATTCATTTGCTGGATTTTAATAGTAGGTAACCTATTGTTTTTTCTCAAGAACAAAAATTGATGTAAAATAATTGATTTTAGAATTTTTTAAGGTAAAGCAGTCTGTATTAAGATATTTGAAACAAAAACGAGTAGAATCGGATGCTCGGTTGAGTCCCTTATGCTTAAAAGTCGAAAAATCCAAAATGGCGGCGTTTTTTTGTATGTGGCAGAATTTTCCCAGGATATATTTTTTGAGACTTTTGGGCTTTCAATCAGGATACTAATCTCTACATTTCCATCATTTCTCAGCTTGTTATTTAAAATGTCCGGGTCAATGTCTAACTTAATTCCACTATTTGTAAAAAATTGCAGTCATAATTTCGATCTAGTGAGAAATGTCCACAAAAATGAACTAGCTATGGTGACTTATTTTTAACCTCGATGAAGAATATTTTCAACTCGATTGAATGCAGTTTTTAACCTCCGACGAAAAAAGAGGGGTGTTATAAGTTTGATGTGTGTATCTGTGGCTTTGTGGCCGATTTCGAGCCAGAGAGGCTGCTCATGATAGTCTCGGATGCTGGCTGACAATATGTTAAATACCACCAGGAGCACAGAGCCCTGGTGTCTCCCAACGATAACAGGGAACGGGTTGGTGTCACTAACAGCAGTCCTAACAATGGAATTGGTATCACGGTACATGTCGTGGATAATCATTATTGCAGTGCAGTTTTATTTTCCTTTTTTTTATTTTGTTGCCACTAGCGAGGACCTGTAATTGGCTTTTTGACACTAAGATAATATTGATTATGTTTTATATAGCTGTTGGTACTCCAATAAATAAATAAATAAATAATGTCAAAATATGCCTCAACTATCGACGAAGTATCAGTATGGCTTCAGACAGGCTATGGGACCATGGACCTCGTATTGGCATGAGAACTCTCATGAAAAACCGATCTAAGAACAGACCTCAGCATTCTGTTCTTAGATCATCATTCACCATTCTTGTTTCTGGACATGCGAAATGCCTTTTCCTTTTGTAGGGACGAGAAGTAATCCCTAGTCACCCTCTACACTGTGTCAGTCCTCCACCAGGCCTTCTTGTCAAGCCTGCGTCTACCCATAAACACACCTGGTACCGTTTTCGCCGCCCTTGTGATAGCTGCCTGAATTATACCTCAGAGTTTTTAGACGGGTCCGCTATATCCAAACTCATGCGACTTGGTTCCCTTAAACAGCTACTACCGGGTTTGGCGTCGGTACTGCTCTCGTTATTTGCCTCGGGGTTTCACGCACAGGTCCATCATAAGGACCCGGTAGTGAGACTCTTTCCGGGAATTATTTTACAGGTGGCTAGTTTGCCAATATTGTCTCTCCAAGTGAGAAACTAACAGAACTGGGAGGCGCTCTTCCCATTCCTGTAGGTAATCGAATGCTCGAAATTCTTTTGGAAAAACATATTTACGACGGCCAGATCAGCAGACGCACACATTCAGAGAATGTCTTTATCATCAGCGTTACAGCTCCTAAACCCAAAACCGCCGTGGACTTTCAGACACATTCAAAAATTTTATAACGAAAGTGTTGAAGTGACCATATCAAAAAGTATGAAAATTAAAAAAAAAAAATAGTCTTAAAAAATAAAACCGATTTTACTAACATACATAATACATATAAGTAAAAAATAAGCTTTAGTCAAACAAGACGCCAGATATTACTTATTTTTGGAGGCGGTACCACAAACCATTTATTTCTTTTGTCTCGATCTAAAAATCTATATTTGTTTCGTAAGTACAAGTAAAACATTGAAAACCCTCCTTCTATCGCAGTTGTGTAAAAACACGGATAAGGTTAGGAACAAACTTCTCCCATATTATACGAAGCATAAGTTGTGTCAGTTATATCTATGTCATCTCTCTGTATTTCTTTATTGTCTTCAATGAATTGTTAAACAAATAAATAAGCATCAGTAACACGAATTCACATAGTCTCGCTTGGGTATACGCATACTACCTATTCTATTGTGCTGAATTTTGTACGTCAATCCTATCGAATACGTCGTCAGCAGTAAAAAAAATCGTTACATAAACTGCGGTGCCCCGTCAATCACGGGGATTATTCCACTCGGACGCTCGGGGCCAACCCCTCCCCCAATCTTGATCACCCTCCTTCCGTCGCAGTCGGTTAAAACATGGATAAGGTTAGGTACCAATTTCTCACTAGGAAGCATCAGTAATACCAATTCACATAGTTTCGCGTAGTACGTATTCTATTGTGCTAAATTTTGTATGGCAATCCTATCTAATACGGCATCAGCAGTAAAAAAAAATCGTTACATAAACTGCAGTGCCCCACGTCAATCACGAGGATTATTCCACTCGGACGCTCGGGGCCAATCCGACAGCACCCCTCCCCCATTGGTGAATTTAAAAAAGGAATTTCAATTTAATCCGCTCCCCTTCGGATACAGCTGACAGACGCTATTTAAACCGTCTCGCCTCGACTCGGACGCAGCGAGTATCGAATAGTTTTTTTTTACTGACGTCACTATTCCAGGTATATGGAACGTGTTATGAATATTTTTATCTTTTGTGTTATATTTTTAATGCTTTGTTTTATATGCCGATTAAAAATGTGTAGTGTTGTAGTAACATAATATGTAGTAATGTTGCCCATGTTTTCGTTTACAGAGAATTGGATGATTGTTTGACTCAACCATTTTGAATCTTTTAAGGATCTACGTTATTATTATCATCATCACAGCCCACAGCAGTCCACTGCAGGACTTAGGGCCTCTGCCACGAATGGGGAGGTTATTGCCATAATCTCTACGCTTGGTGTTGGAGATCGCAGTGTTATAAATATTACAATGGAAAACGCTGGACTCTAGATCTTTTGCCTCGAAAACATTGCATTGCTTTATTATGAGAGCGGTCAATTCCGGTTTCTATAAGAGTCCGCTTTCCTGCTCTTTCTCCCACAACTCGCCCGGTATTCAGTCTCCTTACGTCACAGGCCTTTAGACCCATAGAGAAAAAATTTCTGTGTTTAGACCTCATATCTGACTCAGCGATGTCAACTATCGCTTGAGCCCTTGAGCCAGCCGCGCAACCTCTTTCGTGATACTGGCAGGTTTAGGCACCTTTCAAGGATTAATGTATCTACACACACACACACACACACAGAGAGAGAGAGAGAGAGAGAGAGAGAGAGAAACTGATATTTTATTTTAGAAAGAGAAGTTAATTTTTTATTATGATATTTTTTTGCAATTTATATGGTGTATTGGCTATATTAATTACCAAAATTATAAATTGCAGTATTGTAATTGGCATTACAACTTAATAATGTAACCTTTTTAAAAATAATTTATATGCTGTAAAACTGTGAAATTAATAAACAAATAAAGACACTAAATTTCTTCAATCAGTCTGGCAATGTAGCCGTAATCATATAGTACCTACCTCAATTTCAGTTATCTATATTTTCGCAGTAGAATGAGAATACTTTAACCTATGTAAGTATCACCCTACAAATGAAAATCCGCAGCAGTATTTTTAATTTTGGCATTAGCTCATGAATGACTAAGAAGTTATAAAATTTTCCTACGGTTTAGAAATATAAAATTGCTATCCAAAATATGTAAGTATCATCCTACAAATAAAAATGCTTTGCAGTATTTTTAATTTTGGCATTAGGTCATGAATGACTACGAAGGTATAAACTTTTCCTACGGTTTAGAACTATAAAATTGCTATCCAAGGTCTAACCAGCTGGCTATTTATGGAGCATTCGTGACTCATCACTTTAATGTGCTTGGTACATTGTTTTGTCATGCATGATCAAGATCATGGAACTTACTAGGGCAAACATTTGGTGGTCTCGTAATCAATTGTCTATTGTTACATGAAGATTTTTTTGTCAGAATGGAATATGGGTTGTGTTTGCCCTTATCACATGAGTAGAATATTAGAGGAACAAAATATATTGAATGTAGAGCAATTTATATTTGTTTCATTTTTTTTCCGAAGAAACCGCCATTAATAATATTTTTTATTAGAGTTCAACTCTACAAAAAAAACAATTAATGCTCCCGGCATTTAGGGATAATGTCTTTGCCGTATATCATAATTATTGCATACAAAATAAAAATTTCTAAAAAAAATTAAAACCGTTTATTACACCTATCCACCTATTATTATATCTCACACATGGCACAGTACATTTAGATACAATACATGACATAATATAGCATACAAGAAACAATGAGAAAGAGACAATGCTATCGTCGGGATGTGTTATCGTGAGATATGTGCTTCGTATAAGTAGGTACTTAAAGTAAATATAAAGTACCTAGGTCCTTAAGCGAATTAAGACTTCCTATTCGTATGATTATGATTATGTTATTATCTGGTATTAACAATTATTATAATTTTTATTAATGTTTTTTAACCGACTCAGTGACAAACGAGCAGACAACCCAACATACCCGACATAAAAAAAAAACAACTGATAGAGCGGTAATTGTCGCCCACAACGTTAGTTAAATTGATTTATCTTTAGAATAAAACCAGAGTATCTACCCCTAATATGTTTTTTAACTTACATTGTATGGCTTTCTTTCAATCCATGCGAAGGGGGCGTCAGTGTCGTTTCTTCGGCGGATTCCCTATAGGCGGCACGTTAGTTCCTTTTCACACCACCATCATTATTACTCTTGTCATACTCTTTTGCTTTGTCTTTTCTATAGAAATACGTTTTACTTAAAAGATAAAACAACCTTATTAGAACAGTAGCTATTAATAGTGTCGAACTTGAGGTGGCGTCAGTGTCTTTCCTTCAACAGATTCCCTATAGGAGGCATGTTAGTTCTTTTTTACGCCACCATCATTATTACGCTTGTCGTACTCTATTGCTTTGTCTTTTCTATAGAAATACGTTTTACTAAAAAGATAAAACAGCCTTATTAGAACAATAGGTGCAAATAACGTAATTTCGAAATCAATTTCTTTCTATATTAACTTGTTTCTGCTTTAAATACACGACACGGATCAGACTACAAAATGTAGGATCGAGATGCATTCGTATTCGAAGCACATCCACCGAGCCCCTACCATGGTTTTAACGATTTTACAGATTCACGAATTCGATTAAGATTTGACGTTATTTATTTGTTGAGCGTACAGTAAATGTAGTAGGTATATGGTTTTTCAATTTTTAAAGTTGAAACAAACTAACTACTGTGACACACTTTTGTCTTTGCTGTGAAATATTTATTTACAAAATATTTTGGCATTAGTATGGATATATTTTAGCAGTAAGGATATAATGTCTATTAAAAATAATTAACACGTAATTATCACATACTGTAGTAAGAAATAGGTAAAATTTGTTTTAAATAATTATAATGCAAGTAAATATTACAGATAAATACAACAACACACGAATCAATTTAGAATGATTTCTAATACCTAAAACAAAACACAAATTTACACAGTTATCTCTGGATCTGAAATATCAAAACCACAGATCAAGATGGACAATTTCCATTGGACTCTCTTTATTGAACTTACCTTCGAGATCTCGTAGTACCGGGAGACAGACGCCAAACCACCCTGGACTGGCTCAATCGCACTGCGCAAGTCCGATATCGACGCAGGCGCAACAGAGGTGCCTTTGTGGCCGCCATATTTTATTGCTTTTTTTTCGAAGGGCTTCAAAAAATATCGCCATTCATACTGGCCAGGTATAAATTTCTGGCTAATAGTTTAAATGTATTTTAAACACTGCCCGTTTCTTAGTTACAATGGCCAGGGATTAGAAAGTTTTTGCACCATACGAAAATTGGTGACGAAAATTTTCTCTGATGACATTACTGTTTTAGTACTTACTAAGTTATTACTTTTTTTTTTCGAAATTGAAATTCAATGTTAAATATTTTTAATATCGTTTTTTATTATTTTCTCAGCAGCCACGTTGTACCTATATGAATTTTATCTTTTATCTTGATGATTCTATGCGTTATAATTTTAGTTAACAGCACGAAACTGATCTCCATAAATTATTTCATATATAACGGTTTTCTGGTACTAACTTTTATTAAAATATAGAGAAAGAAATTTCACGATCGACATTTTGAACGCCAGCGATATTTCTGCAGCTTGTAGAGCATTCTTTACACTCCAGCTACATTTATTGAGCACATCTGCTCGTTCCTAGTGCAATAAATCGTGAACCCTAACATTAACGTCCTGTCCCCTAAACGCTGAGTCTTTTCTCTCAAAAAGACACACCCAATGGTTGGTATACATTTTAAACGACTAAACAAAGGAAAATATAAGCACTCACCAGTATTCCTCGCTGTAGAATTGCAGGAAAGCTCGATAACTTTTAAAAAGCTACATTTATTAAGCTCTACGTCAGGCGTAGTGACGAGAGCTTTTTCGCAGTCTCACTGTGTTCCATATATATTCCTACCGAACTTCTAATTACGATAGTCACTGCTTTACCCTCTGAGATATCGAGTCGATGCAGCGCCATCTAGGAGGATACGGGGACATCGTTATTTCAGGCACGCAGAGACCCAAAGGGTTGGGGTGGAAAAGGTATCGTTGAAAGTTACGTGGAAGATAATTTGCAAACGTGACTTTTGCGTTTGCAATTAACTTTAAGGAATAATACAGCTAAAAACAGAATTTTTAAATACTTTAAATACTTCTATCGAAGAAGTCACTTTTAAAATAACATTTATTGAATAACAATTACAATTTATGTACAATTTATTGAATAACAATTACAATTATGTACAATTTCAATTTTGAAGGTTTCCAAAACTAACATAATGTATAATTAGTTATTTTAATTATAATAAAACCTGCTTTCAACGAAATCTAATACAATAAATTTAAAATACGTTTAAATATTTTCCTCAGCATTGAACTCTAGCAAACTCTCAATAGCATTGGTGTTCTTTTTATGGATAACAATTCAATGTGAGATTTTGTGAATTTATTTCATAAACTCTATATTCATTATTTAATATTAATCATATAATGAAACTGTGGAACTCTACCTGCGACTCTACATAGAGCGGCCAGTGGGCACACTAGCGACATCTATGTCGTTCGGAGAATAACTTTTACGAAAACGAGGTACGACGCAACACGACGGGCCCGACGTTACTTTGTAGACTGGCTGGTTACAAATATAGTAAAGCCTTCGTCCGTTCCTTTGATACTTTGTAGTTTACGGCATACGTACTAGGTGGCCTAGTTCGTGTTATGACGTTTAGTTATTTTGTAAGTTCGTTATCTTTCGTCGAGATGGCGTGATTTAAACTTTATCGTCCAATGTGTTTTAACTACATTTTATTTATTTTAAACATTTTGAATTTTAATTGGTTTATATTTTAAATTATCAAATTATTTATTTAACTCAACCTTCCATTCATCAGATTTCTCTAAATGTTAGGTTGAAATTTAAAACTAAGCCACCAGTCAAGCTGACAAGAACAATGTAGTCAATAAGTGTATTGCAATTTTATTGTTTTAAATTGAACCTCTATCGCTATCTATAGTACGGCAGCACTTCAATGTGCAATATAATGTAATTAAGTTTAAGATTTTTTAAATTTAAGTTTTTCATATTAGTTACGTTTAATAGGCTCAATGTCAATATTTATAGCTAGGTAGGAGAAGTCTCCTCTTTGCTGAGGGTCATGAAATCGCCTTAATAACATATTCTTAAATGTTATTAAGAATATGTTATTATTGTACAATAAGTACAAAGTTTTCTGTTGCTACTGGAATACTGCTCATTTTCTGCAGTGCAAACTGACAAAGTGACGGCGAAGAGCCGCCTCGTGTCGTGGGTCGCGCAAAGTTGAACGGAGGTACGGCATCTGTTGGAGATTCCAATTTTTTCACAATTGAAATGCAACTTAGTTAGCTTCTGCATAAGACTACTTTTAGTACATCGAAATAAAATCAGACGCGCAACCCGAGATTGCTCTTTGCTGCCCCTCTGTCAACTTGCGCTGACTCTTAATCTCCTTACTTTGCTTTCACGAGGGTAGTCAAATCAAATATATCTCCTGATGTAGTAGTTTTTCATCCATAAGGCCCTTGCTAACGGTGTCGATCAGGGTAGCATTCGGCGAAGTGCATTAAATTATTTATTAACTAATCGTGACAATCAGAAATACCATTTTAGTCGGTACAAGCGTTTCGCCAAATTTTCTGATCTATCTTCGGTCTAGCTAGCTCCAGAAAACTTAAATTTTCAATATAAGATTTACAAAAGGTTATAAAATACAGAAAGTTGCTTCGCCTAGCTTTTGTACTTCGGATTTTATTAGCACCTAAAATACGTCGATTTCAACCCCTGGTATACCAAACTCTTTAATTTCAACACTAACTGACTGACTCATAAAATCCTCTAAGTCACTTTCCGAAGTCGCTGTACTTAAAATTAAGAAGTCTGTAACTTTTAACTTCCAACCCCCTAAAAAAGAGTGCAAGTCTGTAATAAAATAATCTAAAGCATGTAGGGTCTTGCCCTGAAGCTGTACTTACTGTTATTAGGACTCCTGTTCAAATAACTGTTCAGCACGTTGACACTTTTATTGACAATTTTTAAACATATAATTGGTATATTCTTGGGTTTGGCCCTTCAGGCTCTGATTGCTCATCATCTTTGCCTGGAAAATTAGTTAATACTGTAAATTCTGACTACGTTGTAATTACGTTCTACAAATGTTTTGAATCGAATCGAACTTCGATTAGAGTATTTTCTTTTGGGGAAATGATCTCTTGTTTCCTAAATATCCAATTGGTAAAAGTAATGAGGGTTTTTGGTCAAATACAAGGGTATTGGGGTGTGTGTCTGGATTCTTACCGTTGTATCTTCTTGTTTTCCTTTGGTTATGAATCCAAGTTTGTTCCCATGCCACGGGGGTCATTTTTCCATCACATTAGAAGGTTTCTTTCGTGGCAAATATTATATTTTGTACGTGAAATATCACATTTTCCAAAATAACGTTAATCTTTTATTATTTTATTCTTTATACGTCATATGTTGTCATGCGGACACAGTTCATAGTCGGCGGAGATTTTAATCTTTTTTGTGCTCCCCTTATTCTAGATAATTGCTGGATCCAATTCTTCATCATGTCTTCATGGATTATATCCTTGGCTGCTAAACACGAGGTCGTCCGAAAATAAATATCGATCACTTCGGAAACTGGCTGGTCGACTATGAGTACTGGCCATCAAGACTATATCTTCTTTTGTGCCAAATGCGTTCTCGAACGTGTTTAAGAAAATACCGAGCCTTCGTTAGAGAGTGCAGCTGATGAGTGGGGAGAGTTCTCCCAGCCTTCGAACTAGAAGGTGGATCAGTATCATAGCTAGAAAAAGCTATCTTCAGAAACCAAAATGAAATATAAAGTGACCGGTCAAATTATGCACGTGACTGCATAAAAGTTTATCCTCGAAGTTTTCTAATTAAATAGTCTGTCGGGTTAATCTGCAACCTGTACTTTTTCGGCCAACAGTGAACCCAGTGATCCAGCCTGGACATAGGTTGTGTGGAGTGGACTTTCGTAAAAACTTTCGTACTTTTAACCTTCTAAATTCTTTTTATAACTTTCTTGTTTTGTAGATTGTAGTTTCTGGACTGATTGTACATAAACCCATTACCCTGATATTCGTTGTTTTTCTTATTAACTGAGCCTGGCACTGTCCGTAGGACAGTGTTACGTTACAAGCCCACTTCTTGAAGTGCTAGAAAGATGAAATTTGATTATGGTAAGTGACCATGCAGTCGAAGATTGAGCATGCCTGGCTGCGGTGGCTGCTTACCATCAGGCAGGCCGTAAGCTTGTTTGCCACCTTGGAGGGATAAAAGAAAAAAAGGCACAGCCTATTCACTCTAGCCTTGAAGGCGTCCAGAATATAATGATCAGGGAATAGACTCGCAGGCAACGTGTTGCATTCCTTAAGCGGTACGCATTATAAAGGTTAAACCAAAGCAGCTCGTGCGAATGGCTGGAAGATCTACGACATATGGATGAAGTAATGAAACTTATAGAAGACCGACAGACGCGTAACCCTACGCCGGTGCTCGAGGCTTTGCAGCTTAGCATCAATCAATTGCGGGTACCAAATTATCTTCTTCGCACGTTATTCCACCGAATCCAAAGCGGCCAGCTGGTATTTGGCTAATCCATCCCAATGGTAGCAGCAGTCCTTCATATAGGGACTTGTGCTGAATAAAACTGAAGCAACTGCTTTGAAAAGTACCCTAACCTTCGAGGGATACCAAGTTTTTTAGTTTGCGTAGAACGCCACAAGAGTGGATTGACCTCAATCAGGGACTGCCTTAAAAGCTTCGTCCAAATGACCAAAAATGGCCTTTCGGCAAGACTGAATATTGTCCCTGTTGGATTTACCTCTGATAGATATCTATCCGTTACTGTGCTATTATCTGCGTATCCACATGTACTGGGTACAAGCAAATCGTTAATATGCAGCAGGAAAAGAGTCGCGGACAGAACCCATCCCTGAGGAACTCCCACGTCGATAGCCTGAAGATTGGATGAGTAACCTTCGATATAGTCACGAATTGATCGTCCATTCAGAAAATTCGATAAAATTAGGTATACCAAATGAGGGAAGCTTGCTTAGAAGGCCTGCGTGCCAAACCCTGTCAAAGGCCTTGGAGATACCAAGAGAGGGCCTCGTCATGCCTCTCAATGGCCTCACTCCATATTGTGTGGCATACACCAAAAGGTCCCCAGTCGACCAACCACGGCAGAATCCGTACTGATGATCACTGAGAAGATCGTTACCTTCAAGATGCGCAAGGAGTTTGTTGTTCAGTGCACGCTCCATAATCTTACAGAGTATGGAGGTGAGTGAAATAGGGCGGTAGACGGTAGGGTTTGCGCGACTATTCTACCTTCTTTGGGCACTTAGGTACAATATCAGTCTCAAGTGCTTGCGTGCAAGTCTTATTTACTAACACATGGAAACGCAATAAATGAATTGAATTGAATTGAATTGAAGTGAGAGGCGATAAAGGCGCGTGAGAATAGTAGACAACTCGAGGGTACATCTACGCAGGACTATCGTTGGTATACCATCAGGTCCACTAGCCTTGAAGACGTGCCTCCCACCAAGAATAAGACGAAAAGAACTGGCGCACCTCATCCCAATCTGCAGACTTGTAGCGCCACACCCGTCGGGGTGTGGAATAAACGGATACAAATTTCACCAGACAGTGATCGGATGTACCCAGCGGTGCCGAAACCGATATTGAGTGCCTGTCTAGATCAGTTGTCAGCAGAAGGCCTAAGCAATTGGCGGTATGGGAGTCGACATCAGGTATCCTGGCCATGGCATAGTTTACCAGCTGGGTGAGATCTAGCTACATAACTAGTTTACGCGCCTCTCTCGCAGAAGGATTAGTCACCTGGTATGGGAAAATCCACTTATTGAAATTCTCAGCATGACTAACTGCACCGCGGGGTAAGTTTCCTTCGCTTTGTCCGCCACTTCTATGAGATGATCACATAAACGAGTTGTTGTCTGATCCCCGCCGTGCGAGTGATAAACGCAGGCATATAGGATTTGCGCTTGATGTGTATCCATGTGTGTCCAACAGTAACCACAAAATAGAGAAACTAGACCCCTCAAAGCTCCTAAGACACCGAATGTAGATGTCGTCTCGAGCGTATACACAAACTCCTCCACAAAGAACCTGTGCTCGAGAGCACTGGGTATCTGAGCTACGCCCCGTTAGCCGGACATCCGGTCTGCGTGTCTGTGAGGAACAGCAGCTGCGGGTTTTCAGTCTTTAGGTGAACCATCATCTAGAGACCTAGGATTGAGTCCACCAGGACTGCATCAAGATTTGAATGCAGGCCTCAGATGTTAGTGAGGTGAACGCTGTTTATCGTTTCTCATGTTTTTGTGCTTCATGTTTTGAAAATTGAATGAATAGGTTATTTTAGGAAGACTAGGTGGCGCTCCCCCTACCAGCTAACATGCTCACACGCTCAAGGTGCCTGACGCGTAGACCGCGGGGACGCCCGTATTCCCACAGATTGGCTACCTGTCCCTCCCATCCGGTCGTCAACCGGGAAGGTAGGGCAATCACTTATGCATGTGAGAAAGCGCTTGAAGTTCTTAACGGTTTCACTATGAAAAAGTTAACAAAGTTATCAGATCTCATGAAGAGACAACCTCCTAACTCTACAAACTCCGATTTTTTTTCAGAAAGTATAGCTTAGCCGTTTAATCGATTTAAACATAACTACCAGAGACAATGATTAACTGATGCTAGCTACACGATATCTTGGTCCGACCGACAACATCAGATTTGACCGTCGCGTCGGTAAAGCACTGAATTTAGCCTATGTATCATGCAATAGTTTAATGAAATAGCCAAGCCATACTTTCTAACAAAAGGAGATTGTAGAGTTATGCCTTTGTAGAGATAGGAGCCAGGCTCTTCATGAGATCTGATAACTTTTTCATTGTGAAACTGTGAAGTGAATGCTAATGCATGAGCCTTGGCCAACCTATTACATGAAATGTTTTTGGTGGTAGGTATTTTCTCTTAGGTATCACCATGTATAATCTCGACGAACTCGTTGAAGGAAATTACTTACTTTGTGCTTTCGTTGAGGTCACGGGGTCGTCGTCACATCACTGCAATGCAGCAAAAACAAGAACATACTAAACCTGTCCAAACAAAATTCTAAAATCCCAACATCAGCTTTATCTCGTCAAATGAAGCAAACTACATTATCAAGGTGCACACTTAGCCCAGTAGTAATGAAGTCTCGTGATTGATGAACGACCTCACCCGCGATTGTATTCCGTTCGCCTTTCATAATATTTTCTCCATCCATCAGGAAGGAATTTGTACGGCGCGTGGAGTTTTCCCACTTCGACAGTTTTCAATGAAATCCAACCAGCTTTAGGGGAATAAAGTAATGTATATTTGGAACGTGTGGTAACATTATTTTTATGGTTCTACTTGATTTTTAAAATTGTTTTTGGCGAACCACTAGTGGTATGTACTGTGTATTATTGTATAGATGATGATGATGACATAACACGGAAAACAAATATTTTTTAGCAAGTGATACTGTATTTGGAATGGAATTATTCATCATGAAGCGCTGCTGCAATTTCTTTGTTCAATGTAGGTCCTGGACTGGACTGGTTAATACGTTGACGTTATATTATTTAGGTATAGGTTACCTAGGCTAAATTTAATTTTTCCTTATATACCATGGTTCGTCACCTACGTTTACCCAAAATTATTGTTTGTCTGCAGCGTAATTTCCACTCACATTTTTCCCCTGATCCCTAATTCTGTCATACGTATTTTTTCCTGTAGCACAATTTCCATTCACATAACAACTAAACCGTAACACCAGAGCCATCATAACTAATTTAAATTACAGTATTGTATAAAAGTTTCTTACTCACTTTTCCATGTTCATTCTCTACTGACTGCTAAGGTTGTGGGCCTCTCGGTAAATCGGTAAGGACAACCATTTTTCGTCTCGGGATATCTCGACATTGTTGAGTAGATAAGTATGTGTCATATTGATCAAAAATATCAGAATTGTATGAAAAATAACAATCCAGTTTGACAAATACGTGTATTAAATTAATCGTGTGTAAGTATCAGAATCTCCGGCCAAACCAACCTGACCCCGCGACACGGCCAAATGTACAAAAACTAAACTCGCTCTTATCACAGTTGTCAAAACAACGTGTCACGGCATACGAACCCCGTGCGCAGCGTGCCGCGTTGTGAAAAATGATTCGCGACATTGAACATACCTTAATGCAAGAGGTATCTCGCAATCGTCCACCACAATCGGACGGACGGGCGAACATTAATAATATTAGTCATTGTGACGCGACGCACAGCAAGATACACATCGGGAATACCGTAGGGGAATTCAAGTGCTCCGTGGTTTGCTGGTGTGGGAGTTGATGGAACCAAGGTTGAAGACTGCTATTAGGAGCGACTACCAATTATTTTATACATAGATTTGTTACTGAGTCATACTTTGTCAGTGAGTAGCAGACAGACAAACGAGCAGACAGATGATGGCAACATAATTATGATGCCTGTAGTTGTGCTGGATACTTTCCTTCCATGCATGCATTGTTGCTTGGATGGAGAAATAGATAAGGCGGTGGAACCCATCCAGGCAGGCTTTTCAGGCTTGACAGAGTCCTGCTACTGATATAAATCTTCATTATTATATAAACAAATCAGCTCTTGATACCCCACTCTATGGATATCGAGGGCCTAAATCCACTATTTTGAATAATTTTAAACATGTATCTAAGGACACTTGTCTCCAATAAATTTTGATTCTTATTGGATTTAAGGGATATACTGGGACGAAACATTTTTACAAGCTTTTATTTAATTTGTAATGTTTGCTCTTTGTGAGTACTATACCCCCAGATAACATTCAAGGTCTGATGATGATGACAGAAGGTGGCCATAAGAACTAATGAACGCATCAAGATAACCTTATCCTGTTTGGGCTCCTTGGAACGATCTAGGTGAGTATTATACCCCTATGATATTCAATCAAAAGCAGCGTGATAAAAGCTGGTTATGAAAAAATTTATTAATATTTAAATTTCAGACTACATCGCTCTATTTCGCCGCTTCCACCGAGTCTATAACAAAGCTACGCATGAAGCGAAATATTCTGACAGAATGATTTATAGGTCCAGCCTCCGATACGCAATACCCGCGACCTACAAACTAAGGCAACCTTCACATTTTTCGACACTCCTTTGTTGCGGCACGTGGTAACGTTGCCATGGCGCCCCCTCGCAGGTTCGCTCGCCATGTCATTGGTACACAGATCATTTATCATCGCTCAATACTGCCATCAAACCGGGCGGCGTCTCGCTGGCGCTTGCAGCTACCCATTCCGAAGAATAGTTCGAAAAGAATTCTCTTTCACCAAACACAGTGTTTATCCGACGACTAGGCCATAAATCCTCATTAGCATTCTATTTTGATGCAAGTCAAACCCAAGTATTATCATTATCATCATAATTTATTTTACATCTTCACCAATTTCTCAAATTTAATACACTTTATCATACAATACAATAATTTAAATGATCAAGTAGAATACTTTCCTAAGGTTCTCATTATAAATTGGAATGAACGATTAACATAATGTTTACGTATATTTAGTTTAAAAAGTAACTCAACTAGAAGAAAATATATATTATTTTTACAAATGAGAAGCATTGATAAAATTAGGCCACTTCTATTGCACAGTATAAAGACAACTGATTGTTGCAATATTATTTTCACGTATCAAGAATTTGAACATTATTTATTCATTTATGCTAGTTACAAGTCTAATATGTACAAACAATAAATAAACCAACAAAATGAACCAGTCGAGGAAATAATAAAAATAAGCTGATGACAATCATACATTATTACAAATAAAAAAACATCAGATCGCGCTGTTTCACTTAAGAATAAAATTTAACAAAATATCACAGTTAACCACGACGTTACTAATAAAAATGTGATAACAAAATATTATTCGATGATTCAAAATTAGAAAAATATCAATGAACATTAATTTAGCAAAACAAAATATTTATGTGTTTGTGGGAAGAAATTAAGCAGCCATTTAATCACTAAGCATATTAAGTACATTTTACAATTACGACATTAAAGATTTAAAGAAGGTACGCATAAGAGCCATATGAAGTAGGTTTTTAAATTGGTATCGTTTGTGGAAACTTTAAAAAATCTCTACCTATAAAACTATCCTCTAAGGAGCCATTATAGTACACAATTATCGCAAATAGTATTTATAATTATAAATACTTTTTTATTTACAACTAAAACAGGAACATAAAACAGTTCTTCGGGAAGTGTACAGAATATATTAAACTTTATACTGTATATCTACTAGACGACGAATTGTATATACAATATTGAGAACAGTAACTACCTATTCACATTTTGTCTAAAATTACTGAGCTTATGTTTATCCTACATTATTTCACAGCGCTTTTACAAGCCCTCTCTAACACTTTACTCTTTGTTTTTAACTGATAAAGCCATGAATAGATCTAAATACGTATTTGTTACATTCTTTTCAGATTTGTCCTTTGTATTCGTCAAGATATACACTATCCCTGTACGATTCCGAATTTGTTCTTCATGTGACGATGGTATGGTGGTTAGTTCTAGATGTAGATCAACATTTAGATGGTGTTATGAGAAATGATACACACATTTTATACCTTACGCGTCACATATTTCGGCATTCGATAAGTTTCATATTACATTTTTATGAATATTATGCAAATTGAATTATAGCTTATGACTAGGTAAAATTCTTTCTACTTAAAATTTTTAACACCATAATATAATTATTTATGACATAATTTTACACATAGTGATAAGCTGTGTCAACGACCAGTATTTTAATTTATAAGGTAATTTAAATCAATGAATTAAGGAGAAAGTAGTCGTTATAATGAACTGGATTACTGTAATAAAAATCAACACCTTTACATCTTAAAACCTTAAATTAAGCACTGTTAATATTTGTTACTAAGTTTATCACTGCACTGTTCACTCAAATCCTTCAGCTTTTAAGTATAGTCACTGTCTTCTGCAAAGTCTCGTAAAGTCACAACAATAACTTTAACGAAATTGGGCTATCAATAAATTTTTCGAACAGCGAATAACTGACCCAGTCTAGTTGCTGTAACTTCCCTATTATCCGAGGATAATAAGAGACGGTACATGCAACCCCGTTTACCGAACGGACGACTGTCTATCTCAGTAAATCAGTTATCCGCTGTTCGAAAAATTCCACTGATCCTATGCGGAGAGATGCGCAAACTGACTTGGGTGCAGGTCGAATTGGTAAGGGTGGCCGTACGGATTCATATGGTACGGGACGATGTTCATGGACGCCATCTTGTGTTCCTTCTTCCACTTCATGCGGCGGTTCTGGAACCAGATCTTGATCTGGCGCTCGGTGAGGCAGAGCGCGTGCGCGATCTCGATCCGTCTCCTCCGCGTCAGGTACCGGTTGAAGTGGAACTCCTTCTCCAGCTCGAGCGTCTGGTACCGGGTGTACGATGTCCGCTGACGTTTCGTCTCTCCGTTTGCATTCACCGTACCTGAAAGCATTAATAATATTCGCATGAGATACAACGTCAGCACATGATTGAGCGAGTATTTATTGCACTAGCCCGTTAAGTATTATTCTGGTCGCGAAATGTTAGGCGCGTTAATATTTAGAACTGAATGTCCGTATGAGCGCCAATGAATAGTTGGCTCGATCGGCTTCGTGCCTTGCCACGCTTGCTCGATTGTGATGTACAGCTCGCGGCAACGGGCTTGATTCAAAACAAGATTTCTATTCAGAAATCCAAACACTATTGTGCAATTAAATTAAATTTATATCCCTGAGCTGTCCCATTTTTCTTTATTTATATCGTGCTTCGCGCCACATTATGACACCTTTTCTAAAGACAGTGTTGGCACATGATCGTTCCTGGCTGCGGGTGTTCCAACCAGAGCTTTTACCCTTTGTAAATTAAAATAAACTATAGAATCATTAATATGTTTGTGAGATTCGCACATAGCCACAAATAGGAATAACCCTATTCATATCTGTTATTTACATTGCGCCCGAGGACTTTGAACATCAACACGTAGTTTGTGTTTGAAATGTATATATTTTATCGAAATAGCAAAGGCGTGTAGAGTGCTGGAAATTCGGTATGTGTATCAAAGGGGGAGTGCCGTGAGCGCGACGTCGGTATGGCGGCGGAGTGGTATGGCATGGCATCAAGTCATGGGTTGCATGCCGCACCTGTCACGGCGTGTCGCCGGCGCGGCCCACCACTTGGTCCGGGTTGGACGCAAGCCAGTGGACTCGTGATCGATACGCGCCGTGTCTCGGGTGTGTCTACTAAATTAAACTGTGTCATTTGTTATATATTTATTTAAGCAGCCCCGTGGACTAATGAGTTGGTCTCGGGGATAGGCTCGATCAAAGTTCGATTTGTAATTAACTCGACGATGCACTAGTTTTAACTAATTTTACTGACAAAAAAAGAAGAATACCTATAAACAAATTAATTTATATACTATTATAAAAAAAGGCCTATTGTAAAACAAACATTAAAATATTTCAGAAAAAGCTAATAAACTTATAAAGCTATAAACGTATAAAAATTATATAAAGAATCCGTAGTTATAAATTAAATGGAACCGATCGATACTTTCTCTTATTCAATCCAAGTTGTCAAGTTCGCGACAATAAAGATGTTAAGGGAAACATAAATATGCGATGATGCACGAACTAACGGACGGAAAGTAATGCCGCGGCAAAACCCTACGGGATTGAAACGTTAGTGACAGGCCGATGCACAAACAACTGACTGACAGTATTATTTTAACATAATCCTTGTACAGAAACGAAACGAATGGAAGCAATACAATCATATTTGAATTTCAATGTGAATTTACAAGTGAACGTTTACATCGTGTTTCTAATTTTGGAAGTTGCAATAAGTTTTGTAAGTGAAAAGATAAAGTACGGAATAAATATATTATGTGTTTATAAGGTATTATGCACATTAAGAACATAAGGTGATTTTTGTTGTATGATTTAATTGAACTGCAGAACAATTATGAATAATGTAATAATTAATTTTATCTATGGTGAGCCAACATATTCAAACCTGGTGTGCAATTAATATATTGGTCAGCTCTACAGCATTTCATACATTTCGACAGCATTATAAAAGTCAGAACAATAAATTTGCTTCTTGATCATTTTTATTGCTGACCATCATCATCATCATCTTGGCACCACCATCTTGGTGCCACAAAAATTTCATGTATAATTGGTTCGTCAAGTCTCGTAAGCTTACTACAGTTCCATTGTGACCA
Source organism: Blastobasis adustella (assembly GCA_907269095.1). Taxonomy (NCBI): domain Eukaryota; kingdom Metazoa; phylum Arthropoda; class Insecta; order Lepidoptera; family Blastobasidae; genus Blastobasis; species Blastobasis adustella. Next base: position 13,410,621 of record OU026117.1, on the reverse strand, counting down.
AGTTATCAGATCACATGAATAGCCAGCCTGTAGAAACCCTACGCTTTGGTCAGAAAGCATGGCTTCGCCGTTTTGTAGATTCAAACGTAGCCCTATCAGTTTTGTTGCCTACCGAAAAGAATGAAGACGAACTACTTCCGTTTTTTTTAAATAAAAGTACTAATTTCCGAGAGAATATTAAACCTTCTACTTTACATTAAATTTAATAAAACTAATATAATTATTTAAATTTTTATTTGTATCTGGATTGGAAATTGATTACCGATTATTGAATTTTAATTAACTCTCCAAGGCGCTTGAGTAAATCATAATGATCAGTAATAAATCAGCACCATATGGACTTTCATCCAGTATAGTATAGCTACGGTATGTCTATTGGTATGTAATTCTAGGTCACATACATTTGATATTCCGTCTGCTTTAGTCTAGACATATTGCATGGTCGAATTTAAATGAATGACATAGCATTACGTATGGATGAGACTCGAAAATTTAAAATCTAAAACAGGCACTGTCTGGAAACGGTTTTAATAAAACTTTAGACTCAAATAATCTTATCTATGACAGGTTACCATTAATAGAAAATGACATTTAAATATAGAAGTAAGCCAGTACAAACTCTGTTAATAATGGCAAAATCAATAATGATTCAATTGCTTACAACAATTGCAAACCTAGTAATAAATGATACTGATGTTGACTAAGGAAGGACTATCAGATTTTCTGTACTTTTTCTCAATTTCAACCCGGCATAATAAAGCATAAACTGACATGAAAAATAATCAGTGAAACTATTTCGAATATTTTTCTATCCAACATTTTATCTTTCCATCAACGTTGGTTACTTAAATAACGGCATGTGCCTCCAGAACTGCCAGCATAAAAATGTTGAGCGATAAAACATCAAAGAGATCATGACTAATGATATCTAGATGAAAACAGAATACATGCAATAAAAGTGTCACATATAGCATTTATTCACGGTTATATAGACCGTATAATTGTCAATTTTATCATGTTGTTAAAATGTGCCCTAAATCATAATTTAAATGTGGTTTATGAGTAGCTCTATCTACATCTAAATTAGTAATAGCTTCTGGAAGTGTAAGGAGTAGAATGAAACTAGTTAAAAATAGTATTTATAATAATTCTCTTAGATTTTTCATGATGATATATTTTTGTAAATCGTCGTGAACTAAATGTTTATTTTAAAATCTGTTTCGCGAGTTATCCCTAAAGGCAGAAGGGAAGCAATTAAATCAGTTACCATGGCGTCTTAGCTGTAAGTGAATGTATAAACATCTGTCGATTACAGAGCAGTCGGTGCATCGTCAAACAGGTCAACTGAAGATATTCAACATATCGGCAGACACATCAATCTCACCTAGCGGAGGGGCTTTAAATTTGATACCAGACGGCTGTTTTGAAATTTTAAACTTAGTACCTACTTCCCGTGATAAGGTGCAGCCAGTTTGCTATTGGACACCGATGTATGCAACTATTGCGTCGATTTATTTTTGGTTATCGCTAACAAATGGATTCTCGTTACCATTTTGTATGACGCAAGAAGTGTCTTCTTATTCGTTTCCATTCTAAACTGCTTCACAACAGTATTCAAGATTAGCTTTTATAGCATATTTAGTATCTATACTTCATGTAAATAAAATAACATAATTTTACTAAAACTAAAAAACTTGAAACATTATTGGTTAAAAGACTCTTTGTCTATGCTGGATCACGCGCATATGCTGGCGCCAGTTCACCTGTCTATGATACACTGGTTCCGAGTCCCATCCGACCGGCCGTCGCTATCTGTCATTATGACAACGGCATGGCCCTGTCACCATAGAAAATTTAAACAAGCCTTCATGTCTTAGATATCTACATACTAACTTATTACGTTTTCTGGTGATACTTATCTTCCTGTTTTGATATTATTTTCACAAATAGATAACCACAAGAAAGCTATAGGTACAAAGGTATAGTAATTCTTATCTCATATGACATAAGAATGTCAGAATTCTCTACTTTCTGTATTTTAATTTGAACTTTTTTGGTTTTGCCATACCTACTCGTAAATACATTAGTTTAAAGTATAGTTAATTGAATGTGGATATAAAAATCTGAAGTATTTTACGTAGGTATGTATGGAGCAATGTGCTCATATAGGTATTTTTTTTTTTTCTTTTATAGCCTAGGTGTGATAAGCTTGCGACCTGTCTGATGTCAAGCATTTACCACAGCCTATGAACGTTTGTTATACCAGCAGCTGTATCACTCCCATGTTGCCGACCAGAAAAACCTTCCTTGAATAACTCCATGTTCTCCAGGGAAAACCTCTTCACATTCTTAATGTACGTACCTATAGTACCTTTGTTAAAAACAGTGTTGATAATTTAGTCTCTAATTGATGAGGTAATTCTTCAATATACCGAAAAATCACTGAGCCAGTTAATATGGATTAATAAACATTGTCTATGAATAATTACAACAATATTACTTAATAAATACCTTAGTTCATTTTAAACTTCATGTCGTAGAAACATTTAGTGGGAAGGTAATTGCTTCATGTAGTGTCTCGGTATACCCAACCCTATCACGACTCTTTGCTTTTTGAGGAGCTACCCGCGCCGCGGCTCCAACATTCCCTTTTTATTTTAACTCGCTTTTTGCGAGTTCACCGCGATATCACTGTAATGTGTCAACTTGTCCCACGGCGCCACTTTAAGAAACTTTTGATTTACTTAAGCCGCAAGGTTACTTCTTATTGCAGCAATTCTTAAACCGTGTGAGCCTCATGATATTACTCACTTAAGTTATGATTGAGTTTTCGTAGTGTTGCTATTTGAAATTTCTCCTACATATAAAAGTTAATAATGTTATAGACTGAATATTAAGTTTATAATTTAGTTTGAGTCACGTCTCACATTCCTATTTAATATAAAATAAAAAAGGATCCTTGGTAGGAAGCGCCAGAACCTATAACCTCGCTTCGCTCGAGTTGTAACCTACGCGGCCACATTATTATACAAATCGTGTTGCAGAATCACGGTATTCGTTCCAAATGTCAGTGCCTCAAAGGCCTCGGTATTATTTGGCTCAGTGCCATATAAACATACCTGTGCACACTTAGGTTTTCAGAATATAGGTGACATATCTGACTAAATACGCGAAAATATGTCCTTATACTTACATAGAAACCCTAATGAAAACCGAATAGTTACCAGCCAGCTTCATCACTAAAGCCCTTTAACAAACTGAGAGGATCAATAATGGCGAATCCCATTTGCGGTGCGCAAGAGTTTATAATCGGGTCCATAAAAAGAGGACCGCCTGATTGGCCGATTGGAAGCCGGGCCTCACGAGCGGCATTTAAAAGTGGATTTCTCACGTTCCCAGTGAGCTACAATCACGACGTGGAAATATTAAGGACACTAATATCTTGTACACATTTACATAACACGCAATAAATCTACGTGCGCCCGCGCAAGCTTCAGTCGGCACCGTTGATAAATTCTTATTGGTCTGTGCCCGATGCTCTATTCCAACGGTGGCCATGTCGGCTCAATCTCGGATTGTAACGTTCTGATTGTTCTATTTCGAATTGTGGACGTGCTCGCGTGAGCTAACTCTAGTCGAGAACAAATTGTCTGTTCGATGTTCAGTTTGGACGTATTTAAGAAGATCACCAACATTTGCATACAATTATTATACAACAATGTCGCTTCCCGCCGTCTGTCCCTATGTATCTATGTACGCCTAGATCTTTTAAACTACGCAACGGATTTTAATGCGGTTTTCAATTATAGCCAGAGTGATTCGAGAGGAAGGTTTATAAGTAAGAAAAAAAGGGTAGGTATGGGTAAAATAGGTGTACGCGAACGAAGTCGCGCCGGGTCCACGAGTTATTGATAAATTTATTTTTGATGTTACGCTACAAATTAAAATCTATAACAGAATTTTATCTGCCAACTCAAATATAAAATTCGGTGATATATTACGCACCAAGTGAGTAAAAGACTAATATGGGTGACGTATGGTGCTAACAAATTTTATGGTTATATTATACAAATAAGCACAGAGCAGCGATGCCGATTTGGTTCGTAAGCTGACAATATGTCATCTGAGTAAACAAGACCACATTAGTTAGAATGCGATAATGCTCTGATAACGTTTGAGTTTAGATCACTTATCTGGAAGACTAATCGTCTATCTATCCGAGTTTTAGTAGTAGCGGGTCTGGACCGGTATCTATGGCTGTTGTTAGGGTTGCCAATGTTTGAAGTTGCATTCCCTTTTGCTTTATAACTAGTCCTATTGCAATAACTGTGGGAAAAGTTAGGATTCTAGCTTGTGACATAGTCAAAGCTACTTTAGTCAATTAATTAATGAGATGTCTAGTTCGTGATATGTATAAAAATGTGGTTAGGTGGCTAGGTTAGCGCAATTTTTCTAACTACAAAGTTGCGTAATCTAATTTTTTTTTAATAATTGGACTAGCAGGCATTTGACCGCCACCTTCCTAAAGTAGCCAGCAGAAATGCAGGCAAGAGTAAGTAGTCCTCACTTTTGTAACATGAAACCTAAATGCATGAAGCACAGATGGTTACCGCTTCCATCAGGCTGCTGATGTCTGCTTTGTCGCTGAGCAGCATACACAAGTTCTTAAGTGAATTTTTTTACAGCTAGCTGTCTATAACGCGTTTTATTTTAACTGGGTACCATTTGTTAAGACTAATTAAGCGAGCCCATACTCGATGGGTATGTCATGCATTGCTTAGTCTTTACCATGAGATTAGCTCGATGCTATCATAACATGTCATTGATCTTACATAAGTATGCAAAATTCAATCGGAAACTGGGAAATGTGTCAAAAACTTGCAATATTTTATTACGCACAGGGACAGATGAAAGTACATAAAAGGTTGTAAAAATGGACACTTTACTTCAGCTTTGAAGACTTCTACTTGACAGCCCTACTTGTTTTATAGGAAGTAAAACTATGGTTGGAATGAGGAACTATAGTTATATATACAGTGTTGTGCTATGGTTATTATTGATTTATCGCCTTACAATTGTGTTCAGATTTATCATAACAACTATATGCGTTACCTACCACAAGATCTACCTACCTAAGTAGGTATTTGAGATACCTAACTGCCTATACGAGATTCCTTTCTTTCTCTAATAAACAAAACAACGCTTCAAATTCGGTTTTCACCATTTTGCAGACTGACACGACTTCGCGACTCACAATTAGTCCTCTGTATTTTTCACAAGTTCATTTGATAGGTATAATGCCTATGGAAAAAATAAAACTTTATTAAAAACGAAACCAACTGAAAACGCAAGAAATTAAAAATTAAATTAACTGTACTGTAACCTAAGCCTGTACTTGCAAAAAGCACTCCACGCATAAACAACGTACCGACATATTGATCGTCGGGCGGATCAACAAATGGAAACAAAAGACAAACGCTATTACACAGAACGCTTCCTAAGCCACTCTTGCGCACGACCGGCTCTGGCCCGGTCATAATTTAAAAAATATCGCCCAGTAAATGATGCCATAAATTAACTTTAATAATACGCACGCCCAACGCAACGGCATCATGTGCGGAAAGCTAATTGAATATTAATTTCATAATAAATCTGGTCGGACGACTCTTTGGCCTTTTATTTATAACTTAACTTGAACGGTTCGGTAATAGATGCCTGTTCGAATACGTTGGGCCGATTATTGGTTATGGCGGGTCAGATTGTGTGCTGAATGAGTTAGATGATAGCTTGTGTTATGCGCTTAACCGCATAATGTATGGTTTTCTGCAGCTTTTGTACAGTTTTTTACCAGAACATCAAAACTTGACATCAAAGTTCATCAAATCTGTAAAAAAATAAAGACCTGCGAAAAAATACTGACGCACGCAAAACTACGCCATGCAGGATATACGTACACGTACACGCACACATTGACAACCAAACTGCGCCATGGGCATGTTTACGAAACCGGCCTCATGTCACTGTTGATAGCGCGCCATTTTTTCTTATTTGATCTGAGATCAGAACAAAACAGATCAAAGTTTTGGCAAACATTAGGTACTCGTGTATATACCTACCCAAATAATGCTAAGAAATCATAGAGAAGATCATCAAGAAGCATAGACAGCAAAATACATTAAATATGGTATCGCTGGCTGTCCATGATGTAATCCGACATTAGCCGACCTATAAGTGCATCTCTAATGCACCGCGACACTCCTCAGGCGGCGAACATTACAAACACCTTCCGTTTTCGTAATTTATTACTTTTATCTTGAGCACTGCTGCGGTCACTGAGCACAAACAAACGACATCTCCGACAATAAGACAAATCGACCGATTACCAGCCACTACCTGCGTGAGGTCCGCCCATGCAAATTTCAAATGGTTTCAATGGTTCCAAACAGAATTAGAACAAACCCCATTATTGGTCTTTAAAGGAAAGTAAAAGTATAATAGCGACTCTCAATGCGACGCATTAGTACATTAATTACTGTGACAACTCCAAAGAAAAGCTGAAAGACTTTCTTCGGAGTACAAAGGGGCGAACGTCGAAATAATCGCTTGTTCCAAAGAATGCAAGTTGACCTTGTGCGCTATGCACGCAAGCGGGGTTTGCAACATTTGGCAATTTTCGCACAAACCAGTGATTTATGTGGTCTGCAAGGCGTGCTTTGTTAAGTTACAGTATAAAACCCACGTTGTTTTAAAAGAGACCGCTCGCGGTGTATTCGGAACAGGGTTGAAATTGTTTAAAAAGGGAAACGTTAAAGATTTCGAAGAAGAATACCTTGGAGATATAGCATTATGGCAGTATTCAAAAGAACGTACGAAACAATGATTACATTGTTAAAACTACATATACGTACGCAGTTTAAAGACCTTGCTGTGGGCACGGATGTAGATGTACGCTATAATGGGCCAGAAATAGATCGTGATATCATAATACCTAGCCCACTACAACAACATACTTTGCAGCTTGATATTGTCTACTATTACAGTTCTACCTACAATAAGAACTAGTTTAGGGTATAATATGACATAATTATGTAATAAATTACCGGTAATTAAAACATAGGAGTCCGTTTACGAAAGTAGTGTACTACCAGCTGACGTTTATCAATTTGGTGCATTAATCTAAGACTAGATAAAGGCCACTACACGGCAAGCGGGGTTTTGTCGAAAGAAATCTCCATACAAAACATTACTCGGGCGTGTTGAGCGATTTATGCGACGGCCCGCCGGCCCCGGAACACTGTAAGCTCCTTATTGTATATTATTGTAGTGACATCGACTAATTTGTTGGCCGACTGATGAGCCGAGTGCGGGGAAAGAGATGGTTTATGTTTGGGGATTGCTTTGAGTTTATTACGCTCAGTTTGAAGCTAATAAAAGAAGTTTGATAGAGGAATTTAGCTACACATATTGTGCATAGCAACTAGATCGGCTTCATAGAGTCGCACGAGAGTTTTTAGAGACGATGTTCTGCCTGCAAAGCCGAAACTAACCGATGTGTATTATTTACAACCGAGGAGCGTAATGTATCTTTACATACTCGAACGCAAAAGCTAAATAAAAGGTACTTGCAAATCAAACATTAAATCTAGACACAGCACGGGTAATAATTATTGTGCTCAGCAATTTATACATTGCTCTAATACCGCTTCGAAATATCAGCGTTTAAATCATTTAGCCTTCAACGATTTTAATGTCACAGTGGAATCTGTTGCGGCACAATTAATTCGGCATTTAGATAAATAAATAAGTAGGCACGGTTTCTGGTAAGATCGGCTTTTAATATTAGCGAGTGGATTTTGTGTAATCCTGTTTCGGAGAGCGAAGTATGCACAGACAGCGGCAATGTGCGCAGGCGCGCCTCCCTTCACTCTGGCTGTCCGTGCACATGAACGCGCGCTCGCAATATTGAAAAGGAAACACAACATCCCGTGACGTGTACATCGTCGAATGTGTTCATTAAAACTTACATTGACGGCGTTCGTATTGTAGACATAGATTCTGGAATCCGTGATATAGACAGATTTATTGAAAGAGGCAATATAGATATTTAGGCAGAAATAGGCAATATTGAGAGAAGATCAAATTTCATTGCACTGAGACGCAATTAAGCTGTTAGTATCTCAGTTATATCAAAAGAACTTCAACTCAGATGCAGATAAACTAATATTTTAAACATCAAACGCATTCTATCAACTACTGTTAAAAGAAAGTGCCCCGGTAGGTACCTATATGAAGCGGTGAGTGAAGAGGTGTTCATAAAATATAATTCTGGAATTGGCCGGTATATATCATGCGACGCGTAGCTGCGCGTACGCTCCTCACGACATTTCAAAACAAACCGATCTTTCCGCCGAACGTCAGTATTTAGACGTGTGTAGCTTGCGGCATCTCGCGTGTAGACATGTTTGAAGATGTTTTGACTGGCTAAGTCTGCGGGAAGCTCGGTCGTATTTAAAACTTCATTCACTTTGCTATTTTATAGGTTCTTAGACATGCGTTTCAATTATCTACCTTCTCAATCTAAATATGTTTTTACTCTATTGGATAGAATCACAGACATCTATGGAGTTCATAGATATTTTTCGAACTCTGTGGATGGAACGCTTATTCATATATCATCTTGTCTTGACATTAATGAAGTCATTGATACTTTTATGTAGTTTACGTAGTATCTTACGTCGTATGTTTATGCGAATGTGAAGGTTTTTGTATCATAAAACATTGAAACTATGAATTAAATTCATATTTCACTTTTTATCAACACATATTTCCCTCGCGTCTAGGTCGGGAGGGTGCTTAATTTTATTAAGCTCGTATTCATGACCATTGTTACAAAAATTCCATAATTATGAATTGAATGGACATTAACATCGCCACGGAACGATTCCCCTGTTACCACCGTTGTCATTAATCATAGTTGTAATGACGTGTTTAGAGCTAGCACCGAGTCAGTCGCGCGACACAAAAGTCATAATATGTGATCGCTTCATTATTATTTTTAGCACTTTGTATAAAATGTTTTAATTATTTCATTGTATTGTAGGTGTAGTGCGAATGTAGGGCTTTTTAGTTTGCTTATTTAGTGTGTCCATGGGGTCTATGACACATGGTTATCAATGATTACATATTTTAAGGTACTACCTACTACCTATTGAATTTAAGGATTGGTTATTAATACAAAATAAGTTAACTGATTTTATTATTGTTAAAAAATAACCTTTCCTCTGAAAAGGCATATTGAGTTTTCGATAGACAAGCAGGAGGACAAAGTTATCCTGTGGGTTCCGTTTTTACCTATTCTATGATTAGCATCTCTTTGGCATCTCCAAGGATGCCAAAGACCGAGCAAAGTGGGCAAGGAAGAGTAGTAAGGCGAACCCCAGGCCCTCGCGTACCGCGCGGAACGAAACCGGGACATAATGCCAAGATGATGATGATGATGATGAGGTTAGGAACCCTAAAAACTTGTTACATTGTGAGTAACAACAAGCTCGTATTATGAAAAGCAACAACAAAAATTCTAACAATGCTCAGCTGAAGCCAACAAAGCATAGGTATAAAACAGACCAGCCTTCGACAGAACCTATAAGGATACCTAGCGCGATAACAGTAAGTTAGGTAAGGCACTGCACGTGCGAAACCACGCCTACTCCTCAGATAATAATTAACCAATTACAGAATGACAACCCATCGCCGCCATTTTAATTGGTCGCCGTTCAGTTTGCGTCGATCCATAAATTAATAGCTGATAGCGTGGCGGTACCCGGTAGGTATAGTAAATGCGTTTATTACGTGAGGTATGAATACAGTTTCCATTTCCAATGGGGTTTGTTTGAGTTTATATCCGTATGAGGTAAGTGGTGTTACAAAATCAATCTTTTTTCAGTTGTTTTGTTAGGTTACTGGGGGGTAACAGCCTTTTGATAGGAAAAAGTATCGTTTGACAATAATAAAGAATAGGTGCCTATACCTATTTTCAAGGGTTCCGTATCCGAAAGTTAAAAAATAGCTATTGATGAAGCTCCTAGACGCTAGACGTTTGTCTGTTATTTGTATATGGAACCGCATTAGCGAAATTCTACAAATTTTCACCAAATGTGTGTTATAGTCGAAGGAATATTATTTGCACCGATAAATGTTATCTCTTGTAATGGCATGGTATCTATCTATTTCTAAGCTACTATGATCGCTATAAAAACATTTCATTATATGGGATTTTACAAAGTTTATTTTTACCATCGTATTAAGTTATTGCATACCTACATGCAAGCATCAAATTTCGTACCTATATTTTTAAAAAAACAACGAATAATCAAATCCGGTAATGTCAGAGTCGTACTCGCGCAACATGATTTCGAAATCCATCAAATTTTGCGAATTATATTATGTTACACTGATATCAAAGTATACACGACTAATCTACGATTTATTGATCTTAATGGCACGGGACCCTTCGTTTGCGTGTCCGACTAGCACTTGTTATTTGTGTACAATGTACATATTAATTAAGTACTACAAGTACTTTGATGAAGCTGATATTGTATGAATGAATTTACTCTGGTATCCTTCATACAGGTGCTCAACAACGCAATCATTGTTGCTCGGCGGCAGAAATAGATAGGTATAGGTTCCTCTATCCACCATCGATTCAACAACTCAAAAGAGGTAACAATGCAGCTTTTGGATTGAATTTCTTACAAAATAGAGTTAATAAAATCCGGAAATTTTGTAGAAAATAGGTAAAGTAGGATATAGCATTCAGCTCACTCTCCACGGTTTAAAAAATATTGTAAGTGGGCCAGGTAACCTATAACTGACGATTAGCAAAATGTAATTAATATAGCCAAAGAAGATTCCTCGAAACAGGAGACACCAAAAACTGACACTGAAGCCAAAATATCGCTATTTGCCCGATTAATCAAACCATCAATCTGTTATTGGCGTTTTAATTGCAGCGTGTTTATTGCGCTTTAAAAGCCGGGGAAACGGGAACGCAACGATATTTTTTCCATATAACCATTAATAACTGTCGGTTTGCTTCCTTCGCGGTTCGCCCTTAGCGGGGGTAGTTCGACTCGCGCCTAACAGTTGCATACCGTTCAGACTACTGATGCTCTGTTTGAGGTTTGTATCATTTAGAACTCGGTGCTGCCTTGAATTTGCTTATTGGGATGCGAACTCATGTGCGATTGGAAAGAAATTATTCTAAAACATAGGTGGTGAGGTGCCATGACTGTACCTTGTGGGACTCCATAGTCTTTACACATTTTTTATGTTTTGGTAGACATAATTATAGGCAAGCAGGTCACTTACAACGTTATTAAGCAATATCACATTATCGACAATACCCATCTGAGTATATGAGCAATGTAAAATGAACGAGACCTGTCCAAACGCCATTTGCATCGCCAAGTACTTGGCGAACAAAGTGTAAGAGTTTAGTCCATCGACTCCATAAGAAGAAAAAGAATATAAATGTTTGATTTAAAATATTAATTAGACGCTAGCGGGTTATGGCGTCACAATCCTTTATTACCATTTAAAATGTACGATGAGCTTAGAATTTTGTGAAAGAAACGCCAATAATCTTTAAAAACTTATAAATCCTTCGATATTTTCTAATGCTGGTTCTAATTTCATACAGATAGCTATTTAAATATTTTGTTATTTAAAATGCAAATCACCACAGGCTACCAACCCATTTGAAAAATCTAGAGCAACTTTATATGGCAAAGGCTTATGTGAAAACCTCGTGGTCAGTTCAGTTTTCGTGACCTTTGCTGCCCCAGGTTCGAAAGTCAACACGTTTTGTATAGACATTCCGGCAGCGGCAGGAGCTGGCCGGCTGACGTGTGACGCGGGTCGACGTGCCCACTTCATTAATTCTTGAACAACGGCTGATCAATAGCTTATTGCGAAATGTTCCCCAGGAATGGGGCAAGATGTGTTTTATTTTGTGTGCAAGTACGTCGCGTTGTTATGTTCACCAAATAATTGTAATTTGCACACGAACCTGGTCTAGAAATCAGTATGGAATCAGTATTTTTTGTTGTAATGTTTTCGACTGCTTTTCCATCCGTTTCGCTCGGATGAGAGCTAAACTACGTAACGTGCGCCATAAAACTTAGCGCCGATATGACATTGGAACCTTCAAAAAACTATTCTACATCTTTTTCGAAAGCTAGTATTAGATTGTATGTGTATCTATTAATTATATAGAATCTAAACCTAATTTGGTTGCGAAACGACCCTCAGCATTATCGTCAACAGCTTATGGACTTATAAAAGAAAATAAATATACACGGAAGTAATGGGTACCATACCTTTCTATAAATTTATATGTAGAGTAAAGAATCAGTATTGATTTTCAATTCTCCAAGACAAAGTTACTTTTTGGTTACCGTCACTGAATACCAACTGTTCGAGAGTGCGACATTGAAATGCGGTGTATTCCTATTCAGAGGCTGTGCCACTTTATTTTTGGTTTGAAATAAAGAAATATATATGAATAAATGCTATGAATATCTATTTTCAAATAAATGTATTTAAATATTTTACTCAATATTGACTGAATTGAATGTCGGCTACTTTCGATTAGAAACACCGAGCACAGTTCGTTCCAACGCATGCACCTTCAGTTTATGGTCTTTCAGTCAGTGGTCATATTTCCCATAGGGCTAACGCAACGTAAGAGTTATACCTTTTCAATTTCATACCGTCTACTGTCCAGCCCAGCAGACTAGAATGTGATTAGTGGATGTCCATGTCCAGCAGTGGTTTTTTACGAGCTATTTGATATTTGCAGTTAAAAAATTCAAAAATAATGGTACATGTAAGTACAAATGGGAACAGTCCTAAAGTCCTTAGACTATTTAAATTCCTTAACGGTTCGTTGCTTCGCTGGTTTATACGGTGCCGTTAATTTCAGTGAAAATTGAACTAACCCTCGAATCGATTTTACTTTGTGTGCTAACATTACTCACTAGGCTACAGTGACTGCTTACCATCAGGCAGGACATATGCTTGTTTGCCACCTTAGTGTTATAAAAAGAATAAACATATTTATAGGCAAATCCTGTCAAAAATTGAGCACAACCCAGTAACTTTTTTTGGAATTACGTCTTAATAAAGGATGCTATCAAGTAACATAAGAAATAGTAATTATTCAAGTTACATAGGTTGTGCCATTTTTTACTTTGCCTGTTATTTGCTGTGTATTTTCTGTGTACAATAAACTGTTAAATAAATAAATAAATAATAAATAGGTAAGGTAATCTAGAAATCGTTACAAATGGACTGAACTTGCCGATTCGGTAACAGTTAATTAAAGGGAAGAATTATGTTGAGCTCGTCACTGATGATTGTTTAACGTCACAAATAAATTTAATTACATCACAAAACGAACAACGGCACGGGTCGCGAACAGATGTTTTGACAGCTCCAAAATTAATTGTGACATAGCCCTGTCGTTAAGGCATCACACCGCCGACTCTTCCGCTTCCACATCATTAATAAAATGAGCAATAGTCGAAATATTTATCAATGGCATAATCGATACAGAAACAATTATAACCACATCCATCAAAATTTCTAAAACTCCGAGCGTCGAAGGTGTTCAGATTCTTGTAGGACCTGCAATCTGGTTGCGACCTAAACTTTGCTCGATAAGGTTCAAAATAGCTTTTCAATCAATGGTGTAATGTAAAACGGAGTAAAGGATTTTAAGCACTAGGGTTTAAGTGTTAGTTTTGGTTGGCTGCGTTGGTGGGGTAACATTAAAATTCTTATCTCTGCCCTGTCACACAGCAAGAACGTCAAAGTTCGAAGTGAGGAACGCATTGTAATTAATAGTCGATGATACGCGAGCATCGTAAACAAAAGCCGTGATAAATGGATTAAAACCTGATACTAGATAATAGGCACTGTGGGTTGTAAATCGTAGTTTCGTAAGCATGCCGGTCAGATTTTGGTATTGAATTCGGAATGATGGGCGTCTATCAAACTTACACGTAATGTATCATACGTAGCTGCAGGTTAATTTACAGCAAATAGCTTTTGCCCGCGACTTCGGCCGCTTGGAAATCGTATTTAGGACACTTTATCTTTATCCCGAGCGACTATTTTAAATGACCTTTCTAATGTATGAAAGCTGGTCCTACGGAGAGATCATGCTGTATCTCCGGTTCTACCTAACCGAATTTGATGAAACATGGCCTAGATTTTAAGTTGGACCCCAAACTACCAAACTGTAAAAATACTATTATTTATAGTATTTGTGTATTATTAATTATAGTATTTGGTTTACTTGTGTGCACTTCCTATGCCTAAATGCTGACTTACGGTTTCTTTGACTTTGGTTTCTTTTGAGGTTTGCTGGTAGAAAACTCAACTGTTGAGTTAAGCTCGCCTTTGTACTTAAGTTACCTTCTGTTATTTTATATTAATTATTTTGTGTATAATAAAGAATAAAGAATAAAGAAAACCATCAAAACCCATTCAGATAAAGCAAACTTTAAAATTAAAAAAACATAAGCATTTTTACTTTAAAATCAAATCTGAATTGAACAAAAATTTGACTACAGTTACGTGTGGGTTAATGATTGGGCTGGAAATAAAGGTAGGTATATGTACATATTATGATATAACATTCAAGACAAAGGTAAGCGTGCAGTCGTGAATCATATTACAAATCGGTGTGATGCGCAGCCACACTCTTATATCACTCTTTATAACGTTTAGAGGCTAATGACATATTGTCTGTCAGATACGGCGTCATTGTGATCCGTTTTGTTAAAACGTGTCATTAGAATTCGATATTTTCGCCTTTATTGATTACGCGACTGTGTTGCGTGAGGTACCCTTTAATTTTTGTGTGAATCGGGTCGGTGGCATTTGGAATTCGGTTTTTGAATTCATTGATTTTTGTTTCGATATCACTGACTTTGTCTGCGTTGTCTTGTCTTGTTAAAGTTCAGCTCTGATGCGAACTGATGTTCGATGTTTCTTAGTAGATTATTACGTGAATTTTCTGGTATTAGCAAGCATATCACGGTATTAAATTACAGAAACCTGATACCAGGTCTATCTTTTTTTATGTAATGCGGCAGACCAACAGGCTAGCGGGCCGCCTAATGGAAAGTGGTCAACGCCGCCTATGGACATCAACAACACCTACCCTACCAAGGCCTCTAATGAGATCTCATGAACGATCCCATGTCATAGTCCACCTACCGTACCCCTACCCTAATATGTTTGTATTGTATTATAACAATTCTCGTATGACATAAAAAAACCTTTATAGGAAGGTGTTACCTATTTCTTTATATAAGAGATCTAGACCCCTTAGATGTGCCTTCACACATTAACGAAGAGGTGTCTGTATTACTTGAACTTATCGCAAATATGTAATTATAAAAGTAATTGGATTTTAATAGGTATACTTTGATGAGCCCGCCTTCGAGAAAATGAAACTGGTAATGGAACATGTACAACTAGTAGTCAGGTAGCCAGAAGCCGTCATTAAAGTAATAGTAGCGAAAAGCTTCTAAATTGTGTCTTGGCAAAAATACCTACTGTCGTAACTCGTCGGCCAAACCACCTCGACACGTGTGGCTCCAAAATCAAATTAAAATCATGTTTGATAAGATCGAGTGGCGGTTATGGAAATTTATGACTATATTACCTGCGCCGGCGCATCGAGTCCGACAAAAACCAGGGCCGGACTCAGCAATTATTTATGAGCACCGCAAATGATTACAGTTTACGGGGAGCTCGACTGGTAACGCCCCTGGCGCTGCAAAACAGTGGTGCAAGCCTAATGGACCGCGAAAACATTGAGGATTCACGAAAAAGAAATTAAACGTCTGAAAGCTAATTATAACGCGTTTCTAATTTGATTCGGAATTTAAAGTGGAGGAACAAAAACGTGAGACGGAATTAAAGATCAGGCTGGCGACGTTCACAAAAATGTGTTGACCGCGAATGAAACCGAAATAAATCAGACAGATGACAATTTAAAGTGGTTAACCCACTAACTGTGACCATTTTAGATACTTTGATCAGATCTTGTCGAAGCCAAAGTTGGCTACCAGGTTACATAAGAATTTCAGATGTGAGTCCTGCATGGTACGGTTCAAATTCGAACGTACTGAAACAAGTGAGGTGGGTGTTTGTTCTAGTCTTTAGAGTCGCCGTAGAGATTTATGTTTTTATTTAAGAATTAATGATATAGTGTGAGTAATAGCTTTTTATGCTAATTTACGCATTTTTAAATTGATATCATGGTCATAGGTATCATAAAGCCCGAATTCTAAGAGATAAATTTTACTTATCGTCACTTTCCATCGTTGTCTTTGCTTTGACGCGTATAATTATGTAGATAATACTTTTTCTAAGATAAGGTAATCTTTTGAATGAAATTGGTGTTTGGTTTCAATCAGTTCTAAAAGTGTCCTAACTGTCGCTAATGGCTATGATTTCATTCAATGTACCCCAACGCAGCTGGCGCCACGCGACGCCGCTCCACTCTATACTTTACGATCTGTTAAAAGACCGCATTCGCTGTCCAAATTAACACGAAATAAAAACGGCATCGATGCCAACAAAAAATAAGCGAAGGTACAAGATAAAAGTTTAAAAAAGGCCCACGTCAAAACATTTGATTGTATTAATATTTATAGGCATTCTACCGCCGCAGGAAAGTCGACTCGAGGCGGACATAAAAAAAATGTTTATCAGCCCGTTTAGCTTTTAAGGAAACCGCGATTCCTTTGTAAAAAGATATTTATGGACTCGAAAACAATTGCAGTGTTACCATTATATCACATTTGACAGCAATAACAGCATTATATTGTTTTTTGTCGTCGCCATGAAATGAAGACGTCGACTTTATTTTGTTTTGCTGAACAATAGTGTCGCTTACATCGAGCGTGAACTAACTCAATTCACATGGTCTCTGCCTTTTTGTATTGTGTAGATATTCTTGCTCTGCGTTTTGAAGTGAAATCTATTAAAGTTAATATAGTAAGTAATACATACATTCGATAGTTCTTTGTCCCTTCAGTTAACTTCAAGGTTCAGTGGCTATACTGTAATTGCTTGAACTGCCAAATCCTGCATCATGGTCAAGGCGGGGGTCGAAGCATAACAGGGATATTTACGCCAAGTTTTTTTTTTGTCTAGTACCTACCAATAAATTGTAATAGGTAATCATCGCAGTTTGGATGACTATTATTTAAACGCATTCTCACATAATCTTAACAAATGTCAATACTTAATATTATGCTCTAAAATAACTGAGGCTTATTAGTAAAACTAAACCCATCTGTTATTTCGCACATGCTGTGCGTAGACTAACGAGCCAAGATGCCTATGCTAATTTGAAATGTGCAATCTTAGGCTTACAACCTCTACATGTATTGGGAGGGCATGCATAAGGCTTGTTACTTAGTTTACACCTACACTGGTATATAAGGTACTTATTACTACTGAACTTGACAATTCCCAATTGCGAACTACTCATGAGAACACCGACACTCGACTTCAGCTCTACGTTGAGCACAGCCCCACAGAAGACTGGCCTATCAGCGTAAGAGACACCGATATCTTCTAGCTTATGATTCATCATAATGACAAGATGGAAGGAAAATAATGTTTCCTCATGGCAGGCACAAGTAAGAATCGAAAGTTTCTTCAGATTTACATCATGGTCAGTACTCTGACTGCCTTACAGTGTTAGAATATTCTGGCGTTCCACTCAGGCGCTGGTTGCGAATCGAACAGCTGTATAACAGGTAATAAAATAATTTAGACACTCCTTTCATTGAAAGGATGTCAATTTTTATCAGGTATTGCCAAACCTGGAGCATGAACTGTATATCGGAAGCCAGTGAACTGCTGAATGGGATTGGCATACACCCAAAGCAGCATGGCTAAGGCTGAGAAGTTCCTGCTCTACAAGTCCAAGGAACCGACAGGCGATGACGCCCGCCTTGCCTTGTTTGGTACCATTCAAGTGCCCGAGCGTTTGCTACCCACATCAGATGTACGTCAGCATATAAAACGGATGCACTTCCTAACAGCTGTTCGCCCTGACCGCTCAGCGCTCGTCAGGCCGACCCACCGTTTTCCGATCCAACTGAGTGTGGCTATCAAGATCGATGTCAAGTCGATGGTGTACTCCTTGCCGTATCATTGCTCCCGTCGGTACCCAATGAGTGCATTGTAATGCTCTCGTGCAAAGGTCTGTGTGGTATTGTCATTGTCATCCAAGTTACATAGGTATCCAAATTTCAGCTCAATTCAATGTCGAGAAGTGGGTCAAATTAGGGTTGCAAAATTTGACCTGAACGTACATTGTTACATACAAACAGTGTAAGTTAAATAAATGCTTGTATAAAGCAGGTAAGCGGACCCTGGCAGAAGCTGTGACTGACCGCTCAGATGCTAATGCTGATGACTGATGATGACTTTGGGTCCAGTCAGCGGATTTAGTGCGAATCTATTCAAAAGTAGCATAAGTTCTCAAATGATTTCAGATAAAAACTGTTCGCTTTTGGTATCTATTGAACAAATATTTTTATGTCCATAAGTCAAATGCATATCAAAAAAAGCTTAATATTGCATG
This sequence comes from Blastobasis adustella, assembly GCA_907269095.1. Taxonomy (NCBI): domain Eukaryota; kingdom Metazoa; phylum Arthropoda; class Insecta; order Lepidoptera; family Blastobasidae; genus Blastobasis; species Blastobasis adustella. Next base: position 13,391,939 of record OU026117.1, on the reverse strand, counting down.
GCACGGAACCCTTCATGCGGTTCCCATACGTGACCAGCACTTTCAAGTTTCATTAGCTTTTTAGTAGTTCTATTTTATAAAACTCTGTGTACCTATTACATAAAACATTTTTACATTTTCTGCGATGTAGGTAAGCGAAAGATAAGCAGTAACTAAAGGTTAATTAACTAATATAATTTTCCTATTTGTAGTTACATAATTTAATGTGTTAAAATTGCTTGTTTTTATAGTTAACCAATACTACTTTAACATGTCAAAACGCAAGAATAGCTGTCAAATTCCACTACCTCCATATACAGATCTTACGATAAAGAACATGACAAATTGAATTGAAAGCAAAAAAATTGCAAATAAAGTTTATTACTCCTTACTATTACACCTACCTATTCATATAATGTTAAGTAATGAAAATTGGACATGCTTTTTAACTGTTTTACAATTGGACGAATGTAGATGTCTTGCTGCCATTATAAACATGAGTGCAGGTGGCTAGTTCCAGCTTCGCTAAATACATCGCGTGAGCCCTAACACCCCCGTACCTGTTTAAAAAACCGCCCATAAATTACCAAGCGGACTGAATAAAACTAACCACACACTACAAGTTATTTAAAGCTAAAGCAGATGAAAAATAGTGGTATCTCCCCTATATTTTATAGAGGCTAAAAGTTGCCATCAATAATTGAAGTGGGAAAATCTCCAGGGAGTAGGGTTTAGCTGTCCCTGACGCGAACTGTTACTGTACTTTTAGTTTGCGACTCTGTTTACAAGCTTTAATATAACTTGCGGTGTTTTGAGGGGAAGATTGATAGTATCTACCTATATGTTTACCTATTGTATATTGTAGATCCTACAATGCAAAACAATTCAATCTACAATAGGTCTTATAGGTATTGGGGTACCTGTGTAAATGTAAGTTAGGCGATGCCTAAGTTTCGCCTTCACATAATCCTAAACATTTAGGCGTCACAAAATCGATGTCATAAAGTTAAGGGTGACTTAGCGAATTTAGGTTTCTTGTAGATAATATTTTGATTTATCTATACATATTATAAAACAAAGTCGATTCGCGCCGTCTGTCCTTGTGTAGCAATGTACGCTTAGATCTTTTAAACTTAACAATTTTTTTTAGGAGGAAGAGGAAGGTTTATAAGCAAAAAAAAATTTAGGTAGAGGTATAGTTGGTGTATGTAGGGGTAGGACGGCACGCGAACGAAGTCGCCCCGGGTCCACTAGTTTAGCCATAAACTTAATCGTTGCCTAAAAGTAATGCAAATCCGTTATTACCTGTACATGTAAGTACTGTAGTAAGTAAATGTATTACCGAAATCGTCTGGGTGGGTCTCCAAGTAATAATTCAATGGAAATTTTTAACACGTACACCGACATGCGCCTAATTATCATACTCAGCAATTTACATAATTCCTGCCGCATTATGCATCGCTCGCAACATCTCAAACGTGCTCCTAAAACGGTTATCCTGATCGCAACTTCTCATACAGGTACAGTCGAACAAACAAATAACACAGTAACGTATTGCATGCAGCCCTTTGTAGCCTTATATTTGTTCAACAATACCTCTAGGTACGATCTTTGTGTCGAAATTTTGTTTTGTTGATGACTGAAGTCATTTATTTCTCTATTACTTTCCATTCGGGACTCCACCCGAGTTCGGTTATGGCGTAGTCCAGTGAGAATTATTTTTTATTTGGATGCCAAATCCTGGATGGTCAAGGCGGACCCCGGGCCCTCGAGCGCGAGAGCACAACTGTGATTTTAGCGCCAAGATGATAATTATAAACTATGGCCTATAACTAATGTTATCTATCTGTATGCATAATATAAGCTACAACACTGTAATTTTCATTAACTTCAACACATAGAAATACCAACTTTCCAATCAATGTGATTTTATTCTGGCTCATCACACGTGATGATCACTATCAGGAGATAGTGTATTTCCTACACTTATCTAACACGAATAGGTAAGTTCCTAACGCAGGGCGTGCTTTAGCGAGGAGATTTCGCAAAGTCATCGCCGCCATTGCAAAGGACCGACCAACCACGAGGCTCCCACTAATCCCTTTACAATGCTCTTTTATTTTCGTACACAGCTCTGCATATACATTTTTGTGAACCCTTTATGCATATGCGTTTATGTATTCAGTTGTAACTGGTTTTAGCCAGTCCGAGGCGGGGTCCGCGCTCTAGAATTCCTTTCATACTGCGCCGCGTTATCTTCGCCTTGATCACGCTCAGATGTTCTTAATTAAATTTATTATGTGCCACGTTATTTGCTCGTACAAGCGTACTTGCATTTGAATGAGAGAGTATTTGTACGATGCATATGTTTTAGTATGGTATTTGTAATGTGGTATTCGTCTTTGTTGTTTCAAGTTTGGAGTTTTAGCTTCCTTTCGACGTGTAAAGGTCTGTAATGGGATACTTTAACCTTAATACAAGTGAAAGTCAGACAAGAAAGTGGTAATCAACCACAGTTTTCACAAAACTTCCCGTTTAAAACCAAAATGTCACTACTGATCCGCCCTGAATATTATCTTAAATGAAAAATCAACCCTGATATTTTATGAAGTGAACTGAATTTGACCTTAGGCTGCTAAACCACTTTATTGGCTGACGAGAAAGCCGATTACACTTATTTACAGACATTAAGTATAAGTCTTTATTTGCTAAGAACATGGTAGGTATATTTTAGTCTTATAAACAATATTACATTACAGTTCATCACGTTCAACCTGTATTAAACGACATGCAAATTGACAATTTTTGCAAGTCTAACTTATTATCCCAAGATTTCTCCCTTTTCCAACTAGGTTCAATTTAACACAGCCACTACAGCTAATTGTGATACCTACCACACAACATTGTACAGCGGCTTCGAGCCATAGGCACCTTTAAAGCATAATATTATTTGAGCGATAATTTACCGCGGTTGCCGACACTTGATTTATTTACGGCCGAACACTGGCCGTGCCACTAATCTTTAGTGGAATTTAATTTGTTATTTATTTACTAATAGGTCGAAGTGGCCCAATGAGACTGTAGAGAGTTGAAGATGTGAGGAATGGGAAGGTAATTGGCAATCGTGGTAACAGACTGTCATTGAACAGTTTCGTAAAAAGACACAAGACCTAAATCCTCGGCGTAGAAGAACATGTGTAGTTCAGAGAAGATTAAGTAGATAAACGAAATCGTTTACCTACTTAATCGGGGTTTATCGGGGATTTACAGTAGTACTTTTCATCAGATGGTCCTTTTGACTATTTGCCGTACCAATTACATTAAAAAAAATTATTAAAAGAAATTATGAAGAAAAACAAGAATAAGTAGATACGCGTCACAATGTGTGAAATTTTTTCCTAAACTCACCTTTTTAACATACAATTTTACAACAGCAGAGTTAAAACTAAACCTAACCTTGCAATATACTATCGACGCTGGTCGGCAGACTCCTTGATCATCACATCGATCTATTTCTATCATCTACTTACAACCGAGATCGCGGTAGGACAGACAGGTTTGCATCTTATAAATCCAGAGAAATATGACGCCGCCACCGTATCGCTATTTTTATTGTGAAAGATTGATTTAAGACAAGGAGCCTGCATGACATTTACATATTTAACCTCAGGGTCTTCAGTTCAGTCCGTATAAAGAGCAACCGAGAAATTATAAATACCTAGGTACGTAAATTTGTGTTTGCATTTTTATGTCTCTTTTTTTCTTTTTTGTGTTATGAGGCAGACAAACAGGCAAGCGGGCCACCTGATGGAAAGTTTTCAGCGCCGGCTATGGATATCAGCAACACCAGGGGAGGTACCGTTGCCTGCCTCTGAAGAGACCTCTAATTAATTACCTCTTGAACGATCCCATGTCATCCATTACTAAAACTGTGTTGTAGTGTTCAACCGAAAAATGTTTGTTGTTACTATTTGAGATTTTAATACAACGTAATCACTAAGAAACAAGTTGGTGTAAACCAACGATTAGATACCTAAAAAGTTTTTACTTTTCTAGTCATAGTCTGAAAGTGCTCCTATAAAATTTGCTATTCACAATTACCAGTAAAAAAACTGTATTAAATTCTTGTCCAATGAAGAAATAGCACGCGTTATTGAAAATGAGCGTTAGTTGGCACTAAAACAATGCTTCTCCAGTTAGCTCGGAGCCTTAGAAACAGGTTCCACCTCCGATACTGTGGGTATACTAAGTATACCCATACTTAGAGTTCTCTAGATTGCAATCGCGCGTTCTACCTACATAATCGCTCCAATCTCCGATCCCGACTATCCAGCCATCTCGAAATTATGTTTACTTGTACTTAAATTTAATAAGCAACAATAGTTTAGTTTAGTTGGTAAGATATTGTGGATTTTATAAGCTATCAAGCTGAAGTGGGCACGTAATGGAATCGTGTTTCCGATACTTTCTACGCGGACCAATAAACCAGCAAGCAGAAATAGTGAGGTAAAATAGAAAGTAGGTAAAATAATGACTTGGGTAAGGATAAAGAGAGGAGAGATAAGTACGACCATTTAACTTATAAAAAAAACAGATGTTAAAAATAATTTCTATTGTAAAATGATATTGACAATACCTAAAAATTCATCAAATCCGATCCGGTAATCCTACCTGATTATAAAATATCTGTTTGGATTTGTATGGAATTTCTAGATATAGTTTATACTGGATGCTAGTCGTTGCTTTTCTTTTTTCTTTGGCTTTTGTTATTATTTATGTATAAGCTATAAAGGGACTTCATTCATTAATTCATACAATCACGGCGCTATTACTAAAAGAGTTGGCCAGAGTTTATAATCTAGATAAAAACATGATACTTTCTAGTTCGATATTCAACGCAGTGCCCGCAGGAACACTTCTATACCTGAAACCCCGCGGGGCATACCTTTAATTCATCATCATCACAACCCATAACAGTCCACTGCTGGACTTAGGGTCTCTCTCACGAAAGGGGAGGTTATTAACATAATCTCAACGCTTGGCGGTTGGAGATCGCAGAGTTATAAATTTAACAATAGAAAACGCTGCTGCCCATTTTCCAGCCTACGGAAACTCTAGATCTTTTGCCTCGAAAACATTTGTCGCCTTGTACGCCACCCACGAGTGTAAGGGGTTGGTGCTATTCTACTCTGCCGGACACCACACTGCCAAAAACCTGCCTACCTACCTCTACTTTTCATTAACGCTGACGAAATCGCGGGTAAAACCTAAATTCGTTTAAAAACGGAAAATATACTACAGCAAATAGTACTGAAACGGGACAAGATAACAGTGTTACTTCGCCTTGCGTGCAGTAAGCCTTATCGTTTAAGCAAAATTCCAAGCAAGTAAAGGTACCTAGATAACCAGACTGAATCTCTAGTTAGGTTAGTTACATGATGGTCCGAGTACTAGATTTACTGTGTCACCGAATACCGAGTATTAGTCAATGTTACATTTATTAAACCGAGTAACTCGGTACAGTCATTTACTTACAAGCAGAGAGGTACAGCGAGGGCTTTTTTTACAAATATTATAATATAAATAAAGATAAAAGTAATAGACTAACACTCCAACAGGCAGAAAATCTTGAATTTGTGCATCAAAAGCACTCATAACTTGCATTTATCTCATGAACTACGAATATTAAATTGTTTAACTTTTCTTACAAATACTACGTTTCGACAATGTAATAACTATGACTAGTTTCCACTATAAATGTAGTTTTCACTATTTCTCTAACTTGACTATATCGCTATATTTTAATCAAATACTCGTTGTCAGTTGAACCGAGTTATTCGGCCGAGTACGAGTACTAAAAATAACATCGAGTATGCTGAGTAATTAACTGAGTAATATTAAACGAGTACTTGGCACATCCCTAGTTACAATCTAGGTATTGTGTAGGACAACTATTGTAAAATCTAAAATTCAATAGGTTTAAGCAAATGCATGGTGATGCAAACTGGTGAAGCATTGACTAATGAGTAGTCACCTTCTATCGTTACAATCTTGCCTAAGGCGAACAATAAATTGTCTGGTTTAGATTACACGTTTCAAAGAATTGTTCAAAGAAGCAAACTAGCATTGTGTGATGGTGTCGATATTGTTTAAAGACTGCTTATATTACAATAGTAATTAGTCGTAGACAAACGCTAGTTTGACTTATTATTAATAAGCTCATAACACGTTAGGTGTGTCTTGTAATACCGTTGGCGAAACGAGGAAGACTAAGATCTTCCGCTGGTGCCCACGACTTTATACGCAAAACCTGTCCTTTTTGCATTACTCCCGATTCATCCCTTTCCCGTGAGATTTTTCAAAATCCTTTCACTGGAGGACTACTATTATTCACATTAAAATCACGATCACTACATTATTATAAAACAAAGTCCCATGCCGTATCTGTCTGTCTGTTTGCGATAAACTCAAAAACTACTTGGCGGATTTTCACTAATAGATAGAATGATTCATGAGGAAGGATCAGGTGTATAAGTAGTTAAGATTTCCCGTGCGTAGTCGGGCCGGGTCGCTAGTTTGTAAGAAAACTACTCAACTTACTCGCTTACATTGTTATATACCCTGCTCTTAGATAGCGAGCCTGTGTCTGTGTCTCTGTGGATATCACACACAGGATCACCTTCCTAAAGTAGATACTACTTCTTTCAAATCTTCCGTAGATTTATTTCTGCAGGCAGTTGCATGCCATTACGCCGCCGCCCAATTGCCCCGCGCAATTTCGATTCCAACCCCTTGAGGTTATGACAACTTCATTTGCCCCCGCACTAACTACGGTTAAATAATAGTGTACTGAAATCTTATAAGTCTGGCACGCATGGGCGGTTGCTTCCCCCGCCTGAGTAATAGCGGCTTGACATGCAGGCCCTCGACCTCCAGCCAGCTATATTTGCATACAAAACGACTGCAGCTCGAGAACTTAAGGAAATTAGGTTTTTTGAAAATTTCAAACCGGGTAATGGGGAATTTATTGATCTTTCATTGATTAAGCGTAGTCGGGATTGACACCAAGTAAGATAACTTTTGTACCCATGCTTTTTGGGTTAGAAATGTTTGAAAAGGATAGCTGTAAATCTGCAGAATCGCGCATTGTAGCAAGCTACTCTTATGTAGGTAGGTAGAATTGCTGCGTTTAGGTTTGAATACTTAAATAAATAATAACAAAAACCGAAAATAATAATCTACCTACAACGAAAAGTTACCCATTAGATAGGATCACAAACACATGAAATTACAACTTTATCCATTGTAAATTTCTATTTCATTCTTTGCTTATACCTATGAAATAATAGGTACATATATAAAATTCTACCAGGAAATATTTTCAACTTAAGCAGTAGAAACATTAATAAAATACGTCACGTACCTAAAGGCTGTGAAAAACAAACTGCTTTTAATAGTACCTCCGTGTAGGTTGTGACTAAATACATATTTATAAGGCTTTGTCAAACCTGCATTATGCTTTATAGAAGTCAGCTTGACTAGCTTTTCATGAAGGTTTGTTCACATGAAATTCCTAACTTTCTGATGTTATGCTTTAAATCAAGTATTAATAAATTCCTTGCAGCCTATCCGAACTGCTACAATTTTTTTGCTAAGTTGATGTTTGGTTTCATACGAGAAATATCTGTTTCTAAATCAGTGCATTGTTTAGGTATCTTTGGGTAGGATAGAGTTCAATCTTTTTTAGTCATCCCGAGAATCTTTTATATTAATTAATGGTTATAATTATGGATTTTCTCTTAAGTTCAAAATAAGCGAAAATGTGCACAACACTATTTATCCTTAAACGTCGAATTGTAGTGCTTAAGTTTTATTGTAAAATTATACGTTTGTATGCAGAATTTATCTACTACCTATCTTATTGCATATTTTATAACAGTCGTACTGGTTTTCGTGGACACTTTGGCATTGCTTCGACTACGTAATTTATTGCCTAGTTGAAGTAGTTAAGTAATTTGCCTGTTGCAATATCTTATGGGTTTAATTGATTGGTTTTTGATACAAATTTTACGGCCAAGTGTACTGTGCTTTAATTGAATTTGAAATGTAGTTAACTTGATTCAAGGTCTATACTTGTAATGATATTCATCATCACAGCCCATTACAGTCCACTGCAGGACTAAGGGCCTCTCCCAAGAAAGGGGAGGTTATTGCCATAATCTCCACGTTTGGCAGACGGGTTGGAGATCGCAGTATTATAAATATAACAATGGAAGACGCTGCTGCCCATTTCCCAGCCTACGGAGACACTTAGATATTTTGCCTCGAAAAGATTTGTCGCCTTGTACGACACCCACGAGTGTAAGGGGTTGGTGCTATTCTACTCTGCCGGACACCACACGGCCATGATATTATGTACTCTTTTATGCAAGTTTCACTGAAATTGTGAACTTTGGGAATGTGACCTAAGATTAATTGGGATTTGGGGTAGGCTATGGTATGCGGGATATAACCTACCTATAGGTTCAAGGATTGTGGTGTTTGGCAATATTGGCGGGGTCAACGGAAATGTAACAAAATTATTTTAAAAGCTTCCTGTTGTTTTCATTTTCTACGCTCAATATTTGTCAGGTATGTTGTTACTGAGCGTAGATGACGTGTTTGTATACCTACATAGTGATGCTCGTATGTGATCAAAGTTCATCTCATAAGTTTTAATAATGCATTATCTTCATTATAATACAGTTCTTATCTCGTAATATTATCGACAATATATCAGCAATTTTCCGCATAATTTAAAACGACCATAATAAACTAGCGGTAATCAACTTTGTGATATTAATACCATCGTTTACATGACCGTAGCCTACAATTATAGACACTTGTTTAAGATCTGTAATTAAACATCAATCATAGTGTCATCAGAGTACTTATATCTTATGATATTAGTCAGCATAAGCAAGAATCGCACATATGTCGGCAGTGGTAAATAATGCACATAAGCTATAGTTCGTGGTAAATTAATTGGGAATTGCGATCCTTGAACTCTCGGTCAAGAACCAGTATTGTCTCATGAAAAATATGTAAAAACTGTTATAAACTGAACGAAAACAACTATTTAAATAATTACAGCAATCGCTGTGATTACTTACAATCTAGTTCTGTCTGGAAGATTAATATGTATCCGCTATTGTGGATTCGGTTCGGCTATGCCGAATCCGAAAATTGCCAATGTGCATAATTTACACACAGCTATATTCAACTTTGTCGGACACTACACAATCAATTAGGCGTAATTTCTAGATGTAATTACTAATAAATAAAGATTTATCTGGAACATCGTGCAGTATAAGTGCATCAAAGTGTCACATTCTCATGTCAGTAACTACGTTTTAATTCGCTTCCATATTTAAATTGTATGCAGAACGATTTTTGGCAACCGCACGTGTAACAAATGAAAACAATTCAGAAAAACAATATCGTTTAAAACATCGGGAGTGCCACAAGTGTCACCAGCAAGGTCAAAGTGGATTTATCTATCCTTAAAGACAATACGCAGTGGAGTCTCCCTAATTTCTTGGAAACACATCCCGACATCTGTGCCTGTCTTTATCTCGGGGCATCTATTTGACGGCGACAGCTCGACAAGAACTCCACTTGCGCAAAGCTTTTGACGTTATCTGGAATAGCTTTGGTCAATTGAACGTATTTGTTCTATGACGATTATTGTGAAAAAGTACGGTTTTAGTTGTTTGTAGTAGATTTGTAGGGGTTTGCTTATTTGTTTGATTTGTACCTACCTAAATGGTGCATTCGGTAATATGTGTGCCAAAACATTTGTTCAACGTAATCTAACTGTGTTGTTTGTGTGTCATAATTGGTAAATGAATCACAGCTACAGAAAAAGCAAACAGGTTGTCGCTCAAAAAGTTCAGATTTCAATTTAAAAGAGATTAACCTTTGTATAACCCAATTCCCGGTGAACACCAGAAGGTTAGTAGCCGTCAAGTCACGCGTCACGGTGACGACGCACTTTCCCCGTCATTAGGAGGAGAAGAGAAAAAAGGCTTCGGATGTTCAGTTGTAGCGCCCGCCAACAAAGCCATTATGCCTTATTATGGACACCATCCATCAGCCAGCCATATCGATCCAACATTAATGCATGCTAATGCTTTATAAATAGTTATATAATTTGTTTTGTCTCCACCTCGGCATCCAATTGATGAATGCTTTATTTCTATTACATCAAACTGTTAGTTCTGACGGAGGCGTGGCGGCAGACGCTGCTCTATTACCGCGAGGAAGCCGAGGCATTTATGATTTCACGCCGCGCCGGTAAAAAAGTGTGAATCAAACTATTTGTTTAAAAACCATTAAGAGGACGGAAGCGCCGTTATATGAATTTGACGATTCGACGCGAGTTAGTTACAGATAAAAAATAATGGGGTTTACTTACTTTGTCCTAGATGCACTCGCTTCATCCAAGGATATATCTGCGGAGGATTGGCCTGTGTGTTGGAGGCGGCCTTTGAGTTCTTTGTTGTATTTGAACTAGAGTTATTAGCCTCATTGCTTTCATTGCTCGACGTGCTCGACGCCGGGCTCGAAATGTTCTGATTTACATTAGCTTTGTGCTCTACAGGTGATGCAATAGGCGTCGTGAGGCCTAATTTAGTGCTTGTTGTTCCAGTGGAGTTCTGTCCAACGCTTCCGAAGCCTGGAGATGTTCTTCCCGGGCCAGAGGACGTGGTCAAGTCCTGGGGAGAAGCGACTCCGGTTGTCGAAGTAGTGTCGGCGAATTTACAACTAGTCGACGCCGCTTGGCTCGGAGGGGTCGACATAAGATTGGGTGATAACGCTCCTGGGCTCGGGTTGGAGTGTTGGTGCATGTGGCTGGCCGTGGTGCCGAGTCTTTGCGGGTGTAGCTGCGTGTAGTCGATCATGCTCTGCGGCTGCATGTGTGCGCCGGCGGCTGGCGTAGCGTACGGATGCTGCGGGTAATGGTGGCCCACTTGTGGAGGGGAGTAGCAAGTGTTCGGATAGGCGGAGGCCGCGGCGTTCGGGTTGTAGTAGTCGGCCCCCGGCGTGGGCAGGCCCGGGTGCCCGGCCTGCTCCACCGGCGTGCCCGTACGCCCCGGCGCCTGGTTGCCGTAGCACGACGCCAGCGAGTTCACGAACTGGTAGGAGCTCATCCCGGCGTTGTAGTTTAGGTCGTTCATCGGTAACAGCGTGTTGTCTCCTCTTTCTCTCAAATTCACACGGACCTTGTCATCGTCCGGATGAGCGCTGAATGGTCTCAGTTGGACATATTAAGTGCTACTGACGTCGTCCGTTTCAATTGTGCTCGTGGAGTGGAGCTTGATTGATGGACCTGCGATAAAATGAGACACATTAGCTGGTCAAGTGTGTTGTCTCGTTATTGGTGATGAATGTCGGAAAGAGATAACATGAGTGCTGTAAAGTGCTTCTATTGAATCGTGTAACGGATTTAAACTAAATACACCCACGTTACATGTAAACAACTTTGAGTTTGACAATTAAATTGACTGCTTAGTAACTTTACTGTCTGTACATAAAAGGCAAGTAGCAAGTAAATAATTTATAGTTCAATTTGCATTTTTTCCTCTCGTTAAAGTATGCCCAGTAATTAATACCAGATTCCTATCGCGACCAAACATGCAAATGCCGTGAAAATATAGACATGTAAATTTTAAACACGCAACTCATTTGCGACTTTTCATTTTAGTGTTGAACGATTGTTATCATCTAGTAGCCTAATAAGTGCCACTAATGAACATTACATTTATATTTATTGTTACTTGATTCGGATGCCTTTTTAACAAGGCCAAATTAACTGTTACATATTTTTAAAATAAGTAAGCAAGGAAATCGCTTTAACTAACTCGAATCATTTATTTACAAATTAATAAAACCAAATGAGCAAAACACATAACTTGTAGTACAAGTTAGACCATAGAAAGACGTGTGCACACGCGTCCTAGTCCAAAAAAACTGCGTAAACCTTACAAAAACCGTCGGAACACTTGTTGCATCGGATGGCAATTCTAAAACAATAAATTAATATTAGGAAGTCGGGTTTCCAAGGCGGTACACATGTCAAATGCGGAAAAAATCTCGTCTCAGCCACGTGGTGGGGCCATAAAAGTGTCCGCAGAGGTTTATGGGTGTAAGCGGTAGGCCGCTGTGACTCCGCTCGATTTATGGACTGAGGGCAGTGCATACGTCTTCACAAGCAAATTAGCAGTCATTGTGTACCCGATTTATTTGGTGCGTTTGCGCTAACAAATGACTAATGTGCGAATTGTCGGCGACTTTGTATTTATCCGCGGGTTTGGAGCGTAAATTTTCAAATTACCGACAACGACGCTTTATTTAGACTTTCACACGTTTCAATTTGTGCAATGTTTTGCTGAGTCTTCGATTTGATTTGTTATAATGTTTACTGTTATCTTAATTGCAATCCTGCTTTTCTGTGAATAGAAGCCACGAAATAATCTGTGTCCAATTATAAATAGGGATATAAATCTATTGTCTTTTGGTGGATATAATTACCCATAGGTAGATACTCCTAAACACATAACAAATTTTCAAACAAACTAATAATTCTCAAACCTGCGCAACGTCTAACTCTATCAGAAATCCAGATACTTTAGGTTATTTTTATAGCTGCCAATGATGTAGTAAAGTGTTAAAATATTCGTTTAATGTGAAATCTATAAACAAAAGATAAAACCTGCACATTTAGGCGACTGAATGTTAACCATGATCCAATCTGATCAGGTTTCACTGGTAGCAGGGTCACGGAGACCAGATGGCAGTCGTTCCTCTGCAATTATCTGATCTCCCAAATCCTGGATCATGGCCAAGGTGGACTCTAGGCCCTCGTGCGCGACAGCACAACCGGGACATTAACGCCAAGATGATACTTTTTATAAACAAATGATAAATTAATAACAGGATATTTATTATCCGTTTGATTTACCTAAGTCTAATTACAAATAGACGCCGTCTTTACTTCAAGTTCATTCTAATTGAATTAAAGGGAATTTTATAATTATTGTTATTACAGAATAAGTGAAGTATTTTTTCCTCGTTAATTATGCCAACACCTAACAATGTGTAAAGTTATACCTACTGTATGAACTATAATTTTCCATGATCGATGATAATGAAGAGCTCTAATTAATCAAAGGCACGTATTTCATCTTATCATAATACTGTCCGATTTTAAATAACTTAAAGCCGAATATTTAGATATGTATTTAGAAGTTCAGATTATGAAACATATAATATTGTTTTTAGCTTGACAACTTTATTAATAACAAATATTTGCAATGTGTTATCACACACTTATCAATATGAGACCCAGAGTTAAAATTACGGACAATAGGAGTAACATCATCATAACACACCAGCAGTCACACCTACTATAAAATTTTCTTATGAATTTCCCATTACCCATAATAAGCTCATCACACCAATAACCCCTTTTTCCTCCCAGTTAATCTACGTTCTAATAATATTGAGAGTCTGAAATGTGTATTGTTCGTCTAAAGCATGTTGTTGGGTGACATACACACACATGTGTTCAGTTTATTTCAGTTTAAGAATTTTTGTCACTCCCGTCCGGTCCACATTAAATGGGCCGAGCGATTCGACGGTTTTTTGGTTTTTTCATTTAATTTCATGTCTTTTTTTCCCGTCAAAGTTGCTTAGTTGCAGACATCCTTTGAAGACTTACATGTTCCGAGTGTCGGTTTTAATTTTAATTCTACGTTTTAATAGCTTTTATTGTGTCTTGTACTGTTTCGGTCGGTGACAGAGTTGGCAGTTTCCGCACTTTTAATGCCGTTAACGTTTTTTATGGGCCATGGAAATATTTTAGGATTCTAATCGTTATTTATCGATAGGTTTGAATGAACATTTTAGAGCTACTGCAGTTTCTTGGAAATTTCTGTAATTTATAACTCTGACTTCATTTATTACGTACAAGATGAGCGATATAGAATAAGTACTTAAATATTAACGTGTGTACAATGTGAAACTAATAATAAATTCGTTTTAATTGCCGTTTAATGCGCAAAGCCGCGATTCAGGGTATAATAACTGTTAATGCGGCGTGTCAAGTGGACAGTTCAAATCCACACCGTTCATAGAGATTTACTGCGACACGCTTTGATTTTATGATCTGTCGCCTTCTCGAGGTGCTTCCCACTGAGCCGATTGGGAACATCTACTATTACCCACAGTTCCAAAAATATTATACACAATCAAGTTTATTTAATATGATATAACATGATAAATAAAATAAATAAAAATAATATTCCATATAAAATACTCACTTAATTTAAAAACAGTGTAAGAAGCAGCAAAACTTTTCAGACAAAATATCACAACCAAGAAAGTCCAATATCAAATCACAAACATCCCACAAGTTTATTATGTTTTCCTTCACACTTTTCACAACTGTCGCAATTAAAGGTTTAAAATACAAATTATTTATCGGATCGAAAAAATAAAAAAAACAAACTCGAGAAACAAATACTGGCCGGCTGAACGGATCTTTTCGAAAAAAATTCAAAATTCGAATTCGGTGCGTTCGAATTCCGCAAAGTTGGGCGCGTGTTGTCGCGGCGGAAAACGGCTCGTGATTTCCCGGCGTTCGGGCGTCGAGTGCAGCGCGCGTCTGGCGCGAGGTGAGCGCTCGCGGCGGGCGGGGCGCGGCGGGGGGCGGGCCGCACCTGAGCCCGCCACGTGTGCGTCCGCCCGCCTTGCACACCCGCTGACGCTTACGCTCACAGCCCGCTGACGCTGACGCTCACGCTCAGCTCAGGCTCAGCCAGCTCACGCTCATAGGTTAATTAGGCTACACCGCCGCAACACGTAATGTATCCGATTTCAATGGCCCGATTGATGATTATGGGAGGCTTGATGGCTGCGTAACCTTTTCGGTGAATCGTGTTTTTTGCATCTGTGCTTTCTATGACGGTTTTGTGTTTTCTTGCTTTTTTCAAGCGATTACGATTTTTTTTAGATTATTTAGGTACCTATTAGACATATTCTTCGTCATCCGGGCGGATCCTCGAGTCATAAGTAATCCTCGGCTCTGGCATCCGAATCAGTATTAGGCAAATCTGCAATTAAAAAAAAAATTATTTTCTTTAAGAAGTCTACCGATGTAGTTACCTGTCTGGTGTAGTTAATGCCAAAAATAAAAAACGTTTATTTCTCGATCACGCCAATTTATGAACATTAGATACTTAACTAAGTACTTAAAGGTTATTCGTTATTAATTTTTTTATGTTTCAGATACCTAAAAATAAGTCATCGTCGCACCAAATAATAGGTATCACACGCTGTAGTCACGAGTGAAAGGCTTGGTTATGCGAGTAATAAAATTATATTACCCAAAAAAATGGGAACGTCTAGAGCAAAAACTGTTTCAAACTCCGTACTTAGTACAAGTCCAGTGCAACGGACATGCGCAATGCATCAGCGTTTCAAAACTGACACGCTCGCTGTCAGTGGGAAGAAAAAACACAGTTGCATTGCAATGTAATATAATGCAAATGCTTCTAAATTTGAAATGTATAACGGCCAGTCACATTGTGGTCGATTTCCTTACTTTTTACTTAGAATAATAGATTGTTCTTCATGTTAACTGACAATTTTATGTAAGCTTTTTTCAGTAGTTTATTTTGAGGATTTGGTTCGTTTTCTTAGTATAGGGACACTTAGCAAACGAACTACTGACTAGACCACAAGTGGGCAATGTGTGCAAAATCTAGTAACTGCTACTATTTGCTACTGCTAATATCTACGTTCAACACAAGCAAGTGGCACAACAATTTCACTATCCAGAGAGACTTCTCAAGCTTTAATCAACTAATCAGAGTTTTCCCAAAGATATCATTTTATCTTTCTTTCTTCTCAAAGATTTCAAATATAATACTCTCCTCTACCAGACTCTACTCTGACTCTGAAAAATGATATTTATTATCGCAAAACGAGTTGCACTAAATCGACGAATCGAAGCTATTTTACCATTCCATACATACGGTACGGATAAGCGTAAAAGGTTCAATAATTAGGTACAAGACGCAACATCGAAAGAAAAAGGCTGTGACTAATTATTATATGACATTATTTATGTATTCGTATGGCATTAATAGCCGCGTCGCCAATTACAACCTATTATTAATTAACAATAAAACTACATGTATGATATAATGAAAATAAATTAGAAACTTATAGGTTTGAGAGTTTTAGGGAACTGCATTGCAGAAGACTGATTTGTTTTACGACCACCGACGCTGGTTTCCTAGAAACTACTTAGTACACATTATTTAATCCTAATTTAATAAAAAGTTAAATAACAAACCACAGTGGAGACCTTGGTAGAAATCGCCGCGAATCCTGTTTATGTCTCTCCATTAAGTAAATTTGTAATTTCATATCTTGACGGCTAATTTTTGGAAAAAGAAATAATACCTAATGGGACGAGTGTAAATGTCATTTTGCGCTATTTTCACGCTTAATTGGTGGGCGTTCACGTAGCATTATATATATCACCATTACCATTCATCACGTATACATACCTATCTCCTGGCAAGTACAAACACACACCTAAAATATAATTAGAGGCGACACTCATCCTCGTCGTCCTACCGGTCAATCCCGCCTTCTGTCAGGGTTTCCTACTCTTCGTTCACTACTTCGTCCAATTCTAAGCATCATTGACGAAGCTGGGATGCATAGCCAACGGACCTTTTCAGTATCATACTGTGGTGATTTCGCTTTTTACGAGTAGCAACTTTAATATACCCTCGCCAGAGCCTCGTCCGTCTTTCAGGTTGGCATGAGCGCTTGAGACGGTGTTAGGGCTCTGCAAACTTCTACAATAAGGCAAGCAAGGGTTTTTTCTACGCAGTTACAAACGAGCAACCAGCCCACCTGATGGTAAGCGGTAACTGTCGCCTATAACATCTACGATTCATGCATTTACAAACAAACATGCAGAACCGCAGGTGCGTAGTCATTGTATATGATGTTATACTAATGAAAGAAAATGCAATCACTAGAAAAAAGTGCAACCCAATTTCTTACCCTTACCGTCAGAGGCTCGGGACGACAGACGACTGACGCCTTTAAATCATTGGCCTTGTGCAAAATCCGTAAAAAGTTAAAATGTAAAGAATGTATAATTATAACAACAAATTCTAATGAAGGTGTTAATTTGCCCAAAGTTTCATATTATACCTACATTATGAAATGCTACCTTGGCTAATAATTCTTATGAATTAATGCTTACAATAAGCAATTATCTAGTCGGCACGGGCTTCTGTGTTTATAATTAGGTGTTGATTTTAATTAGGCCTCGAATCGCGCTTAAGACAAATGTTCAACGTTATATGTAATTAGACCGCTTTATAGTATATATATAAAACGACGATTTTCCCAGTCTCGCTGAGTTTTAATACCACTTTACTCGGCCCATTTAAAAATCAGTATTGTCTTCGAAATGGATACCTACATCGAAATGTAGGTATGGCGTCACGTGAAAATTACGAATTAGGTGATAGAGTTCATATAGGTATATATGACATAATATACAGCTCATATAGGAATTCATAGATATGCGTACACAACATAAAAATGATAGGAATAGAAACCTTCAAAAGTATGTTTTTGGCTCATGGCCAGCAGTGGATGTGACGAGCTGTCGATAATGATAATCATGGTATTGCAAACGTCCATAGGCTGCCTGCTTACCATCAGGCAGGCCGTAAGCTTGTTTGCCACCTTAGTGGTAAAAAAAAACATATTTTTCTAGTATTATATAAGTAAAAACAGTACTCTTTTTTTTAAATAATGCGATTTACTCTTTCAGATCAAATTTTACGTTGCGATTAAAAAATATATTGAATTAAAAATAGATAACTCAAATTCAAATCCAGTATTTCTTTTTTAGGTTCCAAAATTGAGCGACTTTTGTGCTTGTTTCAGCTAAGTATGTTTTGGGTAAATGTTGGTGAACAATACATGCTCTGTGATAGATGACCACAAATATATTGACTCTTCTTCCGGTTTAATTTTTTTATGGAACCTGGGAACGAAATCGGTTTATAAACAGCCAAGATGACCATTGCTGATTGCCACCAGGGTACAAACTGATTGTTCTCGTATCTTAATATGAATAAAGTTACTTTATTCATATTAAGATACGAGATACGAGGCATAAGAACTTATGCCTAGAGTTCTTACTTGTCGGTAAGTTAAGAACCACCGAAATTATTTAATTCATACCTACATAAGATGTCAAGATTTTTCCATTGTAAATAAGTATACTTATAAAAAGATCTATCTAATGCAAATAAGCTAACCGATAGCACTGGTGACCAGAGCAAAGCAACGTAGCTATCTGTCTGGGTACAATCGGTGTACCCAGAAACCTAGCTACGTCTCCTAACCTATACGTCACAGAATACTAACCTATACGTCAGCGCGATGGTGTGGATGATATCTACCTTTAATTTTGTTTAGGTTTTCTTAATTATTATTATAGATTTAGGTATTACCCTTTTGTTTAAGAGAGGTTGAGCATGACGGGGTATTCCATTCGAATTGGAGCCGACCCCGACTGGGGAAGAACTTACCCCTAAAAGAATACTCCAGTCAAACAACCTACTACCTACCTACTTATGGTTTCCAATGCTCATAGGGTGTGGATCTGGGGAACCGTAGCTTTGGCAGTGGATCTGCATTTATCTATGGAATGAAAAATGAAAATGTTTGTATCTTAATGATGTAATTAAATACAAAATCTGTGAAACATTGAGACATGCATTTGAGATTCATTATAATTCATACGATATTTAATGTTTAACGTTGGTGTTAACTGAAATTGGTCACAAAAATGTTGAATGTAAGTACTTACCTATGTATGACTTGCAATTAACTTTAGGTAGATTTCATTATAAAAGGCAAAGCGAAAATATTATTCTAGTCCAATTTTACTTTATAATATCTAACTTTGTCTAATTGCGTCGGCGACCAAATGGCTAGCGGGTCGGACTCGTTAGCGAGAGGTACCGGGTTCTATCCCCAAAACCGCCATGTAGGTAAGTACCAATGACTCTTTTCTGAGTTATGAACATTGGATGCACAGTCGACCTTCGCATCTGCCACCTAAAAGGAACCGATGCGGTGCCTACCTACCTTTGAGGTTACCTGTGGACTGTGTTTTGAAGAACCGCATGTATAAACTTCAAACTACAAAGGACAAACTTCATTCTTCTAACTTCAGACAACTGTTCTGCGAAACCCTGGATTATGGTCAAGGCGGACCCCTGGTCCTCGCGGGCCATTGATGCCAATAGGATGATGATGATGATATATTACCTATATCCCAATATTGAAGGCTGCAATGGCAGAAAAGTGACGGTGGCCGAAACTAAACAGTTCCTCGGAACATTTCCCGAGGTAGAGACGGTAGAAAACCCATAGTAACTAACGTCTCTGCCGAGGACTAAGGGATTGAAACCGTCCGTGAACAAAGGATCGTCGACAATATGAACATAAATATGGAAACATAGGTATGGAATATTTTAGGTCAACATTTTCAATTGTTCAGATTAGAACGAAATAACGTGTAGGTACTTGTATTTTAATGATCCTTCATTATGTAGGTAGTTATAACTTTTCATCAATACACCAATACCTACTTTTTCGTTCTCCACACTCTTTAACCTTGTCATTGAAAAATGTATAGTCAGTTTTTCCAGAGTGTGAGATATCAAATTACTATTTATTTTTTAATACATACTTTTATGTATAAGTATGTATTAAAAAAAAGTTTATAAGTAGTTTATCAGTTACCTATCACCTTAAACACAAGCTTTGCTTACTTTGGGGCTAGATGGCGCTGTGTGATTTCCAAACACATTTATTTAAGTCAGCCCTTACAGAATATTTAAATATGGTATGAAAAAATTAGACACCTTCCTATGTCCCGTGGGTCTTAAAATTTATTACAACTTAATAATCAAACGGTCACGCGACAACACGCTCACATGTTGGCAACATAATTCAACAGTGTCACGTAATTTACGACTTTAGGGTGACTCTACCTGTCTCTACATATCGCCATACGAATGATAGAGATCCCATTATTGTTTATTTGAAATTCGTTTATTGGTATTTAATTGTGGTAGAGGTTGGATAACGGGCTTAAGATTTTTTAAAGTAGAAATTCAGTTTTATTGTACTCTATGTAGAGTCTCTGGAATGAAGTGAATCTCATTAGGGTAGTAGAGTCTTGTTAGATTTTGGAGTCTTATTGGGTATTGTGGAAGATTTTGGTTTTTTTTTCGAAATTCATTACAAATATCAAATATGTAATTAAAATTATAAGATCTAGAGTCTCCGTAAGCTGGAAAATGGTCAGCAGCGTTTTTCATTGTTTTATTGATAACACTGCGATCTCCAACCCGCCTGCCAAGCGTGGAGATTACGGCAATAACCTCCCCTTTCGTGAGCGAGGCCCTACATCCTGCAGTGGACTGTGATGGGCTGTGATGATAATGAATTAAAATTAAGTATCGTTTTTGTTTATTAGAGTTCCCACAAAATAAATATCTACATTAAGCTCTTTTGTTAAATAGCGATAGGTAGGTAATTTTACGTCATAATAAAGGTGCGAGTACATAATTGTCTAAAGGTGTCTGAAATGTCACGTCAAAAGCGTAATAATTACGCCAATCAACTCCTTAACTTCTGTGTCACGCGTTGCATTCTTCTCACACAATGGCTGTAGGTAATCGTGATCTCACATAATAATACATAATTACTTAATGTGGCACTTAATTTGCAGATGAATAAAAAATTTGCATCTAATCATCATGGCAAATTTGCTCGCTTTCCCTCTCTAGTGGGACGCTATTGTATGGGAGGGAGGGAGATAGCGGTATCGCGGTAATGCCGTTGCAGTCGAGGCATGCGTAGTGCAGCGGCGGTGGGCGCGGTCGAATGCGTGAAACGGAACGTTCTGATTGGCCAATTCACTCGCCAAGTGGGGTGTAAATATGCCTTAGAAACTTTAGAGTTTTGCAGTTCAAAAAGTTTTCGAAATTATACAAATTTTCTTTTTCGGTCCGCTGGAGACGTGATGAGAATTATTGCGAGATGAAATACTTACAAATTGTGATACCTATCCGTCTTTAGGTTCAAATATCGCGAGAATTGTATTGAGTTTTTGACGGATTCGGTGTGTATTTAATTTTATTTAAAATATTAAATAAGATTTACTAAGAAAATTAGTAGTAAAATAGGTTGGTTAGGTACCTATACCAATAATATACTTTAAATTTTTAGACTTTTTACGAAACCCAAATGCATGGGGGGCTCCTCTTACCTACAGAGCGACTCATAGATACTTATTTAACTGTGACATGGTTTTCGTAGCTTATTCGAATTTGACAACTCTTTCGGTAAATTCATAGTTACAAATAGCGGGCTTAGAACATTTATGATTTGTAAATGTTATGGGCCATAGTTACCTACGGCTTTCCATCAGATGTGTTGTTGGCCCCTATTATGTCTTAAGAGTTAGAGATTAAGGAATAGCATGATGGTCAATAACTCCTGTTAGATAATAGCCCACCACAGAGTTTACTACTGGACTTGAGGGTTCCTCCACATTCGTGGAGGTTTTTGCCATAAATTCCACATTTAGCAGGCGAATTGGAAACCGCATAATACGCTGGTGCCTATTTTCTATATGACTTTCCCTTGTTAACCAATACAAAGCTACATTATTATCGAGTAACATATTCTATATTTTATCCCGAAATTCAATGTGGTTCCCACAAGAACGAGTACGGAACGTTGTAACTGAATTTTACGTAGATGAAGTCTCGGGCAAAAAAGCTAGTCATCACTCCATCAAGCATCTTGTCATGCAGAGAAGAATAGAGGGTACCCGACCGCGTGGAAGATTACCCATGCGATGGTCCGACCAGATTAAATCTGCTTTAGGCGGGCCGTTGCATGAGTATACCAGGAAGACAGCTAACAGGTCAAGATGGCAGGAAATCGTGAAAAGAGTGATATCCGACTACAAAATATAGCGACCACTATGTCAAGAGCGTATCGACCAAGAAGAAAATAAGTTTTGAGTGTCTTTGAACTTCTTAAATCAGTGTCCAATAAGGGGCGGACGCTTGTTGGAATCGTACATAATATCCAATAAGTTTACAAATTGTAGTCCTATTCGTACATTATCTGAAGCCTTGCTAATCCTCTACTGTATTAGAGAAGGGTTTTCGCTAATATCCGTGGATAGCGGTGTTGATAAAACCTCGAATTTTTGTGCTACATCGCGCAATACGTGTTTCTCGACTTTTTTATTATCGAAAGATGTTACCAGCTTATTGTGCAATGTTGGGCGATGGATTGACACCGCCGCTTCGGCTGCGAGAGCCAATGCCCTACGACACGAGGATGCCACAGATCAAGCAAAGTGGAGAAGATTAGTCTTTGAAGAGGCTTAATCCAAAATCGAAAACAAACGCCGCTGTCTATATTCTGGTCATGCAGCATGACGTGGAGAGTCAGATAACGTTAGCTAGTTCTTTAGATTCGCGTTGAAGTAAGCGGGACGCAAAGTTTATCTCGTGCGATAAAGCTCCACATACCACGCAGGCTCTCTTTAGTTGCCTCTAATCAAGATTTTGTCACCTTATAGGTATGATACTTACTCGTAACTCTAATGCTGTATTATACTTACTTACTCGGCAGTATACCGCGCGGATGTACGAGACACCATGTGGCTTTTCCTTGTTTAGTATGGGGTTAGATACGGTGGCATCTACGAGAACCAGGTAGACTTCTGTTGTGTATTGTAAGTTGTAGGTGTGTGTTTAACAGATTGAGTCGTTTATATAAAAAGAAAGCAACAAAAAGGTAGTAAAGCGTACATCACATCCTTTCAATCCGTCACATACCTAGATTAAAATAGATTAAAACTTGTTCAATTTTCACTGATCTCCAAAAGTCGCAGGCGCTGCTCTCCGAAAGGCCTTCAGATTGATTATATACCTCCCTGGATAATAATAAATTAGGCACTGGATACCCAATACCTCATAATAGTCCACTGCTGGCTTTGAACCTTCTCTACGTAAGTAGAGGATTTTAGAAAAATCTCCACGCTTTACAAACGGACGCTTGGCGAGCCGCAGTGTATGGTTTGTGCTATTCTACTCTACCGATGCTACAGTACAGCATACTACACTTCAACCTACCCTGTTTATAGATTTTGGAACGTCTCCGGGTTGTATATTAAAAAAAAAAATGCTTAGACAAATTCACACAGTGCCATTTAGCCCCAAAGTAAGCAAAGCTTGTGTTATGGATATTAGATAACTGATGGTAAACTACTTCTTTACTTTTTTTTAAATACATACTTATTATAGGTATACCTAC
The DNA here is from genome assembly GCA_907269095.1 of Blastobasis adustella. Taxonomy (NCBI): domain Eukaryota; kingdom Metazoa; phylum Arthropoda; class Insecta; order Lepidoptera; family Blastobasidae; genus Blastobasis; species Blastobasis adustella. The sequence goes on along the minus strand of OU026117.1, from coordinate 13,368,458 downwards.
TACACTCAGACTCGTAACACAAATTAAAATTCATCATTTCAATTTCTGCTCCGGCATGATAACCAACTGAACTACTCAGGTTTGTATGCGCATTCATAGTGACGCTAGTTCATTTTATACTTGTAGCTTGAATTGTGTAGCTTGTAACGTGAATGAGTGGAAAATCTACACTTTTGGCAGTTATATTTGCGGAAGTCTTTTTCTGGTCCTATTTAGTCTCACTTTAAAATGTTAGTTGCCTTCTACTACATCCATTGGTGGAAGGGTAGTTTCCACTTTGTATTGATAGTAGTGGTTTAGGAAATCCACAACACGTTGGTATGCCCTCGCACAACCTGGCACAAAAATAATATATTTTAGTGTCCCAAGCTGTGACTTTTCGAAGCGATAGTACTTACATATCCTCTCAGGGAGCTAGAAAAAAAACGGGCTGCCTCACTCCTCTTGGTAGTTTTGCTTTTCAGCCATATTATAGCCACCGAAAAGAAAAGTTACTTATGATACCTTAAGTGACAAAAATACCACACTGGCGGTTTAGTTGGAGTGAACACAGTAAGAAGGAACAGTATAATTACCATAATGGTACTTACCAGTAGTATGGTATTTTTCATTCAAACAGTGATAAACAGATATACCACGTGGTGAATAGCAGCAGGTACCTATCGCCCATAACCAAAGGTATAAAGGTACGTAACTTTATCGTCAGGTAGAGATTGTGATAACAAGTTAACCTAGTCTTGCTGGTAGGTAATTTTTAAAACAGCAAGGTTCAGATATAAGTTATGAGCCCTGTTTTGCGTTAATTCTTTTAGTCTGGACTAGACAATTTAGGGTAAGTATTTGTAAATGGTGTAGGATCAGTCAGGTCAGGCGACTGGATGTGTAACCATGATCCAATCTGGTCAGGTTCCCCTGGAAGCAGGGTCATGGAGGTCAGATGGCAGTCGCTCCACTGTAATTACCTGACCTGCCGAATTCTGGATCATGGTCAAGGCGCACCCCGGGCCTTCGTGCGCGAGAGCATAACCGGGACATTAACGCCAAGATGATTATTTTATATTATTATTTGTGAATGGTGTAGAGGAGGTGGTGAATGCATTTCGTAGGCAAAACGATTTTTGTGCCAAACAGTTACTTGGATCTCAAAATTTATGCCAGCAAATTATTCTACTTCGAATACCACGAGAAATATATTTCCGGGCTTGTAATTCCTTTTGTATTATGTGTTAGACTACTTATACGACTTACTATAGGCAAACGGAATATTTTTCGCAGCATTCAAAGTCAAAATAATAATTTTCTGTAATATCTCCAAAACCTTGAAATGCAGTGCCATCAACTTACCTGTTCAGTGGCCAAAATTAAATTTATAGCCGCTATTTAGCAGGTGAATGTATTTCCACCAGCATCACTAGCGTGTCTACCGAACAAAAGACAAAACAATTGATCGGACCACGATATTACTGAATGTGGTGTAAAAAGGAACTAACGAGCCGCCAATAGGAAAACTATGCTGAAAAAGACACCGACGCCCCCTCATGGTTATTGTTATAGTTGTCGCGTTTAATTATTTTGTCTTTTTCTTTTGAAACACAGTTTTAACGAATTTTTTTTTGGCTATGGTCGACCATACACTTCCATTTGGCATAATAGATAAAAAAAACACTGAATGCCGTGAAAACGTCTAGAATAGAATAGGAATATGACAATTATAACACTTATTGCCACAAGACACCACGACACGAGAAACTTAACTGATAAGGTGACGGCATCGCTGTTGTGGAATTTCGTTTCACATTTCAAAGTAGAGACTTTTAGTTCCGGTTTTGGTCACCGGGTCAGATAAGTTTGTGGCACTGTAGTGTCCGGAAGAGTAGAATTGCACAAACCTTTTCGACTTTCAGGTACGATACCTGTAGGCGATTAATGTCTGAGAAGCTAACTGGTTAAGATCGCCGTACACCAGTAGAAAATGGACAGCAGTATTTACTGTTGAGTATTTTCAACACTGCGATCTCCAACCCGCCTACCAAACGTGGAGATTATGGTAAAACCCTGTACCTATATTTATACAAAAGGAGTCTAGCAGTGGACTATTGTGGGCTATAATGAAACTTCTTACATTTCACCATCATCATCATTTTTTAACCTTCGACGAAAAAAACGGCGTATTATATGTTTTTCGTTCGTGTCTATGGTTCTGTGTATGTCTATCTGTGGCATCGTAGCTCGTAAACGCATGGACCGATTTCGATATAATTTCCTTGAAAGTCAGGGGGGTGATTCTTGCGCGCTCGACATTAGAATTCGACATTTTCTCTAGCTAGAAATATCTGTCAATAAGTCGCTGAATCTCTATTGCAAAGAAAAAACTTATAATTACCGATTTTTGCTAATCCTTTATTGACGAAGATCGTTTTAAATTACATTTTTAATAAAGATATTCAGCTATAAAAATGTCGAATTCGAGATGTCACAGCCCGAGAATTAGGCCCCAGTTTCATTGAGGTGGTTCTTAGCTTTGTTTCTTTAAAATCGGTTCTGTAGTTTAGGAAATATTTATGTAGGTATATGTAAACGGTTCGGCGTCTTTTCGACGTTTGTCGGTTAGGATAGTTATTTTATTACTTGCGGAATGTGAGCGAGCCAACGAGCGGGCTAAACTTAAATCGAGACAGCAGCGCCGCTACGCAGTTCGTGGAGTTTTCTAGCACTAAAAAGTCTTAATGATCGATGTCGATAGATGGCGCTTTCTTTTGCATATTCAGGTTGGAGAGCGCAGTTGTTTAAATTACAAACAACAGAAAACACTGCTACCCATTTCTGAGAAAAGGAGGTCCTAGCTGGTTGGTCTTCTAAGATTTTTGAGATTTTGGTTGCCTTGTATAATTTTGACACCATCGAATGGATAGGTTCAAGACTAATCTGCCGGATACTACACGGTTTTTTATTACCATAAAAAACATCTTGGCGTTAATGTCCCGGTTGTGCTCTCGCGCACGAGGGCCCGGGGTTCGCCTTGATCATGACTCAGGATTTGGCAGATTAGATAATTACAGTGGAGCGACCGCCGTGTGACCTCCGTGACCCTGCTACCCGAGGAACCTAACCAGATTGGCTCATGGTTACACATTTAGTCGCCTGAATGTGCAGGTTTCAGCACGATGTTTTCCGTCACCGTAAGAGCATCGGTTAGCATTGAACTAATGTACATAATTCAATAAAGAGTCATTGATACCTTTCCAGAACAACTGAATACGACAAGCGCATCTGGGTGTTGTTTTACTTGTAGACTGTGAGGGCGCCGTTGGTTTTCCTGCGTCATCGAATACAAGATAAATTTCAATTTTGTAGCATAGTAGAGCTTGTGTCAGCTGAAAAGCCGCGCCCCACTACTTAATTAGTTGATTTCAAATATTAATAACGACCCTTCATCTGTGTTGGAGCGTCGACTGCTACGCGAACCGCGAATCGAACGACGCGTGCTCCTACGTTTGAGTCTCACCGGTAACTGAATGACCAATTACAACGGCTTTTGTATATGTATTGCGTCCATATTTTAAATTTGCTTGTGTGCGTTAATGCGATAGTGGGGCGCGTCATTTAAGCTTAGACGAGCTCTAGAGGGAAACCTCGCGCCTAAAGGAGACTCACAAAACGTCGCTCTGCCGGTGCACAACCTGGCACAAATTGTTTTAGTGGCCCAATCTTCAACTTTTCTTAGCGCTAGTACTTACTTATCCTCTAGTGTGGGTTCCAGAAGTAAACAAACCGGGGTGCCTCACATCCTCTTAGTTAGTTTCGCTAGTCAGCCACATAAAAGTCACCAAAAAGAAAAGTGAGTGACTTTGTGCCAGGTTGTGGACGGGCACACCAACGTGTTGTTCGTCACCTAAACCTATTTATTTATATAATTTAATTAGACTATGCTGTAGCTAAATAAAAAATATTTGTACTTGAATAATACGGTGTTTTATTACTCTATTGCACAAAACTTTAAGTAATACTTGGGTAGATGTTAAATATTCCTAACAAGAAAAAACATTGTACCAACATCAAGCCTAATTGAATACTAAACTCGCTAAGTCATTCTTAACTTTCATGACACTTTATAATATTATGACGCCTATATGCTTGGGAATCTCGTAAGCCAACTTAAGTGTCGCCTAAATTTAGTGCAATCGGGCATTATTCTCGTAATTTCATGAATGTTTTCATCATCATCATTAGCCTATATTAGTGCACTACCTTCTGATCATTATCCTCCACCAATAAGCGCCAAAATGTCCTCGGCATTCAGCATTCACCACCACTACCACCAGCAGCATTCAATATTTTGCTAGTACAAAACGCGAAATCAGTTTAGAACAGATATAAAGAGTGCGTGCAAGATGGCATTACTCGCAGCTGGAAAGAGAACTTCGTTTTTCAGACAGCTAATAGGAACATTCATCTACATTGTCATACATGCTTGTCATAATTTATCAACCTTTTCATACATGCTCGTCGGTCTTCACCTGACCTTTCTTTAAAATATCGCCGATTCGAACTCCGATGTCTCAGTATTCCCTTTCCAACGCTTCCATTGACTTTTGCCACATATATCTTTATCCATTGTCTAATCTCCTCTCATTCATCGTTTCCACATGACCTCAGAAACTGAGCATTCCTTTTTCTATCCTAGTCAGCAATCTTCTTCCCTTATTACACTGTTCCGCAATTTATCTTTCATTGACACTCTTTCCATACTCTTTCTTGTCTCCTCTTATTCTCTACCCGCTCTTGTTTTGACCTTCATGAAATAAGAGCTTTCACTTTTACCTATGCTTATTCAGCCATATCCAGCTTTCACTTCTATACATTAGGGTTGGAACGGGCACCCCTCTATGAACAGTCAGACGGGTCTTTTTAGATACCTGGCTGTAGGTAATATATATATCCAAACGATATAATATCTATACAACACTAGCAACCCATAACAGCCCACTGCTGGACTAAAGCCTCCTCCACATTAGTGACAGGTTTGCCATAATCTCCACGCTGGACAGGCGAGTTGAAGATTGAAGGTGAAAAACATAGAACAAAAAGTTTTCTGGTCTTCGAAGATCCTAGCCGGTCTGCCTCTAAGACATTAATCTCCTTGTAATATACGCCTAACAGGACGAGGGTTGTGCTATATTCTTCTCGAAATTCACTTTAGAAGATAGGTATATCGATTGATAGACTTATCAACGCCCAGATCAAGGTCACTTACTTTTCTATGATAGGAAGATATGGGTAGCAGAGTTAAGGTCAATGGCATAGGCTCCAGAGTCGTAAATCTGAAATGGCGATGGGCAGGCCATGAAGCTCGCAGACTTATGGCTGATGGCACGGTTCTTGAGTGGCGGCGAGTATCCATACCATGTATCAACAATCATAGCAGGGGGTGGCCCCTCACGCACGAGATAGATGGACGATATCGTGAAGATCGTAATAGACTGTGAGGGCACCGTAGGTTATCCTACGTCATCGAACACAAGAAAAATTCCACTCTGTGGCGACAGTAGAGGTTTCAGCTACCTTAAAGTCAATTTTCCTTTTATTAACTATAATGTGGCTGAAAAGCGAAATTGCCAAGAGGATATAAGGCCGGTATTTTTTTAACTTCTAGAATGCACACAAGATATGTGGGATATGTAGGTAGTAGCGAGAGCGCTACGAAAACGTGGAGTTTGGGTAACAAATTTTTTTTTCTGCCATGTTGTGCATAGGCAGACCAACGTTATGTCAGTCTCCTAAACGTCTACTACCGCAACAAAGCGTAATTTTTCTCATACTCGAGACGTAGGATTACCTACGGCGCCCTCACAGTCTATAGGGAGCCGATGGAGCAAGAGGCACAAAGTCAAGCGGTGTGGAAGACATGGGGAAAACCTATGTTCAGCAGTGGATGTCCTGCTGCTGAGGTTATTGCCATGTCATACTCCAAAGCAAACATTTTGTGGCTTGGAGTTTGTTCCACATTTGAAGAGTCCAAGCAAGATAAATATTAGTTAACAGGATAAGGTATGGGATTCATTTTATTCATTATAATGAACACTTCAAACTATTACTTTATTTATTTTCTTTTCAACGCTGCTTCACAGCAATACCTGTAAAGAGAAACATTTCATTAACATTCAACTGATAATAGTGGTCAACAGAATAACTCGGTTATTTACTTGAAATTAATCCAATTTTATGGCTTCCAACTAACGTTACTAAAATTTCACAAATAAAAAGGGAGGGAGACAATTTACAGTCTGGCGAAAAATACTTAGACGCAACCTGAAGCAGCAATCGAATAACTTTTAATGAGATTTTTTCACTCTTGTGGCTGCTAACTAAATAAAAAACTTGCAAACTCTGCGGAAGAATTCTAAGAGGACCAACTATTTGTTCAGGTTTTCCCGTCTATTATTTGCATCGGGTATAACAGACCTCTAAGAAATTTTGTAAAACCTACTTAGGTAAAATATGTTGTCTGCTTCGGAGGGAAAAATTTTATAATAAACATGCTGAAAACGTAAATCAAACCGAGAACAAAATATATCTGCTTCAACATTTGAAACGAGTACAAAACGATTCTACGCAAAGCTGTCCTACGTATATTTCGATAAAAAATAGGCACAACTTTACACAATACGCCACTAAGGTTACTTTAAAAGGGCATCTCAATGTTAACCCCTGAAATTCCTGCGCCAAGTCAGACAGCACAAACGTTAAATGTCAAATAAGTTGGAAATCCCTAAAAGGGTTGGCCGATATTGGTTGTGGAGCTGAAATAATTATAGAGAGAGCCGGGCGCGGTGCGTCGCTCCAACAATGCTAACTTACATTTAGCTGTCAGTCAAAAACAATTTGGAATTTGGCGCGCGCCGAGGGTCCAACTTGGTACAGTGGGAAAAGCGGGATCTATACAGAGCTGCTGATTACCCCGCAGAAACTTTTAACATTTTAAGCCTTAATGTGGTTTCATAATGAGAATTTCAGGTTAATTTTAACAATGCTAATGGAACTGTAGGCAAATGAAACACCGGCATAATGTAAATAAAATCAAGCGGTTAGATATATTTTTAACATACATATACGTTCATGTTCACTGAGCTATTTATTCATGAGCAATCACTGAGCTGAGCTATTCAACAGGGTTGTATCTACGGGGCTTATACCTGACGCGTGACGCGTAGTATAATTACGCAATCTATCAAGGAAAGGGCTGTGCAAGAGTGAGGAACTATCAAGCTATCAAACTTATGAGCCACACAATGAAGCTATTCGAACGAATTACAAACCAGAGACTTCGCCGGGAATACTCCTTATCCTCAGGGTCCTCCAGCATTTCCACTGAATCAACCTCTGCATTACGCATTTCTCGACCTGCAGAGAGCCTTCGATAATGTCCCTAACGAGGTAATCTGGCGGGCTCTAAGATCAAAGTCTGTGCCCCAAGCATACTTAAATTAGGGTTATCCAGAACAGGCACGGCAGTGCTGAAGCCGTCGTTAAAAATATCTTAGGCCATAGTAATCCCTTTTCGATTACTTTAGATGTTCACCAGGGTTATGTGCTGAGCCCATGATGTGATGTCCCGAACCTCTGCAGCTTGGCCAAATGGCAGGAACTCACGGCAGTCAGCTGTATCCTAAAATTCGTCTCAACCTCAAGGGACTTATATATAAGAGTACATTTAGACCTGTGATGCTCTAAAGCTGCGAGACATGGCCGGCGCTGACGAAGCACGTCCGCGAACTCCACCACGCCAACGAAATGAAATGCTGCGGTGGATGTGCGGAATTACGCGATTCGACTGAGTACGTAACGAGTACATCCGTGCCAGCCTTGGCGTGAGGGATATCGCGGATAAGATAGACGAGGCTCTCCTACGCAGGTTTGGTCACGTGTTGCGTAAGCCCCAAATAGGTGCATGAAAATGCCGGTGTCAGGAAAGAGGGCCTATGGGCGTCCCAAGAAGCTTTGGATTGACATCGCTGAGTCGGATGCGATAGCCAACAATTTACGATATTTTATAGAAATGTCTGGTCAACGCTACCCTAAACCAACGTTGCTGTATGTAAAGGTTGATGAATGTGAAAGGAGCTAGAGAGGTTTCTCAGGGCCAAGTGGAAGAAGACGGTCTCTGCCTACTCCCATGGGTGTTTTATATGGACGAACTTATCAATTATTGTAACATTTAGTCATCTTCTCAATCGTAGGATTTAAATGTACAATTATTTTTGAGGAAAGCTCTATACAAGAAATTGGTCTGCATTGATGGCATGGCTTGCCACGTAGCCAGCTATGCCTAAGCTTGGTAGCTACGCTTAGTTTCGTAAAATATCCTCGTAAGTATTTTATGATTTGACTCCAATAACTATTTAAAATTAAACAGCAACTGTTAAGATTATTAATAGCTATTAGGTATAACATCCCCTGTTTCTCTGCAAGTAATTCGTTTAAGTACGTGGAGATTAAAACATGTTTTATCATCGAAAACATGAAAATAGCAATAATAAAATACTAATCGTTTTAAATTAAAAAATAATATATAATTACCACATCAAAATTGAAATACATAAATTAAGTAATCCAACTAAATAAAGTACCGACAAGCATACCATCGAGTTGTAACAGCTCTAGAGAAATGTTAGTAGTTTCCCCTTGTTCAAAACGGCCCGGCCGCCGCTCCATCTATCATTTCCTCCATCCACTCGGCGGGTTAAACACATAAGTGACATTGACGCCTGCACCACCTTACTGCGACCCCTCCGTCTTTACAACACGCCTACACTCATGAACATAAGCAGGGCCCATCCAAGGCTGGACAAGGAACGGACATTTCTGTTTTTGGGAACGCCAATACGTATTATTTTTGCCTTGATTCGAACTACGATTGACAATGTAGCTTACGTGTGTACAATTCGATTTTTAAAGATGTCAATGTCTGCTTACACAATTTTTAGATTTGATAAATATAATTTGGAAAGAATCCGTCCGCCACTCAAGGCGTCTTTTTGGGAAAGAATCAGTACTGGATCTGAATGAGTGGCGTGTTTTGGGGAAAGAATCCGTCCATGATCGGTAGGTATGGGAGGCGTCGTTTGGCGACGGAGGCCAAGATCCTGTTTGGGTCACTGAGCCAGCGCAGTAAGAAAGTGGATAAATTCAATTTGCAGACAGTTTATTCGCCTATTTTACCTATGTTCTGGGCCGCAACTTTGTCTGCACAAACTTCCACGAGTCAAACTATTTTTAACCACGAAACGGAGATGGTATATGCGTTTAGGGTGAAAGGTTGTTTGTGTGCAATTCAATGTCATCGTTTATCTCCAAAACGGCTTAACCGAATTCGATGCGGTTTTTGATAATATATTTGTGATTTATCAGCGATGTTTTTACTATGGTATGGCGTTGCAATTAATATTTTTCTGCGCAAACAAATATCCTCATTTATCACGACAACGGTATAATTTCCATAGGCGAAAGAATTTATAAACCGGGCAAGTTCCCAAACTTGCCTTCTATGTCTGATCTTGGCTTTTATCCAAATAAAAGAATAATCTAGCTACGTTACCAAATTTCATCCAAATCCGTCTATCCGTTTATGCAAAAACATACACACACACACACAACATTTATAATATTAGTGGTATTATAACCCATTGAAGATTTACTTTAATGTACATATTATAACATTACACAGAGACAATTACATTTTTGCACTGTATCTTATGAAATAACTTTCTTATTTCTAAATTAATAAGTTAAAGCCAACAACAAAACTTCTGCCAAACTAAAATAAACGCAAACATCACAGCCAATAGCAACCGTGATAATAAAAAGCTCGCCGCTTAACCTTTGCAGCTGTTTTAAATTACAGCTGAGTTGTTCAACGATAAGGAGGACAAGATCAAATGAAAATATAAATAAATTCGTGCTTAAACTTATGCGCTGTACATAAAATAACCAGCTTAATACGATGGCCAGGCGATCGAATCCAAATTTAAAATAATGAGCCATTCGCCAGCCTATTGAGGTTTCGATAAAAAATTACATCTTGGTATATTAAGTCATTACGAATTTAGTGAAGGCGTTAAATTGCAAAATTATAATGACTGCTATTAAACAGTGGCGGGGCATCAATCGGTAATTCTTCGCATATGTAAGTGCATATCGAATATAATATGATACTGAATGTGTTTGCAGACACGGATGGACTGATTAACATATGATTGGTCAATTTATTTACCCAATCGTACGGACGAATAATAAGTAGTTGTGGTGTGAAAAAATGTAATTATTATTGAAATTAATTAAATTTAATTAAAAAATGTTATTTGAAAATGTCTAATACCTAATAATAAAATGTCTAATATACCTAATAGTAATGTATAATACCTACCTATTGGTTATCTCAGTTTATAACTGAAACGTCATAAAAAAATATTACACTACTCTAATTTGGTAGACGCTATTGCCAGTGGCCAATGTAGATGACGTAGTGTAGAATTATTTAGTGTCAAATTCAGTTGCCAACTGAGTTAGCCAATAGTCCCGCAGGTCCCGTCCCCGCCGGAACTACATTGAATTTCGGGATAAATTGCAGCCCACCTATGTGCTACGCTAATTCGCTAATTAAAATTTAAATTCATCGAAATCCGTTTAGTAGGTAGTTTTTGCGCGAAGGAGTAACAAACATCAAACTTTTGCATTTATAATATTAGAACAAAGGTAAAACTTAATCGAACAGACCACATTTACCTGAGCCTTACGTAAAATACTGTAAATTACATAATAATAATATCAATACCAGGTTACCCAATGTAATACACCTAGCTTACCTTCCCACGTAAAGTATCTAGCCGTTTCATGCATCAGTAGATACCACACGGTGTCCTACCAAATGAGCGTCAAGTGTGAAACGCGAGTCAAACGTCACGTCCACGCCGGCCGGTACAGAAACATCAGTGTCCTGTCCGCCTGTCGGTCCGTCCGTCCATACAAAAACTGGGCCCAACAAAAGAATCTGCAGGGCGCATTGTCCCAGCTAGCGGGTCATTTATCAACAACGCTCCGTTGGCAGCGTTCGAAGCAGATCGCCGATCGATGTGAAGGGAAACCCGGTTCTGGGGGTCGTCGATTAAAATTTTTGCATTCATTTCGGTTAGAGGGACTGCTGTTTACACGGGAGGACGATGATGTTTGGTGATTGAATCTGTAATGGTCACAAATTCAATAGAAAGGCCATTTGATATCGGATACCTAATGTTTTCGTCCTAGCATACTTGAGTATTCATTTTTTCTCATGAGTAGTGCCTAACTTACTCCGAAATTCCCCCGGCTGTCCGCCATTTGACAAATGTATAGCTAATTGTGTTTTAGCTACAGCACTGTCATCTTGAAAATTTGTCAAAATCCATTCAGTAGTTTTTGTGTGAAAGAGTAATCAAACAGTCATCAAAATAATCATCCATCTTTACAATAAACTTGTGCAGCTATTCATTTTGACGTTTATTTTTGGAGATAAATAGCATAAATATATGCTTTGACAAATTCACACAGCACCATCTACCCTTTGGGGTTTTGGGGCAAGCAGAGCTTGTGTTATGGGTGTTAGATAACTGGATAAACTAGTTGTATATTTTTTAATACCTACTTATTATACACACAACACCCAGACCCGTAACAGAATTTAAAACCTTTCATTTCAACTTCCACTCGGCCGGGTATCGAACCCGTCCCGGGTTGTGTGGCGACCGGCATGTTAACCAACTGAACCACTTAGGTCGTCAAAGTGTGGTCCTGGTGAAAGTCCTTCGCCAGGTTGCCATGTACTTCATAGACAGACATAAAGAGCTGTTACTTTCGTATTTACAGGATACTTAACATTTAAATTTAAGGCATAAATCATGACTAATTAACTCAACTAGAACATTTAAACTAATCATACTTAATCCCCCAACACAAAGAACTGATAACACTTCAAAGCGTTGTAAAAAATCACTTAGGCACCTTACTTGCGTGCATTACTTCAAACGAAACTAAAATATTAGATAAATTAATTAGGACAGATAGTAATTTGTTTCAAGTTTCATATTAATTTTATTTTGAGTTATGAGTAAGATAGACAATTTTTTCTTCAGATAATTTATAAGCCTCTACATATTTTTTAACCTTTAAGAAACTAGATATTGCTATCGACTTTATTCACGAAAAATTAGGTGAAAGGTAACTATACAAAAAAAACAGATATATTTGGACAATTCACGCAGCGCCATCTAGCCCTAAAGTAAGCAAAGCTTGTGTTATGGGTGCCAGATAACTGAGAAACTATATCATCACAACAGCCCACTGCAAGACTAAGGGCCTCTCCCACGATCGGGAAGGTTATTGCCATAATCTCCGAGCATGGCCGTCGGGTTGGAGATCGCAGTGTTATCAATATAACAATGAAAAATGCTGCTGCCCATTTTCCAACCTACTAAGACTAGATCTTTTGCCTCTAAAAATTAGTCGATTACTACGACACCCACGAGTGTGAGGGGTTGGTGCAATTCTACTCTGCCGGACACCACACGGCCAAAAGAATACTTACGGAGCATAAACTACTTATATATTTTTAAATACATACTTATTATACATACAACACCCTTAATAATTAAAATTCATCATTTCAATTTCTGCCCGGTCGGGAATCGATCCCGGAACCTCTGCGTGGCAGACCGGCATGTAAATCATCTGAACTCAGCTTTGCTGTAAGTATCTAGAGAGAGTGATCTTCAGCCAGTTATAGTTCTCTTATGGAAAAAGACATCCCTCTATGCACACTAGACTGCCACTTAAGACCATTTTAACATTATACAATAATTACTGCCAATACTTAAATCTCTCCAACGATGATAAAATAATCAAGAGTATATTCTTGTATTAGCACTTGTTCTAAAGGCAATTGCATTACAAGAAATTACAGGCATGAGGCATTTCATCTTAGTCCTCATTGTGATAACGCACCTGCGGTTTTGAATTTTTGTTACCTGCAACCTAAATCTATGAATTGTAGAAGTTATTGGCGACAGTTACGATTTGCCATCAGGTGGGCTGTCTGCTCATTTGTTACTGAGTAGCATAAAAAAATCGGTAAAACGAAAACCACACTAGCCAGGCTGGTCAGTCTCTTGCATGACTCAGGGAGGGTGTTTGGCTCAACTCACCAAATTCAAAGAACATTCAAACTAGATCCGGGACAAAGGTAAATGTGTACCATGGCGGTACTCAAATACGCATTAGAGGGTTTCTTTTGATCCGTCTTCAATGAACAACTCGCCTTGTTCGACGTTGGATTAATTAGAGCCGCCATTCAAAGTCACTATTCAATGTGTGAAACGACAAACTTGTATTTGCAGTTGGGAACCTCAATGTAGCACCTGAATTGTATACCAGGCTGACCGCAAGACAAGATTGTAATGGAAACTTACGTTTCGTTCGAGATGTGTGTCATACGGGCGGGATCGTCTTGGTTCAGGTTTTGTATTTGCGGTCCACTAGTTCGTGGATTGAAATGAACATGATTGATCATATGATAGGTCATTATTTTGTAATACCTATTTAGAAAAACAAAACGAGTAAGTACAGTGCCTACCTAATTCCATTATTAACTAAGAATACACTTTATCAGATGGTAGAACTCTGTCACGTTTAAGAAGTCCGCCTGGGTGAGTACCACCGCCCTTATCTATTTCTGCTGCCAAGCAACAATGCGTGCATTGTTGTTTTCCGGTTTGAAGGATAGGGTAACCAACGAAATTACAGGCATGACTCATTTCATCTTAGTCCTCGCAGTGATAACGCACCTGCGGCTTTGAATTTTTGTTACCTGCAACCTAAATGTATGAATTGTAGATGTTATGGGCGACAAATACCACTTACCATCAGGTGGGCTATCTGCTCGCTTGTCACTGAGTAGCATAAAAAAATAACCAACGTTAAATTACTGCAGGTTAACTTGATTGAAATTTACTTATCAAAATTAAGATTAGATTTCACACAAATAAACACACATACTTGAACATAAACATTAACTCACGTGCACTGCTTTGACTGAAGTTACTCTGATATTAACTTTATATAATATGATGAAAAAGCTCACACTTTGTACTAAATGTAGTGTAATTTCTTTCAAATTGGCAGAATTTGATGTAAATAAACAAAATAGAGGCAATCACTGGCAGCCATTTTGATAAAATGTCCGCGGAGCATGCGCTGTCCGAAGTCACCCTTCAACAAAGGGCTACTCTTGCATCCCTTTCTCGTCTGTTGTAAAATCATATGTTTGTCCTTTCGAGCGAAGTCTTTTGTTGTTGTCTATTCAAAAAAGTGAGGGTCTAGTTTAAATTCTGGGGTGAAATCCGTGCGATAAGTATGAAGTTAGTAACAAATCGGCAATGGAGTGATTTTGAAATCAATCGGTTTACTACGCTGCTGTACTTGCTGGTAGATATATTTAACTATCTTCATTGATATGTTGGTACGTATAGATTTGCTATAATTCAGGATTTGCAAAATTAGAGCCCCTGCTCTAATTTTGAATCGGTCACCTCGATTTGAACGGTTTTCAATGTTGACTTTCGGCATTTAATATTCAATAATTTTTAAATTACATTGATAACTAAATAGTATGGTTAAAAAGAAGTAAAATCAGCATAATGCATCAAAATATAGAATTTTTCATGCCGAAAATCAAAATTAAAAACAGTTCGAATCGAGGCGAGCGATTCAAAAATAGAACCCCTACTGATTTACAACTACTAACTTACTTTGTACAAACATTGTTTCAAACAACAGACGAAAATAAACATGTCATTTTTACCTATATGACGACTAGTATAACGTCTATTACTCAAACTAAATTCCTCAAAACAAGAAACCACATAACAGAAAACCCTTGGCATATAACTGACGCAGAAAAAACCTGGTAAACTCCACAACAATAGAACACAAACAGGTAGCTCCTACCCGTCAACAGGATTACTAAGCAAATCTTGCTTTTTTTCACAAGCGATGACTTCCCAAATCCAATATTCAGTCAAAACATGTCAAAATCGCCGTCAACATTTGCACACCGCCACCGATCCCCAGAGGGTTAAGTCAGTAGTTACACGTCGGACCCTTTCAAAAGTATGCGGCGAAAGGGATACATTGTTACAACGCATTGTTTGGGGGTGTTAAATTTTGAACGGTTCAGTTAGGTAAACTGCCACTTTTAGCTGTACTTGTAGTTTTGGTTGAAGTTTATGAGTAAGATTGTGTATTGAATAATTAAGATTGAGTTGCTCGAATACACTAGTGTATACTTATAAATTCTAGAATATAAAATTAACAAATATGCTTGGAAAAATTCACATAGCTTCATCTAGCCCCAAAGTGAGCAAAGCTTGTGTTATAGGTGTTAGATAACTGATAAAATACTTTTATACTATTTTTTAAATGTATACTTATTATACATACTACACCCAGACCCGCAACAGAAATAAAAATTAACTATTTCAATTTTGCTCGGCCGGGACCTCTGCGTGGCGACCGGCATGTTAACCAACTGAACCACTCAAGTCGACAACGGTTCAACGATTTCACTAGAATTAAAATAAATATTCAAAATACGTAAGTATTTTTTTTATTATCGCCTAGAGAGGCACACGGACAGCCTGTCCACCTGATGGAAAGCGGCCACCGTCGTCCAGGACATCTGCAACCTAAGAGGAGCGGGTGCGGTGCCGGTCTTTGAGGTACCTGCAGAGATGTCTTTTGAAAAACCCCACTATAACAGGGCAAAGGAAAGACTTCGAGAGGGAGTCAAAATCTTGCACGTGCGTTGCAAAAAGGCTGGCGATGCCCGTACGTTCCATATAAGTGATGCTTTAAAATCCGGAACAGATTATACTAACAAATCATCATTATCTTCCGAGCGGTTAGTCCCGGCTTCTGCCAGGGTCCGCTACCAATGCTGAAGAGCCGAATTTTATTAGTATGTATTTCTTTATTTATAGTAAAACAAAGAAAATAATTTCTTCTTTGATTGAGACGGGATAAGCAATAAAGGAAAAAGAAAATGATTTTATTCTGATTCGGAATCAAAACTCCTCTTTATTTAGCAAATAGCGCCCTTTGATTGACTAGAGAAGTACATAAAATATTATCATTAATAATCAACCTTAAAGTTATGTTAGTGACTTACTTAATATCTAAAATTAAATACCCAACGTAGTTAATTACTTAGTGTCTAAAACAAATACAATATAAATTCAAAATATATAACTAAGAATGAGGCAGTTAGTACAGGCGCCTGCATAATGACCGGACCAGCGGTCGCACTGTGGACTAATGTATGCTATATAATTTTAAAAAATCACAATTGCCTGGATTTAGGTATTATGCTACATCAAATACCTCCATATATTAATTATTATTAAAAGAAATATTTACAGGACAGAAATAAATTAAATAATGGTAATACTAAATTATTTTTTATATTAAGTTTTATTAATTTTGTCTGATGGCCAGACCACCAAACCTGACAAGTAGAGAGGCCTGGGCTCAAGCATTGTCATCGAAATTTAAATTTAGGAACGTCGATCATGAATGTTTAATGGTGCTGTCAAGTCGAAAAAATAAGTCAGGGTGTGTCCATAACTGACAGCACCGTAAAACATACATAAACTGGGGCAAAGAGACAAAATCGTAGAATTACATGGCCATATGGGTACTAATATGCTGAAGGCGATCCGACACTGTTGTGAAATTTTGAATTTTAAGGTCAACAAAGGGAGAAAAAGATTCGTCAAAAATTGGGTCACCTTGGAGACGAAGCGTGCATTGTGTACGCGCTTCCATAGTGACACTAGCTCATTTTATACTGATGGTGGCTAGGTTGATGTGCTGCCATTTGTACGCCTAATTTATGTATATTGTGTTTGTTCTTACTTGGCATAAGTAGTAAACAAACAACAACTTGAGCACAAATCACGACATTCCGAAAGAACCACTTAATTTGAGCCATCACAATTAGTTGTGGACATTAGTATATACACAAGCGCATTAAATTCTATCAAAATCTGCAAACATTAACCTCATAAATAACAAATTTTAGCAAACATATGAAATCTCACAAAATTCTTGGTCACCGATTATTGAAACAAAATGTCAGTTCGGCATTTCATTGTAGGGATGAGGTGAAGTGAATGAATGAATGAATGATCTGCGCAAAGGTTCACATTTTTGGTTTAGTTAAAAATAATACTCTTTACGTAAATTAATAATTCTTTTTCAAACTGTATCGGTTATTATTTATGTACACGTAAATCTTTCGTGTCTTAACGTTAATCTAATCGTGATGGGACTCAGACGTTTCGCTCATTTCATTCATTCGCTGAATGAATTCACACATTCACTCAATGGATCCCAACCCTTTGAAATGTCAATCTTTATCGAGACGCCATATTTGTTTACTACTTATGCTAAGTATAAAAATCGTACCTATAAAGGATTAGTTCGATTTGTAAATATGTATCTATACATGGTTTAAAACAAAGTCGCTTCCCGCCATCTGTGCCTTTATATGCACGTTTAGATCTTTTAAACTATGCTACGGATTTTAATGCGGTTTTTACTATCTTTTAGATAATTTCTTCCGGAAAGTTTATATGTATTATTCATACTTATTATAATAGAGTAACCCCGTGAGAAACCGGGCGGGACGCTAGTTTATAATAAGAAATAGGGGGTCTGTTTAATTACAAGAGCCTACAGCTATAGGAACTACATTCGTATATCTATTAATTCAATTATATACATTACATTTATTTCTAAAATAACAAACAATATATTCAATTTAATCAGGGAAATCATTACTTGAAACTATAAAACAACTGTCTTTAAAATATCAATTTGGGAATATGTTGACTTGAGCCTCCATTAGTGGAAGGCTGTGATATAATCTCTACGCTTGGTAGGCGAGTTGGAGATCGGAGTGTTTAAAATATACAAAAGAAAATCTTCTGCATGGTTTTCCCGTCAGTTATCCGTGCATGCTACTGCGTCGAACGTCGTAAAAACCCGTAAAATATAATAATAAGGTATCGTCACCAAATCGCCTTCCGAAACGAAATCTAGTTTAGTAAAATCTTGTGTCTGTTCTCTTCTAGTCCTCCTTTAAATGTACCTACTATTCAGAAACTTACAAAATGCAACTAGACTAGATTTAGTTCAAGCAAGTGTGTCTTAATAGAGGCACGTGGGCTGGTCCAAAAGTTTTTAGACAACTGCTTGTTACACATCCTATTGTTTTGATTTTTGTATCATTTAAAGGTATATTTTATTACAAACTCCTAGCACATAAATCAATAGCCGGGGATAGATAGATAGCAATAGCATAAGCAAGCAACATTTTTATATGATTCTATAAAACGTTTATAGACCCATATTTATAATCATACAAACATTATATAAAATATACAACAAAATGCTTCCCGCGTAATCTCCGTCGTAGGGGTTGATTTATAGTATACATGTTATTATTAATAATCGATAAAAAAATAACTAAAAGTTGCCGGCTAGTGATTTTTGGTCAAGGAGTTTATAATAAAATTTGCCTTTAAACGATACAAAAATTAAAACTATAGAGTGTATAACAAGCCGTTGGCTTCAAACTTTTTGACCAACTTAGTATATACAAATAACAATATGTAAACTATAATTACAATGAAATAATTTGACTATTTGTATCATATTTTAGTACCAAGATACGTTGGAGTCATATAGCTTTGCCCCATATTAGGTGGCATATGACCCATATTTGTAACTGAACTTTGCATAGGGTAATTAGGATACTCTGCTAAAGGAGTCATTTGTCTCGGGTCTATATAACCAGGCAAAGTTCCTAATTTGGTAGCTCCCCCTAATTCATCCACTCCATAAGGTTCAGGTACAGCTACCAGTTTTGCATCTTTTTTCGCCTTCATCCTCCTATTCTGGAACCAAATCTTTATCTGTCTTTCAGTTAGTCCCAAAGCACGAGAGACTTCTATTCTGCGTCTTCTAGACAGATATTTATTGAAGTGAAACTCCTTCTCCAGTTCCAATGTTTGAAATCTAGTATAGGTTTGTCTCGTCCGTTTTGATCCCTCCTTTTTGTCGTCAGCTGTAAATAAAATATTTCACATAACAACATTATTTATTTGAACATCTACATACATAGACAAAAGTATACTGTCACAGTTGAATCAACAAGTAGCTTTAACTTACCACCTACGCCTTTCATCCACGGGTAAAATGCCTGAGCATCGGCCGAAGCGGCCATTTTGTTCTCCGTATAATCCGCATTGTCCCCGCCTGCGTCGACCCTTGTCACGTCCTGACAGGGCTCCGCCGTCTCCGCTGATGACGCTGCGCCTTCTCCCGCTGCCGGCGCCCCACCCGCGGCATCTTTGCCCTTGATTGACGTCTGACCCTTACTGCTCTCGAATCCACCATGAAATTGCGACAAATTGCATTCCTTCTCAGCTGCAGTTTCATTTGTTTTTTCCCACTCCTCAGGCTCAGTGTCAATTATCATCCGCTGGAGCATTTCTTGTCTGTACATATTATCACTGTTCACAAAATATCCCGGTGGTTTATTTGGTTCACTTAAAATAGCCCGTAAGTTTGGTGTGCTGTTATCTTCTGGAGTAGGCGGTTTCGGAGTACTAGCTGCACTTTGAGGAGATCCATAGGTAGTATCAGACAAACTGCATTCAGGGGAGTTAATTGTTTTTATGTCTTCACTTTTAGCATCTTTGTAGGTTGGATAAATCGCCTGATGCAATTGTTGTCCGAAACTGAAATTCTGTTGCTGTTGAGCATAATAGCTCATTTCCCTCCATTTGTTAACCAAATCTATGTTAGATTCGTTGTTACCGTGAATACAATTTTG
Organism: Blastobasis adustella; assembly: GCA_907269095.1. Taxonomy (NCBI): domain Eukaryota; kingdom Metazoa; phylum Arthropoda; class Insecta; order Lepidoptera; family Blastobasidae; genus Blastobasis; species Blastobasis adustella. The sequence continues at coordinate 13,348,474 of OU026117.1, read as the reverse complement.
ATGTCCTTGCCAGTTGACGGGTTCACATTTCACATCACCATTCCGAAGGTCACTTCCGTACATTTTATTTTCGTAATCACTTGGCACAGTTGGGTTATCACTGTTCTGGGGATAGAAGTTATTCTGGTAGTTGTAATAGTGCGACATCACTGGATGTTGCTCGTACGCATAGTGTCGTGGTTGTTTTGCACTTTGACTGTTTATGTCCGCGCCACTGGTCCACATATCACTGGCTCGATTCGTCGTGGCCGCTGAGGTCATGATACAAGCCTTTCACGTATTATCACTGTCACAACTCATGAATGTCGCCGCTTGACCTGCGTGGGACACGCTCCTGTCCCGAGGTAGGTTCCGAAACGAATGCAGTGAGTGCAGTATGCCGCTCGACCCTAACAATAGTAATACTTTTATGTGACCTAAAAAAAAGTTTGGGGTACTTCCAACAAAAGGTTCGCCATTGTCCCTCTGCAAAGTTGTAAAACCGGATTCGCTGTCCCGTTCTAATGCAATCTCACCCCATAGATTATTATATGTGTGAGAGAGATAGCAATAGGCTCTGGGCTGCGTGGTATATTTTTGCAAAAATCATAGAAATGTCTACAATGCCAATATTTCCAATAGATTGCAATTGTGTGCGTGCGCGTACGCATGAAGAATCATTGATTGGCTTGTATGTGTGTGCGTGAGAGGGTGGTATAGATTGATTTTATTCTATTATTGGTTTAGTATAAAGCCACGTACTATGTGTGTCACTGTGCTGCATTGCCAATTTTGTTTATACAGAGTGTTTAAAATTATTATGTTGCTACAAATTCCACAAAATATTTATTCACCATTTAGTGTCTCCTTGTACAGAAAGGAAAAATTTTGATTTAAATTATTATTGCTAATATAATAATTAAATGACCATTAAAAAAGAAAATGCCTTTTATATTTAGTATTCCGCCAGGCACCTGGAAAAAGGAAGAAGCGATAGGCTAGTGTTTTACCGAGCACGCTCAGTACAAACGTTGTTTGATCGTATTTTGTATTCGTTTGTATATAGCACGCTCGGCAAACAGTAGCCTTAGGGATTAGGTACATGCGTGCCAAAAAACTCACCATTAAAATGCAGAAGACCGAGCGAAGTCGTCGAGAAGAATTAGGACCCAACCAGGGATTTATGCCAGGATGATGATGATGGTGACATGAATGAAATAAGGCAATGAGATTATAATGATAATTGTTTGACAAGTTTAAATTGGCGTGTTGTATATTTGTCCAACACAATCCACATCACCACCACCACGCCACATTACAATATTTGTTATTAGAAAGTGTAACTTTACCTAAATATGATATGAAATACGTACACCCTGTACCCACCCCTGTATCCAGAGGAACATAACTCACGCGCCGTCGTGTAACAGATCAATCGGGGTCGCGACAATGGCGCAGCGAGAGCCATGCGCGTGCGACGGCAGAGTTGCGCCTTCCAAACAGCGTATGTGACAGTAGCATATTAATTAGATGAAAAGTAATTATTTGTGTCCTGTTTGTAGGTATTTCAGAATACTCAATAGGTGATGTAGAACAAAGCAGGGCAAGAAAACGACGTTATTCAATGTTACTTGAAATTTAACTTTTCAGCAGAGAAGTCTAGGAAAGTCCTCTTAAATGTTGCGATAACAAAATAATTTAAATTACGAGTTTAACTTATATCGAAAATCCTACCTACTTAGAAATAAACTGTAAAGAACACACTAGGTTCCTAAGTAGTAGGTTGAAATAGATACAACGTCTAGACAGTTTTCTTTTCCTACATTTTCTATGGTAGGTTACCTACGTAGGTAGGTAGGTAGGGTACCTACTTAAATATCTAAAATACCTTTTACCAATACAATTTCAAATACCTTCCATAATCAAAGGCATACCTATCTAGATCAGAAGCATTAACATCACGCAGTGGTTACTTCTACAATATTCGTTATTTGCCGAATCATGCTACGTTCGCGCTTTTGAACGCCCAATAGCAAAGGCCGGTTCACACTCCCTACGTGCGACATATGCGCGCTTTGTCAAAGTACACACCTCCCGAACACTGCATCTGTTAGCAAGCGCACACCCACATAAATGGGTATTGTACGCACCGCTTTACGGAATTGGTATGGTTTTAGGAAAATTGTTTACTTTTACCGATTTGGGATTTAACAAGGACGAAAGTAGTAGGTATTTTAAATCAGTTGTTACCAGGATTGCTTTTATGTTTTCTTAGTTTTGCGAATTTTGCGACGCGGAAATTGGTAAATTTATGTCAATTTGTGTCAAACCTTTTCGTTGCATCAGGAAATGATTACTCTGCTATTCTAAATCAAAAGCTGAGTCTTCATCCCGTCGAACTATAAAATCTGTCGAACAATAGGTATCGTTCTCAATATTAAGCGATGGGTTTGCAAACATAGCTAAAGCGTCATACATCAAAATATTAAATCCAATCCATTAGTTTAATTGACCGCACATTTAAACTGAAACTAACTGCAAATAAATTTATACCATTTTAAAACCAAACAAATAAACGTTTAATAATATAAAATGGCGTAGCAATATGCTACAGCTAAAAAAACTTTTATTTCAATTTCACACCGAATTCCAAAATCAATTTCTATCGAAACCCCAAGTTACCGGTTTTAGTTCCAAAACGGAGTATATCGAGTCACACGCATCCAAGCGAGACTGAATTTTACTTACTACGTAGATTGATTGATTTTTCCTTGCACAAAGAATAAAAATACAGAACTCCATTCATTGCTCTGTCAGCTCAAAAAGATTTCAAAAACAAAATTTGTTAGCTCTTATACAGGGGGCTATAAAACCCACTTTGGTTGCGCAAACCCGACGTAACATTTTCGTCATACTGTGGCGCTGACAATGTGCTACCATTAATCTTACGAAATCAATCGATGGCTTATTCAGAATATTGTATTTGGTGCGCCGCGGGCCTTTTCGGTCTGTATTTACATTGGATCTTTTTCTCTAATTTATGGTTTGCGCGAAAAATTTGGACATCTGCCGCCGAAAAAATACTATACAAATATGTTTCTCGAAACTTTGTTTAGGTATATACTAGCCAAGTTCTTTGTTAAAAATCCTTATCCCTTTTGGGTTATTCTTTGTTTTGCCGGCGTTTCAAAGGGACTGATAGCTGCGAACGGGAGACGGCGCCTTGTAAAATACAAACAAGCTTTTCTTCGTTTATGAGGGGTTTTAAAACAATAAAATACTTTCGGGCTCCTTCCGACGCCTTTGAAGATGCCGACACGGCGCGAGTCATCAACTTGGCCTTTCTACCTGTTTCTGGGTTCGCAAATTTCTCTTGTTCGCAAAAGCAAGACGGTTCACACGGGTTTACCTGGACCATAAGGTACTGTACAAAAATGTCGAAGATCTACTAGAAAATTAAATGAATTTCTATACCTAGTCAGCGATGCTACAAATTTCTCTTCAAGAAGTAAATTTTCGAATATCGAAGTCACTGTAATGCGTATCCAAAATCCACACAAAACACTTACCTAACGAATCTTGACATGGTTGGACTCGTGTGCTGAGAGACGAAACCGTTTACATAGAGCCAAGTTCGTCTCGCTCGCGTCAACAATTAGACAATTAGCCAGGGGCATTGTCTACGTCCATTATTTTGTCAACCGAGCGACTGGCGACAGTTAAGTGGTAAATTTGAAGATTTATTGCGCATACGTACCGAGAATACAACGGGACGAGTACCGTTTCTAAGCAAAAGCTTCGGGACTTTACTTGGTTGACGTTACTTTGGTACATCATGGTGTTGTGACGGCACAGTCATCCTTGTAGCGTAGCTTTTGCGAAAAAATCCAGCGAATATGCTGATTATATATAGTTATAGCTTGCGTATTTTATAATGATTCTGTATTAACATGTGCATGCTGTAATTCGGACAGGCTAAACGTGATTGTACATATTTACTAATAACTCCACCTCTGTAAGACCATGTTTATTGCAAATAAATGATTATGATTTTGTACCTACTCTGGTATAGTAGCAGAGTAAGTTCAAAATTCAAAATTGTGATGAATGACATAACACCACTCCTGATAAACACCCTATTCGTTTCGCAAGATACTATCTTGTTGAGCCATGTAACAACAAAAACAGATAAAAAAACATGAACAATTGCCTTCCTTAAGTCAATTACAATTCCTTTGTGCAACAAAAGACAGTAGATACAAAGTGGCGGCAAAGTCGAAGAGCTAAAAAATATTACGCTTTTATCACATCTCGTTTTACGATTTTATTGTTAGTTGACATACTTTCGATAATAATATTGTCGGCTTGGCACACGCCACTTGTGCGAGGAAGAAGCTAATTTATTTGTATTCGAGTCGTGATGGTCGAGTGGTGAGAGTCCGAGACTTGTAAGCGGACGATCCGGGTTCGAATCGCGCTCGGGTCGCTATAGGTAGCACTGTATTTTTATTATATATCTACTTATGATGTACAAATCACACAATCCCGAGGCGATCTGAGCTTCAGAGGACACTTTAGCTCCGATTAACGATTAGGTTTTATTTCTACAGTGAATTAATTGATCATATTTGTGAAAATGCCGAAAATATATATGAGCTGCCTAATATATATGACTGGCAACTTAAGTATGATCAACGCAGATATATTATTATCTATCCACAGACCCTCGTCCCTTGCGATTTACAGCCATTTCCATTAAATATCAATATTTTCCCCATAATCACACATTGGTTGCTTCTACGTGACCGTGATACTAGGGGCTAAGATCTTCAAAGAGTGTGATATTTGCACCAACAACGGTCACTGCAGCTACATAATCTCTCGCTATGGCATTATGCGCGGCTCAGTAGCAAGGGTAGATGCACACTTAATGCAGTAAATCGCCCGACTTTTGGAATTAATTATGGGTATGGCAAAGAATTTCCAACTAGGTGTCACACACACAAGCAGGTCCTACATCTTTACATACGAGTAGTATGTAACAAAATCGCTTCCCGCCGTCTGTCCTTATGTATCTATGTACGCTTAGATCTTTTAAACTATAAAACGGATCTTAATGCGGTTTTCAACAAAAGATAGAGTGATTCAAGAGAAAGGTTTACAAGCAAAAAAAGGGTAGATTAGTGGTGAAGTAGGTGTACGTGAATGAAGTCGCGCCGGGTCCACTAGTCAGTACATAAATTGAGGAACTCTATATTTCTTACTCCATGTTTTTTTTTTATATTATATTGCATGTAATATAAAAGCGCGACCCTCGGTAAAAGTAACTTTGAAGTTTAAGAGACCCATAAAATGTTGGTCACTTCTTAATGTGGCGACTAGCGAAATTGCTAAGGGGTTGTAAGGCAGACCGGTTTTTTTTTCTTCAAGAACCCACACAATAGGATAAGCATTATCAGACCAACGTTTTGTGGGTCTCCTACCTCTATTATCGAAACAAACTTGAATTTTTCTTGTTCTCGATGACAGACGATAACCTACGGCGCCTTCCCAGTCCCTGCGGTCTAAAATCCTAGTATATCCAATAATCCACAGTTGTTTAAAAAGAAAAATAACAGAATTAACATTAGTATATCACATATACAGCTCGCCCATAATGGTAATAGATTTGAGCCTCCTCCACAACACTGGAGGTCGTAGCAAAAAATGTCCTGGGTAAATTGCCACCTTAATAGTATTGGTAAATTGGCAGGCAGGCTAGATTGGAGAAGGCAAATCGCAACATTGAACAGAACTACACTATCTAGGTAAATAAAAAATGTACACTATCGTCCGCATCGTCACTCACTAGGTGAGATGGCGGACAAATTGGCTGCTAAAAAAGTGAAAAATAAAACCGGCTTTTCGTACAATGCAAACTTGAAAAATGCCTATCTTAAGATTTTATAAAAAATATCGACGGCCTGAGTGGTTCAGTTGGTTAACATCTGCCACACAGAGGTCCCGGGTACGATTCCCGGACGGGCAGAAATGGAAATGATGAATTTTTATTTCTGTTACGGGTCTGGGTGTTGTACGTATGATAAGTAAGTATGTAAAAATTTATGTAAGTAGTACCTATATCAATTTTCTGGCAGTCATAACACAAGCTTTGCTTACTTTGAGGTTAGCTAGATGGCGCTGTGTGAAAGCTGTCAAGCATATTTATCATTATTTATTTATATTTTTGAGGTCCTCAGTCCTCATACCGAGACCTTTTATTTGAGCACACACTTTCACACACACAGCAGATTGCAAAAGTTTGTTTTTATTTTCCAATTTGCCCCCAAAAGTGACCATCTTAGAAATTTGTCTATTTACGTTACACGGCCGCATTTGGGTCACTGAAATTTACCACCATCACAGCCCATAACAGTCCACTGCAGGACTAAAGGGCCTCTCCCACGAAAGGGAAGGATATTGCCATAATCTCTCCGCTTGGCAGGCGGGTTGGAGATCGCAGTGTTATAAGTATAACAATGGAAAACGCTGCTGCCCATTTTCGAGCCTACGGAGACTCTAGAACTTGTCTCGATAACATTAGTCGCCTTGTACGACACCCACGAGTGTAAGGGGTTGGTGCTTTTCTACTCTGCCGGACGCCACACGGCCAATTTACATGAAATTTACATGTGTACCAAATTTCAACTTAATCGACAGACGAACAGAGAGACACACGACTTATCCTAAAAATATGAGCTCCGTTTTTTCGGACATACGGAATCCTAAAAAACAACTTTCAACTAATTAGTAAAACAATAAAGTATTTTCATTCCTTCATTAATGAAATGAAAAAAATGAAAAAAAGCGTAGATAACATGTACTTTTAATTTCGAACTCTTCGAATGAGTTCCTACAAATAACTTACCGATTTTAATAAATTTTTCCCAACATTCAATCCAATGCTGGTGTGCGCCAGACCTTATCCGTCCCTTGCTGCACAGTCATTAATCAGAACTTCGATCGCCGAGTCCTTACAATGGGGAATGTTCCGAACGCGATCCATTAGAATAACAATAATTACTCTTCTAACATCATACAAAATCTGTATGGAAGAGATTAAAAATCAACCAGAAGTAGAGGCAGAGACCTTTACTTGAATAGGTATTACGTTTAAAGTAAAGTAAAAGTAAAAATCGTTTATTCCACTCAGACACACGGCACAACATTCAAAAATATTCATAAAAAAAGTTAAACAAAGACGTAAATAGACGGAAAAAAGATACACTAATCTCGTTGCCTGTGCCATGTGGATAGTACAAGTTTACATATCAAGGCTAGCATACTAGATTATTTAGGTTCAGTACAGGGTGCACAATGGATGTAGAACCAATCAAAACTAATACTTATTACATCTAAATAATCCAAAACCTATTCTGAAAAACCAGGTCAATATTTTATGGTAGTCATCTTGGCGTTAATGTCCCGGTTGTGCCCATGCGCGCGAGGGCCCGGGGTCCGCCTTGACCGTGATCCAGGATTTGGCCGATCAGGCAATTAATTACCTACAGTGGAGCGCCTGCCATCTGATTTCCGTGACTCTGTAAATAGGGGAACCTGACCAGATTGGATCATGGTTACACATTCAATCGCCTAAAAGTATTAAGAATAACCCAACACAGCCGGAAAACAAACCTTAAGGTCCAAACGGTGTAAAAATGAAAAATTAGTTTTTAGCTCCGTCGTATATTTCAAACCAATTTTCCTAACTCTAAATCCTTTAAAGAGATTCCTATTGCTTAGAAAGGCATACGGCCAGACGGTTTACCTAATGAAAAGTTGTCGCAATCAAAGGCAAGAGGATTTCGTACCGGCCTTTGAGGTACCTGCTTAAGTACTCTAGTTCTTCGCACTATAAAAATTATTTTCGAGAGAGAAAACATTTTAACGTCGTGCACGTGCCCAAAAGGCCCGCGATGCTCGTGCTTCAACGACAAAAGCAAGCTCTAAAATTAGGAGTAAATTAATAAAAATTATATTGAATAACAATTACTTATCACAAAAAAATTTAGAGCCTACTTTGTAGTAATGGAGGAGTGAATGAAAAGTAGGACGCCCCGCAGTGGGTACAGGTTGATTTACGCTTTATAAATACGTGCTTTAATTGATTTCTAAACATCTAACCATAGTATAAAACAATGTCGCTTCCTGCCGCCTGTACCTATCTGTTATTTTATATTACATATATAATATATCTATTATTCTATTCAGAATTTAGCGTGTACAAACAGACAGTCGAACATTTAAAAATTCTTATTCCATTACTACCTATTTCTTCATCGCCCTAAATTATTTTTGTAAATACATTCAATGTACAGACACACAATTTTTTACAGTTTTATTATATGTAAATAGATTTGTCAGGATTCAGAGATCCATCGGCTAGCTTATTACAAAAATAAATAATTAAATAGATACCTATCTAAAAAAATACTTGGCGCACTACAACTCCGTGCCAAAATGGCGGATCACAAATATTCTAATCCCATCCAACGCGATACTGGACGAATGTATTTCTAAAACTAGTAATAAAACAATTCGAGAGTTGTAAATCACAATCGTGGAGACGGGGTGTGCGTGATTCTAAACAAAACAGCGGGCCACAAACGCTCCAAGAAAAACATAGACCGCCTGATTTACGAGACAATATTATTCGAGAAATGTGAACGGGCACAGAATTAAACGTTTCACACATTTAAATAACGTTTTTATGCAATAGTTTGGGGAGTTTTTGGTTGGCGAGGTAATTTGATCCGTCAATTTTAGTTTAAAACGTAAGATTACTACTCAACTAGTTTAACGCGAGATGATTTTATAGAAAATTATGTGCAATATAGCTTTAAAGTGTGTTATCTTTAAATTAAAATATCCAATACTATCGACCCGGCGCGACTTCGTTCGCGTATACCTATTTTCCTCTACCTACTCTTTTTTTCTTTGCTTAAAAACATTCCCTTGATTAACTCTCACTATTCTTGAAAACCACATTAAAACCCGTTGCGTAGTTTAAAAGTCCTTTTAGCATAACGGACAGCTAATTCTTCCTTCTTTTAGCAAACTGATTTTGGCTAAAGATGCACCAAATGCCGAGAATATTGCTGTGGCAGCAAAAAGAAATTTTCTTGAAGTGTTAGTGCACTTATGCTCTTGGACTGTACATATATACATATATAGGGACAGACGACGGGAAGCGACTTTGTTTTATACTATGAATAGATAATGTAGAGCTGAATTTTAATTGAATACCTACTTACTTAATACTAAAATCGTAAATATGACGTGCATTTGAAAAGCTAGTACTAGTACTTCCGATATAGATGTGTAACTATTCACCTACTAAACGTAATTGTGACGAAGATCTATCGCGCAAGCCAGATTGAATCGTACCGTTTTTTCCATATCTCCCCGTATCGCGGTTTCCTCGAACTTCGAGCACGTAAAATGCATAGAGACGATTTTTGTACATGAATTTTATGGAAAATTATAATAAAAACCCGATCGTGTTTAGTACATGCTTGATATTTTGATACTATAAATAAACCACAAAATACTGCTAAATATTTTGCACCTACAAGACTTAAGTATCCAACAACACCCCACATAATGGAATTTGTAGGGGAGATACCTTAATATAGGTACTTTATAAAGATTTAATTTAACAACTTTATTCACGACAATTATAATCGGTATGTATAACCATACCAAATTTCGTTCTCTAATACCAATAGTTTCTAAGTTAAATAATAAATATAACAATAAATAATCATGGACAGATTCACACAGCGCCATCTAGCCCCAAACTAAGCAAAGCTTGTACTATGGGTGCTAGATTACTGATATACTACTTAAATACTTTTTTTTAAATACACACTACATAATTACATAGATTTAAATTCATCATTTAAATTTCTGCCCGGCCGGGAATCGAACCCGGGACCTCTTGCGTGGCAGACCACCAGATGTTGACCACTGAACTACTCAGGTCGTCTAGTTTAACCCCAGACATACAAATGGAAATGGCGAAACTTTTAAGTTCTATGTATTACTGCGGTGATAATAAACGTGACCTCTTTCAATTTGCATATTCTTGCTCTAACTATCTAAGTTGCTCTTAAAATGACTGGGTCTGAGACTGCGACGAGCAGTTGAAAATACTGTGTTACCGGCACGGGGTTATTAAATTGTTAAATCACGGGGTGCCAATCGACTCCCAAGACTGTAATAAATAAATAATATTCATTAGCCAAATAATACAACAGACATAACAGTACAATAAATGACAATAAATCTCTGAATTACCATGTATATAAGATACAATTTAGACACTAAAAATGTCATAATTATTATCATCCGAGCGGTCAGTCCCGGCATCTGCCAGGGTCCGTTTTGTGAAGCATTCTCCTCCACCTCGCCTGGTTTTGAGAATCCTCGCGTCGTAAGCCATTGGCGAAGTCAATCCATCGCTTCTTGGGTCTTCCGCGGGGTCTCTTTCCCGATATCGGAAGGCTTAGTAACTGTAGTAAGCGCTCAGCACTATACCCTGGTAAACACCTACTGTAATCGGGAAGGGATTAGTATGGTTTTGATGATGGCTTAATGCACGCCTCGGGTACAGACTTTGATTTCAGAGCCCTCCACATTATCTCTCGAAGGACACTATCGAAGACCCTCTGCAGGTCGAAGAATGCGAAATGCAAAGGTACTTACATTCCTACTGCAGTGAGACTCAGGCAAACTACCCTGTACCATAGGAGACAGCAATAACTTATAAGCTTTAGGATGAGAGCGTGTTATAAAAGTAGATAACTTAATAAGTGACGAGTCAGGAAAGTGAACAAGCTCGGAATATGGACGAGGAAAATGGACAAGTGAATTCCCCCGAAAATAGTGTGTCGCCCATCAAATGGCAAGTGATCCGCCCATAGTCATTATCCGGAATCCTATAAAGCTATCACGAATATGAATACCACTTAGATACTAGGTATGATAACTGTTTATTTTAAACCAAAAAATCAACGAATGACGAAGTTACCTACTCTAATCATTTCTGTGTTCCGACATACAGACGGAGATTCAATGCGAGAACCTTGACGGGACCTATGAAAATGATATCACGGTCGACATAGGAATACACTTAATGATTCTTTCTATTTTTGCGATATCTTCACTCGCCTGGAGTCCATTAATCAATCATATTTTGTATAGGGACATTACTCGTAGGTATATTTGTATTTTTCCTGGTGTAGCCAAATATAGAACAGAGTGGAATAACCACCTCGTAGATAGTACCCAGAATTTTTTTATTGAGGAATGAATAACTTGATAAAAATATTTTTAATCGTATTGACATAATTATAATATCTAGATTGGATGATGAACTATGTCTTCGCTACATAGAGGTTTTATATGAACATTATTTAGCGACTTTGTGTAAAACTCGGGTTTTCATACATCAAAATACCTTCAATATCTAGCGGTACCGACTTAGTCATCCCTATTTTAGCTAAAAGTACATATATTTGATCAAATCTCAGTATAGGTGCTAACAGTACAGGTACTGCCAATCCTAGACCCGTCTGTCGGGCGGAATGTTTAATTTTTCCCAACAAAGGCCTTAGAAAACGGTGAGTGGTTCCACAAACACGGATTTCCAATTAAGCCAGTGGCTGATTGGCAGGTCGTTAGTCAACGCTGCAACGTGAATGTGGGCGCTAGACGCGGCGGCGTGTCTGCTGCTTCCAGCGCTCGATTATTGATAGCTTTATTGGTTCGCGCACAAGCTGAGGAATTTGAATTTTTCCAAGTCGAGCACTTTGCGGGCGACGGGTGAGTTAATATTGGTTAGTAGCTACCTAGTAGAGTAGAGTATTCAGTACCATAAAAAGTAAAAATCTTGGTGTTTATGTCCCGGTTGCGCTCTCCGCCTTAACCATGATGCAGGACTTGGCTGATCAAATAATTACAGTGGCGTGACTGCCATCTGACTTCCGTGACCCTGTTAACAGGGGAACCTGATCAGATTAGGGAACATTCAGTCGCCGGAAACCATTACTCGATATTATTTTTATAAAATAGCGTTACACAAAACTAGCAAATACTTATCGAGGCGTACTTGACGTCTTCTAGTGTATAGGTTGTATGGTTTTCTTGCTACCACACACTTCTTGGATGCTAAATAAATTGATAATCAATGATAATGCTGATATTCGAAGATTAAGATTTATTTATTGAATAGAAGTACCTACCAGGCGGCTAGTCGTCCGTGTAAATACTAACTCAAATGGCTCTATATTAATTACAATACAATGTTACTTAGGTAAAATGCTGCGCGCGCATTATACACGCTATACTTTATACATAGGAAATCATTATTTCTTCTAAAAATAAAAATCATTTTCTTTTCCTTTCTATACAGTAGATGTATCGAAAAAATTATTCCTAAATGATTAGTCAATATACCTATTAGCAAGTTGCAGACTTAGTTTTAACTAGAACCTCTCGTACAGTCGCGCTTATAAGTGCACAGGAATATGAACTTTAAGGTGGTATTGCGCTTATGAGTGCGACCGTACCGTACATTACACATACCCACGCCATCTCACCGAAATAGCCAAATAGGCAGAGATTACTCCGACACAAGCTACGATCAATATTACTCCGTTCGAAGTGAAAAGACTCACTTAATACTAGAGAAATATCATTAAACGTGAAGTAATGTTGTTATTGGCAGCGCTGTCGAGTGTGGCGTCAAGTGTATGCTAATTCCTACCGCGACACGTATTGTCGAAGTCAAGCCCTAACGTTGGAAACTTGCGGATGCGACGGATAGTACCTATGCGGATATATTTTATCATTTTAGTGTAATATTCGAAGAAGAATATTTTATTAGTTATTCCATTTCGATATTGGTTTTTTGAAAAAAAAATTATATTCTTGCACTTTGGCTTATTATACCCATAAGTTTGACATGTGTATCTGGGGCTCTGTCTGTCGTAGCTTCCAAGCGAATAGACCGATTTGGTATGTTTGAATGCCAGTTTAACTGATATAGTTCTTAGCTTTGTTTTATTAAAATCGGTTTAGTAGTTTGGTAAATACTGAAGTATATGTATACTTGTTTCGGTGGTTATCCGACTTTTTCTGTCGGTTAGGTTAAGTATTATAGCATATTATCATCTATACGCAGGTTAAAGACACCCGGTCGCGAAATAAAAATATCCCATTAAAAAGTTGTGTAAAAATTCACCAAGTCTCGTGACTGTCTCGTAAAAATATAGGTATGAGATCTAAGGTGGAGCCAAGTCTGGCAGTACTTTTTTAAATAAATATTTTGCAATTTGCACCGTAGTTCTCTTTAAACATACTGTGTAAATAATACCTACCTAAACTTATGATCAGTATATTTTATGTATCTTTATTGTCTAGAACTTTATTTGATCTCATTTTTCTGACTTGGCAATCGCGAAATATATGTTTCTATGAATATACTTGCACTTTGGCTAGTAATTTTCGCTGAGACCACTCTTTGATTTTGTTAGATTTTTGGCATTATTTCGGCTTTTCAAATGATATCAAATAAAGTTCAAGACAACAAATATGATAGCGATACCGGGGTCGTCGCAAAAACGCTTTCTTCACAGCCCTATACTCTCCTATCCTCTCTACGCAGCCAAGCCGGTGAAATCTGCAGGCTTTTGTTTCCGCAATTATATTAGGCTAGTCCACCAGTTCCTTAAGCTCCTTTCTTCCAGTCTCTCCAATTCCCGTCCTCTCCACCACAATAAGCAAAAGCTTCATTCTTTTGTGTTAGCGTCCAAGCACAACCGTAGCTACATAAGGAGGGGCATAATAACCGTTTGTTTAAAATAATTTTAGTGTGTTTTTTAGAAGCTTGGATACGACGACTTTATTTAGAGCTACACTAAAAATGGACTAGTCACACTACACTAGTCTTTACGCGTCTATCAATTTTATCCTCTCTTTTATTAGAGCAATATTGTATTTTCTAGGCAGAGGTCATTGTTGTTTTGTGTTCGTAAAGCGGCGCATTTGTAGCTACTCCGATGAACCATAATTTGTTTTCAGAGCCATTTTCTATACATACTGCGCCAGGGTCTTACAAACATAATAATATGCTCCACACATTCTCCCAACAAGGCTTTGACTGGCATTGGGCATAGGCCAAGTTAATTAATAGTTTTTCAATTATAGTGGGTAGCAATATTTTGATATTGTTGTAGAAGAGTTTTTGTAAAAAATACATAAAATTGTGGTGCTTTATTGCTGTTTGTGCAAACGGGCTATTTTTAATAACTAGATTTAGATCGCGTCAGCGGAGCCTGATGGACCGACATAATTACTTCCACATTTAGGTACAACAGAACCTACATATTATTATCTATGGACTGTGTACCTAGGTCAGCGCTATAGATTTACAAGCCTATCGTTTATACTTATTAGCGAAATACTGTTTCCCCTAAGTGAATCTAATTGACATACCTTTCCGCTACGTACTTTTACTACCAAACATGTTCCTCCAACCCAAAACCCGTCTTATCCACACTTTCCCAACGCTTGATAGCCGACTGCCTTGTTTGGGGATATTAAAAAATTGTTCCGGCTAGCGTGTCTAATCTCCCGCAGCCGGCGCGCGGAGACGCCAACCGGCAATTTGGAAAGGAAACCCCTACTTAAAACTTAACGTAACGTAACCTACTGAGTCTAGGGGGCTACCCTGTGGACGTTTAGGCGACAGAGTGACATATATTGTTCTATGTTCTAGCGTTCAAAGTGATAGATTTTTTTTTTTTTTAATAAAATTTCGTGGACAAATTTACACAGCGCCATCTAGCCCCAAACTAAGCAAAGCTTGTGCTATGGGTGCTAGATAACTGATAAACTACTTAATACTTTTAAATACATACTTATTATACATAGAACACCCAGACCCGTAACAGAAATTAAAATTCATCGTTTCAATTTATGCCCGGCCGGGAATCGAACCCGGGACCTCTTGCGTGGCAGACCGTCATGTTGACCACTGAACCACTCAGGTCGTAAATTGTTCTTGTGTTGTATAGGGTTCTTCAGGTAGTTCAAAGACCGGCATCGCATTCGCTCCCCTTAGTTTGCAGATGTCCTGGAAGACGGTGACCGTTTTCCGTCAGGGACCGTCTATTTGTCCGCCTCCCTAAGTAATAAAAATAATAAAATACATAGATATTGTTTGATCAGTGGCGTTGCGGTGGCAGTGTCTACCTAACTTACGTATCTAATTTACAAAATAGGTATTACAAGTACGAAACAATGCAAGCAATAAAGTAGGTAGGTAGGTACTTACTGTCAATATTAGTTCGTTTTCTAGCCACTGGATAACTAACAGTATGCAGTAGGTACGTAAAAGACTTATTGTACAATATATTAGGCACTACGCCTATAATTATTATGTATGTAGGTATATCTGTCTCAGTCAATACCTATGTCGAGTGTTCAGGAATCTCAGCCCGGCCTGGTTTTGGCCCACGGGCCGAATCGTCTGATTCATTAAAATTATTATTTTTCCTTAGATGTTTGGGCCCGCTTAAAAATTATATTAAAAAATTATTTCCCCGACTGTCCTAAAACCTTTTTTAAAGACATTTTAAAGGTCCGAACGCCTGAGGAGAAATATAAATTTAATGAATCAAGGGTTTCGACTCGTGGGCCTAAACCAGGCAGGGACGAAACACCTGAACACTTCGCTGCGACACTAATACCGGAATTATAATTCAAGCTCTAGCTCGTTGCCTAATTTCTTACAAAAGATTCGTCCGAAATAAAAAGTACCATCAAAATCACGAACGGACTGAATGTGTGCGTGTAATAAGTACTAACAGGTTATTATGTATAGTGATCAAAGGGGCCGTAACGAACTACAGACACAGTCTACAGGCTTAGAGAATATGCAAACTGGCCTAGGGCTGCCATAAACACTGCTGACCATAAAATAATAAAATAATAATCTTGGCGTTAATGTCCCGGTTGTGCTCTCGGGCCCGGGATCCATAGATAATTACAGTGGAGCGACTGCCATCAGACCCTGCTACCAGGGGAACCCAAACCGATTGGATCATGGTTACACATTCAGTCACCTGAATGTGCAGGTTCATCACAATGTTTTCCTCACCATAAGAACATCGGTTAGCATTTAACTAAACTCAGAAAAGTAACATAACTCAGAAAAGATTTATTGGGACATATTGTAATTCGAACCCCGTACCTCTCGCATACGAGTCGGATACCTTAACCACTCTTCCACCGACGCTCTATAAACACTGCTGACCATATTGCTGATAAAATAAGAAATGGTCACCCACTCAGTTACAGTGCCGGCATTGGCGTTCATTGCTTCATTATTTCAAGATCGCTGTCTCCTTTCGTATAGTTAGATAAACTAGTGTTATAATCTGGGTCCGTCTTGACCATGGTCCACGATTTTGCAGATCAGGTGCGTAAGTATCTATAGTAGAGCGACTGCCATGTGATCACGGTTGCCTACATATTCACGTCTGATGGTTCCCAGGTAAAGGTTTCCTTACCATAAGAACATATCGGTTAGTATTCAACTAATGTACACCTACCTACATACTACCCACAGATACACCTACCTACATAGCTGAGAAAAAGTAATTGTACATTTCCACGGATCACGGAAAGCTAATGTCGATACTTGGAATCGAACCCGGTAGTTATTCTCCCTCTGGCCACGTGGCCCGGCTGCTAGTTATTCTAGTATCTACGTACATATTGTTTAATCGCCAAATAATGAAGCTTTAATTATTTTAAGACGCCATGATTAAATAGCTATATTTGAATATTTTTTTTTATGTCTCTGAAAATCCCCCTAAAACCCTCATGTTCTTGAGTTTCAGTCTATTTATGTATTGTCGTATTTATAGATATTGTTTAAATTGTAATTAATTAATAGATAGTTATTACACTCGAATTACAAATCTATTTCTGGGAACATTACCTCTTAGCGCCATCTACATTTAGATCCGAAAATCACAAGGGAACACAACCATTGAACGCCATCTTTACGCGTCACGCGGTAGTAATTTCAACCCTCCGCCGCTAAGGGTTGCGAAATTTATTCTGCAGACTTGCATTTATTGGCGCTACTTTCCAAGCTTACAGGGTTTCTTTAGGTGACAGAGTTAAAAGAAAATATGTTCAATTAAAATGAGTTTTAAGAAGTCGAAGAAGCATAATTTAAAAAAAATACTAAAAAGACTCTAATACATCGAAATTAATAAAAGTTATTGGTATTTTTAATGTAACAAAATAGTCATAATTTGGTAAATAATGTCGCTATTGTATTGGTATTGTGAATTTTTTTTACATACTGTGAAACCTATTTACAGTAAGTGTCATAATATTTTTTCTTACCAGCCAATGTGATGTTTTTGTGACTTTGTCTTTTTTATGATTTTGTCACTCGATTTCACAAAATTTTAGGCCACGCCTAAGTTGATTTCAAATATTTCTAACAAGGAAAAGCATTCCACCAACACCAACCCTAACTGAAAACTAAACTCGCGTAGTTTCTGACGCCGCGCCGATCTTATGACGCCTAAATGCTTAGGGATATCTTAAGGCGCCAACATTAGAAGTTTGATAATGAAATATTGTATGCATGATCTAGAAACCAATATCTATACTTGTGGTTTGAAGGATTTTCCTAAAAATAATATACCTATTGTTTAAAAGTTACACAGAAATTAAAATTAGGAATCACGGAAATCTTAAATCCCGTGTAACTTTGAAATGATACATTGTAACGACAACCTGAAAAACCACAAGCATACTACAAAATTCTACACGTCTACCAAATTTTATTGGCTTTGATAGCGTATATATTAAAAATATGAACAAACTACGTTTGTATGGAACGCGCTTGAGAGACTCCTCTAAAGACTAGCTAAATTTTGTGCAATAGGAATTTAGAATTACTGTAGATACCTATACCAACATTATGCATTTCACGTGCCTATAGGTGTCTCAGAAGACGATTTGACGATTTGTCCGCTGTCGGCAGAGACGTCCTTCAAACATTTCCATGACTCCAGCGCCATCCGCGAGTTGAATTTCAAACGTTGTGATGTAAGAAAGTTTTTGTTCAAGCCAAATGGCAGCCGAGCGGAGTTTTAGAGTTTTAATACGTTGTAATGTCTGAGATTTGTGGTGGTAATAGCGTGTCGTTAGCCGAAGACAAGAACCCGGTCTCAAACAGGGTTTGTTTAAAAACGGCTCCAAACTTGTAATTGACTAATTAGGAAACTAGAATCTGTAAGTTGTTGTACTTTGCGGAATTTTTAACAAGTTTCACTTGTATGCGGGGTTATATACAATGTCAGGTAAAAGTTAAATAGGACTTGTGAAGGTTTGAAAGTTGATATAGTTTTTTTAGATAACAGTATGGTGTGAAAACAATATAATCTAGATTTATAACTATTGTACTATACCTATATGTAGCTATTATGTACGTAAAAATGTTCCACTTATAAACAAATTGGCCTTGTAGTGTCCGACAGTGTAGATTGGCACTATATTACGTATTGGAAGGTAGGGAATCTACATATAACACACTACCCTTTTCGTCTCATGTATCAATTTCCCTTTCATGATTAAAATTAACGAGGCAAAGCATCACGACCTCCATCGATTACGAAATGAACAGCAGCTTCTTTCTGTAAGTATTTGTTTTTCCATCACTGTAATCTTGAAGCTAACTACCTACACTGTAAAACAATTAACACGATTAACACCTGCTCACCACAGATGAAACTGACATTATTGACAAAAAACTATATCAACATTATTGAATATTAGGTAGGTAAACCCAAATACGGGTAGTATTCAAAATTCAAATATTCATCACAAGGCAACCCACCAAAGACTCCGCAAGAGTCAGCCGCAGCCCAGCGTAATCAACGCCAACATACCCCTATCTAGAAGGTGCGAGAGGAATTAAAACCTCGGGAGAGCAGGCCGGTACACCACAAATCGCTTAGTGCTTCCCGCCCGTCCTAATGGCACACCAATTAAAAGTTTGCGTCGACTCCGTCTCGGGCTCCCTCGTGGCGGATTGTTATCTCTGCCCTGTAAAACTGAGCGGAGCGGAGCATAATGTAGTTTGCCCAAGCCCGCTGTTGCCGATTAGCATTTTGATGTCGGAGGTGTCGACGTAAGTGACAATCGATGCCGAAGGGGATAGCTCCGGTGGAACTGGATGGATGAAATATGTCGTCAGTCATATTTTTAGTGTTTCTTGGATTCCGAATTGTGACAGGTATCTACTAGGTTCCGACATGTTGCATGGTAGTGGAGGGTATGGTTGACTGAACTCCCCGTTAACTTCGATAAACACAACCTACTAGGGTTTAAGACTGCACATTTCTGTGTACTGTAGCGTATGTGCTCGGGCAGGCCCTAGGTTAGGACGGATCCCAAGACAGGAAGGCGGTTGGAGGCCTCATGTCTGGAGGGGCTTCAGGTTAGGTAGGCTTTCAGGTGCGGTTGCTGCTCCCATAGGGTAAGGCAGGAAGGCGTTCGGAGGCTTCATGCCTGGAGGGGCTTTAGGTTAGGTAGGCTTCCGGGTAAGGTTGCTGCTCCCATAGGGCAGCCGGGGCTTTAATTAGTTAAGTAGGTTAGGTTAGGTTCGAACAGGTTGGAAGGAGGTCGGTCAGCTTGGACGGTTCGGAGCAAGCAGAACTTGGGTCTTTGGCCTGTCTCTATGAGCACACATCGTACTGGCTAGGCAGGAATTCAAATAGATTATATTTGAATTAGACGTAAGATGTCTTATGTATTTTTGTATCATTCATTGATTATTATTGTGGATTCTTCAGTGGACTTTCTTAATTATAACTATAATATCTTCTATCTCGAGCTACGAGTATTTATTTAAACGCCCCCGCGATCCCGAGTGTTACATTTTGGTGGAGGCGCCCGGAGTCCACAATCGCTAATAAATATATTTTCAGAAAAACAAAGAAAAAGAAGTGAATGACAACCGTGTCATATCGAGTCATTTTTTTCCGAGGACAGGAAAAATTCTAGACACAACAACAGAGCAATAAAGGAAAACGGAGAAGCCCAAAAACGATTTAAAGGACCTAAGGAGAAGTGGCTTGAGAGAAAGAAAAGGATAAAAACCGAAGTGGCACCAAGACTGTCGGATTGCGTATCGTTATTTTGATTACTTTAGTATATTTGATGATGAATGAGGAGTTATTTACGGGAATGAACGGAAATGTTCATGCATTTTTATCGCGAATCAAGCGATACTTTATCATCAAACGCCTAGATGAAAATGAGAAGATCGCTACGCTGCCGGCATACCTCGGTGGTCCGGCGGCGGCGTTCATGAATGAATACGAAGAAAGGAATGAGATATTCACATTTGAAGACCTCGTCGTTGCTCTTGAAAACGAGTTCTCGCCCACCACAAATTATGTGGAACAATTTTACTCTCGCCAGCATCTACCGGGCGAGGATATCATGTCTTTTTTTTACAATCTCTCCGAAATAGCCGCGAAAGCGAAAATTGATGATGATAAAATATTCGTCAATAATTTTTTAAAGAAAATCCGCGGTCCCTTCGCCCACAAAATTAATTGTTCCTTGATCACATCCAAGGAACAATTAAAGGCATTAATACGGCAATTGATTATGGTATATGACAAACCAACAGAACAGAATCCTACTGTAAGATTTTCAAGCCTTCCCTCTACCATGGATGCCCATCACAATGTACCGGTCCATTCCCCCGGTCCAATTCAGGGGTCACCAGCCTTCCAAACCCCACCGAATGTGTTTAGCGGCACACCTCAAAGGCCGAGGGTACCAAGATACCCACTAAGACCTTATACGCGCCAACAGCAGCTGCCTCAGCAGCAGCCACAACAGCAGGGATACTTTGCGCGGCAACAGCCGTATAGCCGCCAACAGCATCAACCCCAGCAGCCACAGCAGCAGGACAGCGCTACACAACATCATGTGAGAGGTGCATTCGCCGAGGAGAACGCACCCATGATGTCACAGTCATTTTCGAATGATTTTAATACGGTCAGGCCATATATTTTGTGTAGATTTGGAAGTAGCCAGGATATTCCTGCGTTAGTCGATACAGGAGCATCTATTTCTTGTGTATCAAAAAGTGTTGTTGATAGAATCGGTTTAAATATGATGAATTGTAATGACATCTATGTCAAAGCCGTAAACGGAGCAAAAATGAACATTTTGGGCAGATGTAGCGAAATAGTTGAGATAGATAATAGGGAGTATGTATTACCTCTGGTGGTAGTAGAACACCTAGGGTGTGAGGTCATCATCGGCCAAGATTTTTTATATCGCCATATGGCAAGTATAGATTTTTCCCAAGAGTGCGTGACGTTGGGAAAGAACCATCACGTAAACTTTGTATTGAGTAGAAATTTATGTAATGATATTGGGAATTTATATCAGGGTTCTCTAGATTCGTTAGGGCACCAGGAGCAATTTGATTATATTTATTGTGCGTCCTTAAACGAAAGGGACGTATCTCCAACGTTAATAAATACCGTTATTTCTCCACAGTTTCCAGAGGACAAACAATTGTCCTGTTTAAGCGATAACTTGCCTGGTCAGGAACGAGAGGAGTCAGGGATCTCGTCAAATCAACTTGTACATATATTAGCGTTTGATAGTAGTCGGTCGAGTATTGTGACTACGGACGAGAAAACGGGTGATGATATCCCTATTCGTAGTTCCCCGTGTCGTGTTTCGCAGGTGCAAAGCGAGAGACTGGACACCCAGGCGACGGAGACATTGGAGTTAGATGTAGTTAGGTCATTTAATATAGAACGGGATTTAGATTTGGTTCATTGTGCAGGTCGTAATAATGTCGTCGCTGATTGTTTTAGTAAAAATCCTTTAGCGGAAGATAATCCAGCTCCGGTGATGGAATCTGTACCTCCGGACGGGTATGAATTGTCCATCGTATCCAAGAGGGGTGAAAATCAAACTCGTAATAGGGTTTGTACTAGGCGTGCAGATACAGTTTGTGCTAGGCGTACAGATGAAGTTCGTACTAGGCGTGCAAATAAAGTTTCTGCTAGGCGTGCAGGTACGGCTCGCGAAAACTCGAATAACATAGATAAAGGTTATTTCATACGAGATAATCTCTGGTATAAACGGGCGCGTAATAGAGTCAGGTCACCTGATGGGTGCACTGCGTTCCCTTTGATAGTTTTCGCCCACAATAGTAGTGTGAAGGTTTCCCCGTATATGAGAATTTTCGGTTTGGATTTTCGGATTTTTCGTAGGGAACAATTTCATAACACTCACGATTTTCGTGGTAGGTTAATAAATAATTTTTCTGGACAGAGTCCTTTTCTTTCTTTTGATGTTTCGCCTTCGAAACATTCCCTTAAACAATTTCATAACACTCCCCATTTTCGTGGTAGGTTAATAAGTAATGCTTCTGGACAGCAGGTGAACACGAATTGGAATAACGCTGAATACTGATGGTCTAAGAATTTGATTTTCAAAGTCTATACATAATCAGATATTTTTGTGCCTATCTTTTGGGATGAATTTCATCACTTTTGGTCAAGCACTTCAAAAGTTCATTGTTTGAGGTAGAGTAGATTGGTTGGAATGGTTAGTTGTATTATATGTGACTATTTTTTTAGTTGGATTTTGGTCATCATCAGATAGGAGCCAGATGTTATAATTTCTGGTAAGGATTTCCTATGGTCCTCAGTGCGGGATCCACTTAGGTGGTCTGGATGATATTTCACTTATGAAAAGGATCAGCCTGTAGGGATATCCCTGTTATGGATGAATTATAGATGATCCATATATTATAATGAAAAGATTTATTTGAATTGGTCTCAATGATATTTAATTGAATATGGTGCATGTTTCTTTCCCTACCTTTTATTTAATAAGTTTTAATATCATATGTCTTGTGTTTTCCATATGGCGATTACTTCACAATGTCCGAGTTGGTGTGCGGGCCACTTCTGTGTTGAGTGGTGCGCTACACCGATCGTACATGAGAGCCACTTGCGAGGTGTTCCGAATAGGACATCTCTTCGCTGGTGCTGCACCAGCTGTATTGTAATTCGGCTGAAAGAAAATCAGCAAGTTTACTGCAAGCCATATCACTTTTGTAAGAGAATGATTTATAAATATTTAAGGTTCAAAATGAAAGATTTTATAATCTTTATGAATAATAGGGGAAGTTCTTAAGATTTGTCGAATTGTTTCTTCATGTTAGGAAGAAAGGGGATATTTTGTATTCATCTATTTGGGTGCAATCGCTTGTTCAGTACATGGACGATAGCTTTGGATGTCATTTGAAGGAATAAACTCGTGGTCCATACCTGATCAAGTGGAGGGGTGATCCAACCGGTTCACCTGTTCACGAGCGCTTGTACGCAATAATTTGCACTCTGAATATGCCGACTTTGGGGCGTTCGATTATTTAGGTAGATGAAATGAGGGAGTATTGATGGTCGAAGGTGGCCTTCAAGGCAGCAGCCATTTTTCCCATAGTGGATATGGCGTGACATGTGTTGTGTCACAGCTGCTATACGGGCAGCGAGACCAGAAATGAGGGTTGAATAGAAGCATAAAGTTGGCATATGAACTGAAGAGGCATCTTGGCGGTACGCTATTTTTGGGTTGACCATAGGGTCACAATATCTCTTTGTTGATCATGGGATCACAGATCCAGTCAGGGATCAATAAATAATTTAGGGAGGTTGTCAATGTCTGGTTCAATCGCAGTCCAATTAATCTTTTGGCTTATCTATATGACAGGTCAGTTCACAGACACGGTCGTGAACCAACCAGTTTCTGAAATGGATGTCTAATATTA
The DNA here is from genome assembly GCA_907269095.1 of Blastobasis adustella. Taxonomy (NCBI): domain Eukaryota; kingdom Metazoa; phylum Arthropoda; class Insecta; order Lepidoptera; family Blastobasidae; genus Blastobasis; species Blastobasis adustella. The sequence continues at coordinate 13,324,548 of OU026117.1, read as the reverse complement.
AATTAGCATGGATTTCGTGTTTTAACCTGACATTGATATAATATGTTATTGTATGGTAAGAATTGAATGGTTTGATATGGGAATGTGTTTTGTTTTGCAAATTGTAGGAAGTCGTAACATATAGTTTTGCAGCAATCAAGTTTTTTTTGCTCTGACTATAACTTGCTGATTTTCGTTATGTTTGCATGGCTCATACATATTATTGTATTATTTCTTTTCATAGATTTAGTATTAAGGTAGGTACAGATAAGTTATCATTAAGGATCGAAGGAATGCCATATTGTTTGTTTAATTGGTAATGGACAAGTCAACCGTAGTATGAAGATAGACTATGGTTATTGTGACAATATTTGATTAATGTTAAAGTATTTCTTTTTGAAAATATGGCAATTCTGCGGTGGAGAACATTTTTCTTTGTACGTCTATAAGGTTAAGACTTTATAATATTAAAGAATTATTTCAATTTTACTTTGAAGAAGTAAATATGTCAAGTCAAGCTTTGCAATAGGGTTCTGTAGGCCTTGTGCAGATTGGCATGGTTTTTTACGGGGTTTTGCCCAGCCTTGTTTTTGGGAGCTGGCTCCCAAAAACAAAATCCGTAGCAGGGTTCTTCTGCACAATGCCGGCGTTTATATTTTCCCGTTTAGGCAGAATAATTTAAGACTAGTATGTAGTTATTAATCCAAGGTTAGGATTTAATCATTGTATTCAAGGGGATTAGGAATAAAGATAGAGGTTCTTTTAAGAAATTACTAGGTAATTTCTTTATTTGGGGCGTGGGTAGATGTAGCGTATGTGCTCGGGCAGGCCCTAGGTTAGGACGGATCCCAAGACAGGAAGGCGGTTGGAGGCCTCATGTCTGGAGGGGCTTCAGGTTAGGTAGGCTTTCAGGTGCGGTTGCTGCTCCCATAGGGTAAGGCAGGAAGGCGTTCGGAGGCTTCATGCCTGGAGGGGCTTTAGGTTAGGTAGGCTTCCGGGTAAGGTTGCTGCTCCCATAGGGCAGCCGGGGCTTTAATTAGTTAAGTAGGTTAGGTTAGGTTCGAACAGGTTGGAAGGAGGTCGGTCAGCTTGGACGGTTCGGAGCAAGCAGAACTTGGGTCTTTGGCCTGTCTCTATGAGCACACATCGTACTGGCTAGGCAGGAATTCAAATAGATTATATTTGAATTAGACGTAAGATGTCTTATGTATTTTTGTATCATTCATTGATTATTATTGTGGATTCTTCAGTGGACTTTCTTAATTATAACTATAATATCTTCTATCTCGAGCTACGAGTATTTATTTAAACGCCCCCGCGATCCCGAGTGTTACAGTACTACCTTTTTGACGTAAAACGTGTTCAAAATCACACTGAAACAATATGAGAACTAAGTCAGAAAACTGCTTAACAAAAGAGTCTATATCGTCTTACCTTAATAACTGCAAAACTATTAGTCATTAAAACATGAATTTAGTGTCATTGCTTAGTGTACATAGTTAGCTCGGTGTTTTGGACCTTGAATTTGCTTCGGGGACGACGAGGGCGGGACACTGCAAACGCGCGCTCTCGCGCATTTCTATTCAGTATAACTCAGGACTCACATTCTTGCGTGTATTTATTGAGTACTTTTACTAAAATCGATCCGTATTAAAATAGGTATGATTAAGACAGGATTTATATTAAAAATAAGCAAAAAGTGTAATAAATACGTAAATTAAATATGTCAGGCTTAGTCCGTGCAAGAGCCAGCAAGAAATACAATTCATGACTATCGTCGGAAAGCGGGGGGCCATGGGCCACACCTAGGTACCCCAATGTCCCACGCTGAGCGAGCGAGGCGGTTTCGAGAGTGTCTTAAAGATTTGGCCATTGGTTGGTGAAACGTCAAAACCAGCAGCCGTGTTTTCCGACACAGCCCCTATTTTTTCTCAGAAAACTTGCCCATGTTGTATTCTAGCTTCCAGCCAAAGCATTTGAACGTTCCAGCCCATAGGTATTTTACTATTTTTGGAGCATGTCGCTTGAAAACAGCTAGTGTATTGAAAAATACGGTGAAATAAGAGTTGCTGAAAATGAATGCGCTTTTATTCAATACTATGGGTTATTTCTCTATGTCGTTACATTTCCGATATTTGTATCTGTGAAATACTCAAAAGTAAGACCTTCTCACTCTAAGTACGTTCACTATACACCCTGAACAAGTTTCTGATGGAATTGCTTGGCCCAGGGTGGTGGAAGTTTCACTATTATGTAGGTAGAGTTTAATAGTGGAACTTCCACACACCAAAGCAATGCGAGTCATTCAGAAACTTGTTCAGTGAATCTACATGCTGACGTCTACAGATTGAGGGGGCCAAAAGAAGGTCTCTATTGGTATTACGTACAGCTTCGAAAGAATTCGTAAAGGAGCGATACTAGCGCACCTTAGGAACGAAGTGAACGATTTCATAAGTTTTGAGTAAGTATTATGACCCAAGGGTAAATTTTGTTTTTTATAATAGGTACAGATAATTTTTGGGGATGTTCTCCGAAAACCACTGAACCGATTTCGAGAGTTCTTTTAGTAACGGGAAGCTACGTTATTGCATTTGATCATAAGATCCCGCGAGACATTGAATTTTACAAAGATACGAAGCACGGGGGACAATCTGTGGAATATTTCCTTTTCATCCCACCACGGACTGGAATTGTTTTAGTGTCTTCCATCATCCACTTTGCACAAGCCAATAAATACTAAGAGGAGCGTCACAGTAGTTGTTTATCGCATGAGAGATGATACTTCCTAGCCGAGAGTATCCTTTCCCTTGCCAGCACGAATGTATTCTGTACGTCACAGGTAAGTAGGTATTACAGTATGTCGTTTTACCGTAATGACAATCTGGTCCTACGAAAAATCACCGAGCAACAATTATTTACTACTGATACCTGTATCAATTTAAAATATTTATTTATATCTATGTTTGACCGTAGTTAACATCAAAAGGCGGAAACAATAAATCAACAAACAAATAATGGATATCAAAAGCGAATAGGTACCTACTAGAGCTGGCTATGAGAATTATAAGAGTTGGAACATCCTACTGGATCTTCCTGGGGGTTGTTCGTTGAATCTAATTAGGCAGCTAGCGTTCGGGTTAGTCAGTTCCGCTTCCACAGAACATTAGTCAAATACTAACTTTGCTCTTATTGCTACGTCTTGTGGAAGTTATTCAATATGGATGTCTTTGCGGTTCAATAAGGATGTAGATTCTTTAGTTGGACTTTAATTGGACCAGCATGTTTATGGAAAAAAATATAAAACAAATCTTGGCGTTTATTTCCCGGTTGTGCTCTCGCGCACAAGGATCCGTGGTCCGCCTTGACTATGATCCAGGATTCGGAAGATCAGGTAATTACAGTGCAACAATCGTCATCTGACGTCCGGGACGCTGCTACCAGGGTAACCTGAACAGATTGGATTATGGGTATACATTCAGTCGCCTGAATGTGCAGGTTTCATCACGATGTTTTCCCTCAGCGTAAGAACATCGGAATGTGTAACTAATGTACTTAGCTCAGAAAAGAGTCATTGGTACACGGCGGCAGTGGGATTCGAACCCGGTACCTCCCGCTTACGAGTCGGATACCTTTATCGCTAAGTCACCGACGCTACTATGTTAATATTTACTCTTATGGATAAATAGACGAAAAATTCGTTAATCATCATTCGATTTCAAAAATGGTTATTATTAATAAACATTTCTGGTTGGAGCGCTTATGTTACCTATTGTACATGTGAGTGTGGAGGTATCCATATGCCTCCAGGGTAACGTCATCTACCTCTAGAAGTTCCGATCCGGTCCGAATAATATGTGTAGATAAATGCATCGAAAAACGATTTTGATTGATCAGTCTATTGCCGTCCACTACTGAAACCCTAGCCATCAAAATAATTTTACTATCTACTCGTTTTTATCTATATATCTATCTACTATTACCTAAATCCGTACAAGTCGATAGAGCACTAACCTTAAATGATGCCGAAAAATTTGATTAGATATAATCAATTAACCTTTTAGAATACTAGAACTGGCATTCTTTATTTAATCATCGTATCATACGCCTGACTTAACCAAAATCCAAACATAATCCATAACTCACCCTAGTTCAATAGGCCACTCATAATGAAAGCCTTCGTATATTTTTAAGGCTAGCGAGTGCAACCCTTCCCGTGGCGCAAAAGGCTAAGTGGATTTTCGGGTCGCGACGCGTTTGGCTAACGGGCCTGCACCCGGGTCGTTAGTGACAGCCAGGACAGGGTTGCCTCTCAGTGATTAGGTATTGAATGGGTTAACTCATACGTACGTCATAGTACGTCAGATACGATTACCTTTGCTTTTTTGGCGGTTTTTGTAAACTTTAGTTTAGTATATTATTAAAGAAGTGGACACGGCGCGACTTCAACCTACCCATTTTTATTGATTATAAACCTTCCCCTTTAATCACTTTATCTATTGTTGAAAACCGCATTAAAATCCGTTGCGTAGTTTAAAAGATCTAAGCGTACATAGATACAAACCTACCTCTAGATAGTAGCCTATTGCAAAAAGGAATCTTACTTATTTATTCTCCAGGCAAGCTTTTGAAGTAGAAGAGCTACGGTTATCTCAACTGGGTTTGTTTGCCTAATTTTTTATTATTTGAAAAGAGAGTTTAGATACTTAAATCGGAGATAACATAAATAATGACAGTGATATTAGAGTAGGTGAAATTTAACATAGAAATACCAGCATTCTCTAATAAATACATGATCATATGCAAATTGATTCTGTGTAAAATTATGCTGTGATGACGGCTAGATTATCATCATTATAATAAATGTTAAATTTATTAAGAAAAACGAGTTCAAGCAGTTTGTATTTTTGCCTTTCATATTTTGATAGATATTATGATGTGAAAAATACGGTTCGGATTAGTATCTTTGCTAGTAGATACTAAGGTTAAAGGCTTTATACTTTTGCCCACATTTACATATAATAAAACAGTAAGAAAGTGTGTTGAATATATTTACTAAAAATAATATGAAGAAATTTTAATAAAAAATGTTTTTTTTAATTTTTGTCTGTCTGTTTATACACGCTAATCTCCGGAACTACTAGACCGATTTGAATGAAACTTTTTTGTTGTGTAGCTATTAGCCTGGGCAACAAATGGGGTATAATTAATTTTGGAAACTGGAACACCTGATGTAGACGCATCATAGACCAGCTAAACTATAATAAATATGTAAATGGCGCAGAACGGATTTTAATGGGGTTTTTACAGTTTGGTAGTTTAGGGTGCAACTTAAAATCTAGGCTATGTTTCACCTAATTAGGCTGGGTAGAACCAGAGATACAGCTTGACTTCTCCGTACTTGACTTCTTCTAGTATTGTATTACCGTAGAGCTTTCATACATAAGGGAGGTCATTTAAAATGGTCGCTCGGGAAAAAGATAAAACTAGGGCAAAAACTGTTTCCACGCGGACGAAGTCGCGTGCAAAAGCTAGTTCTAAATAAAATTAATTTTGAAAGAAGTGCAGAAGAATTAAATAGTAATTAATTGCAAAGGGGTTAAATAATGTAGTTTATATATTATCGTCATGTGATTAATTTTCGACTGTATTTCAACATTTCGAAAGGAACTCCTGAATCAATCAACTGTTGTGACTTCAGTCAGAATAGCTCGAGGCCTGTAATTTTTATTACCAGTTTTCGGGTACTAAGCTTTAAGTCCCTAGGTATTTGTAAGATTTTGTCCATAAAGTGATAAATAAATAAATTCAGTCGCGAAAATTTCTTAAGGAACTAGAGACAACCCTACTAAATCGTCGCACGGTACATTTATCTTGCAGAATAATTATGAGGTATCCTGCATGATAAGCCAACCGAGCTCTTGCGCTGTCAGCAAGATGTGACGGGATTCCTTTGCTGACATCGGAGTTTGTAATATTTTGAAGTGAATACTCCAATTTAGAAGCATCATATTATCCGGTTTCTATTTTTGAAGCATCATTTTATCTACTTTTATATTTGAACAGATCTGAGCTTTAACGCAGTTTTCGGAGACTTAATCGGGAACATGGATTTTATATGATCTTTAGTGACAAACCTAACGAAAAGCAGTACCTAACTGTTGCCCATAACGTCAACAATGCCGATGCTATGAAAAATGCAGAACCGCGGGTGTGTAGGTAGTCACTGCGAGGGAGGACTAAGATGACATGCTTCTGGCATGAAATCGTGCTGCTTAGCTTGGAACCGGAACACATGCTTAAATTGGATAGGCAAGCATTGTTGTTTGGCGGGAGAACTCCTGAGGCTATACCTATCTCCGGCTCCGATCAAGTTCTACTTTGTTCTAAGCACCATAGTCATCAATCGCCTGAAACATTTCACAATTGGATCTGGGCTTCTCGCATATTAGTCTAGGATTCTGCCAGATGCTCTTCCAGAGTTGCTAGACGGATTAAATATCGCAGTGTTGATAATATAAAGTACAATATAATATTTTTTGGTAGTAAAAGCAAAATTACTGGTAATATGTTCTGATGAAAACATATAAATCATCCAGTGACGATTTTTAATGTTTTTGTAAGCATAGGTAGTCAATTGTGGTGCTATTCCTATCAAATAAAACTACATAGCGAAACGTAAATGTTTAAATGTTTTATTGCACTAAACTTTGAGTTTTCGCCTTAGGATATTTGTAAGCATTTATAAGCCTGTCATAAAGTTAAGAGTGCCTTAGCGATTTTAGTTTTCAATTAAGATTTGTATTAGAGCAATATTTTTTCGTGTTATAAATATCTTAAATTAACTTAAGCATCGCCTAAAAATTTGTGCAAAAGTGAAATTAATCATAAGGAAAACTGAATTAGAGTTAACTGTAAACTGCTACAATATAAATACTCCGGTTTTTGCTATGCTATAAGACAGGTATTAATAATATTTCACGTCAAAATCATTACGGGCTTGCAGATATATTTTACGCAACAGTTAAGTTGGATTTTTTGTTAATAAACAAGAAACCAATTACGCTGAGGCCAGTAGCAGGAAATATTAATTTAATAGCACTGAAATCGATTTCTAAACCGCACATTGGATGCCGTCCGGTAGCACAGCTGTGGAAGGCAGCAAATTTGCAGGATGGTGCTTGGATCAAATCGAAAGTTGTAAGAAATCTTCTACACAAATAATTTATAACCTAACCGACAGATGATATGATAAAGAAGGTTTTCAAATGAAGGAAACTGTATCGACACCGGTCTTATCCATTCTGAAACTAAGATGCCCAAGACATAGGTACACATGAAACACTTATAACACCTCTCATATTTTGTGTCAAAGGTTAAATGTACCTTGCAGGTGACTCGCGTCGGCTCAAATCATATCAAAAGTCTTCTGGTGAAGAAACCTAAAACTTAAACGTGCGATAAAGGTTTTTGGGATCACCGAAAAGTCCAAAAACGCGTCCACTCATTGTTAGCTTACTAAGGTTTTTACTATCGAATATGGCCGCTATTACGCCTGATAAGGCCGAAGATGTATCATCTCCATCTCTAGAAACAGATCTGGTACTCATTCACGACTCGATGGTGTCCAAATTTATTGAAAAACACTCATAGGAAACCAATGAACTCATAGGGGTAAAGGTAGTCTTGTACAAATTAACTTAAGTCCATATATGAAAGTATAATATGCAGTTTTAACTCGCTGTCTCTCATGCCAACGGTCGAGTTTCCCCGCTGAAAGCGCACCACCACAAAACGGTGTTTCCACACCTCATTGGGATCCGACATGGCCATTACAAATAGCCCTATTATTATACGGCATTATCGTAATGGTACTCCGCAATTAGAACAATCGACTACGCCATGCCACCGCAAAAACTTACGCCACGTTGGGGTTTAATATCAATTGCTAAATAACCAGGTATTTCTTGCAAGTGGACAGTTGCAGGTTCTTTTATCTTCGGGTTGTCTGTTTTGATATTCGATATCATTATTCCAATGTGTACGGTGTCTTCTTTTAAGTTTACATCTGATGATAGGAAAACAATCTTAGAAAAAAAAACGTAAACCTTCAATTTACGGGGGGCGGCAGAATTGGATCACCGTAGACCAGAAATTGAACTCCAGGGTTTTATGTTTAATATTTTTAACGCCACGAACGTCAAACCTCTTGCCAGGCGTGTTTTTGTGGCAAACCCCGTTCACTAGTTCGGCTAGATTTCGGTTAGAGTACGGCTGCTTCTCCTTGCGATTAAAATTTTCTTTGAGAATGAACTCTGTACTACGAGCGAGACTCTTGGCGAGGAAATTGACCGCACAGCCATGGGAAGAGCGAGTTGTAAAACTTAACAGCTTTTGTCGCTACTACGAGCGAGTTCTTAACGAGACGTGAACATGATTGACATTTAAAATTTGAAAGCTTAAATTTTCAGGATAACAATACGTAGCAGACTTATAACATACACAAAGATTCATTTGTTTAGCTTTTATACTTTGGATTTTATTAGCATATTACGCTTAGTCGATTTCGTCACTGACTGATTCACTGGCTTACTTCTCATATGTACCTCTTTTCTAAAACTTCTAGGGTACTCTCCGAAGTCCTTGGAAGCTGACATTAAGCACGTATGATTTGTCTACAAATAGCAAAAATGCTAAGGAATCTTTGATTTGTGCCCTTCAAAACCCATAAAGGGGGATACAAGTTCGAATAAAGAATTAAATTTAAAGAGCACTTCCCGAAATGTTAAAAGATGAAAGGTATGCATGCACAAAATTAAGAAATCTGTAACATTTAACCTCGAACCACTATAATCCCTCGTGCGAGTCTGTATATAAAATTTGTCCATCGCTTTACAAAAAGTTATGAAATTCCACCAAAAACATAGGAAAATTCATGTAAAAATGATTGGTCAAACCACCAAGCCTCCTAAGCCCTTAACGGTATCACTGAAAAAAGTTATTAGATCTCATGAAAAGCCGCATACATACAAAGCCTAGATTAATATAAGATATATCTTCATTGACACAGAATGCGTAAATCTATTGTACGTTTCTTGAACGAGAAAATAGTCGATCGCCAATCACTATAGGTGCCTCCTTCTGGTCGGTAAGACACATGCCTACGAGTCCACTTTTACTCAAGGATTTCTCCCCAAAGACATTAGTGTGCCTTTTATTATGCTTATGCGTGGGGGTTCTGTGCTGTCTATGTAAAATTCTTGGGTTTGTGCCATTCTACTCTCTCAGACACCAATGCCAAGATGAAATAGTGCTCAATCGAGTTTAGACATACATCATAAATAACAAAAAATCGCAAATTCATTATAATGCCGTATTTTACAAAATAAGCTATATTGAAAACCCGCCCAAATGGCGTTACTTAAATCATGACCGTCGCTTCTGTAACACAAATTAAACAAAAATATATCAAGAGAGGCAATATCCATTAAAAAATTCGCAACCATCTTAAGCTCATCAGGCCGTAATCGAAATACTTACTAATAACACAAAATTGGTTCTTTTACATAAATTATGATAATGGCATAAACCCATTTCGAAATACGCACCCATAGGTACGTATGCGTGAGGAGGCTACCTCAATGTAGCTACATATAGCCGCAAATTACGGTAAAAGTTGAAGCTAATGACTTTTAGGTAACGACCATTGGTCGGTACTAATGATCAGCTGGGCCGGCCCACTTTTTTACTGACAATCCGTTTTGGTAATTTTCTCTTTTTTCTACGCTACCGCCGCTTGACATTTGTTAATATTAGGGGCCTCTGTAATGATACAAATATGGCGTTTGTAGCTTTTAGTAGATAGGTAGGTATCTATTTCTGTAATTTTTGTTTCCACATCGATTAGATAATGGCTTAGGGAAATAACTAAAGGTTTATGGAAAATAACTATAATTAATTATATTTTAGTTGGTATAATTAAGTTAGCTTCCAGCTAACACAGATTTCACAAAGTTTTCAGCGCTGCGAAAAGTTATTGAAATCAGTGGATTTCATACATAATTATGTTACAAGCTTTTTATCACGTCGTCCAGTTTGTAGCCTATTCATATGTATAACTTCTAATCCCTGTCTCATCCTCTTTTCAGGGCTATTTCCAAATGTTCTTTCTTACTGCTCAACGTGATATTACACTACTTAAACAATATTAAAGCCTTCTTCCAGTTATATCATGTTTCAACGTCCAGGGGTTCCAGCTTAATTTGTCCCCATATACAGAACCCACAGCTTCAACTTAACACCTCAAATGGACACGTTCTACACCCATGGCTGCCTATAATGCGTGAATGGGCGCAATTGTCTCGAAGTCGTTCAGATTGGATGCGCGTGAGACTGCATTAGTCACCGTCACCCGTTACAGTACCTACTACCTCCTTTCTAACATTATCGTTTAAGCAAAAGAAAAAAATAGTGTGTGCCTAGTGGTATACATTCGTTATAGGCACATACTTTGCACAATTACTTGGTGTATTGATTGCTGTAGACTGTATATAGTATATGTTAAACGTAGGTATTCAATTAATAAAGTAAATTACGAAAATGTAAAGGACACAGTACCTAATTTTAACTTCTATATCTAAAAAACAAAATATTTAATTTCGGGATTTTACTTATTTTTTTTTAAATAAAATATTTAAAAGTTGCATTACATGTGTCTCATTTGCGCTGACGACCAAGTGTAAAACTTGCGTCGACGGAGAAGGAGCTATAGGACATGTACATTTAGTAAATGAGGCATTTGAAGAGAAGGGTATGAAAATTAGTGTAGAGTTATGGTGATGGAAAGACACGAGCTATTACTCAGTGTGGTGTAGGTAATAATAGATAACTGTTATAGACTGTGAGGTAGAAGAATGATGTGGTGACTACGAGGTACGCTGAAATGGTTTGGATACGTGGAAAAGATGGATGAAAGCCAACCGAGAAAATATATGACCTTTTCGAAAAAGGGCAGACCAGGAGTACCCTCAATCGGCGTAAATGCATGAAGCATGGAGAAAATATATGAATGTGGAAGAGGCGAAAGAGGTGTATCAGGATCGTAGCTTGCGGTACTCGATAGTGTCTGCCCACCCCTATGGTATACAGGTGCGAGTGTATATGTATGTATGTTAAGTCGGCTCCTTCTGTATAGCCGGCCTTAACAGCTATATTTTACAGAATCATTGAAAATAATTACCTAAATAAATGAGTGAAGAATAAGTCGAAAAGCGGACCCTGGCAGAAACCGGGATAAACGCTAGGATGATGATGATGAATTACCTAAATAAATACAGTATTTGTTACAAACTTATTGCTACTCTGTACTAAAATCGTATTCATGACCGTACATTTTGTAGCAATATAATACCTTACCTTGTGTTACTAATATTATTTATTAGCCATACTTTACTATAAAACTCTGAAAATACGCACAGAGCTTCACGGAGATTTCATTTCCATGTAATTTGTTTCTTGCGTGGTTTGAACTTTAGAGCAGTTTAAAACCTAACACCGACCGCCCATTTACTGTTCGAGTCAACTCTCTCCAGGGCTCGGTTGTTGGTATTTACGTCAAAGAATAGGTAGGTGTGTGTGTTGAGTAGGTTATACCTATTTCCCTACCTATAAAATAATAGAAGAAAATTTCAATATTTTGTTGTACGAGTATAGTTTGTTTTTAGATATTTATAAAAAAAAAAATAATCATCTTGGCGTTAATGTCCCGGTTGTGCTCTCGAGAACGAGGGCCCGGGGTCCGCCTTGACCATGATCCAGGATTTGGCAGGTCAGGTAATTACAGTGGAGCGACTGCCATCTGACCTCCATGACCCTGCTACCAGGGGATCCTGACCAGATTGGATCATGGTTACACATCCAGTCGCCTGAATGTGCAGGTTTCATCACGATGTTTTCCCTCACCGTAAGAGCATCGGTTAGTATTCAACTAATGTACATAACTCAGAAAACAGTCATTGGTACATGGCCGGAGCGGGATTCGAACCCGGGACCTCTGGCTTACGAGTCGGATACTGTCACCGCTCGGCCACCGACGCTCTTTAGATATTTATAATAACCATTAAGTAGTTTGAATATAAAAAATTGTACAACGGATTTTTTTGTATTTATACCAAAATGATTACCTTAGTAGTTCCTGCCAAGGAAAGTACGCTGAATATGATAAATTGTTAAACGGATTTATTTGTATTTAACTAAAATATAGTACATACCTACATAGTTCCAACAAAAAACTAAAATTTAGCAAACCAAAAAAGCCATAATGGTATAAATAAAAATTCGTTACCACTATTAACAGTGCCCGCAGTATAATTTTCGGCCCCACCAACTTCTGCCTTCGAAGGGATGCCGTCCCATCTGCGTTGTGTATCTCGTCAGATCTCCTGTAGCCCCCAGCCCTACTCCTATACATCAACGCTTACCCGCGCCGCTGATGAGAAGATGATGACCGTAATTTGCGACGCACCAAGACGTCTATGTCTCGTGTTTTTTCACTGTGCTCAGGTATCACCGGAGTACGAAATTGCGAGTAATTTATCGCGCGTACACTGGGATAAGGACGGTGTTGCCAGTGTAAATATTTATGATTATGTTTTTTAAAATTCAAGCTGGGAGTTGGGTTTGGTGTGTGGAAATATTTTGAAGATATTTATTTTTTAATATTGGTATTAATTAGAAAAAATAAGGTAAAACCTTTTATTAAGGCCAAATAACATTTGTTGTTTATTAATTTTTTTATTATCATATGTATAAATTGATCTACTAACACCTGTTATAAACAGGATAAGTTTGGATGTTGGGGGTCTTGTACTAAACTATAATGTAGCTCTATTTGTGAACGAAAGTTTTTCAATTTTTATTATCGTCACGAAAAATTCAATATTATTAAAATTACATTATCAACACCGAAAGCTAACGGTTCAAAAATAGAAAAAATCAGCGTCATGCTTTAAGATACTGTAATTTTCATTCTAAATCAAAATTAAAAACTGTTCGACTCGAGGTGCGCGGTTAATAAAAAAGGCTTTGAAACGATTTCGAAAATTCTTTCACTAACGGAAAGTATAAATATTCGCGGAAAAATTATGGGAAAGTTAACAGTAAATCGAACGTTTCCCCTTTTTAGCCTCTAACGAAATTAGGGTTAACTACGTCACTATCGAAACAATATTATCTCTATACAATATCAGTTGACACAGAATGCCATTTTATCATTTCGTCTATGTTCTTAATGAATGTTTTTCTCGCCGACAAGAAATTCTGATTGGGCTTCTGTAATACCTACTTCTCAGAAATAAATTACAATAATTTACTGCTCTTGGGCCCGCCAAAGGTAGTTATGTTTATTTATATTTAAATACCGTCCCATACTCTCTTACAGGCCAACTGAGCTGATATTTATATAATGACAGCCTTATTTCATTTAAAAAGTACAGTCGAGACCCGCGTCCAACCGACTGTTTATTTTGCCTTTATTCTGATTCCGACACGCCGATTTCGTGGTTTTATACTATACTACATTTACCATAATGACCATTGCAAGGTAAATATTTTCACAGAGAAAACTCTGGCTTACAGTGAAAACCATAGAGTCGATTTTTGTTGTGTTTTCTGGCATTAACGATATTTTAATTGACTCGATCCTGACGTAGAGTAATGATTGGATGTAACATCGATTTATTTTGAGTTCTCGTACCTGATTGGCGGTCGCGATAAGTTTGTATCTATCAGGTAATGTTGTTATAATCGCGCTCCACGGATTTTCATGGCGTTTTGTTAAATCACTGTCGGGGTAGGAAATAAACGTCGTTATTATGAAACCGTGGCCCGTGATTGCCATCTATGTTTACGCATCTACTAACCCAGGATATAGATTGGACAACTTTTTACATTCGTGTTTGAATAATAGTATTAAAAGTAGACAGGCGCCTAAAAAAAATTAAAGATATAATTTATAAATAGTATAGACGGTATATTCTTAGACTAAGACGGTTCTTATATTTGTAGGTATCAGACGTAATAGGGGCAGGTGGATAACATAGATAAAAAACAAATAACTTAGGTATAAGTACGTAGAAAATAGGTTTTGTTATTTTTTCCCATGGATTTATGGATAATGCGATACTGAAATGTTGTAGGAAATCTAGATTTTATCGAATAAACGTGATAATTCGTTTCGTACATAAAAATGAAGAATTTTGAAATAGGAGGCTCCCATTGTATTTTATATAGACTTTTTTTACAGTTTTTAATTAAAATCTACTATACCAGACCTCCAATATTAGTCCTACAATATTATAGAAAAAATCATAAAATTAGACCCCAATCTTTCACAGACTGAAGGCCAGTGTCGTACTCAGTGTCGATTCCCTTGAGGGGCCAGAGCGGCTCTAATGACCGAGCCCTGATAAATGGATGACTGTACCGCCCTCTATCGGCCATCAGCCAACTATCCTAACTTCCTCCTGATACAGATTATTTTTAGTCGATGCTTACTACACGTTTATTTTCTTTAGATACTTGTTTGGGTCACTGGTGTTTTAAGTAGCAATTACAACTTTTGGCATATTCATCTGAAACGAAACTAGTAGGTACAGTTGATTAGTTTAACATTAATTAATGTTACTTTAACAAGAGCTTAGGTCTTAGGTGGAAGAGTTAAAAAAAGTATAATTAATGTTTATAGTAAGTACAATTATTGATATTGTTCAAGTGCGTGCAGCCTCATCACGCAATGTTATCTCCTTGCTACGATTTCTTCAATCTTTATAACTATAGCAGTAGTTGCCTTAGATTATCATGAGATAAATCTTAAATGACTCTATTCGCTCACCGAGATCTTGATATCAGTGGCAATTAAACACTAGTCGAAGACATTTCAATTAATATTTCAAGGAAACAGTCATAACCCTCGAATGAATGAAACAAAACAATGGGCAAATTAAGCGATTAATTGAAAAGGAAACTTTTGCTACTGAACAATCATAATGATCATTCGAAACAGCGATCAATCATTCGTGAATCTGCCATCACCGCGGTACCTGGCACCCTCACCTTATCACATGGCTGTAAGATAAATGACTTGTGCCTATCTGTTAATTAAGATTTTCGCGGGCTCTCACGGGCAGACGGATGCTCGCAATTTAACTTAGATTATTTGAAGGCGGTGAGTGTGACGTCACGACGAGATTGATGACGCAAAAATGGTTTGATGATTTTGTTTGTCTTGGTGATAGTGATGTTGTGTAAGGTGTAACGGAGCTTGCTGCATTGGTTTAGTTCGCTTATATGTTGGGAGGTAAATGGATAATAATAATGACTGTGATACCTGATAGTATGTAAAGTGTACGTTTATTTTACTGTTCCTTAGATTTATGTTTTAGGGGATTCAATTACAATTTTGCCTCATCGAGAGATGTGTTGGTTTGGTGGTGATGAAACGGGTAGATAAATAATTTAGAGTGGTTTTGTTTGGCGAAGAATTCAAGCGCGTTCCTTAAATAAATAACTATTAAAATACTGCTATTACCACTAAAATAGAGTGGCCACAAATATCCCAACGAAAACAGATCCGTCATGAAAACAAAACGTTTGAGGCCCAATGAGAAATTACAACCAAAACATGACGCGCCAAAATTAGGCGGCTTACATCAGGGGGCTCTCTATAATTAAACATCAATACCGTTACAAAAAGTAAATAAACAGGGTACATATAGGGGAAGGGAGGGGCGCGGGGGCCGCGGGCGGGAGGTCTCGACTATGACTAATGCCTCTCGATCCGTCAGTGTCACTCGCTGGTGAGGGGGCGCCACTCTACTCCAGGGCCGGAGCACGAAACGAGATCCTTTCGGAATAGCATTCTCCCTATTCGGATTTCTGTACAGATATGGATCTGTATGTAAATTATAGAATTGTTAGCAGTCTCGTCGGTGCAGTTGACGTCTCTTGGACGACGTCGCTATGGAATTTGGTGGATGTTAAATCCGTTTCTCGTCGTAGTAATTTAACTGGCTCATGAATATTATATTTAAATTATAAATCTATTTTGAGCATGATAGTTCCAGCGGCATATTTTTATAAAAATACCTTAAAAAATTCTTAGCAAAGAGCATCCGTCTCTGCACCCTTTCTGTGTCTTTTGGAATTGGTTTTAGCGCAGGGCAGCGGGGCAGGCGCGACACCGCCGCATCTCTGGGGCATTCCGCGGGCGCAATTAGGTAAAATAAAAAAAAGGAACGAGTAATCCCGCACCAAACTAGATTGGTTTCGGCGCGAATCTGGGGGCGCCATGCTGCGACGAAAAAAAAGAAAATCTCCTTCGATTTTTTTGTGGCTTGGTAGAAGAGGGTCGATTGCTTAAAAAAATGTGATACCTAATATAGTTAACTAAGATGGATCAGTAAGCAAAAATAACAGTAGTACAATATTATAAACGAACGCAAACGATACGTTACGATCGCTGGTAACGATCATTATCAAGAGGAGCTCCTGCTCCTTTCGCATTCTCCTTTAATTAGATCTTCAAATCTCTCTCTCTTCTTTACATAGTATAAAACAAAGTCGCTTCCCGCCGTTTGTCCTAAACTATGTTTAGGACAAACGGCGTTTTAAACTACGTTTTAAACTATGCATCGGACTTTAATGCGATTTTTAACAATACATAGAGTGATTCAAGAGGAAGCTTTGTAGAGTACGACAACACGCAGACGAAGTCGCGGCGGGCGAGCTAGTTGTCTATAATTGTTAGTGATTTTTACTACTAAATCTAATTAAATTAAAAATTAGTTAATTCTAATTGTTATCGATCCATTTAATATAGTTACACCTATAACTATAGTACACCCAGCATCATAATATATCGTGAGGTGAACACATAAGCTGCGAGTTATCTACCTTAAGCTACCCTAAGCTATCATAAGCTACCTCAACGGAGTCCATGTATTTTCCACGATCACTGGAAATCATGTTACAGATCCAAAATACGATAACCAACCAAAAGCACCATTTGTGCCACGGAACGGAATTGCAATTAGTCATGTTTTTTCGGTTTAATTTCATCAAATTTATTTCACTCGAACAAATGGGCTGGCATCAATTTAACATTTACGAATTTTCGATTATGCTTCCACATCGGTGTGTGCCTATATTTACATAGATCGCAACTGATTGTTGGGGTCTGTAAACAATAAATCGGCTGTATATGTATCTGTTAGATTGAAAAATATAAGGGTACTATCAATAGGTACCTTAGTATTCGTAAAACACAGTTAAATTATTAAAATGATGATAATATAAGTGTATTTTCATCTATAATGTAGGAATGATGTACGAAATATGAGTCTTTGTTCGCGACTTCGTCAGTGTCTTTCGGGATCAATTAAAACTGAAATTTTTTATCAAAATCCGTTTAACCGTTATTGTGGGACATAATAACAAACATCGATCCAAACATACAAAAATATATTAGTAGGGTGTTTAAACACTATCACAGAATATATATTAGGAAAACAATAGTCATAGAATTTTTAAACAAAATGTATTATAGTTGACCCCCTAGACTTAAATAATGTTATGTTTATTTAATCAACGTGCGGACAATGAGTTAAATAATTAAATTAATTAGTAACGTAGCACAAATACAGTAAGTTTTAATTCAATACCCATTGAATGGAAACTTTGACGATCAAAATTCAACCGACTCGCATTCTTTATAAGTTTCATTTTTCAATGAGAAAATATTTTCGGAAGCTTACGAAATGAGATTTTGGCGGTGTGATGCAGAATCTACTCTATGTACATTGGTTATAACAGTCATTTTCGGATGGGGCTTTGTGAACAGAAGTTTTTGGAATCTGATCACGAAAGGTCACTGTAAATTGTTACCAAAATACACGTAGCTAAAGGGCGAGTTTCGTAAGAAAGGTAGAGAGGTTCCTCCTCCCCCTTCCCGCCTCACTCCCTTAGACAAATGACGTAGCATTTGTCCAAATGATGGCGCGGGCGGCGGAGAGAATGAATTTAAATTATCATTCAGTGGTACCAACATACAGTGCAACACTGGCCGAAATTGTATATGTATTGGAGCGTGAACCTGCTTTGATATAGGTGCAGGGAGGTATGGATTACCTTATAATATAGGATTAATACTTATAAGGCCCTCGAGCCGCCAAAATGTAGTACCGCACTGAGCGCGGATGCGAAGGGGACAGCAAATAGCTTGCTGTGTACTCTTAGTGTCGAAGTTATTAAAAATCTTTCGACAGACAAATATTAATTAGATAATAAAATTGCCTAAAGTGCATTGCAAAAAATATTTAAACACTAGCATTTACGATAATTTGTAAAACAGATCCAGGGTAATTAATAAAATAAGTAATAATAACAGCGTTATTTTCAGAAAAAAACTGGTGACGAAAGAATGGCCTAAAACGGTTAGCTTTAGCGTTAACTTCTACCGCCGTCTTAAATAAATAGGTAACTCCAGTAAGCTATGGTAAACGAAATACAAAACATCCAAACTACGCTCACATAATTTTTAATTTAAACACCGGTTTTGGTCAACACAATCTTAATAACTTTTAAAACATGGAACTCAATATATAACTAGAAAACATGTAGATCACCTGTTCGATTAAATTCTTCTTCTGTCGAGGCCATTTCCCATTTACTTGTAGTTGTTCAATACAATTAATCGAGTAAAAATTAGTCAAAACAAAGCAAAGGAAACACATTAAAGACGGCGCGAATCGTCTAAAAAAGCGGCGTCTCTATTCCTCGTTTCTAAACGCTTGTTTGAATTCGTTCTTTCTTTGAATTCTTTTTAGGCGCTCTTTTTTGGCGGGAAAGGAAATTGAGTAATGGCGGCGTCACAGATGGCATCATGGTAGATTGATAACGGGGAATGAAGAGCGTACCGTTCTATTGTGCCGCGCCACGACTTTATATACTCCCAATAAAGAATGTACGAGTAGGAGGCACTGGCTTGGTAGGATGGTAGGCGAGTTTAACGCATCCACGTCTTTAGAAACGACATCGCAAAATCGATTTCATTTTAAATTATTAGAAAAAAAAAAATAAATGCTGAATTTAAGAGTAGGTACGTATTACACAACTATTTGTATGAGGATGATAGAGTAAAATAAAAGTGAGAGTGATAATGAGAAGGCGATGAAATGGCTTCTAGTTTGATTATAAAAAAATTAAGATATGAAAAGGAAAAAGGTACAAATTGATAGGTAATAGGTATGTACTAATAAAATACGCTATTACTAACTAGAAAAATATACATTCGAAATGAATATACTCAAAAATGCGGACAAATTGGAAAAGTTACATAATATTATTGTATTTAGCTGTAACTTATTTTGATTAATATTTTTCCTAATTTTCCTAACTATGAATACAAATATAATATGCTCTTTATCACATTTATTACTGAAAACAATAGCACCAAACACTTTTTAATGACAATACCAAAGAGTAAGTACCTATCTATTGTAGACAGACATTATTTTATCGAAGCTTAGCCGTCGAAATGCTCACTTTGACAAATGGGCATAGAGACAGAGGAACACGTTTCCCAACTCTCTCGCTATAACAGAAAACAATCCCGCGTGTGGTAGGTACGCACATAAGAAAAAAAAACAATAGGGTCGTGATGAAGACGTAGCCATTGTGAACAACGAGCGAGCCATATTTCACGGCTTTGTATACCTTCAGTGCCCGATTAATTCTAGATATCTCCATTCGCTTACACGAAATAGTGTGATGAAACCTTTTTGATTCCGCTGCCGTTAACAGACGCGTAGGCGGCCGCACATGTATGAAATATCGCCGACGAGCGTTTCGAATTAAGTAACTATCTTAAATTCTGTATCGAATCAACAATTCTCCAATTATCTCGACAATCGAATGCGGTATCGATATGTACCCACATATTTACATAAGGCGGCGATTAATATCGACTCGAAAGGACGAAAATACAGTCTACCGACGTCGCCCCCATCCGTAACGATTTCCATACTCACCTACTTTAGACAGCGCGCAACATTATGCAAATAGAGTAAATTGAATTACCGGAGTTAAATGTCGTATAAGATAAAAACGACGGCGTAATCTACAACCCAATGAGGAGACGTTTGTATTAACATATTCAAACCCCTATTGAATATTTATACGTACTCGGGGACAACTGGTGTTGGCTCTTTACTCAGCCTTGTAGCCGTAATGGGCACTATCTCTCCGCGCACGTCAAAACAAAAACAAAAATTGATTAGCGGCCCGCCTTTGATATTCTTTTTCCTTGTTTCTAACCGTTCCTTCGGTCACAGGTAGATTTAAGTCCCTGTGTTAACACATAACGCTTATATCTGTACGTTCGATCTCTATTATTTATTATTTATATTGGTTTCTAATAAGAGAAGTGGACAATACTAAAATTCCAATAAGAATCACTAAGAAGTAAAATTGCAATTGGGAAGAGGAATATGAAATTTTAATCAATGATTTCAACCGTTCGGTACTTATCGTCGGTAAATCACATGAACCAGTGTGGCTCACATCGGTTCATGAATGAATAAACAAGTGTTTATGTAATTTTGTACCGGATTAAAATTCAAATATTCTGACAAGTCAATCTAGCGGCCCGGGCCGTGGCGCCCCCTTGCGGCCCGCTGGCTAACTACTGCCCGCAGTATATGTAGAGTTGGTAGAGAATACGGCTGAGGTCATTTTTGTACTTCTAATAACTTTTGCTTCAATTATTGAATGTTTATAATTATAAAAAATTATTTGAGAGGGTAAATGTGTTATTTATGTTAAATGGGTCATTGTCTGACTTTTGTGGGGTAATGGAGAACATTCGGTAGACTTTCTTACATTAATGTGAAAAAAAAGATTTATGTAAAAAAATATCTAAATGACATTCATAGTGAAACGATTGTCAGGTTCTGCATGCATATAGGCTCAGATTTATGACAACAGAGCTATCAAAACCATGTCCAAATGGATCCCACAACAGAAAAGACCCAGAGGAAGAACCAGGAAGCGGAGGCTGGATTGTGTAAAGGAACACCTAAGTTGACTTGGCAAGAAAACGTCTTGAAATAGGAAAAACTTGAAACACTTTTAGATATAACTTTATTATTTTAACTAGCGACCCCTTTTCTTTGTTCATAGGACTATTTTCATTGCTATCCTGCGATATCTATTATTTTCCTGAAGCATACCTGATCCTTGCTCCCTGGCAATAGGGAGTATTAGGTTTCTATATATTATTAATACCCCGGCTTATGCCTAGGTCCGGTCCGCAATTGTTAGCTTTTAAATTATTTTTTGAAATTGTGTAAGTAGATCCCCACATCCAAAGTGATGTTTAAATAATCAGAGTCCCCAGCAGAATAACACATTTCTCATGAGTCAACCTCATTTTTACCATTTATAATATTTTTTACTACGAGTTCCTATACCTAGATAAAGAAATATCTTCTGCCACTATTTCTAGTCCAGTGGAGTTGGACTGCGTCAACTCCATTCTCTCAAGGCTGATCTTCTTAGACTTTATAGTAAATGCCATAAATAACATATAGCTTGTTTTAGGTTTTGCTATTTTCAAGCAGTTTTCAGGTGTCTCAAAATAATATGCTTTAGGTACACTTAAACAAACAAAAAGCTACACATGGGATCAAATAAAAATCGCGTGCTCTGGTAGAACGCCTGCGTAGCCTTTTATTTGGTTCACTGCAAGTAGGTAAATACCGATGTATTTACCTACCTGCTGTATTTTTTCGCTCGAATATAATTTGCTCACAAATTGGCAACGAAGACGATGGCATTATATGTTTCGTTTTTTTTGTACAATTAGACAGCTTTTGATAATATTATTATTATAATAAAAACACAAATAAGTTGTAATTAATTATGTAACAAATAAGTTGCTACATATTACGCAGTTGCAACTAGTTTGCTTTAATTATTTTTAAATAAAAAGATTTAAAAAATTTAAGATTTAAAATTTTATCTCATGTTACAAAGTATGCTGCACACACGGAGCGTCCATTCAGTGCATTTGCATATGAGTATTGTACCCAAGTTCTACGAGTGGCCACGAAAGTGGCACTGAAATATATTGATAAAGTGTACCTAACATACTTATAAACCTTTAAGTATATTTTGGTTATAGTTGTTTATATAAAACTTAGTATTATAATTTTAAACAATGTGGTAATTAATGGTGAAAATCTTAATTAGTATTTAACGTTTTAATAAAAAATGTGACTAACTATTGAATTACCTGCTAAATAATTATTAGCTTGGTGTTAGATAACAGAAAAAGAAGGTAGTAACAAAACGAAATTAAAAATATTTAAATTCGCTTACCTAACCTCCTCTACAAGCAAGTTAATTAAGAACAGCAACAATCAAAAGCGGACCGCTTTATTAACAAAAATTAAAACGTCAAAATCAAACACAAAGGACGCCATATTTGGTCGGCGGGCACGTAGTGGAACACGCACCGCTAACAGAAAATAAGGGACACACAGAAAGACAGGAAGGGCCTGTGCGAGCGGGAGGGGACGAAAACAGACCCTCGGATGAAAGGGAAGGCGATAGTGACGCGATGATTGAACGCGCCACAAGAAAAATGATCACCCGTCAAGCGGCGACTGAGAGAAACTACCCCTAGCGGGCGAGACAGGGTAAGCGATAGTGCGGACGTTGACGAGCGAGCGGGACGGCGCATGCCAAAATAGGGGTGACGTACGGTGATGGATTATGCTTTTCTCTCTAAAGAAGGGAGGGGCTCACAGGTCGTTATGGAAAAAGCTGAGGGAAGTGGGGACCGACATGTGTCGGAGACTCACGCAGAACCGATGGTGTGGCCCTAATTGATTTCTGTACCGACTAAAAATTAAGTTCTTACTTTTAGTCATTTTTAGAAATAAGGTGACGATGGTATCAATACCTACCCTATAACTTTCATCATTTAGGGCCTAGGACCAATATTAAGGCCTACCTCTACTGTATGACAAAAGCGCTTACTTTACGTATGTAGATATACATCTTACAATATCGAAATGCAAAACCCGAAAAAACCAATTAACAATTAAGTAAAAATAAGTTAAGACGTTGAGAAATAAATTGCACGCAACATTGTAACATGGTCGGCGGGTTGTCGCCGGCATCCGAGCATTGCAGGGCCGGAATGCACGTTGTTAAAGCTAAGTACGTGTTAAGTGCCTGACCCTCCAATCAAGTCGAGCGACCCTCGAATTAAAATATTTCAGGAGAGGGACCTGGGGTTGCCGAAGGACCTACGCCTTTGTCCACTTCGAAGTGTGTTTATTGTTTTATGCCTTTGTTGTATGAAAATTTAAATCCTTAATTATTCATAGGATTGTTGTGGCTCGACAATATTTTCACAATGGGCCGGGCTTTGCGGGGGAGGTAATCGGTTTGATTAATAAATTGTCAAGTTGAATCCAGAGCTAGAATATAAATTGTTACCGCAGATATTTCATGCCATTATTACGGCGAGATCCCGCTCATTGTTTTACGAAACGTCATCTCTCATCCTGTCACCTGATTGTTTCAGTTCACAGGTTTCAATGGAAGGTGTCTCCAAGTTTATGCTTTGGATTGTATTAATTTCGTGACTTGGGGGGTTGTGTGCGGCTATTTACAACAGATATCTCCCCTTATAAATCACTCTTTATAATATTAGTATTGTTTAAAGTTCCTAATTATTTATATTTACCAATATTAAAATTGATTTAACAGTAAAAAGAATTAGATGAAAATATATTTGACGCGTAAACAATTTTCCACGAAGGCGGGTCGGAAGGATTCCCAAAAACAAATTAATTAAGACAAGAGGAAGACGTAAAAAGTTCCAAACAACGATTACAGTTATTGCGTACCATTATATTAATCATTGGCGAAATTAATTTTTCATTTGGACAAATCGCCGAGAGGCCTCTACAAATGTCTTTGGGGCTTGATTGATACCTCGTTCTGGGTAAGAATTTCCTTAGACACAAAATGAGCTTAACATCTGGTGTTTTCTTTAGGAATTTTTATTAGACTTCCTTCGATGATACTGTGTATATTTTGAGCGACAATCTGCATTTAATTTAATTAAAATATTTTTGTGTGAGTAAATATAATTAAATCTAGGTTTTATATCTGATTGCACTGAACTTAGGCGACGCTTAAGTTGACGTCTTAGGCTATTCCTAAGCGTTTAGGTGTCACAAAATCCGTTAGGAGGGATACGAGTTTATGCTTCGCGTGAGGATGATGTTGGTGCAATAGTTTTTTATTAGGATAATTTTTTTATCATTTAGATGTCAACTTAAGCGTCGTCCAAGTTTTGTGCAATCGGGCATTAGTTAGTTATAAAATAGAGTTTGGCGGTTGAAGTTTCTTTACAAAATCTTAGCTAACAATTCAGTGGAGTGTCAAGAGCACAAAAATCTCGTATGCGCTTCGTAATTGATTTACCGCTTATTGTTTCAAAGTCGCGCCGCATAACTATCTCATTAGCGATTCAAGAGAGCAAATTGTGCTACCTAATTATAACCGAGTGAACAGAAACAATAGCGTATTTATGTTCAGCAATTTATCAAACAAAGACGCGATGTTTCGGCCAACCGGCGAACAGTGGACGCCACAATGAGACCAAGAGCATTTAAAGCCGAGCTTAGAAAAACTATTAGTACAGGTACCCGTGAATCTTGACAAATGAGCCAGAGACAAAACTATGACACAGCCTCGCGTACGCCGTTCATAAAAACAAAAGATAACGTTAAAAAAAATCAAAAGAAACAATTGCCTTTTATGATTGTGCTAATGAGCCTATTTTCGTATTCTGTGGAATATTCAATATTCATATTCCTATAACGAATCTGATTCTCACTTGTTTTAGTTTCAAAGTTGGTTGTGTTATAATTTTGTTGGGGAGTAGGTAATATCGGTTTTCATTGTAATGCTTTTACGTACTTAGGGTACGTAATTGTTTAACTAGGTACGAAATTTGTTGTACCTACTTGTTTTATATTCAAACATAAGTTTTATATTCAAATATAAGTATGGCACTTACGAGGGAAAATTGTGTAATAAACATAATAGGAACATATTCGATAATGGTGTGTTTACAAATAAAAAACGTTTAAGGAAGCGTAAAAATATTGTTCGGTATTGACGCTAGTTAATCATTGGCAAGTTTGTTGTCACCGCTATCCATTATACATGAGGACGCGATTATTTTGATGGATTCCAGAGAGCGCGGAGGCCGGGACTCCCCTAAAATCTCGAAATCGAACAAAGGGAACACGTGAGGCTCCCTTGGCATCCGCGGCTAATGCTCACCCCAAATCGAGGAAGGAGATGTAGAGAAAAATGCGTATTTATAGCAAATACTCGTACTCAAACAGTCCTACATTGTGTACGAGTCAAATAAATGAGCCTCATTTTTCGAGCTGTCAAAAAAATCTGAATGGAAAAGAAAACGCGGCGAAAAAACGGCAGGCTGCGGGGTTTTTATTTCGTTTTTAATGTAATACTGATTTGGGATGTTTCAGATTAATTGCGCCTTACCTGGCGGCGGCAAGGGTGACGCGTCTGAAAGAGTTCGCGCGACGCTGATCGATCGCCCAGCGCAGATTGAAAGGAGAAACGTGAAAGGTAATTATTCATTTGGCGACTAGAATAGAGCACTTTTGTACCTTTATCTCGGCTCTTTTTCTGGAGTTTTGCACGAAATTTGCAAGTAAATGGATGGAGTGACACGGTGATTTGTTTGAACGGACGCGTTAGACTTCCCACGAATCCGATCCGTGGTGCCTACTTGTTTAGTTGCTCTAACTAAATTATGCAAATATAAATTCTCTAAAATCCTTGAGAGTGTCGGTGCTATTACCGTACCCACAATGCGACAAGTTGCACACGCTCAAAACATTATTTTCGAGTAGCAGCCTGCATTTTTCATAAACACGGGAACTTTACTCAACGTGTATCTTGCATTTCAAATTCATAAAAGGAGAAGAGTCGGCAAAAACTGAGCAAAACAAAAACTCTATTGCAAAGTTTGAAAAGCTGCGAAAAAAATTTGCATGGCAATTCGATGCACAATAGGCGCCACAGAACCCGGAAGATTGCACAATGCTGAACAAAAAGCCAGGAGCACATGTGATCCTGACCTGATTTCACCAAATCCATGGACTACTGCCGCCTCGCCTTTGTCTCAATAGCCTTTATGATTTATGTGACATGCCTTTGACGTTTTATGACGCACGGCTCATTTAAATACATCCACTTGTGCTTTGCACATTTTAACGCTCGCCCATAGTGATTTTTTCGAGCGGACTGCGCAATAGCGGACCAGAGTCCTTAGCATTTGAATGAACATTTGGTTACCAGATTAGGTTTCTATGAAGCAGAACTATTCGTGAGTAAACAAGACGTATTCTGAATCGTTAAGTTACTCATTCTTCCTCAGCTCTCGGAATAAGAGAAAAAAGTTTTGTACAACTAAATTTTTAAAAGGCAAATTCAGGCGAACTTTCTTTGATCTTATGTAACGGAGTGTTCGTGATTGCGAGGCAGGCGGGGCAAAAAGGTCGAAGGAAAAAAAAGTTAAAATATCAAAATGAAGTCTTCAAGCCAGGCTCGACGTTGTTTATAAAATTACAGGCAGCTAGGCGGCGAAAACTGGCAAATTATAGTCTGAGACCGCAGACACCGGGCGCGGTTACGGCCGGCGGTAGATCGGTGATTGCCGCTATTGTGAAGGACCCATTATGGGACTAACTAAATGCTTGGGTGTAGTTTGAGACGTTTAACTTTTACGGGGTGTTCTTGGGGCTCTTGGCGAAGATTGGGTGGCGGGTTGGATGTACGTCACTTTAAAAAGAACCTTAAGACATGTAGGTAGGTATGTAATTTTATACGCAACTATAAAACTGGACCCGGCGCGACTTCGTTCGAGTATACCTACTTTACCTGTACCTACCCTTTTTATTGCTTATAAACCTTCCTCTTGAATCACTCTATCTGATGTTGAAACCGCATTAAAATAAATTGCGTACAAAGACTTCTATAAACTAGCGATATATAAATTAATGGTTGAGTAGTTTAAAAGATCTAAGCGCACATAGGAACAGATGGCGAGAATCGGCTTTGTTTTATAGGTACTAGGTATAGATTAGAAGATAAAACAGAATTATAATTATTTTATTTCACAACTTCAATAATAATATACCGTCACGGGACACATTTTGGAATTTAACATGGTTAAGTTTTGAAATAAAAATATTTTATTTCCTATCAATGTCTCATAATGGGAGTTTTCTAAAATATACTACACAGACCCACATGAATGGCATCGTAAAACAAACCATCATCTTGTATCTAACGATGAACGTTACTACTAAGCTGCGGATAAACTCCATCATCTTATCCTGGGCCGGCCAATCACGTCGCGTCGCCTTTAAAATGGCTTACCCTATGGTCATCGACCACAACACAAGTAAGAGAAGATTATGAAGTACATTTTGTGGAACGGCACACTCTACGGGAAAACTCTTGTTGATTGGAATTATTTATTTATTTATTTATTTAACGCTTTATTGTACATGAACAGTATAATTATCACATTGTGTAAGATTATAACCAGTACAAGGGCGGTCTTATCGCCAATAGCGATCTCTTCCGACAATCATTTACATGGATATGGATTTAATAATATTATGGGTAATATAGTAACAAATAACTATTATTGGTTAGTAAATAATAAGTAATTTTATATGTTTCTTGAACTATTTGAATACTACAGTTTGCTTTACGCATAAAAGTACATTACACAAAAGTACATTAAGTAAATAGATAACAAAGTGATATACAACAGACACTACTTATGTCTAAAAATAAATTTCGTAGGTCTGTCCTAAAATACTAATAATTAATACCGTAATACTTATTTCCTCCTCCAATCATTAATAGTTTGTACCTAGATCAGAGGCCTCCATTTTGTGAAATCGGTCTAACAAATATCCCTAGTCCCTATTTCACATAAATTTTTATTTGTCTTCTAGCACAGAATAAAAATATACTAATATTCTAGCATAGAGAAAAAGGTACGTACAAGAACATTCTAGTGGCGAATGCTGCCTAAAAGTCAATCTCACATTAACTTCAGAAATAATGTAAACACAATTATGCTCTGGTGGAATACAAAAGAAAATTGCTGACCCATCATGAAGTCAAAGGCTTCGGCGACACACCATTAGGCGATCCGAAACGTCTCAATACCCAAGTAACGAGTTGGCCATTAATTCAGGGATGTATCGTCAGATAACTTTATTCTGGTAGCCGACTGCTTTGTATGCAGCGGTACATGCGATCGTCATTACCCACTCACAATCTTATTCCCCTTTTATCGCTAAGGAATTCCTCCTTTATCCCTCAGATATTAAAGCTCAAGGCGCAAGAAAAAACAAGTTTGCCAACCCAGCCCTCTCGCTTTTATCTTATTGGTCAACCATTACGCCTAAATTTAAACTCTTCATTATAATGCCGCAGTGAGAAAACTCGTGATAACTGATGGACGCGACGATAAAATACAGGTAATGAATTTCGATAGAGGTGGCCGAGGGGCTTCGGAAAGATAAATTCAAACAAACACGCATATACTATTGGAACCCGTTCCGTATTATGTACGTAAATAAATACTTTTAATGATTGTGTTGACGGAGACATAGTTGATGATGTCTATTACCGATATCAGATATTGTTATTAATCGCGCCACGATATCTGCTGATTAAATGCAAAACGGTATTTTTAACTAACGAATATTCATCAGAGATATAAATTGAGACTTTAAAAAGTTTAAATATTTGCTAATTAATGACTGGATACTTTGCATGGTAAAGAATCCACCGGATTGATCGGTTAAACAGTTGGTCACGATTTTGCTTTCCGAACAGCGTCGGCTGATCAAAAATTAATTGGCTTGTAAGTAGTAAAATTCTGAAATGCAAATATTGCAATGCAGCAGTAACTTTAATACGCTGACATTCGGCGCTGCACATTCCCTGAACGCAGCGCAAGGAAATTACGAATTTTATGTAAAATTATATATTTTCAACGACACGCTTCAAGAGTTGGTTACCCGTGTATTACGAGAGCTTAGTTCCATTACCTCCTAGAGAGCCGGCTCCACCAACAACAGTAATTTGTTGGGGCTATTCAGAGTCGGGCTTAGCCCGCGATTAGGCCACGACTGGCCGATAATGCGGTCTACCTCTCCCTTGTTTATATTATGAACAGAAAGGCCAATCTTGGTGACCCTACGCTGAGTACTGAGTAGGAAGTCTACGGCGCGGTACATTCGCTTTACAATGTGGTTGTAATTATTTTTAATACATAAAACATAACCTACATCGTAAGGAGTGGTTGTGAAAATATTGAGGATGCGTCTTAGGTGTGTATGTCCAAAATCGAGGTTATTTATACGTTATACGGTAGGCGAACAGGCAATCGGGCCACCTAATGGAAAGTCACCACTGCCTTTAGACATTAGCAATACCAGCGTCGCCCTGGGACACGTTGCTCGGGCATCAAAAACGCAAACACCCTCCAGTGCCAAAGTCATGGCTCTCCAAATCTCCACCCCATGGAGCACTGGGGACCATACCGATGAGTATGATCCCCAGTGCGACCAGGAACACAATATCTACTGTTTAAAATATGTAGTAAACTTAAGTTGGGGTATTATGTAAGGTACTTCCTCATTTAGGCAGCTCCAAATTGCACGTACCTGTATGCTTTCTTCGTGTTATTTAATTCATATCATGAGTTAGGTAAATAATACTTCTTTTATCTATCCAAAGCCAAAAATTGCAAAACTTGTCCGAATCGCTATTCAAATCAAGAATCAGAGATCAACACGAACCCCAAAACGGAAAACGAAACCCCAAACAAAAACATCGCCGTCCAAACATTGCACTAACGAGTACCGACAAACTTTAATTAAAACCGTCGTCCTCCCAATCGATACTTTTCACCGCGCAAACCGAAATCGATTACCGGCAATCGATACTCCCTCGGGAGGGCGAAGGGGAGGGGTTGTCTCTGCAGCAGGCGTTGACTAATAGAGGCGCGTCCGCGTGGAATAAGACTGATTGCAGCGCTGCTCGCCTATGCCTGCGCCTGCTATGTGGCTTGGGCCGGCGCCCTCCTGCCTACACAACCGACATTATTTAAGAAATCAGCTCGCTCGAGCGGCAACAAAAGGGAGTTTTTGCCGCCCACGCCTCGATTTCGGGGCTGTGGCTGCTGTGGGTAAGGATTGAAAGTTCTGCTCGTGTAGGTCTAGATTTTGTACGGATTTGGCAGAGTGTACCTACTATTTTGTTTGGTTTTGTGGTTCGTTCCGGCTGTTGGAGGGTCGGAATTTTGGATGTAATTGTCAGGGTTTGTAACTTGTAATTAGTAGTTAATTACAAGTTACTCCTCCTAAACTACTATAGTTAAAAGAGTCCTTCCGGAAGGTTTGTATGTGACGACCTAAGTGGTACAGTGGTCAAACTGCCGGTCTGCCACGCAAGAGATTCTGACTTCGATTTCCGACCGGGCAGAAATTGAAATGATGAATTTTAATATCTGCTGTGGGTCTGGGTGTTCTGTGTATAATAAGTATGTATTTATAAGTATTTAAGGAGTATATCAGTTATCTAGGGCTTTGCTTAGTTTGGTTTTAGATGGCACTGTGTGAATTTGTCCACGATTATTTTACATTTTTATGTATAGTGTTATATGTCACCCGTACGACGCCGGGGTGGATCGCTAGTGTAAATATAATTCCTTATTGAGGAATTAACAATTATTAAATAGCTATTAAGATAACTGAGTAATATGTTACATATACGTATAATTATATATATAGAAAAATAAAATGACTAGCAAACTACAACGTAAACCATATCAATCCGTGCCAATCAATAAAAACTAAATTAATAGCGAAGTGCCTAATTTGTATCCATCAAGAGTATCGGGAGTACCATAATGGCGTTGTAAATGATTGCCGTCATTAATCTACAATTTCCACTCAATAAATGCATGCGATCCACGCCCTCTTCCCTCAATCACGTACTCTGCAACTGTATATTTTCTCTCTTTTCATCTGTATGTAAAATGAATGAGAGAAAGGATATAAACAAAGCCCAAAAGTCGAGATATTGCATCATAATTGCTACGTATAGCGCAGGTCACGCTTGGATTGAGAAAGCAGCGATTTATACACTTCTTCAGTATCTGGGTAAAAAGATCGACGGACTCGTTATGTTCGACGAGCATTTTTTTTGCTTTATTTTAATGGTTTTTGTAGTGATATAATTGGGAATATACTGTTGCTATATTACAAGAACTTTAATACCCGTCGCGACTTCGTTCGCGTACACCTACTTTAAACCCTACCTAACCTTTTTTGCCTTGCTTATATGCCTTCCTCTTAAATCACTCTATCTATTGTTGAAAACCGCATTTAAATCCGTTGCGTAGTTTAAAAGATCTAAGCGTACATAGATACATGCATCGACTTCAACCGTTAATAGGTGATTGCTTTTTTTTTTTTTAATTGAAAGCTTCTATATTCGTACCAATCCATTCAGGACTGCAGTTCTTACAGATACCAAATAAATTTCGATGTCAAATGAGCAGACAGTCAACTTAATGGAATGTGGTAACTTAACTATGGTTGCCCAACATCAACGATTCACGCACTCGCATCAGGTATAACAAAATAAAGAACCACTGTATATTTTCCACCTCCTTTAAAGTTCGGAAGCTCCTATAAATGTGCTATAAAGGACGCATGATCGACATTAATCGCCGAGCAATAACAGTGACAGGTCTTTGAGGTTATAATGATTGCTCGCGCAATGAAAATGTCCAGTCCAGACAAAACAAACAGAGGCTAAATGCCCCGCAGACGATGTTTCGTAGTTCGACAGTGCCAGAGTAATGGCTGGAGGGATCGATGGTGACAAATAGGTGTCGACACACTGAATATACTGCACGGGTCCGCCTCAACTGGGATCCTTGTTTGGGAACGTTGGTGATACGGCTTGATGTAATCATATTGATACAATATTATACAAGTTCTGTATTGTTGCTAATAGTTCGGTTATCCTGCCAGAGCAAATCCACTTGCTCTTTGTTACCTGATTAATATTGATTGTGTAAATTTTAATAATAAGCTCTTGAAGTACTTTGAGCCAAGGGCTCACACTTGCACTTAAAACCAAGGAACTTACGCGGCTTCTTGATAACTAGACTGACATTTAAAATATTTTTGTAAATATATTCTTTTGTATGTATTATCATCATCATCATCACAACCCGTAACAGTCCACTGCAGGACTTAGGGCCTCTCCCACGAAAGGGGAGGTTATTGCCATAATCTCCACGCTTGGCAGGCGGGTTGGAGATCGCAGTGTTTAAATATAATAATGGAAAATGCTGCTGCCCATTTTCCAGACTACGGAGACTCTTGATCTTTTGCCTCGAAAACATTAGTCGCCTTGTACGACACCCACGAGTGTAAGGGGTTGGTGCTATTCTACTCTGCCGGACACCATACGGCCAAGTATGTATTATATATGGGGCTTATCCACGACCTACAGGATCAGGATAGATCACTACCAATTTAGCAATTTTATTGGACCAGACAAAACGAGCTCTATTTTTTCTAGCCCAAGCTTCGGAGCGGTACCTATACGTCATAAAAATGGACTCCGTTCCTTGAGAATTTTAACAAATATTATAAAGTATCTCAAAATATTAAAATAAAATGGTTTCTTTTAGACTTTATACAAATTTTACATGTTGTATAAAGAAACCATTGCTAATTTCTATTAGATTAACTTATACCTAAGTTGATACAATGCTCGTAACTATTACATTTTAATATACCCTAATATGCATGTACAACATTTTTATTTTAGGTATGCCCAAACAGACATAAACCCAAAGGGAGAAAGTCATCACAACACGCCACACCGCGGCGGTATGCGATACGATTGCATGTCGTAGTAGATATCTGAAATACTTTGTTTTTTTTCAGACATTTTACATTCGTCATGTCCATATAAGACGTTAATCCTGCTGGCAGTACCACCTATGTCGGTTACATTAGAAAATCAAAACTTAATTGAGCAACTTTTGAAAGTTAAGAAACTTAAGACTACGAATTAAATATCAAAATTTGGAAGACCAAATGTTGCTAGATGTAAATTTAACGTTCCAAATCATCCCGTAACAAATTTTATAATCGCAAATGATTTCCTACTCAGTGGTTTGTCAGTCATGATTAAAGAAATTGATTCTTGATCCAGTAGTCGCGGGTTATAAATCTAGAAAAGTTATTGTTAATTTATTTGACACAAAATCTGTCAAAAACGTCGTTAGGTCACAGAGGGGTTAGGTTGCGAGGAGTGAAGCGACGAGCATGTTAGTTGTTAAGAACCACTGCGCACGAGCCGAGCGAGCGATTCGAGTGGGCAGCGCGAGCGGCCGGCGAGTGCCAGAACCAATTAACAGGCAAATAGGTAATTCGCTGATTAATTGATTAATCATCTTTAGAACTATTTAAATTAAACCAGTTTATTAATTAAATCTTTTTGGCCTTTGAACAATTTTGCCAATAGTTTAATAGATGATTTAAACGTTGATATTCCAGACTTTGTTCAGTTGAACTTTTTGATCAGATGACCATTGTTATTTTAAAAGTTATTTCATTTTGAATCCTTTCAAAACTTGCTCAATAAAGTTTTGATTACCTAATATGTAAACATAATATCAATTTCTGTGTTCCTTAGGTAGTTCCAACAATAGTTAAGCTAGAGCAATAAATAATCCAGTACATAGAAGCTCAATCACACAAGCTAATCTGCGCATTTGTATCTTCTAATTTTGTTTATTTATTCTCACCACTGCAACTTCCTATATTTGCTTGGTACTCTAAAACTCTAGTCAAACATACACCCTCAATCACACAGCACACATCACCAAAAACACACAATCCAGTGCCACCCAGTACATACCCCGCGTAGTACGCGAC
The DNA here is from genome assembly GCA_907269095.1 of Blastobasis adustella. Taxonomy (NCBI): domain Eukaryota; kingdom Metazoa; phylum Arthropoda; class Insecta; order Lepidoptera; family Blastobasidae; genus Blastobasis; species Blastobasis adustella. The sequence continues at coordinate 13,290,397 of OU026117.1, read as the reverse complement.
AAAGGCACGCGGCCAGGCGTCGCGCCGACACGATCGCATGCCGTAGTACATGACCGGAATGCCCGCATGCTTGGGGTGTAGAGCCCCTGTTATTGGGCCGAATTATTCGACTCATGATGCCGATGTGACGGCCGATACTAATCTAACTTCCTGGGAGTGATTCTGGTTGTGTGGCAATCGGAGCAGGCGTTTGTTTCCGAGCGTCGTATTTTGGAACGGTGATTTGGTGGACGGTTCTGGCGATAGAGTGTCAGGGTTAGTTGATGTCTGATTGGTACGATGACATAGCCAAACTTTTGCACCGATATTGAAGAAATTAGCTGTTGACATATATTTAAATTTAGATTATTTTTACCAAATCTCGGAGGAAGCTATGAACGAGGAAGTAAGATTGAAATACAAAAGAAACTTGGATGCAATATAAAAACTTTATTCCATCCAAGCGTTTACTTCCTAAAGAAAGGAACGCAGCAACACATTAAAAGCAATTAAACTTGGAAGGCGTCAAAGCGTAGAACAAAGCGTCCGCACCTAGTGTTCCCTTTTTGCCAATTCGAGACGTATCGTATCGATGTTATTCGAACCGTTTAGATTGATGATCGGGCCGACATATTGCATACCTATCAGTTTTATGTTCTGGCACTTACGGCTAATGCCTTTAGGAATGCACAGCATTAGTTTACAAGAACCATTTGGCAGTGGACCGCTTAGTGACAGCAAATTGTTTTCGGATTAATCAGTTTAACGATCGATTGCATTACCTATTCGATGGAAGTTCGAGCTAATTATTGGAACTGTGACACTGGACAAATTATGGCGTAATGTTATGAATGCACATGATTTTATTTGCAAGTTTAATCAAAGTTATTGCAAAGATAGGTAAATGACATCCTGCCACATTTTACAAAACCTTAATTCCATTTTAAAGGTATGTTCCGGGTTTACTACCGCGTACCCTTGTTTACGAGTAGACCGATATTTAAACGCAGTTGCATGCATCATGGTCACGGGTTAAAATCTGGATAGTTTGCAAAATAGAATATTAAGATTAATCCATTTCTATTGCAAATCAACATTTCATAGAAAGAATTGCCATAGGTGGATAAACTTTATAGTGGTGTGACTTTTTTCAAATTTCAAATTGGCGTCCGTTAAAAAATAAGAATGTGTTTTAAAATTCGAACCACAAGTGTCGGCGTGAGGTTTATACGATTCTGATTAATGATATGTAAGCGTGTGGGGGACGCGGCCGGTGTGATGGATAGTGTGCAGGGTTATTAGATAATGGTGTTTCAATAGAATTAGGAGCTTTGTTCTTCTTGCCCTTTAGCCTGGGGACGCGAGGTTTGTATCAGAGCTATTCGGTAAAAAATATGGAGAGTTATGCAGTATATATTCTTTGCGGGCGTTTATTACATGACGATGTGAAAATTTGTCAATATTCCTATTAAAGTAGATACAAACTTTATTCATGATGTCGAGTTTATGGCAGAGTCAATTTCTTTTTTATGTTATACGGTGGGCAAATAGGCAAACGGGCCACCTGATGGAATGTGGTCACCTCAATTATGGCAAGTCTGTGCCTAATATATAAAATATGTTATGTGTCATCACTACAATTATAACTTTCGACTGCTGGACTCGTGGCCGCTCGAAATAATGAAGCATTATAGCATATAACCACACTTGGCAAATGAGTTATAGATTCAAACAGAATATACAGTGTTTGAAAATTCATAACAGAAATCGCTCCTAACCAATATTTTCTAATACACAGAGGTAGAGTATTAGTCGCCTTGTCGCCTCGAAGGCGTTTCAGCAATTTCATTCTATTTGACACCACACAATCATAATATAATTTCATAAGTATCTTTAAATCATCCGAAAACACACACCATTTACCGAGCGCAAAATTCGAATTTAAATTAAGACGGACCAGAGACAAAACGGAACGATCAAGAACACAAGTTAAAAACAAATAACGGTTTGAATAAAAGGAATTGTAGTAATGTGTCGGACACTGTACGCTATAAATAGCCAATTCATACCGTATTAATAACAGCGGGAACATCTGTTATTGTAGGGACGCGGTAATGAGTTGCAGTAAGGCGGGAGCTGCACTTTAGAGGTAAAGCTATACAATACAATACATACAATACAAAAACTCTTTATTTGCACACTGCAGGATACATACATGGGATAAAATATATTATAGTAAGCAGTAATAAGGGCGGTTTTATCACTAGAATGATCTCTTCCAGACCACCTTGGTATGGAAAGAACCAAGTATTTTAGTTACTTACAGGTAGTGCACACAAAATCCATACAAAAGTACACAAAGAAAAAACAATAACTAAGCTAGTACCCCAGCACCCACAATCACCCCACTAGAGACAACAAGTAATGTTGTCTTACTTGGTATAATGGAGATATTATGTTATTATATTTATTGAAATCCTTATTGACTTGACAGTTGACGGTAAGTGTGTGCTGTTCACGATAGAGCATATATCTGTCTTAGAGATATGGCATTTGAAAGAGTCGCTGAAACGTTTGTTAGGCTTCCCGAGTCTTCGCTCCAGAACGCGGCGCAAGCAGTTTGGCGGTGCAGCTTAGTCTAGAGGGTCTAGCCTAGTCACCTCATCATGAACAGGAATCATAAGCCAACATATAATCCTGTAGTCTACTAACATTACTGAGTAGTATTTATAAAAATATCACATAAAATTCGAGCGGCTTATAATGTTGTAGCAGTAGTTAATGAAAATGAGAAGCATTACTCCGCAACTTTTAATATTCTACATTTTTTTTGTAAGCAACTGTTAATAAATTATCAAACACTAATTTACATTTCGCTTCTCATGATACAGGAGAAAGTAAATAATTAATGTAACAATTTAGCATTACATGTAGGTTTGGCCAAAAAGAGTAGAAATTAAATAAAAAAACGAATAACTTAATTAATTTCAATGCAAAAGATTGTTCAGTGTTGCCAAGTTATACGTTATGTTGAAATGTATATATAAATTTTGTTCTACTTTTTATGGTCACACACACAATTCACAGGGTAGAATTTTATTTCAATTCCGCGGACGATATTATATAGCTTTCAATGTTCACTGCCACAACAACGTTAACAGATACGATTGATATAAAAATATCGGTAATAGTAATAGCATACCATACCATAGGTGTGCTAATGTAACTGAAGAAAATGTCAGCCTGGTTTGTTTATTACGTTCAAACAAGACAATGTAACAGAAAACATTGCTTCGCGCTATAATGGAGTTATTAAAAAACATATTGGCGTTAATGTCCCGGTCATGCTCTCGCGCACAAGGGCCAGGGGTCCGCTTTGGCCATGACCCAGAATTTGGATGAATCCGCCCTGCCCAGGATCCGGGATTTATTAAAAAAACATCTCCTAAATATTAAACATATTCAGCTATTCTTTTATTAAAGTTAAAGATCTACATATTCATAAAATAAATTATAGTCGTGACTATAAATCCTGAGATCCAAGCGATTAAACCTAATTTCTATAGGGTAGATAATGAATTTTTTAAATACAAACATATTACTACAAAAATGTATTTGGCGATACAAATCCTCCATATTTCTTTTTAGATTGGAATTATGGCCTGCAACGCCAATCTGGACGTTAAAAAATCATTAGTTTCGATGAATTTGATTCGTACCCCACCTCAATCAGCGCTACCTGCAGTCAAGAATGAAACTAAAACTTACAAGGTTTTTGTAGATATGCGCTGTAGGTATAGTATAGGTACATCTTTTAACTCACGAAGGCGGGTTGGCTTTGGTCGTAGTAGTTCCATGTACAGATAAGCGCGCTTATGCGTGACAAAGGTTAAGACTTATAAAAAAAATGGGCGCGGACTCGAACCAACTGACTGACGAGTGCTATCGAGACACATATTCATAGTCAACCCGCCTTCATGAGTTAAACATACTATCTTAAGAAACGGGGGATATAGCTTGATGAAGTAGCAACTCATAGGGCTGAAAAAACTTACATATATTTTATTTCTCAAACTGCTTACCATTGATTACCTGTAGAAACCAATTCTGTGCCTTACCTCACGTAGATATATTAATGCTCAAATTAAAGTTCATCATCATTAATTTAATTTGATTAACTGGTAGTGGTAGCTGCCTACCAACTTACTCATAGTAGCATAGGTTTTTTGCAGTTTTTTTTTGTGTATGTATCATTATTTATAATTTTTAATAGACCACTAATATATCACATAAATGTTTCTAATTAATTTCAGGTGTAGGTATAGGTAACTTGTACCTGAATTATTAACCAATAAATCATATTAGGTATGATAAATTCAGGATGTAATATAGCTCAACAATTTCTGTTATAAAATTAATTATACCTGGCATAAATTAAATACCTATGTCAATAAAAACATCAATATACCTACATGTTCAATATTTCCTTAACTTTTTTATTCTCAAATTAAAAATGTTTTTTCATAACAAGCTTTTATGCGCGGTATAGCACTCATAAATTTCATTCCAAACAGCCCAAACACGATAAGGTTATCTTATTGCATTCATTACTTTTTATTACCACCTTCCGACTCCATCATCAGACCAGCTCCATATAGCCAGCTCCAGCTCCAGGTACCATAATAATACATTGTCATCTAAAGTTACATAGGTATACCAATTTCAGTTCAATCGGATACCAACAAATGGTCGAAAAGCGGATTGCAAATTTTGACGAACAATTTACATTTATATAAACAGTACAAATTAAATAAAAACTTGTAAAAAGGGCCAAAGTTACGGGTAATTCTGTGCAAAATTGTAACAGGTACTTTCTTTTATATCACAAAAGAAAGTCTAACAGATTTACAACCGTATCATAGGGACTTTCGGCCGCAAACTATCAAAACAAAACCAGCGAAACCTTTTATTTGAGAAACGTACACCTTTAAAAGTAAAGGTGTGACAAAATCCAAGGAATTCGAGCGAAAGTGACCACCGTTTGTTTTCTATTTGAATAGAGAAGGCTGGACTGGAAACAATAGGGCTTTGCGACAATTGACCACCTGCCGATACTGGGGCATTTGCATATTATTCGCAACAACAATGGACATTGGTTTCACTTACACTTGACGCCGATTTGTAGTTCAGTGTATTTCTTTAATTTGTGAGTGCAAGTTGAGTGTTAGATCGCTAGTGAAACAAATAGATAATAATCACTAAAATTCATCAAATAATTTAATAAAATGAAACGATTATTTGCAGATATATTTCGACACATAAAATCTCTTTACTCCAAGCCAAAAAACATTACCACACGGGTGTCTAATAGGCTACATTGTACGCAGAAAATCCTTAAAATAAAACCCCTTTACGAGCAAGTGTGTTAAAAAAGAAATTTATAGTCAACTAATCCATAAACATTGGTCGATACAACACCACATACCAGACATCGGAGCTATCGCGCTATCAACAGAGATGTCATCGAGGTATGCTATACCAGTTTTATACATTTCCCAAGATTTGTGGCATCGACAGGTAGGCATATAAGAGTTTTTATTTATAATGTGGTGGCGGTAATGTGGAATGCTGCGCCAGAAGAGAGGCGGCTCCAATGGCCGGCTTATACATGGTGCAGTGAAATTGTCACAAAATATGGGAGTAATATTTTTTGTTATGTATTTTGTGGTTATACCTTTGAATACGGAAAGACTTTTGATAATTAGATAGTCCTTATTAATTATTATTTGCATAAAAAATTGGAATAGATAGATGTAATTTTCGGCCTTTTCATTATAGCGAAAAGAACAACATACTATTTTTAAATCTGTTAACCAATATCGTTAAAAACACAGTGACAGTTTCTTTACTAAACCTGTAGTTACGATAAAATAAATATATATGGTAATATTTTTTATGATGCGTCCCATAATTATTAGGTAATTAAGGCAGAGCTTATGGTAACAACAAATTTAAATTTTTGTGCACAAATACATTTTAAATTGATTTCAAGGACACCCTTTACAATTTACGGAGAGTATGATATCAAGGTTAGGCTTAGCGGAACACTCCACATGTGGTCAACCTTAATAAAGCGCGATGGCTTTATACGAGGGCCGGGGGTCGGACAGAGAGCGATATAGGAGCTTAGCGGCCATGTTGTATTATGGATGCCTATCATATTTTGGACCCGCTCGGGACCGGATTATTCTTTTTTCTTTTGCGCCTCCATCTCGTTGGAACCGGTCCCAGAGCGACGACCACCATTTATTGTAGATTAAAGAGGCTTGTTGTCTTAATTTTAAGCCACGCTTTAATTTATGGCCACGTATTAATGTAAGAGTCCCCGCCATTTTTTCCATAAGATAGATACGTCATTGATTTCTTTATTTGTATTGCCCCGATTATTAATTCCGTGGCACTAGTGCCGGCTAATATTTTGTGCTTAACTTAATGATTTGGCAATTAAATTAAATTGTTCTCGTTGTGGTAGCTAAATTAAAATTTACAGCGATGAGAGATTTTAAGCGCTCCGCCATCGCCCTCGCTGTTGGACATGCATTTGTCATGTTTACGTTCTTCGGGGGATTTGCTTAAAGTGTTAAGCTTTTTCACTCAATTAAGTTCTAATAATTCATCGCCCACATTGTTTTTTTCCTTTACCGTTAGCCGAACCGGTACCGCGTATACGTTTCTGGAGTTAATATGCCGAAAATAATCGGGGTCGTTCAACCTTGCCGCGTCATACCCCTACATATTAATCACGAATTCTCTGTACAAAACAAAAGCGAGCCGGGCAAGTGCAAACTCCCATGTCCGAGTGAAAAAAATGACAGTCCGCTCGAGCAAACCGAAAGGACGCCCGCGCAAAAAGCGCTACCGGTGAAAAAATATGATTTATAGCGTGAAAAATGTGGAAACACACGCGAAAAGGGAGGAACGGTGAAAGCGTGGCTCTTCCACTAGACAAATTTATTAATCCTATCGGCCGGACGCTTTTATTTCCATTTGTAGCGGTCCTATTTACAGTGTTATTGATTTTGTAAACACTACACGTTTGTCCGCGGCTTTAAACCGTGGGTAGGTACTTACTCCGTGCTTTAATTTACTATAAGTCGGGAATGATACACCTTCTTGTTCGTTTCAAGATTAATAAAAGTAGTGATATTTGTATAGTACTGGCGCCCAGGGACTAAGTTATTATTGATTAATATGTGTAGACACAAATTAAAATGGACACAAATTTAACTTATCCGTGACTGAATTCGTTCTGACTTTAGCCTATAATATGTACCACAAGAGGACCCGGCGCGACTTCGTTCGCGTACACCTAATTAACCCCTACCTACCCTTTTTTTCTTGCTCATAAACCTTCCTCTTGAATCACTCTATCTATTGTTTAAAACCGCATTAAATCAATTGCGTAGTTCGAAAGATCTAAGTAAAATAGCGACAGACTGCAGGAAGGGACTTTGCTTTTACGTTTACTATGTATAGATTCGTAGTGGTCTGGATAGAGAAATTTCATGAGATAATATCTAAACTTTATTCACACGTACGTAGGATGTACCATGTCTAAGTTGCTTATGCAATGCTCCAATCAATATTGTTAGAAGCAATTCGACTCCAATAATAATTATTCGATCAAAATTCTAATGAATCAGTCCTGGCCATATCTTTATTACAGTGTTTACTACATACAAATGCTGTGCCACCGTTGGCGAACAAATAACATGCTGTTCTGATTCACAATCACTGCTTTCAAACAGTCATGCATTAAACTGTACTGCAGTTACAACGTTATTCGCGTATCGCCATCTTGATCTTGCAGTGATGTTATTCATACAAACTTTGGACTCATGGCCTTACCATTTTTATGTTACTTTTTTTTTATCAATTTAACTTAGCTTTATTGGAAAGATAATTAAAATATTATTTATTTTCTCTTCACTTTGTGACCGGATGATTGCTCAAGTCTATATAATAAGTATTCATTTTATCATGGATTTGTGGGATAACTACCTATTTCTTCAAGCTTTTATTAACTGGAAATGTTTATATGTAACTAAGTAAGTATGTTCGGGGCAAATCTTGCAAGCCTAATTTTATTTACTTTCCGTTGTTCTACTGAGCTGAAATTTGGTGTACCTATATAACCTGGATGACGGATGACGGAGTCGGAAGGTGCCCATAGGAACTACTAAACGCAATACGATAACCCTATCGTGTTTGGGCTCTTTAAAATGGCCTTGACGAGTCCTATGTTATATAAAGCTTGTTATGAAAAAATATTTTTCATTTGAGAACTTATTTAATATTGTTTTAAGGACTTAATTAAACCACCATGTACATGGTTTAATATAATGTCACTACTTGACGTGCCTATGCACTAGTCGGTGTGAAACGATCGTGAGACAGTGATGACGCTCTACGTAGGCGTACTTGTCAAAGTGCATTATTTACCTCAAACCACAACATAAAACGAACATGTTAAAGAGTATGCAACTAAAACCTCGGTTCGAAAGGCGCATATAATTGGTATCTAAAATTCCCAATCACAAAGCAAAATAAAATGACAACAAAAAACGAAAATAAATCTAAACTGAACTGAACATTGCAATGAACATTTTTATGGAAATTATGTACACCCAAAAAAGTTTTAACTACCCATGACAACATCATCATCATCAATAATGTAATATTTAATAATAACGGAACCTAAAAACATGGTTTAGGTCTCTAAGACACCAAGCACCATGTTCGTCTCTCAAACCGGAGGGCAGTGGCGCTCACCGGAGGTATAATTACTATCCCACTCGATGATATACTCCGCAGCCTTAATAGAGTGCTAAGAATGTTGGCGATTTCTGATCATATACGAGATACCGATGCAAGTTTACTAGAATAACGTACCGAATACATTTGTTTCTATTACGGAAATTACGGGAATTATTACATGCGAGTATGATCAATATTAGTTAAAAATACATAAATCACAATCATGCTCTGAAACCAAACCGTACCTACTTACTTACAAGGAAAATTTAATTGTAGGTACATTTAAAACATAGATTTAAGTTCATATGTTTATTTAATAACTGAAATTTCTGTTCTGTAGAACGTGCTATGTGGATGAAAATTTGAAAAATTTTACGTTTTTTTTTGTGGAAAAATAGGTTTGCATTTGACTGCATCTTACTTGATAAGAAGTTACGATGAGGTCAAAGATCCTGCCTACTATTAATTTAATAGTTTGTTACTCAACCGTAAAAACCTGAAATGAATTTGGGTGATATTTGGCACACAGATAGTTTATACCCTGAATTAATACATAAGATACTTTTATCTCAAAATTCGATACAAGCCACAACCGAATTTTTCACGTACAAAGGCGCGGCCAAAACCTAGTACTCATACTCACTTATATATTTCCAACCCCTACTAATCCATAGGCAGCCCATGGAGTACATAAGTACATAGCGAAATAAACTCATAACCGTGTAGGTACCGTACGCTGACAGATACGGGGGCCGCTCGGCGGATCTTAGGCGGAAATTAAAACTAATAATTCAAAAAGTTTCCGCGCGACCGAGCCGCCCTCGCCGATTTATGTGGCAACTGGCAACCAGTCTTGTGGGCGCTTCCTCCAAAGAGGTTGCAGAGAACGGTTACCGGTTAATCAAAAGATCAGCTTGATCTCGAGGTAGTGGCGGCTGCGCATGCAATTAACGCATAAGTAAAGACGTGATACCGCATTTTTGACACTACTGTGTTCTTTACGTTTTCTGTACGATTCCTATTGTACCACATGGCTTGTTTGGCTGAAATAAATAACTTTATTTATTTATTTATTTTACTGACCTTAAGCTTGTGGTAAAAATTGTGATTGACTTTGCTTTCATATAGAGACTAAAATGTATACCTAGTCGTCAAATACCTAAATAATATATTTAATGAAGTATTTTGTCGTTTTTTGTATTTTGACGATCTGACTGGTTCAGTTGGTTAATATTTATTTATTTATTTATTGGAGTACCAACAGTTATCTCTCTCATCTTAGCGTTAATGTCCCGGTTGTGCCCTCGAGAACGAGGGCCCGGGGTCCGCCTTGACCATGAGCCAGGATTTGGCAGGTCGGGTAATTACAGTGGAGCGACTGCCATCTGATCTCCATGACCCTGCTACCAGGGGAACCTGACCAGATTTGGATCATAGTTACACATCCAGTCGTCTGAATGTGCAGGTTTCATCACGATGTTTTCCCTCACCGTAAGAGCATCGGTTAGTATTCAACTAATATACATAACTCAGAAAATAGTCATTGGTACATGGCCGGAGCGGGATTCGAACCTGGGACCTCTGGCTTACGAGTCGGATACTGTAACCGCTCGGCCACCGACGCTCTCGAGTACCAACAGCTATATAAAACACAATAAATATTATTTTAGAGCCAACAAGCCAACTACAGGTCCTCGCTAGTAATTAAATATCTGACGTGCCACGCAGAGATCCCCGGTTTGATTCCCGGCTGAGCAGTAATAGAAATGATTAAAAAATAAATTATAAATAAATAAATAAGTATGCCTGGACAATTCACACAAAGCCAATGCTGAATTTTAGTTTCTGTTACGAGTCTGGGTGTAGTATGTATAATAATAATGTATTTGAAAAAGTATATAAATAGTTTTTTTTATGTCATACGGCAAGCGGGCCACCTGAGTTTACCAGTTATCTAACACCCATAACACAAGCTTTGCTTACTTTGGGGCTTGATAGCGCTATGTGAATTTGTCCAAGCACATTTATGTATTTATTTATTTAATTAATGCTGCTTAAACTTGTGGTTAAATTTGTGGATGACTTTGCTTTCACATAGGGACTAAATTGTATACGTAGTCGACAAATAAACAATTATCCAATATTAGGTCCTGAATTAAATATTAATTTAATATTGCCCTTTTGGCGAGACAGGTAATTTTCTTGAAAAGTCTATTTAGAAGAATGTAATGGTCGTTCCAAGTCATTTTCTGGGTTAGTCATCTTCTCAGTAGGTGAATTTCGAGGGATATCATTTTCTGGTTTGGTCATCGTTTTATATTGCGACAGATTTTTGAAGTACGACTAAAAAGTGTCGTAATGCAACTTATCGTCAACGTGGTTGAGAGCTGTCACAATTAGGTTTTATTAGGCCGTACAGGTGGTTATTTTTAATTTTAGGTTTTTATGGTTTTTAATATTCTCCATTATTAAATTATTCTCAATTCATATTTATGATAACCGGTCTCTTGGGCATCCTGTACAGAGATTTGCAGGTCTACCGGTTACGACCGCCACATCCTCGCATTTATTTTAAGTTAGAGTCAGCACTGCTCACGTAATTATAAACGTGTCGTGCAAGTCGTTAGTATCTTGGTAACGACTTTACGGTTGCTTCACTATTACTGGTTGGTAGAATTTATATTGTTTTAGAAGAGCCAATATTTTTGTAAAGTGTAGTACGTAGGTATGTCTTGAAAAAAGTGTTGTCATACCTATTTTATTTATTTATTTATTTTTATTTTAATAAGTAGCTACTAATAAGTACTGATTTAATTTTAGGGATATAATTATATATTAGACCACATTGAACACTGGCCAATATCGCGTCGTACAACGCATTTCTGAAACGGCTGTGTTATTCTCTGTTGATAACTACACTTACGTCATTATATTTTTTAATTTCAATATTGATGTCAATTTTTTATTTGAGCTTTTGTATAGTTCAAGAAAACTTTTATCAAACGACAAGCAAATAACTACTTCAATATGAAATACACCTCCATAAAAACATACAACGTTCTAAATAAAGACAAAACAAATACGGTTCTCACAGACACATAATATACCTACCAAGTAAATACTAATGCCAAACCAACTAAATAGGTGTAGGATACTAGGTAGGTACTACATACTGCTAAAGTAACTAGGTAGGTAGATGTAGGTAGAAGGGCTGTTTATTATTTAGAATGTGTAGCGGTGGGGCGACGCGAGTTGATGCGCGCTCCAAGTGGAAATCTTTTGGGATTACGCCGCCGTCGACTGCCCAAGGCTTGGGGTACACTGAGAGCGGTCTGGCGGGTAATTACGATACGATAAGAATATAAAATGTTTGCGTTAGTTACGTTGTCACGCATAAACTGTTCAACAGATTTAGAAAAATAGTTGGCAATGATATAGATGGAAATTTGGCATGGATTACTTTTTACCTCCCAAATAAACGATATTTACGCCGATGAAGTTAGTAGGTATGATAATATAACTACGATTACAATTATTATTATTAATAGTCATACGTAATCATATTAAAGTCCATCAGGTTCAAGCGAACCCTCAAATCCTTATTGTTTCAAGCAGCTTCTTGCACCGCAGCGTGTAAATAGAAAACATTAGTAACGATAGCCGATGATAGGAAATGGCTCTTCAAGAAGATGTGATGTAGATATTTATGGCATGTGGAATTTTACGAATCTTAGACAAATTATACTTAAGTAAATAGTTTTTTCGCACTTTGAGAATGAAGTCAGGGAATAGGCTGATTCTAAAACAGGTATGCTTTCAACTTCGGTCGCATCGTCACTTACCACCAAGTAAGATGGCAGTCAAATGCCTGGTTAATCCATCAAAAAGTAATACTCTCCAATGCTTCATTTTGAAATGGGATTTGGAACATAGCTTTGGCAGTGGAGAGACATTTGCCTGTTTGCTGCCAGAGCAACGTGTCTCGTGGCGATACTCCTGGTAATGCTAATGTCTACAGACAGCAGGACCACTTACCATCAGGTGGACCGCTTGCCTGTTTATCTACCATTATGACATAAAAAAAATCTTTTTCCTCCGTCTTTTTGTTCCACCATCTGCTCCCAGTGAGCCTCGGCAGCCGCATCTCAAGCGTGGCCGCTATGATGTACGGGAAGACGACGCCCGCCGAAACCTAAACCGGGGTAAAGCCTCCATCACGTCAAATGAATACTGAATCACGGGCGGCCATTTGAATTTCAATATCTATGCGCCCGCCCTAATGCCACTTCTGCACGACTTTCGGGAGCCTTTGCCTTTGTTTTTGGCAACCTTTATTATCACTGTTCTCACTTTCGAACAAGTAGTTACGTAATTCGGGATCCTCTTGAGGGATAGCTTAGGAGCCTTCTCGTGAGACTATATGCAGCCAATTCCTCATAGTTCATATTAACCCTTGGCTTCATGTTAAGCCTTCTCTGCCGGAGGAATAGATAGGTAAGGTATTAGTACCTACTCACCCATGCGGACCCCTCAGGCTTAACAGAGTCCTACAACCTGATACCTTAAGTACTTCACGATGGGCTATAATCTGTCTTCTCGAAGATTAGCAGGCTGGTAGACTGTGTTGGAAAACGCTGCTGCATATCCATTTTTTTATCTACAAAGTTGCAAGGTGTAGAATGTATTTCACCCGTATTCAGAAACTTTACGATGAAGTCTAACATAGCGCGAATGCACAGGCTTCCAACTGACAGTACTTGACTAGCGATCGGCACTAATTGTCCGTCAAAATTAACGAAATTGACCAATCATAGAGCCGTTCAATTAGCAGACGAATACCTTTACTTTTTCAATAGCGTTTAGATCTGAATTGGATTAGGTACTGATTTATTTATATTAATTAGAATTTGATTTTGGATTTGATTGAATATCTGTGCAGCAAGTATCGTAGTGCATACCTAGCAGTGTATACCTAGTAGATAAACTTTCTCTATATTCATCCGTCTTTTTTAAAGTTTAATCACAAACTATTTTGGTTTATCCATATTAGCTTTTTTTCTGTCGTAATAAAGACATCAACCGTTGATGTCTTTTGGAAAAGTATTTTGGTTATACTTTTTTGTCCTAATAACTAGGGATGCTTCCATTTTCCAAACGACATTTAAAGTATAATCTCGAAATCATAATACTCAAAATTATTGTGTTTTGCCGTAAGGAACGGTATGGACTTTATTTTATTGCCGAATTTTATTATAACTTAAAAACACAACATTTCTTTTGACTTCCCTTACGTGCATACTATCTGCTATTATACAATCACCAGCTACCAATTCCGTAGTCTCTTTTATCCCTTCACTCATTGTCAAAGGCAAAGTCGTAGAATCATGCCCTGATTCGTAGAAGCTGCATTGACGCATGCCCTCCGCGCCTTCGGGTGCTGGATTGATGCAGCGCGAGCGGCGACGTATTGCACTCGTTATGCACCTAACGTCAATGGCGCTGGTCGCTGTTAGTCTGTGTCCGGTGGAACAAGGAGTTTTATTTTTGCAAAGAGGCCACCGTTGGCTGTTGGGTTGTAGGTAGGTGTGTAGTGTAATCGTTGTGCTGTATTGCTTTTCTAGCTAGGACTGTATGGGGCAGAGAGAATTCTGTGAATGATATTTTAAGGACTCTGAAATTGGGCACGACATATCCAGATTTTTTAAATAATAAATAACATTTTTACTTGAACTTTATTTAACTCCTCGTTTTAGGGCGATAATCATGTAGGGATCAGCTTAGGTAATATCAATATGTACAAATTATATAATCTTAGTTATATAATATTATTCCAGCCTGGATTGAACGTTACGGATGTTGATGATATAATGTGTACGTTATTAAAAACAGTACTCTAAACTACAAGAAACGTAATATCATATACATTGCCCATAGTGCGAAAAGCTTCCTTATTAGCTATTTCTGTGCCTATTCCTAGTGACTCACTAAAATATAGGGTCGGTGCCAAAAAACTTGTGCGAAGGTACGACACGGGCGCAACTTTATTTCCTTTTCCCGTTCGGCCACATGCCAGATTTCCCAGGGAGCAAAAAAAAAATTCCTCCGCCGTAGCACTTAATGAAACAAAAGGTTCCGAACTACTCCCAAATTGCCAGATACATATTCCGAGCACATTTATCAGTGGCAAAAAAGCGAGAGCTGATTCCGCAAATATTTTTTCTGGGCGATTAGCGGGAACTCCGCAGAAATACCTATAGCTCGGCAAAGTTACTCGTGCAGTTGGAAAAACTTCGCTCAGGGGAAAAGAATGACGAGAATAGATTATTGTAGATGAAAGTGTAAGTTGGGCTTCCCTGAAGGTTCAGCGTGGGAACCTCCGCGTCGCATTGACCCCTCCAATGCTTAGACAAATGATTTCTAAGAGCATTTTCTTCAAAATGTTTTTCGTTTTTCGCCGCACTCCACTGGCAAAAACTTTGCGGGTCTTAAAGAGAAATACATACGGGCACAATAATAATATGGCTTTAGCAAATTGGTGATTCAATTATAAAATTTTATTTTATTAAGACTAAATACATAAATAATTAATTATAATACGTATAATAAACAAACTTAACCATTAATAAATGAGAAATAAAGCTAGCCTCTAGCCAATTTTACTCTCAATTCTACTTCCCAATCTAACATAAATGTACGGCAATAAATCTGAGTACGCCCCATGTGAATATTTTTAAATTTGATTCTCTGTTATTGAATATTGACGTTGCCTCGTGACTTTAAATATTTATACCCAATACCCTTTTCTTACGCTACATAAACAAACATACAGTGGTTAGGGGAGGCACAGATTGTTAAACACCATTTTAAAGTTCAAGTGGAAATAAAAGCACATTTTTTGACATAGACATAGTTCTTGCTGGAATTAAATAAATTTTAGATAAAGTACTTCAATTCCCATACTAATTAAATTAAACTTATTTAGAAAATTACATATTTTTTAATTTTTAACTAAAACTTTAAAATGCAAATTCAAAATTCAAACTTTCCTGTGTATGTTTGTGATTGTGAATGTTTAAATTATTTTCCCGCTAAACAGAATATTTTTTCTAATTGTTGTAATTTGAGTTTGTGAATGTTTTTTCTTGTTTGAAACAAAAAAATCGATAAATGCTTTTTTTAGAAACAATTTTATTGCTCAAAATGATGTACCACTCTGTCCAAACCCCTTTCTACTTAGGTACATAGTTATAACTACGAACATTCGCTGTTTACTATCGGAGGGGAGACCGGGGCTCTTGGGCGCATCCTAACAATTTTTCTCATGAACCGAACATGACAGATTCGTACAGTGATTGATCGAGCGCCTGGGCTGATCTGCCCCGGCCGAATTATAATGCCGGGGGTGTTTGTGATATTACATTCTTTTTGTAGTTATAGCCATGGAGTGTACAGGGAATTGTTTCTGTTATTATTGTCCGGAATTAGCTATGTGTGAGTCTGCGAGGATGCGTGATTCATAATGATTTGGAATTTCTATAAGGGCTAATTTAAAATAAAGAATTTCATAAAGCAATTAGCAAAATTATCATAATCGATCGTGTAGCTTTTCAAAATTATAAAAGACGGTATTTATATTTAAAATTCGTTTTATATTTTATTTCAAAGAGACATACTATCATCAGATGATTATCAGAGATCAAAGAGGTTTAACTTCTTATAAAAGTAATAGAGAAATAAAAACAGAAGCGTTGCATATATTTTTAAAGGAATTTCGATTCGTTAATTTTGTGCGTATTAAAGAGTTTAAGAAAATAAATTGCAATTTAAGCTTCTCCAAATTTTTCCCCTTGCGTCAGATGAAAATCTTCATTCGTCGGGGGACGGCTACCCTTGAAAAAAAAATATATATAAAAAGTATTATTAAAGGAGGAGACAGTTCGGGCCGCATTTGTAACTGTCGTGAGCCGTATGATGAAAAATTAGTTCAGTCCTTGTGACAAAGGCGCGCTAAACCCACTATACATAGTTATCTCTTTCTAACGCACGCCGTGCAAGTGGGAGAAACGAGAAGCGACGCAGTTGCGTTTCCAATGGCAAATGACACAGATAGCTTAGGGATGACCGTAGGAGCGAACAGCAAGTTTTTGACAGGGGCCATTTATTGTGTATTGAATATCAATATAATTTCCGTGAGAGTCGATTCTTGTCCCATAGAGGAGCGGCTCCCTATTGGGCCGAGTTTGGGCACAGATTACAGCCCATAGCAAATATTGTTCCGTGATTGATGGAGGTCTGACGGATGTGTCGTTCCGCGCTCCATTCTTTTGTTTTCTTTAGGCAAATCTGACGGCCTTTGCGGTATCGGGGTGGATAAACAAATGCTCAGATGATAGATAGACGTTTGTTTTGGTTGAACTATCAACATATAACAATAATACGCGTAACACAGCAAACATTGTTGATTACTACTACAATAAAAATACAGGTGACGATTTGAAATCAAAAGACGAAAGTGTATATAATGCAGCACCTAAGCAAACCGGCGCGAAAGTTACAAATTACCTGAAAACATGCACAAATTCTTGATCACATCGCCCAGTGGCCAGAAGCAAATGGACGGGATTATGCAGTAATGGCGAGACCATTCCGCCTAAGTGCGGAACGACCATACGTGGTCTACCGTGCATAATCGATTGTCTTGCTGCCGTAATCCAGTGCGACGTCGACTTATGTGCTGGGGACTGGTTTCAAAGTCGTTCCAGATATTTCTTGCCTCATGTTCTGGCTTTGGAGGACTACATTATAAAGCTTTCTAAAGTTAGTTTCATTTTTACGCTGAAGCTTTTAGAAGAAATACTTTTTGTTTGAAGTAATTGAGGATCATTTATTGTATGAGAAATATGTATATTAATAGATATAATTTTTTTACTGACTGAATCTTCTCAGGATACTTGTCTCAACTGAACAATCATAACATCATTATACTCATACTTAAATGCACACAAAAAACATCAAGTAAAAATTTTGCAAATTAAATATAATTACAATAATTAACAAATAAAAACATTTGTTCAAAATGGGCTCCCTAAGGCTCGATTCTAGGTCCACATTGCCAAAACTATCTAACGTCAATAAACTTGTTGAGGAAGTGTAATCTCGGTACATAGTACAGTACACAATCGGTTGACCGTCGCACCGGGCGCAGCCGCAGGCAAATGACAAGGAATTAGTTCGTAATGGCGAGACCATTCCGGCTAACTGCCTCGGTGGCCTCACCTAGCCATACATAATTGATTATACTACTGAACCCTTCCGTAATACAGCGCCTAAGGTGATTTAGGGAGTATTGCATTTTTCGGACAGTGATATGTTTGGCGCATCATTTATGCAACCCATGCAATTTTGTATTGCAATCAAAAGTCACTCCAATCAGCTACCGACTCCTATTTATGTTAAAAAATTGAAATCGCTTCCATATTTTGTAGCTCTGAAGAAATGAAACGTTTGTAATCGCGAAGCAGGTGATTCATATCTTGAAGTCGATGAAACCAATCCCAAGCCACGTTATCTCCAGACCTATCTTCGAAAACCCCAGTGGCAAAAATAAAATATTAAAATGAAATGCACAAGAATACATACCAACACCAATAATCAACGGCGGATCTCATTTAAATACTGACCAAAAAACGAATAAAAATCCATCATATGGCACACATTGTGAGAATTCAGGTAATTAAAGCAGGAACCAAAACTTCAAGGTTGAAAAATGCCTGAATAATCTTATTTATCTATGTCAACCGTCGGCTTTTTTACTAAGACGAATCTGTCAAAGATTATCTCTTGCCATTACTCATTCCTTTACTGGAAGACCAATCTGACAGCTGTCTTAACCCTTTTTAACCAATGAGAATGTCATAGGCGCACGATTTACATTGAGCTGTTTTCTTTTTGTCCCACCATGTATTAAGTGGTTTTTTATTGCATTTTAATATCCGTTTGGAATAGTTTAACGATGTTTGCATAGTTAGGCATAGAATTACATTATCAAAGTGAATATGTGATCAATAAATTGAAAACTTATATTTTTAATATGAACAGAAGTAGGTAGTTAAATAAGATTTCCAAATTATATAAATCAGTGAATTCTTTATTGTTTATGAATTTGCCGTTTTAATTTACAAAAAAAATACATTTTAGAAATAACTCCATATTGCCACGCGTGTTTAAAAACAAAATTAATGGCCCCAATAATACATCATTTGTGTAGCTATCAATAAGCGGCGAGCTCTTAACATCTTTACATCTCAATTTCTTGTATTGGAAACAACAATAATATTTCCTGAAACAGGATATTTATTTAAAACAAGGCGTTGATAAAGTAATTTTCTTTTAACCTTAACCATGTCTTTATGGAGTGGTCATTACTTAGCAATGGTACACAGCCCGCTCTGAGCAATGGCTACGTATTAATCAAAATGCCATATTTCTGTCCCGCTCATTTTGTGCAGCCTACCTTCTCTCACTAGTCACGGATATCTCGCTTTCCTTTATCCGATAGAGCACTACTAACTTCTAGAGTTGGATTTCCGAAAATGACCTCTATTCCAGGATCCGTAGACTCAATTTCATTAATGATTCCAGCAATTATGTTACCTTGCTCATCGGCGGCGGGAACTCAGGTTCTGGAGTCTTACTCTCCTGAGACGAAATTCGGTCTTTTTTCCTCTCTCCATCACGGAACCTTTTTTCGCTTTTTCAGAACGGACGTAGGAAAGCGTTTGTTCCTTCGTCCATTTCTTACGCATTATCTCGTAATCATTAGTTTCACCATTTGCTTGATAGAAAGAAATGTTTTTCAACAACTCAATTAAGTAAATAAATCGCCTATGACACCATACACGTTCGTGATGAAAGTATTCTGTATTCGGATTTCGTAATGTGTGTACAGGTTCAATAATATTTCACATTAATGATCTTTAGATTTTAGATGATTAATGGTCTATTTATTGTTTGTTGGTTTTATGTCTATTGTTTTTAATTATGGCAATTTGTTTAATTTATCTTATTCAGACTTGTAGCTTCTGATTTATGATTGATTAATGACTTTAAATAAATGTTTATTGCAAACATTAATGATCATCTTTGTGTACATTAGTTATTTTAACTGCTTATATCAATTACTTTAATTAATATATTCAAAATAGCTATAAATTTATGTATACGATAGATTTTATAATTTTTTAGTGACTCCTAGGAAGTCCATAATATTTACGTCCCTCCAGTAATGGTCCCATTCCGTTTATCCAGTCCTTATTAACTTGTCATGATTTAAATTTACATGTCATCTTACATTACTTTATGAAATACTGTAATGTTAACGTTAGTGATGACGATTTCTGGCCGTCCCGGGCCTTAAAATATTACTATAGATTTTAACATATTAAAAAATACTTAGCCCACTTTGTCATGAATCCATTGAAAAATATTTCTAGATGTAATATTTCTTTCTTGGCAATACAGATGAAAGTCTTGTAAAATTTGGGGGCGCCACTTGACAGCTGAAGTTCACAGGTTGACGGAAATTCATTGTTGCAAAAGCAGTAGTTCCACGACTTTCTTGCCAGACTGTAAATGCATGTATCGTATATGTTATGGGCGACAGTTACCACTTTCCATTAGTTTCCGAGATATTTTACTTCAAGCTAGGCATTTGGCATCTCATCCAATAGAAACTAAATAAATTATTTTACCGATACATTCAAACTGAAATTACTATATATGTAAGTAGTTTATCAGTTATCCAACACCCATAACACAAGTTTTGCTTACTTTGGAGCTAGATGGCACTGTGTGAATTTGTCCAAGCATACTTATTAATTAATTAATTTATTTATTTACAGTACTTACCCGACTTACCTCGATCTCTATTTCGCAGGCACCCCGCACCCTGCGCCCCGGAATAGTCCGGGACTGCTAATGAGAAGAAACAAACACATGTGTTCAGCCCCCCTGACTCGGAGTGACGAGTGCAGGTGACGACTGCCGCCCTTCAGCAGTGCTCCCGCGCCATCTGATAACAGCGTCTGTCAGATTTCTGGAAGTTTGTGTTACAGCTGTTGGTAATGTGATGATTTGGAGTCGGGAACTGTATTGGTTACTCCAATACTGTTGTTAGTCGAATTTGTTTTGTTTTTAATAACTATAATTACTTTATATTATACATTTGCTGTCCTTAACTACTTCCTCAATAGTGGAGAGTTTTATTATAATCTTCAATTTCAAGCAGGCGGTTTAAAGACAGCCACAGCAAAAGCTGTTGCCCATTTTCTGGTAGACGGAGTTCCTAGTTGGTTTGACTGCAAGATGTTAGTCGCTTATTACGACATTCATAAGTCTAAAGGGGTTTAGTTGTTCTCTTTTGCAAATATGTGGATATGGAGTTCTACGTAACTCCATATCCTGTCTCGATCATCATAATAATGAAATCAGTTCTGGAGTTTGGCTTGGCAACCAACTTAACTTACTATCGTATATTATTACTGTTGTATGTTCATTCTTAAATGTTACCTACCTGCTGAGTGGTGGCGTAAAGAAATCGTGTCCAAAAAGTTAAATACCCACAATATAGATAATCATCTGTTTGTAACTTATATGTCATTTGGTGTTTTGCATCATTAAATAAATCACGCCACATATAGAGATACAACATAATATGAAGTTCACAAACAATGGTGAGGTCTAACCCCATCTTACTGCCATAGATCATCGCTCGGAACACCGGTGGCAGTGGCTCCCATACATTGGTTGGTGTACGCCACAATTTAGATCAATCAATACCATTTATCAGTGGTACCATCGTGTTTCGTACACAAGGGTGAACATTTGCATAGAATGGGATGGCGTCGCGATGGCATTTGTCAAATCGTGTGAGTGACATTCCAACTGTATGGAGAGGTGTTGTGTACAGGATGGTTGGATGAAACACTGATTTAGTAAAGATTTTTTCTATGTCATATGGTAGGCGAATATTGGCCACTTGATGGAAAGTGGTCACCGCTGCCTATAGACATTAGCAACCCGGGGTTAGCAATGGGGTATCGCCAATGCTTTGCTCTCCTCTACAATCAGAAGACAACGTTAATACGCTACATTCATTTATTATCATTCCCGCCCTCAATTGTTTTGTCTTTCTCCATCGTTAAAGTTTTTTTTAATATGCTTAGCCAATTCACTTAGCGCAATCTAGCCCTAAATTAATCAAAGCTTGTGTTATTGGTACTATATAACTGATATACTACTTATATTCTTTTAAATATATACTTATTATACATATTAACAACCAGACCCGTAACAGAATTTAAAAAATTCATCATTTCAATTTCTGGTCGTCTTTCCGGTAGAAAGCACCATTCCAACGTACTTTAATGCTCAGTTGTTCTACATCGATTACTAATAAAAAAAAGTCTTAAAGGTTGGCATTTATCTATGCTTTCCTTAAGGTGTGCAGGAAATACCTAACTTACCTAGATATTGTTGCCAGCAAACTTATTAAGCGTTTTGGACGTAGCACATATTCACATTTAAGTTTGGCAAGTTTGGCGTAATTTACAAACTTACATTTTTGCTTTGATATAAAACCTAATAATTTTTCTCCCTCCCAACCGCTATACCGGAGGGTGCCCATTTCCTTTGCGTTGGGCGCAAAAAAAAAAAAAAATATATATATATAGTAGCTACGACGATTGTGTCAAATACCGTTGCAAATTATCACAAATTTATAAATCTTAAAATAAACCTTACAATCCGTGTATTGAAGAGGTTAGGTAGTTACTTTAATAGTTACATAAAATATAAGTCTAAAATACTTAGGTAGCTAAGTAGTCCAGTGGTTAGATAGTCGTAGTTCAATATGTATGTTTCCAATTGTGATGGAGTGTATCATTTTCAAAATACATGTAAAATTTTAAAATTTATATTTTTTATTGTACGAGTCAAAGTTCTTGCTGAACGGCTGGCGCTGCAAAAACCGACAAAGTATATTTTGCAAATCAGTTCTTATAAAAACTGTATGTAAAGCGCTTGATAAATGTGTCTTGTCAAAAAGTTTAACCAGTAATCAGTAATTTGACAGGTAGTGTGATTACCGGGACTTTTGATACATGATCCGTGGCTGTGTTTTAATGTGACTTTTTTAATTTTTCAGAGGGCGACCGGAGCCTGATGCAGAATCTGCAATAAAAATTAATATGTTATTCAATTTATTTGATTAATCACATATAATTAAGTAAGTTCTAAAATAATTACAGTGTTTATCAGACCTTCGATAGTTTTAAATACCTACTTACCTACTTATATATCTGAATAACACATCTAATTAGTAAGTACTAAAGTGTGGGGTGGATTTACAATAAAACATAAAGTACTTCATAATATAAATCTTTTTAAAAGATAGGGAATAGAGATGTGCCGACTAGTCGTGAAAGCCGACTATTCGACCAAATTGCCGACTAGTCGACAAAACAGCCGACTAATAGGCTGTTTTTTCACGTATATTAACTAACTATGGGGTAAAATCAAAATTATATTTATTTCTATGAAATCCTTTCGCTATCAGTAAAATATATCATCCATTTCACTCACTTTTAATTTATTGAGGTGGAACAATGTGGTTTCTGCTTGCACCTACGGCATTACCGATGCCATCTGAACTTCACCTAAAACAATGATCGGCTTAATCCGATAGTCGGCCGACTAGTCGGCCAAAGCCATAGTCGACTCATCTTCAATAGGGGTCAAAATCTAATACGATTCGTACCTAATTACGAAATGATCACATTTCATAACACCATGTAGGTTATAAGAGAGGGTTGGGTTTGTAAATAAAACCTATAGGTGGAACGCATTAAGGTATTCGTCTAAGACGCCATTGTTGTCATATCGGTAGATAAACTACGGTATTAATCAATTGGGGACAACAATAGAGCCGCTCACCTCAAACTGTATTCCCAACCAGTGTAACTCGAACTCTGGGACGTTAGGCAAACTCACTATTACAGTACAGTCCAACATCCGTCCCCGCACAAAGGGAGCTCACAATAAATTGGTGGTACATCAATATAATATATCGACTGAATACATCTACATAGGTAATATAGCCAACACCACAATACCAGATAACGGTCGCAGTGAGGATGGCGACAATTCAACCCACGTGGCCGGATGAAATTTAGAAATTTCCATAAACATCGATTTCAAATTAAGTTGGAATTATTTATTCACATAGAGCTGTACTACCTTTCCTACAGGTGAATATCTGAATTTATACTTGCAAAGTTGCGAGTTGGTAAAAATACAAGTAGGAGTAGATATAATAACAATACTTACTACAGCAGTCTTGACTAGAGACTCGCCCCGGCTTTGTACGGTTGTTCTAGGGTTTTCTCTATTAAAATATGCATGTATTTAACATATAAACCTTCCGGAAGGAATTCTCCAAATGATAGTGAGAACCGCATCAAAATCCATTGCGTGGTTTAGGAGGAGTTAGCGGAAATACTGATAGACAGACACGGCCAGCGTCTTTATTTTATACTATGTAAGGATAAGAAAAGAAGGAGAGGATAATAAGTTTGCCTTCCAATGGCAATGCCTCTTTCGTACGAAATACAGTACCCGACAAATGAAACTTGACGAACTTTGCTACTCGGACAGAACTATTACTATCTACGATCTCACAATTTTTTCTCAGATTAGGATTGCACTTTACAGCTTTATCATCCATATGACTAAAACAAATCCCTAAATTAATTCAGTGCTTAAATGCAAATGGAAATCTCGAAAGGTGAGCAATTAATATCCCCAGCGCCCCTCATCTTTGTTAGAATAATTTCATTAGCTGATTCCTCTGTCTGCTTGTGTATGTGTGGACGCATCAGACATCAGTACGGGAAGTCCGCATTAATCATATATCTGGCCCCTTTGTTTAGTGACGCAGCCCATACTAGTTGCCAACGAGCTTACCATTGGACCCAAGGAAATGTGAGTTGAATATTTAGCTTGTATTACAGTAGTCACTTAGATAATTTTGCACATTAGAAATATTATAAGATAAGTATGTAAATGATACAGATTGTTTTATTTGAAACATTTAAACAAGTACAAAATGCTTCATAGTCGTTTTACAATACTTACCTATGTTTGAAATATTTTTGTTTACTAGCTGGCCAGCCGCGACTTCGTTTGCGTGTTGTCCTACCCTATAAACCTACCTCGCGAATCGACTTTGTTTTGCATATAAGTCTGTGCGAAGTGTTTGTGTTAAGTAGTTCTTTTTACACTACTCACAGATAAACGATCAGTCGACCCTCCTGATGGTAAGCGGTAACTGCCGCCCATGACATCTACGAGGGAACCATTGTCACTATGATGACTAAGATGTCTCAATGCCTATAATTGAGGTGGCTACCTCATCCTTCAAACGGGAACACAACAATGCAAACATAGTTGCCTAGAGGTAGAAATAGCTAACTCGGTGGCACTCGTCGCATCCTCAGGTTTGACAGAGTCCTAACACCAATAAGTACCGGTCTCGACCCGATATCGTAATCGAGTTTCTATAGTACGAGGCGAGCTCGCATATCCCCTCAGTGAGAGCTGGGAAACAAGTGACTCCTTTATTTAGACTAGATATTATTTTATAAGTAACAATAATATCTACTTTTAGCATTTCTAAAACATGTAAATACTTGTTTCGGCTTTTGTTGCAGCTTTAGACTGTAGCTGTTAAGTTTAGTAAGAATTGTCTATTTGTCTTGTAGCATGGGACAAGTTAAATGTCTAAATAATGTGCTACGAAAAAACATATTATATATAATGTTCTGAACTATGGTGACTACTTTCCAACAGGTGAACCGTCTGTCCGTGTCCTCTACAGGCAAGAAATATATATGTACTCTGTGACTGAAAAGTATTCAACAATAATCCACATAGAGTTGTTTCCCATGAATATTAATTTAGAGCGAGACATATTGTTTATTTGTTTGTTAAGACAAAATACCGACATATATTGTGTATGTTTAACAATATGGAACATATGCAAAACATAGACATAGGCATATTGTTTATTTGTTTGTATAAGATAAAATACCGAACTACTTCACCACACACACATGTAGCTACATCTTGCGCAGCCTTATATTTTTGTTCCACAGCGAATCTCCTCGCGCAGTGAGACGTTGAAAGAGAAACTATCTGTGAGTTATACCTCGCCCCGTGCTGGGACCAGCGTGTGGTAATTCAATAAAGATAATCCGGAGATAGCGGGCACACGCCATCCTGTGGATGCCGGGAGTGCAGCTATGGCAGCTACACATACACTGTACAATACAGTAGATATAAGTATCCAAGTGTTCAGAGCAGCGATGTTCTCATTTTGTTTTCTGAACGTGCAACTGGTGTATGCTGTTCTAAATTAATGATGTGCGGTTTGATTCACGTACGTAAATATTTAGTACCTCTTGTTGGCGTCAAGTTTGTAGTCAAAAGTAAGTATACTTAGATTATGTGATAAGTTTATTACCTACCCAAAGCCATGCTGGATACGTGAATGCTACTCAGGCCCGGCCTGTACCTGAAAAGGTGACCTGTGGCTCATTAGCCTTATTGTGCTTATGGTATGAGCTAACTTCTTAAAGAAAATAACTTCTAATAGTGATTGAGCCAGCCCTAATTGTAGAGATGAACTAGATTTCTATTGTGGATAGATATGCTTAAACATTATAAATTGTTAAAATAGTAAGATGTGGAATTTAAGGAATATTTTAGTAAAAAGCTTACTGACCAAAATACAGGATATTTGTATGTAGGTATGTATGTTGTAATTTTAATAAGTAAGTTACCCTATAATAAAAGGGTCTCATTCGATGAGATGTTTTATCAATTTATCAATATCCATATCACTGTAAATTACTTCTCACTATAACTTACTCTTCATACATTTCGACGACTAAAGCTTGGCTAGAGTTATGTTAGTGGCATACCCAATGAGACCGGCCGGATATTAAAACGTGCCATTTGACTAGACCGCTTTGACACGGGGCACGAAGGTCGGTAAGAAGCCTGAAAATGAAACTTGGTACACCATTTAAACCATTCTCATATTATTAAGAGTGAAATAATCCTAACTATAATAGACTGTGAGTGAGGGCACCGTAGGTTATTCTACGTCATCGAGTACAAAAAAAATCCATTTTGTAGTTTAGACGAAATTTGGGCCATTAAAAAAATTGTATTTTGTGCCTGCCTGTGCATGGGCTGACCAATGTTTTATGGGTTTCCTAAACATCTACAAGGTCGAATTTTTCTTGTGCGATTACGTAGGATAACATACGGCGCCCTAACAGTCTATAACGTCCATAGGCTGCGGTGACTGCTTACCATCAGGCGGGCCGTAAGCTTGCTTGCTACCTTAATAGTATAAAAAAACTGCAGTCTACTCAATTTTACTCGAATTTCGATTTTGATTGTAATTTGTCACAATTTCATTCTGATGCCTCTCTTTTACTATTTACTAGACATGCATTTGCGACGATGCGGCCGAAGATGTAATGTCTAGAAACATCCTCCAAATGTTACGTTCGTCGAACACAGGCAGGCAAACATAGTTATCTGCTTAGATACTTAATATGAAAATATACGGATTTATGTAATTGATTAAATGGCATGACTCTTATCCTCCAGCAGCTTAAGTGGCAGTGGGCAGGGGACACAGCTTGCAGAACAGATGGCCGTTGGGGATGTAAAGTTCTTGAAGGACGACCACGTACCGGAAAACGCAGTGTGAGGTCTACCCACTAGTACAACCTAACAACCTAAAACCTGGTAAAGATCGCCGGTACCAGCTGAATGCGGAAGGCACAAGACCAGCCTTTGTGAAGGGAGACTTTTGCCCAGCAGTGGGCGTCTTCCAGCTGATATGGTAATGATGATGATGATGATATCCAGCAGTGAACCGTTACGAGCTGTCAGCTGCTGAACTGAATTTGTGTCTGTTTTGGTTACATTTTGTGTTACGAGTGGCATACATTTGTTATAAAACGTATGAAATAAAGATTTTGAAGGGACCTCTATTTAGGTAATGGTTTGTATAGTGCATTCTTGATGGAACTCCTTTGTATGATAGAATTAATGCACTTTTTTTACACAAGTTCCACTATAATTAAAATAAACTTAATATACCGATCGCTTAAAAAGTGTTTTAATTCTATTAGACGTATATTTTATTAAATACTTATCTAAGCCAAATTTAGTGCTTAAAATTTCGCATTTTAATTTAAGAAAGTTTGAGAAATCGCCAGGTAAATATGCGAATCGTTAGACATGCGAAGCTAAAAATATTACTGAATGACACAACAGCTTTACTCGTGTTCTTCAAAATAGCGATACCCATTAATTCGCCGTGATGCACTAACACACCAACATAAATAAAACCATGAAAATAAGCGCTTAAAATTGCAAATAGTGGAATTTGTATTAGAAAGTCAAACCTTTATGCAACACGGAGTGGCATTAGAAAAAAATCGTGACTGCACAATTTGAGATCACGAAACAGTATGCAAATGACACGGACACCAGACCTTCGGCCGGAATGCAGTGCGAGGCAGCGTGGTAGGTATAGCTCGTGTCGAATTCATAAATTTTATAAAAATAATAGTAAATAATAATAACCTTCTGTTTCTTAAACTACGCATTGGTATCTCGGGCTGGAGGTAGCGCAAATCAGTAGAAGACGACGTGTGGCGTCGTTCAAAATCAACAACACCCACGTCTGATACGGTATCCGGAGCAAACCTACTCTTTGGGTGTGTGTGTTGGGTGGGTGGATACCCATGCCAGGTTGGTTGCTCAAAATACAAACACAGACGACGGAACCACCGATGATGGCTACGGTATACCTGATTCTTGCTGATATGACCTACATAGGTACACCATTGCAGAAGCTTTTCTGGTTGGCGTTGTACCTCGGTTGTAACGGAACGGATCGAAACGGAACGACTTCTTCAACTGTAAATGTAACAGAAAATCCTTGTGTGTGCTCTATCGGCTGTACAATGGGGAATGTTCTGAAGAACTATTTGATCTGGTGCTCACAGCCATCGCACCACGGTCGCATCCTGGGTACTCATCCCCATTACGTAGACCCTCCACGCGTAGCTTCCAAAGAGAGTTTCTCGCTCGTACGATTCGGATGTGGAATGAGCTCCCAGCCACATTATTTCCTTTGGATTATGACATGGGATCGTTCAAGAGGTATATTACAGGTCTCTTTAGAGGCGGGAAACGCAATGGTAACGCTCCTGGTGTTGGTGATATCCATAGGCGTCAGTGACCGCTTTCCATCAGGTAGCCTGCTTGCCTGTTTATTTGCAGTATAACATAAAAAAAATTATAAACATTGCGCCTTAATTACTTGGTAATTTCTCAAGTACTTCTACTCTTACAAGTATTACTTTACTTTACGTACTCACAGCATCACTACTACAAGTATCTATCCGTAGATTTATGTCTGAATAGACACAATAAAGTTACCTATATGATATTTCATTTTTTATTAAACCACTTGCAAAGATAAAATGTCTGTCACAGCCGTCTTCGAAGTCATTATAGTTTTAATCTCCGAAACAATTGAACCGATTTGGAAAAGACTTTCAATGACAGAAAGCTTCGCTATTCCCGAGTGTCATAGTATACAGAAATCCATACTGTGACCGTCTGTCATAAATACATATTCTGTTACTGAGAAGTTTCATCTTGGCTTTAATGTCCCGGTTATGCTTTCGCGCGCGAAAGCCCCGGGTCCACCTTAGCCATGATCAAACATTTGACAGATCAGGTAATTACCGAAGAGCGACTGCCATCTGAACACCGTGACCTTTCTGTTAAAACGGGAACCTTATTAGATTGGATCATGGTCAGAAAAGAGTCATTGGTACATGGCGGCACTGAGGTTCGAACCCAGTACCTCGGGGTACGAGTCGGACCTCTTAGCCATTAAGCCATCGACACTCTTATCATACAGTATTGATGAAATGAGTATTTCGTTCTCGATAAAGTAAAAACTACCCACAGACATGAGTGTTGATGGTCCTGTCATTTGTATTGGCTGATATCCTGACTGACCCCTTATATTTTGTTAGAATTACTCAAGACCCTTGCATTGCAGAAATGCAGACGTAATGTCATACTGACCGTACTTCTAGTTACGAGTACCTAAGTGGGGAAAAGCTGTTAACGATAGATTACCGCAAACGTTTTTCCCCTACAATGTAGATAATAGATACCTGGCAGTTTTTGAAGAACGACTGTAAGATGACGTGCAATTTCATTGTTGTCATTAAGGTAGGTACAATTAGGTAGATATCTAACTGAAGTCAGTTAGGTATAGTCAAGAGATATAATTGTTTTAAAAGCCTCCTTCACACTGATAATACACCGGGCTCTAGATTTTGTATACTTACTAGCTTCGTAAAGCTTTTCTCGGCATTTCATGCATCACTAAAAAAAAACAAAGTCTTACGCCGCGTCTGTCTGTGTGTCTGTTTGCGATAACCTCAAAAACTACTGAACGGATTTTCACGCGGTTTTCACAAATAGGCATAGTGATTCATTAGGAAGGTTTAGGTGTATAATTTATTAAGGTTACCAAACCCGCCCGAAGCCGGGATGGGTTGCTAGTGCATTATAGATATGAACCTTTCGAAGAAATTCTTTAACTGATATTGAAAACCACAACAAAATCCATTGTGTAATTTAGGAGTTAGCAGTAATACAGACAGACAGACGCGGAAAACGACTTAAATTGAGGTACCTATATGTATGATAGAAGATATAGATGTAATTACCTTTACATTAAGACTGCATGTTTCACATACAACAGCGCAGTTCAGACCACTGTTGGACTTAAGCCTCCTCCACACTAGTGGACGGAGTGTAATGCATAACCTCTAGTTGGAGATCGCGGTGTTTAAAATACTCAACAGAAAAAGCATATGGTCATTTTTTTGTCTTCGGGGGTAGGTAGAGTAGGTAGATGGTTGGCCTCACGAGTTGGGTTGGGAGTGTTCAGGCGTTTTGGCTGGCGGGTCCAAACGCCTGGTTAATTAAAATTTTTATTTTTTCTTATGTGTTTGCACTCGCAGTTAAAATTCTAGAAACGTTTTTCCCCGACTGTCCTACAACCATGTTTAGAGAAATTTTTAACTGCGGGCCCAAACGCCTGAGGAAAAATAATATTTTTAGTGTATCAGTCGTTCAGCCCACGGGCCGAAACCTGGCCGGGCCGAAACGCCTCAACACTCTGGTGCATACCTATACGCTGCCGGACACCACACGGCCATATGCATTTTGTCTATATAAACAAACTATATTTTCTGTAAATAGATAAGCAGTACAGGGTAAATAAAAACCTACCTAGTTTTATTATTAGAAGGTCATAAATACATTGGTATTATATGGATACTTTATGCACATCCAAGACCACAAAATATGTGTCAATTCTTACATAATTTACCTCAAATTTTTTTGCCAAGTGTCCGCTTCTTTGCTTGGCTCCCGACGGCATTTGAGACGTTTTGGGAAACCCGACGGCGAGGTCATTGGGTCTCATATGAAACTCAATAATTGGCTATCATGTGCTAACGTGACATTTCGTAAATAACTGGTTATAGTATCCACGGCAGCAATTAACTTTAACATGCTCTCATAAGTATAAAAATAAGATATTTTCAAAAGTCTTATATATTCAGATAGATCACAATACAGAACCTGGTATGTCAAAGCCCGGCCTGTGATGTCTCGAATTCGACATTTTCTCTAGCAACGTATCACGTACTTACTGCAGCCAAAAAATATTTTCTCAAATATCTTCAAAATTTTAGTGATGTTTTAATACAGTTTGGTTGCTAGAAAAAATGACAAATTTGAACGTGATTGATACGTGTTAATTCAAAATAAAAAGCAAATGGTCTGAGAGTCCAATTAAACAACACTTATAACCTACCATATATTTCAACATAACAATTAATCCAGTGTATCATACTTAATACCATCACGAAGGCGCACTTACCAATTAACTACTTACTGAATCAGCTTAAACCGTGTCATCTGATGACTAATGACGAATGCAGCTCAGCCATTACACGAGACACGTTATCCTGCTTGATGACGATATAATTGTGCATAGCTTATTCGCGATGATACCTGATAATCTGCCTTCAGCTGCATATCAGCGATAAATCGCATAATAATAGCCATGTTGTTCATAACATGAATTATTGCTCACAGAATAATGTGAGAGCTTTTTGAACGCGTAGTGTAAATTCCAAGGATGTACTTAGGTTTTGTCTTATCTAGTAATGGATAATCGATTTTCTCTAATTTTTTTTGGCGAAAGTAAAAGATTGTTAGCATGCATATTCATGAACGTAGTCTATTCGTTGGATAATGTTTTACTTAATACAAAAATACTAAAAGTTATATTCCAAAGACATGTTGTTATGTGTAGGTAGGTAGTTATACGTAGATACAAGCAGGACATCTTCATACGTGCCTTGCGTTACGTGACGTAACTACACCCCTACGCAAACCTGTTCCCATTGAGGGCAGAGTGTTAAAAAACTTAATTAAAAAGGACAGGAATATACAACTTACAATAAATAGAAAGGAGACGGTTATAGCTCTATCGGTGTCATGTTCAAATGTAACGGTTGACGTGTATGCAGCGGCCACAAGTTTGAAAAGTTCTGAGTTCCAGAATTATTTTTATTTGAGCTGATTCTATTTGAATTAGTAATAAATTGTATAAGGAACGTTTACCCTACACCTAAATATTTAGTAGAGAAACCCCATATCTAAATATTTAATTAGGTATGTTGTTAAAATAGAAAGCTTGCAATAAATTATTAGGAACAAATTTTACAGATGCCTTAGATATTCGTGAAGCTTACTACAACAAAATCTGAATTAAAGAAAACTAAATTATAAAGTAGTAAAATTTAGTAAAAATAAATGAGCTCCACTAACGTCGTAATACATAGCCAACTCTATCTCACCTGGTGGAAAGTGACGATGCGGTCAAAGATGGAGCATGAGCAATTAGTTGAATAAGGCAAAACCAAAGTTTCTAAAGTTTTTGGTCCGACTTTGCATTACCTAAATTCTATACAGGTATAATTTGTAATAAAATCTAAGCTTGCACCTAAATGCGCAGACGCAAATGAGGAACATATTATTTTGAATTTTTTTTAAACATTTTTTACTTTTTTTTCAACAAATGTTTTTCAATGATTGCAATGCAAATTATTTTAAAAATCGATTTCATATTACAATTTAATGATAAAGATCATGACTTTCGGAACTAATAGTACAGTTATATTCTCACTTACTATAGGTCTGAATATTTTCCGATCCAATAACGTAATCGAAGCGCGCAGTAAAACCTGTTGGGTGCGCCGTACACTATAATAAATGAGTTGGGCTGCGTCCGAGTTGCTGCCGCGAAGGTGGGGCAGCGCGGGGCGGGGCGCGCGGGGGCCCCGCCCATAACAAAATGGCGGGTGTTTGCGCGCCAAATTTTGAATTTGGGTCCCTGTTTGGGTTTCCATTGACTGACATTTCACTTTCAGACAGTTTCAGACGATACTGTGGGTAGGTATTTATTCTTTGCACAGTTTTATAATTACGGAATATTACTCGAATATTACAAAAATACCTACTCTTAAACATTGTCACAGAAGATACAAAATATTGAATAAACAACAATTCAGATTAAGCATTCTTAGTTATCAGATTACCAATACCTATTACAAAAGAAAAATACATTTTGTAAAGTTAATAAATCTTTCAATTATTACACTAGAATTATCCATCTAATAACTATATCCAAATGATAAAACTATCAAATCGCCATATCATAAATTAAAATGTCTCACAATGGTTTGCCTCCACATGGGTATCTATAATAAACAAATCGTTATTGCGATTTAAGGATCCATTTAAAAGCAATAAATTTCCTAACACCGTTCAAATCCCAACCTTATGCCCTACTTAATAGAGTCGATAACAAAACTCGATACAGCGGCGCCTTAACACTCATAAACTATTTTCAGTAAGCAACAGAATGAAGAGACGCTGCTTCCTTCTCTGTCTCTCTTGCATGTTTTGACGTGAGCGGGAATGCAATGGGGGATATTTACGAGGTGTTTATCGATACAGCAGCGTTGATTTAACCATTGCTTTGGTTTATTGCAGTCAATAAAATTGAGCGTTATGAGGCAAGGTCGCACGTGAAAAATTACAAGTGATTCATGTCTTCATCTCGGGACAGTAGACTTTTAAGCGATGTTTGGGGACCGGTTGTTTAGTCACATTATAGTTTTTCTTTTTGTGAATGTAACGTTCTGACTTGTTTTTTTCTCTATTCAATATTGATTAGGTGTGAAATGGAAAACTATTACCGACACAGTTAGAACACATTGATTGTTGAGGATATTGTAGTTCAGTGTTTTATAGTTTTATGACACATTTCTTGCAGTAATGATTTCAAGGTAGGTATTAATTCGAAAATTTACTGGTAGATTACGTAGAAAATATGACTTAAGGTATGTAAATAGATCTAAATTATCTATGAAATAATTTGTCCCAAAATATATAGAAGGTACATACCTACCTATTTTAAAAAAGAGCTCAACAGTTTATTTATAAATAAGAAAATCAAAATATTCAAACACCTAAGTTTCATAAAAATAATATCAAAATTTAAATCATAAAAACGGACAACAAAAAATCAAAACATCTTGCACTAGAAACTAGACTTAAGGAACCAGTGTAATAATCGCCAATAAAGGAGAACATGTGACCTGATATCTTTATCAAGAGTGGCCATGAACTCAATCTGGAGCAAGTGCAATGGCACGCAGAGATGGACATCATAAATAACACTTATCAGCTGAGAGGAGACTGATTGTCCAATTTATATTGAACTCCAGTAGCGTATTCTTGCTGCTAGCCTGAGACAGTTCAATGCATAATATTGCTTTGAAAAATAATAAAATACATCCTAATCCTGTTAATATTGTTGCCAAAGTATGGCTGTTTCTTTATACTTTAAACATATTGAAACAGTTTGCCTATTATGATTATTACAAAGGACATGCATCCCTATTCCATACCTATAGCCAAATTATTTGTAGATAAGATGCAGGAAGTCAAGCTAGAACCTGGCATTACATAAGAATAAAAAAAATAAAAAAAATTAACATAGGTAAGTAACAAATATTGAAAATACGCTAAAATAATAAAGCAATAAAAAAACATTCATCCAAAACCATACAAGAAATTAACAAATAACTTCCGGATAGCTCATTACAAGTAAAAGATCAAGCAGATAAATATGGTGCCATTTAAAACTCTGCAAAGGCATAATTGCCTCAATTTCAAACTTGTCAAAATCGCATTAGTTCACCTTGCGGCTGAGAATAATGATACGCCTACAGCGCTCATTGGATGTGAGGGATTATTAAAAACGCATTAGAGTCGGCCACACCTAGCCTTATAAATAACCCTGTTCGTGTTGAAACAGAAAAAAGTAATTTCGAGATTTGTGCCGTAGGGAGGCCAATGGGAGGAGACCAATCGCCCGTGACTGACACGGAAGGAACCAGGCCTCTATCACGCGAAATCATTATTTTGTCGTTAGGGAAACGTATTATAATGACGGTATCTTGGGCCACGATCTGCGGCCGCGGGCCTTGTATACTTTACACACCACGAAACATTGTTATGTAACACAATGTCGTGATTGCTGTGTTTGCAATGGAACGCTATGAATATGCATGGCTTGTAATGTAAGAGTATTGACGCGTATGCTACAGAATGCTACAGCTTTTCAAACAGTGTAATGTTAAGAGACATTGTTATTGCAGCTATAAATAAGTAATAAGCTTATAAAATTAATAAATTCTTATGTAGAACATACAATAAGTCTTATATAATATACTGCAAACTTTTTAGATTCTTACAAGGAAAACATAAATGAAAATCTCAAAATACAATCATTATGCTTTATTAATTTCATGTATTTATATATTTATGACAATATCGTCTCACCTAACCTTATTAAGTTACTAATTATAGTTATATTCCATAAATTTTGAATCGATAGGACATAATGGTAAATAAAATCATTTTTAAATTAAGATCATATTTTCTCTACAGACCTAATTTGTATGAAATAATTGGGACAGATTTGTATTCTAAAAGAATGAACTTAATTGTACCTTTTAAAAACCTAATTTAGCTCAATTATAGATTTTACAAATCAAACTCAATTTAGAACTTTCTATCTGGCACGGGACGGGTAGAAATATTGAACAGGTATATTTATCAGAAAATCTATTGTATCATGTTTCCTTTTTCAAATGAGTTTAATGAAAAAATATATATTTAACTAGGTATCTACTTATTAGAAGTAAATGGAGACAACACAATACTTACGGCTAGAAATAATTACAATAGAAAATGAGATAAGTATTTGAGCAAAATTCAAAACTATAACAACAAAATGCATCCCAGCCAGACAGCTATCAATTATGACAGTATAATTTAACTTCAACCCAATTCTATAAAGAAGAATTACTAATTAAAAATAAGCGAACCTATTTAAGCGAATCAATAAATAAATATTGACAATATCGACAATATACAATTATTACAATTTACACTTAACGAACACAGCACAAAATAAAAAAGAAATGTATAAAAACTGAAACCGGCTCTCTGATCTCTTACAAAAACATTCACTAGTTACATACTATGTGAAAATTAATTTACAAATAGTTTACATCCTTAATAAAACGTATAACTTGGATCCTGACAAGTTCAACCTTCCGAATTTCACTCTCCAATTTTAATATTAGCCGTACAACTATCGCGTTACGAGTAAATATATATTTTTTTCGATATTTTTTTACGTATATTGGTTTTCATAGGCAATGATTTTATAAAAATACCTTTCCTAAAACGTTTTCTAAACCAAGAAGCACAATGAATAACAACGTAATGCAAGATGACAAGCTTTCTATTCAGAATAAGATTTTTATATAAAATTGGACAACCAGCAGTTTATTTCCTAACTTTGGTATACTGTGTGCATACAATCATCTACACTCCGTTTACGATTCAAGTAAGACAAATTAAATATTAAGTTTTTCTGCCCTTATAAAACTGAAGGTAACTTTCATTTCTTTATTAAATAGCATTATTGATTGCTTTTTTTCAAACGAATCGACTCCGTGTTGTCTTTCCATATATTAATACGTATTTCCATTAAATGGTACGGACATTGACGTACCTAGTTTTGCCCATTTTAGAAGTTCATCAAAGAATATTGAAAATTTCGATAAATTGTTTTCCTCTAAATTATAAGCTTCATTTTCGTAACATTTAATAATAATAGATTTCCT
Organism: Blastobasis adustella; assembly: GCA_907269095.1. NCBI lineage: Eukaryota > Metazoa > Arthropoda > Insecta > Lepidoptera > Blastobasidae > Blastobasis > Blastobasis adustella. The sequence goes on along the minus strand of OU026117.1, from coordinate 13,253,084 downwards.
ATTACATTCATTATCAGTATTATTTACGTATATGTGTCATCGAAAAATCGTATACATTGCACTTGTATCAACTGGCCTTTCCAAACTACAAAATAGATGTAGAGTAAAAAGAAATCACGAGAAGTTTCACAAAATAAACACACGATCACTGAGTAGATTCAAAACACGAATTAAATCGTCGTTTGTCAAAATTAATCTCAATAATATTATTCACACTAAAACAATTGTACATATAAAATCTAAAATTATCTTGTTGTATGTACAGAATAGCGTTTTGATACCCTAAAAGAAATAAAACATCAAATATATTAAATAATATAACAATATCGATACTAATTGCCTTCTTATCAATGGTTAATTATAAGAGGTCCTTGTGGTTTTCTGTTTCAAATTAAGAACGTACGATTTTCACAACATGAATATTCTCCATAAAGTGCTTGTATTTTATTAGGAGCTTCCATTTCATTTGTTCATTATACTCTAGGATTATTTATTTATGATATAAGAAGTGTATGTATAGGCATAAAGTCTCAGAGCAAATTGGTATATAATTTTTGCGGATGTTTTCCGGTGTGACGGAAAAGACAAGCACTTTAAATAGAATAACATTATCGGAAGTAAACCAATTATTACCGAATACATTTTCGAAAAGAAAATTCTCGAACTATTTATAATCACATAATGTCAATGTCAATGCAGTTTACTAACCATATACACTGCGTTTTTGGTAATTATTGGTATTGAGATTGCTCTATAAATTAATTTATACTTAACAACTGTAAAAATCTCTTCATCACACTATCATTACTCTTTATGCGAAGTCACTAAGTTACGTATTAGTTATAATGTAATATTATCATGAAAAGTCCAACGTACAATTTATACAAATTAAACTGTTCTAGTAACTTCGGTCACCGGATCGAATGTTTCAGATTTACCATTGCGTCAGGTTCGAAAGCTGGGTTCAATGGAGACAACGTGGCACTGAGACTTGGATGGCCGGTTTAAATCTGAAACAGTGGGATCCTTCCCCTGGACCGCACGAACTAAAGCTAGGAGGCCTTATTGCGGCGAGGTGGGCGGGCTCATGTTGTCGGGTTCGTCGCCCGAGCCGGGCTCGCCTTTGGTCTTGTTCTCCTTCTTCCACTTCATGCGGCGGTTCTGGAACCAGATCTTGATCTGGCGCTCGGTGAGGCAGAGCGCGTGCGCGATCTCGATCCGTCTCCTCCGCGTCAGGTACCGGTTGAAGTGGAACTCCTTCTCCAGCTCGAGCGTCTGGTACCGGGTGTACGTCTGCCGGCCCCGCTTCCTCTCTGGAATTAAACAACGGCACAACGTTAACGTCATCCGAAAGAGCGATATTAAACAACACAGTAGTTTTAATTTCGCGGTGCAGAGGCAGCCCTGCTCGACGTCCGACGTTAAAAACTGCATAGGCATTTCTGATAAATGGTGGTTATTTGTAAACGGCGAACACTCCAGGCGGAGTTAATTGAAAATTGTTTTGAGCTTATCAATTTGTTAATTGTTTTTGCTTGTTGGACATTTCTCTTCGGGGTCGGGATTAACCAAGTTTTATGCGAAACATACCTAGCTTTACACAGGAATCAGTTAAAAGGGCGGTGTGGTTCAAGGGAAGCAGATACACTGATTATATTTTATCTCCCTCCCACGCAAGCGAATACGAGGGCCAAAGCTAGTAACATAAGTACAGAACATAGAACATAGTAGGCCGAGATATTTCAACTTATTATGATACTGCAGTTATTCAACGTCAAGAAAGTCACTCAGCTGACGCCTCCGCATGGCTGAGCACCTATCACATGAAATGAGGTAGTGACATTTATAGATCTATAACTACCCACCCAAAGTTATTTATAGATATTTTGTGTTATACATCATACACTGAACGTGCTTGAGCTTGTATGTGTGCAGGTTCGTAAAGATGTGGTCCAAAGCGCTACCGAAGCCAATTAAAATAATTTAAGACGCCAGAGGCCTTTTTCATTTTGTAATCATTATTCTTCGAGGAAGATGCGAAGCCTATTATACACGGCTTAGAAGATGCTCTGAACTGTAATTTGTTTGAATTTAAAAAAAGACAAATCTTTAGTTGGAACAGAGCATATCGTAATGCTTGATTTGGAAGTGTTGGAAGTTTATAATATCGTGACATAATATGAGATAACCAAATACATCACTTAGGTCAAGTATTATTTTAAGCAAGTAAGTAAAACACTTTTACACGATTTTGTCAATGTTGACTTCGATAGAGTTTGGTATCTAATATAACATTTGGAATTGTGTCATGCTTCAAGTTATCTTTTATTAAAATTGCATCAAAATCGGTACCGATTCGCCATGAAAATGTAATAACAGACGGACATATTTCACATATTTATCATACCTTCTAGCATCCACTCTTTCTACGCATAATCGTATCCAGAACGTGTGCTATGGTAGGCTATGTCCTTTTTCAAACTATAGTTTAGCTTTTGTGCAAAATTTCGTACAAATAGCACGATACATTTTTTAACAAACCTACTGTAACTTTTTAGATATTATTATAAAGATAAAACACAAACTACATCGATATTCAATTGTAAAACATTAGTCAGCCGGCTAGAATCCAAGAATAAAAATGAATCATACGAAGATGAAGTTTTGGCAAGTCGTACAAGCAACAAAGGTAAAGTTTGTTGATTATTTTCAGTTCAACTGTAATACTGGAACACGCAAAAGCTGCCGGCCTGCCGTACAAGACAAACACGCGAACTTCGCAGAAATTCTCACACGAAATGGGGGGATTACACTGCGAATGACACTGTCCTCGGCTTCTTGGAAAGACAATAACGGCATAGAAACAAATGGAAACGAACCTGATGCGATGACAAATGCAAGTCGAGTCTTGCGAATTGGGGATTTAAAGAGAAATGACATTAATTCGTTTAGCCTTTGCATTATGTACATTTGTGGAGTGGAATATAAAATTATGGAATAAATAGGCACATGTGGCCGTGTGGTGTACGGCAGAGTAGAATAGCAGCAACTCCATACACTCGCGAGTGTCCTACAAGGCGACTAATGTTTTCGAGGCAAAAATTCTACAACCGCCGTAGACTGGAAAATGGGCAGCAGCGTTTTCCATTGTTATATTTATAACACTGGGATATCCAACCCACCTGCCAAGCGTGGAGATTATGGCAATAACCTCTCCTTTCGTGAAAGAGGCCCTAAGCCCTGCAGTGGACTGTAATGGCCTCTGATGAGGCACAAATGAAATTTTATGTAGGTAGATACGAATAAGTTACCTACCTTAATTCCGTTGACATCGATGAATTTGTTTTACGCTACTAGATTGACCAGCAAACACAAGCTCAACTCGCAACATGGCTAAAGATCATTTCTCATAAATCTGCTACCAGAGCCTCATAGAAATGTTGTAGTACAAAAATGTAAAAGGCGCCGAGTGCTTAGTACATACAAACGGCGGTGCGGTGCACCGGATTCAAAATTATTGCCCACTTGTTGCACGGGAAATTGATAACGGCCTCATCGCGGGACCGCGCGCTTTGGGGCGCATTCAAGAATGCAGATGGTAACACCAATGGTCTATTGTTTTACGAATTCGCGTGATGCTGTTGCTGTGTTGGGATTAATTTCGGTGTATAGGAGAGCTTTGTATGAATTATGTACAATTATTATTCGATTGTGCTTGCGGTGCGTCCGAGGTGGCCGAGTGGTTAAGGTATCCGAGAGCGAGAGGTACCGGGTTCGAATCCCACTGCGGCCATGTACTTTTCTGAGTTATGTACAATAGTTGAATGCTAACCGATGCTCTTACGATGAGGGAAAATATCATGATGAAACCTGCTCATTCAGGCAGGCGACTGAATGTGTAACCATGATCCAATCTGGTCAGGTTCCGGTCACCGAGGTCAGATGGCAGTCGGTCCACTGTAATTATCTGATCTGGCAAATCCTGGATCATGGTTAAGGCCGAACCCGGGCCATCGTGCGTTAGAGTACAACCACGTGTACCTACTGGTAAATAAGTTACACACCTATCTATGTACCTACTGTTATACTAACGATTATGGGTCATCATCAACAGCCAAACAATAGTCCAATGCAGAATTTAATTTTGAGCCTCTTCTACATCAGAGGATGGTTTTGCCATAATGTCTGCGCTGGGTAAAATACACAACAGAAAACGTTGCTGCCTATTTACTGGTCTACGGAGGTCCTAACTGGAAAGCCTCTTAGAGATTGGTTGCCTTTTACGACACCCATGTTGATTATACATGTAAGTAAAGATAAGCGAATAAAACATTTGAATCATAATCACTAGGTACCATCGGATGAAGACTCACTGCCAATTATAGACACAAAGCAACTTTATCTCCTACTTGAGTAACTGACAATAGACACCGGTTCGCAATCAAAATCGAGTCAAGTGTCAACCATCCTTCAAGAAGTGACAAAATTTTAGGTACAAAGTCGCAGCCAGCAATACAGCTCATAAAATCCCCTACCCAGAGGGCTTTATATATTACACTGGCGGTTTCATCGCACACTCAGATGCATAAAACATGATCCCGCCGTCAGATTTAAACCGTACGTAATAAGAGCATTAAGGCGGACAAGTCTGGGAGGCGGTGGAAATGTTCGCGTATTGCCTAAGAGTGACACTTCTCAGTTCAGCCGCCTTTCCTTCGCAGTAATATCAAACGCTATTTGTGTTTGAACAGCTATTGCATTTATGAAGACATTTATTTCGGACATAGTGTTTGTATTAATCCTTTTGTTGATTGCTTCAACAATTTTGATTTGTGCCCGCCTTGTGTGGGATCGGCGAATTAATTTCCGTGTAAATATTTAAGCTCGAATCTGTTCGTGTTTGTCTAAACAATGTCGATCTAAACTGAAATAGCTGCTACAAATCAACACAAAGCCCGCAACAGAAACAATACCTTCGAGCCAAAACAAACGTAGGTACATGAAAAACGTCGCGCCTTAGCCGTCAGTTAGTGGGCCAAACGAAATCGCAGCTTTAGCGGCGGCGGCGGGCGCAGCGCTGCATGTGTCGTCGGGCGGCGATAAATCATCACCGGGCGCGCCGGGGGGACCCGGCAAGGGGGGGAGGGGGCAACAAAATCGGGGCCCAGCTTACTTTCACGACGTAGCGCGGACAAGCACGCGTGGCATTACCCAACTTTGTTGTTCGCTTTGGACAAACTAAAAACGTGAACCGGGAAATTCGGTATCGGCGACTATCGGGGAAATGACCTACTTTGATTTGAGGCAAAAATGAACTGATACAACATTGTAAGATAATTTCCTTGACCTTTACACGTATATGGTCGAGGAAACTTGTATGTTTCGGCAATACTCTGAGAGGAATGTTTTATTACTCCGTCAACGAAATTGACCCCACATACGTCTTACCCGAGCAATTTTATTACGCTGTCAGTACAAAATTAAGTGTGGGTAGTCAAAGATTTGCACCCAGATTGCAATACAATACACCAGAATCGAGGCTAAACTAATCTCTCCGAGACCTAAAGGTCGACTTACATTTATCTGGATAGAGTGCGTGTTAAAATATTGACCGGCCGCCGTGCTGCTATCTTGGATCGCATTTGTACTGATTACCCGCGCGATAGAACGCTCCGCGAATCACGAAGGTGAAGGGGGTTGGAAAAATAATAGTTGCAGTCGAGAATACAGTAGTTAATTTTGGAATGGAGCAAGAACGTTCAAACGAATACAGCAATATATTGGAACGTGAGAGGCTATATAATTTCGGTAATAATGTCCACCTTGCGCCCTGTAATACGAATTTAAATATCAAATTCATCAAGAGATGACAAGTGAAAAGAGCTTTTAATTTAATTCGTTGCGGTATCGCGCCAGAGGGATACGAAAAAAAAATACAGCAACAGCTTGAAGCGATATCGACAATCCATAATTCATGTCGTACAATTTCATACGTTTCGACACGAGGCAATCGTCATATTTTTGTGGCGCGAATGTCGTCCAAAGCGTACCTTTGCACAACGTGATTGAGTTCAATATACATTGCGGCTTACGTCGATTTGCGATGTTTCGCTCTGCGTTTATCATTCAGTGTATTGCAACATCGTACATGATATCAAACGGGTATTCAGATTAATGCAATTTCTCTTAAACGCTTACACGTCGTAAATAAAATTGCCGGTTTCCAACGACGATGGTTCGGCATTGAAGTCCTGCGCTTAATGAGTTTAATTGATATTGTAACTCTGAAAATCGAAAAAGCGCTCAATGACTTGATTGCTTTACTTTGACGGACTATTTATTGTGTGTCGATGGGAAAATTGCGTCAATAAATCACATTGTCTCCAACGTTTCGTCATCTGTCTTTTTCTAGATATTGTCTACCAAAGCCACGATTCGCCTTAGCTCACTAATTTTAAGTCTAAGTAATAGATAGGCATTGGCATGGCATGGCATGGCATGGAATTTTGAGTCAGTCTACTAAAAACGAATGCCTGTATTGTAAACAAAGTCGCTTCCCGCCGTCTGTCCTTATGTATCTATGTACGATTACATCTTTTAAACTACGCAACAGACTTTAATACGAATTTCAACAATAGATAGAATGATTCAAAAGGAAGTTTATAAGCAAGAAAAAAAGGGTAGGTAGGGGTAAAGTAGGTGTACGCGAACGAAGTCGCGCTGGGACCTCTAGTCGTTAAATAAACCACAAATACCTATTAGTTCCTGCAAATAATAACCTCAATAATGTCGCAAACCAATATTTCAATCATTCACAACCAGAATTAAGATTATTTATTCGTACAGCATAGAGAGAAAACAGGAGGTAACTTTTTAAGGTTAATGTAAAAATAATCTAGATATATACCTCTGATACACACACTGAAACCCTAATGGCATTGAAGTGAAAAAAAAATGGAGTCATTGATAACATTCACGGCGATGGCGGCCAAAACATAATAAATGACATGACACGCAACATGATAATTACGGCTACCTCATGTATGATTAATGCAGTCAAACCTACGCTAGAATATGAATTTAGGTAATTTTATTGTAACCAAAAATAGAAAAATAATTTACTGAATTGTTTAATAAACGAGGTGGCTAAAGTGATAATTAACAATAATACAACAGGAACTATCATTACTACTTAGAGTTTAATTAATGAATTACCACTATTAAAAAAACCTAATTATAACATAGCCGCAAAGGGTTAATTCACGTAATTACTGACTTATTAAAATCAACAATCATTCGTTACTGCCTTATAAGCGCCTTTATCAACTTATAAAACATTACATACAATTTCTTTAAATAAATGTGTTGAATAGAAAATATGAATGTTATATTTTACTTACATACGAATACGTTAATAAAACCAAATATTTATGCGGAAAAAATTGGTGAGCTGAACATGAACTAGAGGAAAAAAAATAAAGCGAAATAACATGGCGGCCTTTCAAGCTCTGATATTCATTAATCATTGCTGTGGGTCTGGGCGGGCGTCTGTAGCTATACATACAACACACAAACTTATGTGTTTCGCTGTATGTTCCTATCAACACTAATGACTTTTCCGTTCCTATGTATATTCGTCGATGGAATTGGATTTCGTTTACATACATCAGTATATAGCTGTTTCGTTTGGTTTGGTTTATACTCACATAAAATTTAATTTGGTCGCACCATATATCATTACGCTGGTGTAAAAAATGGTTAGTATTAATTTTCATTTTGTTTGCGCAACATGGAATGTGAATTATAACTGGGAAAGAATTCATCCAGTGAATACCGAGCCATCAGTCACCGTTGCGCTGACGCTGATTCCCGTCGTGTTCCGCATCCGAAATGGAATGTTATTCGCTGAATATCTCGCTTTTGGTGTACGCTAAAAATTACGCGAACCCAGCGCGGGATTGAACGAAATTCCGCCCCGCAAAAAAGGTGTCAAATGAAATATTCAAATATATTTTAATATAATTCATGCGGCGGGCGTTTCATTTCTCTCCCTCGTAATGGAATGCTAAATTTTCGGGCGAACAAAAAATATATATTAATGCGCGTACCTAATAGCTTATACAAACTCGTTTGTTGGGTATTGTTGCGCACAATGGGTGCCATAACTCCGCGTCGGTGGCACGGCCGGTGACGTCTTTGTTAGGGCAGCTTTGTTCGCGACGTCACCCGACCTCTCCGGCCTAGACCCGCTGCCGCGCCGCGAGCCGCGGACTTGCGAACAAACGGAGACGGACTTGCAATTAGCCATCGAGACTCATAGAGACCTGAGAGGCTTTTAGTCAATAGGTAGCAATAGTAGCCGAAACCTTTCCGATCATTTGAAACATAAATGAAAAGAAAAGCGATATGGTTTTCCGACGCTATATACAATAGTAATGGTCAATGTAGAAGAGTGCCTAATATTTATCCATTAGGGAAATTAAAACTATCAATTATAAAGCCCATAAACTATTTGAATACACGAAAAAGCGGAATAGAATCCAACGTGGCTATTTAAAAAATTACTACCCTCCCTTACGCGGGTGGCTAATTACCAGTTTTGTTCCGACCATTACTATAATTTGCAGCAGGAAAAGCACGAATGAATATTTGAGAAGGCGATGGAAAATGAGTAATCGCTTTGGATCACGAAGTGAAAAGTTATGAAAGGTGCCGGGAAAGGTGATTATTCAACGCCATGGAGGAACGAAAATCTAAACGTAAAAGGAAAATATTGAACGGTGGAACACTGGCCGTGGAATTAGTGAGGCGCCAACGGCGAAACTAAAGCGAACAAAAACAAGTAGCGGGCCACGGGTGCCTAAAAATTCATCTCGAACATAATGCGGAGCGCGGAACGCATTAGGGCTCCAAGATGAGCTTCGCCGCGGGACAGCGAGCCCCAGGGGGCTCCCCTGCCGGCCGGGAGGGGGCGGTCTCCGCTCCAGAGAATATTTGACACGGGTCTGGCAGATAGACAGGCCGGTCATGTGTGATCCCCGGCCAGGAAACGGGGGGCTTTTTTCCTCTCCGCTATCGACGTGGCTACTCCCTACACATACAAGTACACGTATAAAGATACGTTTATGATTTATGTGACGTCTACCCGCACATGTGCACGCATCATGTGATGCGACGCTTTTTGTGCGCGCCTAATGATACGAGCCGGCTTAATACCGCTTTAATGAGTTCCGAGCGCTGATAGAATTAAATTTCAATATCTATTAGTGAAGTAATTTGCTTCTTCATGCAGTGTAATTACGGTAAAAACTCCACTGATACTCTGTGGCGCCTAATGCCGTAACACAATAATCATGCCGTTTTAACAATTAGAGGTTATTTCATAAATTCATATGATCCATTTCAATTTCAGATTCGAAAATGGAATTTTAATACCACATAATAAGTTCGGCTTCATCGGCTTAGCGGCGGTCAAAGTTTGATTGGCGTTCTATCCCGACGTTTAATTAATGTGGAGTAAGCTAACCGAACTTGGTGTGCGAGTGAGACAGCGCAAACATGCCAGAAAGAAAAGGGTAGACTCCGAGAATGTTGCCAGTTAATTGAACACAAGTTGCTCTCGAAGTAAAAGTCCGTAGTTCGGGGAAATTATTGTTCTGAACTTAGAGAAACTCTGAGCCGGGTCCATAAAGCATCCGGTAGTCTAGAACTTGGTTCTATTCCGAATAAATTAAGTAAACGCTTTTGTCCTCCACCTAACACAGTCGATATAATTTTATTTCTTTTTTACAATGCACTCACCATGTGTACCATCTACAATTTAAATGTGTTATTATGTAAAAGTGTTGTAGAGTATTTTAATTCGTCTTTTTACTTACTGAACACACATACATAATATACCTAAATAATGTATATTAAGTTTCACATTTTACGGTCCTGATAAAACTCTTTCGCTTTTCCACGTGCATCAACTTTTCCATATACTCGTTGGTTTAGGTATAGGTACTTGACATGATCTGTTTTTAATATCTTTGATGTGATATGATTGTGAAACTTACAGCTAGGTTATATTTCCCCTTCTGACGACTTCGTACATTCATCCTCTGTACATGACCGAACCAACTAAGCATTCCTTTCTCTATCCTCGTAACTAACTCTTCTTACAGCCTTAACATCTTTTGACTCCATATTTCTTAATACTCTCATTCTTATTGCATCTATCGTACTATGAAGGTATGATAAATGCTGTAGGAATAAGAGCACTCTTCTGCCACCCCAACTTTTCTTTACACACATTAATGTTGGACCAGCACTCCTCTTTACACAGTCAGATGGGCCTTTAACGATTATTTGAAACCTATTTACCACGAATCCCTTTCGTTTACGTTGTCGGCATCTAATATCTTCTGATCTTAGATGAAAACAAACGAGACCACCTCAAAACAAAAAGTATCTGTTCAGTATTTTCAAATTAACAACACTCGAATCCACCAGCCAAGCGCAGAAATTATGGCAAAATACTCGTCCAATGTAAGTCAGGCTCAAGTTCAATAGAAGATGGCTAATAATAATAATGTTTCTTGAATTATCTTATAGTTCTAACAAGAAAGATGAACCTAGCAGATATAATCAAAATTAGTCCTACCCTATTTATCTATCATCAAAGAAGGTTTAAGGAAGGATGAATGTTTGGTTGAATATTTGTTAGTCTTTCACGCAAGAACTTTTGAACGAATTTTGATGAAATTTTGCATAAAATACAAAGTTCCAGGGCGAACACGGCATAACCGAATCTTATGCGGACAAAGTCACCGGCAAAGTCTAGTAGTTCATAAAAAAGGTAATATTGGAGGCTGTATAGAATTCGATGCATTATAACATTACATGTAGGTAGGATAAAGTGATTCCAAATTCCAATTTAAATAATAAATTATACTTACTTCCTACCTACTTAGTTTTTGGGCAGTTGCCAAAATTAAAGGGTTGTTATGTCTCCTCTTTATTTGAAATTTTGCAGGTAGAGTCAGATAATAAAGAATTTACCATAAATAAGGACATAAGCTTTTCACAAAAACTAGCAATTTCATTTCACCTGGTAACACTGGTGAACACACATTCAAATCTCCATGCAATCAACGCTAGAGCTGTAAAAGTGTGCGTCGTCACGTCTGTAATGTAAGATGTGGATAAGTCTGGGTGTGTGTATGTGTGTGTGCTACACTGCGTCCGACACGTCCGACATAAATTAATGGGATTGGTGTATTTCTATGTGGGTGTATGTAATTATAACATGGTAATGGTTTTTTAATAAGCCGCCCCAACTTTTTGTGTGGGCTCTATTCCGGTACTATGTAATGTGAATCTAACGACTTTAATAAGCGAATGATGATATGCGTATATGGTATGAGATGACGAGATTCGAAAAACAGAACCTACACGTGTCGACAATGTAATGTTTTCATAGCCAGACAGCATAATAAAAATATGATGTAGGAATCTCGATAAGTACCTATGCTAATATAGAACAAAAACATTGCCCTTTCGAAAGGTACCTACCAATATTACCTCAACCTACTGTTGATACCAGAACACTATAGGTAAGTAGGTTTCAGCCGAAAAAATTAAAAATGTAATAAAATACTATGGACTTTATGACACATAGGTAAGTACTTTTATATGAGACAACGATTTAAGACAATTTTGTCAGGCCTGTCTACGAAGATGATGGGCCGTCCGCCTGAGTAGCACATACAATAATCGACTTAATAGAACCGGTGAAAACACAACTGTTGTTTTATTAATCGCGCAGTCAGCCGGTGCGGTTCAAACGGGCCGACTTTTAAAAATAATATCCGATGAGCAAAAACGCCATTCGTCAATGCCCGCGGTACTACCGGCGCGAACCGGAAACTCAGCGCCGAACCGAATTAGAAATGTATTTTTATCTGTCACTACACCCCACAGCGGATAAAAAAATCTTTATGCAAATAATAGCACGTGTAAATACAAGGGGAACTCGGGAAATGAACGGTGGAAAAATAAAAACACTCGGAATTCTTTCCCTTAAAGAAGTTGCCGGAGGGTTTGCGTTCGGAATTTAATAGCGGGAAGGATGACGACAAATTAATGCGTAATTTGGGTTTGGTTCCGTAATGTTTGGACAATAAAGGTAATCGGTGGAAACTTAGAGCGATTAGGAACGCTCAAAATGTGATGAAATTATTTTGTAGTTGTGTAGAGTGAGTTGTATTTGTGTCTGGCATTAAACTACCTGTCTATATGCAAGCTAATTTTATTTCGGCAACAATCTTTCTAAATAAAATTGCAACCTTGCACATTAATAAATAATAAAAGTGAGCGAGAAAAGCTAGCGATATTTTACACACCAAAAGACGTCATAATTGAATAGGCTGGGGAAATAGCTGACTCACGAAAAATGGTACAAAGAACGGGGAAAATCCACACAAAAAGAGCGGAACCGCCAATCTTGTGATGCATTTGTCGTCTTTGTCGAACGACAATCGACATTCGATCACGTATCGAAAAAGGAGAGGAACAAAAGAAGCCCTACAATAGAGCTTTATCGCGTTAACACCCCAGATTGAAGATAGAAAGTAGGTGGGGAAAAATATGGCTTTATAATACAATGGAGTCATTGGTCAGATGTAAACATTGGTTAAACTGAAAGGAGTGAAACACTCGACTATATTTAAAAAAATCCAGACACGAAATTAATATTTGCCAACAGAGTTTCAGAACAACCGAGCCAAACAAAAACCCCACACTCATTTACAGTTGTATACTATGTTTAATACGGAGCGATTCCAGCTTTCAGTGGCAAGCGGGGAAAATCAGAAGCAGGCACCAAAACAAATTCTCGTATTCAATCATCGGGCGCTTACAAAGGCCTCAGGGCTGATAACTGAACAATGAAATGTAACAAGTCGTCTATCCGGCATTGTATGCGAGCGGGCGGCGGGGGAGACCGGGGGGATTTCCATTATATTTCCATTTCCACCTCGATTCCCGCCGACTTATCGCGGCCTACCTCTCGGACTAGGTAAGTCTATCTTTCTATGCCGTTAGCCAGTACGGCCATACATCAAACCGCGCACGATAGTATTCTTATTTCGACGGCATTCCAATGCAATAATCTATTTTGGAATACCTACATACATTATAGCACTGGTATAAACATTCCGATTGCAGTCCGATGCAATGTTTTTACACTAATGAATTTGCTAGTCCATGTCATGCCAACACAAATATTAATTACTTCTAAGAAACTAATGACAAAACATGATAGGCGATTTATCTAAACATGCCACGTTTCCTGCACAAAAACTAATCGTAACTATTTTTGTACGTGTGCAAATTGATTGCGCGATACTGGCTTGTTTCGTAACACGTGCTTTCTGACTTTGAGCTCACATGCTATTTATGATACTTGACTGCATTAGGTCAGTTGCAATTTAGATGTTATCATTCGTGAATGTTGCGTGTGAAACATAAAGTTATTCTATTATCGTTACCTAAGCATTGTTTGTGAGTGGGAGGACTCTAGTATACATGCTCCCTATGATTAATGATCCGCGCTGGTTCGAAGGAGCATGCTCTATATCCAAACAAAGAACGGGACGCGCAGCGATTGGTGGGTTTCGTCTCAACATGGCAGCCAAATTTGGAACATAATTAATGACCGTACGGTTTCAACAGATAACTTGAGATCTTTTACAAAAACCAACGCTAAGTGCTGCTTACTTGCGACTACCGAAATCTCGAGTGGGTCGCATTTTTCAAACCTTAAATACATCTCATGTTTTAGAGATTCCGAATCTATTTTTGTATCGACGTATATAAAAACGCGTGGCCATCTTTAAAAACTATCAATGCGCTCATTCATAGTTCCCGTTTTATTAATCTTCGCCCGTTAGAATTCGCACAGAGATTTATTTCTGCTACATTTCAGTTGACTTTATCTGAAGGCTCATACAATCTATCTCTGCCTCATCAAGAACTGAGCCATATCGAAGTTCCCAATTTAATTAACCAGTGCGTCCAACTCTGGTCTGGCGGGCATTTGGCGAACTAAGTCAAATTGGCACATCTTATCTGCCATCGGGCGAGATAAGGGTTATGACGTGGGTTTATCCCGGCTGTTACGAACTGTACCTATCCTTTCTAAGAACCCGCATGAAAGCAGATCTGAAATTTTAGTATTTCAAGATATTTCGACACGCTTCTAAACTTACTAATTTGTTAGGTATTAGTAAAAAACCGCGGCGCGACTTCGTTCGCGTACACCTGCTTGACCATTACCAACCCTTTTTCTTTGCTTATAAACCTTCCTCTTGAATCACTCTATCTATTGTTACAAACCGGTGTTATATGTTAATTAAAATCCGGTGCTTAATTTAAAATATCTAAGCGTACATAGATACAGACGGCGGGAAGTGACTTTGTTTTATACTATGTATAGATATAGATAGAAGTATGTATATATAGGTATAGTAAGTACATATGTAACAAAACCCTGTACGATCCGTATTATAGCCATCTCTAATAAAAGGTTGGATTGTGTGAAAATGACAATAATTTCCATACAACACACAAATTTTAAAGGAGGTACATTTATTCAACCTAAACTATTGTACAACTTATCACAACATAAGTTAATTAAGAAATATGGTTATTTTCGTAAAACAATAATTTAATTTAGGTACACATTTTATTCTATTTTATTATGTGATTTGGTTACTCATAGGTAAAGCCACTTTCGGTTCGGGTGGGGTTTTTGGTAGGTAGTCATTCTAAGAAATAGCTAACTACCTGACCATATGGTATCTACATTAATGAAGTGGTCAGCAAATTCGCTAGATTTGTATGAATCACGCAAGTGTGCAGCGTAGATTTGTATGAAATTGCAAGTTTTAATCATGGCCTGGTTATCAAAGTTTCACATAAGTACTTCAAACTCTACTTACACGTGTTTGGTGAAGATTGTTGTTTTTATCACCGCACAATCACACAATGTCTCTTTATTACCGGCTTTCTTATCTATCGCCAATACCACCACATAATCTGCCACACAGACCCAGCAAGCAAACCGAACTAAACGCACCGAAACACCCATCGAGTTCGAATTGAATGATCTCAAAAACCACAATGGGAGCCCTAAATCAGAGGACTTTCGCATAAATTAGTTCCCAGACAAATTCAAAAACAGTAGGAGACGGTAGCGCAACTTGAGGGCGCTTTGTTCAGAATCGGGCGTCAGCAAAACAGAAGGTGTGCCTTTGTGCTCGCGTTGTAAATTTTATGAAAAGTGAAATTCCTTTTGAATGCCGGCCGGGCCCATAAATTGCTCCCGAACAGTGGGACGAGCATTGTTTCTGGCACTTATTGTCTCTCGTCAATGCGCACGTGGGGCGAAAGTGTTTTTGCAAATTCGCGAATATCGTGCTACCTGTACTTGCTCGCATCTCGCATTGTGTAAATATAATTGTTAGGAAAGATCAAGGTTTCACTTTCAAAGTTTGAATTCTGAAAGCATTATTTTTTTACAACGGTGTACCATCGTGGGGTTATTCTTTAACTTTATGACAATCAGATCTTTTCGTTTTCGTTAAATAACGGTGATTTATGAAACTAAATCTTTACCTCGACCACCCATAATATTGCACAGTTGGACATAAGTCTCCTCATATCAGTGAGGGGATTTTTCAAGTAATCAATACTTATTATAAAACAAAGGCCTACGCTGCGTCTCTCTGTCTGTCTATTCGCGATAAACTCAAAAACTACTGAACGGATTTTCATGCGGTTTTCACCAACAGACAGAGTGATTCACGTGGCTGGTTTAAGTTTAGGTGTATAATTTGTTAAGGTTACCCCGTGCGAAGCCGGGGCGGGTCACTAGTTTATAATGATTATTATATCCACGCTTCAAAGTGTTTCGCAACAGAAACGTCCATTTCCTGGTCCATCCTCTACGGAAGTCTTGACTGACTAGACTCTAACTAAGACATTTGTCGCCTTGTTCGACACCCGCTAGTCGAAGGGGTTTTTGTAATTATCTACTTTGTCGGACACCACACGACCACAACCCTTATGGCTCCAAACAAATTACTATCATTAGGCAGGTACTTAATTTCTTAAAATGTATATGCGTTCGACAAAGCGACTTAAAATTTGTTAAGTCTTCCGTAGACCATATACCTATTTAGGAGCGTTTATGTAGTACTGAAGGCAGCACATTTATCTACAAAAACCAGTATAAAAGGGGCTGACATTGCCATGCGTCTCCATAGAGATGCTAGCTCATCTTATACTGGTTATCGGTAGGTTGATGAGCTGATTTCTGTACCTACGAGATCAACCCGGGCACATTACAGCCCCACTAATTTAAGGCCAACAGTGGAGTGCTACGATGTTGGTGGCTGTTAATTGACGAACTAATTGCTTTCAGGCGAAAAATAAAAGAAAACGTGTAAAAGTCATAGAATTTAACGATCGCCCTCAGAGTATAGGTATTAATTAGTTAGGTGGGGACGGATCAGTTTCAATTCTTGGTTATCTCTAATTAATAGACTGACCTCCTAACCACACACAACAAATATCTGCATTCTGTACCTTTACGTCATGAGAACTGGCTACCGAATCGCATTCGAGTGTTACTTACCAAACTGACTCCGCATCCAGGGGTATAGTGGACTGGGCAGCGAGGCGTTGGTGTTGGCCGGCGGTGGCTGCGGCGGCGGCTGCTGCGCGTGCATGGCCTGCTGGTGCATGGGCGGCATCTGCGTCTGGTGCTGCATGTCGTCCACGGGGTACATGAGGTGCTGTTGGTGCGGCACCCCATGCTGCACCATGTGCTGTTGCGCGTGCATGTGGTGCGGCATCTGCTGCGCCTGCTCCAGCGGAGGACTGCCCGGCACCCCGCCCGCCGTCGCCGCCGCCGCCTGCAGCTTGCACGACGTGTACACCGCCGGCGCCGGCGGCTGGTGCCCGTTCGGCCCGTACCCGTCCGTCTTGGGGCCCATGTGCCCCATCTGCGACGGACTGTCCGGCCGGTAGCCGTTCTGCTCCATCTGCTGCTGGTAGTAGCCCAGCCGGTCGTAGGGCGGGAACCGCGGGTACGGCATCCCGGGCGCCGGCTGCGCGGGGTAGTGGTGCTGCGCCGGCCGCAGCTGCGGGTCGCAGCCCTCCAGCTCGTGGCCCTGCTGCGGCACCGCGCCATAGTGCGCGTGCGCCTGCTGGTGCTCGTGCCCGCCTCCGTTGCGCATGTCCGGCATGTACGCGTTCGAGAAATATGTCATGCTGTCGCAGTTGTTGGCGCTCATCGCGGGCCCGCAGCCCGCGTGGCTCGCGTCCGTATCTTCCGTCGCAGATTCTCGGCCGCCGGGGCCGACACCACAAACGTTCAGTCACTACACAAACACTTCGGATTCCATTCACTTCACAGCGACGGCGGTCGGTCTCACTGGCGTTTCACGCGGGCCGACGGACGGTGTCTCCTCATCGATTCCTCTGCAAATCTGAAAAGGAAAGGTTAACGATCTTAGTCGATCTAAAATTAAAATATTTTCCAATCATCGAACGTAGCGAGGCGGCCCTCGATCGATCGAATGTTTGCTTTGGCTCGCGGATGTCTAGCTGCGCGAGAGTCATCGCGAGCCGCCAACCTGACGACCGATACAAACAGACTGACACGTGTCCTAAGGTTGGGACACACACGAAGTCATAAAACCTCATGTGTTCCAAGTAAAACGCCTATTAGCGACAAACTGTCTGCGATACGGGCCCCCGTTTGCCGCAGATAAATAAGCGACATTCTTAAACGTTCAAAGTTAGAATTCCGTCTTTGTCTGGTCGAAAGAAGGTGGTACTTGCAAGCGAGACAGGGAGATGACATAGTGTCACGTCTCGAGACGACATGTGGCTGACCCGGCGTCATATCCTCGGCATTTCCCAGCAGTTGATGGAGCATGAGTGACAACCGCGCCGCGGCCGCCCCGCATAACTTTACGCTGACGTTAATTTGTTGGTCGAGGGACGCGCGACAACGAAACCTTTGCTTATCTCCGAATCTTGCTCTACTGGTTCTAAAGTAGGAAATTTATTGTACACTTAATACGACAGCTACTAGAATTTACTGGGTAGTGAGCATTACAAGAAAAAAGATTCAATTATGTTCATGATAAAACATGCGAGTATTTCGCATTTAGATAGAGATCTGGCTACTTGTACCGCGGTTTTTGTCTATTATTCTCGCTTACTGTAGGTTTTCAGTAAACCATATAAAATTATAGTCCAGAGACGCCATTACAAAGTTAGTTTGGTGAGTTTTGGATATGCTTTGTTAAAGCCACGCGAGTAAAAAAGCGGTACAGTGCCCGATGGCACCGCCCCTCAGGCTCACTCGAGTTATTTAAAACCCAAAAGCTAAGCTTCATTAGCGACAGTTAATGATGGCGGCGGCTCCTCAGACAATGTATGGCAGATGCTACCGCATGTTATGTAACATTGGCTTAAAGATTACCAGAGGGAGTCATATACAAATTGTCTCTTTATCAATACCAGTACAATCTAGCGCAATGACAGGCATGAGACATTTCATCTTAGTCCTCACAGTGACAACACATCTGCGGTTCTGCATTTTTATTGTCTACAACTTAAATGCATGAATCGTAGATGTTATTGGCGAGAGTCACTGCTTACCATGAAGAGGGCAGACTACTCATTCGTCACTGCATAGCATAAAAAAACCTAACTTCAATGTAGATTCCTACCGGTTCGGTAATTATTCATTTCATGCATTGTTGTAGGGAATGCCGAAAAGCAAGTTGCTAATTACAACGGCGGCTCGCAATTAATTCTGGCTCCGAAACTGGATGCGCAGGAACAATCGAAAGGCATGCCTATATACAGAGTGCTCCCAAATTTGCATGTTGAGGGATGGACAATTTAAATTTACGATTTCGCCGCCCCCGGCCCCACGCGGGACGACCCTCGCATTTTTTTTAATTTTCAATTTCCATTTGCATTCCGACAACTAGATCGCGGCCATATAGCTACGGAGAGCGGGCAGGTGATTTATCAAGTGGCAAACTTCCCTCGAATACATACCTACAATAAACATCTATCTACAAGGTACCTATATAAAAAGGCAATTGGATTAAACACCGAGACTCATATTCGTTGATGAAAACATGAGAACAACCGTTAAATAATAATCTTTGAAGCACTAGATTAGACGATGAGTTACCAGATAAGAATAAGCCTTCACTGAGTATAAGATATTCATTATTTTTTTTCTTAAATGCCCCCATACAATCACTCGAAAATCTAACACCGTAGCGTTTCCCACTTAGCAAAAAGCTTACTTATCACAGAGTTACAGTTTTAATCTGTTTCCACAATCATAACTAGTTAATGTTCTAGCTGGTTATTACTCAGATAACATCTGAGGCGCGAGCCCGTTCAAGGAACATGTCTTTAAACTGACCGACGAGAAAATTAACAGTCTCACGTGCTTTTGATAATTTGATAACGGTGCACGGAGAGTTTGATTTATGGTCGAGGAGCTGGCAGGCCGTGGCTGGCACTCTCGTGCCCTTTGCACTGTTCCCATGGCCTGGCCGCAGGTTGGTTACGACGTGGTTTCTTGGTAGTAATTATTATGTGCCGTGGACTGTACTGTAGTGGATTTTACGTGTTTTTATGGTCAGTACGGTACAGGCGTAGATATAAAGTTGGTAGGTATGTAATCTAAATAAAAAATGTAAAAATAGGCATGTAAAATAGGTAAAATCTTAATAAAGATGGAAAAGAAATATTTGAAAGGAAGAAGTCCAAGTGGGATTGAGAAAATAATAGGTTTATCCATTTTTGAGTTGGCAAATGTTTTACTTTTTGATTATGTATGAATGTTTACAAAAAAAAAAAAACTATTGTGTGTGTGATATGAGCAGAAATTTTATGAAATATTTTGTTGTTGATATATATTGTAGAAATTGCCAAATAAACGTAATGTCTATGTCTAAATCGTTCACATTTTCTAATATTGTTTCGAATTTCCTATGATTTGTAATATGAATGGAAAATGTGTACCAAACAGACGCAAATAAGTAGGCAATAAATACAACAAAGAATTTCCACAGTATTTTTCCGTGTCCACTCACTCCAGAAGTTGTGAAATAAATTTGACCACAGACTATTACAACTTGTTAGCTCTGATGCGAAATAAATCATTCTAAAATATACTAGTGTATAGTCTAGGAGACTAGAGACGGAATTAAAAAGAAAATTAATAACATTGCGCGCACGACAGTCGGCTGCTGTTAATCAAAACTGGATCAAAGAGTATATTTTGGGAAAATTCTCAGCGCCTGTATTTATCATTTCCACTATTTGTCAATTAGCGGCCTATTGTGGGACAGTAAAGTGGTCCAGATTTATAGGCAGCTGCGTACTCGGTACAACTTTTTTTTCACCTGATCTGATGTAGCGCTAATCCTTCGGTACAAGATAGATTGGATTCGCGAGAAACCGATTGGTGGTGTCTACTTTTTGTTGATTTCGTCGGTTGACTGATTTTAATTTAAAATGTTACCTATTAAAAGGACATGTGTTTTTAAAAATAAACAGGTTTTTTTTAAAGAGTAGTGACAAATGATCATCATCTCACTTTCTTTAACTAGGTAGGCACTTGACGTAATGTCTCAGACAAAAAAATACGGAAAAAAATAAAAAAATAATAATCAATCAGCGTCAATTATATCATATTTACTGTTTACCTAAACGAACCCACCCAATTTTTATGTAGATGTAAAATTGAGTTGTATTTTAAAAGATTTAATAAAAAAAAAATTTTATTATTTTTTTATTATTGTTTTAATAAAGACAGTTTGATTACAGAGTACAGACGTAAGATATAATTATTTTGTACAATAAACAGTTAAATAAATAAATAAGAATACCCTCTAAAAGTATTTGCAAAAAATATATTATTTATATTTATACAGAACATACACAATTTCCCGTACCTACCGCATTTACCAAAAGCGTCACTCAACGGGGTCGGGTGGCGGATCATTCATTATTGCTTACTCGTACATTAATCTGCTGTCCTGTTTCTTCTGATCTCGTCCGTTTGTAGTAAGCCCGGAATAATTAGTGCAGCATATCCAGTCATTAATTAATGGACGGGCCAGTTTTTCTAATAAGACAAGGATTATTAATTGGTTACCTTCCTGCTTGATGAATTGGAGCTTATTTGGAAGCGCCAAGAGTTTTGACTCTAATGTTTGACCTATTGGTTTAATTTTAATACGATTTCCTACTGAATGAATTACCAACCATCTCATTTAATGTAATTGTTGGTTAGACATAAAGGAAGGGAGCAACACTTAGTGACTCGTTGTTAGATCACAAAACCAGTGGAGAAGGAGCAAGAGTAAGGCGCTCTCCTAATTGGCAATGGTCGTGTGACTATGGTCGTACGACGAATGTCGCCCGACCAATGGAGACCTCAAAACCGCCAGAACAACGCTGGAATGGTGATTCAGAGCGAACACGCGAGGTAGAGGCCGTCCAACATAGAGGTGGACAAGTGACCTCAGACTCAATTGGATCAAGGTGGCGCGTGATACAGAGACGTGGAAAATATTGGAGGAGGCCAACCGAAAGGCTACCTACGTTGATCTAAGTAACTGGTCCCAAAAATACCTAAATAGATAGTATCAGCGTGTCTATGGAATTATTGGTGAATATTCATAAATTAATTCTCATTCATTTATTTTATGAATGTTCACCGATATTTCCGTTCGAATCAAATTTTGCCTATATTGTTGGATAGGGGAAAAAAATACCTTTCATTTGACGTAACTCGATTAAATAACAGATTAGGGTAGATTGTCTCTATGACAACCCCACAGAAGAACTAGGGTGAGTGTAGGCAACCCATGATTTTGTTTCTTAATTGAGTAATATTAGAGAGAAGACATTACTATGGTCGTATCTCGCACCACAATATTACTTTGTCGCGCCCAAAATGCATGCCCAAGCGCAGTATTACCACACTCGGGACCCCATACCCAAACAGCGCATTTTTTCCCGCCACCCCCAAAAATGGCTCTCCAGAGTAAATCCCGCGGCGCTAAGCGCGCTCTGAGTGAAATGCGATGTTACCGCTAATTACTCGGCCAACTTCTAAATTTAATCAGACAAGTTACGTAATTTCCACCGCGGGTCCATAATTTTTCATGAGGGGCCGCTGGAGCAAGGATGACGGTGTGTCGCCCTCCCGGTGACACGCTTTACAATGTTTTCGCGCGGTGTCCCGGGTAAGATTTAACGACTCTGCTAAATACGATGGCGCGAATGTAAATACTGATTACTTAGATGTATATGTGTCTTTCATGTACGTGCGCGTGTATGTATCCTATCCCATGGGTTCCTCTTCTTACACGGCATCAAAGTTCCTTCCCTGTGTACCTAATTCGGTCATTCCTATTCGGTTCGGAAATTCAACATTTAAGATAGTATCTTCGCGTTCTAATAACTAAAGTGTTGCTTTCTATTTGAAAAATATTATGGACTAGTTTTCGAGGTTACCCATTGTTAATTAACAAACATACAAACAAACCGATAAATAATCAAATTTTTCCTCTTAATAATGTTAGTATAGATTGGTGTGGTCTCTGCCTACGAAAAAGGGGTGACGTTTAGTAGTGTATGTGTGTATTATTGATTCTGATAAAAATACATAATTTTCACTTGCACTGCATCTAACCTATCGATACCAACATCGCCAAAACCAAACAATCCACTCGATTACCAACCCACACTCGTGTAAGCCAAGCTATTGGTACCTGACCGTTATGCAAACAGCGAGCAGGTACAGGAATCTGTTAATCAAAGCGAACGCAATCAATTACGAGGCGGCACAATCAAAATGTCTCGCATACCGCGGCGAGGGGGGGTGGAGGTGGGGGCGTCAAAGGGTAAGCTACGTCATAACGCGAGCGTTGCCGTGGACCGTTGCATTTATGTGGACAACGGGGTAAGCCTGCACTTAGAGAGTACAGATCGGCCTGACGTTCAAATTAACAAATTTATTGGTAAATGTATCTTAACAGATTTTGTTTTGTAAAGGTACGGGCTTAGTACAGCAGTACCTCAGCTCCTGGGACACGTATATTTTTACTTTAGCTTTGTTCGCTACTAACTAAGTAGTCGGACATATTTACAGAAAATCCAAACCGGTATCGATTTTCAGCAAACCTCATCTTTCATTCCGTGATCATTTCCATAGTGGACTTCACTACAGATAAACTCGAGACAAAACTTCTAGAATTTTTGTATGCTGGAAAATGGTCAGCAGCTTTTTCCATTGTTATTTATAATATTGCGAGTCTAGTTTTATAAAAGAAGCTATGACCTGAATTCTGAATCAAAGGGCTGAAGACCAAAGGTCAATCAATACATTGAACATGAAGTAGATATAGGTAGCCTTCGATTTAATACTTATACTAACAAGATATGAGCTTATTTGTATAACTTTTTTTTATACTATATTGTAATGTCTGAAATAAACGTTGTATACCTACTTGTTTAGACCAAAATGGTTAGTGCACCTAGGTTAAATTCTAATTTATTGCTCGCTCGAAGCTCCCTATCATGCATCAAAGGAGTTCGCTTCTGTTGCCAATCACACGATATCGGTTCACGTCAAATGATAGTGATAATTTATAATTAAAATCAAACATTGCAATTAATCAATTTGATTCATAATTTCTGTCAGACCACCCAAGACCGTACTTTTGATAACGTCAAACATGTTCTAATAACCTGTTTAAGATAATGTATGCTAATATAATTCTTCCACAACGGCAGAAAGTTTTGGATTTCCATTGATCGCGGATTAAGAAATGTTTATCATAAGTACTTTTCTTTATATATTATACGGCAGACAAACAGCCAAGCGGGCCACCTGATGGGAAGTGGTCACCGCCGCCTATGGACTTCAGCAACACCAGAGGCGCTACCAATGCGTTGCCCACCTCTAAGACCGTCAAATTTATGTGTTATCTTATCACAAAATATGTATTTACTCTTTACAGCGTTTCAGCGATACAAAAAGACTTTGCGACATGTGAAACTAAATAAAAGCTTGTATTAAATATACTTGTAATAAATTTAAACTTCAATAATTGTCCATCATTAAGCATAAAAGACGTCTAATAGTAGGCCATTACACGATGGCCAACTGTTAATATTCAACGACAGGTGTTAAAATTCAATTAAACACGATAATTGGATTTAAAACATTGCAGTAGCGTGTCGAAGACTCATAAAGTTACCGAGTTATTAGCTAAACCGCTTCACCGCATGCCTTTAGGAAAAATTACCTGCTTCAGTCACGGCTAGCACAAACGCGCTCTCGCGCGCGATACGCGAGAAAAGGTATGGCATAGAATCTATGTACAAACAAATTAAGGAATAGGATGTCTGATCATTATTTCGAGTGCGTTTTACGAGTTACTTAGTAACCTAGAGACAAATTTCGGTGCTCAATATACGAGTAATGATCAGTCAAAATTTCATTTGTCACACCGATTCGGCACATCAAAACAATAAATTTATTATAGGTACCTTTTCGATTATTTTTATCCATTTGATTATAATAAAAATGCTCCTTGGCACGTGGAAATGTAATTATTTAATTGGCCTATATCTAAATGTATTTCCCCATCCGACATACTCGTAGATACTGCTATATCTTCTTAGTATTGAGAGAAGGAAACAAACGCTCTCTCGCGGCACGAGCTGTGTCGCGTGCACATTTATGCTAGCCGTGCAGCGCCTTGTGTTTATAAACGATAGTTAGTAAGTAATTATTAGGAATCATTACTGTCGTTTTCAATTTAGAAGGGCAAGAACGTCCAGTCATTATTTCTTAGGTAGTAATTGTTACTTTTAGCAATTATATCTGTCATCGTGACATTGCGAAAACCGACAGTTTGTAATACTTTGTAATACGTTAGATTGTAAACTGTCGAAATATTGTGAACTAGAACAAAATTCACCAAATCATTTACAATTACACGCATTATTTTACAAAGAAACACATAGATAAACAATAGTTTTAAATTCAGTTAGGTTCGTTTTATGTTGTAACAACTTGACGTTTCGCGGGGCTCCGTCAATTCGGCCCTGTACCGAATTGCCTTAGAATTTAACAGTTCACCATTTTTCGACACTTTGTAATCTGACATACTCTGAATACGTTAGTTCTGAACTGGCGGCTTTCGCAATGTTACGGTGACATATCCCTACAAATCTCTAGTATATGATCGAACCAAGGTTAGTATTGATTTAGGTACTTTCTGAAAAACTTTTATATAGAGTAAGAAGGTAAATTAGGTATGCCTGAGCATTACACAAACGACTATATAAGATTGTACCTATCATCACTAGGTTTCGCACTACTCCACTGATTTTGTGATCCAATTTCCAAAGTAAGAATTGAATATTCCTCCAATGAGTAGACTTCTAGTGTTTACAGCTAAGTAGACTTTGGTAAGTGTCTTCCGATAAGATTTTCGGCCCAATCGTCACGCCCAAACATATTAAGTAAGTATTGGACTTATTGTAAGTATTGGATAAGACAAACCTAAATAATAAAAAAAAATAAGATCAAACCAGCTAGCGATTATACATTTAAGAGAGTCGGTGGCCTAGTGGCTAGTGAGTCCGACTCGTAAGCGAACCGCAGTGACGACATGTGCCGATGCATTTTCTAAGTTAGTTTTAGATTAAAACTAACCGATGGTCGTACGGAAAACATCGTGAGGAAACAGGCGTCCATCCAATTTGCTCAGGTTCCCCTACTGTTAACAGGGTCACGGTGGTCAGATGGCAGTCGCTCTACTATAATTTACCTGTCAAATCCTGGGTTATGGCCAAAGCGGACCGACCTCGATCGCGAGATGTGTATCCGGGATATTGACGCCAAGATGATTATTTAGCAGAAATCCATTGAATTTGATTGCAGAAAATGGCTTGCAGACCAGTCTCCAGACAGGGTTAGTATGGGCATCCCAGCAGCTCAGCACTCATAGACACCTAGGTATCATCCACGAGGACTGCGCTGCGGTTGCGGCCACCCATTTAATTAACATTGCTATCATGCCTGCTAATTGTTATATCGCGCAGAGCTGATTTATAGCGAGATATAAACGCCGACACCTTTGTAATTGCTAACACTACACTTATGTAGTTTACACCATTTGATAGTATTATCGATTAACGCTATAATTAGGGTAGCGTTACAAGTTTTTCTTTTCCAGTTAAATCCCTGCCTATTTTTCATTTCGAAATATTTATGTAACATGATCAATTTATTTTTAATCACTGAATAAACGAACAATTAGAAACAGCGCCATCTATCAAATAAATACTGAACTTTGGTAACACCGCCATCTGTGTTAATTAAAAGGAACTATCTACTCACATACTATACTACCTGAGTCGCTCGAAAGGGACTCCTAAGTAGCAAGCTAGGTAGGTAGATTTAACCGCATGCATGTTGTTTTTTTCTCATGACACAAAGATAGATAAAAAAAAATCTCATCGCCCACGCGAAAGTTTGTAGGTTTTTTAAATGATTAGTCATTAGGCGTTGATGTAGGTAGAGTAAAAGAAGAGACATTTAAGAATATTTTTGAAAATAAAAAATTGTAGAAGCACAGGCAATGGCAAAATCAAGTTTACCTATGTCTTCAGTTTTTAAATATATCAGAATCAGAAATTATTTATTGTAAATCTGTGTATCTTATAAATACGATAGTCACTTTATTAGGATATATAGGATTTATACCTACAGGTATAAATACAATTTTCCAGCATTTTCTGTATTTTGGAAGTTATTTTTCCCGATGTACGATAATATTAAGCCCAAAGCTAAAGTTATTTTTGAATAAGTAGGTACCTATAATTTAAACTGTACAATTTCTTCAAACAATGACTTATTAACTTAAGACATTTTAGCGTTTTAAATATAAAGCATTTCTTGTTTTATAAAGATAAACTACACATTATTATTATTATTCTCATTTATTATTAAAAATAGGAAATCTTATTGACTAAATTTCTTTAGTAAAATTAGAATAAAATTTAAATAAAGTAACAATAACATTATTTTATTTTATTTTCTAAGAGTCCTTTACGTAAAATCATAACCCAAGGCAAACGTCTCCTCTCATACAACTAGTCATAAGGCGAACCCCTACGTCGGAACTCGGAACTCGTTGGAAAACAAACAAAACCCGCACCCAAACAACAGAAACAGGCGGAAGCGCGCCGCTGGCGGGTTAATTTACGCGCGGCGCCGCTCGGCCCGTATCTCCCGCGTCCGGTTACCCGGAACATTCATCAGGGTTCGGCTCTGATACCGCGGCTAGATTGGCAACGATTGAATCCAGTTGCAGCTGTTGAGGTGAGTATGATTGGTGGGCTGAAGATTGGTTGGTAAGACGGTGTTACTGGTTTTGGTCACCGCAATTTTAAAATTTTATCTTTGTGTAGGTATGTCTTACACATCGCAGGTGACCATGATATGCACTACACATTGCATTGCCCTCAAACTTTCGTTATTTCTGTGAAGCCATCCGAGGGTATGGGTAGGTACATAGTTACCTAGGTGCTAATTTTTATTTGGTTAGATAAGACTATCAAATCTGAAGCTGTTTGGTTTTAATGTACTGTGCTATAGGTCAGTTGTAAAGTTCGAGGGAAGTTTCGCTGAACTTTAATTAAATTAATATAAAAACTAATAAAAAATCAATAAACAAACAAGCGATTGTGTTTAAACTCGCAATAAATCTTGTACAAAATCTCCTTTAAGGTCACACTTTGTTAAATTCCTTCACGCACTATTAATTTAGACGCTGTCATAGCTGATAAGGGTTAAGCTTTGCGAATACATTATTTGAATGTTTATGATATAATTACATTTAGCCGGAATAATATATAGAATATGCAGGCATAGCCATCTGATTTAGGAATTTAGCTAACAGAAACTCAGGATTTGTTTGAAAATCACAAGGCTAGTCCAAACGGTACGCGATCTAGGCATATCAAACACCATACAATGATGTTCCAACTATGAGTGAGCACCCAGCGCAGTAAATATTCAAAAATCCCACGCACTTTGTTTTATTTCAGAAATGAAACCAATAAGTGCATATCTACCTAAATACAATAACATCAGTGTAACACAAATAATTTTTTGTGTAAATGAGTATCTACAAACTGTGAGACAAGCAGACAGGCGGACCATCTGATGTAAACCTAGACATAACACCAAGGACATTTTGCCCCTCACCTAGGGGCACCTACATTTTGCACATCACCAGGTATTTTTTTGGTATCTAAACAATTGAATCACATAATTATTGACCTCTTACAATAAATAGTTTTACCTACTTTTTGGTAAGTTTATTAGAACTACATTGGTTTTCAGGCGCAGCTTCATAAAAAAGGTAATAAAAAATACACTATTTAAACAACACGAAAGTTAATAGGTTAAAAATATAAAAGACGACCCTTTTGAGGTTCAGCACCATCTGTTATAAATGGATCGAACTAATTTGAAAACAAGTTCTTGGTAACTTTTAAAACTCGCGCTCATAGTGACCTCTATGGTCAAGTGGATAAACTAACTCGCTTTCTTGACTTTCGAGTTTGACGTCAGTGACTACTCAATGATAGATGGCATTAACATATTAAAAAGAGTAATATTTTGAATGTTCTGGTTCAGATTCGAATCAAATTTGTTATTTTGTCTCTAATTTTGTAATAAATTACTTGAATAAGAATAGGATTTACAGTTCCCTACCTAATTTTATCTTATTAGAATTTTAAAATTAAAAAGAATATAAATGGTAATGAACCAATATTCCAATAAGAGTTGTTTTGTCTGACTGTGTTTGTAAAGGAACAGCTGTGACTACTGTAATTGTTATGTGATTATGACCTTCGTCACCTTTGTCATCAGAACAAATTATTTACTTACATATCGATCTAGAATATTTTCAATAAAATCATTAGTTTTTTGGCTTCACATAAAATTCCAAAGAGATTGCATTATGTAACCAACAGTTGAACAAATAGGAAATAATCATAGTAGGTTAATTTTTTATTACTTAAATAATTTCTATTTGTCATATCGCTTAGTATGCAAAATAATAATTAACGTTTCCAGGTTGTCCTACTAGTAGATCAGAAATATTTTTTTTGTTATTTAAATAATTTCTAGATAATATATTTTTCTGATTGTTCTTTCTACTACTAAAAACGAAAGATAATTTTGGGTTATTTAAATAAGTAATTCCTATTTGTCATACCGCATAGTAACTTAACTAAGTAGGTACTTAGTTTACCGCTTTCCTTAAATAACTTAGGTACCAATCTAATAGGATCCACTTAAGGTCCAATTAGGAAATAAATAATCTAATTAGATTTTCTCAGAATTAAAATATTTAAGAAAATTACTTCAAACTTAATAATTACTCACATTACTAAATAAATAAAAACTACTGCTGTTGGGTTGACTTAAGTAAATAAAATAAACCCCTAAGTAGGTAGTTAGGTAGTGGAAAACATTTATTTTAAAGGATAATTGTGAAAGTAGTAGAGTTGTATAAAATTTGTTATTTTCTTATAAGCTTATATAAATATTTAAAGATTAATGAAATTTAAAAATGTAGTTACTTGTACCGTTTTAAAAGTAGATTCAATGATAATAAGTATGTAGTTAGACCACGGACGAGAATACATAGATGCTGTGCTGTTTAGATTAAGTGGCCAAATGTGGTATGTTAAGGATTATTTGATTGTGTAATTTGATTGTACTGATTGTTTTTTTTTGCTATTTAAAGGAATAAACATAAAATAATCTAGTAATATAATTTCTAACCTACCGAAGAAGAATTTAACAACAAAATTTAGTAAGGCAAACCCAGCCGGCAAATCAATTTTTAAAACACCAAAAATCGAAAAGAGATTTTATCAGTATTCAAATGTGGAATTCTCGCACGGATATCGAAAAAGGACCGCGTCGATAGGGATGGGCAGCGTCTGTCGAGATTTTTTGCACGATTTTTTTCGACGATATTATTATGAGAAAAAATGCGGAGTCAGTAGAGCGGAACGTGGGGTGGGGGCATGACGAGGGTTCCCCGGCTTGATTGAAGCGGGAGGTGGGGGGCGGGGCGGTGACGTCACGCTCTCATAATAGGCCGCGCCGTGCAGTGATGGCCGCCGTTTATCAAGAACGAGTATTAGTTCTATGCACTTGGACTACATTCGAATTCGGGGTCGAACAGTGGATCAAGTAGTATCTGATTTATTTGCCATTCATCATTAAATTAAATTTAGTTGCAGTTCATGTTGATAAAACACGTGTAATAAATATTGTAAGAGTAAGTGATTATAATTGCTGTTATAAATGGAGAATGAAAATTATTTACTGTAC
Organism: Blastobasis adustella; assembly: GCA_907269095.1. Taxonomy (NCBI): domain Eukaryota; kingdom Metazoa; phylum Arthropoda; class Insecta; order Lepidoptera; family Blastobasidae; genus Blastobasis; species Blastobasis adustella. The sequence goes on along the minus strand of OU026117.1, from coordinate 13,222,543 downwards.
TGGTCTAGATACTGCAATTCAGAAACTATTTTCGCATCTTTTTTATTTGTGTAAAAAGTAAGTACCTAGGTATCAGTTCTTACTGTTATAAAACAAATTGTTGCGCGCCCCAAGCGCGTTTGAAGGAAACATAATTATACAATAACTTTAGTATTGTTATAAATTTCTTGGCAGTCAACCGATTGATTAAGTTCATTTTAAAGTATAGCGACTTTGTTTAATAACGTTCCAGACCCGTCTCCTAGGACCCACATTAAATTTAGGGATCAATTATAACCTATGTGTTATCCTGGGCTATAAGCTATATTGCTGTCAACTTTCATCAAAATCCGTTCAGTAGGTTTTGCGTGAAACATATATCTATCCTCAAAAACTTTCGCGTTTACAATATTAGTAGGAAGGATTAACAGAAAAACACTTTTTCTTTCACTCTTTAACCACTTCGTGCATCTAGTCATCTAGTCTATTAAGAACAAGCGCAGCCTATGTGTAATAAATAATCAAGCATAATTGAAAAGTTCATAGATGGTAATGAATGAGTGTACCGACACATCTATCGCGGCAGTTTCCTACAAGTTTTTCTCCTCTCATCACATTAATCGAATGCCAAAGCGTCGATGCCTATTTCGCATTGAATAGGTAATTAGCGGGTAATCGCGTGATATTGGGCGGGGCGCGGTTCGCGTGACGAAGGGCAGTTATCGCGGGAACACCTCGCAACGCCACATCACTACGCCTCAGCGCTGGCAACACCTCACGACTTTTTGCCAGCACCCAATATGGCTGCCTCTAATATGATTTGTAGTGCTGATAGACAGTTAAGTAGTATCTACTAGGTAGTTATTCATCGATGGAACAGTTTTTTAGTTCAAGGGACTGACATCTCTGTGAGTGTTCGCTCAAGTAATAATCTTTTCGAGCCACAAATCAATGTTAATTAACAAACGATGACAGTCTAATGACACTTGCTGATTCTGGAGAACTATTTATCGCTAAAATAATCGTGAGTAACTAATTATGGCAATGTAAATAACTAATTAAAAATTTGCATCACTCAAGTCATTACATAAACGTAACACCTTTTTGCAGATAAAATTGCTTGCGTATGACAAAGGAACTAAATTTGACAGACAGCCAACAAGAAAAACTCACAATATATTTATTTATTTAAGTACTTAAAACTTCATGCACTATTACGTACAATGGCGGACTTAAAGCTTCATAGCTTACTCTATCAGTCAATCGGAGAGTTGATAGTATTAAAAATTACAGGACGGTCCAAGATGATTGACACAAATATCGATAAACACATTAACTACTAAGTACTTATGTTTAAGAAAATTTTACTGTCAGTCTTGGTTTATTCAGAAACCAAGACTGACAGTAACAGAAAATACCAGAAGAAGAAAAGAGAGAAATCAAATAAAGATAAGACTTTACGACAACTTTACTTTAAGACAACGTGCGAGAAATTGTTATTTCAACCAAACATACAGGACATGATGAAAGAAACAACAAAAGGTTGTTAGTTAGATATTACAAATAATTAAAAATAAGTATTTAAGTAAATTATATAGACAATGACAAGGACACGACGTTTAACTTTAAAGCAATCTCATCTGGAGCGATGTATAACAGTTCCCTGCAGGACTTATACGTCTTCTAAATTAATGGAAATGACAAACATGTCAGAAAATGTTTACCGGTTTCTGGTTCGCGGAGGTAGATATCTAAGTACTACCTAGCTGATCTGCCTCTAAGTCATTGTGCGCCTTAAATGATATACCTGCGTGCGAAACGGGTTGGGGCTATGTCCTATTCTTACCGACTATACATGTCTCAATATGAATTTAATAACAATTGTTAATTATTTTTTACACATAAAAATGTTCAGTAGTAGTTTCTAAATTAAAGTATCTAGATCGTACTAAGAGTACTACGTCCTCATATTTGTAAATGTAATTCACCATTTACAACGGCAATTGAAATCAGTTACCTTGCCAATATTTATTACACGTACCTATTTTTTGCATAATATGTTTCAATATGAATTTAATTACAATTATTTTTAATTAATTAGTAATCATCTCCAACAGCCCACGGAGTCACTGTTGGGCATGAGCCTCCTTCCAGATTGGAGGATTTGCCTTAATTTTAACGTTGGGCAGGTGCATCGGAATCTCAGAGATCGCAAGGTTGAAATTTATATATACTTAATAACCCTTTTCTTAAACTTTCACTACATATATTATCGGGTTTGTTGCCACGGTTAGTTTTGTTTTTACCTCGATATTAAAAGTAGTCGGTAGTGAAAGTGTAGTGAATAACCACGAAAGTATTTTCTTGACTATACAGAGTAAGCAGCTAAAGTCTAAAAGTCTAGCCATCCAAGCAGTTGCATTGAACGAATCCTGAAAAGTACATTTCTATAGAAAAAGACAATAATAAAGCACAATAACGACAGTATTAGCTATAAACTAGATAGCCTGCTTGCTGTCTACCTCTAGCTATTGTTGAAAACCACATGAAAATCCGTTCGGTAGTTTTTGAGTTTATCTCAAACAGACAGACAGACGCGGGTCTTTGTTTTATAAATGTAGTCAAATCTAAATAAATTAGCAATTAATTAAATAAATGTTATATATTCCTCTTTAGATTTCTGTAAATAATACAAATAAATGGACTACTTTTTTTTTCTATTAAAACGTAGATACTATAAGTGGAAATGGTGGGTGTTATTCCACACGTCCTTTTAAAGCAAGTATGCAAAAACAATGTTTACAACACTAGTCCTCATTTAAAACGTCGTGCCCTCGCCGCTAGGCACACGAAAGTCCACAATCTAATCCAAAAAGAAAATATAAACTTCAATCGAAATACCCTACAATGGTGCAAATGATGCCATCTAGTCAAACATAATAACATAATCGATTGTGGTTATAAGGTTAGGCGGTTGAGACAATGGATGTAACGTTAGTAAACTTATAATAGCGTATTACAATACCAGCCCGCTACTGTTTGTTGTTTGAACAGTTGTTCTGAGGTTCCATGCGTTGGTTGTTTCACCTGATCATTGGAAGGAATTTAAATTGGAAATAATTCATTTTCCTGTCCTATTTTTTGCGTCAATAGATTCATTCGCCTAATTTGTTGGATGTCGATTACTAAATTATAGGCCACAAGTTTCAGTGACGACGCTCGTACCTTTAATACGTACCTATGCATTTATTGATAACACATTACGACATTTAAATTCCTACTAATAGTAGAAAAAATCCCGACATTATTATAGCTAATTTTCATTATTAAAGCTATCATTCAAATTCCATCAGCATTTGTCTACTGCTGGATATAGTACTCCCTCAAAGAATGCCAATGCACCATGTCCTCATCACATTGCCACGTCCAGTCTCCGCGTTTTCCAAATAGTCACTCCACCTGACTGGAGGGCGTCCTACATTTTCCGGCCTGCTCTACCCTGGTTGTCAGATACTTGGCAAAAAGGCTCAGCCAACTGCCACTTCAGCCTACTGATTCTGTGCGCTTTGTTTGTTAGTCGGATTATTTCGTTACGAATTTTATCCTTTAGAAAAAGCCCGAGAATATCCGTTCTATAGTACTTTATAGTTATGCCTATATATATGGGCAACTTAGCAATTCGTCTAGCGTCTGGGAACGAAAGGCCCCAATCAGGGTTTGGCCGAAAAAACGCTGCAATCAAAGATCGGCCAGATAACGATGAAAAAGAAAGAGTCAGGCCAAAATTATAGACGAGAGCAATGATCTGCCGCCGGCGCAGCGTCGGCGATACAAGGCTATTATTATATACCATACTTCCATTCGCTTATGTAATGCTAGACACTGTTACATTGTTGAGCATGTAGATTGGGACTCAGATACTGTGGGATGTGGCTAGGCATAGAACTAGTATAGGTAGCCTGTTTTGTATAAAACTGGCGAAAACATTGAGCCATATTTCCATGTATTCGTAAAAGTGCTTCTACCCAGCTTCAATATTCTCGTATGCGTAGATAGCTTGGCTCTGCTGTGGTCCTTGTGCAATTTGTTTTTAGTCAGACATGATTATGCATTACATTCTTCAACGGTAATAAGCTGCGAGCGATATAAATTATTCTCTACTTACGAGAGCAACACAGAAATTTTTAGATACAATATTGATGACCTGGACGTTCTTAAGTTATTTAAGTCTTGCTGATATCTACAGATATTGCTTGAAGGAATCCTTCTTATTTATATGTAGGTATATTGATTTGCTTTTTGTTACAAATCCAATTTTTTATATGCAAACAGGTTAACGTCCCGGGTTCGTTTCCCGACCGAGCAAAAATTGAAATGATGAATTTTAATTTCTGCTACGTGTCTCGCTGTAGTAGGTATGTATAATAAGTACGTATTAAAAAAAAGTAAATAAGCAGTTTATCAGTTATCTGAAACCCATTACACAAGGTTTGCTTCCTTTGGGCTAGATGGCGCTGTGTGAATTTGTCCAAGCACATTCATTTATTTATTAGATATATTTTAAATTTTCACCAGTTCCTTAGACGTTATCAGTTTTTTCGGAACTTCGGAAATTCGGAACCCAAGGTTGCCACTGTAGGGACTAAGACGATGCCCGTAATTACGCTGGCTACCTTATCCTTTTTACTCAATGCAAATTTTGTTGCTTGGCGGCCAAAGTAGACAACGCGGTTGTACTCGGTATCTTACCACCTAATAAATAGTCGTACCAATTGATGTTAAAGGTGGGATGGAGGTTACTCCAGCGTTAACACCGAGAACAGGAATATGAAGATGAATCAGCAGGAAAAACAGCAACCCACGCCAATTGCACTATCAGTGAAAGTATGGGTATTGCACAACGGATGCGAGATATATTTAGCAAGCTCACCGCTAAGAGGAACGAGCAGCTATGTTATACTCTAGACAACTTCGTGGCTAGGTTGCCCAGCAACGCGCAAATTTTTATTGAAATATTATATATCAAGAATGTTTCTTAGATAATCGTATCCCTGGTCGATGTTGGAGGCTCGTCGCTTTGAGGAGCAAAATCGCCGGCTAATGGAGTGACTTGGTCGCGCTCTGAGGAGCTAACTCTTTGACTAACGGAGGAACGAAGTCACCGCGTTGCGGCGTGCTTGGATGTAAATGGATGGCTTTTGAAATGCGGGGAAGTGGACTAAAAGCGACCAACAATCAAACTTATGTAGCTGCCCTTAGGTTCGCTCGCATTGGATACTAAGAAGGGATGTAACCATGAAGCGTCCTGTGGAGACCCTGGAAATGCGGTACGGTGACTTACACCTGGGGCGCATCGATAGTGTCCAGTTGACGGATAGGGTTGACAGCAAACAGAGTATAATATAACAGTATGTATTTTACACAATAAAGGAGTTTTTAGAATTTAATGTTAAACATATGACGAATAAATATATTATATATGTTTTTGCATGTCATGTAAAATGACTAAATATGTAAGACTTCATAGAATTAAGACCATATATGTACCATATGTAAAGGCAAATAAATGAATTGAATTGAATTGAAATCATTTAATGGCAATAATAGAGTAGGTCAGGGGTCAGGAAATGGAAGTGACCATGGGCATAGTCATGGTATTGCCTTGGGTTCGTCTAGCGCGCGTTGGAAGTGGAGACGGTTTACAAAGATTCTCGGTCTGGTCGTCTCCGAGGTGTCCCTGAATGTTGTGCGTGTCGAAGAGATGAGGTTATGAGATATGGGGCATACATGATAATAAAATAGTCCTCATAATGTCTTGACGAATCCTTACACGCATCCGATCGAAGTGCAGGTGGTTTACGGAGATCTTAGGCCATATCGCATTCGGGCTGTGATGAATGGAACAAGGTTCAGATTTTGCCCTGTCAGTGTTGCGTATGAAGAGATAGAGCATATGGGATGCCCTAGAAGGAACTCGCAGAAAGGAGTAGAAATTCAGCGTGATGACTCGCGGTCAGGTGACGAGAAAAACTGGTGCCAGAAATATACAAACTGCGCAGTTTTAAAGGAACCACTACATAAAAGAATGAAACAACGTACGAGCACCGATGTTATACCTAAAAATCGGTGCTCCACTACTTGGTGGAAGATACTCGATCGGAATCGCTCTGCCAAGGGACTCAGGATGATCGATGTTACGTGTCCAATAGAGAGGATGGGCGGTACTGGGAACCGACCTAGGATCGACATGTTAATAGAAATCGTCGGCTCATTATGAGAATACTCGGCACGAGCATGCCAAAGCTTCTCTACCACCTCGGCGAAGGTTCTCGAATCATACCATTAGGACCTATGACAACTGAAGTTTCACCCGGGCCGAGAGAGCGGGTACATACGACACCTGACACAATTCGAGAAGACTTAGTAATTTTTTGTACAGTATGAGTGTGGTGTGCGCTTGACGTGTGCCGCGTCGATTACCATTTGGTTCGCCATGGAAGACAAGAAATAGTCATTGATTTGTATGCATTTACATTACTCGCAAACTGCGCGTCGGTGATCAAACAAAACATCTATGCGTTTCAAAGTCCGAGCACCGTATAAATCGTAAATAATTAAATTCTATTTGTGGGAAAATCCAAATATTTTAGTAAAGAATTGCTCAAAAAACCTCAAAAGTACAAGGAAAACGTTCCTACCACCACAATGATTCATTCACAACGATCCAATCAGCTTCTCAGCAAAGGCCTCATAATCCAATGAAGCCAGTCGACTCCGGCGCAAGCCGAGATTATTATTCAAATCGAGCGGTCGATAATTTTACAAATTCGCCGAACAAACGAGCGGGGTGTTCCGCGGCCTATAATACACATTAATTTAAACCAGCACCGCATGTCAAACCGGCAATCCACGTGTGATTATCTTTATTTGATGCTAATTTATCAACGTAAGGATAATTCACTTTCGCTCTACTCGTTTTGGTGCAACTTTGCGCCGCTGTCCTTCATCCTGTTTTAATATGGGTAATGATACACGGCCGACTTGTTCTGAAAGAAAAATTATGAGTACAAAAACGGTAATGATCCTCACTTTAACATAGCGTTATTTATTGTTTTTGGGCTTAAAAACTCAAATTATTCCATAATCGCGTATGATTTTTTTTATGTTATACGGCAGACAAACAGGCAAGCGGGCCACCTGATGGAAAGTGGTCACCGCCGCCAATGGACATCAGCAACACCAGGGGCGTTACCAATACGTTTCCCGCCTCTAAGGAGACCTCTAATATACCTCTTGAACGATCCCATGTCATAGTCCAAAGGAAACACTGTGGCTGGAAGCTCATTTCACATTCGAATCCTACGAGCGAGAAACGTTCTTTCGAATCTTTGTCGACGTGCATTATGGTCCATGATTACAGGTTTACAGGAGGATTACAATATAGCACCATTTTGAATATGCTCTTTCCTCATACGGGTGTCATAAGACCACTAATATCTCAAAAGAAGCCAGCTTGAACTAGGACCTCTGTAGACCAGAGAAGATGCTTCCCATTTTCAGAATTGCTTTCCACCAGGATGACCTCCAAGGGTAATGATTAAGGAAATGCTTTCCACTAATGTGGAGGAGGCTCAAGTTCAGCCGTGGACTGTTATCGGCTTTTTATATTGATGGTGGATTAAAGTAGTTTTCTTCCACAACCTATTGTGTCTATTAGTTACCTATTTTCTATTTTATTTCATTAAATTTTTAATGATTATGCAAGTTATTTTATGGTTATTTTTTCTTGTCTGTTTTATTAATAAATATATAACCATTATTTATTAAATAAGATCAAAATTTTTGACGATTTACTCTCTGATTGTCGGTTGTTCTGATGTCTTTTCACAGCTTAAATATTTTGAACCTAGTCAAAATGTCGCATCACCATCGCAAGCCTTGTGTACTCGAGAAAATACCAAAATCGGTGAGTTAGCACTTTGCTACCCAATTTGGCGTACAAGAAAGTAAGTAACAAACAGATAAGGAAGTGCGCGGCAGACCACCTGCTGGTTAATTTAATGATTCCGCCTAATTAAAGAGACGTAAGAGCTTGGAATACTCACACGGGAGTAATGACTCTTACGAAATCAGAGTGTATAAAACCCGAAAAAAATATCTTAAAGGTGCTTAAACTATGTTAGTAGGTATCCTATAATAAAAATCATCGTTTCGTGAAAATAAACAAATTAATGCAAATTATATTTTCTGTGAAAATTGTTGCCATTATTGTGCCATTGTTGCCATTATTGCCATAACATATTGTTAAAAGCTCTATCTACCTTAAAATCTATCGCAAAAGAAATATTAATACGTATATTTATAAGTTACTGGTGAACGAATGCCGGTATCGGGGAAGAGGTCCCGAGGACGGCCTATGAAGCTATGGATAGACATCGCTGAGTCTGACGGATGTGACAGCCAACGGCCCGTGAGTAGGAAAGCGGACCCTGGTAGAAGGCGGGATAGACGCTAAGATGATGATGATGATGCTAGTGATGGTTGCGAGACCTGGCCGGTACAAACGATGTACTCGTATGTCCACGAACTCCACGCCAGCGAAGTGAAAATGCTGCGATGGATGTGTGGAGTTACGCGACTAAACCGAGCACTTAACGAGTACATCCGTGTCATCCTTCATCATCATATCAGCGTTCAGACCTTTACCAGGTCGTCGGTCCACCTTGTGGTAGGCGTACCACATCCGCCGTCCCCCCGGATGCAGCGTCAGTGGCAGCCTTGGCATGATAAGATCGAGGAAGCTCGCCCGCGCTGGTTTGGTCACATGTTGCGTACGCATCGGGAATACGTGGGAAATAGTTGCCTAAACCACCGGTATCAGGAAAGATGTCTAATGGGAGGTCTAAGAAACGATGGATTGACATCGCCGAGCGGGTTGCAAGAGCCAACGATTTTTGAGGAGAGAATGCCCAAGACTGAGCCAAATTGAGAAGAAAAAGTAGGAAAGCGGTCTCTGACAGAAGCCGGGATTGACTGCTCGAATGATGATTATGTGCACATGGTAACATATTGTACAAATCTTGCAAGAAATAAATAATTAATTAGTCTTATCGATGATGCGCACCTACCTGCCTAAATTAATTGTGTTCCTTAGCAATGTATACCCCAAAATTTTGTTTAACATGACTGTGTCAAATGACAACTAAAATTTGCTTGATATTTTATTTAAAAAAAACAAATATCTGACTTATACCATATTTTATGGCACGGAAAATTACACAAATCATTTTAATTACACCAAGAAAGCCCACGATGTATGTATACCTACATATTTTTTATGTTGATTGATATTATTAAACAACGTAAAACAAAACTATACAAACCTTCAGCTAGGACTATTTATATCAAAACCCAAAGTTGTCCAAACTAAAACTTATATAAGAGACGCAAACGCGATGTTATTAGTCATCGCCCGTATTTCCGGTAGGGTATATATCCAATTTTGACAGTTACATGACTGTGGAAAGTTAATTAAAATATTTAATGAGTCGCCTTAAAGGCCGGTGGAAACCGATGACGCGAACAAATGACACTAAATTAAAAGTTAAAACCAAGAGGCGGGCATTATATTTCATATTCTCTTAAGTATTTAGACAAGGTCAATGTCTAACGATTATGTTTGTATTGTAACGAAAATCATTCTAATTTTTTCTGTATTAACGGATGACCTTTATTGCAAGACTTTATGCGACAACCCCTTAATATTAGAATATTGTTTTTTTTATATGTGGCAGATAAACAGGCTAGCTGGCCACCTGATGGAAAGTGGTCACAGCTGCCTATATACATCAGCAACACCAGGGGAGCTACCAATGTGTTGCCCGCCTATGAAGCGACCTCTAATATAAATCTTGAACGATCCCATGTCATAATCCAAAGGAAATACTGTGGCTGGGAGCTAATTCCACATCCGAATCGTACGAGCGAGAAACGTTCTTTCGAACCTGCGCGTGGTGACCAATAGCGGGTCTACATAGTAGGGATGAGTACCCAGTCCACGGCGAATGATATTTATTTATCGCTTCGAAATATAGAGGTTGTTGATAATATCAACACTGTTTGCCTTGTATTTGTTATCAATAATAGATAAACTTGATATACAACAACCCGATGTTTATCTGTAAAACCTATTTATAGAGTGATACCATCACTAATGACATCAAAATTACTGTCGGCAGTAAACAAACATTTTAAAGTGCCATAAAATTGTGCTACCAAACGCTATCCATCATTCCAACCATAAAACGTCACATTTATGTCAACGTAAAGGTAATTGAACGTAAATATTTCAATTTCTCGGAATTGCTTGTAGCTTTTGTATCAATCATATCCAAACAAAAATGTATGTAGGTATGTTTGTCAAACATTACTTAACTTCTTAAATCAGTAGAGATTACTCAGACGATCACAAAATGCTTTAAGTTCATAGTTCTAGGGAAGTTCAGAGATATTGCATTACAAAGATTAACTCAACGTTAGGATCCTACAATGTGGTCATTTAATATCATTGTTAAGTTTATGGTATGGCATTGAGAATATTTTTGACAAAAATAATGACCACGCTATAACATCCAACGGTTAACTTAAATTTACGATGAGAAATATCTTAGAACCCGTGATCTTAAAGGTCTAAATGGCCTTAACATTATGGAATTTTTTCCCTGCACACAAGGTACAACCCTTCCAGCTTTTAAGGACTTCGAGAGTTTGATTTTGATGAGTCAGTAAATCAGTCAGAAATCAACGTATTTGACGAACTAATTGATTAGAATCTAAGAAACTAATCTACGGTGATTTTTTAACGTGACTTGAAAGTTTGTTTTCCAATAATGCTGCTGAAAAGTGACACGATGCACTAGTTCTAATCCAAATTTATGAACTCCTTAATTAATTACTAATAAAAAGCGAAATTCGATCCCCACTTATAATTATTCAGGTCACGTTTTTGACAATTTATTCCAAAACCATATCCAGCAACAAATTGCTAATGGTTTAAATTATATTTTATTATCTTGTTGAATTTTGTAATAACTATGATACAGAATGATCAACAAGTTGGAGCAAACGAAATTTGATAGATAGATAGATAAACACTTTATGGCTCATAAAACATAACAGTTAATCACTTACAGTAACAAATAACACATATGAGCAAAGGTGGCCTTATCGCTACACGCGATCTCTTCCAGGCAACCTTTCCAGAAATTGAGACAGGAATTATTAAAAGTAGAAAAAAAAATATTATTCCCGGTCTTTGTTTTTGGCTCGTCTTGGCTCTTTTTCCAGCTATTTCAAGCGATGATCGAGCTTTCACCGAATTTCACTAAAACGGTGCGTAATTGTTGCTGCGCACAACTGCGTTTCGTGCGCACAACATTTGATTTCTAATGTGATAAAACGCTGCCCATAACTATTTCGATACGCAAAGGGCAAGACATTCCAAATTAGTGTACAATAAAAGCAGCGGCGCTTCTGCCGCTAGAAAGTCGTGCGGGTCCGAGTCACAGCGCATTATCGCATCAGCCAAATCTGCGTCTACGCATTAGAATCTTACATGCTGCTCGCTTTATTAAGGCAGTTTAAAAAAGCAGTTCACTTGATGGCCAACAGATAGCGGTGAAAGGCACCGTTAGAATAATAGCCACTAAAAAATCTCAATCCAGTTTCGGGCGCGAGCACCGCGCATGTATGTATTTGGACCAATTTATGGGGCGGTTTTTGACATGTTAATTTTTGTCGTAGACCACTTTTTGATTTATTGAACCTCGCATTGTACGATTGAGCAATTAAGTTTTGATAATCAACGGCTTGAGATCTGATCGAAAACGCTGATTGCAAGAAATCGATTTGTAACATCAGAGCCGCTTACCATGACATACTGATTGAAAAAATAGCCTAGGTATTAGTCAATAGACAACCTCCGACTAATCTTATTTTACAACAAGCACTAAAAAAATCTCACATGTCAGAAAATTATTTCTAAACAGCGCTTTAGTGCCTATCCAATTAAAACAGCTAATTTTGATGATAATAATTTGGACTAATGAGCTACGCAACAAAACTGGGTGTAAGCTAGATTAAAATAATGTTAATAAAAGTTTCAATATGAAAGGCTCACATAATAACATGTGGAATATATTATTCCCACCCGTTTAACGAGACAATTAAAGCATTGGATCGCCATACGTTGGAACAGAATTCAGACGCCTACGATCTGACGTCATTGTATGCTCATTGCCATAATTAATTATTATTTTATTTTACGTCTGTTTGAAACTTTTTTTTCTGCTCTACGCTAATTGTTGAACGTATTGTTTTTGCTTGGAATTCCTTTGTAATTTTGTAGCTTAGGTTGATCGTATTTTATTACCTTGTGAAATAGTAACGAATTTAATGCTTCTTAATATCAAATGTTTATCAACTTGAGTATAATAATATTTGTAGCCGACTGAAACTTTTCAGTTTTTTACGGACTTAGAGTAATTCATAATTTTTTTTTACATAGAAATACTAGATTAGTATATTCATATTACATGCAAAAAGGCAAAATAATTATAACATAGCATAATTAATATATCTGTTATTACTATATTTAGTAGCTCATGAATTTATGTATATGGGCTATTAGTGGTACACTAAATAGTTGTTTCATAACCCTGGTACTTTTAGAGAACAGCGAACATACGGACGGCTATGAAAATAGCTACTGCTTATATTAATGATCATTAGAAGAATATGTTAATTACAACATAACATGGTTTACGCATATTTTGTTTTTGTTATGGAACAATCAAGATATTCGCGAGTCGGATTAGTTACAGCGATTACAGATTTTAGTCTATTGTTTTTAATTTGAATTTTATTTTTTAATCTGAATAGTAACTTCCTATTTGATTTTATTCTATTGATTGTTAAGTATGTAAAAAATATTTGATAACAAAAAGTAAAAATTTAAAGAATTATTTTGATAAGGTCAATGAAAACTTGTGCAATATATTATGTATATATACCTATACAAAAACATGTACGACGTATTGTATTTATATCCGATATAAATACAATACAATGCGTAGTATGTAGTATTGTTATTCAATAATTTGCAATATTGGTCGTTATTAAGTTGGCATAAGGAAGCATTTACACCATAACTAAAGTTGAACGACACAAAAAAAAAGATTAATTATGTCGGACCGACCTTAGAGGCGTTACTTTTTTTAATCCCCACCAAAAACTTCGACGACTCTATTTTGCCCTTTTCGTCGACTCATTTAAAAGAACCTCTGTATGATTTTGATAAATTACCTTAGAAGGTTATGAGGTACCTGCTCTACCATGAAAGGTGGCCGACTCTACATGTTGAAGAAAACAACATCCCTGCTTATTTGTGTTAATATCTCTATTAATCTTCGTGACATGCGCCTTAAAAAAATGTTTCTGTCTAGAACGCCGACAGCCTATCAGATGTATCATTTGCATAATATTTTTATTTACATAGTTTAATTTATAACTTCTGCGTTAGAATTAGCTATTTGTAAGAACGAAATTTATCAGAATCATTAAACATTTAATAGTCAGTAGACTAAAAAATAGCAAATTACATAAATGTAGAGTTACGATAGTCAATCATTGTTTCAAATACATAGGTGGTAACGATGACTAAATTATGGATTAGTTTTTATGTTAGTCACTTTTAAAACGATGTATTTTTTTTTACTTTATTTCATCATTTTATTTTAATGTTCATTTTGTGATTCTAAAAAATTGTTCTTAACCAAATATTTCACATATTTAAGTAATTAAGAATACAAAAGTATTTACTTAAATAAACTTTTTGAATACATTTAAAACTTACCAATTTGTATCCAAATTGCAAGAAAACAACTCCTATTAAAACGTTGTAAACAAACACAAAACTGTTACAAAACTCACTAAACGCACTGTCTACCGAAATAATATTGTCATCACATCATAAACTAGAAAAATAAATGCTTGAATAAAGTTTGAGAGAATATCACCTTTTTCTTGACATAATTATTTAGTTCGTCGTGTCGCGGGGTCTCATTAGAGTCTTTTATTTTTTTCCACTGGACGAATTTAACAACATCATTCGTTCTTGTTGGAACCACCGAAAGTCGGGCAATATTTTATTCATACCGCTGCCCCTCGGGACGATTCCCAGCGAAGCGCGTCTAATTGAGAACATCATAAGTCCTTCTTGAGACGGGGCATGTCACAAATCAATCAGCAAATAGGGTAGATCGAGCTCCTTAACCCCTTTCGAATCTGGCGCGCGAAAACCCGACCACTTTTGAAACTCGGTGCACAACTGTCGCGGTTGCACGTGAACAAACCGTTGGTGTATTTCACGAAAATTACGTCGGGCGGCGTATAATGAACGTCTGAACCCGCATTGAGCTAGCTGTCAAATCTACGAGCCGTCATAGTCCGCTGCCACGAGTGGGCGCACACACTCGCACGGCTACACGCGTCGATGGTCACTAACACACTGGCGGGCACCCACACAGCCGCGGCGGCGACGCGCCAGGGGAGCGGCGCGGCCGGTGGGAGTGCGAACCGCGAACATGCAGCGGCTCTAAGCTGCCACACGAAACCGAACTCAATGCCGACGACTTGCGGTCGCGATTGGTGCGACAGATCGCTTCCACGCGAATGTACACGCGCCTATCGCCTATGTGGCCGATCGCATGTGAGATTAGCCGAATGCGTGTGAATGCATGTAGCGCTGCGCTACGGATGGGCGGGAAACTCTATGGAGAGTCGCGACGCGCTTCCACTGATTTATCAATGTTGTGATTGAGAAGTTTTATGGGTAATTTTTTATCAAAGAAAAATATTAAAAAGCTAAAACCAACTTCTTTGTATGGCGCCTCTACGATTTGTAATTCAATCATTTTCTAAAATAAATAAAATTCATTTTATATTTTTTTTTTTTTATGGAGTGGAAATAAATAGGTATTACGATTTAAAGAAACGGATTTTAATACTTACGGCAAAATTTAGAACATTGCCAGCAAAATTATATAAAATGATAAAATTATGAAAGATCTCAATTACCGGTCTCTGAACAAAACACTTAAAGCCTACTCTACCAACTTATATATAAACTTCGGCTCTACAAGTCTACTCTACCAACTTTTTTCTCGGACGCAACTCCCTCTGATTTTCAGCTGTCGCTCACTCACACCTCAACGTGGCTACGGGCACACGCGCACGCGGCGACGGGACGCGCGCTACAGTGAATTACGACTTTATGTAAATCCCGATTGAACTGTTAATCGCGCGGCACATGACAAAACCAACACACCACGCACACGTTCGCGAGTCGCGATTTGAATTTCGAATCCGTTTCCGCGGGTCCGATGAGCGGCTCCTGGCCGGTTCTTACCTGGAACAATCGAAAATCGAATTAAGAATGTTTTTCAAACAATACAGTTAAAGAAATATTGCTACTACTTAATATTGGAATGAGCTCGCTGGAGAGGTTTTCCCTGGACAGTACAACATGGAGTTCTTCAAGAAAGGGTGAAAAGGTTTTAGGGGGCCAGCAGTGATACCCCTGGTATTGCAAATATCCATACGCTGCGCTGAGTGCTTATAATAAAGCAGGCCGTAAGTTTATTTGCCACCTTAGTGACATATAAATATGAATTTTTCAAACAACGAAAAATTAGACGGAGAAATCCTAAAACGTATTAAACGATTTTTTTATCTTAAATCTAAATAAAAATGTCACTAAGCTTCCATTGGGTAGAGTCGAAAGGTTGGCCGCACTTCTATATAGTGACCGAAGAATGAGCCAGCCCTGTTGTCACCGGAAGATCGGATTCATTATTATTATTACAAATAGTCCTGCCAATTAAAAATAGGAGATAGTAAAATGTCAGCAGAATATCTGTAAAAGATTTATGCCAACAATCTAAGCTCAACAAACATTTGTGAAGTAACTGCACAACCGTTATCAAATATCACAAATTAATAGCATAATGCACATGATTTATTTCGTCTACCCACCAATCTTGATACTTTGGAAGACAATGAATCCATTCATTACACTGTTATCACAAATCCAGGAAAAATAAATTCAATAAATAAAAAGTCGTTGGCTTCCTTATCTTTATGGCCTGTGACTTGTTATATCTGGTGTGGTCCATTATATTAAGTATAGCGAGCATATGTAAGGATGGTTCAGGACCGTATGCTGATAAGTAGGTCAGTGCAGCAGAATCATATGTACTGTTCGTGGTCAAGTTTAGTCCGATTATTAGGCGACTGTATATGCATGAAGTAACTGTTAAATGTACAAGAATAGAAGTAGATATCGAGTACTTTATTTTGAGAAGTAAGTACTTTAAGCAATATTATAATATCAAGACTACATTTATACAAATGTAACATCGATGACATGTCGTACTCGTATTGCATGCAAAAATAATTATCGCGTATCAGCCGGTATTGCAATGCAGTATGATAACATTACAAAAAGGGCATTGAAATAATAGAAGCCGTTGGCCCATGACTCTTATGATAATATGATAGATACCAGTGAGACGAAAGACGTATTTAAGGAAATAAATTATAAACGGTAAAATATTATAAATTTTGCACAGATTGACACAAATAAGATCATAAATCAATAGCGCTGTATTTTTTTCACTTAAATTAGTGGTTTATCAACATTGTAATAAATTTTAATAGGGTTATTAATTACTTTGAACCCAAATTCTGAACTTTTATCACATAGACTAGTAATTAAAATTTAATTTATTGTATATTAATTTACAAACAACACCGAGCCGCCTTATCAGGTAAACTGCAGATATAAGTAACAAAGTAGCTAAAGTAGAAACGGCTAGTAAAATATTACATATACTCTTAAATAGACGTATCTACCTACAAAATAACCTTAGACCTCGTGTAATCAATACAAATTAATTCTTTCCACGAAATACTACATCTAACAGGTGAGGAAACCTAGAAGAGATACCGAAGACGACTGTAAAACTTGGACACCGAAATGGCTCACAAAAACCACTAAATTGGATAAATGCAAACGAACCGAGATCGTCAACACTTTAAATACAAGAGGCTATTTACGACTATAAACGGCCACAATGCATCAGAACCACTTGACAGCCAGTAATGAAGTCTTCAAAATTTTCCACGAGCGCAGGATGATGTATCTACCGTGAAATTTAGAAAAATACGCCACGCCATGCTCTGAACCGCCCCCCAAGAATTATTACATTAATATATTTACCAACATGCTCTTATTATTACGTTTTCATGTACTCGTTTGCGCATAAATTAAAACGGTGTCAGTTTTTCTTTTGTCCCAACCCTTATTTGGTATTCATATTTGATATTTTGATAACACAAAAGGGATGTCGCATTTTGAAATGAAATCAACAAAGCTTCGCTCGTAAGTTACACAAGTAAAACCTGTTTCAGAGCCAAGTATGCTAAAGATACAAATTGTGAAAGAGGCAATCGTTCATACATTGTATCTTATCTGGCGCTACATCTGCGAACCATTATGGACTCTTTCCCAGTAGGCCTAAGCGTTTTATTCTAATAATGTCCGGCTCATATCTTCAATTATGGTCATATTGAATGAAATATGAGTTAAGTGAGGGATATCAAAGGGCAACGCGGGGTTGTTTATGAAATGTGAACTTTGAAATATGTACTGCAACGAAGCACCCTTTTTAATTTGTACCCAACTATGGACCGTAGCGAAATAGGGTCTCGAAATTACGTTTGGCCGTACGCCGTTTTTTATCGATCGTAGGATGTTTCGCTGCATACAACTATGTATTATTGGATAATTTCTGATTATTTGGGTCGGAATTTTCGTGTTTCTTATTGCTTCCGCAACGAATTTCGTGCGACCCAAAAGTCGAATGATTGAACCTATCGGGCATTCGCCGGCAGCGGCCGACTCCAATTTAGTTTTTCGGATTAGATACGGCGAACATAATAACATAATTGGTCTAATAACAGAGCGAGCGGCGGTGCCCGCCGTGCCTTACAATTCACTTTCCAAATTGGTATACTTTTTTACCTGGGCTCTGTCTAAACTATTATGATTTATTATCAAATTTTCGTGCAGGCAAATTACGGCCTCGTTTTTCGTGAATGTGACCGTGAGTGATGGTTTCTCTTTCTGACGCCTTTGTATTGTTGGCAACAGATAAGGACGCAGCTACATGATTGTGTTTCCTTAAACGCCTAGAGGCGTTACATGCAGGCTTAAGACTGTGGATGAAATGATTTACGTCCCCTTTTCTAATTAACTTGTACAATAATTAGTTGGATTAACCTGTTATAATATACAGATGCATATTTTTCAACGTCACGAAGATTATTAAGATCCCAGACATTTAATTAATGCGGTTCCGGAAGCATATTTATATTTTAAAAAGTTGAAAATATAACAATTTGTAAATTAGTTGATTAAGTTTCCCGATAGGGAAAACAGATTATATATAACGAAAATACAGCCATTTAAATTAAGCTTACATACCTAATATCCTTATATTTTTGATAATGATAATTTGCAATGCTACCTCTAATAATGTTACTTCGCAAAATGGGCAGCAGCGTATAGTATTGTTAGAGTCAATCACAAAACAGCTAGTAACGTAGTACTAAAAGTGCCCACCTGCAAGGTGATTAAAGGTTTCATCCAACAGCAGTAAAGCCGCAAATCCGACAGTGGACTAATTCGGATAGTCTTCTGGTTAGAAATTTAACCAGAAGACAATATACACCGAAGTGACTGACGGAATGATGTCAAATAATATGACAAATGACATGATGGCATGACATGATGCTACGACATGACGATTGACATATCGACTACATGACGGCTCCAACCTAAACGATGACTAAAGCACCAGTTAAGTAGATAGAATACCTCGAGCCTGAAGGATATAGAAACGTTCAGGGAAGTGGTCGTTCAAGAAAGTGGACTTTATTAAAATTCCGGTAATAAGACCGAAGGTGACGGATAGGCTTCCATGCAAAGTGTCCCTCATAAAGGGTGTATCATTCTAGTTCTTGTCCTTGAGATAAATGGCAATATGGCCAAAGATGGAGGGTGGTAAATCAAGTTCTGGTAATAGTTTTAGTTCATAAAGTGTCTGGTACAAGTTTAACTAAGCATACGAAATTTAGACGCCGTTGGAACACTGCCTGTCGACAAATGTTCATGACAAGCGACTGCATAATACATGAGCCCTGCCAACTGGAGTATTTACATATAAAAACTGAGTTTTCGCATTCTTACACCGACCTGAGACCTAAGGAGGCCAGTCGAGATGGGTTTTGTCAGAGTCAATTAAAATAGAGGCAGATAGATTGATGCTGTTGTTTTTGGACGTTAGTTTGTCGAAAAGATACGAAAGGGCATTTAGGAATTCCAATAAAAAGCTATTAAAAATTGTAAACAAGTACTACTATGGATATCACCGCTTCGTTTTCTAATAAAGAAACCTAATCAATAATTTGTAATGATTTTACATCCATACATAGTATAATACAAAGGCGCTTCCCGCCGTCTGTCCCTATGTATCTATGTACGCTTATATGTTTTAAACTACGCACCGGATTTTAATACGGTTATCAACAATAGGTAGAGTGATATAGGAGGAAGGTTTATAAGCAAAAAAAGGGTAGGTAGGGGTAAAGTAGGTGTATGCGAACGAAGTCGCGCCAGGGCCACTAGTACTTAATAAAACACCTGATACAGGGTTAAGTCCCTTCAATTAGCTAGATTAGCTATTGGAAATAATTCTGAGTCGTACCTCGATGTAATTTATACATCACACAATTTCAGTTTTGAAATATACACATTATTTCCAATACGGAATAAGCATATCTTCTTGACGAAATGAAGGAATTAAATATGAGGAATTATACTGAACGGAATAAATAATATTTTTTGCGTGTTTAAACTGCTTTTAAAAATAATTTTCCGGCTCACACGTTTAAAAATATACGAGAACCATCGCATGGAAGCGAATAGGGTTGTACGCGTCTGTTTTCTTTTTAGCCTACTTTTAGATTGATAATAAACTCAGACTCACTAACCTCGCTGGAAATATATAACAGTTTAATGTACGTTTCACATAAAATAGCGCCATATTTAATGAAATATTATTCTAGTCAAGGGGTATTTAAACATAGTAGACATAGGGTTGTATCTAAGCGAATATTCATGAATATTCGGGCCAGGGGTGCCACCTCCGTAGATATCGCGCGTTGAAGCGGAAGAGACCTCCGACAAAGGACTACGAGAATGAGCCCGATAGGGTTGCCATGCTATGCAAATATTTGCATTAATTGTTTTTGGCAAATGATATATAGCGCTTTTTTATTCTGGTTGTAAGCCCAGATAAAAAGTGGTTTCATTATTGTACTTAGGGATTACCATTGTAAAAATCATTTATTATGATTTATTTTGATTTAGTTACCCATAATATTCAATTAAAAAACGCATAGTCTTTACAGGGACCCTCGGTGGTACTGTATTTTCCTAACGTGAAACCTTCTTGTATGAACCGTAGGTCTTGTAGATACTATTTCCCAGCGGATTTTGTCTGTTCTTACGTCACTAGATGTGTCTATAAAACGCATCACCTGAATTTAGTGCTGCGTTTTATAAAGGGAGTTAAAAACCTTTCATCCCAGCATACTTATTTAACTTCTCAGTCATTATCACGTCACCCAAAACTTGTCAGCATAATCCATATTAAACTGTGTCAGGTATGATCTCTCTAGACTAACTTGTCTTATTTGGTGAACAAACAATACCCAAAACCATGACTTGCCACACCATGTGTCTTGAAATATATTAGAAACGCATAGATTGTGAATTGCAACTAATACTGCTGCAAATTATTCATTTAAATACATAATTTCCATAACAATAGTCTTTTAAATAGTATTGTGTTTCTACCGGTGAGTAAGGTCTCCAGTGCTCCATGGGGTGGGGATTTGGGGAACCGTGGCTTTGGCAGTGGAGGGGCATTTGCCTTTTTGCTGCCAGAGCAACGTGTTATAGAGGTAGGCAACGCATTGGCGATACTCTTGGTGTTGTCTATAGGCAGTGGTGACCACTTTTCATCAGGTGGCCCGCTTGCCTGTTTGCCTACCATACGACATAAAAAAAATAAAAAAAAACTAAGTAAGACAAGTCAGTCTGGACAGTTTTTAGTAGGTACGCGACAGCCCTACGGCGCGGCGTCCGACACAGCGCCCGGACACGTTTCAGGATCATGAGTTATGGCGCGAGCCGATGTGACTTTTCAATTTGAAATCATCAACGTGGAATTAATTTCATTTTTGAACCCCATTATTTCTGTTATCTGTTAGTGTAACTAGAGAGTGAGCTTTCGGTCCTGGTCACTTTGGAGTTTTCTACCGTTGTTTTCGGAGACTTTTATTTGTTTAATCTTTGTGGGTACCTATTTTCATAATGTTTTTGCAAGCTTTTAATGACGACTGACGATTACAGGACCCTGTTGAAGCGACGAGATCACCAGGATCCTGGTGAACCAACCCTAATATTTCTTGTTCGCTGGTCGCTTAAGATTTGTAGATAAGTACCCACTATAAAATATCGAAGAACTTAGGTACTTACTCCATGAATCAGAGTAAATTGTTTTTGTTTGACAGTGTCAGTGTTAAGATCGCCTCTAATAATACTTTGAACTGATAACGTCAATGTCATGAACTGAGAACTGTCACCTTAAGTGAGACTTGACGAGTTAACTTGCGAAGTGAGTAAGAACGAGAACATCAAAGCCCAATACTCGCAGACAACGTAGAATTGTCAGAGAACCAACTGGCAAATCTAACCTAGAACACAATAAAAACATGGTCTGCATTCCAGGTCCCAGCCACACTACTCGCATCCGGCGATCTCACCCAATACGCGAAACTGGCATTATTGCCGCGACGGCAAAAATATTTGCGGCCGTATCGGTAATTTAATTTGTACATCGCTTCTGTTAACGTTTCCGGATTGTGGAGTTTTAATCTACTCTATGTTGGTTGGTCGGCCGCAGACGTGGCGCGCCCTGATTGGCTGCGATTTGATCGCTCCTATTTGTTTTCCACAACTACCGCCAATGTTAATTACGGGATAAGCGACGTGTTAGCTGTTATTGGTAGGTACCTACATATCTCAGGTCGGGCTACGTAATACAGTTTTTGTGTAAAATTCAAAAGTAGATGCTACCTACTCGAGAGTAGGTGCGAGAGCAAAAAAATACAATTATTATTACTATATTAGCCTGAGTCATCTCACTGCTAGGCAAACGCCTCCCACAGATTCTTCCACTCTTTTTTTTCCTCCATCTGTCCTCATCTGTCTACCAATAAAAAAAACCAATACGACTTAATAATCTCGTTGACCGACACGAAATAAAATCAACCCATGTACACAGGATTGTGAGAAATTCGTATAAAACTAAACGAAAAAATTTGCTTCCGGGCCTTGAGCCGGTCTGGTGCACACAAATCTGTCACTGGAGGCCCACAGTTAGTGGAATCTATCCTCGCTTCCTATTCATAGTCCCCGGTTCACTTCGAAACCGCCACTCGTGACGAAAACCGTGTAGAAATAGACGTCACACTAATAAATTTCATTCAAAATAAAGCCAACGAAGTTTATTTTGGAAATGCGTGTCGGGTTTTTATTGTGATAATCGAGGGTGCCTAAAAAATTTCGAGACGCAGCCACGGCCGATGACCCCGAATTCTTCTAGTAATTTACAGATCTCTAATCTTGAAATATTTAAGATAGTGGATGGGTATGAGACATCGTCTATTCGCGCTATACATTTCTACGCCGCAATACTTGCTAACCGCTGGCCGTTTTTCTCTTTTTGCGTGGTAAATAAAATAATTAGTTTCCCATTCGAATTTATGACTAGTGTTGTTTAGAAAAAGCTTCGGGCGAAGCTAAATTGTTTAAAGCCAGCCAAGCCAGCCAACCATAAACATAGTCTAATCTAACAGTCAACTACCATAACACATACTCGTCCAACACGTTATATCCGGAATCCCTAAAGAGGAACCTTATAACAAAGCTAATATTAGACAATCATTTCCTGTCAAAGGGAGGCATCCCCCGTCAGACGGATCGGGGGGAGGGTGGGGCTCGATGGAAATACCTCCTCGTCTCTCCAGATTTCGCAGTCGCCGTGTTCGGGTGTGAATCTGAATGCTTATTTTTTGCTGTTGCTGTGATGAATGGGTTTTTAATATCCTCCTGCAGCTGTCTGAGTACGGTGGCGTTTTTGATGAAAAATGCTTTCTAAAGAGTTTTTACGTTGAGAGCTTTCATGTCTTTAAAATTGACTGTGCTTACTGGTAACCATTTTTATTTCCTAGAAGTATCGAATAAGTGGACAAGAAAAATGTAATTGTTACAGACATAGCTTGCAAATATATTACAGTACACGATTAGAGGCACTACATGGCACACGGACGTTTTAGCGCTTGTTTGTGGTACGGTGTACAGAAAAAACAAACCGCTCCCGTCATGTCGAAAGTTAGTACGGACAAGCAACAAGACATCAGCATCCAGAGACGTCTCAATACACGTCTGGCGTACGGCCGGCAAAAAACGTGCCGACCGCTCTCACGGCACGACTCTATTACCAGTTCGCCGCGAATAAATAAAACATGACGGGCCCTTCTCACGTACATACGTACCCATTACGTATGTATGCCCGCGCGGATGTTAACAGATCTTGATTCGGTGTATGTGATTTGAAACGCTTTCACCGGTAGAAGTTGGATTGATGAAACGAGCAATTGCAAAGGGAAAATGGTCACGAAGCGCTTCGAATATGGTACGGTATGGTATTATATTAGTACCTATAGTACGGTACGGAATTATATTAGTACAAATTAGGTAATAATGTCCTGAGTAGTGTGAGAATATGAAATTCAAATAACATGGGATTTAGTTCGGCTAGGAATGCTGGAGAGAACGATATAAAGCATCTCATCATAAACACAAACTCAGCGATGAATTAATTGAAAGCATGATCAATATCAATTTGTCTAGAAGTCTAGGTACCGACTATATCAATAAATAGTGATAGAAATTATTAATTGTTGCTAATCAAAACACATTCCTCGGTTTCATAGCTGCGAGTTTCTATGGTACATTGCCAAAACACACATTGGGTAGATATATCTAAATTGTATAACACACTTTGCAAATAGTTAGGTGTGTTTAGTGTACAAAGCATACTATGCTAGCTTTTTAAAATTACTTTAAAAAAATATATTCAATTTTATTTATGCTCGTTCACCACAAATCAATTTTTACACCTAGGTTGTTACCTACTCCAACCCATATACCTATTAGCACTACACTAAGTATTTTAAAGTCTAAAATATGCACTAATGAATTACCCGTGAACGTCAAAATACTCAACAATAATAAAAATACTCTCAACCGGCTTGCTTTTGACTCCGAGTAGTGGCGTGCCATTTGAATTGTCGACGACCCTATACCAAACTAACAACCAAGATATAGCCTTTGACCGCTCGAAGGGACTTGGCTCCCTCCGTCTTTACAATGAGAAATGTTCTGAGGAACTTTTTGATCTGGTGCCCAGAGCGCAATTCCGCCACGGGCTGGGTGTTCACTTAGACACTCTGGTGTCCACGGTGGATCATCCAGCCATAGTGTTTTCTTTATACAAGGAATCCTTCAAAATATATATATTTAGGGGTGTCTTTAGATGTGGGCAACGCACTGGTTTTGCGTCTGGCGTAGCTGATATGTAATGTCCTTAGAGGGTGGTGACCATTTTCCATCAGGTGGCCCGTTAGCGTGTTTGCCCTCCGCGTAACATAAAACAGTACCGTATCACAATTGATTTAGCAAACACTTTCATCCACGCGTGTGGCAAAGTAGCTCGTAGATAAACCTAATGGCCAACCGAGACGATCTCTGGCGACAATAAAAACATGCGCGCGCGCATTGCCGCTACATTAACGCGCCCGCCATAGTTGGCACAGCGAAAACCCCGCCTGCTGGCAAACGATGCATATCGATATATCGATGAACTAGAGATCCCCATTTATCGATGTCACAGCAAGGAAAACCTAGTAGGTGTATTGAACGCTTTCTTTGTGAACATTTATGATAATAGCAATATTTGTAAATGTTCAGTGACGTACATCAATATAAGAGCCGGGAATAGTCCACGGGTGCATTTGAGCTCCGTTCTCATATTCAAATTCAAAGATCCACATAATTCGTGCGAACCACGACGTCGAGAGCACTTGTAGCTTGCCTATTTGCATTGATCGATGACTATGGTCGAAGTGAAAGAGGCGTGTGACATGTCAGATCAAGATAAATCGCGATCGCCTTAGCTAAAGATCATCTATGTACCGAACAATGTAGGTGTACAGCATGCATCGCATTGTCTGAAAATAATTCATTAGGTGCCGCGAGGGCCGAGCGTTATCGACAACAAAAACAATACGCGTCACTATGGATGGAGAAACCGTTACATTTTAATCGCGTCTCGGGCTCCTTCTATTATTGTTTTTTGAATTTAGAATTTCGGCGGCAAGACAGATGGCAACAGCGACTGGGAATTTGTATTACAATGGCGTCCAATCCCACCGGTATCCCTGGCGAGAAGCTCTGCGTCAGAACGGCTGTTCGACACTTCACTCCGCTTGGCACTCTATAACTTTTGTTGCCCGTCGCTGCGTGCTCTGTTAATTGATTGCAACACTGGTTTTATGGATTGTCTCGCGAATGATTTTGATGATGATTTATGCGCTAACGATGAGACAATGCTATTCGTTACGGTCGTTGAGACCCACACCGTTCTATTTGCTCAGCTCAGATGAAAAAGTGCCAGTAAAATGCGTCGTCGTCACACACAATTTGGTGCTAACAGACTCTGAGTTTAATGGCGCTTGTAACACAGCTAATCAGCGGGGAGCTGCTAATATAGCAGTATCGCGTGAAGAGTAAGGCTAACAATTGTTGGAGCTGTAAAAGCTACCCGGTAGCGAGGAGCAATCCATTAGCCCGAGAACGAGGAGTCTGTTATGACAGCGCCATGCGAGTGGTGGCACGCCGTGTCAAGGATGGATATAGTGTTGCGGCGACGAATATTTATTTATTTATAACATTGAGGGGCTGTAAATTAGCGTTGAATTTACGGCGCGGCGGCGAAGTGATCGCGGTTTATTTTGGGAGCATCGCACGCGCATGATTTAAACAGTTCCCGACGCGACGCCAGATACTTATTGAAACCGAACCGGAGTTGGACGAGGAAGTGTAAAAGTATAGTTGATACATGGCATCGGTGCACCAATTAGGTGGAGATGATAAACAACTCCTTTAAGGTGTCCCGGGTTCTCAGTATTCTGTTTAACTTTACCGGGAATAGAATCGAGCAGAGTAGGTTATTGGTATTATACTTTTAAAATTACTTACTGCGTATGATGATTGTGTTAATGTAGGAATGAATAAACATTATGATAATAAATATGCATTCTTTTATTACACAAAACAAAACGTACGCAGTGTTGATACTCTACAAAAGGAAAATAAATTACCTTTACATTTCTGTACAATTTGAAGCAAATTTAAAGTCACGAACGCGATGCAATCTGTGTTCATTTTATGCTGTTCTACACGTATAGGTGACCTTAATCCTCTTGATCCGGTAGCTCTCGTGAGATATTTCTGGTTCGACAACGTTGCAACACTTAAGATAGAAACCGACGATAGAAACGGCAAGAGTATATTTAAACCAATTACAGAAACTGACCCGTGCAATAATAAGATAACAAAAATGGTACGAGATGCAGTGTGTCTTCGTAAAAACAAGCGTTAAAAAGAAGCTAAGGACATCAAGTTAAATGAAGCAATTATGACACTTAAAGACAAAGGAAAAACAATCGTAACACATCGCGAAATGCTAATGAGTGTTCGTGAGGATGCCATCGGTTTATTCTTCCAACAGCACGTGGAAAAACAATGTTTATGTTGCCATTCACGTCTCAGCGACCGTTGTATTTGGAACTTAATGTTACCCTATCCAAGTTTGTTACCATCAACAATGACAAATGGTTAAAAAATGCAGCAAATTGTTTGGTTAACGTGCAAATTAATAGCAGTGGTAGTCGAACATGATGAATAGCCTGCAAATGGGCGTTTGTCGTATCGATTAGCGTCAACAGCGGTTGGTTTATGATTACACGCTAACTAAGCACCTGCATTCAAATGTATGGACACTTTTGACATTGAAATAGCTGCATCCGTCGTTTGCGACTTTCACAAATGCTTAGATTCTAATCGAGACACCTGCATTGTCTTTAGTAATAAAGTAGATTAAAGGCCCCATATAGAAAATAACAAATGCTTACAGGCAATAGTTAAAGTCTTTAGAGTTTGCAATTATGCAAAACTTGACAGTAATTCGCATTACCAAGCGGGTCTTTTACAGTAGTTTCTAGGATAGTATTATGAAATTAAGTAAGGATCTACCTAATATTAAAAAATAGAAATAAATACTATTGGACTGATATTAAAATTCATCACTTGTATTTCTGTCCCTGGAACCCCGGGTTCCAAAGTGCCCACTGAACCACTAAGGTTATCAAGGTAAAAAAATATCTTAGTCAAATAAAAATACTGAATGATCTTTTGCAATAGACGATACGTACAATCCGTCCGGTTAACCTACCTACCGCCTGCGGTACCTACAAGTCGCAGCTGCAACATCCGAACGATTGTGGGTAACAAAGAATACCGTAGCCCGCGAGGTGCGAGCCGCAGGCGGGCGGCCGGTGACACGGTATCGCGACCACGTCCGCACCGCATAAATCAGAGACGCTGCTTGTTTTACCAATAAAATTGATTCTTCTACCAGTGGAAAACTTACCCAAACGTGATTCATAAAACGCGGTACGCCAAATGAAGTTTAAGCGATTGAAATGGTTGAGAATGCTGATAATAACTACGGTAAAGAAGACAACAAAGTCGGTGGTTTTTTTATGATGATTGAGTTTGATAAAGAAGTAGGTTCGAATTTTGGAATTGAACACAAAAGCATTGATCATTTTTACGGACGATATTTCATAAACGGTTCGTCAAATTCATTTCGAATGATTAAAAAAGCATAATATTTTGTAAACGCGAATTTCACGCTGAAATCATAAATCAGCACGCTCACAATTGAAATCAATGGTCTCGCCCTACTAAATGGGGCTATTTATCAGAAACACATAAAACACGCGTGCCAACTACAGCACTATGGCCGATCAATGAAAAATCGCATCATCCATTGACAGTATCTCCCTTATTACGAATAATGATATATTGTATCGAGATACAAGAACATAATGCTCAATCGTTCATACGATACGATAGCAGCCTCCCGATGTTCGGTTAATAGAATATTAAAACGCTGTATATCAAATCAGTGCGTCGTTTGCATTATATCTGCATACATAAATGCCAATCGTGCGGTTATCGGTTTCACGGTCATTTTGAGAGGAAATTTTAATTTATCCGACAAAGAGTCGTTGTACGGTACTTGTTACCAGAATGTGAATAGAACAACGGGCTTCAGTCGCATATTTCCTTAACCCCCCAGAATGCAGCGGTGCGTATTTTCCCCAGAGAAAGTCCGAAGTATTCAGGAGGTATTTACGGAGTAGTGTTACGGAATGGGCTTTATTATTTATTATACGGAAAACAGAGCAAACTAACCAAAAGTGTCCGCGGTACGGAAGCAGCGGGGAGCAACAAAACCTAGCGGAATAAAGAAAATAGAACGACGAATGTCGCGCCAAACAAAAACCGTGGAGTCTGGTTTTGTATTTCATTAGCGAGATGTTTTCACTGGAGTACCTCAACTTAAACTTGCAAATGAGTCTTCAGTTGGTGAGTATGCTAATATACATTGTAACTTTACTGATAAAATACACTACACCAAATTGAAAGTTTACGTACACTCGCTTTAAAAATAAAGCTGACAGCGAAATTAGTAGGAGCCCATTAAAAGTTACTCGCTCAAGCCCAGTGGATTGAATTTGGAATTGCTACTCTAAGGTTTTCCGGCGTATGTGCGAGGGAGAGAGCAGAGATCCGAAAAGGAAAGCGTGACAGGAAAACAGGGCAAAAAGAGTGGCGGCGAACTCGCTTCAGCCGTCTCGCGGGGGTTGGCTGGACTTGAGACGCGAGAAATGTGTATCTCTGTACCTGTACTTATCATTATTACAGTGGTGTAAAATATTAAGTACCTGGTACTGAGCTCTTGGAAACTTGATGGTTCCTGTGTACTCATATTATAATTAGTCAGTTTGTTATTCCAGTGATTTACCCACATCAACACCTAGAATTCATTAGGTAAATATTTATGTTTTCAAGAGTACGAAAACATAAACCGTCTATTTTTAATATCGATCTATAATTAGGTTCGCAAGGAGACGCACTAATATCTATTCATGTTGTAGATTATATTTTGCAGACCTCGGAAGTTCAGGCACCAAATACAAAACGAAACATAATTTTTTCCAAATATGGTTATCCCAGAATCTTCTTATTACAGAAGACTTGTTACAGACTAGGTATACCAAAAATAGAACACTGAGTTCGCGCAAGTGTATATTATTATTGTGGGCGATTATAAGTAAAGTGAACCTTGCGAATGCATTTCTGGAGCCAAACGGCGAACAGTCATAACGCTAAAGTTCGCGCTGCACATATGCCAGCGCTCTACTCGTTTATTTTTGTTCCATTTTCCATTCCCACTAAGCGAAAGCGACTTTTCACGGCGACTTTTTTCAACTGAAAAGCTGCGAGGAATTGTGGTAAAATAATAACAAAAAAAACTCGAATGGAGAGAAATGGAAATAAAAATTTGCTTCGTCATAAATCACGAAATGCTTCCGCTTCGTTGCTTTAATACAAAGAAAGTTTGTATCAACGTCACGAGGTTTTGTTGTCTAAAACGGGAGAACAATAACTAATTATGGGCGAAAGTATATCTATCACTTTTATTTTCATCCCTGAATACCGAATTTTCTCGCGGCTGCTGGAATAATCTGCAGGAAAATTCGTTTGCCAAGAAAGGAAAATGAGAATCGAGCCTATACAAATCTCGAACTATGGGGTATTGTGAGTAAAAGGAAGAGCTTAACGCATCGCTCGACACAAATCCCAAGCGGAAAGATTCCATTAAGAAAATCAAAAAAGGTCTGCTCAGTTCACGGCTCGCGACTATTTTCATTTAGCAAAAACAACCCATAAATTGTCATCTTAACGAGATTTCTGTTTTTGCAGCATTCGCACCCTCGAGTGTTCGGTGACTACCAGTTGGGTGATATCCGCGCCTCAGAATTATTACGTCAGCGCCTCTGCAGCATCCAGTCATAACGGGGTTGATTTTGCGATAGAGCCTCACCACAACAATTACAGCTAAACTTATAGCTTACAACTTTGACTGCAATAAAGAAGGAAATAAGATTATTAATTGACAAAAACAACTGGTTCAAAATACATCTAACATCAAAATAGTATGAAGAGCTTCCATTAGACAAGGAGATAGATAGCATCAGCAAAAGGAGAACCAAGGCGCAGTGTTGCCATGTTACATTGCGCGCGTGATGCGTCGACGCAGGCGCAGGCGCCGCGCCATCGACCGCCGCGCGCGAGTGCATGCACCGCGGTTATTTATCGCCTCACCAATGAATTAGTCCCATTTATACAAACCCACCTTTCATTTGAGGGCAAGCGCTACCGGTAAAAAACGCCATGAATATGTTATTTCACGATAACCCCCATTATTGTTTCAATTCACATTCGCCGATAAGGTGGCCGACGATAAAAAATAGCAGACGATTAATGAGGGTAAAAAATTGTGAAGTCCTCAATGCGAATGTGTGGAAAAATTGCCGCATTCTACTCGAGTTAGAATGTTCTTTAGGCGCTTTCGAGAAAATCTGCATACCAAATATGAGACGCAACGATAATGGAGTCCGACAATGAATACCTTTACATAGTAGTTTTCATATAAAATGCCTATTAAGAATGTCAGAATAAACAATAATATATGTCATACATATACAAGACTTATAAACCATAGAGTTGTTAACAAACGTTAATGTACCAAAAACCCAAAATTTTCTTCACGACATAGTATATAATCACCGAAACAAGTTTTAATTGCCTCAGAGCCACCGATAGTCAGTTACTGACTCGCAACTGGCTAATCTGAACATCTAACCGAGTCAAGTCGGGCATCGCCAATATCATAATTAAAGTGCCGTTTCGCAGTTGGTGGCGTCACGTGATACCGGTGCCCAAATTATCCGGGCCTTGTGTCATCTTGTCCCAATCCAATATGGCGCCATAAATCCTGTTGGGGAGTCGAGGGGTTGGGGCGGCGCGGGGGGTACGTCACTCAAACTTTCTCTGCGCTCCGTCTTACGCTCTCGTCTGGCGCGGGGTGGGTACGGACAGCCCTTTTAGAAATACATTTTTCATTTTTGCCGGCCGGGATGCGGCTTCCGAGGGTTGGACGGTTAAGTGCTCCAGTAAGCGTGCTAGGACGACGTGTATGGTGTAAACAAACGTTTGCTTGATGTATTTTTGTTGTCAGTCGTGGGCTGCTGGTGACTATATTTTTTTGAGGATAGCCTGGATTTTTGTGAGTGTAGGTAATTACTATTTGACCTAACATTCAATGAAACCGTTTTGCGGAAGTTATTTGATTAAGATTCTAATAAATTTTATTACATCTCGTCTACGTCATACGTCTCTACAATTTTAAACATTGTCATAAATTATCCACAAATATATTGACGTAAGTATGCAAAATATTCCAAATTCACTATTTTGTATATTCACTAGTCATATATTTGTAAATAAACACGTTGAACGCTTCTTTTTCAAAAATAAATACTAATTAATTTACATTCACGTAAAACAAACACTTCTAATATCTAAAACGGATGAGGGCATCGTTTATGCGGACTCTACCGAGGCGCGGCGCGGTGGTGCGCTTCAAGGGATCCTCAGATAGAGTTCGAGCGGCGGGATGAGTAATCTCTTTTGTTTTTCTAAGAACATTGCCGCCCGCCAACTGAACGATTATCGGCTTGTTTTCCACACACAAACATTTTAAATTAAAATCTGCTTCGTGATCGCTACAAGTTTGAGATGCGCAGGTAATGTTCACGTGTGGAGTGAACTCTACTAACTCTACAATGCGGAGTGATATGATGGAAATACTTGTTTGGGCTTTGTTGAGTTCGTAGTAAGTACTATCGTGGATTTTAACAACGAAGATTCGGTATAGATAGATGTTATACTATTTTACAAATTTGTTTTAATTGAATATACCCTAGTTTGACATGTTATACCTACAATTGTTGATATTGTTACAACTTGTTGGATATGACTGCAGTAATTGCCACATAAAATCTATTTATATGTCTATGTCTACATACTTAATTCATAATTGTCCATATAAGATGATGTAGCGGAAGAACATGCAAATATTTGAAATAAAAATGGACATTCTATTTTAACTACTAAATTCATCATTTTAAATACGGCATAAACCTACTCATATGCAAATTAGACCTCGTGAGTTGAAATTATTTAACTGTTTTGCATAAAACAATGTCTATCTGTGCATCGCCACTTGGTGTAATTGAGGGATCATAAAAATAAACCATCAAACTAAGTAGGTGTGACCATAGCACGTTAGGGCAGGTTTACTGCAAGACTAATTGTGCTGTGGCAAAGTAAACTTAGATTCGAAAAGAAATAACGACTAATAGAATATTAAAAATATATATTTTAAAGCATATACAAAGGTTTCTAGCTTTGAAAATTAACAAAGCGGGGCGAACTACATATAAAAGTACGTTAGGCTCTACCATTCCTAACTTCAACCATTGACTGCGCACATGGAATTCAGAAGGTCGACTATTTTCGTGTGTTCATTGTTTGACTCTAGCATACTGGTAGAGTTATGTAGAGTTCATAAAACCAATTTCAAAATTAAAATGATTCCAGTTGTAATAAAAAATATGTATCTAATATCGTAGGCAATATTAATATATGAAGTACCTAGTTACTGTATATACAGACTCATATTCAGTACTTAACCGTTAGTTAAATCATAGCAAATTTATTTTTAATTGACAATTAAGCTGTAGAGATCTAATCAAAGTTACTCGTCTTCATATAACTAAATTAATAGCAAGTGTCTGAGCAAAACTAATTTAATCTCAACCAACGCTCGCATCTAGGTAATCCTTTTAACACTAGGGTGACCACACGGCCCTGTATTGGTGTGCATCGGTTTTCAATATAGTGACCATTCATCACGGCGTCTCTTCTCACCAGGGGTCGACTATATTAGAAAACCTTCGTCAGCCTCGACTTCGACCCCTGGGTGGTAGGACACTGCGTATTAAAGTTATTTTCAGAAAAATACGTAGCTTTTCCTCCGGAAAATAAAATATTGTCTTAAATGATTTAATTTGATTCTAATGCTTTTTAGCCTTTTTGTAGTAAATTATGTCAAAAAATAGTTAGACTAAGGTTTATCTTGTTTCTTACATAGGGCTAAAGCGGTTACAAATTAAGAAGAACATTTAAAAAAAATAAGTGAATTTATAGTCTTGGACAACTTCCTCACCCAAACTAAACAAAACTTGTGCCATGGATGCTAAACAATAGTATATTACTTAATAATATACATACTTGTAAGTATACCTATACCTACCTACTTAAATCTTTGAATAAGTATCTACGTATAGAGTAAGAAGTATCCTACCTACCTGGTATGGTCTGAATTGTTTTTGATTTGGTTTTCATATTTTTAATGTAGTAATACAGTAATAATAAATTATGGTTCACCTTGACTTTTACAATACAGTTAGTAGCTAGAAAAAATTAATATTTATATGATGAATGCATTGCTAAAACTATTTCTTTTAAAGTTTCCGCTTTGCAAATTCTGCTTTTAGTGTATGTCGTAAAATTTTATAGCGCTTTCGGTTCTAAAGAGAACACTGGAGAATACGTAATTACAATTTTTTACAATTTTATTGCGAACATTGTTTTGTCTATGAATTACAAAAAAGGCAGAATGGGGAATTAGAATGCGTGAAACAAGAGTACGTTGAAATTTGCGTCGCTAGGTCAAGCTAATTCCGACTTTAGGTGTAAGGAGTAAGAGCGGGTACGGGTACTTTTATAACTTTGTGTATTCTAGTGTGTTGTAGCCCGCTGAGTTTACGACTGTACGGCCATAACGGTAATCGGTCTGCGCCCATTTGGAAACCTCCTGTTAGGAACACATTTGGCCACTCCGAACTAATTATGCAACGACAAAAACTAGTTTTGTGCAGACGACATTGTTTGGACGTATTGCGTGATGGAAGGAAAAAGTCGACGAGTATTTTGTCACATGTGGTTTTCGGGGGGTTTGTTGAGAGCGTACCGAACAATGGATGACTGGTTTGGTTGGTGACTATTATAGATAATATATTATCTACTATTTACTGAGAAAGTAATTATACAGATCAGAACCTGTAATGTATGTATGATCTGTTTTTCTTTCCTTTATGGCAGGGGTGGTTAAATTTTTGACCTGTGTGGTCTACTAGTGGTCAAAAACTTGCAGCTACAGTTTACAAGAGAGATCATATTAAACATTTTTTTGATAAGTTTGGAAGTATTTTTAAATATCAAATATTAAAATCGTATTTTTTATTCCGGTTTAGATACGTTTTTGGGTGAATGTTTTTGAATTGCATATTCTCCATAAGTTTTGTCATAGATTGCAGAATGTGGAAGCACGTTTTCTATTTATTTTTTAACTATCGCGGGCTCCCAAATCGAAAAAAAAATTCTTTAGCGAATTCATTACCTCTTTTTTGAAGAAATTAAATATTTAGCACAATTTTTGGTAATCCACATCTTTGAGATTTCATTTAGCAACGATCCTTAATTGATATTAAGGATCGTTGTTCTTTCCTAATAGGATGGTTTGTCCCTTCGTAGACAACTTGTACATTTAATAAGATCACTCCTGTTGGTAGTCAAAACCTATCAATTATAAAAATATCCAGATACAGATCTTTACAAGCTTAGCTATAATAAAACACTTATGGCCATTTAAGCGTACGCAAGTTGAAAAGTTAAGCATTTTCTTCCTTTGATTCAATAAAATTCCCAGAAATATTCAAAAAGGCCGAGACAATAAAACCGTACAAGACAACAATGCATAAAAATGTGGTCATCTGTGCGTATCATCCAATTAACTGTTGCGCTCGGCTTTTGTTCCATTGGTAATTTATGTGGGCTGTAAAAATATGATTAGTGCGGTCCCTGTATTGAGACGTCACTCAGCGGGACTTTTATGGCCTCATTTGGGCCATTTGAGACCACTGCTTTGTAACGTGACCAACAAACTAGACCCCTAACGAAACAACACAATTAACTGGCCACCACAAATAGTAAAGGTCACATTATAAAAGTTACTAGATTCCACCGAAAGGGCCTTATACCGTTGCGTTCGAAGTTTGAATATAGAAGCAGCACCGCTAACGCACGCATCGTAAACTTTATGACTGTTGTGACGAGACGAGCGTGTGAATTCTTTATGGCCAGCAACAATTTCAAAGAAGTTTCGTTTTTAATTTGTCAGTGAATAACAAGCGCGTTCGGTGAAGATGAAAAAAAATATAATTAAGAAAAAAATGTCGCAGATATGTGTTGGATGCCTAAAAGAGTACGGAGAAATAAGAGGTGGCGGCGTTATAGAAAAAAAGACCTAATATCTCAAATGTCAAAATGTGACATTGAGTGATTTGTAGCTAAGCTCCGCCTGTCCCGTGTTTCAAACATCACCGCTCGGGGCAGACAGCTGAGCGCTAAGCTTTGCAAGGGCGCAAGAGAGTGCATACACTTGTCTCATTCGCACTCACACAATATCCTATCTCTATTCCACTTCAACAAGTCTCCTATTCTATAAACGGCACTACCTATTACATGATATCCTTACCTGAGAGCTTTTGTGTAAAAGTTCAACGCTTTTTCACGATGCAGTTTGTATCTAAAAAGATTTTGTTAGTAGCGCATTGCACAAGGGATTTCGCAGTCTTGTTTTGTGAAACTTTTCTTTAATTTCCTTTTTGGAGACTGGTCTCACGGTGAGTTGACTCATAATAAATCCATTTCCGTTTGTATATTGTTAACTGTTAAAATAAATTCTGCTAATATTCGAGTATCCCACAGGATCCTGTTACTTTTCCGTTACTTAAGGGTGTTACCACAGTCTACATCGATCGATGCCATTGATCGATAGTAGAATGGATTCGACGTCGATCGGTTGAATCACCACACCGATCGATCGTTCGTCGATCGATGCCGTCAAACTAGTAACAAGTAGGTACTAGTGACAAGTCGTACATACTGGTCTGGCCTACAACAACGCGTGAATTTGTTTTGGAAGATGCTGATGGAATATAACCGGACAATATTGCTAGTCGTCGTTTTACTAATCGATATCCGTCGATCAGCCAGCTAGTATATCAATCGACAAATTGTTTATCGAACGGTATCCGTCGATCATCCTGAACTATCGACGTCGAACGATGTCTATCGATGCGATTGGTGTGGTAATACCCTAAAGAAGTCTCTGACATTCGGTAAGAATTATTGTATCTTTACATTGGTAAAAGAATTTGAGAAAACGGTTTCGAAGTCCTGGGTCTGTGCTCTGTTTTTTAAAGATTGGCGCGTTCAAACAACAGTAAAAACCAAAAAAGTCAAACTCTTCACCGTTATATATTGGTATATATACGAACCTATACAACTGGTCACAAAAGCTAGCTGTAATCTCTAGTAGTACAATGTTGTATGTACCTGTAACAAAAAAATTCAAAATTACGAAACTGTATAGAAATATAAAGTTATTAATTTTCATAATATACTTATACATAAAATATTAGAACCATAAAAACAAAGTCAATTCTAATCATACCAAAATCTTTGGCAAAATAAGGCCGGTGGCACACGAGTAGGAGCAGCTATCAACGATAAGCTGTTTAGTTTATCAAACGAATGCATTTACACAACTACTTTGTAGGCATCTGGTCGTAATGAATGAGATCCTATCATAGTAATACCCTTTGACATCGAAGATACATGGTTTGGGAGCAGTGTCAAATGTTCTCACAATATTTCTTGAGAGGCAAAGTGGGTTAATGAGCCTTATTAGTCAGTAGGTATTTGTATTGCTAATGCGTGCTGCAATCTAGACTGAGATTCGTAGAATACGACTGTAATAATAATAGCTGTGCAATAATAAATGTCTGTGTTGGCATATTCTAATGCCTTTATCAGAACAACATGTTCAGTTATCAAAGAAATCAAAAATTGTACCAAGTGTTATGATGAATTCAAATGAATAAAGATTGTATTTAATATTATTACATCTTGGCGTTAATGTTCAGCATGATCCAGGATTTGACTGATCAGGTAATTACAGTGGGAGCGACTGTCATCTGACCTCCGTGACCCTGCTATCAGGGGAACATAGTTGCCTGAATGTGCAGGTTTCATCACGATATTTTCCCTCACCGTAAGAGCATCGGTTAGTATTCAACTAATATGTACTGAAATGAAATCAGAAAATAGTCATTCGTACACGGACACATATCAATATTAATTGCCCTACTATGGTTGATTGGTGGTGCCCCCATCCAATAGCACAAACAGATACTGTGTGACACAGATATCAGCACTGATGATTACTTTGTATCTTGCCAGCGTAGTGTGGAACAAAATCTCTCTCTTCATTCGTTACCCTATTTGAAGGATACATAACATCGACCATATGAAATACAATAGTCAGCTTATTTTATTTTTATAACTAGACTAGCCAGGCATTTGACCGCTACCTCACCAGGTACGTGACGATGCGGCCGATGATAGAGCATGCCTCTCTAGCAACAGCCCATTCACTCTGGCCTTGAAGGGGTCTAGATTATAATCCTCAAGCCTAGGACATAGCCCAATCATACCCACAAACCCATCGTTTTTGAGACCCAAAAATAAAGTCCTCTATTTCGGGACTGTATTTTTTCCCGCGCCCGAAACACGTCAATTAAAAGCCCGCAAACAATCGTATGCCAGTCAGATGCCTCCGACCAATCTGTCGCGAGGCACCGCGGCGGATATAAATAGCCCGGCTCTAAGTGGCAAAGGGAATCGCCGGCCCTCAGTCCCCTGATAACATCGCATTAGGGTAAGGAGTCATAGGAGAACAGCTACCGCTTTTTTGTCGAACACTATTAATAAATGACTTATTTTGTCTTAGATTGGGACTTGGGAACGGGGGCTCGTAAAAAAGCAATGATGGAGATAGACATTTCGTTTCTAAATTTTGCTCGTTTTATATGAAAATTACTTAATACTGGATTTTTTGCACGCGGCTTCGTCTGCTTAAAATTCGGTTTTTACGTTACAGATTCTTACCCGTGGGAACCACATTAATTTTCGGGAAAAACTAAAGTCTATGTACTCGCTGATAATACAGCTTTTAAGAATGTTAAAAATTCAGTTATGACGATTATGTGTTTATCCATTACAAACACACAAAAAATTCAATATTTTCTCTTTATTATGTTAGTATAGATATACCTAGATAAGTTCTCATTAGGATTTCGTTGTGCCAGAGTAAACGCTTTTGAGCCAACGAACATCTCAGAATAGAACTTTTGGCTATTGTAGCCGGTTTCTCAACACGTAGAATTGACAAGAATTTAAATGAGTTCGTAAATACGAGAATGAAAAAAGGTAAAAGAACAAGGAAATCTTGGAAGGAAACCTTGCAAGTAAATGTTATTAACGAAAACAGAAACATAGATAAAAAAAGAAAACCAAACCATAAACCAACAGCTACGAAAATAATATGGTACACTAAACTTCGTTGTAAATAATACCAACAAATCGAGAAGACACACGTTACAAATGACGCAATTTAAAGAGATAGTCTTCACAAATCGGCTGGTTAGGTAGCCGGGTGTGAGTAATGTGGAGGTTGAGCGAAATGTACAGTGATGTAGGGACAGCGGCGAGCGATACAGAGTCCGCCTTGTGTGGCGATCTTTGATCAAGCTATGACGACATGGCGCCTAGATATACACATTAAACTTACTGACTCATTTGTGGCTGCGGCCTAACGGGTTCTGTAATGGACCGCCATTAATTATTTCGCACAGCTTATTAACTTAATGGAACAACACTTGAGGTATAAAATTAATAATATTGTGCAAGATTGTTGAAAGGTTAAGCATACACGTAAAACTTTGTATCAATAACCGTAGCGTCTGTGGCTCGTAATTTCTAAAGAGAAGAATGACAAAGAGTGGTTTCCCTCGCATACTTATTCCCTAACAAAAATGGTAAGGCATACTCTACATTGCTATCGGCTCCCGAATCAGGCGGTTGCACCTCGCCGTTCGCTTGCGATTTCCGCTGCGATTTTTTTGCGTCAATTAGCGGCGAATTGGAAATTAGTCGCAGCGCAGGCGCACCGCCGCCGTCGGCGGTCGCCGAATAAATTATGTAATTTGCACCGAATTAAAGGATGTTTATGTTCATTAAAGAGTTACTTTTTGCAACGAGTCACGTGGAGGGCAGCTGATGGCACGCCGGGCGTTGAAATATCGACTTTATTACGGTGTTTACAAATTGATCCTCATGACTACAGGTATAGCTAGATCTTATCAAAAATACTTATATTGTATGTAGGTACGTTATTTATTGTATCACGAAAATACGTTTTTAAAAGTATCGTGGCCACATTCCAACATAATTGTTATGCTTACTAGGTAGGCGTCAACGGTACACTGACTTCGGTTGCCACAGTCATAAAGTGATCATGTAACAGCAACTTTGACTAGATTTTAAAACATTAAATACCGTGGCAGTATAATAATCTTAGGTAATATTCAACCTGCCTTATGAATAATTTAGGTACTAAATTTAAACCCTTCCAAAATCGGCTTTAGATTTTGCCTACCTGCATAAATATCTACCAAAACACACCGAGAATAGCTTCCTTAGTCTAGTACTTATTTGAGACGGGTCGCAGTCCTAGTTAGTTATATAAGTATGCATCTTTAGGTTTCCTAGATGCAAGGGTAACCCCAGACTGGCTATCGAGTGACAGGGTCGGGTGCGGAACGGGCATGGAATTGGACTCGGGTGTGAGGCGAGCAGTACATTTAATAGGAGCATATAAATAGAGTATCCTATATTTTATTAGATCATATTTTTCTGTCAATTTATGCTCTGCATTTAGGTAAGTACCTTACTCGACATGTCGGTATTTACAAGTACCAATACGTATCGCCATTCACGCAAATATTTGCTTTGGTATCGGTATTTCAAAGATTTTATTAAAAGATTACGGCATGCCAATCATGACAGATACTAACAAGGTTTCTAACAACCCTTCAAAAATTTGGTGGACAGTTAAACCTATTTTACTAAAGTATTGTGCGCTATAGACATAATGCTATATATGTATATATATAGAAATCTAAGACAAAACTTTACTCAAAAATGGAAAAATATTTAGACAATTTTT
Organism: Blastobasis adustella; assembly: GCA_907269095.1. NCBI lineage: Eukaryota > Metazoa > Arthropoda > Insecta > Lepidoptera > Blastobasidae > Blastobasis > Blastobasis adustella. Next base: position 13,181,795 of record OU026117.1, on the reverse strand, counting down.
AACTCCAGGAAATTCAAATTAGCGCATAGGTAGGCATCTAATCTTCAAAGACAGAGTTGAATCGAGTTTCTTAGTGTCGGAGGCCTACACTCATTTTGGGTCGCTGCGTCATCATAGTAAGTAAGTAAGTAGGTATCTAATCTATCTAAAGCACTAATGTAAAGTACAGCTCAGGCTCCGTTCGACATGATACCCTAAATACTCAAATAAAGATCACCCACCTACCTATACGAATACAACACAATATAATAACAAGAACACATCAATAACAATGCCGGATGGCCTGAGACGTTGGCACAGTCAAGGTGAGCTGCTTAAAAAATAACAACTTGTTTGAGAGCACACAGAGATTTTCGTTGCGATACGTTCACCGCCCACTTCCTAACTTACGCGATTGTCTTTTGATAATGTAATGACGTCTGCACGTGGGGTTGGAGTTGGACGTTCTAGTGAACAAGTAGCGTTTAAAAGTACGTGTTTTAAATACGGAGTACGTGTCGTTAAATTTAATGGGTTAATGCTTTGTTGAGTGGTACAGCAGCTTCTACTCATAGTCTTCGACCTTAATACCAGTTTGTTTTTTTCGTAGGAATTTTACCACAGGAAAAACTTTACGTACCAAGATACTTGTACCTACGCAGTAGGCTGTCTGACTACTAGATGACCATTTAAATTGACACAGTTTTTCCTGGTAACAAATTGAATCATCTGGACAGTTTTGTTAGCAGGAAAGTTATTAAAGAACCACAACACGCATAGTGTTAAGACAGAGATGGACCGATCAGATCACATTCACTCATTTATGTGCGTACTAGTGCATTAGACTACAGTCGAGATTTTTTTTTTATTTTCTTTGTACAACATTACAGTTAAAAACAATGCGTTGCACAAATTAGGTAATGGTACCATATAAAGGTCTGGCCTACTAGGCTACCAGTCTCATAGACGTGATGGCCAGGACATTAAAGGAGTGCACCAGTCCACTCCATCAAGGCTGTCAAGAGTTCAGCTGAAGGATCTAAACCTGGATGAGTCAAGATCTAAAACTTACCTGGCTACTACTACTTGTTTAAATCTACAGCTGACGACCTGAATGGTTCAGTTTGTTAACATGTCTCCTATGTTTTATTAGATAATCTGTATATTTTATTAGACCATGTCTGCCACCCAGAGGGTCCCAGGTTCAATTCCCGGCCGAGCAGAAATTGAAATGAAGAGTTTTAATTTGGTCTCTTGGGGTCTGGCTCTAATATACCTATGTATATTCAGTATGTATTTAATAGTATATAAGTACTATTAATTAACACAAGCTTTGCTCTGGGGCTGGTAGCCCTGGCGCTGGTGCTGTCTGATTTGTGAATTGTCCAATCATAAGATTTATTTATTTACAGTAATTTTAGTCAAAAATTCCTATTTCGCGAACCCTACACCGAGTACCCGTAACGACCACGTGCGTGCCTGACCCGCCCCGCCCACGACTCGCAGGCACTATGTACCCGTACGATCAACATAAAAAATTGCATCTAATAATTGTAGGTGGGCCCCTCCCGGCTATTAGGATAGCGATCAATTCTAATGTAATTGTTACTTTCAATCAAAAATTGGACAGTCCTCGCGGGACAAAGACCTCGGGCCGGAGTTGCGTGACCATGTTTCGGACGGTACTCATGTACGGTAATTTGATTGGAACCCATAATAATAGTGCCGCAATGTAAAATACTAGCAACCATATCAACGAAAATACTAGAAATTGGGGAGCGGGCAAGTGGGTGGGTACAGAAGTAGGGAAGTGGTAGACTATGGTATATCTAGAGTCCTAAAATAAGTTGTAGATAAAAAGGCAAAGGGAAACTACTTACAAAAGTGTATTCATTGTTTATCCTTCTAGGTAAATCTTAGCGATACTTTTACATACCACTAAATCCCACAGAAGCACCCAAAATTCGCAACACGAAGGCATTCGTTCTAATAGGTTATTCTCGTCACAGAGCATTCGATTCGAGGGTCCTATTCCGTGGGCGTTAAATCCACTAATACATTTCAGGGCCGGTGCGGGGTGCGGGCCAAAAATCAGAGCGGGGTTTGCCGCCCTGCATAGCAAGCAGACGGGATTGGGCAGAACATCGCTTTCCTAACCTAACTACGCCGCAAATTACTCGTAAATTACAATTGTTTAATCTATCCTTGTTAAACACAAACTTGGTACACTTTTTGTAAGAGTTAAAAATGTTGCACTTTAAATCATCATCGTCACGATTTTCCACGTCCACTGCTGGATATGACCAAATCCATTTTCGGAACACATATCCACCTGATTGTCACTTCTGGACTAACTTCATAACTAATATTCATGATTTTCTTTTCTTAAAACTAAAGCAAAAATAAAACTTATGAAAACGCAAGAAGATCTTTAAAATATACTGTCATCATCACAGCCCAAAACAGTCCACTGCAGGACTTAGGGCCTCTTCCACAAAAGGGGAGGTTATTGCCATAATCTCCACGCTTGGAAGGCGAGATGGAGATCGCAGTGTAGTAAATATAATAATGGAAAATGCCGCTGCCCATTTTCCAGCCTACAGACTCTAGATTTTTGCATCGAAAACATTAGTTGCCTTGTACGACTCCCACGAGTGTAAGAGGTGGGTGCTATACTACTCTGCCGGACTGTTACTGGACTGTTAACTGTTCAACCTGTCTCCGAGTCTCATGCGGAAGACCTTGGTCAACCTCGCTTCGCCAACGATATTAGCGACTAAATTCCATATTTTATTTCATAATTCTTCTATAAAAAAGGGCTAAACGCGATTTTAAAAGAAAATTCACAGCAAAACGTCTATGACAGTAGAGTCGAGAATAGCCCGCAGCAAGCTCAGACGAAAATGTTCTTTAGTTACTTACCTACACCGCTTTGCGGGAGAAGTTCTTAAATTACGATGGGGGTCGATTCCGAGGTTTAGCTTCGACGTATACGATAACATTCCAAGGAGCAAATCGCCGTTCAACTAAAATACGAACTAGGAATAACCCGAGCGCTTTGTTGTACAACTTTTGTTCACTTCAAATTAAATTCTACAACACTTGCTTTATTGCTCATATTAGCAGTTATAACAGTAGTTTGTAGATTTATTAACGTCTTAATAAAAATTAATCATTACAACTTTATGATGGCTAGGTACAATTTAATCTCTGACTTGGATTGCAATAGACGGTGTACAAAGTAATTACTTTTATGTTCTCATAAACGTCTTTTGTGAAAATTGCGTTTTGTAAGTAGGCTCGCTATAAATAAATAGCTAGCGCAATTCTACACTAGCTAGGTAATATTATAGTAAAAATATTACCTACGTAGTGTAGGCATAAAGCATTATAAAATAAAATTTCCTTTGATTAATTGCGATATTTTATTATTACAAATCTAATTGCTATAAAACGGTTGAAAACGCACATTAATCTGGAAATATTATTGGGATTTACCTATACCTACATGCTTTCTTTTGACAAACTTTCTACTCAGTCGATGCAGTCGAGTCTACGGCGCTGTCATATGTAAATGCAGCGCAGCTACTGATTGTACAAATTATTTATCTAATAACCATGACGACTTATAGTAACGATTTTGGCTATAATCCTATCTAGATGAAATGAAATTGAAAAGCATTACGACTTTTATAAGTCCGCGTACGATCGATGGCCGAAGAGACGGGGCTACCCCAGTCAGCTGGGCCATTAAATTCCTTTTTACGAGCGGCCTTACGAGCCTCAGCCGTTTATGCACCCGTTATACTAACCCTAATTGGCATATTGAGATTACGGGGACGTTACAGCCTTTTTATGGTCTGTTTTAGAGATATCAAGTAGATTTTGACACTGATTAGCCAGTTTACGAGTTCGACTCACCGCACGTCAAAAGAGGTTGCTGGAGGAAAGTTTGCGTAAGTGTTATTTATGGCCAGTAAATTATTTTGGAGAGTGTTTGATGAAGTTGATTGATTGAATTTTTTAGGCGGTATCGTCATTTCTTCTACGTGACAGACTTCATATAGAAACTTGACCGTCTTTATTGCTCGACAAACAAGATAATCAAAATAAGTGGGTAAGTGTGGGATGGGAACTACCTTCAGAAACACATGTAAAGATTATAACTTATAAAGGACATCCTCATTAAAATATATTCTTACACCTTCTAAAACAGCTTCTTCTTTTTCTCTAGATAGAGAATTATGATTTTTTTTTATGGTTTACGGCAGACAAACAGGTAAGCAGGCAATAATTGTCACCATCTTACTAAACCATGTCAATAAATCAGCTATTTGGCAACAACGTTGCAACTATTGCAGTTAAACACAGAGTTTTTGTTAGGTAACACCAGCCAGCTTATATCCATAATAACAGTGGCTGGTAGAGCAGTGTTTTAATTACTCGTTTCACCAATGATTTATATCTATCTGGTATCAGGCGCAAATGACGCCTGCGTTGTTTTGCGTCTGATATTCGGCCGTTTCCGCGGCATATTATTATTGCGGGTTAGATTACATAGAATGCCATTTTCGAACAATAAAATACGTATTTTCAAATCAATATAATATTGATAGTCTTGGTCATTTTATAGCATGAGTGAGTAACTCTATCTAGGTGAGCGTGCTACAGTCTTCGATCAACTAAGAAATGAAGATGGAGCGCTTTCAACAGTGATATGAGGCTGGTTTCGTAAACATGTGTGCCAGGGCGTAATTTAGTTGTCAATGTCTGCGTGTGTGACCGTATTCGTATACAAAGCATGGCGTAGTAGTGCGTGCGGCAGTATGTTGGCAGGATTCTGTATTTATTTCTTATTTGGTCTGAGGCTACACCAGCAACAGCACCATATTAACCAGCAATATTTAACCAAATTATTTATAAAAAAATAAGAAGCGAATATCATGTTTCTGCTCCTATTAATTGGATGCTCTACGTGTAATTAACATAAGCGGAAACAAAACAATTTATGACGTTCTCTTGCCATAAAGATGTTGAGTTTAGTAAAGCGTGCGAAAGCTGTTAATTTGGAAAGTGTACCAAATTATGGAAGTCGTTAAATAATTTATGCGTCTATGGCTGGAGGAAATTTGACTGGGAAAAAATAAAACTAGACAAAATCGAAGCAGACAAACCAGGTCACGGCTCTAAAGTTCTCAGAGCTATCATGGGTTGCCCAACAGCGGTCAGAGACGCGATGCTACAGTTTTCTGCACGTTATGTTAATCGATATGTTAATCCCAAATTGATGACGATTTCAATGCTAATAACATGGATTTCCATCTGCTTAGAACATGCTAAGACGTTTAGATATGCTAAATAAAAAGCAGACAGTCCAAATTGTATAATGTTGCATGAGAACTGGAGCAACTTTTATCGTACATAGTCTGGTGGCAAACATTTTGCATTTAACTCTGTGATGTTATAGTTAGATGAGAAAAGACTAACAAACTATAATAACATCTCTAATTATAGGGTTTTGAATTAAATATTGCACTATCAATAGCAATGAAGGCGGACCCTGGGTCCTCGCGAGCTTCGCGGATTCGCAACCGAGAGAAATCGCCAAAAAGATAATGATTATCAAGAGCAATAGAAATATTTAACAGGGGCGACCATAAAGAGCGTACTCATGTCAGTCAAACGAACAAGAAACCAAGATAAAGCTCGCTTTCACCGACCACCCTCCTGACAATGCCGCGCTATAATAAGGCGACTCAAACTCCGAGTTGTTCACGAAAAGTCGTGAACAAAAACAAAATGAGCAGATCTTGCGCAACGCCATTCACGCACCACCATTGTTAACATTTTTGGCCCTTTCGTAACATAATGCCTCATACCGTTAGACCCACGCGTCTAAAAAGATAAAAACTAGACTAGTTTCTTCTCTTTTGTCGCGTTATTGAACAAAAGGGTCGAATATGATTTAGTGGCTTCCTATTCTTTATTCGTCAGATACTACGAGGAACACTTTTTGTAAACGAAATTTGTCGGTAACATGCTGTTTTAGCCGGTCGGACGCTGTGACGGACCTTTTGTGGACCGTTTTAATATCGTTGACAGATTCACGAATTTCCGACATCCATTGTGTTAAAAAACATATGAGAGACGATATTACACAAAAGCGTTGAAACAGGCAAGGCATTGTTTCGAAATTAATTAGTAAATTTAACTCGCGCTCGTGTCGACATGGAGCGCCCAATTTTTCAATGTTGCTATGTGAATTTCGTAAACAATCATAGTAATCGCGCTCGACTTCTTCATCAAAGTACAAAGTACAGGAAAATTTATTTTGCTCTTCACTAAGGTTTCATGTCTAAAGTCGTTATTTGTTTGTTCAAGAGATAGCGATAATTTTCCCCTTTTTTCCGGACTACAGAAATTCCCATGAGCTTAGTGCGTCTCTAATGAAACATTTAGCTGCAAATTAGGTAATGTGTATGTGAGAATTTGAATAAGTATGCATTTTTTAAATTCAGAGTCACTCAGTATGTCTCCTCTATTGTTAGGATAGTGTTGGGCTTGTTTATTTATTGCTTTGAATAGAAAACATTGCTTCCGCTCACCTAAAATTTATAGTTGAAAAAACGCCGTGTTAACGCGTTATGTAAATGAGGCTTTGATTCGGCTAGAGTTAAGCCTGTGAGTTGATAAAACAATTTATTAACTCCGTGCACGTTTAGCGATACAAATGTAAACAGAAATGGCGTCGATTAATCAAACTTTCGACGGTGCATTCATTGGATTCCGTTTGCTGGGCTGCTAAGTTTCACGGGTAAATTCAAACAATTGCGGGCCGTTCGATTTACGATCGGCATTTGTTCGTGCTAAATTTAAATTGTTAGGCGCGGGACAAACAATTTGCGGATTGCGCGCGGAGTTTTGTCGCCGGCACTCGCCGCTGCCACCTAGCGTGATTTAGGAGTTTGCCGGCGAGCTTAAATCATACCGACCCGTCTTCGAGGCCGGGCCACGTATGCTTATTGCATTAACGACGCCGGGAGGCGGCTACCGACTGGGAGCGGAGCGGTGCTGTGCACGCCGCAGCGCGGCTCGTTATGGGACCGGATAATGGTTTGTTTTGGTTCCGGTCGACGATTTTATGACGGTCTGAGAAATTTGACGATTACGACACTCTGTTGAAATTGTGTGAAATTTAACGTAATCGTGTGTTTTTGTTGTACCTAGGCAGAGGATGGAAATTCTTGTGCCGTGGATACCTTTGTGATATAGAGAATCTTCAAGATACAGACAGCCTTGTAAGTTATCTGCAAGGCTCGCAGAGCTCGGACGCTAATTATAACTTACCTATATTTAGTCTTGTGTTGTCTTAAAGCGGTATGAACAGTAGCGATCTCGTTTCAGCGACTTATACTACAATCACATTGAATTCATACAAAAACTGACCCTGTATTTTATTCGTATGTATTCTAGACGCTACCGTGCTACTAAATTTACATTTACATTATTTTGTACTGTATTAAAAAATACTATAATTTTTTCTATTACAATTATTCTTAATTACAACGACTATTCCGAAAGAAAGAAACGAAAACACGACGACACTACAACTTTTTGTACTGGGGCCGTGAGCCGTGCCCGTCACACCGTCTATATAATGGTCCAGGTAGGAGGTTGACTTGTCGAACTTATTCAGTTTCGGTACGGTCCGCGCGCTGGTTCAGAGTCGAGCGCGCGGGCTGCCCGTGCGGGCGGGCAGAGGCGCGAGCGGCGGGCGGGGCGCGCGCGGCATGGCTGCGGGCGACTGGCGCTACGGCCGCGCGACGCGCACTGCCGCGCCGCCGCGACGCCCCGCCCCGCGCCCGCCACCCGGACTCCGACTCGGACTCATCAACAAATTCTTTCGGGAAACTTTCCCGGGATGCCTCCGAGTTGGGGTGCAGGAAGGGACGGAGGTGTCTGTTGGGCCGGAGGCGGTGAAGACGGTCCTGGAGCCCGATAACTGTGAGGCTTCCTTTCTTGAGCTGCAGTCTACAGCCTTGGACCACAACTTGGAATATATGGGAACTGCCTCATCAACAAATTCTTTCGGGAAACTTTGTTTTCGGGATGCCCCCGAGTTGGATTGCAGGAAGAAGGGACGGAGGTGTCTGTTGAGCCGGGGTCCGGGGCAGACAGTCTTGGAGCCCGATAACTATGAGGCTTTCTTTCTTGAGTTGCAGCCTACAGTCTTAGACCAAAGTGTACCCACTACTTGGGATAGGTGGGAGCGGATCCGCATTGAAGACACGTCTTTGACGCTGGATTGTATTCTAACACTGGGGTCACTAACAAAAATCTCATAGGCCAGAACCGTAAAGGCACGGATTAGATCGTTGACTACAATGTTAAACATCTTTAATTTTTTTTTTGTGTATTGGTACACATAACTACTTATTCATTTTATTTGAAAATATTATTTATATACTGGCCGACCCCATATGAACGGGGCAGGCCATTGATGAATGATATTTAAATACTGAGAACCGACTAAAGGGCATCATCGCTCACCAACATCCCCAACGTGCCCTTTCACATATAAAAGACGTCAACGCGTGCGTAGGCGATATAAGTCAACAAACCCTTCATTATCCACTCTCGAAATTTGCTTCGAAACGTTTTTTTATCATCACCACACAAGTAAATTTACAAGTTTGTTCACCCCTTCAAGTTCATTAGTATTCGGTAAGTCGTTTATAAAAGCTGAAATCTCGATAAGATACGCTACGCAATATGATGTAGGCGATAGCGCTCCAACTTTGGTTTTAGAACAGAAAACTACGTAAATGTGGGAAATGCGTATAACGCCCGATTGCCCCCACAACTTAAGTGCTGGCCGGATTAGAACTGACCTCTATTTATAGTGCAGCCAATCATTGTACCTATAATAATAATAAATTACAATAAAATAAAATATGCTCATACATATGGTTAGTTATATGCTTGCTTGGACAAATTCACACAACGCCATCTTACCCCAAAGTAAGCAAAGCTTGTGTTACGGGTGCTAGATAACTGATAACCTACTTATATACAATTTGTATATGTAAACTTATTGTACATACTACACCCAGAACCGTAACAGAAATTAAAATTCATAAAGTAAATTTTTGCTCGACCGGGAATCTAACCCGGGGCCTCTGCATGGCAGACCAACTCAAACATTCAGGTCGCCGAATATACCTCAACAGTGCCAATCAAATTAAAGTCAGTAACATTTAGATATTAAATACATGTAAATTACGTTGAAAATAAAAAAATATATATGATACATTCCTTACAAGAATAATGGTGTACGTTAGCATCTAAGCCACAGCGAACGTCGACTCAAATCTTAACTGAAAAACGAAGCGTCAAGCCGAACTTCTGTTTCTGGACTTCAACAATACAGTAAGTGGATCCGGTATTTGGATGCCAGCCAGCTATTCCATCCAGCTAGCACTTAGCGTAGTCACAAAAGGTTTGTCTCTACATAGTAAGTAAAGCATGCCATTTTTCACCTTGACCCAAATAATAAGAGTAAGTACGTAACGTAGATAAATTTTAAGAATTATGTCTGGTGATTTCTTGTAAACAAATACTTTTTGTGTTACTTGTCTGTAAAAACGATTAAAGTCAAAATATTCAACATTCGTATCAAAAATGTATGTACATATTTCTAAATAAATCTATAACTCATTCATACTTAATACCTAATGCGAAAGTAAATCCATCAAGTACTTATGTTACCTATCCTTGTTTGAAATACAAATATTATTTTACTACCTATTAATAGACCCGGCGCGAGTTCGTTTGCGTGGCGTCCTACCCCTACCCTACATTACCCTACCCCTACTCCTACCTTGCCCTTCACCTACCCAACAACTACTCTACACCTACCTAACACCTACTTAACTCCTACCTAACCTTTTTCTTGCTTATGAACCTTCCACTTGAAACTATTGCTGAAAACCGCATCCGTTGCGTAGTTTTAAAGATCTAAGTGTACATAGATACATAGGGACAGACGGCGGGAAGCGACTTTGTTTTATACTATGTTTACAAATAAACATGAAGTTTTTCATCGAATGCTATGCAAAAACAAGGAACTCATTTCCCAATAAATAATCTCACTTCACGACTACATTAGACTACTCATGGTACCAATCCACCGCTGCCCTATGGATACGGGCCCGCCACCTACGGCGAGCTCACAAAAGGGACCCCTCTAATCGCCCCGCTCCCCCCGGCCCGCGCCCCGGAAAAGCGTGACGACCCACAAATATAATTTTAGGTAAAACTTTCCCCTATCAGTTATGAATGCCTACCGATTTTCGGGTGCACTGGGCGCCAAGCCCATTGTCTCGGCGTCGGCTCAGGAACTTTGCTAGTTGTAAATTACTTTCGACTACCCAACATATCGAAGTGTGAATTTAAATTTTCGGGAAAATTTGTAGCTACTCGTTTATATTTTGGATATTTTGGAAATTAATTGTGACCGATAATAGGTAGGTATAAAAAGGCCCCGTGGGCAACCCAAGCAGCGATGGATTGACATCGCTGAGTGGAATGCGAGAGCCAACGGCTTACGATGAGAGGATACCGAAGACCGGGCAAAGTGGAGAAGAATGAGTAGGAAAGCGGACCCTGGCAGAGGCCGGGATAAGCGCTAAGACGATGATGATGATGATGTAGGTCGGTATAAAAATACTTACCTACCCCATCCTATGGTCTTATGTAAGTACCGTCAATATAGTGACTGTCGACGTCGTAATCTAGATCCACGCGGTACAATCCGTACAACACAAAACCGGATAAAAATATGTAAGTAATTGTAGTCAACGTAACTGCATAACTTTGCATATAAAATCACAGGTGTCCCGAAAACAGAATTTAAATCACTCGCTACGTTTATGATAGTCATAGATAGGCATGAAGCGCGCATGCACCGGGCTGTGCGCGCGAAATCGCGACACACTTTTTAATTTATTTCGTCCACAAAAAGCTTTTCGCTGTTTTATTTTCATTTCAACGGTGACTTGCGCTGTAGCCGGATCTGGGGTCTCTATTTTTATTTATTCGGTTCTGTTTTTTTTTTTTTCATTATTTCCTTTTCAATTTCGCCGCGATCGACGCGACGGTTCGCGGACGGGTCTCATTTTAAATTGAATTCCTGTCCTCTCCATTTTTCTTTAGCGGAACCATTCTAATTGGAGCTATTTGCATGGACCCCATTGTCCGGCTTGGCGTAGCTTCGTTACGTTATAGAGGAAAGCATGGTGGCTTCTGATCGATAGCGTTGCGTGATAACATCGTGTTCGAGTAGCTTACGAGCCTTTTTGCAAATTAGCTTTCTTTTTCTTTCCACACCAAGAAAGTTTATGTAATTATGTTGGCTATCTTTCGTGTTCCTGATTTTTTTGTCTGCTCTATCGAAAATATGTTTATGTAGAGAGACTCTACCTTCACAGGACTGTCTCAGAGTGCCTCTATTGTCATAGTTAAGCGCTCATTTTCTGTACATACTACTTTCTATTATATTTACCAAAAATGTTACATTACCTTTAATAAAAGCACAATAACTTACTTATATTGTAGACACTATTATCTGACCTGCCAACAGGAATTATCCGATCTGTCAAATCCAGGATCACGGTCAATGTCAATAACGCCAAGATGATTATTATTGTAGTACACAATAAGGAGTTTATCCAATTACGTTTATCGAAGCCCAGACCTGCCTTTGCCTTCTGGAAAACTCTATAAACTTTCTCTTTCAAATACAAGTCACACATTTGCAAATAAATCGAATTTTTCGATCCGCACATATCGAATGGCTCCGCGTTCATTGATAGCGACCGCAGCCGACGCCGGGCTAATGAATATGTATGCGAGCAGGTGCGCCCAACATGATTAACTAGGTGCCGCCGACGATTATATCGATAATATCGATATCGATACAACTTATCGATATACGTGCCCAATATTTTTTATCGACGGAAACTTAAATTAATTGGATTTTAATCTAGAGTCGATTAAATACAGTATTTAGTACATATCGATTATTTTAAACGTGTTTGAGTTTAGTACCTCAATTGTGCACATATAACTTACTCGTATTGTATAATACATAGCTTATTTTTTACTTTTGTGTGTTACAAAGTCGATTTTATTTGTATAATTCACAATTTTCCGTGGTTTTAATACCCTTTCAAGCATAATGTGACCCCTAGATAATACTTAGTAGTTCCTGTCGTCGAATTACTGTACTATCCCGTAACTCCTAATCATTAAGGAGTTCTGTGGCTTCATCATCAGCACAGCAGCATCAAATGATGACACCCTGAACCGAACACCTGAGTAAGATATGACAACGTAACAAACATACATGCCTACAATTTTGAAGGGTTTTCCTCGATTTCACAGGGTTTCCGTCATCAGATCTGATCAAAATGGGACTAACTCAGGAGTATACCATTAAAAACCAAAATATATCTAAATCGGTCTATGACTGACGGAGTTACGGTGGTCTGTGGTCTTCGTCATCAGCTTCACTTCACAAAATGATACTTTTCGAATAGCATTTGCATGAATTGACTTGTTATTGAAAATACTGAAATCGCCATATGCAACTGCATCGAATAATCAGGTTACTCGTAAACAAATGTATGCGGTAGGAAACCGGAACATACCTTTAAAATATGTATTGTTTATCTTATTTATGCAGTAATTTAGGAGGCTTTTACAACGCTAACTACATACGCCCTTTAACGTTAACGAGGCCAAATTATAAACTCATTCGTCACATATCATAAACTGTCATAATAACCGACCTTTCAATAATTAAGAAGCATTTCATACTCAAACACCATAACACTAAAGATTATGCGATTTTAAAATAAACAGCCAGTTGTAAGCAAACCTGACATTATCTCTATAGCTATCTCCTTCACTCCACCTCAATCTGTCTTCTCTTATCTCTGTTTAAACGGTGTTGATGAACAAACCAACTGATCTAATTAGTCTCCATAAAACTCTGATACATATTAATTAATCTTTACTTACTGGTTTGTTTTCTTTGCCACAGAGTGGGCGATTTTGTTGAGAGGATTTGTTGACTGCATATAATGACGGGTTGGTGTATGGGCTTTACTTGTACTAGGGTGTTGTTGATGTTACGGTTATTTTGAGTAGAGTTAAGCATTGACAAATTTGAGCATTCTGTTTATTATGTAATATAAAAAAAACATGGCACAAGATTTTATTTATTAGATCAAATTCAGTTTAGTGGTTCATCTAATTATAAAGTAACAAAATCTCTCGCAGTTTAAGGCATTAATAGGTACATAATATTTTTATGTATTACTACAGTCATACTGGCGAGGGCCACCTGATGGAAAATAGTCACCGCCGCCTATGGACATCCGCTACACCAGGATTGCTACTGATGTCCAATCAATTTAAAAATATTCAATTTAAATTCAAACTTGCATAATTTCTAGACTAGATTTGTTTCCCACAAAATTACCAATTCTAGATAAAACGGAAGCCGAAAATAAATTATGACAATTTAAATACAATGGTCTAGATACATCTAGAACGACTGGAAAATTGATTGGTGTCATCATTAGTTTCGACTATCCACTTCGGGTTTTGCGGATTACCATTTTTATTTTTTTTATTTGTGAAATTAACCGCTATCTTAAAACATTAAAACAACATAGTTAAAACTAAGCTAATTACAGATTTCCACCACTAATAATATTAAAACTAATATCATAGTGTCTAATTCCTTAATATCAAAAAACATTGTGTATTTTTATCCGCAAAAGAACTAAAGTAACTAAATAACTTCACTGTATCTAACATAACTATACAAAATGCATTATATGATGTTCGAGTATAAAGCCACATGTTAGTGGCTTATTTCTGATTTTTCGTTTCAGATTGCTTAAATAGACTTGAATTTATGGACGGAACAGCGTGCTATTTCCGTCCGTCGGTTTCGACTCAAGATTTATACGAATTTGAAACACGGCCCAGGACAGAAGTGTAAGGAAAATTTTAATTGGATTATTAACTCATTCCGAGCTATTGTGACTGACTCAGCTTTATAGAAAATCTTATAAATCACGATTAACTTTGTTGTTCGAGACTCGGGGGAATCGGCGAATTCCGTGCGACGTATTTAAGGAATTTGTTTGGACCGCTTTCGTTTTAATGTTTCTCGGATTGCGAATTGAATTTCGTTGATTAATTAATATTTTAATGGATCGCGCGTTTCAATGGATTCGGGTAACTGGGTCGTCGAAAGTATTACTGACAAAAATAAATTTATTATTTTCTTGAAGTTACTCAATCTCTTTTATATTATTTTTATTTAGTAAAATTTTTAGCTGAATTTCAAACTAAATTGTACCTAAATTAATTTTAACCTCCTTGAATATTTCCAGATTAACAATAACAAACATGGAAACCTAGAGTATGTAGTAATAAGTTCTCAAATGGACAAAAATCATAACAAGCTTTTATTGCGCGGTATAGTACCTACCTACTCATCAAGACCATTCCAAAGAGCCCAAACACGATAGGTTTATCTTTTTGCGTTCATTAGTTCCTAAGACCACGTTCCGACTACATCTACAGACCAGCTCCATGGTACCATATTAATGCAAAAGTTCAGCTTAATCGCATACCAAAAAAGGGTCGAAAAATGCTTTGCAAATTTTGAGGTACAACTTACACACGAACAATGCAAGTTAAATAAAAGCTTGTAAAAAGGGTGATTATAGGTATGTAGCTACACATACCTAACCACATTAGAAAGCGCTCGAGCAAGTCAGACGGTGCAAATCTTTTGTTCCTTTTGGCCGGGAAGTGCAAGGGAGCGAAAACTGAGAGGAAACTAACCGGTCCACTTGTGCCGAGGCACCTGGGAAATGTAATTGTTTTTACATCTCGAACGCTAGCCCGGAAGATTCCAAGAGTGGCTGAAAATTTTAAAATATTGGCATCAGTTGAGTGGCCTTTTTTTCTTCTTTTCTTCTATCGAGATAAATATTTTATCGGGGTGCTTTGGATTCATTACTACTTTTTATTTCTCGTAAAAATCATCAATAACAACTGTTGTTGTTTCCCGTAACAAATCACTACTGCGCTTCAGTCATCTTGAGGTCTTACAGGGTCACTATGTTGAGAAACTAAAGCAATTCCCTAAATAAGCTTACATTCACTGCTCAGAGTATAAAGTTATCGGTAACAATATCAGGAACGCAGTCCAGAAAGTGAAAGACAGTCCTACTGGAGATCGTTTAAAACAAAATAAATTCGGTACTCGCATAAAGCTTTCGACACTCCCCGGTGTTTGAATCCGACTCAACTCACGTAAATCACTAGAAGTTTAGGAAAAAAAACACGTCGAAATAAAGAGCTCACGTGAAAGTTCAAAAATATCAGCGGTGAATATAATTATGAGAGAGAACACCCGCTGGTTTCCGGACTTCTAGGGGCCTTACCATTGGAACTGATTGACTATCGTATAGGTATGGCGTTTATTATTCTCCACGTTACGCGAATGGTGGTCGATAAACCTGTAGCTCTTTAGCGAATAATATTGTACACGCTTTCATAAGTTAGCTCGTTACATAAATTTGTATGGAAAACAGTACTGTGGATCATACCTTCACTCGCGGAACGTGTAGGTAGCCGTTCTCTAGTGAAAACAAAAATGTATCGAGGTCCCGCGGGAGACACAAGAAGCGATGGATTGACATCGGACTGAGTTGGACGCGAGGGCTCACGGCTTAGGACATGAAGATGCCGAAGATCGGGCAAAGTGGAGAAGAAAAAGTAGTAAAGCGGACCCTGGCAGAAGCCAAGATTGGCCGCTCAGATAACGATGATGACTGATATTATAATATAACCTAACTGATATAAAATGTCGGATATTTTCAAATTAAGAACAAGGTAAGAACCATCTCGATTAATCTGGCTTTCACAAAGGATCACCGCGTCCAAATCTGTCTATCCGTTCTGGAGCTACGACACCACAAACAGACACACAGATCGATAGATACACACGGTAAACTTATAACATGTTTTCGTCGGGGGTTAAAAAAGATGATTATAAATTTGCATGAAATGAAAATTATTTGTACCTATACCAACCGTGGAGGAGGCTCAAGTCCATAAGGACCGTTATGTATTAATTATGACAATGATGACCGCTATTTGGCTATTTTGATAATTATCATAGGCTATTTGGTCACTCAAACATAGTAGGAAGTAAGTAGTATATCTATGACGTAAATATAAATGGCGACGAGATCGTTGCGAGAACTCGTGTTAGGGCGTTAGAGAGAGGGAATCTTTCCATAGTTATAAATAAAAGATAACTCTAAAGTCCTACCTGCCGAGCGACTTCTGTCTGTGAATTGCAAATATCAAGTGTCTGAAGTAACCGCATAATAAAATAAAACTTTCCAATCCTGCCGTATGAAAAAGTTAAGTTATCGAGTTTTTTGTTTGACACCAGCGTTTATAACAATTTATGACAATATGGCTAACTTTAATTCGTACAACTTATAGTAAAAGTAATCTATAGTATTTAGGAATGTCAAATAAAATCGATTACCATAAATATTATTAACGCCGCTGAAACGATGGCGGAATGGTAGGTCAGGCTCCAAAGGCTCCAAAAATTATCAATGCCTTTTGCCAATTTTGGGCAAACTATATTGTTATTAGCTTTATTTCAATCTATCGAAGTACCTATAAAGATAAACAACTTATTAAACACGGACAAAACGCTTAATAACAAAATCTTCTAAGAGATTACGATTCGGTTTCCCAACGCGGCGTTACTATTTGTTTTCGCCCGCAACATCGTTTCCGAAATAGAGTAATTGTGAATTTTTTGTGGTCGAATTTGAACAATAGTGTTTTATTACTTAGTGATTGTTATCTTGTGTTGTGTAGCAATTAAAATGGTAATTAAAATAAGTAGGAAGCTTGGCCGAGACGCGGCCAGCCGGACGGCCCGCGCTCGCGCCTACACCAATAAAATCTTTATGTGCTGACAGAGTAGCCAGCAATACAGAGGCATTAGCGGGTTTAAACTATTAAATTAAATCAAATGATTAAAGAGACAACAGTGGGCCATTTTTTGTAAGTAAATTTTAGTCTACGTTTGTAAAATTTTTAATTTTACATCACATTATTAATTTAATTATTTGCTAATATAATTGACTAGAAAGGTGTGTTTTTATGTACATCAACATTGAGTTTATTGCTGTTGTATTGACTAATTACAGATTTCTTCATCGAATCGAGAATTTATGTCATTGTATGTCAGGTTGCATATTGGTTTCCAATTTACATAAAACCAAATAATTATTGTAAACAACCGTAATCGTCGACTGTTAACATATATCCACTTTGAAATATACAAGAGAATGTCTTTACCATAAAATCCACATTTCTGCCATTTTCTAGTTTATGGATACCTTTTAAATCAGTTACCTTGTGGGTGAAGTGGATGATCTACTACTGATTAATGGGTCGTTTATTTAAAGTAAGCTTGCCATGAGACATAAGTAAGATCAATGTGTCAGATAGATAAAAAAAAATTCAAATATTAACATAGATACTATAAGATTATACAAATTTTTGTTTTCGAATAGTATTGAGTGTATATACCCAGGTACCTACCATACATACAAAATCAGTTACCTACGTTAGAGCAAAGGCTATAAGATTAAACAAAATTTATGGATTTATCACTCTCTGGAAAAGTTACTCTATTCTAAACATTAAAAAAGAAAGATGTGTTATCTTTATTTTATTTAATACTAATCAAATGACTATAATGTAAGTCTCTACTAATTATAATTTACAATTTATAACGGTATTTTAATTTGGTATGGATAACATAGTACCGTTTATTTTCTTTCGCGCTTTGTGAGGCAAATCACGGGCCTAAAGCAATTCTTTTGCCGTAAATTTACTATAAAAATATCAAAACAAAAATCCAAATGCAATCAACGCAGTTTATTTCTCACAAAGCAAGAAATCCGTCCGGCCCGTCCGAGCTGATTCTGATGCAGATATATTTTGTAAGCAACTAAACCATCTCTCAACCAGACCTAAGAAAAACAACTCTATCAACGCTAACAATTCTATTCAATAAAACCAAGAAGAATACTCACAAGTTTAAATACACTTTAAATTCAGAGCTATTTAAACCATGACCATTTGCTAAGAGCTTCACAAGTTTTAACTCTTGTAAGAAAAACCTTCAAGTCAGGAGGGAGGCAAAGGCAATAGACTTTAGGTTCTGGAACTAAAGTTAAATATCCATTTAAATTTTCGTAGCTGCGAGAAACCCTTTGGGAATTCAGCGCTGCAGCGTCGGGGGCCGCTTATTGTGTGCGGCTTTTCTTACTAGCCTGTCTAGAGGTTGGTGTACTGATACCTACATGGATGTAAGAACTTAAAGGTAAATTCTGAAATTTACCCCTTGTCGGACACCGATTGGAACAAAATTATTAGATTATTTTATTTTATTTACTTAAGGAAAAGCAACAGCAATGATTACAATATTAAATAATACTAACAGCACAGCGCCAATTATAGGTTTTCACCGATAGAAACTTATCAACTATTTTTGTATGTATGGTTTTTTGGTTTTTCAGTCACCTTCAGGCCTTTAATGTTCTTCAGTTACTATTCTAAAGACTCTTTTACTCGTTATTAATTCCTTGTTCATTTAAAACGTGAAGCTAAACAAATTACGTACCAAAATCTATAAAATCTAAACGCTTCTCTCTCTACAAGCTTATCCTGTTCTTCATTCTTTTCCTTCTCACCTATTATAGTCAACGAAGGCTAATCGTTAACTCGCACAATAGAGAACACAACTACATCGAACCTTTTTACATTTCAGGCTTCCACGTAGCCACGGTTCTACATTACCTATGCAAATCTCTGGCGTCAGATCAGCGCCGCCGCCGCTGGATTGCCAGGCCGTGGCTCAAAGAAAGCGCATCAAGCGACAGGGGGCGATATTCACCTACCTACCAGTACATAGCTCGTCGACGACGGCACTAAATCAATACGAGCCATCACGCCCCCCGCCCCCCGCGCCCCGAGCCTGCTTTCCCGCCGAAAGCAGCCACCACCCTTGAAAAGCTCGAGAGCTGAGCTCCTACTTCTGTTCGGCTTTTGCGGAGGTGTAGCTCGGACGACTCGTCTTGGGATTCGCAGCTGCCGTCCCAATTGACAGCTCGAAATTTGGAATCCACTTTTCCAGGGGCCGAGGGAATAAAGGATGCGTCTGGAAATTACAAGTGACGCTTGTTTGCAATGAAATGGAAAGCATTTGTTATGTTCGCAGTTGGAGTGTTGTGCTATGTTGCTTAATGAAATTAGTTCGTAGTTTCTAAGTCAGTTACCTACATGTTAGTTTATAATCTTTTGAAATTACAGCTGGCCACAGAATTTTTTCCTGATGCTATCTGTGGCAAACATAATGTTTTGCAAGAACTACTTGCACATTAAACGAATTATTAACTCGGTTAATCGCTCTACACTTGCCAATTGAATGTAACAACGGTGATTAACAGTGATTAGCATTTTGCTAATCTAATTATGGCAACGATAAGCTGAACATAGCAATTTCATGTAAAAATAAAGCACTGCATGCATTTAAATTTAAAATAATGGTACTCAGAATTTGTATATTAAAATATTTTTTTATGAAGTAAGTATGTAGTTACGTTATGGCCTAGTCTTTCATCTTAACTACGAAAAAAAAAACATTATACCTAGGTACTTTTCCTTCCAGCAATTAATCAATTAAGTAATCAAGAAACTAGTCGTTTACTTACATAGTCCCGGTAATCTTGATAATTAGAGGGTAATAAATTAAATTATTCAAATAAAATCAATTTGCAAAAGCGTTAACTACTATCGGTCCTACTATAATTATCCGTAATGTTTCTACTAAGCGACTGTATAAATCAAACATGCGACGCTATTGTTCGATTCTGTTAGATTGATAAGGTTATTCCCAAGTGTGAACGGGACAGATATCCATTCATTGCTTTCCGTTCATAAGTGATTGTATACGTGAAAAATTTAGATGAAACAAGGTTAATCTGTGTAATAACTATAACAGTTTGTTTGATCAACAAGAGTTATTTTATGATAAGTACTTTATGTTTCAGATTACAAATTACTGACAATTTTATTTTAAAGGATGATGAAAATACTCTGCTAATTTAACATATACTCCAAATTCGAGACCATCAAAAAGTTTTTGTTCGCTTTTAGTTAGAAAACGATTCTCGTCCTATTTACATACCGTTTTAACCCGTTTTAACCCCCTTAAGTAAAATTTTCAGACAAACATTCAATCCATTAACTGCTCGTTTTGCTTCAAGGATTCCTCTCCTCGAAAGAAGTTACAACAGTATGATAGTACTTACAAACTTATTTTTATTTACCTCTATAGCGAGTTCTGGAATTTGTGCATAAATTACCTGAAAACAAATAATTTTATATTAATATCTAATTTTTTTTCATACTAAAATGTCACAAAAAATAATCCTCTGCATTACTGTACCTAGATCTATAAAACAGGTCTTTTGACATGTGAACTTCAAGTGGCATGTACTTAATATCTAAAATGGCTCTGGGCACAAAACAATTCTCCCTTCGGAGCACTACTGCAGATCGAAATTTTTAATGGGACCGTTCCTGCTATGGGCAATAATGAAATAAGAGCAGGACAAATATAATAAATCTTCCCGCGAGACGCGAGGGCGGCGGCGACTTCCTCTTTCGATATTTGAATTTAATTTAGCGCTCGCATTGTCCCTTTTGTCAATTCGAGCGGGATTTTTGAATATAGAACGCCATCGTATTTAAGCACAGCAGAAACGGTAGTCAGCGCCGCGTTTCAATTGTTTTAAAAATAAACCCTAGAAAGTAATTCCAGCCAGCATTAATTCCGTCATAGAGTATCTAAATGTTAATTCCTTTTACGAGTATAAAAAAATTAAGTTATTTAATAAGTTTATTTCTCGTTGAATCACTTCGGGGCACAAATATCTAGATCATTATTTCAGATACAATTTTCGATGATGTCAGGAATGATTATGCCCCGAGGTGACATAAAAATTGGGTTCCAGAAGAAAGGAACTTGATCTTTAATGCTCAAAGAATATTAAATTTAGAATTGATTGTGATAAATAGCTTCTTAGAGGTTCTTGAACATCAATTCTGATTTGAGTGATGAACATCAAACCGATATTTTTTTCCCATGAACAAGTAGATAATGTACGAGTTATGTAAATTGACGTTATTATATTGTACGAGTCAATAACACAATTTAGAATGATTATCTATAGTACGCAAGTCCTTACAAAAATATCCCTACATAATTATCAGTTTTCGGAGTGCAAGAAGTGGGTGTCTATATTTTGAACAAGGTCACAGAGTAAAATATTACCAGTGGAATTAGGGAGACGCTCGTGTTTCGCGTGTTTACATCCCGGGTTACCAACCGCCTTAAAGTCACGGCCCGCGTGGTAGATGTACAGCGATACACTGGGAGCAAGTTACAAATAGGATAGAATGTTTATGTTGAGTATGCCTATATTAACCGACTTCAAAAAAGGAGGTTTTTAATTCGTCGGAATGTTTTATTAATAATAATAATAAATTAAGGAAATCTCTGTGGGAATAGTGAGGCACCCACAGTAAGAAGTATAGTAGGTAACGTAAAATACTTAATACTTAGATAATACCTACTATTTCGAACATCCGTAATCATTTTATAAAAAATTACAATATTTGTGTTGTCCCCATTTTCTAGTTGAAATTACTTACAATTCAAATTGATCTGACAATATTTGTGGTTCCGTGGATGTCCCTGAATTTTTGGATTTTTTCTAATTCTATTTTTTGTTTTTAAAGTCTTTCTAAAATTACAATAAACAAGGAACTGAAAACAAGGACAAAACAGGCAATGCATCCAAAAAGTTGTACGCAAAGCTCAGTGCGAGTCCAACCTTAGCCTCGCCCAAGATGATAATCTCCTGGCATCCTATCTGCGTACACATCGAGTTCTTGGGCAACGTCGCGTCGCGCAACATTTTTAAATTCCCCGCACATGCCTAGATAGTCCGAAATCGTGACTTACACTAGAGCGGGCCACATTATAATTACTATAGATTACACGCTGGATTAGTCGCGCTTTCGTAATCTGCCGGCAGGGTGGTAAATCAGTAATGGGAGGCTATGGGATGCAGGATTCGAGCGCACTCAGATGTGATGGAATTTAATTATTATCCACCAAATTAAAATTTATAGTACCTACCCATGGATGGGTACCTCCCAAGGGAAACCGAAACTGTTTTATTTTGCATATTGAGTTGTTTGAGATGTTCTCAACATTTAGTTACATAAAATTTTTAATCTGTGAAGAAATCAATAAATTAAAATAAAAAAATAAATAGTAGCGTTTAAAAACGGCCACACAGTAGCGTGACTGCGAATCGAACACAGCATAGAGCTTCCAGTCAGTCCCGAAATTCAAAATGGCACTCTCGTGCGGCGCGGGCGCGGGTGCGGCGGGCCGCGTCGCGGTGATGGGGTGACACACGCTGTTATTATTAGTTTTTTGTCCCCGCCACTCCCCACCCCACCCCGCGCCGACGCCCGCCGCCATTCCTCGCGTCACAAACTTTTTGCAACACTTTTTCACTCGAAACTCATCAGACCTTTTTCCTACACGATCGGCAGGATGTTTCGAAATTTGATTTAAACATTTAAACCAATACTAATTGATCACCTTCCAAAACACCGGGCGATGTCGTCCAACGGAAACATTTTTATTTTTATGACTCCATAAATACCTTCCACGTAACACAGTCACTTACACGAGATTCACACAATTAATTATACATGGAATAATTATAACTCATATGTGAATATTCAATCAATCATAAAAGCTCGTAAAACGCAGATTGATTTAAGGCAGGTTATCACGACGAGGTGAAAAGTTACAATTTAATTTATTATTATTTATTTACAACCAATTCAGTTACGTAAACCAGTTTAAATATTGCAATAAATCGACCGGTAGGCAACGATGCGGACGCGCGGTGAATTTTAATCGATGCTTTATCATTTTATTCAATAAAACTCGGTATACTGATGTCTACGCGCGCGTTTACGCGGCGGTTAGAAGATCGGCACTAAATTCAAAAATGGCCCGGGAATGCGCAAGGTAGCACGGACCTTGAAAACTTTTGTTTATAAACAAAAAGGTGTTATGCAAGAAGTTGTAAGCGCTGAATCGGTGTAGAGAATCGGGTTTATGGTCGCATTATATGGGCGAGGAGAGATAAAGCGTTTGTTTGGGGTCGTAAATAAGACTGCAACAGGTACTGTGCCAACGGGACTCCACAATCGCGCTTACGCTTTCACTTTCGCTTATTATCTTCACGTATTGATCTCTTTTTTATAAATACCACGAATTTGTTACTGGCTCCCGGATTTTCATGCTTTGTTTGCAAATTGAAAGTGACGTTTGAAAGCGTTCTATTGTTATTTGGAGTGCTATGTTGAGGTGCAATAGAAGATGGATGTTTAGGTGAACAATACCTAATATCGAGATCTATTTTCAAGACAACGAACGAAAAAACTAAAAATACTACCTAAATAAAAATAGGTAGGTACCGCCCACATATAAAAAATATATTGTTCTAACATGCCATTTGCCTATTAGGTAGACCCACATCTATAATACAACTGTGGAACAACGAAATTAGAAACCGGTACTTTTCCACAAAGTTGGAATTGAAAACAAAAAACAAAATACACCTCGCCACACGAGAACTCCCGGCCGGGAGACCCACCTACAAACTAGTAATTGAAGAGGTCGTAGTATGAATAATATTTGGGCGGTCGTCACGCGGCCAACGAATCGATACGTAATTATAGAGTGAAAACATACCCCTCATAAATATTATATCCAGCGAGGGCGAGGCCGGAATAGCCCACGGCTGCCATTGTGTGGGACTACGCACCATGGCGTTAGATGACGTCACACTATTCGGAAAGTGCGCCGCCGAAAACGCAGGATGTCCTGTACGGTAGGCAACAAAGGTACAAATTTTATGGGAACAGATAGCGACGCTAGTCGCCTTCCAAATAGAATTTATGTCGACGTAGATGCGGCAGTTGTTAATGTAACCGAGTAAATTGAAGAAAATATGGAAAACCTAGGTTCACCCTCATTCCAATGAATTACTATAAATCACAGAGCTCTATGAAAAGAAAGAGAAAATTACGAATGAGGACAATGGAGACAATAATAAATTTCCCAAATAACGCGCCAAAGACACCCAAAACAGATGCGAAATTGAAAAAGCTAAAGCAAAATACACAAAATAGGTGCCATAATACCAGAAAAGTGGGCAATAAATTTAAAACTGGAATAAAATTTTGATAACCTTACATGACAAAGCATTCTTCGAATATTTCATTGCTGAAAATTTCGGCGCTTCCCCATAGCCGAAATGTTTCGATAAAATTGTTTTCAACTTTTATCTAATTTCTGTCCACGCAAACGTTGCATGTCTGATGGCAGTTAAAACACGTTTCAGTTTAAACCAGTGCCAACTTCCTCGAATTATACAAAAATTGGCCGTGAAATTTCACATTAGTTACGGGAATATTTTGGTTTCGTCCAACGAACGTTATAGTTTCGAAGTTTTTGTTTTTGGCATCTAGTTCGATAACATCGTATCATAATAATATTTCAATTACGACCCTATTGAATATCTACACGTCATCGATTACCTTTTTTACAAACGCACATTCAGTTTCGAACATGTTGGCTGTTGTTAGTACATTGTAATTCAACTCGCGAAATGAGCAATAATAAGAACCTAATTGTCAGCAATTTAATATCAGATAGACATCACGAGCAAAACTCGACGAAACCAATTATCAAGTTATCTTGCCCGCATATCACAAAAACAAAGGGTCAAACCATTTAAGGCGCTATATTGTCCAATGTAAGAAGCGGGAAAAAACAAAAGCAGCCTCGAGTTTAATCTATGAGGGAATTTAATAAACATCTGCTTGTAGGAATCCGACATGTCGCATCTGTTGCTCTGGCGTCGGTTCTTTTTTCGAAAATTTCAAATGCGCGCGAGTCGCCTACCGAGCTAACGGCAGATGGTAGGCGCACCACTCACGAGAAAATAATTCTAATGTGCTCTGTTTAAAGTACAATTTCGAATATCGTTACTTGATCAGACTTTTTTATGCGTATTTTTTTAATATCCTTCTTGAAAAGTTAGATTATGATGTACAAAATTCAAATTTGCTGCCGTTTTCGGTAGAATAGTTGGAAGCGATTACCATAGATAACGGTAAATGGGGTCATTATACCACCCCTACCTTAATTTGGGGCAATAATGTAGTAATATGATACATCCATCAAATGCGTACGTGGACGCGTATTCTAATGTATGTTGCCACCTATTTTATTGCCTCCCATTAGTTAATAACTTCATTTTGAAAAATGTTATATGGCCGCGTTTTGGAACGCTACTTAGTATAATTAGACAGGAGAAGAATTATTTGAACTCCGCCCTTCATGCGAAATAACAATACAGCACAATTTAGAAATAGAGCGGGAAACCCCCAAGGGCTTCCACTAAGCTCCTTTCACATAAATTCAGAATCGACCACTTATGTGTAGAAAAACGGAAAGAATTATTTTTATATAAAAGAACAAAGACCTTAAATAAAACGGGCTAAGGCATATTTTACTTTGGCAGTCAATATGTTTTGACTCCACTTATTTGGAACAAGGGGAAATGAATAAATGGAACGAACTCAATCAAAGCGGTGCGTTTTAAGCAATTTTGAGCGACCTTATAAATATGTATAGGTTGGAAATTTCATTTGTTAGGCTCATTTTAAGCGAACCCTTGTGTTTAGCATTTTCTTATCAACGGAAAAGAAGGAAACAGAAACGGTTAGGTACAAATGTACAATTAGAAAAACAGTATTTCAATTGCAAATATTCGTAGATAATAGAGTATTATCCTACTTAGCCAAAATTGTTCTTAACAATAAATACAACAGTAATATGAGACAATGAGACTTGATCTACTACATTTTCACATAAATTGGATCATGGGTTCACGACATACTGACGCGTGTGTGTGTCTATGAAAGACTTATGTCTTTGACCCTCAAATTCAGTAATTTAACTTTTCCCCTCCGGATAGCATTTCATTTACCTCTTCAACCGATACGCTGCGTGGGACGAACTAATCTGGAGCAAAATGAGCTGTGGAGATGGCAATACTACGAAAAAGAATGCCCAAGCATCAAACTGCCTTTTACATGATGACTATTAAATTGTACTTTGATTTATTTAAAAAAATTGTAATGATGTGATGTTAATAGGTAAGAATAACCTTATCTAACTGATAACTCAAATCAAAGTACTAAACCGGTTTAAATGAAACAAAACTAAGGACAATCTCAATAAAAGATGTTGAGTCACTAGTTGATTCAAAATTCAAAATTCTTTATTTGATTTTAGTGTAGATGACTGAACTGTATAGCCAAAGATAGATATTTAATCAAATAAAACGGTCTAAATTTTCTACATATTTCTCATACATTTTTGGCTTGGTTATACCTATTATCATCATCACAGCCCATTACAGTCCACTGAACGACTTAGGAGCTCTCCCACGAAAGGGGAGGTTCTTGCCATAATGACCTCGCTTCGCAGGTGGGTTGTAGATGGCAATGTTATAAATATACCAATGCATAACGCTGCTGCGCATTTTCCAGCCCACGGAAACTCTAGATCTTTTGCCTCGAACACATTAGTCGCCTTGTACGACACCCTCCAATGTAAGGAGTTGGTGCTATTCTACTCTGCCGGACACCACACGGCCAATGGTTATAACATCAATGTAATGGTTACATCAGGCAGGCCGTAACCTTGTTTGCCACCATAATGGAATAAAAAAATTAAAATATGTCAATATCTTACTCCACACAACGTTCTTCTACACACACAGTGTCTCCACGACATCCGCAGTGCCGATAATTCCCTCCATTGATTCGTAACGCCTCCCGCGCCACGCTACAATGCTCGCGAGCAGGCCCCGACATTTGCCATTGTGTTGTTGTCTGCGCTACGCTTTCCGCTATGTCCTGTTATTTATGTCACACCACACCGTACACCGAGTCTAATACACAGATACAAGGAAGGAACTAGGAAATTCGGATTTCCGAAATTTTACGATGGAAACGTTAATTTGTGTAGGAATGTTACAGTCGATCACATCGATGGTATTTTTAAGAAAGGTCAGGTCAAGAGTACCCTAAATCGATGTTCATGTATGAAAAGGTTAATGCGTGTAGAAGAAGTGATAGAGAACTGTCAGGACCGTAGCAGTGGAACGATGAGATCTGTCCCTACCCCTATGGGAAATAGGTACATCCCGTTTATGTATTTGTTTTACATCAGTGTTTGTTCTTCGTTGCAATGTCACAGACGATAAATGCATGCGTCCAAACCAAATTCTTTGGTAGTCTCTAATCCTGAGGTTATTATGTTCGTAGTAATAGAACCCTATATGCATACCTAGCATGCTGGAAGAGATTTCTTCATAGAGATAAGTAGTGCCTGTTGTCTAAAATTACAATACAATACAATACAAAACTCTTTATTGCACACCAGAGGACACAAGTTCTAAATTCAATATTTAATTGTGTTGTTTAATTTGTATTATCTCTTTTAAGTTTCTCGTGTACAATAAATAGTTAAATAAATACAGAAATAATAAAATACCTTACTTTTGTACAACTTTCGCTAAAAATGAATAAATACGAGCTTGATATTTAAATAAGACGTTTCGATTATTTAAAGAAAACTAAAAAAAATCTAAATAAATACGACGGCAATATACCAAACCTATTGTAAATACTCAACATTATATAACTGGTAACAATAGGTACTAACTAAACTCAGTTTCACGTAGGTGCTCGTAAAATAGCTTCCACAGAATTCGACGAAAAGCAATGAATTTGTAAGTGGCCGACTCCAAGTTAGCCGACTACGAGGGTGGTCAGCACATAATCGTTCACAGACCGTGGTGGACGCTAACAGCGGAGTGGACGTAGAAAATAAACAATTATTTCTCAAGTGGGGTGCAAGCCACGGACATGGTCGCGGGTACAACCAGTGGGGTGCCTTGGATTTGAGCGCATTGGGGTGCAACTGGGAATTTTCGAAGAAATATTGAGCTTTATTTCTTTGTTTCATTGCCGGTGTAGAACATAATACGACTTTGTGTAAGGCGGTTATACTGATATACATTATAAGTATCAAGATTATAACATTATAAATATCAAGAATGCGTGCGAAAATTAGTGGGACGATCCATCTCTGCTTCGCACTTGTAAGTGTTTCTGAGTTCGCTGTCATGAGCACAGACGGCCAGCTGGGCCAGCCTATTTTATATTATGTATAAAAACAAGACCTAGTAAATTTAAGTTATATAATACAGGTTATATATAAAAATCTGATATGTAAATTTGCTTGCACACTTCACATAGCGCTATCTAGCCCCAAAGTAAACAAAGCTTGTGTTATAGGTGTTAGATAGAAAAGTGATAAACTAATACTTAATACCTGTACATATAACACCCAGACCCGTAACTGAAATTAAACATAATTTCAATTTATGCCCGGTCTGGAATCGAAGCCGTTACCTCTGCGTGGCGACCGGCATGTTAACCAACTGGACCAATTAGGTCGTCAAATGTGATATGTGATATTAAGGAATTACAGAGATTAAGAGATTCTAGTTACCACCGCTAATCCGATGAGCGCTGGGGCGGCGGGCCCCGCCGAATCTGATCACTGACCCATGAAGCAAACAGAAAGGAAATTTTCTTCCACCAAGGAAAATACGACAATATAAATAACTCCATCGCATCGGCCCCTGCCTACTACTACATCACCCTATGACAAAAGAGTTATCGATGCGTTGAAAACAAAAATGGCAAACTGATTTATTAGGAACGTTCGCGTATTAGCCGTGTGTGATTCGGGGATTTGGTGGAGCGATGGAAAAAATGTAGCGGCCAGAGGTGAGGCACGTGGAATCAGAAACGGGTAGACGCGGCTTAATATTGGACTTTGAATTATTGTATTGGCACAGTTTACAGCTGTAATTGAAGTGATTTGTGAGTATTGTAACTGTGATACCACAAGGTCACAAACGATGAATTTAAAGTAAGTAAATCTTAATTATATTTCAGAATTGCCAAAGAAAATTTCCTCTACATAAAAAAAAAAAAATAGCGGCTATGTTGCGGCTCTAAAAATTATGTCAGGGTCTGTAGTTCTGCTATACATATCTTCATTTCTGATCCTATTTTGCAAATAAACTTGAGCATACCATCAGCAAGGTCTGGCAACTTCCTCATAGTCATTCCGCGACATCTTGCGTCCTAGATGCCTCCGTAAGGTGAGTAAGGTCGCGTCTAGACAGACGACAGTCGAAGGGCTTTGCTCCCCGAGGCCGCGGACATCGGCTAATGAAAGTAGACGTTGATTTAGGGCAGAAATACTAGTTGACCTCATAGCGTTTTCTGCGATAAACACCGTTAACAGAATCGATATCCGGATGATTTAGTGACAAGGACGTTTAGTTTTGTTTCGTGTGGAATCAGATTTGTAAGTCGCTACGACAAGTATTATAAATAAATATGCTTGGACAAATTCACACAGCGCCATCTAGCCCCAAAGTAAGCAAATATTGTGTTATGAGTGTTAGATAACTGATAAACTACTTTTATAACTTTTTTATATCCTACACCGATACCCGTAACAGAAATTAAAATTTATCATTTCAATTATAAATACACATGAACCGATGTTTTCGATGTGGAAAGAGATTCAATTGGAGGCAAATAGCTCTAATTTTAAACACATAAAAATTAAATTAAATATTTGAAACGCTTTAGTTTGTTATTCAGGTTAAAACGTTCAACTGCAACCTAAATCGCGTTCATTTATAAAATAACCGACGTTTCCTTCCCAGATCGAGATTAACTGGCCGCCCCTGTGGGTATTAAAATGGCCGCTCGGCTTCACATGCCAGGGAAAAAGATGAAAATGACAATATCGAATCCGACATAAATCCACTGGCGAAACCGAAGATTAGGAGGTAGCAAGTGAAGCCAAAACTCGATATTGGGTGAATAATCGTCGCCACTACCGGGCGCCGGGCGGCGGGCGGCCTGGATGGCCCGGATGGCCCGGATGTGCCAGATTTATACCCGGCAGCTTAGGTACCCGGGTGTACCGTGCGGGTACCTCGTCCTATCCCACTGTCGTCGGTTCTCTTCATGGAGCACCCGATATGTCCGCCCGCCTTGAGGGCGCAATTTATGGTGTGGAAACGTCATCGGACCCCGTGTTTACTAATAAATCATACGGGTTTGCTTAGTGCATGAGACGTCTAAATTTCTCGCTTGCATGCTTGGCTGCTACTCGTATTTATGTTGAGGGAGGAACAGGATTCGGTGTGCTTTGTTTGAACAGGAAACATGGTTAATTACGTGATGTCGTAAACGCGTACACACTGAAAATTAAATTGAATTGTTGAATCTTTGTTCTTTCAGCAATAAATTAAATTGAAATATTATTTATTTTTGTTTGACTGAATATTCCGGAATATGCCGGAAAACTTTAGCGCATCTTTCAACTGCCATATCCATACTGATCATGATGATGATTTGAAAATAAAAGTAACGTTTCACCTTTATTGTAGGTGTAGGTATGATAGGGCTTATCCATCACGATCTAGGATTTTTGACTTAAATACTATTGAGTTTCATGAAAGTTTGGCATGATCACATTTTGCCACATGAGGTTTTCTAGATCACAATATATAACCTGATGAGAATCAAAGCAAAGCAAGTTACGATTTTCTTTGGCTTGCGTTATCCGATCCACGCCATACAAAGAAGGCAGATTCCGGACTTTCCCTTTCGTGTTTCAAGAGGCCCTGCTAAGTAAAGTCAATTTGTATCAACTTAGAGACCCTACCACCTGCACGCGCGAGGATCAGTACGGCCACGGATAACGCTGTATCTGTGGCGGAGTACCTACTGGTCTATACAAAACCCGTCACTAATCGACATGCCAAGAAAATGAGACTTCCTACTGTTTCTGCATGCATATTCCTCCGTAAATATACGTAATAATGTAGGTACTTCCTAACATTAAAATAGACTTTAGCCTAAAGTTTAAAATTACAAGGCCCATTATAGATTGAAAAGCTATAAGATGAACCGCCTATTCAAAAATAAGTAATATATCAAGAACGACCCCTTCCAGTCACCGGTGTCATACAATTACTTATGACTTGAGACAGACCAACTAGGACCCCCTTAGACCAGAAAATGGGCTGCAGCGTTTTTGTTGTACAACAGTACGACCGAACCCGCCTGCCAAGCGCGCAAAACCTTTCATTAGTGCGGAGGAGGCACAAGTTCAGCAGTGGCTGTGCTAAGGTACCCGTATCAGCGCCCCTTAGGTTGCAGATGTCCCAGACGATGGTGGCCGCTTTCTATCAGGAGGACCATCCACCCGTGTGCCTCCCTAGGCAAAAAAACGCCTTATACTTCGAATCCTTTTGTCCTTATGAAAATTTACCGCCAGTACTTCCACCCTCGTATAGAGCCTCGTATATACCCTTAAACAAATCCCTTGACATAACTCAAAAACTGAGTCATCTCTTTCAGGCCATACAAACGCAGTCTCCAGACGAATCTCGCGTGTCGCAAGGGGCTTCACTAAGTATAGTCCATTTGTATCAGCGCAGCGTCGACTCTACAGATAACGCGCATGCTCAGGCCTGCCGCTATCTTTACACGCTGGTAGGCCAGAAATTAGACATTGTGCAGTGAACACGCAAGGGGAGTTTGCGTGTGTTACATCGAGTATTGAAGTGTAAGGTCACTGTGTAGCGTTCACTGAGGGCCAGATGTACCTATAGCAATATTATTTTTTTGCTGGTAATAGCGAGGGGTAATATATTAGTAATGAAATTATGGCGATAATTAAGGTAGAAGGCGGCATTTCAAGATGAAGCAGGAGGCTTTGAAACTGGTCCATGGATTTTTTATTTTATTTCCTCGGTATCTATTTAGGTACTTAATCTAATTATTGGAATGAGATGATTAACAAACCGCACTAGTTGATCCATTATCACTCGGAACAAGATTTGAAAGCAAGATGTAGTTACCGATGTGCTCCAATAGCGAGGAGCGGATTTTAATTGATTTTAACTGACCAGACAGCCGACATGATTTCAATCTGTAGCTACCGTCTCGCATTATGTAAATGCATTTGAGTTTCATCTTGTTACTACAATTTTTTCTATGATTATATGAATTTAGGTACTTTATCTGATTTATCGCCGCTCGTCAAGGTCGCCGTCGATCTTATGGTTCAAATTCATACATGAATGTGAATGAACACATATTATGAATTCCAGCAATGTGAGATGAAATTTTGAATGCCCAGGTAAGTCAAATCAATTGTGTAACATTGTGAATTCGAACAATGCGGCCAATGGGTCATTCCTCTCCGATGTTTAGAATGAAGGTAAAATTTATTACTCCCATTGTTAACTTTGACGCTTACGCTACTGATTCTAATGAAATACAATACGCACGGTAGACGTCTAAGGTATGTTTACGTTTCTAAAATTTGCATGACGTTTCGCTTTCACTTTTATACAACAATGGAAATTGGCAGCTTACCTTTTTTTTGCAAAAGCTGTACCCATAAGTAATCGAAATACTCATAGAAGATAGTAAGTAGATACATAATAACCTTGAACTTAAAGGTCAATAACCAATAAAAGTCAACTTCTAACACGTGAGACTCCACCGTACGAGTGAAGAGGTTTGCTATAACTCCAGCTTGGCTTCTTGAAAGCTGGCTTCACCACAACTAACTTGGTTTGTTTCACTGCTTATGTCTTAGAAGCAGTCGATTCTCGAATAGGTGTCTAGGAGCGTCGGTGGCCGAGTAGTTAAGGTATCCGACTCGTAAGCGAAAGGTTGCCGGAGAAGGACCTAATTTATCTGCCATAAGACATTGATCGCCTTATACAACACTTATAAATAGAGGGGATCGGTCCAACAGATAGCTAGGTACCTACTCCGTATTATTGATCAATTATACCGGTGGCGATCAATCCCGCTTTCTGCAGGATTAATTCCAATTCGACCTGTCTTCACTTCAACATCCTTGCATCCCAAGCCAGCAATGTCTTTCTATCGTATCTTATGGCCTTCCTTACGACTTTCAAACGAATAGGTATATCTTATAATTATCACCACAGCCCGTAACAGTCCACTGCAGGACTCAGGGCCTCTCCCACGAAAGGAAAGGTTATTGCCATAATCTCCACGCTTGGCAGGCGGGTTGGAGATCGCAGGGTTTAAATATAATAATGGAAAATGCTGCTGCCCATTTTCCAGACTACGGAGACTCTTGATCTTTTGCTTCGAAAACTTTTGCTTCGAAAACATAGGCCGTGTGGTGTCCGGCAGAGTAGAATAGCACCCTTACACTCATGGGTGTCGTACAAGGCGACTAATGTTTTCGAAGCAAAAAAATATCTTATAATTAATTATAAATAATTATTAATGTTTAAGTTAAAATGGTAAATCGGTCATCATTATCATCATTATCATCATCATCATAGCAGTCAGTCCCGGCTTAAGCCAGGGTTTACTTCGCCTGGTCTTCGGCATTGTCGCATCGCAAGCAGTTGTCTCTTTGCATCCGACACAGCGATGTTAATCCATCGCTAAAATAATGTCCATCGTTAAAATTTTAAATTGGTATTGGGGCTTAATTAAACCATTAGGAGCTTACTAAATAAAAAAAATCAGGTATTTCTCTAATAGACACTTTCCATCTTTTACCAGCTCTAGTCGCTATTTCAATAGAATAGAAAAATACCCACAGGAAATAAATAAGTAAATATGTGTTTACCAAAACTTACCAAAACATAAATAAATTTTAACCGTGAATTTCCAGACTCAGGGACAAAACTACCCCTTCTTCCCAGTGGCGACATCTTTACACTAAGCGCTGTAACATTTACCCTCGTCGTAATAAAGCTTGCTACGTGGAAGCGAACCATTTCAACCCCCAAGCTACCCCTATGCCAACCTTGATACAAACCTTATCGACTACGCTACGCTAGCGCCATCTCTGGGATGGTGGTTGTACTTCCAAAAAGCTCGTAGTTCCCGAATATTCCGCCGCAACGCCACTGGCGCCGGAGCTTTTGAATGAAACGGCGTTGACAGTCGAAAATATGTCTTAGTGCGAACAGATACAGATGGATTTCGTCTGTCATTCTTCCGTTACCAACTGGTATAGTATGCAAATTAGCTCACCATTACATGGTAATTTATTTGAAACGAATGACCACTTTGCGGTGTAGTGCATCGAGCACTGAACGTTTATATGGGGACCCTGACCTTATATCGCCTCAATTTATAGCTTTGAAGCCGTTTAACGCTTTACGTAACAGCAACAGCTGTTCTGTTGTGTCTCGGGCCTTAGCACAGTAACCTTGTTTAGCATAGGACTTTCACCTGTTTCTTCAGCTGTTTGGAAAGTCAAACTAGAATAGAACACGTATGCTAATGCCGTCATACGTTACTAGGCCGTGTTAGAAACAAGTTAAGTATTTTTACTTTTAAGCTTATCGACTTCCTACAATCAGAAAACAAAACACATCATCTAATAGCCCAAAAGAGTCCACTGCTGGGGGGCGATTCTCGCGCTGTGACATCTTAAATTCGACATTTTCTCTACCGAAAAACTGTATTAAAACGTTACTGAAATTGATATTCGACAACATACGAATGTCGAAGATAGTTTGAAAAAATTGTTTTTTGCTATAATAGACATTTTAATCTAAGGCTAGAAATAATGTCGAATTCGAGATGTCACAACACGAGAATTAGGCCCCTGGCCTTAACTCCTTGACATTTCCCATAAAAAAAAATAACATATTTTAAGACAATACAGTTCAAGAACTATCAACGGATAACACTAACTTGTCAACTATTACACTAAAATATCAATTTTTCATCAAATCAATATCTCACGATCCGTCGAAACGGTACTTAATAAAAAAAAACCAAGATTTCTTCCCAACGGACGGGGTCGATTGAGACCGTCGCTTTCTTATCACTGGCACTCGCAAATAAAGACGCGAACATAATGTATTTATGAGTTAAAACAATGTATTTGCACGTGAGATTTATGAAGACAGTGGCAGCACGAGTACGCCCAGATCTTGGAGGGTTAAAAAAGGTTTTAATGGCCTGCACGCTTGTAGAGATATAAAAGATTCAATGGTGCGCTTATGAAGATGGCCAGTAATGTTTTATTTAAAGGTATAGGTCGTACAAATTGGTTGTCGGTACTGAGCTCAATCTGAATATGGATGCAGTTTTTGGGGTTTGCAGCTTGCAGTTCTTTTTTAAGTTAGGTAGTACCTAAGTTTTTAATTTATAGCAGGTACAAATATTGTGGTAGGTACCAAATTAAAGGAGACACGTAGAGGTATTCATTACATAATAAGATGACACCTCATTCCATAACTATGTAAGTAAGATAATTTTTTACTTTTCATACGAAATTCAGCGCTGTAAGAAAGGTATCACCTTAATTGAAAAGATAAGGTTTCATACCCAGCGCTCATTATTCATATCACGGAGTAATAACCATAATGAGCTGTCGACTCGTTAAATTATTTAAGGCATTATGTTTAACTTTATTAAGTGACGTGTGACAAGAAAATATTTTCGGCCGCACCGCCCGCCGCTGCCCAAACACGGCGTCACGGCGCTCGCAAAAGGACATTGCGAACCAAATGGAAACACGGGAATAAAATTGACTTTTTGCCGCGAATCACCTGCTACGTGTTGGCGCGGCCGCTTCTCAAATTGGACGTCGCCGACAATACAAAAGACGGTTTGTCAGAACCCACTAATAACGGTATCATTAAAGACCGGATTATCACTAAAAAAGCTAAGCAGGCGTCGAAAGGCGCAATTAAAATGGCCGCGTATCGCTAAACAGGGGCAAAAACGCTTCAAACACGGCGAAACAAAGAGCCTCTACGCAAAGAAAACGAACAATAGTGGTGCGAATGTAACACTGGATATTACAATAATGGTATCGATTATAATTTGCGTGCGATCCGGTGCGAGATAGCGGCGCGAGCGACGTGTAAGCGACAGGCGGCGCAATCTCAGCGCGATCGGCGCGGCGCAGGCGCAGCTCACAATGGTATCGAGCCGCCGCAATCGGGACACGCACTCCCGCGCCATTACGATTGGTGCCTCGGTGCCTCGGTGCCTGCGACGCGGCTGGCTGCGACCACCTATCACCTGATTACGCACTTTCGCCTACTAGGATTTTAATTTCTCTACGCCTCATTGTAGGTACTTGTACCTGTCTAAGACAGGGAGAAAGGATCTTAGGTACGGTTATTGTTTAAGGATCAAGGAAGGATGTAAAGTGTGCTAAGTAAGTATGATCGACTTGTGTATCATCGGGTAGATATTATACCAAACCTAAACGATAACATATACTACAAATGGACTTATAAATACGACTTTTTATTACATCGATAAAGACAACAGTAAATTAATATAAACTGCGGGGTGTTCTTAATTAGGAATACAGTATATTGATACCATAGACCGCACAAGTAAACGCACTCATTGAGCTATAACCAATTCTATTCAAATCCGTTGAAATTCCTTAGCCACAGGCACCAATAACCGACCGACTAGAATCTTATTCCCATGGCTCATTTTCTTCTAATGTACCTATTCGTAATTCAAAAGCTGTGAAACAGTCACGTGTCTAATTCATAGACTACAGCGTCTTTGGAAATTGACTGTGAGTGAACTCACTTTAAGCTTTTTTGCAGTAGGTACCATTTGCAGCCACATGACTTGAGCATCTACAACCTAATACAAACGCAGCTCAACTTTAATCTAAGTTGTGTTTAGTTTGTATTTGTCTCTGAAAAACATCATCAATATCATCATCAACAGCCTACTGTTGGACTAATGTGGAGGAGGCTCAAAACTAAAAATATATGACTTATCACAAATGTACCTATCTTTTTAAATAATATCAACAAAGTAATGGAACATTATCAATATTAGATTTTTCAAAAGGACTTTTTTAATCTAAGTATCAATTTTATTTATCTTCCCCACAAATAAAAAAAGTTTTTTTACTGTAAATTATTTCCTTGTACCTTGAGCCTTCCAGGCCCTGCCTCCAGGCCGGAGGAGGCAGCAATGCGTAATAAACATGGCGGTGTCAATAAAAGTCACGGTGCTACCATACACATGTCCCTCGTTGGTAGCAGGTGTACTGTCTAGCCTAGACTTTGGTCTAGGGTTGATACCCTGTGCGTAGATTGGTTAACAAGTAAATTGCTTTGGTGGTAAGTTTTCTAAAACATTGTAAGAATTAGAAGTAGGAAAAACTCTACAAGTCAGGGGCTACCTAAGCCCGTGAATCGTATTTACTTTATACACCCCTTTTGAATTTTGTTTTAAAGCCAACCGGTGGACAAACAGGCACATACCATTTGCTGGATAGTGGCCGCAGCTGCCTACAACACCAGCGGTATAACGGATGCGATGCCTACCTCTAAAACCCCGGAACAGTGCTTAGGCCCGTCCAATGCCAAAGACACGGTTTCCCATGAAGCACTGGAGATCTTACTCACCGGCAGGAATAAATAATAATCATCTTAGTGTCCATATACCGATTCTGCAGGGCCCGGCGTCCGTCTTGACCATGATCCAGGATTTACTCCATGGCAGGAAAATAATACTATAATGTATAGCATCACGGGGTGCCAATCTGCTACTGATGCTGTTCAACCAATGTCAGATACCCCGAAGTCCATTTCTAAAGAGACTATTGTATACTACTGGATAATGATTTGTACCAAATCAAATCACATACCAATTCATATTGAAGACGAAAACAAAATTGCTGTCTTCTTAAAGACGCTTTTACATCCAAAATACAAGACATACCTAATATGAGAATCAGACAAATAAGCAATGAACGTTATGATAATAAGCGAATAAACATGAAATTGATGGAAACATTGAAGTCGTAACAACCCTGGGCGATCGTAAACATACTATGTAAATTCATTCGCCTGCAGACGTATGCCGTCAACATTTTCATACGAGAATATTGGACGTTCCAAGCATATCGCAGAGGGGAATTTTCATAAAAAAATATTTACTTAGTCAATAGTGCAGTCTTATGAAATGCAAAATTTTACAATAGACTTTGAAAGTTTTATGGATATAGATAAATCTTTAAAAGCTCAAAGGAAATCCTAACCAAAAAAAGACTTCCTAGATAAGAATTTCGGACTTAGGACTTAGGACGGAGTAGACTCTGAAAGTTTTATGGATATAGGTAATCTTAAAACAGCGCAATGGAAATCCTAACCAGAAAAAACCTAAATTCTAAATATATTCTAAATATACCTAAAATCTAGGAAGATAAGAACTTCGCAAGCATACTTTCATTTAATCATGTTCAATTTACAAATGAACATGATGTATGAATATCATTGTTATAATATTTTTTATTTGTACATAAAATTTTTACAGTTATTTTAAAAATATTAAACTTTGAATAAAAATTTACAAATTCCCACAAATATAAAAAAGAAAGCAGAAAGTAATGAAGCCAATACGAAACTAAAACAAAATAAAAGAGAGTACGTTCTCATTCAAACAGGAACGCTTGAAGCTTTCTTCGCATTGTAAAGCAAACAATAATTGAAGAAACTAACGCCAGTCAGCCGCATCCGGCCTAACAAATCGTGT
Source organism: Blastobasis adustella (assembly GCA_907269095.1). Lineage (NCBI taxonomy): Eukaryota > Metazoa > Arthropoda > Insecta > Lepidoptera > Blastobasidae > Blastobasis > Blastobasis adustella. The sequence continues at coordinate 13,142,747 of OU026117.1, read as the reverse complement.
CTAAACTTCACTCGGTTGCACGTCAATCTAACACGAAAGCCCGCAACGAGGTGTTTAATGATGCAATAATTTGCATACGGGGCTGCGCCTGTTGCAGAACACAACCTATTCTCACGTCTGTCTATACAACATCCACAGTTTCCTTTTACAGCTACGAACTCTTGTTATGTGGAACGAGTGCTAAATATCGACAGCATTCCAGCACATCGACGTTCGGATATTTCGATTTTATTCGCTACCGCATCAAGTCTTGGTAATGAATGAATATTTACATCCCTATCAGCTGGTTTTGGTGGTTCTCGAGCGTAAAATACTCGGCTGTTGATTGATTGTTGATAAAAGCGAAATAAAGGATAAAGCATTAACAAGGACACGCAATTAATTAGCTCACCATTCATGGACTCCGTCCAATCAACAGGATATCAAACGTCAGAGGCATTTACCTGAAAAGAAACACAGAGATATGATTAACATTCTTAATGAAGATAGTGGGTACATTATCGCCAAATATGATGTCAACATCAATTAGTGGCGACTAATAAAAACGGTCGTATCAATTAGTGGGATCCCAGTTGGAGTGCGTTACAGCTCTTTATTCAGTTTGCTGGGAGCGGGCCGCGCCTGCTAAACCCCGGGCGCACAATCTGACATTTATGAGTGCCATAAAAACGCTCAAGTAGTGACTTTTACTACTTGTTTAGTGAACATAAATGTCTTTGCCTTACCCGCGCTCAACGTCGTCCGTATTTAAAAGCGCACAGTTCGTGCACAGTTTTGCTCCTTTTTATTTACAGTAACTGTACTGTTATGCAACTGTATAATGCTTTGGTTACTTTTCAGCGGCAATTTATGGGTGTCGCCTTTTGTCTTTATTTCTACCGCTGTGAGAACATGCTTCGTTTTAGTTTTGGGGCGCTTTTGAAATTTGTATCATGACAAATCACCACTAAAATGCATGGTTGACGTCAAAACTTTGAGTAATATTTCTTTAAAGGGTTCTAATTCTGTAAGCAGGAAACAAGACGTAAAGCTACACGTAATTTCGTGTTGCACTGGTGAAAATTTAATAAGCATCGACGCGTATGTCAGTCCATATCTTGATCATGTTTACAAGGCTCATAAAACTAATTAGGTTCGTGTTTATTACACCTGTGTTGTTGGTTTAGTTTCAGCTCATAAGCTTGTTATAAGATGTAGGATTAGTTTAAGTACGGTATTAAAATTTTGGGATCATCTTGGAAAATACATCGTTTGGAAACAAAAGCTACCAAAATATAACTCCAGAGGACAAATGTCATAATAACATCAACTGAGGAGAGTTTTGCTAACTGATTGAGTAGTGGCACATCCTAGTGCGAAATATTTCACAGGAACGGTCATCGAAGCCGATCGTAAAGGTGGGTCGTAAAAAATTCTCATTCTAGGCGGTGGTCCAGGTCTTAATATTCTGCAGTCGTTTCAGCGATGTAGGTTCAATACCTACCAATAGGCGGGCCACCCACAAGGCTCCTAAGGCCACATAACTCTAGGCACACAGGCAGTCCAAGAATAATAATGTTGCACCTAATTCGCCCAAGGCCATCATGACAATAGACGCTGTTGATTACTTTTCGCCCTTTCCTGGCCGGTGTCGACATGTTTGCAAGTTTGTTTTTAAAATCGACGTAAGGCGACTCTCAATGCTTAGTTGCTTCATGAACCCAAAACAAACGCGAGACTAATTATCCTGTTTACTTCCTTCGTTTGGAATACAATTTCTTCGTGAAGTAAGCTAATGTTAAGAATAATGTTTGCTTCAGTTACATGATATACATAGACTGATGTCCTGATGTACACTGTATCCATACTGTTCAAGTAGGATTAATTCAAAGTGCGAACGCGATTTCGTAAGGGGAAACGCATGGCACAAGTTATTGAACTTCTATTCAAGGTACAGCTGTATAATCATAGCAGTTGAAGGCCTAAATACCACTGCTTGCTATTCCTAACGGCAGCGTGTTTGCTTCCCGCGCCAAAAGAAAGTCCTGCATACCATAGGCCTCCAGGGGCAACGTGTTAGCCTGAACGCCAACTGTACCTTGTTTTCGCTTCAAATTAGACAATTAGGAGTCGGGCTGTCGCTCAATCTATTCAATTAAAGCTGAGTACGCACCGGAGCGCAGGCCGGACACCACCCGCGGCGATTTTTTAATCGTATGTATGCAACGTGCGGATCGCGGTGGCATTTCGCATATCAATGCGCAGTGACAGCGGATTGATGAAAAAATCGCGACGCGTGTAGAACAGAGTGCCGGACGTGTGGCGTGGTTTTTGAGCGGCTGACTAATTTGGCGATTATGAATTCATACTTTCTACGTAACGAGCTTTTTTTCGTTCTACGAGGTTTTGTTTACGTGGAAGGGGTTTGTTTTTCGCAAATGCTGGTCGGGAAATACAAAGTTTATTGAATTAAACATATAAATATTAATAATTCTCCTACCAAAGCACAACTAATCTAACTTAATCAGTTATCATAAACAGGCTAGACTAAGGTATTTTAAATGAAGCTCTAGTCAGTAGAGCTTAATTTGACTTTTAGTTAACTTATATTAGGCATTTGAGCCATATAATTTTTTTCATACGAATCGATAGACAGACGGCAAGCAGGCCTCCTGATGGCAAGTGGTGACTTCTGCCTTTGTTGCTAGGAAACTCAGCGGCAACAAAAGACTGCTAGGGCTGTTGATTATCATGCTGAATAACAAAGCAACAAGTGGTTTCCACCACCAAACCACAAACCTGACCATCTTGTAACGAATTTCGATTCCATCCATACATACAATTTTCCATCATTTTTTTGTTACACATACGGTACAAATTCATCGATACTTTTTGCCTCAATTGCAATTTATCTCTGTACGACAAACGCGTCGGATCAAACGTTTCGACTGTCGATAATAAATACGCTGTGTAATCTAAAGGTGTTTTGTTCATGAGCCGTGGTGCGGTCAGTTTGTCACGCGTCGTGGACGCAACGACGATTGACGGCCTATCCGGAGTTAGGCCTTGGGCACAATATCATAACGGGATATTCTATTGTACATTGATAGACTAGACACTCTGTGGTACATATGAGTAGGTATACTCCACCGCATTTTAGTATTCCTAGGCGTTTGTGTTCGACTATCAGCTATGTTACTCATTGTCAGCTTACCTGCAGTTAATTTTTTTTTTGAGGTTGCCTGGATTTTTATATGAAGAAAGTAGATTATTTGTAACTATATCATACCTATTGATACATTTTTACTAGTATGATATCTACCTACCAATAACTTTTTGAATATAGTAAGCCCTGACGCCGATAGTGGTCTCATACTCTACAGTTTCTGCGTAAAGCCTTAAAGAATATACTCGACGCGCAAGAAAAAGCAACAAAAATAAGGTAAGAAAATGTATTGAACTGGATTGTATTGCACCTTAGCTACATCTGTAAGTACCTATACGTATTAATTGACTTACGATACCTTATCAACGCTTCAGAAATGAATTAGCCCCGTTGGCAAAGCTTGGTGAACATAAATTCTCACCTGCTACCCCCTATCAGTCAATGCGTGGAAAGATGTAGATATAAGACTTCACACCTGTGGCACCGATGTCGTATAAGTTTTACGAGCAATGATCTGAGGCGAACTTGCGACATGGGGGCGATTGAGCGATTTATTCGGTAAGATCGTGTTTACGCTGGTAACTTTTTCCGGGATAAAATCGCCGCGTCTGTTTGATTAGTAATTTAATTGTATTGTCTATCTATCTGGCCGTATGATATCTGGCACGATGGCAGAATAGCACCAACTCCTTTACATTCGTGGGTGTCGTAGAAGGCGATTAATGTTTTCGTAACAAAATATCTAGAGTCTTCGTAGGCCGGAAAATGGGCAGCAGCAGTTTCCATTTATTATGACAATAACCTCCCCTTTCGTGGGATAGGCCCTAAGCTCTGCATTGGACTGTTATGGGCTGTGATGATTAACTAAATAAATTACCTTTATTAATCAAATAATCGAACTAAAATTCCATCTCATAAAACAAACCATCCATCCATGAGTTTGCATATCCTGTTATTCCGCACTGAGTACCAAGAAGTACAGCCATGCAGTCTGCATCTCGCTAGCAATTTATCAGTGACCGTTATCTTATCAACCGCGGCGCCTAGCCAGTCAGCTGTCAACCCACCGCCATCGCGGTGCACCCGCTAATTGTTAGCTGATACATTAGCAAAGCGTTTTAATTTACAACGTTAATGTATGTTGAACGCGCGCGGTTGACAGAACCAGCGCTGACTGTGTTTTGTAAAGATTTATGGATGGCGTTCTGTGACGAATTTTTTTTTTAATAAATGATCAAGACCTATAAGCCTGCTGTAGGATGCTCTGTGTTGTATATGTTTGCATACGATATGATTAGCACAGACATTTCAATTGAACAATGGAAACTTTGGAAGAAGAAGACCAAAACACGATCTAACGAACCTATTTTGAAGAAAGGCCAGGTCAAAGGTAGGTACCCCTAACTGACGAGAATGGATGAAAAGTTTGGTGAACGTGGAAGAAGCGAGATAGATTTGTCAGGACCGTAGCAAGTAAAACACGTGACGGCATGGTTTGTGCCGGTTTTCTGCGCAGAGGATCCTAGATACAAATCTCGGTCCCAGAGAAATTTATTTAAGTAATGAAATTTATGTTCCAACCAGTATTTAATTTAGGTTTACAATACATTTTCATGTAGTGTATCAGTTGTGGTTATCACTAGATGGCGCTATGTGAAAGTTAAAATAATTGTTTATGCTCAGACCGGCATTGCATGTGACCACTGCGCTACTCCAAATTTCGTCCGTATTCAATCATTTCTAGCACTACGCATTGACTGAACAACACTACAGCAAAACATTGGCCAACCAGCCTCAAGTCTGCACCCAGCTTTGATGCGCCCAGAATTATCGCATCACCCAATACGGCTCAATAAATCAATCAATCGGCTATCAATGTGCATTAGCCCTACGTCTCGCTCACGGTCGGGCGCGCGTGTCGCTACACCCTACTGGCCAGCGAGCGGTCGCGGCGTCCACCAATAGTGTCGCGGAACCAAATGTTAATCACCAAAGTGTCGAAATTATTAATTACATTGTGTTACGCATGCAGATTGGTATGCTAACGAATGATTAACAATGCATGTGTGCACGCACAGATTTAGATTGTGCCGCGTTTAGATTTAGAACGTTGTCTAGTGGCCGCCTGTACTGGCTGGTGCATTTCAAATTTCGCCGGTGACGGTTTTATTTTTTCTGTTCATGTTGTCTCTTGTTTAATCGAGAAAATCTAAATCGATTAAAAAAATTATTGATTAGTAATTTTCCCGCGCAATTTTTCCGACCAAAAACACAACTAAAGCTTTCAAAATTTTTTCATATTTCATCTCATACCATAGACGCATGATTTGAGTAATCCAGTTCTGTAGGTACTTGATTAAAAGTGATTAAAAACTCTGAGAGTGTTGAAATTATTAATAGCCACGGTGCGGTGTAGGCGGGCGGCGCAGATTGGCGCGCCGACGAATCATAAACTATGCACGCGCGCTGATTACGGTCTTCGGTGTAACTGATATGAGGTTTTAGAGGATAATGCGTATTATAGCGGCCTACCGATTTCACATTTCAGTCATAAAGTCATAATTCGAACACGTTCTTTCTTTTTCTGTCTTGTTACAGAGTTTGGTCTTGAGATGGTTTAGCTATTCGTCTCTATGTCGGTTGGTTGAATTTCGTCAACACTGATACTGGCATTGTCTTTGTCTGGTCTCTTCATCGGATCGGTACCTCGAGGCCTTGTGTGTTCAAACTGTCAGCTATATATTTGTGTAAACGCTCCATCGAAACTTGTTTTTTTTTTTTGCAGATAGTATAACCGAGGAAAAACAGTTTTATGTAATCCCATATAGTATGTTCACACTCAATCTGCTTAGGGATGTCATAACTTATTTTAACAGAAAAATTATCAATATTGCATATCTAAAGAAGATTTTGATTTCCTTAAGCACTCTACATTATAAAGTGTCTACAAAAACACTAAGCAAGTCACTACCCAGTGACATGTTTGAAATAATGTTGCAAACGAGGCTTTGCCTTTAGTTATGTGCCCTGTAATCCACAGGCAGATCTATCTAATTGCAATCTAGCATTTAAATTGGTATTTATGGTGCGGCACGATTTTATTTACGCGTGACATTCGCGTCGTCTTCGGTGTCCTATCAATAAGTAAATGCCTCTACAACATTATTAGGAATATATGATAGATGTAAAACACTATTTACACAAGTTCCACTACAATTGAAATAAACTTAATATATTGCTCCGGTTTCGAATGAATCATTATCAGGCAATGTTTTCACAATACGAATTCCTAACATCCAGACAACCAAAACATGTTGTGTGACACGTTCATTCATCTACAGACTATTCAATATACCAATGAATAAAGCGAATTTTGAATAGGAATTAAAAAGTATAAATTAGATTACAATAAACAATGGATATCCGGACAAATTAATAAATAACAAACAAACAAAGACAAATGACCCTCAAACTACTGACTCCCACGGTTTTAGATATAAAGGAAAAACCAAAATCATCATCTTAGCGATCAACCCGGCTTCCGCCAACCCTCGTAATTTTCGTCCTTCTGGTTCTTTCGGTCTTCAGTATCTTGGACCTCCATCGGGACCTCTTACCTGATATCGACAGATTATACACCTGCAAAGGTCTAGCTAGAGGTTTGGTCCACTGAGCTTTTTCCCAGTACATCTCTTATACTTTGCCTTTAAGACAAACGACACCCATGAGTGACACTCGAATGTCATACCTAAAGGACCGCCAACCATAACTCTTTCTCGAACACCTACCTAATAAACCGGCGTACTCAAACGGCAGTGAACATCGAACATCTCAATAAGTCACGCGGTGGCCAGCTTCCGGCCCATTGGCCAATCACACACGATGCATCGCCCGCTATGATTTGTGTCTCGCCAGTCGCCACCATGGAATAGTATCGCACAGAACTGCGACGGTGGGCGAGCAATGCAAAATGTACTGTATTGTCATTGTGGTACAGGTTAGGTCTACTGTTCAGTTTTTTATTATGTTCTAAGTTCAAATTTAAAAAACGTAACTTGGTAATGCCACTATTGGCAAGACTACTCTTGTCAAGATAGAGATGTGATAAATACTAAAACTGTGTATACTGAGTTTCAGTTTCTTTTATAAATTAATATAATTATAGCAGAATCATAATTTTCTGCACAATACCACGTTTTTTTTTAAATAAAGGTATGTCCTGAATTAGTATAAATAATTTTGTTACATTTCCTTAACATTTATACCACATTCTGGGAACCGCAGTTTAACAACCTATTAATATTTTTATTACTTTCCAAGAAGAAGGTAGGTAATTAAACTTTAACAATGAATGAACACACGTGCTATTCGATTATCATTGCATCCACGAACTAATTCTGTGGTATTCGTTATTTATGACTTGATGCCTTTTTTTGTTAAATATTCAAAATTAATAAGAAATTTAAGGTGGAACATTTGTAATTGTAAACAAAGGAAATGTGGGTACCTCAAACATTTTTTGCGTAATATTAATAACGACTACGAGTCGTTTTTAAAGAGCAGACATGTCTGAGCGTAACTTGTGTGCTTTATGAAAATAATGTGAGCTTAAATATCTAGGGTTGAATCATTTCTGCTGTCAATCGAAGCCGTCATTTAGCAGGGCAGAGTTCTGCACTTCTGTTAGGTGAAATCGTGAGTGTAATTGGCAACAGTTGCTGCTTCCCATCAGTTGGGTTTGTCATATTGTACAAAAAAGTGTCGGTCACTCGCATATCTTTCCTCAACTTTCGCCACTTAGCTTTTCGATTCGGGTATCCTAGAATCACCAATACCCACTTCCCGGAAGCAGAATCGGTGTCACACTGGCTCTGGCCAACCCTACATTAAAATTCACAGGACACTTGATCCAGGACTTATCACGTATCGAATAGAATAGAGTAATAATATTTTATGACCCCTTGTGATCCATACCGGTCGACCGGTTCGGTACACGAATGCTAAACGGGACACTGACTCGATTATAGATCGCTGTGTCGATTTATTGATAAGTTGATATCGATCTCTCGGCGTGTAATCACGTGGTTGAGCTTGTAATTTCGGTGTACGCTACGCATATTTTGATCCTTTTAACTTCTACAAGCTTTTATTTGACTTACACTGTTCGTATGTATGTAAGTTGTCCGTCAAAATTTTCAAACAATTTTTTGACCATTTGTTGGTCCGATTGAACTGAAATTTGGTACACATATGTAACTTGGATGTCAATGCATTTATATGGTACCATGGAGCTAGTCTTATGAACGCAATAAGATAACCCCATTCGTGTTTGGTCTGTTTGGAATGGTCTTGATGAGTAGGCACTATACCGGTAATATACCGCGCGATAAAAGCTTGTGATGAAAAAATATTTTTCATTTTAGAACTTATTTAAGATTAAACATTGACGACGAAGTAAATAATTAAACATCGTCTGTACCTTTGTTACCTTTTTTTCAATTTGTTCCTGTGCTGGAAAATTATAAAGAATTTTGGAAGTGATAGTCTAATCTTAATGTTGAAATATAAACTGGTTGCCTAAGCACGAATAGATAAGTTTATGCATAGCGGAGGCAGAGATAGGTTATGCAATGCATAATTCCTGCGTGCTAAAACCGAATGCTTATTCGCAGTCCCAGTATTGTTCAAAAGTAAGGACTGCAAGTACGCTTTATTCAGAACTATTGTAGCAACGATATCATATTTGTTACACTACACCGTGCCTGAAAAATATTTAGTTTTTTGTAAATTATTGTTTTTTATTGTAGGATATGTCTCAACTTGACCTCGATCGGATTACCTAGTTTAGAAAATATGTAAAAATGTAGGTACTTACTTTGTTATTTCAACTATGCAGACTTTGCAGCAACGGGCTTGCCTAGTAACCACGTGATAACTTATAGCATCTTTGAATATTGATTGTATTTACTTGTATCATGAATATATGACGGTGGACCGATGGTCTGGTATAGGTCGCAGGTATCAGTTGGATGCGGAAGGCACAAGACCGACCTTTGTGGAGATCTCTGGGGGATGCCTATGCCCAGCAGTGGGCGTCTTACGGCTGATATGATGATGAAGATTCTACACTTTTACTTAGACAATCATCTAGAAATAAAATGGGCGCCTAAACCTGCTGGTAAGGATAGTGGTCCCACAGCAGTCCCGTTGCAGCAGGGATTGATCACTAGGGCGATGTTGATAATGATTTCCCTTGATTGGCTAGAACCTTTATTGCATTTGCTATCGCTACCTAGGATTAGAACGTTCTCCCTTATGCAGCAGGCAGCTTGCATATGTTCAAGTGATTTTTCACGGCTAGCCAACCTGTGCAAAGGGCACGCAGCTGTGTCGCAATCACGATACCCGATCACGACCAGAATGCATTTTGAATCTCTCTTCTACACCCAAAACCAAGCAATACCCACCCTACTGTCTTCGCATTAAGGTGCTACTCGGATGCAACTAGCCACACACAAACCGAGCATTCTTATTTGCCACCGAGGTTAATGAAATGCAACTCTATTTAAATAGCCTTAAGACCAACTTATGTGCAGTGTTGAAAGTAAAATGTCTTTAGACCGTGTCGCTACCGGCCTTAAATGCATTAAGTTAGTTTTAGAGATAATAATCTTTGCAAATGCTTTGTTGAGCAGATAGAGTCGTTGACGCCGATTTATTTTTATTTGCGTTTTGTAGAGTAGAGCAAGGATTGGTATTCTATTAAGTAGAGATGGTAGAGGCTGGAATGAAACTGTTATATTTGCGTAGCAGATGCGACTCTACGTTGTTTCAAGTGGGCAATAAAAGGGTCAATGAACTAACTATTCTCATAATTTGGTAAATTATGCTCCAAGTTTTTCATTAATTCCTGCTTCCTAAATATTATTACTGTAGGCAGGTAAACGAAATAAATAAAGCAAACATGTCAAATAACTTTTTCTGAACACGTTTTCTTTCCTATAGGGAAGAAAAAATCCAAAACATTCACCTAACCTGGTTTATTAAAATAATTTTGGAAGAGTGCGTGCGGTGCGTTCCAATACTGCCTTTAGACACGCACCGTCTAGCCGCAAACTTAATAATACACCTGAAAAAGTAAGCTCGCCTACAAAATCGTTCGAATATTTTGGTCTACCAACCGCAAGTGCTAACTTTGTCGGAACATAGCACTTTCAGAAACCTAATCAGTGGTTCAACCTGTCTTTCTGACTTATTACTCAGATACATTCATAAACATAACCTTACTTACGTTCGTGTAACACGGAAAATATAATTAAAAAGTAAATTGGTATACAAATTTTCTACTTACCTACCTGGAAATCGATGTTCAGTACAGCCGAGTACATACTTACGTAAATAAACTTTAAAAAAGGATTAGGTACAAAAATACCTAAAAATATTTAAATAGCTAAATACCCACATAACGTCTCAACGCTTATCCAGGGGCTTTATTTTTAAATCGCTCGCTTCGAGTCGAACAGTTTTCAATTTTGAATTTCAGCACAAAAAATTCAATATTTTCTAAAATCACATCGGCAATACCGAAAGAGTGTGGTTCAAAAATAGAGAAAATCAGCATCATGCTTCAAAATATCGAATTCTTATGGTACCAATTCAATTGTAAACCGTTCGAATCTTGGCGAGCTATTCAAAAATAGGGCCTCTGGGCATTTAAATATTAATTAAGCCATAATATGATAATTTACCAATCGGAAGTTTTCGTAGGACGGAGGAGTCTCCCAGTAACCTAATATGGAAAATTTAAACGAAGTATATACCTTAATAGACCTTTCCGCAAACCTATCGGCCCAAAATCCCGACTCACTAAGCGAGGGAAATACCCAACCGTTTTATTTATACCGAAACAATACATTAACAATGTCGCGAACACTGGGGTGTTACATCTTGCTCGGGAGTACGTTTCTCGGAGGGGGCTGAAGGGCGGGGGGCGACATAGACAAATGACGCACCACCAGCGCCCCCGGCCGTCAGCCCGATGAATTATTACCACCAATCGAGAGCGATCCCGCCGTCGGCCATTTTTAATTTTTAGGGGTAGCCTCTACCCCAGCATTGTATTGTATTATTATTAAAAGGCCCGCGCCCTGTGGACGGTGCTTTGTTCGACTTCGATAGTTTATTTTTTGTAGTAAATCTGGTTGGGTGGATTGATTGTGATTTTTTTTTAATCCTTGCTGGCAGGATTTAGCCCGGCTTGCACCAAATTCGTAAACGCGTTTAAGAATAACGTTTAACGTTTTTTGTATATGTATCAACTTAAATGCGTTTAAGAATTTAGTGCAATCCGCCCTTAATGTAGGTAGGTACCTAGCAACAAAAAAGATTTCAATTTAAGAACTAGGCTAGGTATTTGTCCACCATCTCACCTGGTGGTGGGTGAGTTACAATGTGAGTATAAATGTAGAGTACTTAAGTTGGTACCTACAATAAGACAGTGTTAAATAATATATAGATAAGTAATTTCATAGTTAATGATTATACCGCCGTCAGTTAATAAAACACAATTAACAAGCAAGTAATCCTTGCTTTATCGACCGCCCGCTACTGTTCAACACTAAATATTTGAAGAGCCGCCCATTAAAATCAAGTTAACAGCGTCATAAAAACTAATGCGGTCATAATCGTCGATTCAACAAATTGAACCATAAACGCAGGAACGCGGCTCAATACTGCCATAAATCACGCCCTCTAACGATAAAATATCGAACTACGGGACACTCGTCGCTTCACTATCGTCTCAATCTCTCTGGGATGATGCACGGCCAATTTTATTGCGGTTACACGTTTGTTTATTTACTGCTTTGTAATAGAATGTCAATAAACAACGCAGATAACTGTGTTGTCGCGGTGAAATTATATAAAATATAACGTTTATTTGGGCACCGTCGTAGGCGGTAACGTAACGGGCCCCCAAATTCGACAGAATTCTCCCAATTTGAGACGACATCTAGCGTCGAATAGATGAACTTCGGTAGTTTTTAGGATTCGGGAGTTTTAGCGTTGGGTTACATGGTGTTCTCAGTGAGTGATATTTTAATTTTTGTTCATTTGTGGTGGTATGTTGTTTACGTTATATCGAAATAATTTTTAATTGACCACCAAACAATATACCAACACTACCAAATTATTTCCCAATTTTTGTACTAATTTTATACCTATTATAAATTGTGCCTATGTAAAAGTTGAAGTACTCACTTAAGTAGACGTATTAAAGTTATTTAGGTATTTACTTACTTAATTGCACAAATTACTTCCTACCAATGCACCAATTATATAATAAACTAATCACTTAACCCCATGGTTATCGCCTACTGGAGCACATATTTCTATCAATAATTCATAGGCTATTGTGTGGTCGTATTGACATGATTGGTGTCATTACCACCCAGTTTCCCCCTTAAGTAAGTAGAATTATTGTCTGCCTGCTTGACTTGTACAAAATGTCAATAATTTATTTACTAAGTTCTATTTTGTCAGTGAGAAAATTCTTCAGAATGCAAATAATTTAACAACCTATAATTATGGATATTTTACTATAGGAGTAATATGTATAGGAGTTTAAGGAGACATAAGTGCCTACATTTACCTACCTACATGGGCATTAATTACAAACGCCTCTCTAGTTCATTACATGCCTTCGGGTCTGTGTGACCCTTTTCAACTTAGAAACCGTAGAGGGAAATTTAAAGGGTTAAATATTAAAGAAAATGTTGGTATTCAGTTTGATATTACCCGTGACATTAAAAACTTATTTTGTGCTATACGAATAAAATAAATCAGCACTGTATTCACTCGCCATTATAATAAACTCTTGGTGGAATTCTCCGATAATCTAAACACAGGCGAATAACATGCCGTTCAACGTAACCGTCGTCGGGCTAGCCAGAAACCGGCTCTAAATCTAATTAGGTGACGTCTAAAACCGAAGTCGTGTCTCCACAGTCATAAATAACCATGCGTTTATCTATGCGAGTTATTGTACATTATGTGGGAACAATTACACAGCCATTAATCAGTGAAGTCCTCCGACAGTATATCGTGCTTCCGGCCCTCGGGCGGTTGCAACCCTACTCTGCTGAATTACACCCTTTTTGGCCATTGGGTCTATTAGACCCTTAACGGAACTATTGGGATGGAGACGGGTAATATTTCCCATATTGGTTACTATTTCTAAGTCATTGTCAGGACAATAACATTCTGTTTTGCTTTTGAGGCCAATGAAGGCTTAATGAAGAGAGGTATCTGGAAATATTAAGAATAAAAGGGTAGGTAGGCGTATAGTAGGCGTAAACCAACGAAGTCGCGCCGGGTACACTATTTAGTTATTTATAAAAATATTGAACTTCAATGTATCACATACATATTATAATCTCATGATGATCAAATAATGACTTGCTTAATACGTCAGAAGTATCCTATTTAACCGGTGTTAATTTATAAGAAGATGTTTGTGACGAATGTGGAAAACGCAGAATATGTATATCAGGATCTTAGTTTGTGTCTTTCGAAAGTCTCTACTCTAGCAACCACTATGGAATGCGGGAGTGATTGTGTACACTGCTCCTTCAAAATTACAGTTTGAATTTAAAAAGTCATTAGTCACTAGAAGCTTCCTACTGCAGTCCCCTCTTTCGACTCGACTGCATTGGAGCGCACCCCTTTAATCCGATCCGTGCTTGCGGCACGTTTGTCTAAACTGTATATTAGTTGCACACGAGGCTGAAACGGCGTTTTAAAGAGCAGTGTAAGCGCCACCCGGCTGGCGGACATTAATAATTTTGGCGGGAACAAATGACGCAGCTGATTAATGATTTACGTACCCAATTCCGTGTTGTCCACGGGCTGGCCAGTAGCTACACATAGACGCACTGGGTGGGCTCTCCTTTACAGCGTATGTGTGTGTTGCGAAAGTTGGTTCATTTGGGCGGGATTCGCTTTCGAATTATGTAAATCGTATAGGGTTACTTTGCCTGTCTTAAGATAGGTTGGAAGGATTCTAGTATCAATAAATAAAAGTCAAATAGTTGTACTTACGTGATTTTCCTATTGGTGTGTTTTATGGCTGTTTCCGTCTGAGACTCAACTTCTTCCACTCATCGGTGTCGTATAAGGTCACTAAGGAATTATAAGGGATTTAAAATGACTGAGGGGTATTTTGAGGTCAAATCAGAAGCGTTATGCGGCCTTTCAGTATTTCACCCTGCAACCTTAAACACGTCTGCCAAACATGGAGACTACTACTGAAAGCCTTCACTAATTTAAAGATGTCCAACAGTGGACCTAACCACCCACACCACCATGGCTTGTCGGAGATGTTTTATCCGTCATAAATGCGTATTTGTAAGGATGGATAGACGATACATCCTCGAGTACAATAAGTTAGAAATGATCTCAAATATCAATTGGTTCCCACGCGAAGCCTGCAAAACGTAATACAAAATAAGCAAGTACCTACAATTGACACCGTTTCTTTTTTGTTTATTAATAGGATACAAATATACATATAACACATACATTTTCCCGTCTATGTGTTGCATTACATTATTAGGGAACAACAGCAGCTACAAACAGCGAGCTGTGGGACCCTGCCCAGACCAGGTGGCGAGGCCTCGGCCAGAGGGTGGGGAGGGTCCACTCCAAAGGGTCAAGGGACGGGGCTGCGCTGGCTTATTTCTGATTTATAGCACTCTTATTGATACTCATTTTAATTTTCTATCGGCGGTATAGGTATGTGTGAGAGTAGATGCGAAGGGAATATATGAATTTTCACTGGCTCGATATTTGTAAAATTATTGTACAGTTACGACATTTAATCGTAGGCCTATGTGCCTACTTCCTTCGTGAATAGTTTGTATTTGGATAAAGGTATCTTTTTTGTTGCAATCTTATAAACAACTAGCTTTGTCTACGACTTCGTCCGCGTAAAATTTGGTTATGAATGAGGTACGTGCATGCGGGAACCACATTGAATTTATCCATTAGTTACAGCCTAATTATGTGTTGTTCTGGGCTATGAGCCACATTACTGCCAAAAAAACATCATATTTCCTTTAATGGGTTCATGGCTGTGCTCTCAAGGGCCCGGGGTCCGCCTTGACTATGATCCAGGATTTGGCTTATCTGGTAATTACAGTGGAGCGACTGCCGTCTGACCTCCATGACACTTAACAGGGGAACCTGACCAGATAGGATCATGGTTAAACCGCAATACTGCAAACGTACGGTAGTGAAGGGTGCCTAACAAACATCCAAATATTCTTATACATTTTTGCATTTAAAATATTTATTTATTTAACCGTTTATTGTGCACAATATTAGTAAGAATAACAACAACCAGACAGTGAGTTTACGTTAGCATTAATTACGACTTACAGTAGGAACATAATATACCTAATATCATTGGTTACGTTTAAAATGTAAAGGTATACCTAATTTAAGTCACATGTGGTGAATATATAATAAATATAGATAGGTATCTTCTAAATATATGCCTACTTCTAACTGAAAAGGCGACTCTTTATAAGATTTACCCGTCGGGTAAAATTGGCGTCCATATAGCATCGGCGCCGATATCACAATACCCGAATGCCAGCGATTTAAATTTATTTCGGACGTCGGTAACTTCCAATTTAAACCTCTTAATCCTCTATGATGTATGTCGGTATTCGGCGGGATTAAAAGTTCCACGGAAAATAACCGGGAAAACCTTTTCCGGGGTCGGATTGACCCGGCCAGGAGCGGGATTAGGCGTCCGGGATTGGATATACATAAATCTCGGACAAGGCTTTGGGGCGATGCAATTAAGCCCAGCACCGATGTGTCGTTCTGTGACGAGAACGGGTCCACTCCACTAATCAGCCGGTCACGTATTCGTATAGAGATTCATAATTTCAATATTAAAATTCAGCAGCGGCTGCGCCCCGCGCAATGGTCGTCGCTCTGGCGGGCATGGCGTCATAAATAATTCAATTTCATAGTAATAAAATACGCGTGACCAGCGCTACGGCGTGAAAACTTTTCAGCAATTACGGGTTGAATATAACAAAAAGCGTCGGTCGATCCGACACGCCCGGGTCGGGAAGGCCCGGCCTGCCGACGGACCCGTAATTCATGCATCAGCTTGCGGGGAAGGGTTACCGCGACTGCAACGCGATGACTTATAGTTTGTATTAATACGCTCGAACACTGGAACCCAATCTGAGCGGGCTTAATTAATTAATTTACGGCGAAAGATAAGTTGTGGGATTATTTGATGGTTTAGCGATAAAAGTATTTTTAATTGCAATGTCCGTGGCTTTATCTAGAAGTAAAATACTAGGCTAATTAATTGGCTAAGTATTTTTACAACAATCATTACACAAACCACGCAATAATATTTTTTTACCTATAGAGATAAGTTTTATAAATAGCCACACAATCCAAATTAACGAAAATAACTCTAAGATAACAGGTAGTAACTACAAGAATGTAAAATTAAAAATTCCAGTTATAAAAAATAATTAGGCACCCACCGAACTACAATACAGAGCTAAAACAACAGCTGCTCTAAAATTATCCAAATTAGCTTAAAAAATTAGCACTCAATTAGGTTGTTGTAATAATAAAGTAACAAAAGAATTTGAATTTTTATGAAGAAGCGCATTCCATAGTGGGTTATCCGGATGTGATGGAATAAGCAGCCATTAAAATTAGGGTTGGGCCACGAAACCCGCGACTAGGGCAGGGCCGGCCCGCCGCGCCCAAGGCACGGTCCACAAGAAAAAAAAAAAGATACAATGAATAACTGCCGCGTACCGATCCCGATGAGATGAAAGATTTCTCAACGTCCGACTGTTGTTCTCGTTACATGTAACTCAATATTGAGCCGTGTTTTGTTGTTTGTATATTAATATCAGCCTCACTGGACGTTCTGTATTGGAGCTGAATTCATATTTTAATAGCACGGAGCTTGTAGTGCTGTTGTTTCAAAATTATGAAATAGAATAAGTATTGTAAAGGATGTGAAAAAGAATATAATAATACCATATATATTAATGGAACAGCACGTAAACTATAAAAACCTACACAATTAAATTTGATAATAAAATTTAAGATTGCACTATATTTAATCTGCACAAAAAGCTTCTAGCCATTAGGTAGGTAGGTATTTATACGATTATATAACGGTCTGAAACAAAAAGTGGAAGGCAACAAAAATAGGTGGATATCTTACCTACATAATAACGGCCACGAAATTAAAAAGCAATTTTTTAACCGTTACTAATTTAGATCGGCGCGGAGCTCTCAATTCGGGAGGGGGGCGGTCCGCGGGGGGCGGGAGGGCAATCTAAAAGCTGTCAGTTAACACGCCAGGCAGCTGCGTCGCGGTCTATGTGAGCCCGCCTTTATATTCTTCACCACATTACAATGAGAATACCAATCTTGGACAAGACTCACACATTTGCCTTCTGAAAATTTTGCACAAGCATTAGTTTCTAGCCGAAATCGAAGCCGAAGCTGAAAACGAAGGCATAACAATTTTAAAATTTTTTTGTTCAATATTGGCTACAAGCTGCAGTTAATAATATAAATGATTTTGAAACTTTAATATTGAACTTTTATTACCTTGTATTGACTGTATAATAGTTATGGAAAGGTAATTTTTTAATAATCTCTAGATCAACTTCTATTTGCAATTTATTTGCCAAAATAATTAAACCACCTTCGGTTTCGGCCTGAAGATGAAGGTTTCGCCGAATGTGTTGTTAGGTCAAAGGTGGCCGAAGCTGAAGCCGAAGCTTCGTCGGACACTAATAAGCTTGTAAAATAAATGAGCTGGTATTAATTTCTTTTTAAAGAAAATTAGTACCATGAAGTGACATGAGGCCGGTTTCGTAAACATGTGTGGTGCCAAGGTGTAGTTTTGCGTGTTGTTCGTAGGATTCTGTCTTTATTTCTTCTTTGGTCTGAGCCTACATCAGTCAATAAATAACAATAATTCAATATCATTCGATAAAGATCCACATTAAAAAAATTTATTGACTTTTGAACTAACTTTTTCAACATAACTATTATTATATCATAGTACCATTTACCCACTGGTAGATTAGTTAAAAATTAAGCAGTTACTCTAAGTAATGACTAATTAAGTGAAGTTCAAATGATGAAGGCTAACATAAATCAAAGAAATACATTATACTTGTGATAAATAAATGCCTATTAATATATTTATCATAATGAATAGACGAGAACAACTTTCTTCCATCCTCATTAATTGATAATTTCGTCACAGAAAGCAAAATTTATATTAGAGAAAAATCTATAAATCTCCTGCCCACATACGTACAAGATTAAAACTTTTTTAAACAGACGTCTAATTCTCGTGCGCCTACGCTTCTCTAAATTTGAAATTCGAATACGTCGAAATATGAACGCGGCCCCTGGATTTGTTTTTAATACATTTAGATACATTTTGTATAGAACGTGCGTAATTAGCATACGTCTCTACGGTGAATTTCGGGTTTCCCATTTATGGAGACACTAATTCGACACTCTTCTACTTTATGATGTGTATTTTTTTGTATTCGCCCATAAGATTGTACAGTTTATTAGCGATACGTTCACATAAACTTGTCGAACGCACCTCTACAGTTTCCGATGTCTAATAATCAGATACAAAAATAGAATCTTCTACAACTTCCGAAGGGTCATTCTAGAAAATTATTATCCTTGACATTTCTATACTTATCTACTAATAAGATCTCATATCAATTTACAAAATTGAAAGGCGTGTTATTTTATAAGCTGTTAAGTAAAATAATGCCTTCTACTCACTGATAAACGTACCTAATGAATATTTATTTGGGAGCTTACTTATATTTAGTTGTAGGTGTGTAATCTAAAAATTTACATACAACGAACACAGGAAGACTTTTGAATATAATTATTTTGATGACATTGCGTCCATTGCTCTTTATTATTCTTACGTACATACAAGGATAAGACTCATCATCAGGTATAACCATGAAATAGTTAAAAGGGGTTCGCGCGTATTTTCTAAATAACAGTTTCAGTTTCAACATATTCGTAAATATATGTGAACTATGTATTATATCTATGAACTATAGACAATAATTTCGCCAACCCAGACTGAGCCAGCCAGCCTAGTGGATCAAGGCAAACTCTGCCAACCCGGACTAAGCCAGCCATACTGGTGGATTAAGGCCTAACTCTGCCAACCCGGTCTAAGCCAGCCATCCTAGTGGATTAAGGCCTAACTATGCCAACCCGGTTTAATCCAACCAGTATAGTGGATTAAGGCCTAACCCCGCTAACCCGGACTTAGCCAGCCAGCCTAAAGGGTTAATACCTATTTCCGCCAACCGGGAAAAAGCCAGCCAGCCTAGTGGAGGCCTTATTCCGCTGACTTAGATAGGTCGAATAGTCTAAACTCTCTTTGCAATACATAATATAATTTGAATGTTAACGCACTTCATCCGATATCCGATACTACTCTGAAAAAATATTATATTGTACGAGGTCGAACCAGATGAAGTGTGTAAAGTTTTGTATATTGGAGGCGCCACCATTGGCACGCCAAGTCGTACTAGACGGACTATTAGGTCTGTATTTTTGTGTAGTCGGATTGCCTAAAGCTCGACGCATGAGAAAGAGGGTCGCTCGTTCCTCATCAACGATAAGAAGTTAAAACGATATAACATAGTTTCAAGACATTTCAAGTCCACCTGCGCGATGCACCCATCGACTATACGTACGTGACAATGTGACACATATTTCGTAATTCGTTTTAAATAGAAGTTCAGCCGCGACGAGGATCAACAAAATGTTATGCAGGACCGGTTTGTCGCCGTCTCCAGCGTCTGTAGGACACCTTTAAAGTCTAAATGAAACTGATTATGCAAAAGCACAAATGAACATATCTTATTTTGTCGCCAAAATTAGCGCTTATGAAGAAACAAAGTTCTATATTGACTCAATAAGTAGATAGTAAACAATCATTATCATTACTAGCTTGTAGGTATAGTTATAGGTATTAATCAAGTTATGAATCATATAAAATACCTAATACTTTTGATTGAAAGAAAGTCTGTCAATTTTATTCCAAAGAACATCAGCAAAAAAGGGGCCCATTTTTTCGCAACGGCTAATTTGAAAGGAAGAGAAATTTCACTATCCCACGGAGTGTCCACTTTTGGCGTTGCTCAAAATCCCTTTGCCGGAGACATTTCAATAGGCGACTAAAAAACAAACAATAGTAAAACGCTCACAAGGCTACACAGGAAGGCCGGACGCAGCTAAATGAAAGAACTTTGTAAAAAAGTTTGACACATTTTTAGAAACATCAGGCACGCAATGTTCGCCCGCGCGGCCGATCGTAAATTTTGTCGTAGCGTCAGAATGAAAAAGGGAACATCATTGTTGAAAATTTTCGAGCGCATCCCGTGCTTTTAACTTTTTGAAATCGTACATTTTTAACTTTTAATAATACAAATGGACCCATTTAGTTGCACTTTCGTTTCGAACGGTCTGCGTTATCGATTACACTTGTCAAATCGCGGAAGCTATCACTAACTCTGAGTACGTCCAGAAAATTATTTAGCCCCTATTTACTATGTAATGCAATTTCATCCCTAAAGCATCGTCGACGATATTACATTGCAATCGATCAACCAAAACGCTTTCAATAAGAGCGATCCCCCAAATCTCGGCCCGAAAATATTTACTCGGATACAATTTTTGGGCGCTGGAGAGATTTCTCGGTGATTCCTTTTTGCAATCAGATGTTGGTTATTGCGGCAGCTCCGCGGCTCCCCTCGATATATTTCCTACGCGGATAACACAGAGAAGAGAGCTTCTCTCCACGAAGGCACGATAAGAATTTCATTTCCTCGTAGCGAGAAAGCCTCCGCTATCTGAGGAAGTTGCTGACAAAAATACCTAAGTGATAAAAGCACTGAATTCAGTTCAGGTGCCGCGAATATTGTGTCTGAGTATTCTTATTCGAATTTGTTTGGAGTTTTAGAATGCAATAGTTGCTTTAATGTATACTTTGTTATTTATTCTATGCTTCAAACTATAACCATACTCTAGGCAGTAATAATTGACCACAGTAAAGACCTACCTACCTACATAACCATAGAAGAAAATGTCGTGACT
The DNA here is from genome assembly GCA_907269095.1 of Blastobasis adustella. Lineage (NCBI taxonomy): Eukaryota > Metazoa > Arthropoda > Insecta > Lepidoptera > Blastobasidae > Blastobasis > Blastobasis adustella. Next base: position 13,121,383 of record OU026117.1, on the reverse strand, counting down.
CCTACAAAAATAAACGAGATTAAATTCGAAGAATAACAAAACGAAATGGACATGGCTTTGATTTTATGAATTCCCGATGCTAGGTCCGAAATTCTGTCCCGATCTTTTGTTAAAAAATAAATTCAACCTTTTGTAAAAGTTTCAGGTTTTGAACGCTAAGGGCTTTATGATAGGTTACAATTTCGAGTGTTCACAGATTCACATGTGGCCTGGCTTGCCTTTAAGGTCTGAGAATCCGGATGACATCCTTTATCGCGATAAATTCCAAGTTGGTTTTCAAAGACTTTTCAAATGTACCGCAACAGCGGCGGTGTGGGTTATATTATTTATTTAATATTAAAATTAAAGTAAATGGTTCGTATACTTTGATTTAAGTTTATGCAAACATAAATAATTTTAAAAATAATACCTAGATAAGAAAAAGTAGGAACCTGTCATAGTTAATACTGAATTCAGTAGTAAGTACCCTTAACATTGTCAATCGTTAAATATAAAAACACTTGTAGATCTAGAAACTTATTTCTAAGTTGATGAAAGTGTATCTACCTATTTCAAACTTAAAGAAAAGTTATAAAAACGTTTTGAATAAATAATAATTAACAATGACATGATAAAAACCATAAGTCGTATAAACGAATTTTATTAATACTTACAATTAGCCAAATCCTATAAAAATCTTCTTAGAAGCACTTCATTAAATTAATGTCGACACTGAATCACTATAAACAATCTTCAGTAGCACTTATTAAACACAAATAAATTCTATCAACTAGTTTCTTATTAGATCACTATGTATTAATTGGAAACGTAATTAAATTGATAGTACCGATAAATAAAGTTCGTACTATTGTATGGGAGCACATCCACTTGTTCCGATACGTATGGCCTATACAAATCCTTATTTACAACTGACAGCGGTGTCCATAGTATAGAGAAGTCGCGGCGCGTCTAGTGCGGAGAGGGCATCTGCCCGACATTGCATAAAAACCCTCCGATAAACGCCATATCAAGGCCAGAATTTTTTAACAGCACAACTTTACGACCCCAACACACAAGATCGACTGTACAAAAAAAAAGTCACGAGGTAGGGGAAAAATTTCGTAAGCCATTACCCGGCTCTACACAAAACTTTTGACACGAACACTTTGCGCTTGGGCACAGTCTATTTTAGTGGGGTGCGAGACGGCGATAGTCCGTCTATGACTGATCGCGGCGGGTGCAACAGAGACGGGTAGACAAATGTGTGTCGCATTTGAATAAAGTTTAGGGGGACCAAAGAATATCGTGAGCCGCGTAGGTGGTGATAAAGCATCGTAGCGAGCCGCTCGCTCTCGAATCCAATACGATGAGTAATAATATTTAAAAAGCAAGATTTGTTACCTGTCGACCGCCAGGAGATAATGCCCGACGTTTTTTGGGAGAAAAATACAATTAACTAGCCCCGCGCGTAAATCATTTTGTTACGAATGCTCGGGTTCAGGTTGTACAATTATATTTCTCTGGACAAAAAAAGGAAGGTGACGGTAATAGAAAATTGTGGCGGTGTTTCTGGAGGGTCGTTGAATAGAACAGATAATTAGAGTATTAACCGCAGGTATGTAAAGAAGAGGCAATTTGGCATCAACAAAAGAAGGTAGAAGCAACCATATTTTAATGTAACATAATACACCACGTAATTGTACAGTTCAGGATTAATATATTGATAAACGTACAACCATTACACTAATATTGCTTTAAAGGGTACTTTATTGAAAGTCTCACGCAAATTACTGCTATAGCGGTCGGGTACAGCTCGCAGTGGTTCCATGTAAAGAATATGCAATAAGAGGTGAGCACTCAATCGATGTAATTTTAAAATTGCGACCTGCCCCAAGCTTCAATTACGGCGACCCGAGGTGGCTGCGCCTGCGCCGCGAGTGCACCAATCGGTTTCGTTCGAAAATTGCCCGACAAGACATCTTGGAAATTGTCGGGCGAGCGCTTTCGGAATTGCGGGCCGACCGACAAATCGGGACCCGAACAACGCAAATTATGGAGCCGTCTGCAACACGAGTCGATTCGAAAATTGCGCCGCGGCCCCGCAATCGGGAGGTCGTGCGCCGCCTAATGAAGACGTTAAGCTAAATCGTGGCGGCTTTTATAGAATGTTATGGTGTTTATATTGATTTTTATGAGAATATAATTTTATTGTCGCCCCGCAGCGCCGTGGGCGTCGCACCGAGGGAGAATCGCTGTTTATATCCGATTAACGTTACTGTTTTGTGTCCGAATCGATTTTTAGTTGGCAACGACGTGTAAATAATGACCGAAGCGGGCCACCAAAAAAGCAGTAAACATCGCTTAAACGCGAAGGTGCAAATATACGCCACCGGAGCGGGCGAAATAAATCTCGTCACACACAAAAAGCGGTGTCACAATAATCAACACAAGCAATTTAATTTAAGCGACATAAACACGGGGCTATCTGGCACAGGCATCGATATTAAGGGTGCGCTAAATGACAAACTGCGCCCGACAGAGAAATGCTTTAAAACGGTGTAATTTTTACTGTTTATCTTGGGATCTGGAAGGAGATTGTGCATTAAAAATACCACCGATGAGTGTTTAACATACCCGAGCTGAATGCACGCGAATTAAGTTCATCTACATATTAAAATAAGGGACGTATAATGCAGCGATTCGCTCCGCGGTTTGGCGAGCCCACATTGATTAAAGCCTTTCGCTATGTACGCTCTGAATACTTCTTTCTTTTCAATTATCATTTTAAAAACAATTTATACACAAGAGTTAGTAATTTGATGAAAGTTGATTGAAGCCTAAAGCACTTAATGGTATATATTTTTGAACGCGTTTTAGAATTAAAACCTTAAGGAGTCAGAAGTAGTTCGCTATGGGTGAAATTAACTCAATAACATTAATTTGGTTTACGTTTTAAATTGCGCTTGCGAAACCATACCGTATTTGAAATTTGAATATAAGGTTATAAGCATTAATTGTAGCATATTAAATCTAAATATGCACATAAAGTGTTTTATGGCTATCATATTAGATAATTAATAAACAAAAAAAGATACAATAGTCGCAGAGGTTGTACGCGAAGCTACATTAATATTGCTGGCTGTGTAATCGATTGAACACACCTCTTGATGAAGATATTACATGGAACAGGTTTAGGTTTATTTCTGAACCAGCTCGCGCTCCGACACATAGGGCTCAGTCTGGCACTGGAATATATTTCCTATACCTTTAGGTAGGTACTACGCAACGTATCGTTATAAATTATGTTATTAGTATGCTACCTATTGTTATATAGATTAACTACTTAAAGTTATTGAAAAATAAGCAAAGGCACTCAATAAAGTAGATTTAGGAAATGTATTTTTGGCGATAGGTAAGTCAGCGAAAGGGTGCTCTATGTATTTGAAAATATTTGTCCAGCAGTAGGCGTAATTTGAGTATTAACGATAACTATGGATATTTTTTAGAAAAGTTTGTTACGGTTTAATAGGATAGGTTACATATCTACCTATACCCACAGAATAGCATCATAGAAATCAATAGAGTTAGGTATGTATATTCCAAAAAGAAAAATTCTCGGAAATATAGCGGAGAAACAGAAGAGCCGGCACTCGCGAAACACAGTCGGCAATACTTCATACAACTTGTACCATATTTCTTGAGAGTGCCGTTCCTGCCACCCAATATTTCAAAGGCCAATAATCTCCAGCCCTCCGACGCGGTCGTAATCTAAACGACCTTTTTTAAAACTAATAAAAGAGCTCGTTTAAAATAGCCACCGAAAATCCTCAAGTGTTCGGGGGTTTATCTTCAGTAAACAAGAGTCGGGTTCGATCCCGTGGCTAATGATAGACATCCATCAAGTTGCTGAGTAAAAATATATTGGCTCTGACACAGCACATCTGTTTTAACAGCCTTGCGCTGAGGTATTTGCCAGAGTAGCTATGTTTAATGTTCTTTCGTGTCAGAAGTGTCTGCATACGGTACTGGAAACACTAGCTAACTACGCGACAAAAGAAAATAAAGTAACCATAATAATTATTCGGCCGGTGGCGAGAAAATTCAACGCGAAAACGGTTACATTGATTTCCGTGCTACGAGAAAATTACAGGTCTCACGGGAACTTGTAAACTACGGAAACGCCGTCCGTCAAAAGAGACGGTATAATTTCATCGTTGAACACAACCTCGAATCGTTTAAGGGTTACTTTTTGCCTGTTGTATACGAGAATGGAAGTGAAGAAAATACCTGTAAAAATATTACCGCATTTAGTAAAGCTTGCAGTCATGTAGTTTGTGATTATTTTATGCTTCTTATTGTTTTTGACTTGTGGCGTTGAACGTTATGCATAACTGGCGGTAAAAGGAAGATAATCTCGCGAAAAAATCTCCGGCATTGATTAAAAACCAATCGTTCGCTCCTTGGCGGGGCATTGAGATACAACGTTAATAATAACACAAGGAACAAACCCTGCGGTGTTGCAATGGCTTTATAATTCTGCACTGATTACAAAGGGGAGCCGGCGGCCGCAATTTCGTCTTGTACCGATCGTGCTGTACATAAATTATCAGTTATTGATGAAGACATTAAGCTTGCGTACCGGACAACAATTATTAAATAGCGCTTTTTTACAGGCGGTGCCGTAGGGTTGACAGAAATAGAAAATAGTTTATGGGATTAACAGATATTTCTCCTTCACCAGAAATGGCATTTGTAGAATTTGAAATGTGTTAGAATAATTTGAATAAAGTACAAAAATGTAGGCGAATTTAAAGCGACGAAAAACATGCAACCGAATAAATTGTCGGCGTTGACATCCCTGATGCTAACAACGACTCCTGACGGCATCGTATGAACGTGCCACTAATTCGCTATGAGGACAGTCATTACGCCCGCTCTCGTTCTGACGTTTTTCTGCCATTAACAGGCGATTGTTTTCGCGTCAGCTTCTGCACTTCACTGTGCATGAATGATTAATGCAGTCAAAGCTGAAAGAAAATTTGGCAGTGACAACTTCTTCTAAGTGATTTTTGACACTGATTGTCGTATAAACAATTTGTAAATTGTATTTACAGAAACATCAATGACAATTAACAACTAATATGCAGCTTATTCGAATGAAAAAAAAATCTGAAACTCGCTTTAATACTCCCCCAGCTTCATTCAACGCTGAAGTTTATTATGACTTACATTTTAAATTAATTTTATAATGATGTAGTTTGATAAAGGCACAATTATTACGTACACAATTTATTTGATACCCCAGAAAAGTCAACGCTGTATGGACGACGCCAATAAGTACCATGAATCCAGGATTGTAAGCAAGTTTAGCACTCTGAAAAAGAAATACGAGATCTCAATTCCATCGTACCACAATCACCTCTCATCAGTATTGACACAGCGGCGGCTCCAAATGAAATTAGGGATTTATTCGTGTAAGTTTTATTCTTTAATTTATAATCGAACAATTGTACTTAAAGACAGTAAGTGATTTATGCGTCTCGCGCCTGCGCTTTGCTTTAAATGAAACATTGCCGAGAGCTTTCAACCGGCACTCATACGAATGAAAGTCACGATTGTAATTTTGTATTTTCCTTACGGGGGTTGGATTGGTGTTTTGTCATTGTTTTAAATAGGGTCTTTTTTTACAATCATATTTTCTATAGGTACTCTGATTTAAAATTTTAGTCAGTACAATGACAATTAAAATTATTACTTTTGAGTAATATCTGTGGTAGTAACCACGAATCAGAATTTACAGTATTAATGTGTAATTTTTTTAATTCAATTCAATTCAATTCAATTCAATTCGTTTATTTGTAAAAGTAGGTAATACATAAGTTGTCATAATTATTGAGTTGTCCTTTACTTTCACCCCAAGGGAGCATACAAATATTACATTTAAAAAATAATTCATAATGTCAAACAATTATTAAACAATGAAATAAGAAAAATAAAAATTTTAAAAACATGTCAAATTTTAAATTTTCTTAAAGATTAAATAAATTATATAAATGTCAATAAAATCATTCTCAACCATACAACTCCGAGGATAGTCTTTTCGATAGCACACTTAGCGTCCTGGAATTGGTAAACTATATTAATTAACCCCAATATATGTACGTCTCGATGTCTTAAGAAGAAGGACACATTAGAGTTTTTTGAAAACCGCACATCTCAGCTGGATCCTCCTTTTGGTCTCTTTCCCAAAGAAAGAAACACTCCAAAACGTCACGCGCTATGGTTTCATTTTCGGGAAGGAGTATAGCAGGCAGGTAAACGAGGTGCTGAAACGTTCGTACGATCGACGATGACCTGTCCACGAACGTCTTCTGGAGACTTCGCACCGGAATACAGCATATGGCGCTAGCGGCTTAGTCTGGAGAGTGGTAGGAGGGTTCACTTGTAGGGTATCGAGCGTTAATCCCACGGATGAAGATAGTATCGATGATGATGATGAGGCACTAATTAAAAACACAGATGTCAAATTGTAAGGTGCCTTAATAACTTTCAGTTTCGGCAGAAACTGGGATATGAGACCGAAATTTCATAACGTTTTTATACAGGATTATTAGCCGAAACCACCATTTCGGTCTCTATGTATGTTACGCTCTCTAAGTGGGATAAGTTCCTCTGGAATCACATACATACTAATATGCAACTATTATCGTTCCAAAGTGTGAGGATGACCTTCTGGTCTGTGTGATTATACCAAACTTTTCATTAAGGTTTTATCTTTAACTCCAATTTTTAATATGAAAAAGCGGTACTCGTAGGTATGTAACTTTTTAACATTATGTAAGTATCTGCCTACATATAGATACTACTCTTGTTTGTAGTACAATTCGTCGAATCGTTGCCTATTACCTACATACCATTAAATTAATTATTCACTGAAATAGTTTTTATCGGAAGCTAATTTAAGCAATAACTTATCAACTTTGGTCAGTTAATTTGAAATGTTAATGAAGACTTAGATAAAGAATCGATTAAAGAGATTCAAATATTGGAAACACGTTTAGAGCATATAAAGATCAATCGATACGTCGATACAGGAACCAACGCTGGTTTTATTTCTAGCATTATAAATTATCGATAGAAAATATTGGCGTATCTGATACTTAATTACATAAAGATCTGTGTTGGATACTGTGATAACATGTTTATTGGTCGAATTTTGTAAATTATTACAACTAGTGAGTATCAAATGCCATTATATTAATAGTACTAAAATTAGTTTGCATCAATCCAAATATTGAAAATACTAGCGGTCGTCCGCGGTTTCAACTGCGTTTAGTAGGAACCTCTGCTAAGATTCGGCTGTCTCGCAGAATCAGGTAATTTGGCGGGGTAAAAAGACTCGGGAAGAAAATAGGTAGCCTCAAATTAGGGAAATATTTTTATAGAATCTGTTTAGTAATTTCGGAGATTAGTGCGACAAATTATATAAACAAAATAAACTCTTAAACGAGTGGAAACTAAATAAATAATGCAGATACAGAAGAAAATGCCCAATTTGATTAATTAAATGAACATTTAATTGAAGTAAATACAATTTAGAAGACTATAATATAGTCTATAGAAATCTATAAGTACGTATCTATAGTACGACCACCTACATCTTATATAGGTGAGACGAAAACATACTTTATATTCGCGGTGTAAGCAATCGTTATTCGTTCAACGACATCGGAAGACGTTCCATTCCATTCAGCTAGTTTTATCGCAAAATAACGCGTTGCGTAGTCGGTGTGTCTGTTTGCTGCGACCTGTTTTTATCAGTGGGAACATTTATTGTACCAGAATTAAAGAGCTACGTCATCAAAGCCACATTAGATAAAACAACATTTAGATGAGAGTGGATGTCAAGGTTGAATGATGATTCATCCAGGGTCGTATTTTATTCGCGACTTATACTGTCATCTTGGAATATTAAGGTAGGCATGTATAATGTGTCGTATAAAATAGTTAAGCCAAATCGTAAAGAATACTTAGCTCCTTTATTATTATTTATTCGTATGGCAAAAATACAATATATGAGAAACATAATTAATACAACCTTATTTATCCTTTATTAAAAAAGTGTTTGAAGATTGTAGAATCCGTGGAAAAATATCGAATGCATAATTATTTTTTCACTAGTTGAATAGTGATGAATTAGCTTGAACTATTTGTTTAAAATATCCAGTTTACTAACTATTCTATTAGGTACTGAACAATTTCCATTCGTCAATACAGCGGATCACCAAGTAAATGTACCTATGACCGATATGAACCGAACATTGAACTGCCTGTGCCGCATTGGTGACTGCACAAGACTCGAGAATAAAGCCGCAGACACACCAAGAACAAAGACGGGCCGTCAACATGTCGCACCAGAGGCATCGGACGGGCGGGCGTATGTGAAAATTCCCTACATTGAGCATTCGCCGTATGCGCACGATGTCAACGCCGCGTGTGCCAGTGAATAACAATCGGCGGCTGGCAGGCACCGCTGATGAACTGTAGCCCCTACGAGGGGTCCTCGATTTGAACGGTTGCGGTACTTATAGGTTTAAAACCTTTCGTTATATTATTTCACGGTCACGAGTAGACTGCGTCGAAATATCGAGGTAAAATAATACTAAATATGGTAATAAACCCGATAACATGTGAGATGAAAGAGTTGTGGAGCGTTCTACGTCGCGTTTTGTTGAGGTTAACCTTCGTGGCCTCAAGAAGATTAAATTTCAACTTGACGTTTCTATGTTAAGAATGAACCAAAAGTTTATGCCTACTTAATCGAGTAAACTCGGCTTCAAAAAACTTCAACCGCTTGATTTTTAAATTAGGATAAAATTTTGCATTTTCTCGCCATCATATAACAAATTTTTAACTCACATACAGCATATAATTTGGATAAAGATTGAAAATCCAATTGAGGATTTTAGGGTGATTAAAAATAAATACGTAATACATAATTGATTAAAATAATCAAAATGGGCGGCAAAATATAAAAAGCTCCTCCAATCGAGCAATACTTTTACTTTAATGTGTCGCTTCAATGCAATGGCCGGGCAATACGTCCGCAATACCATGCAGACTATGTAATATTGCAGTAAATTTTTGTATAACTCGATTTGGTTGGTTTGGTCTACTTATGGCCGTTGCATGATTACCGGACGATCGAAAAACAATCCAAGATACTATAATATTGCCGAGCCAAGTCTATTGTTATTTCAGTCGCTCTCTATTGTCTTTTCTACCCGACATGAAGTTTGCCGTGAGTTATGCTGCGATTTGTTAGTATATTCTATGCCTTGTTTGATGGTTGACCTTGTCGGCGATTAGTGCCGTAGCCGTATGTAGCTCGTTTACGTGACACAATTACATGGGCAGATACTTTTGCAGAAAATACTTTTGTCGAAATATACAATGCTATCCCATATTCTTGATTTAAAGGGATTTATTATAGCCGGCCCATCATTGACACCACTGCAGCCACATATTACAGTATAAATATTGCCCGTTTGTAAACGTTAAATGAGAACACGTTCAAATGGTAGGGGCACGAAACTGTCATGATCTTGGAAACGGGAGCAGTTGCGAACCGACCTACGATGTCATGGGACACTTTGAATGAGATATCCGGTACGAACGACAATATATAGACTAGCCACTTCATTTCTCTATATGAGGTTTCCTTTCCTCAAGATAATAAATTGCAGAGTCCGAGTAAGGTTTGAATTAAATTGGAATTCAGATGATCTTTAATAGATAAGCAAAGCCATGACGCAACTTGACTTAGGTAAATTCCCATTTGCCAATTGTGGTAAAACCGTGGTATTGTGTAAGAAAGTCGCTGTGACTCACATAAACTTGGATTATACAATATATCAACGATGGGTCAGACTAAGACAGCGCGTGTGTGTGCGGAATAATTTATTTGTGGGATTGTATACGTTTAGGAAATAATTCTAAATATAACTCTGCTACTAATACAAGATTTCAAGGTAACAATGTTTTTAAAAGAAGTAGATACGTTACCAATAGTTAAGTTAGACGAATAAATTAGAGACAATTTAAATCATATTTTAATTACCACAGCAAAGTTCAATTCCAGTGCTTTAAACACACACATTAAGTCTGTACCCCACAAATTGCTCAATTCCGTTCAACAACAAACAGCACTACATCAAAAGCAGCAACAAGGTTTAAACACCCGAAAATTTGAGCTAATTTTTCATTCGCGTCAGGTAATTTTAATGCATATTTAATGGGCAGTTCTTGGCTTCAAATTCGCTAAGATAAGGTACGGCTATAATGCATGCAGTTTGCTCGTGCGTTGTTTATTGTGTGATTTTTGGCAACAAACGGCGGCCGCTACTTGGCTTGCCTAGATTTGCAATCTTCATAATGCATGCACTTTTGCGCAGCCCCCGCTCGCGGCTTTTCGACGTTTCCACTACAAAAGCGGTTTATTTGTAGTTGTATTCCCACCGCGATAATTTATGTAACCACAGCGAATTCCTTTTCGAGTTTTAGTCCGGTGTAGACGTTTAAATTGTGCTAGCCTCTGTATTTCAGCGCTAGTCCAACAATCCTGCGTTCCATGATTTATTATGTCTTGGTTACTATGTACCTAACTAGTAGTTAGTACAACAGTTTAGTAGACTGAAATTAAATGGTCAAAACGTATCAATATTCAGAAGGCCATGACTCGCCTCTATAATTTCTAACCCATTAGCGAAACTAATGACGGAAAACACCGAAAAGTAACTGTTAATGAAAATGACGTAAACCGAATTAATATGACCGTAATAATGAAGTTCATATGACATTAACCTCGCATGCAACAGTTATAATGACACCATAAACGTACGAAAATACAATTACGCGCGTAATTGTGCTAATGTAACTTACGGAACGTTGATCGATGTTTTCCCTCTCGTAAATGTGATACAAATACGTACCTGTGGACAAAATAAACGGTCTTAATTAAAAGAAGTAACCTGTGATGTTTTGTTGTAAATCATTTGGTCGATGTTATTTGGTCACGTCATGAATAATTCCATCCTGCTCATGTCCGGTCTGTAAGAGACGCTTAATTGAGAGAACAAGATCACGTCTCTCGATATACGGGGCGTGTGAACGTTTCCTCTGAATTTTAATAACACTGCGACATTGAAATCTTGATTCTGACATTGGATCGAATAAAATTTACTATCCATAATGAAGTACTGAGTAAATACCAAGAGCCGAGGAATAGCGGTTTTGCGGCCCAGCGTCCGTAAATCATAATAATAAAGAGGTGACAGTTAATGTAAGACTTATACATAATGTGATTTATGCTCACATGTAAGCCCGAAATACCGATCGGCTAAACAACGCCCACACGAGGGGTCACAGATAAATCATATTGCGACATCTCAAAAATGCCAACTTCAAAAACATGTTTGCCCGTGGCCAGTACAGCACGGATGGAAAGACAAGAAAAACAAACGAAAAAAATAAATTACTTTTGTATACCTCCTTTCTTTCCCGTTGTTGGACGCCGAACAAGTCATAAATCACAGAAAGATAAGCATAAAAAGATTGTATGAGGTGGGTACACGGTAGAACTAAACTTTTCGTATTTCGTTATCTTGCGTCAAGCGGGGCCTCAAAAAATGTACACCTCCTACACCTTTCTCCGAAATAGAGAGCGGAACAAAGTACCCACATAGACTGCGCTTTGTTTTTATACGTACCTATTTACATAAGAATATACTATTACGAGTATTTCATATTCAGCCATACTTAATATATATTCGTATCTTGAAATTATCTTGAAGGAATTCCTCCTGAGCGTGTTTGCCTTTTCATTTCATCTTACCATCACTATTGAGATAACATAACAAGGCGTAAGTAGTTTCAGGCATGTGGTGACAAAAAAGAACGATATTCCAGAGAATCATACCGTAAAGAGTGAACGTCCGAGCGTTGCTCGGCCGTAGTATATCACGTAAAATCTTAAATCTTCCGTGGTCACCTACACACGTAACGAATTGCTGGCTCCTGGGCTGCGACCACATGAGGCGCCATTTGTCAGCTGAGGCTACACGGGCGCCTACTGAGCAATTAGATTTGTTAGCTTGTACCCGCGGAGTTTCATCACGCCCCCGCTCAACAACAGATGCTTGGACTAATAACCTCTCGAAGTTTCCCCTTTCTACCCCTCCGCCCCCTTCGGGCTCCTGAGCTACCCCAGCCTCCCCGAGCAACCCAACTAAGATAGATTGCGCCACCATTCTTGCAATTTTCCTGTCGTATCTTGCCTCGTAAATTCCTAGTGATATATTGGTTCGGATCTCTCGCGATGCGACCAGGAGCATACTCGAAATATGATAAGAGTTATTTATTATTGTTCTTATTGGTTTTCTAAGGGGGTGGTGTGCAATAGTATTTCTTTTATAGGGTATTTCGCGTAATATACATAGAGTGCTAAATGATTCAGCATTGCTGTTGATATTGCTTTCAATTTGGCATTTAGCATTATTAAATAGGTACTTGGGTATGTTGGGTTGTTTATGTGCAAGGGCGGGCAGCACAGAGTAACAAAACAAAATGATTCACGCCCATGTAGGTACGCGTAAATAAATAACTCACAGCCGAAAGCGGATTAAACAAAACAACGGCGAAACCAAATTACTTGGAAAACGGGGCATTCTCTGAATACCGCAACTCTCCTGAAATGAAATAACGGAGTCTTCATTAATTTAGCGCCAAATTAAAAACACCCGAGTCCCTTTCTGCAGCGGCCTATTTCCATATTCTAAACGACTGTAAATTTTAACATAGAGCCGTCAGATGATGGTGCCGTCACGTTTAAGCGCTAACTTCATCTTGTATTGATAACAAGTTTTATTTAAGACGATTATGAATGAGACATAGCAGCGCGTGTGATTTTGTACCTAAGGACATTTTTAGAAATTAGAGAAAAGTATTGCTTGTTGTGTATTCTTAATTACCTAATAGGAAATACATAGAATGCAGCCTATGACACGATGGAAAGAGAATACCTGCCTACGTATTAGCAATAAAACCGATGATAGGACTATGTTACACCTAAGGATTCCCATCCATCGATTGATAGCCAACATCATGCCCTATCAGTTTTTACTGACAAACAATATTGCTTTATACTGGTTTGTTTCGTCTTTTAGGATTTATGGAGACTTTAGTAATTTAGTTGCACGAAACGAAAACAGTACCAGTACTTAGTTGCACAAGACGATCAAAGACGTCATCGGCGAGTATTTGCCGAAGCGAAGCATAAACAATCGGGAGGAAGCAGTTCCCTCGCAGACGCCGGAACTAAGCTGAGTGTCGCTACCGGAACTGTTATTGCCGGAACGACTACTGCATCCGGTCGTGTAGACTACGAGTCTACTGCTGAAGGTGGTAAGATGATCGCGATTCCGTCCTTCAAGCTCGTTACTGACGGCAAGCCAGTGCGAGAGCAACAAAGGAACGTGAAGCCTTCTTCGAAGAAGCACTTGCAATGTTTGCCACAGAACATTTTGTCTGGAATGGCTTGAAAAGGCTGAGGCTGTCACCACTATATTGCAGTCACAATACCTAGTATTTCATATACGCAAATCAATAGAAAAAACTGTAATATATTATAAACAGCAATAGGCCTCGATTTGATATCTTATAAATACTTATATTGGACTTATGTACTTAATATAAGGCTAACTTTTACAAATTTTGGAACCCTTCATAACTGACTTGCAAGACGAATTAGAAATTAATGCCGTTTCCACTCCTCGAATGGCCATTCCTCACATTTCTCTCACCAAAGCCCATAACCTTAAGAATGTAAAGGACGCCAAACGATTTTTAATACACTCAGCACCCCATAATGGGTATTTTCGCACCCCAGACTGCGGTGACATTTGAAACCCACCGCTCTATGAAAAAACAAAGCCCAAAACATTATGCAAATGCCATTATGTTCGTATTTTTGTGCGTTTCGCCAACTTTATGAGCCGAATAGAAGGGTTGAGGGGTTAAGACAATCGGGCATGGTGAATAAAAGTTTTTGATTCCACATTGTATCTTTTCTAGTTTATGTAGTGAATAAATTCTACCCCTGGCTGCAATAAATATTGTGTGTCCATAAGAATGAAATAAAACAGTGCAGAATTGTTCTTTTGTTGGCTTGCTGCCTCTGCGCATTGTGTATGGCAATTTGTAGTTGACTTTGAGTCTCTATATTGTTTAATAAATTTAAATATAAAATATATCTTTTCACTGACAACATAAAACTTTCAACTTATACACCTATGTTTAAGTATCAACTTTCCAATCACGATTACTAATTGTAGATAGAGTACCTATAGATATTACTTACCTATGACATAGGAATATTGTAAATCTATCAAAGCAACGCTGTGAACTAAGCTATATCAATGAAACTAAAATGTATTTACCAACTGACAGGTTGTGGGTAGTTGTCGGTACACTCGACAGAACTCCTAGACATTATAAGCAGTGGGCGAAGCTTACATCATGTTATCCAGTTACAGATGTTAAAGCATTGACTGCGATCGAATGGATACGGGGTTTCATTCATAGGCCATTCTGGGTTTAATGAAAATGTTATATCTGTATTATAATTTTATAATAGATACGTCAAATAATGTCATTTGTCCAATGTGAACGTTGAACATAAATATAAGCAAAATATAGGTTTAACATATAGACACTATACTAAGGTACCATACAAATTCTATTCGATTGGATTGGGTCTTTTTCCTCAATTCAGGGAATTATGGAAAAGGAATGCGGGATTGTTCAGGGGTTCTTTCTAACTGGACTATAACGTGAGTCGTCAATAAATATATTTGCTTCGGACGACTTTGTCATTTCTTAAACATGTCCATTTTTCGAACTTGACACTTTTCTAACTCGTCAACTATTTAAATTTCAGTGTAAAGCAACAATCGAGTGCACCATATGAAGCTTAGTTGAGTGATGTAATGTCCTAAAACGTCAATGTCTCTAAATTGAGGATGCCGGTTATCAAGAGGAGGTGAATCGTTGATGAAATCTCGCGTTTACGATAACGCAGTCGAAGCACGAGCACACACATCGCTACATCGCCCTAGATAGATAGCCGCGACGAGAAAACTAGTTCCAAGAAAGTGCCCATAATGAACATACACGATTACGAAACAAAAGTTCTTGGCCAGCTAGCATCCAAACAAAGACAGAAATTACAATTTGTTAACAAAATTACAAAGCTCTGATGCGCTGCTGGAAACCAAATTGCTGTTATTCAAATTCCGCGTAGATCCACCGCATTCCCAATGTAAATTTAGAGTGCAGCCCATATATAACGTGGCGCAATATTTTCAGATCTGTCATCGCGGTCGCGTACGAGTCTAAAATCAAAATTATCATGCAATTTTAGTTAAACCAAAACGCGTTTAGCTGACAGAATGAAACATTAGAGCACCATAAAACACATTTTGTACGTTTTGCGCATCATGTGTAGGTAACACTCGGATCAGCATTGAACACAGCGCTCTCATAATTTTATTCATAAAGCTAAAGTGTTTCTGTGTACGAGTAATGTACGAAACGGCGTCAAAATCAATATTTTAGGTACAGCGTTTAATCAAGTATGTATTGCGCACGGATACCCGATACATCATTTGCATATCCCAAGCACATGTGGCCATAGACAAAAGGGTCAAATGAGCCCCGTATTTAATTTTCATAAAACGACTCCCGTTTTAATCTGCCTGCGGACGAATAATAACCCTTTCTATTTCAAAATTGGCTTCGGTTGCGCCGCAGCTAATTTATTGTTCGAACTTATGTGCCCAGACTTATGTAGTTTGGAGTTCTCTAACGCTGTTTTACCTTAGTTATTGGCTTCTTGTTACTTTTATTCATTTAACTCAGTATTTTTTTTATTAAATCGGCTTTTAAGTCCGTGTTCCAACCTAATCCTAATATCTGATTCTCACTAAATATATTAAGAATTTAACTCACAGTAATTGTAGACATTATGTTAATGATATTCAGTCAGTTCAGTGCAAGTCTGAATTTAGTCGCGAGCCGAGTTCTTTCCACTTTGTTTACAAACTGCAAACCTTCTATGATAAAACAGTTATCACGAAATCCATAGTTAGATTATCACTGGCGGGCATTCGCGACCGAGTTGATTTATGGCTTGGTACAGTGCTGGTACCCACACACCTTCTATGATGCATTTGCATTTTGTTCACAAAGGATTGTGTAGTGTTCTGCATGCACTCCTTAACTAAGTAAGCTAACAATAGGGAGGGTCATGCTTATGCTAAGTTGAGATGCTAGGTAATATTAGAAACGGGATCCTAGCCAAATTACTTCCTAAATAAAACATTTTTAGAGATATCGGAAGCTGATAACGTAACTATGAATACAAAATCTTTCTAAAACCATGCTTTTTATGCTACTCAGAGACAATAGAGAAAGAAAGTGGAAAAGAAAGAAGTTAACAAACAACAAACAAGTTCATTATGCCGGCAAGTAACTCGTATCTTATCAACGTTAGCTTAAAGCCTACATTTCTTTGCGAAATCGCGAGTCTTTTTTGTACAAAGTTTAAACTAACGCACGCTTTGAATTACAAAGTTAGAGTTGCGTTCGCGAAATCGCAATTCCCTTTGATTTACATTCGGAATTGGAGTCAAAGGGCGGTAGAATTAATTTTGTAAATTTCGTTGCATCTTTATCAGTGCTAGCCAGTGGTCCGATGCGTCCGGTAAATTTATTAACCGCGATACGCATTCAGTGTTGCCAGGGAAGGCTGGAATTAAAATTAATTATGGCCACACCTGTAATTAACTTAATTCCCGAGATAAGGGGCTCGTTTTGAGGCTGTCACGCAGGGTGGCTCCAGCGTCGACGGCGACAATTATGTAACTTTTACAGACACGTTTCATTTCGGGTTCGGGGTTCATGAAAGAGGAATTATGTAGATCGCGGAGCCAGTTTTGACGTTATGTACGTTTCTGGCTACATTTCAAAGGAAACCTATTAGGTAGGTACCTATATAGACGAAGTCAAAACAATGAAATTGGAGTAAAATTAAATTTCTTCTCTCCTTTCAAACCAGTAGGAAAGAAAATATGAAAAATCATAATAGTAATAAATGACAGTTATTGGGGAGGCCTAAATCTAGCACTGATATAAAACATAGACTGATAGAGACTTAGGACCGCTTGCACCAAATTCATAACGCATTTAAGCTGATACTCAAAAAAAACTTAATAAAAAAACACTTTAAACGTCATTCTTAAACGTGTTTGAGAATTTGGTGCGTGCCGGCCTAAAAAGCCTTTTGAAATTACCATAGCTAAAATACTCTCTAACAACTACAAATATAGATGAACAAGGATCATTTAGCCCTGAACCTGGCCCGCAACGTTCATCAACGGGAACAAGCTACGCACATCACAAAAGCAAGGAATTAATCAAAGTTTAAAACAATTCCATGTAGCGAGGCGAGCGCGCCAAGGCGGGGCACCGTGTTAAGGCCCAGTCGGTTACACAGATAGTTCAATATTCTACTAGAAAATGGTCTAGTGTGGGATTACACGGGTTCGTCTCCACGAGTTTTGGTGAGGCCCACTCTACAGCTAGTTCAATATTCTACTAGAAAATTGGGTTATCTCTGGGTAGTCTCCGCGAATTCGGGGAGGTTTGGAATTGGCGCTAAGGACTAATGTAGACAAAATGCGTACCCACCTAGTCGGGGAAGTCATATTTTCAGAAGACAAATTCGGATGTTAGTTTGCGGATCAATTTAAGATATTTGAAAAGTTAAATCTTCTATATAAATTGGAGAACAACAGAGGGAAAAACTCCCGTACGAGGCATTAGCTCCACCACAGAGCGCCGGTAAACCTATTGTACAAATTTTGTGGTAAATGTTCATGACTAAAAACTATAAAAAACCGCCTCCATTGCATCCTAGAGCATTACTGTAGATCGGTTGATGTACAAACCTTTTTCATCTACTCTCTGCACCAGGAGGAAAAGTAGAAGAGCATGGTGATATTCGTGCCCAGTACTGGAGTATACCTAACATGGGTTAATATATGTGTATAGTCTTGCTTAAACTATTTTGCTAGGTTGTACTCATCCTCAAAATTACACGCACCTTATCGTTATTATGTGTTCAAACCATTCATGGAACAGGGAATTCTATTGTTTTAACAGCAGATAATGTTTTCAATGTACCTTTTAATAATCCTATGACGAAGAGCTTCGCCTTTCTTACAAAGATTATGTTTTGAATGTAGCTTTTAATCTATGACGTAGCGAAGAGCTTCGCCTTAAGCACAGCCGCGCAAACAGAGACCGCAACGCTGCCAACGTGTCTTGCTACACTTGTGTGGGTAGTACGTACTTACACAACACTGCAATGTGTTGGAAACTACTCAGAGACTCATATCCATTTAAATCCATATTTATAACTATGAAACGAAAATAGAAAAAACGGCCAGCGAATTTTTTTTTATTCGATGGCGGATTTTTAACTGTGTTCACAGCTTAAATTGCTATGAATAAAGTTGGTTTTTCGTTATACTCTCAAGTTAGAAAAAATGTTTCAATCTACATACTTAACATGTTAACATCTTATTAGACTTCATTATGACTCTAATTTTACCACACACTTAGTCTTTTTTATATTTAGTACAACAACATCCTGTTTCAGGCCTGCTGGCAGGAAACCTGCTCCACATTAACGAAGTGCTATGCCTTAACCTCCAACGCCCGGCAGACGGGCTGCAGATCGCAATGTTGACAACACACAACAGAAAACGTTTCTGCCTATTTTCTGGTCTAGATTAAATTCCTGTCTATGACGTCAGCCTCTTTGACAAATCGCCTTGCATGACATCCAGAGAGTGAACAGAAGGAGTTTCCTGTTATTATATTCTTTTCTGCCGGATGCGCCACGGCTTTAAACTTACTTTTAAACCACTATGATAGCAAACAAGCATACGGCCTGCCTGATTTTGAAAAAGATTTAAATCTACAACCTAAATTCAACAAAGTAGATAGGTATCCTAGGCTGGCACATAATGTAGTGCCTACAGCATGCAACCGCTGGCATAAAGTCGGGTACACACAAACGCACGCCTCCGAACATAAATATCACGCACTCGCTACGCTCAAATTTCGCCACCGTCTGCTTTATATTGATATATTGTATTGTTTATGGCGCGGCCGAATCAAAACCTGATATAATGTACCGTGCGCGCGTGTTCGCGAGCAACTTTCGTATTTGGAAGGGTTATAGAAATAGTTAGACTGGATGCGGCAGTCGGCTCTCGGAGATGAGTTACGTAATTGTGATTCGGTTTGCTTCGCCAGTAAAATTCATTTATTTACGTTCGGTTGTCCCCTTTATGTACCAACTTTTAAAATCATATGCGATTCTAAAATTATTTTTACTTAATAACGCTAAATCTACAAGGTACTGTTGACGATGTCCATATATGTACAGATACAGATAGTCAGGCATAGGCAGCAGTAACCACTTTACATCAGTTTATCACTTACCTTTTGTCTACTGATTGACATTTAAAAAAAGTAATTGCCCAGTTCCATAGTTTCAGGTTGTCCAATTAATTATGCAACGATTATCTACTTACGTTGAAGTTATAAACTGCCCCTATCGTGTTTTCAACTTTACAACATCGGTGTTTATTTTTATACCTTCATACTATAAAAAATACATAAGTACTGTAGTCTATAAATTTTCTGACACCCATAACACAAGCTTTGCTTGCATTAGGGCTAGATGGCGCCATGTGAATTGCTAAGCATTTTTAAGCTATTGCATAGCTTTAACGCGGGCTTTGAGCGCGGCGACCGAATCAAGAAATTCCGTAACGAAAATAACCTAACAGCCCCCACTCCAACCGGCACAGCGGTGCGGCGTTGAAAGACGGCAGACGTTCGGCAGACTTCGGCACGGTGTTTGTGTGCGTGCGACTATACGTATACGTGTAGACTAGCTGCTAACTGCTCATAACTGATTCTATCTCTTTTAGACACAATGCTAGGTGAGACAGCGTGCTTTTCGGCCGCGTCCGTTCGATAAGGTAATCCAAAAATAGTTAGTATTAAAGTAACATTATATCTATATAAATGTACATCGCGCGAAATTCGATGATCAAACTCTTAATATCGTTCTTTTTGTTCAAATTTTTAGAATGAAAGTACTAATTATAATTGCATAAGTTGATAAAAAATGCTATGCAATAGCTTTATTGCGGCAGTCCCCGAGTGCCACACGTTTTTTTATACTTAATTTGTGTAATGTAAAGTAAATATAATCGCAGCTAACAATAATAAATGGCTATTTCAAATCCTCTCAGAAATGTAACAGATACAGAAACATCAAAATTCAAACATTACTCATATCAACTTCTAAAATGCGTATCCGTTCCCTTCCAGCACGATTCTATGAAGGGAGAACGCTGGTACATAGATGTATGTCTGGGCCAAGGGAATAGTTGGGATGAGGAGGGATAACTTATTGCCTTCTACAACTATGTGTCTGCACCATGTGTTATTACTAGACGCTGTAAAATTACGCGTTGAGTTATGGGCTATGGGTATGGCGTGAGTTGGGTAATTAAAAATGTTTTCGTGGCAGATTTTTGAGATTCTACTAAATATCTAAGTAATTAATATAGGTACTGAGAAATGCTGTAGACAGAATATATGTATAGTATGTATAACAACACAGTATAACAATGTATAATTACTATTACATAGCATAAACTTTATTCAATAAATATTTTTAATCCAAAAGAATGTTAAAATAGGATATCCACTTTATGCAACCTCACTAGTCTTACAAATAACCTCAAAACCGAAAGTAGAAATTAGTGTATATTTTTACTGTAACTGTAAATATTTTATGTATTTTATTGTTACCTATCTTAATAAAATTGTATTTGAATGTTAAAGAAAACCTGAAAGATAATTTATAACCTGAAAATTATTTTTTCTCAAAATGTGAACCTTACAATGTGAAATGCACTAAATTTTTCTGCGATGTCTCGCACTAGTAGACCTTATGTAAATAATTATGTACCTAGTTTCTCATGTACTATATCCACCTAGTCCGTTTAAAAAAAGAAGGCCCACGGAAATAAGCAGTACTACAAATATTAGCCGTGCATTCGAGTAAGCTAGAGACTTCTCTTCTCTTTGTTGGACTTATTTCGTGAAACGGACTCTACGTCATAAGGTTTTTACAAAAGCATATGGTCGAATTATTGTGCGAATGAAAATACTTTATTTTTCCTAAAATTTACGTTCATACAAATAATGTTTTAATTTTCTAAAATGGAGAATTTAAATAACGAGTTTTAATGGGATAACCATGTACGACCAGATAACTTCACCCGCTGCTCCGTAAACTTTTAATGCATTGAGCACATTGTCCCGCTGCCGTGTGTACCTAATGTAGATATGAGATGAGCTAGTTCACTTATTTAGATAAAGTTTTATCTAAATAAGTGAACTAAGTGAACTAGTAAATAGCATAGAGTATGTATGTAGTTCTCTTCACAGACAGGAGACTCTAGCGTACCTAATAGTCATTTAGGGCGGCTTTCACTAAATTCTTAAATGCATTTAAGTTAATACTTCAACAAAAAAATCCTTAAAAAGAGTTGAACGTCAATTTAAACGTGTTTAAGAATTTGGTGCAAGCCGGGCTTATGCACTTATTACATTTGACTAAATTAAATTTAGAAGCAAAAAGCGTGAGAGCAAATCAAAGTGGAATCATAGAATAAGGTTTATTTTTGTATTACTTATATTATGTTACGTGTCATTCCGCGTTTCAAAAGGCGTGATACAAAAATTTACCCTATTTTATGACACTTTGCTTTGATTTGCTCACAAGGTTTTTGATTCTGAATTTAGCTAAATGTAATAAGCGCATTAGTCACTTACTCCAAAGTTCAACTCTTTCTAACAACCATTTGACGTGCTTGTTGGAGGAAATTAATGAACATGATTACTTATTATACACTGCATTTTAATACGGGAGTTAGTAACGCTTTGCAGGATATAGCGTTAAATGTGAGCATTAGAATTTTAATTATTATGAACATCGTACATGACGACGGAACTTTAAAGTGCTTCCTCAAGTATGCAGGCGCCTAACAAGGCATTCATGGCATAATTAGAGAGATCCAAAGAAGTAAACGTAAATATACATAAACATAATTATTGCAAGTACAAATATTCTTCTCAAGAAATCCCTGTCATTATTTTTGCTGGGAGTTGTTCTTGTTGGCTATCTGTCAAATTTAGTTCCATTTTCAGTCGCAGGCAAAGTTATCGTGCGCGCACTTGACTGAGTAATAAAGCGGCGGCGCCTCCTACGACATTTTCTGTTGTCACACCTAATAGCAAAAATTAGTAAGAAAATCTTACCATCCATTAAGGTGCTGTGCTTAGTCATATATTATCATTGATCTTTGCATAGTTTAAAACAAAGTCACTTACCGCTGTCTGTCCCTATGTATGTAAGTATATATGTATGTATATATGTATTTACATACATATATGTAAAGATGTAGATCTATTTACGCTTAGACCTTTAAAACTTCGCAACGGATTTTAAAGCGGTTTTAAAAATAGGTAGAGTGATTCAAGAGAAAGGTTTATAAGCAAGAAGAATAATAAGGGTAGTATAAAGATGTACGCGAACGAAGTCGCACCGGGTCCATTAGTACGAAATATAAATCAAAATATAGACAGAGAGTAAGTACATACCCTGTTCTGTGGATGTGCTACAATTGAGTCCTACAAACACAACATTTTTATAGAGCGACTGACTGTACATAGCAACAACTAACAACAACTCGAATGGAGCATTGCAACTGCGTTTGATTTCTAAACCGTTAACTAATAGCAGCTCGTTTGTGTTTGTCAAACTGCAATGCAACTCATCGGCCGACGAGGATTTGGCATCTGTCACCAGTTTGAATTCCAATACATTGTAACAAAGACGTCTATATTTGTAACAGCAAATGGGCTGAGCAATGGCTTCTGTAGATACATTTTAGATGTAGGTAATCGCCACATCAGAAAAAAAAACTTATCAAAATGGTTCTTCGAAAATGCTAAGGTGCTATATTTATTTTATTGTAACATAATCACATCAATAGCCCATAACAATCTACTGTTGGACAATCTAAGTGACAGGCGGGTTGAAGATCGCACTATAGGAAATTCACAAAACTCCTGACCGTTTTCTGGTTTATTAAACAACTACCTGGTCTGTTTTTAAGAAATTTGTCGCATTATTTCTGCCCGGAAATTCAGTTGTACGATACCAAAACCATCTACCACAGCACGGCCATAATTACAATGTAACATTTACAAATTACAAATCTGATTGTTTCATATTTGTTCTTGGTAGATAGTAGTACACTTTCAGTCATTTATTTTTCTATAATAAACTTTTAGATAAAATAATACTTTAAAAGTAACCGTGATTTAACAAATCAAATCTTCAAACTATTAGTAAGATTCGAATTTAATAGACTACCTTATTGTCCACAATCGACTATTAACCTTACATGGGTATTGTGGTAAGTACTTAAGTGGGGGCGCAATTTCATCCCCTACAGCGAATCTTGCCCATAACTTCTTGAGCAGGGGCCGCGCAGCAAACGACCCTCGATACGCCCCTGTCTCCAGCACGCACAGGGAGGGACCGATAGTGTCAAAAAAAGATAAAAATAATATAAATTGCATTTCATCTCCCTAGGAATCTTTCGTATTTTTGTTTATCTGTTGGCGAGAGTTTTTGTCGAAATTTTATTGTTGGGTTAGTAAATATAACGTAGTTTGGCATCATTTGTTTGTTAAACTCAGATATTTTTATTTATTACATGATATGATTATTTATTAGATATGGGCTTGCATTTGACCTTACACAACACACACTTAGCATATAAAATTTTAAAACAAGTAATGCTGCTTGAACAGTAGCTAGTAGGTTTTTAAATTACTTGAATTTAAAAAATGTATTAGTTTTTGCACATTGTTTGTGTAAATTAATTTTTGAACTAGTAAGCTACGTTCATTTTAAATATTTTCCCCAGTAGTACTACTACAGTATGTCCTTACCCCATACTGTCGCAGGTACCTAGGTAGCAAAATAATATTTCCACATAAATTGAAACTGACGTAAATCGGCAAAAGCATAACTCCAGAAACTGCCTACTCCAACAAACCCATCCGTAAGAATATAGGTGAAGACGACATCAAGTAGGTACATTAAAATCACATTAGTACGAAGAGATCTCGAGGAGGGGCCGCGAAATTATCTCCGGCAGAAGAAAAAAATAAATTAATATAAAATACACCGAACATTTCATATCTCATTTGGGCGGTGTTTAAGTAAGAAAAAAAATTAAATTGTATGGAAATCGTTGATAAAAGAAGAAATTAGTTGTGCCCGATTTTGGTAATGTTTGTTTTCCCTCCATGCTCGCCGTGAGAGATAACGGAATTTATGACCGGCTTAAATCTGAGAAACGGGAGTTTCGGTCATGTCCGTAAAGATGAAATATTGCAGACATACTTTTATTTAGAATTACATAGCCGCTTCTATTCGTTAAAAGCTGGTCAACTGTTTTCAGAAGCGAACAAAACGAGCGGTCTACAACGAATTAGGCGTTTCTGCCTTGTAATAAATAAAACTTTTCGTTGCCTAATAGTTCTATCAGCGGAGGTGAGGCTCCATGGAGCACGCGGTCGCAGACAGGCCGGCAATTTGCCCCACCAAGGCACGTTTAATATTAGAAGCCCTGATTTATGGCCTGCCCCCGTAATGAAGTGTCTCCGCACTCCGCCGGCGTGTGTGCATCGCACTAATTCACTACCGACGATTAATACGGCCCAGACCAGTGACAAAGTCGAAATACATAAGGACTGAAATGTAGATACGGGAATCCCAAAACGAAACAGCGATTTATTGGATTCGACCATGGACAAAGTTCATAATGATCTTGCTGGGTTGGCAAACAATGTTACAGTTCATAATGTTGTATTGATGTCATAGGATTTGGTTATAACTAAAACTTCCGCGTACTTTTGTTGACAAGTAGCCCGATATTTCGACGCAGTTGCATGCATCATGGTCACGGGACGACGGGGCGGTAGGAAATTCGGAACATACCTTTAAAATGTGTGATAATAATCGCGATAGTTTAAAACATTATGTTGTTACTAAAACTGAGACTGACTAGAGGCCAAGTTCTTGTAGCAAAAGATGGACAAAATGTGTTGACATGCCAAATCGTTAGCAAATACATCAATAACGAATAATTGACGCGACAAAGACCTCTGTGAAGATGTTACTCGCTAAAATATTCATGCAAATAAATAACTCAAAAAAATTAAATTTCATACCGTTTAAGTAATTGCCAGATATAATCTAAATTTGAAAGAAAATGACGTGAACCTTTTATCGCTGGAAACAAAACCGAGTCATATATAATTACGAATTTATGACCAGTCTGGGGTGTCGTTAGCGCTTAAGTTAGATGCTAACATTGCGCTTTAATCAGAACGCAGAGTCGAAATACAAGTGGACCGTATAAATCCAATTAGTTTAAGATCTCATTAAATCAATTCGTTTAGCGGACAGTAATATATAGTGGTTCTCATCCTCTTTGTTTTCAATGGCTGCTATCCAAACTATTTGTTATTGCTGAGCTTAAAGTTCGACGCGAACAAAAAGTGCGACCTCTCCAGAGGCTAAGAAGATGTAATTAATAGTGTATTTTACCCAGCTCTTACTCAATAATAATGGGTTTATACCTTTGCTTGTTATTTAACCAAAAAATGACGCACAAGATGATGAAATGAAAAAGAAATATGACCAAAGCAAAAATATTTGTAATATAATAACAATTAATTATAGTCACATTTCTGGTGACAGCACCCGAATATAGACCGCAGAATCAAAGTAGAATCACCTGTGCTGACTAATTATCTGCGACTGGCAAACATGTTAATCCGTCCAGAAATATATTTCTCATTCCCGCAGATCCGATACAAAGGCCGCTGGCCGTTGGAGGAGCAATAAATTAGAAGGAAAGCTGCGAGCCAGGATTTCCCTTGGGTTTATTCTCACTCAAGAGTGCTACACCTAATCCAGAAAGCCTTATTATGCTACCCTTAATACAGCGCTCAAGACTACTTGAAAATTTCTCGAGAAGTAAACGGTTTAGTTCAAGATTTCTTTCCTTTGGACTGTTGGAAACTTTTTTATGCTTTAAATGTTAATTTCGGTCGTTTTTCTTTAGGAATAGTTGAGTAGTTTCTGTGTTATTTTTCTTAAATTCACTTTAACTAAAGTTGCTAAAGTTGGCTTCGACTAATTGTGTGACGTAATTAAAAATGCCTGTAAGTACCATTTAGTGTAATTGTAGGTACATAAGATTACCGATATCGACATAAGCAGGCTAATGTACCCATAGGTATATTAATTGTAACGAAATGGTTTTTTGACTTGCTGTAATATTACCATTTCTTATGTAAATAAATAAATAAAGTAAATAATACTAGCTATAATAATAAATGTAATGCTAAATTAGATCAAAGTTATAGAATATTTCCACCAGCAAATATGTTTAAGCTATCTTGATGTAGCAGGATTGAAGTATCTTATCGATTCAACGCGTGCCCTCAATGCATATCAGGACTATGATACCAATTTGTTGAGCATTCCGATCACCTGCAGATGCAAGTCTCCGCGTTGCTGATCATCTTTTTGCTTCCCGTCTTCGGGCTCTGGAATGAACATGCTCTGCGTAGGCTAGTATGCGGGGGCTAGATAATTATCAGAACAAATTCTTGTGAAGTTCAGTATTCATATGGATGACACATAAATGACGACTGGAGTGGTTTAGTTGGTTAATATACCGGTCTGCCACGCAGAGGTCCCGGATTCGATTCCCGGCCAAGCAGTAATAGAAATGATACATTTTAATTTCTGTTACGGGTCTGGGTGTTATGTGTATGATAAGTATGTATTTAAAAAGTATATTAGTAGTTTATCAGTTATCTAGCACAAGCTTTGCTTACTTTGGAGCTAGATGGCGCTGTGTGAATTGTTAAAAAAAAGTTTATCAATGTATTCTTCATAGTAAAATCGTATTAGGCTACTTACTGCACATATCATAAATAACTCCAGGAGAAGTCGGATCACGTATACGATAATATGTCATCATTGAAGGCCGTATCTACATAAATCAACATTTGCTTATTGTTGCTGGTTGTCTAAAGTACCGAGCAACCAATTTCTCCAATTTAAATTGTCTATGAGCGCCGCTCGACTGAAGTCAGCCGGCACATTCCGCGGTTATCGACGATGCAGGCGCAGCCGCTGCCCGCCGCGGGAAAGGGACAGCACTACGGACAAAAATCACGCACGACAAGGATGCACGCACACGCAACATGCGTTCGTTTTTTAAATAATTGAGTCAGGAATGACGATAGGCACCCGGCAATTCGAAGCATTTTATCGAGCTGCCAGCCCTAGCGCGGACAGTGGCTGTTTAATTTGCTTCCCGAGACAGGGAAAATTAACCCGATGAGGGAGTCGCTCCAAAACACATTCAACATTCCACTGACATAATAATCTGAAATCGTTTGTAAAGAGATCAATTGCACAGCAAAATCAACCACGACCGCTACGGAAACTTGTTTATTAGGTGTTATGATGACCTATGTTAAAAGCTTCCGGTAATAATTTAAATCCTGCTAATGATATAAATCAGCGAATTCTATTTTCAATTAGCAATGCGGTGCGGACGTCGTTCCTAATTTGAACAACCTATAATTACTCCGCGGGCACTGATTGGTCGGCTCTCCTTTAGCTAGTTGTTCATTTTCTGGTGCTATCTAAGCTAGCTGGTCTGGTCTATCTTTAAAGTGAGCGCAGTGGTGTGGCGACATCTTTTATCGCAGCTTTCTTTGTTTTTGTTTGTTTGGTTTCGAACTGGGAAGCCATATTGCGTCCGTGAGTTATTGCTCCGGGAGATTTGTTTCCATAGTTCTGCGGCGGCCATACATCAGCGTTCGCCGGATGTTAGTTTATGTTGACTGGCGCTTTGTGTTTGCCGATTTCGTGCTTGTCAAGCGCTTTACACTCGACAATTACACGTAATATATTTGCATTGCATTGCACTACAACGCAACATAATATATAATCAGTAATTATCTACGGATCATTAATTTGGTCTCGTTCATTGTTATTGATTTACGTGATATGAATTTAGTAAAGTTCTTTGCCAAATTCGCGATCGCTAAAATCAGTTCGAGAATCGGTCGCCAAAATCTTGCCACCCTCGCTAACTAAATTATTCGAATAGAACTTATTGATAAGTTTCATTCCCTCGAGACCGTAGCATCTTTTACAATTCGGCAAAAACGCTCACTGGATGATCCTAAACGGCCGCTCTTGGGACCCAAGCTTTATATAGAGTTGCTAGAGCACCTCCGAAAGAAATAAAGCAAAAAATATTTGATAGGAGACATATGTTATTCTAAGGATGTTTATTTATTGCACGCTTTGTTGCTGCTTCCTGGTGGCTAATTAATTTATTAGGTCACTTCGTAAATTAAGTGTCTGAGGAAGAAATATAACTCCCTACAATTTATGAGATCCATCTACGCGGATTCATTTCAGTCAACTTTGCTCTTTAATGCATCCGTTATTATTTTTATGTTTTTGTTATATGTCTTATTTATCTGAATACTAAGAAAAACCCGTATGTGGGAAGGTAAGAACCTGTTCTAAGTTACTAATATTTGTGTTAGTTTTTGCAGAAATAGGCGGTTTTGACAGCTCCAAATACACTGGAGGGGTCGGCACGACTGCGTAATGTTTTACGGTATGGGGCGAGACAATAATGGCTTGCTCATAACATTACTCGTCCTCCGGCCCCCGTACCATGATATTCTCCGATTCTAACATTGTACGACGCGCAGTTTTTGGCAATGTATCTAATTTCTATAATAATTATTTCTATTTAGTTTTGCTCTGATCCCTATCTCATCTGGTACCCATATGGCTTTAAAACAATAGTACCTATTATTTCGTAAAATATCGTTACAGAATTAAAAAAAACACTTTACTTTATCTAATAATATGAAAGGTAAAATTTGTCCCATGTCCAAAATGCTAAAAAAAGTGCCCAAAATGCTAGCCGCGTTGCTCCGCTGGATACCGAAGCTTATACGCTGACCCAAGTAGAGGCCAGTCTTATAGTTATTATTAATGTAAGACTAGAAATTTAAATATGATGACTAAAATATTATATGAACTCACTGTTAGCAACCTTACGCCATACGAAAATATATTCAGCTAAGAAAACAAAGAAGAGAACATAAACAACAAAAGCGACAAACACTGGAGTTCAATTGGAGTGGAGTTGGAAGATGGCACCGTGGTAGGGGGTTTCCAAGAGCAGTCTTTCGCTCCAAACGCGCTGTTTATTTGGTTTGAAAGTGTAGTAAAATCGCTGCGAATTAATTTTCAGTGTGTGAAATCTCATGCTGTCATCGTATATTTCTCTGTACACTTCATGAAACATACATTTAGCCCCAAAAAGTAATTAAAAGACTAATGTAGGTAGGTTTTGTAAGGATTTTATGATATATGGGTATCATTAAACAATTTCCTACTGGCGCGTTGGTTAATAAAAGCTGTAACGAAACAATGATGTGGTTTGTCTCAAAATGTATTTCATGGGTCAATTATTTTGTTAATTCATAAGATTTCTTTAAAGCCTTGGAGATTATTTCTTAGATAAATATGTGGTCATGATGGGCGTCCATTGGCTATAAGGTAGATCTGATATCGTTTATTCTGTGTGTTTTGAAGGGTTATCTTATCTTTACGAATAATTTTCAACTTATGTGCATTTTTAAGCACTCATACTTGAAATAATAAGATAATTATTTTTTGTTATTCAAGTACTGCTGAATACTCAAAACCTTGATTATATTTTTGATTCATTGCTTTTAAGGTAGAAGAAGATCTACTTATACCAGTTTTGGTTGACCGCCTCTGGACGTCATCGTCATTATCAGCCTGTCACGTTCCCAAATCTTGATGCGACGCAATGACTTTCTGTATTTTTTTATAATCGCGGATAAATTCAGATAGCGCCATCTAGCCCCAAAATAAGCAAAGCTTGTGTTATGAGTGTTAGACAACTGATAAACTACTTAAATACTTATTATACATAGAACAACTAGACCCGTAACAGAAATTAAAATTAATCATTTCAATTTCTGCTCGGCCAGAAATTGAACCCGGGACCTCTTGCGTGGCGGACCGGCATGTTGACCCGTAAACCTCTCAGGTCGTCACAACACAGGTACCTATCACAATTCTAAAATCTAAATCGGCATTTACTTGGAAACAACCTCCAGTGAGTCAAGATAGAGACGTCGATTATCAAAAGATCGACGATCTTGAGTGGTTTAAAAATAGTGCATATCTGAGAGCTAGTAAGTTGTTCTTTACAAATAAAAGCACTTTTAAAATCTTTTGTATTTGTGAATATGAGTTACACAAAACAATAATAGTTTCGGACAGGTTTACAACAGTTATTTTGGTATATTAACGATACAGAGACAAGGAATAAAATGTACTTAGAGGTGCCGAACATTGATTCACAAATTGAAAAGACATTATCTAATAGTACAAGAATCCACTACCTATTTATTACCTCTTTAAAGATAAATCCAAAGCTGACTTCAACAGAAATTCAATTACCGTCCTGTTTGATTTCTCTATTCATATTCACTATAGAAACCGCTGTGGCTAGTACGGCGCCGGCGCATGTCTCCCTTCAATGTCTTCAAACGAAGAGACAGTTTGAAAACTGTGAGACTCGGCTTTCGTCTTCTTATTCGTAATAAATAATATTATTTCCTGTTTAAAATTTATGGTAAGTTGATGGTGGCCTTATGGAAATTTCTAGTAGATATTGGACCTACACAAAAGCTTAAATTTATATATTGCAATAATTAAAACGACGAGTTCTGCTTTCGTTATTACGTTCTAGCTCCTGTATTTAATGAAGTGCGTCTAAACCAATTAATCACTATTTCAAATTGTAATGCAACGTTCAATTTACGAAGACCACCAAAGAACACAGTATTTTTTAGACGATATTAAACAGTTTTAATTACACGTTACGTTGAAAATGGTTCACGCTACTGTGCTTTTTTGCATAAAATTGAAAGTATTCAATTTATGATTCATAAAGACTTTTAGATAGAATCTGATAACTGGTTACGATTAACTTTGATCTCGTTGATATTAACATCACTTTAATTGCATATTCTGTCTGTGCTTAATTGTAATATGAGGCTTTGAAGTGATTTTCATTTATCTGTTTTCGAAACAAATTATATTAATTTGTAACATTTGCTAAGCAAATACCATAAAATAAGCTACTTTGGCATATAATTTTTTTACTTACTTGTTTAGCGTTTTAGTACTTTAGCATAGGTACATATTGGTAGCCTTATAGCTCACAATTAGCAAATCTGAAACTCCCGTCTAAAATTGTGAATTTCCCACGTATTTTCGCCCACGACGCGAGACCAGGGCCTGTGTATGTCTCAAATTGCTCAAGTTAATTGAAGGCAGGCCAGGCATGTTCGTTGCGGATTGTTTTTTAATTTGTGCCCGGCAACCTTTTAAGCCATCAATCAAGCGTGTAATAGCGCTGGGTCGGTATAAAAGACCACTGATTCGGCTCTACCGGCTCTACCGAAGTCTAGAGACGCAGTTGTAGAGAAAGAAACTTGAAAGGGCCGCTTTTTTGTGTCACTTTTACTGGTATAGCGATTTAATTTTATTACTTAACCTAAAACAACTAAGTACCTACATGTGTGTCAAATTTTTTAATGGTTTAGTTGATATATAAACTGATTTTAGTAGCAACATACGTGGGAACATACATATCAAGCATTAGTTTAGGGCATTGCCTATAATTTTCACGCGTAACAGATGGGTTGTAGATCGCAATAGGTATTCAAAATTGCGATCAGAAAATGCTGCTGCCTGCTGAAATTGCGAAAAGAAAATTATTATCTTCGTAATTGATATTTCTTGTACAATCTGTTTGATCTGGTGAAGTCTGTGGAAGCCGATCATATAGGGTAGGTAACGGTCCGGGATGAATATGTTATCGTCAATCGAACGTTCACCGCCTCTTCCAATTATCACATCGTTTTGCTAATAGGCAGATTATGCTCCGCCGCAGACTGCATGTACATAACATCAGGTGTGATGGATGTACAATATCTCACTATCAATTATTATGAAAATACAATTTTCTAATGACAGGATATCTACAATCAAAGTATCTACTCCACAACTCCTTCCACAATCACATACCCACATCAGCTTTGTGAGAAGGACAGTGACTCCGCTCTAATTTTAGCCAAGTTAGGCCGTCAACTAATCAGCTGGATCAAACAGGCGTCGCTTGTCAACGGCATACAGTAATTGTTAGCTCAGATACCCAGATAGATAGCTTGATCTCGACCGGTTGGACTATTTACTGAGACGTTTGGTATGCTATTTAATTTGACGACTTGTCGTTGAGATTTTAAATGTTAACTAAATGCAATTTCTAAATTATTCATCGTCATAGTAATGTTTACTTGTCTACGGTATTTTATATATTTAACATAAATCTGTTCAATCACAGCTTAACTATGTCCATTATGCCCAGTTTTATTTCTCACCCGCGACTCCGTTCGCGTGGAAATAATTTTGATAATAGTTTAGCTTCTAACCGCGCGACCATTCTAAATAACCTCTTTAGTGTATGAATTTCGGTACTACGTAGAGGTCAAGCTGAATCTCTGGCTCTACCCAATATTCCACCCAATAGTGTCTTAGTACACTACCTCAATCATTTTTTCTGAAATTTCTTCCACGTACAGACACGCATTTTTTACGGTTTTATCATAAGTATCTAGTACAGACAGATAATAATTGTAATATAGCCGCGATCAGCAGTTTGGCCTTATACAGAAAAAAAACAAGCAGAACAAGGTACAAAACAAACTTGATGAAGATAACTGATAATACCAGTTAAGGTAAATATAAAATACAGATGACAAGCCACTAGTCAAATAGGTATCATCGAGGCAAGACGTAATGACAGTGGGTGGATAAGAACCACTTTGCTTATTAAAGACCAGGCAAATTGTTATAATAATTGCTAGGAGCAAAAAGTTGGCCACACACTTGGTCACAATTATAGACAATTGCAATACAAATTAGTATTAATTTCCGCGTAATATCACTTGTTGGCAGTTTATGAATATGAACGTACGTTTAAAATCTAAAATAAACTTCAGAAAAACATTTGTTGAATTTAGTTGGTGTTTTCAACTTTCATTGTTTTAATATTGATGGAGTTTGTTGTTTCGATAATTATCTTCTATTGAAAAATTATCTAAGAATCTAATAATGTTTTAATAAACAAATGCTTCAAATGAAATTTATCAATTACTGAATGAGTCTGTTAAAATTAGCCCATTCTCGCTTTCACAACAGGGCTCTTTTGTCCCCATTAATTGTAAAGCGCACGCAGCGGGAGTCAAAAAGAAATTGCAACCCGAACACCGTTAAACACCTCGCGGTCGTATTAATAATGGATACGTTTAGTGCTAGTGCATTTATATCTGCACCTTGCTTGTATAAAAACTCGAAACAATTACGATTACACCCCGAAACGACGCAAGCGACACTTCCAATTATTACGAAATTAATCGCTAAATTGTTGCGGCAAGAGATCAAAATAGGTTGCACCGCGATATGCCGAGGTCCCCTCAGAGACACGCGGCATTCCCCGGCGAGTTTCTTTGAGGCGATGCGATGCATTTTCATGGAATCGTCGGCGTTTTTCCGTCACCTTACAATTGCATGACTAGAATTCTAGAAAGTTATACATAGCAATTAACATCGCCTTGTACTGAGAAAATAGGCTTCGAACGCGGTTTCTTCCCTAGACAGGTGATTGCATTACAAATACCTTATGCCAATTTACATTGAGCCCGTAATAATTCAACGAAATTTGTATTACAAACTATATACCTATAGGTGCAATACTTACATTGAATATACGACTCTATGCACCTTTATGTATATTAACGTAATAAAGGTACTTATCTTAGTAACTTCTAAAATTTATATTTCAGAATTTAAGTATGGTATCTATATTATTTATAATTTATCTTATTATTGCCGGTCGTCTCCGGTTTAAAATGTCTTTTTATACGGTATATAGACCAGACCACCTAATCAGACAGACACTTTACTAAAACTACCTACTAAACAAAAAATATTTGGGTAGGTAAATTATCCAACATGTGCCACACAATAATAGTAAAGTCAACCGCAAATGGAATAAAGTACAGGCATAAATAAGAGGAGGTTTTGCGGTGAGCTCAAGCTAACGAGACGAAGCCAAGTTCCTAGTCGGGAATCCTAAGAGTTGGGAATTCTTCAAGTTTCCCGGTTTCCAAGTTTTGCAGGTGCGGTCACGCTCACCAGTTCTGGCAACTGCGGCTGTAGTTAATATAATTATCAATCTTGATGTATTTTCTAGTTTTTTAGTTGTTTATAGCTATTATTGCTACGGTAATTGAATTTGCGAAGTAATTAATAAACCTCTTCCAAGCAGTGATCAATATCGGAACAAACTCATGTTGTAAAACGTTACCCACTTCAATTTTGTAACCCAGTTCATTACAAAATCATTCATTCAACCTTAATTCGAGAAACAGGTTTCGTTAACTCATTCACACCGCATTAGTCAAGTTAACTTTAATAAACCACTTGTCTTCAGAGCGACAAAAAATAAACATGCGACTAGATATACATATGCTAATCACGTAACGCAAAGGCCTCGTGCGTTTGAAATTTTCACACACTCCGAAAATGTCCGTTTCTCACCACAGTTTGAAACAAAGCCGAGCGAATAAGGCGAGGAACTCGAGGATTCCTTGAAGAGTTCCTTTACGTACGAGTCGTTTAGAGGTTACTAGGCTGGCTGGGACCGGTTTGTCACATGGCCCAGGCCACGTGCGGCCTCCAGAATACACGTCCTATATCAATGCCCTATACGCGACGACTGTATAGTTGCAGTTGTGTGCAGCAACATTGTTGCGTGTTATTAGCTAGAACAGCCAGGTGTTTCGATTTCCTGGAGCATTAAACGATGGTCTTAGAAATGAAGTCGGATGAATTTGTATATTACCTTAGGATTTTGAAGAAAATACCTATTAAGAAGACTAAACTGAACATATTAAATCATAATTAGATAACAACGACGTATTAAGGCTAGTTCGGACTACGTATACTTACGTACGTACGTACGTATATTTAGTATTTTGACGAGTAATTAGTAGCTAAACTACTCGCTACTGCTCAGAAAACGTTCGCATTACGGCCGAGTACAGTACAAGATTTTTTTTTTAAATGAACAGACTTCATCGCAATAAAGTAAAAAAGCTAATAAAGCTTATAGTATTTAGAAACAAACTGTAAAATTGTTTCTTCGCTCCAGTGAAACGACATTTTTGCCACAAACTATCAACCCTATTTTTGCGGCAGCCACAGAGGATATAAACACAACGGTTTACGGCATCTAATAAACTCGACTAAAATTATAGATCCAGACTTGCTTAGTTGGTGAACCGCATGCGCTACTGGCTTAAAAAACATAACTATGTGGATCGACTCGACTAAAGTGCTTACTAATCTACTTGACTAATTTTAGTTGTTCAGACACGTTTAGTTACTAAATTACTCGCTATTCGACTAAAATAATAACGGAGTCCGTATGGCTTTAGTTGGAGCACACAACGGTCAAATGAACCATAAACGTGTTTGGTTAAATGAAGCGGGCGGCGCAAGAGTATATTTTGATCAAACTCGGGAACAGAAGTTCAAAAACAAGTCTCGGGGTAAGTCGGCACGCACGCGGGTGGCGGGCCGCGGGGGGCAACCACCCCGGCTCAAAGTTATCACATTATTCAAGTGAACGCGACTCTTGAGTAATTTTGAAATATTACAATTTTCGGGCCGCGCCACCGCACCCGGCCTCTTCGACGGACCGGCCAAGTTTGTGTGTAAAATAACCGCGCCTTTATTAGTATTTATCTTTGTGATTTATTATCTACCTACCTACTACATAATTCAGGTCATTTTCCTATTTTGAAATTCTCTCACGATTTGTTAAAAGTATTCCTTTTTGGGCACGGGAATTGCCGGCAATAGAAGACGCTACTCTTTCAAGTAACGGTGTCTTCAAACCGTTCCAATAAAAATAAAACAAAACATCACACAATTCTCCAAAATGTCAATAGACAGGAACATAATTGTGTCTACATCCTACAGAAAACGGTAGCAAATCTTAATAATGGAACAAAAGGCACGGCTGTTAAAAGAACAAGAGAAGTCCTTTAGTTTCTCTTGCACATGTGCAATGAGCAAATTTGAGAATAAGCATAAAAGACTTGATAGTTTCTAAAAACTGGATGTTGCGACAACTCATATTTGGACAATAAAAGCCGTCCATTGTTGGCTATTGTAATGGTAAACAGAGAAAAGATGCAAATTCGAAATGAAATATGGTCGAACCGTTATGTTTACTAAATTTTTCAAAGGTCCGTTAGCTATAAAAAACTGTGTGCGGTCCAAAGGCGCAACTGCAGAAACAATAAATACTGTTGCACAACTTACAATAGGAACCTAGACAAAGACTATTTCCAACAATTCACCTGCTTTAATAAGCAGGTAACCAATTATTATGCTAATGATTTTTGACAATGGATTTAGAGCACCGAATAATGTTTTGGACAATTGTGGCCGGAGAGTCGCTACGCCTTACACCTTGAGGTAATTTATTGGCCTGTTTGTGAGGCTTATAACAAAAGTTCGTTTCCGTGTTCTTTATCAAGGCTTGCTTATCGATTGACAACAGAATTTACTGCTTTCAACTGAAGAAAAAACAGGTGAATGACATCCGAAATTCGACTAATATCCAGGTGATTTTTTTAGATCGGCAATTAACTCGAAAAGATCTTAAGTATGATTTACCTATATCTAATACGATATCTTTAGAAACCCCTCGAATCACATTTCAATTAAATAATCAAGCACTATTTGCTCTGTTAACAAGTTATTGGCCAGATGTGGTGAAGTTTATGATGGCTAATAGAGTTTATAGCTTTTTTATTGACTTTAATGTTCTCTTGACTCCGCCGTTTACGACCTCCTCGTTCATTATCGAATCGCTGAGGTCAAAACATATTTAAATCATAGATGACAATATGGATCAACTACTAGTGGTTGTTTTCATGTTTGTTTCTTTCTTTCTATTTTTACTTAACTCTAGCACTAAAATTGAATTAGAGATATTACAGCATTTATGTGGCCTATTTAATTTAAAAGATAGTAATAATTGACATTTAATTACAATTCGCACTCAATTTACTTTTGTCGTAGTCGACGTTAAAAAACGTTGTTAAAAAAAAGTATCAACCGATAACTTTTACGCAAGGTGCTGTGATACTGAAACGAAATTAAAAGATGACACTTGCAACATTTGATTAACTATAATGCGTTTAACAAGTGAATTGGCGGCACTGCCCGCACACGACAATTTATTGCCTTTACGATAATTATGCGGATTTAAAGGCCGATGCGTGGTGCCGTACGGTCAGGTTTACGGTTCTTTACGGTGTCTAACGGATAAGCGATTTTGCGTTTTGTTCCCAAGCGCAGTGGGGCTGAATCCCTGCGGCACGCGATGCCCGCTCTTGGGAACGAAACAATCGGCTATTTGCTTATGCCGTGGCGGCTCCGACGCCCGCCCGCCACATTTGAAGTGACTGCAATTTGTCTCCAGCGACGTATTTCAAGTAGATATGATCGTGTGTATACGAGTCATGCTTGCATACATTGCTCACTAACAGATGTTGATTTTTTACCTACTCAGCGCGGGAGGTAACCCGTTCACCTGGCGCTTTGTAATGTTTGACGCGTCCGAACGTTTTTTGCTGAAATTAAAAGTTCGATAGCGCGTGATCGTTGGGACGTGACGGGAATCGTGCCGCTGACTGTACCGGCTAATGTACTTCAAGGTTTCAGCTAAGTACGCACAACACTAATTATACCACAAAATTAACATATCTACCAGACTTTACCTACGTATTAAGGACTAACTCCATAAAGAGACTTTACAAGTACCTACAAGTGTGAAGCACAATCTACCCACATAAAATAGACTGACACATTTTTACAAAGCGAAAGCAGTCATACGTATCTACAACTAAAACCCTTTATACGGCCTAGGAAAAACGTCTGGGCAAATAAATACACAATAAATAAACATGAAGCTTAATAAAATTCGATGAAGGCAGATGCGCCTGCACCACTGCACACTCGACTTTTATGGCAATAACTACTGACCAGTAACATTGGCACTCTGGCCGGGCTCACAAAAACTCAAGTATTGCAGGAATCACTCATTAACTTATTACGATGATAATTTATGACCGCGAGAAAGACAATTTCATGCTTACTATAATAGTAGACCTCTGGATTCATCGGTTGATTTTTTATCAGAAAGAACAATACAGCAACAACTGTTCAAGAGTGTATGTAATTGTGTACGGTCCCTTCAACAATATTTCTGATAGACTTTCATTTTCTTAAAGAAACGAAACGCAATTATGAAAGCTAAGTTATGACTTCAATTTGTTTAGGAGTGATGTGTGCACCCGTGTGGAATGGAAACTCCTTTTTATTTCATTAACATAAATTACTACAGGAAGTCGGGTGAGTCTTAAAAAATCTATCACTCTAAGCTTAATTTAATTCCATTACGCTGTTCATAGTTTAAACAAGACAAGTGGATTGTTACAATACAATGAACAGGAAATGAGAGTATCTTCTGCAACTTCTATATAATATAAGTAGACACAGCACCAATAAATTATAGTTAGTATATTCATACATAGTTACTACTCTTATCCTTTTATCAGGTGGTAGGACTCTGTCAAGCCTGAGTGAGTACCACCGCCTTATCTATTTATGCCGCTAAGCAACAATGGTTGCATTGTTGTATTCCGGTTTGAAGAAAAAGGTAGCCAGCGCAATTAAAGACATGAAGCGTTTCGTCTTAGTCCTCACAGTGACAACGCACTTGCGGTTCTGCATTGTTGTTGCCTGCAACCTAAGCTACTATCTGTTACCGCTTACTATGAGGTGGGCTCTACCGTACCGTTTGTTACTGTAAAGCATAAAAAACGATCCTTCAAACTATACACCTATTATGGAGCTGGTCTATAATAACTATTGCCAGCTAAAAGTTATTTTTAATCATTAAAAAAACAGAAATTATAATCAATTAAAACTGTACAATTATTAAGTATACAGGTAATAGTGTGTTAGGTGCATCAAAGTACAAACTAAATGGCTGACAAGTGGTACCATTAACTTAGACAATTTATGATTATTTTTTATTTGTTTTGAAAAAAGTATTTGAATATTTAATCTTAAATATCTGCCTTTCCATGAATGTTACTTGGTGTTTAAATTATTTCTAATGATATGCTGGATCTAGATACCTGTACAACACACGTGCAAAACGGTACCATTATCACAAGCTTTAATTCTTGCAATGCTTGTATGTATGTTCGGGTAAAATCTTACAAACCAGGTGAGGTGGCGGTCAACTGCCTGGCTAATCCCAATTATAAAAAAGAAATTTTACAAGCATCTTGTGACCCACCACCCGCCGTTAAATTGAGCTGAAATTTGGTATACCTATGTAACATGGAAAACAATGCATTCATATGATACCATGGAGCTGGTTTAATGATGGAGTAGTCATAGAAACTTATGAACGCAACAAGATAACCCCATCGTGTTTAGGCTCTTTGGAATGGTCTAGTTGAGTACTATACTAGTTGAGTAGGTGATATTCAAGGTCTGATGTTGATGACGGAACGTGACCATAGGAACTACTGAACGGAACAAGATAACCCCATCTAGTTTGGGCTCTTGGAATGTACTAGGTAATGTAATGTACCTCTAGGTGATATTTAATCAAAAGTTGCGCGATAAAAGCTTGTTTTGAAAAAATGATATTCATATGAGAACGTATTTTATTTGGAAACTGCGTTTTGTCCTTCCAAGACTTTTGCTCCGAACCTGTCGGAGACTATTACTTTATCTTTTAACTTGTGTTTGTGATTGTATAAATTACAGCATATTATACCTACGTGACTAGTAAAATTCTCCATTATGTATTTAAAATGTATGTTAAACAAAGTGTGTTATGTTGTGTTCATCACTAAATTACAATGTCTCCTTTAAAGGGCTTACTGACTCACTTGTATGTTTACCTTCAGTATTATGATTAAAATTGTGCACAGCGCTCAGCCCTCGTTTGCCATGTGCAGCTTACAAAAAGCAAGAGGCAACATCACTGAATAATAAGCAGAGATTGAGATCTAACAGGGTGATTTGATATAAGACAAATATGGCCGCGTACTTGAGTTGAATTCCAAATAACGCTTGCTCAGGTTTCCTTCACGAGACACTCCTTGGACTAGTTCTGTTTTTAATGTTCTGTGCGTACTCTTTGTTAATATAGGGAGTGATAAAATTTAATATTAAGAGATACATATTGGTGATTAAGAGGGCGAGAATCTTAAGTTTTTTTGTATTTTATGTTGTATATTATGTGTACTAAATTATAAATTGCAGTTTTATAATTGGCATTACAACTTCATAATGTAAACCTTTTTAAACATAAATGATATGCTGTAAAACTGTGAACAAAATAAATTAATTATGTCAGTTTTGGTGATGAATATAACTCTCAGTAGATATGTAGAGCTGTTAGTAAAGTTGCAATTTGGCCCAGAATACAATTTTGAATAGAACTCCAGTGGTGGTAAATTGAGTTAAAATTCAACTTGTACCTGTAAATTGTAAGAGATACACAATTGTAAAGTATTCTTAGTCACCTGAAATTTAAATTTATTTGATTTTATATAAAATAATTTGTTTGTGTCATAAATACTCAAATACCTAATTCTTTTTTAAGAAATTATTAACCCTCTATACATATAGGTAAATTTTTAGGATATTGTACGTTAGATACCTTTGCAAATTATCAAATGTACGGTAATGTCATTGCATATACATACAATAAAATGTAAATTTAAATTTGTACCAATATTAGGTATTATTAATTTATCACTTGAAATGAAACTTTGTAGGTATAATCAGACAACATTAAACTAACGTACAGAAACTTTTTTTTTATAACTGCCTATGTCATAAATGTATACCTACCTGCTTATAGAGGCAATACTGGCTACAACTTAAAAGCGGTAATTTCAAATGCGTTTATAAAATATGTTTTTTTATTTATTTTAAAAGACTTAGTAGCAGATATATATATTATATTCTTCAGTAAATAGTTATTAGATGTCATGTAAAATAAAAAAATTGTAAGATAAAAATTACATAGGTATGGGCGAAAACAACGGCACCTTTATTACTACTTAAAAGTTTAATATTTTGTTTATCATTTTGCGGTGCGAGCGCCAATGCGAAGTGGAGAAGAAACAGTAGAAAAGCGGACCCTGGCATGATAACGATGATTTATTTATTTATTTATTTTATTTAACAGTTTATTGTGCACAGGAGATACATAGCGAATAACAGGCAAAGTAATAAATGGCACAACAGGCGATGATTATTACTATTTTGTTTTCATTTTACTCGTTTTTACATAAAAAACCAATTTTCAACACTTGCTGGTAAGAGGGCCAAAATTTAACAAATTTTTGACCCATTATTACGGTACTCGTGCGGTAATGTAGGTATGAAATTTCATTACGCCATGGCTTTGCCTCCACAGACTACCAACCCCCTTTTTACTTCGACTGCTGTGATGCCTAAAAGAAGGGTTTACGTGTTTGGCCTGTATGCATGTTTTTATGTATATCTTATGTATAAAAATAATAATAAATAATATACTTAATGTATAAAAAAAAAATCCAAAATCACAAAAGGGTTTTAAAAAGCTATTCATAAAATATGTGTGAGTTGTAAGTTGATAAGTCCTAATTCAAAATCACAAATTGCACATAATTTAATTAAATGAAATATTAATAATTTAAACTAACAAGCTTTAATAATTTGAAAAACTAATAACAAACATAATTAAATCAGTGTTTTAATAGGAGACGACGTGGTTTTAGTTTTTATTAATACTTTATTTCTTTTCCGAAAACTGTAGGTACTCAATTTATGTCTTTAGCGGAAATAAAGTATTTTTTTTATTTTTTGTTCTAAATCATTTCCAAAGGCGAAATAGACAACGATAATTAAACAGGTATGATAAAGAAATAATTCATTGTAATAAAAGTACTATTTATATTTTTTTAAGGCGTGACGTTATGAAAGTATGTAGGTATAGGTGAAGTATGTAAGTATGTATATTTTCTTCTGTGTGATTTTAGGTATTAGGTTCTGACAAGAACTAAAATTATGATTTTAATAGGTACATTTAAAACACTCAAATCCGTTTAATTTTTTTTATTTGTCGAAAACTATTTGACATTTTATTTTATCGCAGTAAGAATAAAAAAGCAAGTTCTAATGTACGTTTCAATGGAAAAAGACAAATCAATGAAAGACTACGATAATTCTGAATGTGGCATGAAATAATAGACAACTGACGCTCCCGTTACGGACATTATTGTCATTGTCGTTCTCAATTACTTTGTTTTTTTTTTACACGTTTTACCGATTTATAACTAACTAACGTAACCGATTTTTATTTACTCAATGGTTGCAGTAAATATTTTTTTTATTAATAATTATAGGGCCAAATTGGGGATTTCACTTAAGAATAAATAATTTATTTTTGAAAGAAATAAGTCCCCAAGGGCGTGGATGAAAGGAGGGGATGACATTAGGCCAGAGGTATAGCAATTAATGGATAGATATTTATTTTTTTCTTTCAACTGAGAATAAAAATCTCGCTTGACATTTCTGTGCATTCGTGTTACGCACTCGGCAGCATTCCGCCTTCGCACTCGGCTCGGGCTGCAATATAGGTAGCTGGAGGTTTGTGCCAACCACCACATAGGTACTATTAGCATTGATCTACTGACCACAGGACTTAGAGCATTGGAATGGTAACATTTATGTGGCTTACTATGTCCAGGAATTAACGTCTTATACCTAATATAACATAATAAAAAAATTGTCAGGAAAGTTTTTCTTGCAAATAAATATAAAGAACTGCATATTTGTGTATTTAGTACCTACTGACATAAAGATCTGATAAAAATAAAAATATTTTAATGACATGGAACCATCACAAATAATAGAGATTAGGAGTTTTGTGATCATTGGTGTCTGTGATCGGGAGACCTTGCAATAATGAAATTTCATACTGACATTACCGCACGAGTGCCATAATACTCCTACAAAAATACATGAAATAATAGACACTTTAATCATGTTAATTTAGCCATATCGATTAATAGGCAGTGCAAAAATTCCTAGACCTTAGCTTACAAGAAACCAACCTAACAAAATTTATTACACAATTGTTATAATGCCATTTTATGTATTATTCTTATTAATAAGACAAGAGTTGAGGTTTGCTTCCATAACAATGATTGAAAATATTAAATAAAGTTTTACATTCATTGTTTACATATTATATAAAATTATTTCTAGAACCTACAAATTACAACATAAGTAATTATAGCCTTAAAAATTAAATAACTTCGTTAACAATTAATTTCTAAAATGTAGGAAAATAATCAAATCCTAATTTATTGCTTCGAAACTGTCACCTGTAATCAAAATCAACGTAACCATATCATGTCTGATTTAAATCAGTTATACGTTTACAAACACATCAAATGAAGTTTTATGGCCCTTGGACCCGGTTTTATGGAGTGTTGAGGTGCTCGTAAAACACTTTACGACCATATCTTTTATTTTATGGCTCATTTTTCGTATTACTACAATTTGTTACTGTAAAACGCTATTGATT
Organism: Blastobasis adustella; assembly: GCA_907269095.1. Lineage (NCBI taxonomy): Eukaryota > Metazoa > Arthropoda > Insecta > Lepidoptera > Blastobasidae > Blastobasis > Blastobasis adustella. The sequence continues at coordinate 13,077,143 of OU026117.1, read as the reverse complement.
AGCAGTGAAAGTGTTTTAGTAGGTTGTGATTTAAAGTGTAAGTTGTGTTTTTGAGCGTGATGCCACCGTTTTAGAGACGTAATAAGTAATAATATCGCATTCTCGTAGCGTCGCCGCTAGGCGCTTCATGCCGCTAGTTTATAGGCTATTAGCCGCGTCCGCTGCTCGCTCTGTTGTCGTCCCAAATCATGTCTAAACTCGATTGCAGGCCGATGGAAACTCCCGTAAAAGTTTGTTTGGCGAACCGAACTTGTGTAGAGCCCGGTGCGCGGCCCGTCGCGAAGTCGGGAGCTATAAATCGGCAATAAACTCACCTCAAGCCGGGCGGCCGCGGCTCGCCGACGGCAAGCGCGCTCCCGCCATCGCGCGTTCTAACAACTTCTTCACAAAACTCACAGTTCCGAAAGTGTTCCTAGAGTTTCACTCGGTCGAGTCACGTGTCAGCGTTTTAGATTCGGCATGAGCGCAATACGTAATGTGTACAGCACGTGGGTCTAGGGCCGGCACTCGGCAGTGTGCGGCAGCGGCGGCGAGGCGCGGAGGTGAACAGTCGACCACGTCGTGTTGTTTATGGCGCGCCGTTACGCAACGCGTGGCCGCGAAGGCGCGCGTCAGTAGAATGTGCGGCCGATGGTTTACGATCGGCGCCGCACCCCCCGCCGGCGACGCCACACGCCGCGGCGCCGCACTAAATCTGCGACCAACAGAAAAGGACACCACCACCCCCCGTAATCCGGCACCATTGATGTCCGAGAGACAACGTTAATCGGAGCGATTAATTGGACGGCTTCGCTTCTCGACTCAGGACTCGCGATAGAATCGTATCGGCGGCTAGCCCGCAGCACGCCGGCCCGAGCAAGTGCGGCCTCGTAAAGTTTCTTCGTGTATCGTTCGATGCACCAGACGTTGATACCGCGGCCCGTCGTGAAAGTGGCTCTACTTCGCGGTAGAATGGAATATCCTGGTAGAGGGCGGTGTGAGCTAATTAAGCTGAGACTGCTTGACGTAGACCACAGTGTTTTATCTGTTGTCCCTGACAAATCTGAGCAACTCGTCCACAGTTTGGCGCCAAACTTGTGGCTTGCTTGCTCTGTCAGAACAGCACAGGAGAGCAATAGGTAGTCATTATCAATTGAGCGAACGTTAAGCGGCTCATCTCACTACTACACCCTTTCCCTAATAGGTGGTATGCTCCACTCCAGACTGTATTTTTCTTGTGGAATGAGCTCCCTGGAGAGGTTTCCCCTCTTTGGTACAATATGGAGCTCTTCAAGAAAAGGGTAAAAAAAGTAGTACAAAAACTAAAAAAATATTATTAAACTGTTAAATAATAAACAAGCAGATTGCTGTAAGTAAATAGGTAAGTATATAATGTAAACATTAGTTTAATTAAATATTGAAAGCAGGCGGGGACCTATTTTGATGACCCAGATATAGATATAGGTTTGGATACTTAACATTTAGATAGGTTAGATTGGTTATGGAATGGGAACTTGGTATAGGCATTAAAGAAATAGATAATGGGGCTCGCCCGCTTTCAAGTTTTTATTAAACTATGTTTTAAAAAAAAGTACAACATTAACACGACTTCACCCGTACTTCACACCCAAAACCAAATTGTCGCAGAATTTAAACCAAACACAAAGTTTCTCACTAGAGGCCGGGGTAGGTATTTTATAACGCGCTGTCGACTCAGCTTGTACTCCAAAATTCAAGCGCAGGGTGCGGAACGCGGGAAGCGGGGATGGGGCGTGGTATAACTAGTAACAGACGTTCCGATTTGGCTGGAGCTGACCAACCGTCATAGACATAGACATAGTCAGCCGTCAGTTACACTTGATAATAATCCTTACGAAGTATAAAATAAAATCGCGTGGGACGTGGTTGGGCGTCTGACCAAGGTCGGCTCGCCCGCGCATCCAAATTAATCCAAAACCGGCTTTATTTTGTACTACTTGTGGATTAGTATCGCCTGCAACTGACGGTTGGTCGGCTCCAGCCAAATCGGAGCGTCTGTTACTAGTTATTGTCTACCCGAACGGGTAGACATGAAAGTGTAGATGTCGTTGAATGCCAATACGGCTTCAGGCCGGGCTGTAGCACCATCAATGTAACCTTTGCCTTGAGAATCCTCAAGGGCTCCCTGCCGTAGGAATTCACCTCTGCATTTCGCATTTCTCAATCAACAGAGAGCTTACGACAGTGTTCATCAGAAGGTGTACATGTACGCCAGTACTGAAGCTGTTGTCAGAAGCACCGGCTATACAAATTACCCTACCCGATTACCGTAGGTGTTCACCAGGGTTCAGTCGTTCAGTCTTGGGCTCTTACTTGTTCTGCGTTGTGCTCGATATCCTCTCAGCTGAAATTCCGGACACGGCTTCATGGCTCCATGAAGGCCATGAAGCCATGAAGGAATATGAACGAATATCGCACTTGTGAGCCGATTTGTTCGTCGTGGATGTAAATGCTATAAAATGGCGTGTTCACGCTGATCATCACCAAAATAGACATTATTAGTTGCAGCGCAGATAGTCATCTGCAAAGGAAACGAAGCTGTCAATAGAATAGATATAATATTCAATTTCCTTGGATCTATGCTGCATGAGCCCAGATATATCCATTCCGATGTCAAGTCCCGTATCTCTGAAGCTTAGGCCAAGTGGCGGGAGCTCACGTAAGTCTCTTGTGATTCTAAACTCTCTGTCAAGCTCAAGGATCTCATAGAGAACAGTATAATTAGGCCTGTGATGCTTTATGGCTGCGAGATCTGGCCGGCACTAACGAAGCACGTCAGCGAATTTTAATGAAAATGCTGCGATGCATGCGACTATGCATCGACATGCGACATGCGTTAAGCGACTTGAGCGAGTATGTAGCGAGTACATACTCGGCAGTAGCAGCCTTGGCGTAAGGGATATGATAAAATTGAAAAAGCTCGCCTGCGCTGGTTTGGTCACGTATTGCGTAAGCTTCAGGGATATGTAGGAAATAGATGCCTTAACCTGCCGGTATCAGGAAAGCGATTTCTAGAGAGAGAAAAGAGAATGGATTGACATCGACGACTCGAATGCAAGAGCCAATAGCTTACGAGTAAGCCTCAAATGATGAACTAAGAAAAAACGAAATTAGATCCCACAAAAAACACTTGCCACCAAAAATCCTGATCAAATCCCTTTGGCACACATAGTTTGGCACAGTTGCAATTATACGCATCACTGATATGCAGAGAAGACATTGGAGAGACCACCGCGCACGTGTAAGTTCTCGAAGTCATTCCTTTGCACTTTACCTCGTGATTCTTCAAATGGCATGTCTACAGATAGCTCAAAGGCCGGCACAGCATCCTCTTAGGATTCTGCTGCCCTGGATGACAGTAATCGCTTTCTATCAGATACACCGTCTCATCGTGTGCTTCCACAGCTCTGCAGCATTCCTGTCTTTACGGCCGTAGGAGCAGAATACGTACTATTAATTTATGCTATTGTATTGTTGATGTATATGTACCTACCTACGCGTGTCGCATATCTGTAAAAGCCAGTAATAAATCAGCTATTGAACGTAACGCTTGTGGTTTCATTGTAAACATCCCAGTGGCGACGAGGATGGGATTGTAAACATCCCAATTGTACCTAAAAGCTCATCACTAAGGCACAGGTTAAATCGTGCAGTCAGGTAAACTAAGAGATCACCGACTGATCTAGACGAAACTTTAGTGGTATCTCCTATTTTTTTGAATACATATCTTGACGCTAAGCTAAATATCAAAAATAAAGAATGGCCCGAATTTTGTTATTTTCTGTATAAATCTGAAAGAGAAAGCCTCGCCAAGGTGAGGAAGGAACGCTTCTAAATACGTGCTTTGTTTTGTACAACAAGCAGAAGTCCGGTCGTATATGGACGAGACCGTCGAGTATCGTAACTTGAAACTCTTGACTCTATCGACAGACTATGAGTACTTTCAGGAATTCTATGAATTGGTTCCATTGTGCTCTTTGTTCCTACGAACAACGAGGGGGACAAAAGATCTCCATCCGTAAATGTTAGACGTCCCAGCATATCATACATAGCGATTTGGATCCACATCCACACGACTGGAACTCTCTGCCTGCGTTACTGTTCCTCGAAAATTATCCCCAACCTTGGAATCTTCAAGTCAAGAGATAATAGGTATCTTATATGCAAGCATGCTAAATCCTCGATATCATCCTCGCTTCTCATCAGGTGAAATGAGGTCAAATGCAAGCCTATTTCCAATATACAAAACAGCTAATATGCCGTTGTCCGCTCTTCTACTGGGAAACAGCTTTCAGAATCACTGAAAGCGGTATCTTTAAAGCGGTTTCCCTCCAGAACAGTTTCCTAAATAATTAGACATTTGTGGTGGTTGGCTTTATACGTAGAGCGTTCGTCATGTGACCCGTACAACGCGCTAAGGAGAAGACGATTCGCCTGCCATTAGGGAACCGTGTGCAGGTAAGATTGCTATAATCCCCGCCAAAATATTGTTTGACTAACAATGTTAAAGTAAAATGGGTAGAGGTCTGCGCCTTAAAATCATTAATTAAGTAGGTATTCATCACTAGATGAAACTTTTTTTTTTATATTAGCTCTAGCCAGGCATTTGACCGCCATCTCACCTGGTGGTAAGTGACGATGCGGCCGATGATGGAGCATAACTGGCTAGGAACAGCCTATTCACTCTGGTCTTGAAGGTGTCTAGATTATAATGATCAGGGAACACACTCGCGGGTAATGCTTTCCATTCCTACGCATTATAAAAGTTGAACTAAAGCGGCTCGTGCGGATAGCTGGAAGATCCACTACATAAGGATGAAGCGCTCGCCCGGACCGCGTCTCCCGATGGCGGAAAGGGGCCGGCGAAATGAGGTCGTGCAACTGCTTCGCACACACTTTGAAATGCAACCTGTAGAAAACCGACAAACGCGCAACCCTACGCCGATGCTCGAGGCTCTGCAGCTTAGCCTTAATAAACTGCGGGTCGCCAATTAACTTCTTTGCATGTTTTTCAACCGAATCCAAAGCGGCCAGTTGGTATTTGACTGATCCATCCCAGAGGTAGCAGCAGTACTCCATGCAAGATCGGACTTGTACTTGATATAACTGAAGCAATTGCCTTGAAGTGAAGTACCGCTTGACCTTCGAGAGGATTCCAAGTTTTTTGGCTGCAGTCTTGGCTTTTGATTAGATGTACTTTTCAAAGTTGAGATTGGTTGATAGCTCAACACCCAGGAGCTGTAGGCTGTCGGTGTGTGGGGGCGGTAGACTTATTTTATTCCTTAGAGTTTACTCGAGTCTTTCATAGTTTCAAAGATTTTATAGAATTTTTAAAGATTTTATAAAAGATTAACGACCTACATTTTTATAATAATTAAAAAGGCGGTAGAGCTACAGGCACTGGCCCACAGTAAAATCTTCAAATCCGTTTTATTTTGTCAAAACACAGACAACAATTCACAATACACCTACTTAAACAGTACATACTAAACTATTGAAAATTAGCCAGTATCTAACAAACGTTAGCTAAATAAGAACACAGCGCTAAGTTATAAAATTTATATATTGTTTTTAAAGCCGTATTTCCTAAATTATCTACTTTCACTAGCACACAGTTGAAATATTATGAAATTTTATAAATCTTAAAACATCACAACTCCTTAATTTATATAAAATCACAGCAGCATTTAAAATTAATACTTATTTTAATAGCTATGGATTTTTAGAGCGGTAAACACAAGGCAGCAATCAATGCTAGAGTTCCTATAAAAGTGGCCCGAAAACGTTACATTCAAAAAGGTTTGCTGTACCAATGGGATGCCACTATCATCTGCAACTTCGGATGCCCCGACCTCACCCAAAATACAAAGTGCAACAAGTAACCAATGAGAAGCGAGCTCTCATCCGCCATTTTGTTATTCCCACCAATCTCAAGGCATGATGAGTATAGCTGTATCGTGTCGGCCGAGTCCGAGAATGAAAAATTGGTAAGCAGGTATGTCGGTAAACTATTGAATCTTGTGCGTTTGATGTTAACAATAATATTTATTGAATGGATGGATACGAGTATTATTTAAAATGTGCATTGGTTTTTGTATTTTTAAAATAGATTACCGTATTTTTTTTCAAAGTAGGTACTATCTTAAATGATAAATAAATATTACTATTATCACTGTTAACATTTGTAATAAAGTATGGTAATTAATAAATAGAAATAACTAACTGCTAGCCTACAAAAAACCTTAAACAATTTAAATAATAAATTCCGTTACTATATCTAATTAGAGCCAGCAAAATGCCAAATAAGTATAATCTACACTCATATTTTCATGTTAAAATTTCGTACTTATAATTTTCAGATCTTTGCTGGAAGTAAGCTGCGAGTCAGTTATGTTGTATCTACGCGTCGAGGATACCAAGCAGCGGGAAATTCACTTCACTACTTTCACATTGATCTATTTATTTGCTTCAAATAAGAAAAAAATTTACATACACAAATTAAAACAATTAGAAAAAATATACCGTTTGGCGGGACAAAAATAACCAGGAAAATTTAAATTTTAAATTTTGTTGAAGACATTTAGGTATTCAACTTACATTTCGCTGTCCCGGTGTCCGACACAAATTTAAAAAAGAAAAGTGTTGCATAATGATTAAAAAGTTATTTTACGTTACAGCTGTAATGAAAATAGTATGGGTAATGCTGTATCGAAAAGTATATTTTTAATATTTTATAGTGTGGCGTGAATAAAGTGTATCCTTAAACAACTGTTTCCGAATATGTAATTGGAAATTTACGGTTTGAGTGTAGATAAAATAACTTTTTAATCATTATGCAAAACTTTTATTTTTTTAATTTTGTCTGGCGCGGTGTTTAATAGGTACCTAAAAATTTCCTAACCAAATTCAAAATTCAAATTTTTTGTTTATGTTTGTGATTGTGTGTGTATCGAATTATTTTCCCGCTAAACAGTGTAGGTATGTTTTCTATTTGTGTTTGTGAATGTGTTTTCTTATTTGAAGCAAATAAATGTAAAATTAGTGAAGTCAATTTCCCGCCTCTTGATATCCTCGACGCGTAGGTACAACAGAACTGACTCGCAGCTTACTTCCAGCAAAGTTGCGAAAATTATAGGTACGAAATTTTGACATGAAAATATGAGTGTAGATAAAATAGTGTATGCAACTGCATATGAGGTAACTGCATATGATAATTAGGTATTAAAACACTCGTATCAAACTATTATCATACGATGGCTACGATAACTCGGATGTACGGTTACTGCACGATTTCTCCAAAATCACCCATAGTCAACTTACACATAGCAACAATGCGTTCAGGGTGCTGATGGGACTGCCGCTGTTCTGCAGCGCTTCGACGATGATTGCGCAGGCGCAAACAGACGATTTCTACGCCATCATTAGTAAACAGAGCGCCTCGCTGCTAAACCGCCTCAAAAACAGCACTAAAAGCATCGTGAACGCATTGGCCAAGTGGTGGGACTCCCCTATGATGGAGAGATGGATGAGACTGCATGCCAGCTAATCACCTTTCATCAAATAAAACTAATTGTATTTATCCATTTTTATTTATTACAAATTTGTGATAATTTATGTTAATTTTCATTTCAATTTTAATTTTATTTAATTTTTAGTTCACTTGACATTATGTATCATTAATTATTTTATGATTATTTTTGAATTGTGACATTTATTTTACATTTTTGACATTGTTATAGGTATATGACCATCTATTGACCTAAATGTATGAACAATGTCTGAAATAAATTTATTTTAATTTAATATAATTTATAGCGACCACGTCGTGTGCGCGCCATTATACCTAGTAGACCGCGAGTTTTCTGTCCGGTTGCTAAGCGGGACTATGCGGGCACTGGCACGATGCGTACGCGTTTTCTGTCCGGTTTGTGAGCGGCAACGTTGAAACAGATCCTAATTATGGTTATTTTTGTAATCCAAATTTTGATTATTCTAGGAAATTTATTTGATTAATTTAGTAAGGATGAAGGTTTTTTTTTGTTAGAGTAAGTTTCTTTTTAGAAACTCAAAAATTATGCATAATATTTAAGTTCACTTACCTAATTTCAAATTGTCACCTAATTATAAACTAGGGAAGCTAGTATCTAACGGTTCTTTTTTCTAGAAGTTAATCTAACATTACTTATGTCGTCTTGGGATGAAATAAACTATTCCATAGAGGCAAAAAATAGTGACAAAGAGCAGAAAATCAATTACATAGTATCTAGAATATTTTTTTTTTTAAATAATATAAAGCAAGTTTTCGAAATCGTATTTGACCTGTTGGCTGCCAGAAGCATTACAAATACAATATTAAAGTCATTATGGGCTCAGACACAAAAATACTATATTCGAGCAAGAATCTACACAAATATCCCCCGGAATATTAAGCGAAGTAGAGCAACTTTACCTGGTGAGCAACAGCACATTTCGTTTGCCACATTCCTCAGCACGTTTAAAGCATGCCCTAAACAGCTGATTTCCCGGGTATACCGTCGTCTCTTTTATCGCGTACTAAAACACGTAATAAAACAGAGAAAACTATACTTTATGCGCTCCCTACAGAATTGCCCGGACGGCGTGCGTAACCTACATGCGGCCATTTCGAGATTTACGATCTGGGAATTGTGTGTTGGAAAGAGATAAAAATATTAAACTCTCTGCCGACGGCTAACACGAACGTAGCCGGCCCGTTGATACTTCGAGGACAAGGCTTCCGCAGAATACGCTACAACTGCAGATGGTACCGTGTCTATATCCATGAAGAGTTTGAGATGACATTCGAAATTCTGAATTTGTTCTATCTTCATTTCTAGAAGCACATATAGATACCAAAAACTGTTAAAAAGTCTTACTGAACGTCACCAAATTATCTGAAAATCAATCATGTACACGCTCTCCGGACCGCATACTAGCTCATTTTGTTGCAACTGTGTGCGTGAATTAAACTATCCGCAAGGGACCGATGAGCGTTATAGCTTTCCCTTTTGTTTGGCTGAGTTATGGATGTGTTAGAGCGAGAGGTCGTAAATCGAGGTGTGCGCAGCGAAGTGACATGTTTATGGGCGGGAGCGCGGGTCGCGCGGAGTGGGGCCCGTCCGGCAGTCGAGAGCATGGCGCCGGAGAGAAAGGTACCAGCTTTCGTCTTAGCCAAGCGTAAAATGTTTGGGAAATGTAAACAAACCGATATGATCTTTTTTTTCCGTACAAAATTGGGCAAATTCCAATTTGCACCTCACTTTCAGACTACGTCGTTAGAAAATTTAATGGTGGTTACAATTTTTAACAATATTGTTGATAATAGATAAATCGCTTAATGATTATTTTATTACATCATCAACCTAGAAGTACTCACCACATCTCGTTACAAAAAGTCAGAGAGTATCATCTCTACGATCAATACAATGATCCTTATTTATCTATAGATATTTATTTTCGTTCAGAAACGCCTCGGCATCAAACAATCTGATCTTGGATCTTGGCATATTTGAATACCGGATTCCACAATTGGCCATAACTTTCATTCCGGGTCCCACAGGTGGCTAGCAAGGTGTAACCTGCCTTAATGAGAGTCGCCCTTCGGCCTATAAATTAGCGGGGAGAGCGAGCGACTCTCACCAAATTCGATGACTACGCAGTATTAGAACTGCGGGTTCCGTAGTTTTTGTGTTAGAACTAATAAGTAAAAAAATAATCGTGGACATATTCACACAGAGCCATCTAGCCTTAAAGTAAGCAAAGCTTGTACTATGGTTGTTAGATAACTGATATACCTATTACTTATAAACTTTTCAATATATACTCTTTATACATAGAACACCAAGACCCGTAACAGAAATTAAAATTCATCATTTTCGGCCCGGCCGGGAATGGAACCCGGGAGCTCTTGTGTGGCACACCGGCATGTAGACCACTGAACCACTAGGGTCGTCACTCACAGAACCACCAGAACAGACTACAATTGTAATTTATCCCTTGTTTCACACATTTTGCAGAAACAATATTTTTATAAAATAAAATCAAGTAATGTTCGACATTTGAATGTCGAACTGAAGTCAATACCGGGTTATCAATAATGGGTTAAGTAGTGTATGTACCCCACACTTCAGTGATTAGAGTAGTAGTTAAGTTTGAGCATGAAGTAGTAGAACCACGTAGTAGTAAAATAGCCTTTATTCTTTTTCTATTTTTTATGTTACCTATACTGCAGACAAACAGGCAAGCGGGCCACCTGATGAAAAGTGATCACCGCCGCCTATAGACATCAGCAACACCAATGCGTTGCCCGCCTCTGAAGCGACCTCTAATATACCTCTTGAACGATCCCACGCATAGTCCAAAGGAAACGCTGATTTAATATTGAGTTATAAGTTAGTCGCGACGACGTTCGCAAATAAGTAAATGTATTTACAATTGAGTTTTTACAAAGGGACTCTATCAAAGAAGAAGGTAGGAGCCCGATATGTGGTTGTTAATACCATAATTATGGCATAATTTTATAAAACTCCACATATATATTTTTTTGCCAACAGGTTTACACTTTTTACATTACATTGAAATATTAAATGAAAAATCTTTAAAACTTAAATGCAAATCCAATAATAGGCAAACTTACGTTCAAAATAGGATCGATCGCGCTAAATTAAAAAATAAATCTAAATCTACCACCACACAACAACAACAACAACATCTAACAAAAACAATCTCAAAAGATAATAGTGAAACCAATAAAGAATTTAACTCACATTAATTACTGTCTGCATCATCAAGAACGATACAACAAACTTAAAGAAACAATCAGAGAGACTTTGTCCCTACTTATTACAAAACCAGTAGCTATAGGTGTATGAATGTGAAAGAGGTAAAAATCAAAATAATGAGTACACCGATCACCATATCAACAATACGGCCGAATCAGAAAAGGAAACCCGAATCAAGCATTCGAACCAGCGAACATATCCTTGAAAGGGGAGAACAATAACAAAGCGGTTGCATGTAGGCACTCATTTGTACCAACGTGACACGTTTGAGTTAATATGCAGATTAGTAAAGAAGGTACGTCCGAAGCGGCGGCTGTAATCGGCGATTCCTCTGCAAGTCACGCCGGCGACGCGGGCGCAGTTTCACCGGCTCTATGGAATGCTGCATCGGGCCGACGAATTGATAAAATGGGTTGTCGATATGGAAAGGCTGGTAGACGTTTTGAAGGACAAACAAATAGTAACAAAGATTGACTAGAGGCAGGTAAATGAGTGAGCATAAAATACAGTATCCGGAGGATCGATGATGCATTGTTAGCAGAGCTTATTTGAGAAAGATGTAGGACTTACTTACTTGCTTACAGCGCTGACTCAGCGACCCAAAGTAGATCTTGGCGTCCGACACCAGAGATAGCCAACTTTTCCTAACCTGCGCCATCACCTGCCAGTCGAGGATTCCCCGTGCGAGCAGGTCTTTCAGATGTAGGAATACATAAAGTGTAAAGATTATTTCATAAAGGTTCAAATATCGGGTTGGAAGTGCCGCTGCAGGAAGTTCGTTCCATAGCGTAGTAGTCTCCAGCAGAACTGTGTTGAAAGTATACGATAGTAGAATATGTATACTCATTCAAAGTATAAATTGATGTTTATAATTTACGTTTTGTGTATCGTAAAACTCTCGTTGCGTACAACGTTTCAACCCCCGTCGCAAAAAATAGAGTTTAGCGATATTGTTTGTTTTCTGTAGTCATCTAAGTAGCTGATTAGCAAGATTCCACAAAGGTCGCTATGACGGTGACCTTTTAGTACCTGACTCACTAATGGACAGCTGTCATCGGGAGTAAGAAGGAAGCTTTGGCCGTGAGACTAGACATCGCAAAGGTTTTTGATTCAGCCTGTTATAGCTAAGGCAATTCTTTACTTCACTTTATCGTATAAGGGTCCTACTCAGGTACTTTGCTCATTACGGCTCTGCTCTGTCCATATCAATAATATTTTGCATATCTGCGGTATTCATTGCTACGCATATACAGGCCGTTCAAATAAGCTTCGTACAGATATAGACAAGAGCAGAATCAAAACTGAAATCAAAACTCACCTTGAGTAGATATCCAAATGGGGCAGAGGAAACCTAGTCCAGTTCAACTCTATGACGATGCAAGTTTGTGAGTTAAATGCAAAAAATCTACATTTAAAATAGTTAATGACACAGTTCTACATCGATACCGTTTTTTCTTCATGTCATACGGTAGGCAAACAGGGAAACGGGCCACCTGATGGAAAGTGGTCACTGCTGCCTACAGAAATTAGCAACACCAGGAGTATCGCCAATGCGTTGCTCACCTCTAAAACCCTGAATATTGTTGCCCCGGAAGGAAATGAACAAATTTCCCTCCACTGCCAAAACCACGGTTACTCAAATTCTTAACCCATTGAGCAACGGGAGATCTTACTGGCATGAATACAATTCGAGGAGAATTGGGATCCATGGCGTTGATATCTCGAACGTAGCCTTGTTGTTGGGTCGCTAGGTTAGTAAAGCCAAATTGTCTTAAAAACTATGGCGTTTATTAAGACCAATCATTGCTTCTCGACAGGAGACCGTGTACTGCTATACACGGCACAGGTTCGTTCCCATAATAATGGAGAATTGGTCCTACCTTTGGGCTAGTGTACTCTAATCTCCACTAGGTTACATCGAATTTGTATTTGTACTTGTTAGTTTTTGTTTTCATAAAATCATTGTTAAAACAACATATCGATGTTTAAAAATATGTACAGGTACTTATCGATATCGATATATCAACATCGGAAAAATACTATAAATCGATACGATATATCCAAGGGGCCGCCCAAAATTAATTATTCTAAGTCGCTACGTACGTCTTGACGTAGTAATGGTCATCGGTTGAGGATTGGCAGCACGCTTCACTATCCGCCGTACTAATACACCCAAGAGAGTACCATTAACGTCAGCCTTTAAGGCAGGTTAGCGCGTCGGTGACCTTTCGCAAGGTCTTGTGCCTTCCAGCTTTCCTTACACCACAAGATGCTCCACATCTCTTCCTTGCGAAACATAGCCAAACAGGGGAGTATTTGAGCCTGCACTGGGGAGGATAGACACTGCTTGATGCCATGTTCTTGGAGGCTCATTTGTTCTAAACTACGTCCACTACACACCATACATTATATTCTTATCCAGCACCACATCCGTCTCCACGGCATATAGGAATGTGGGAACACACAAAATCAAATACTTACCCGATGTATTGGTATCGACTATAATACCTTGCATCCATAGGGTTCCTAATGCACTTGCTCTCTGTACCTCAAAAGCCCGCATCAGCTCCGCCCGAGCTTGACCTATTCTGAACGATGGTGTTCTTTTGCATCAGATACCTAGATCGTCTGTCTGTGTGCCTCTCTAGGCAATAAAAAAATATATTTCATAACGAAACGGCCCATCTGTCGAAATTGTACTATTCTTCAGAATGTTTGGTGAAAACAAAGCAATCTCCATGCCCATGACATTCGGCTGCCATTGGTATGAAAATTCAAAATTTTATTAGGTCAGTCATTCAACTAATTAGCTGAGCAGTTGTCATTTGGTCAGGTTATTCGTATTATAATATAATTACCTACATATGTAAGTAGGTATGTTTAGTTTCAAATTATATAAAACCCCAAACCCAATTATCATAAATTCCTATCCAGCAATTCAAAAAAATTAGATTAGATTAGAACAAAAAAACATACCTAAGTCATATTTCATCGAATCGATTATTTTGACCAACCAAACTGTACTTATAGTTCGACGCAGTTATATTAATAAACAAGCCAATACAATTTATAGACATCGGATATCCGTAGCTTTGAAGTATTTGAATAAAAAATGCGCATTCTAATTTTCAAACATGCATTATCATGTCGGCAATGATACGATATTTATTCAAATTTCTTACACTGTAAATAATAATATTTTTTTTATTATTGGTAGAATTTTTATTTAGGTACGATTTATAGATGCTTTATGAACGACAGTATTTCTATGTGCTAAGATAAAAGTAAAGGTATTTGATGTTTTACTACGAATAAATGAATATGAATACTAAAGATTTTAAATGCTCACTAATCTTTGTGCTCGTGGATGGATTCGCGTAATCCCTCCGTTTCGCAATAAAAGTGCCATCTACGAATTTCCTTGCACACAATTCGAGGAAAATCTCGTCGTATCACACAAAGGACCGTGTATCACATTAGAAACATAAATATTATTAATAACATCAGCTCACAAAACGCTGGCTGAAGTTTCATTCGTTCACAAAAGAAAAACTCCGCTCCCTGTAACCTATGCATTGCCATCTATCTTTTTCCACAAAAGCCGGACATTATTGTTCGGTCCAAACACTCCTAAATCTTCGGAAAAGTAATATATTTTCGTTTTGCCCAGTGCGGTGTACGGTACATAGACGGCAGTCAGTTCGCCCCGCTACTTTTCCTGTGTCTGCTAATGTTTTATACATTGCTTGTTTCGGTCGTAACTCTTTTGCCTCTGTCGTTCTGCGCCGGCAATGGAAAAACGCCACTAGTTTTACGCTAGTTTAAGCTATTTTTGGAAAATGATCATGTTCTCTCTATCTTTAGTAAGTAGGTAGAGTTTCTGTAATTGATTACGAGTACGAATCTGTACCTTCATAATCCGTTACAAAACCGATTAAAAGTCAGACATTGTATTGTACAGATATTTTACATGCCTACATGTCTGAAACACCGGCACTGCATCGGTTCCCCTTAGGTTGCAGATGACCTGGATGACGGTCCGTCCATGCCTCCCTAGGCAATAAAAAAAACAGTGAATTAGCTGTTAATATTGCACATCGGGCATTTCGGCTTCGTATTTACTCAATCGCGTGCGGAAGAGATGACGCCCTACTAACCCGAAATAAAGTTCTTAAACTCGAACTAGCCGATGAGGGTCTGTTTATACGTCGTCGTTTACAAATCGAACAGTTAACGCATAAGCGTCGTGCCCGCATATTCACCGCGTAGAAACCGGACAGAAAACGTGATGGCTACCCTATTGGCGCGTACACGATTCGGATGCAACACGACGGTGCGGGTGCGACACGATTACTGTGCGATGACTATGCGGACGAAATAATAAAGTAAGCTTTCTGTCTTTAGCATAGAAATCAAAATTGCATAAACATTTGGGACAAATCTTGTACGTTTTTATGGCTTCTGACTGTCTGCCTAACTCCCCTCTATAGCAGGTACCCATGAAAATCATACGTGTAGCCTATGTAACCTAAAACACTTCACATATTTACATAATGCGGCACTTAGCTTCTGTGCGTTTTTATTGTTCCTCAAAACAGTTGTCTGTCATTGGATAAAGAGATGAGATAACATTTAATATTAATCATACGTAAGTTAGAAGCGTCCCGGCCTGTCTACTCTAAACTGGACGCGAGTCTCACGTTACTACTCTTTTAAAAGCGCTCCGTTCTCTGAATTACATAATGGGCACGCGTAATTTGAGAACGAGCTTCGTAAAGCAGCGTCAAAATATGTAAAGATTTTTATCTTTTCCGTAAAATTGCTTGGGAAAAAACATAAAGAAGGTGGTGTCACCTGATCCCGACAGGCGGGATTTATTGCGCTCGGTGTGGCCGCGGCCTAAGGTCGCACCACAGAGTTATGACGCCGGGATATAATTTACCTACGTGTGACAAGAAATAAGAGTAGGCCAGCTTCGTAAAAAGGACTGATGACTATGTAACGATGACTCAGTCCTTTTTTACCTGAATTTGTCGTCGAGGTTTAGTGGTGCGTTGACCTGGCCCACGTGTGTTCGCCGTTTCAAGGTGGATAAGTACTACGATTGTGTCTAGAATTTCAGAATGTATCATTTAATCATTTGTGGTACACGGGTTATACAGTTGTTAGGTACAGTTTAAGTAGAATTGAGCCTCTGCGACCTGCCATCGGCATACAAATTTTAGAAATATTTACGTAGTATTATTACAAATAAACATCAAATCATCGCTTTGTAAGTTATCTTTTTCAAATATTACTTGATAGAAAGAAAAATATAAATGTACCTAGAGCATGCCAACTAACCGTCAAAATTAATGATAGTACAAAATGAATCCAGTCAGTAGGTTTAACACTAATTACATACTTACACACTCACGCCCGTATACTACAGGGCAAAGGCTATCGAGTGCCACAAGCATATTCATACATCTCCTCATACATTTACGCCGGTTGATAGTACTCCTGACCTGCCATGCACAAATTAAATACTAAACAAACAATTACTTTCGACGCCAACAATCTTGCTCTGGTAGAAATCAAATTAAAATGAGGGGCTACCACTAAAATCTTCTCATTACAACCGAAAGACATTAGTAACGGGCGGGAAAAGAAATGCCTGGGCCTTCAAATGTACCCCGAAATACCCGCAATAGTCTAAACCACATAATCGAATCTGCAATTTTTAATACAATCTAAAATGCACTGTGGTCTAATAAACTTAAGAGTTAATATTTATTTGAAGTGTGTAGTAGTTACGACGTTTAGCCCTTGGTTGATGGAAGCTCAAGTAAAGTGGAAGGAGTCCCCAAGAAAATTGGCACAAGTGGTTTTAGCCGGGACCGGGTGGAGCGGGGCGTGGGGCGCGCGGGATGAAAGAATATGATTTATTATCAGAAGCGGCATTGAATAGGCATATAAATTCCCAAAGTGCCTACTTGTCTACTTTCCACATTTAAATCTGGTTTTTGGCCAGGTCATGCCCAGTCCCGTCCCAGCACTGCTAAAAGTCATTGATGACATCCATCTTGTGATGGAGGATAATTCTAACTTTACTTTTAATTCTTTGATGTTCCTCTAGCTATTTTTCGCTAGATATCTCGGTATCACTATACTCTGGTTTATTTCATACCTTCGAGATCACTTGAAGCGGGTCCGCTTTTGATGCTGTCTGTGTAGAATAGGTAGAAAAGCGATTGAGTAGAACGTCGAAAAATTATTCGTGGATTTGTGTGATTTAGTAGCATGGTGGGGTAGAATTCTGTCCCCACTCCATTTCTCAATTTTTAGCTACCCTATTACCGCTGTCAGCCTCTCCAATTACCATGTCTATGCTGACGACTTGCAACTATATTGAAATTATATCTCTGACCGTAACCGTTTTTCTTGGCAAAGTCTTATAATCTTTTAGTAAACCCGAAGAAGTCTTAGGACCCGAGACAGGCTAGGAGGACTGAGTCTCAGGTTCTACTTCGACGGTTGTGTCTAAACATAAGAAGTATAAATGCATGATATCGATCTTTGGTTCTGTATTTTTGAGTCAAAATATATGAATAACACTTTCTGTACGGTAGATATGTCTGCTCTTAAAGAATTTAATTGGATGGTCATTATCCCAAGCAGTAAGTCGCAAAGAGATAGTTCAATACTGCCTGTTCGAATAGGTAATATTCCGCGACGCGTCTGCGCCTATCCACTCTTTGCTCGGTATAGGGGCGGCCGTCGAATGTTCGCCGGGAGATAGGGCTCGCGACAAGATGTATTACTGCTTACGAAAAATTTTCAACAGTCCTCTATCCGATTGGCCCCGAACGGAAAATAAGAGGGGACAGCGACAAATAAATGAAGGCAGTAAATATCCCTATGACAATAATACAGGTCAGCGATAGATTATCCGATAGATAGTAACGCTATTATTAATGTAAGAAAAACACAGGAAAAAAGGCCGATTGATGGGGAAAAGATAAAATAATGGCGGATATTGACTAAGTTTTCTTATGGGTTGTTTACACGGCTTTGATAGCGCAAACTTTTCTTATGGGGGAAGTGTGGAATAGTGATTAGATGTGGTGCTCTTATGGGGTAAGTGACGATTAAAATGAAGATTTATTTAACATCTTTGTGTTATAACTAGTCGCAAAAAATCGCTAAATAGTCCTAGACGACTAGGTAATTTCGGCAAAAAAACAGCAAAATGTCACTAGTTTTCATTACTTTATGGAGAGATAAAAGCATGCCCTTTAAATCTGACAATATCATAACAGCTCCTCCACTTGCGTCCATTAATGAAAATTGCAACGACATAACATTATTTTCAACACAAAAAATTACTCTAAAGAAAAACAGGACCGCGGATCATCACCTCCGCGTACAACCACCGCACGTCATATACGACGTCGACGCCCGAAAAACGACCAATTCAATTAAAAATCCAAATCACACATTCCCAGCAAAACCGTCGCGGATTTTTCTTTCAAAATTTATGTTCGCGACTGCGGAGAGGGGGGTGGAGAGCCCCCCAGGGTGGGGGGGGGGGAGCGACTTCATTTCGCCCGCGTCGTTTATCTTGAGCAACATAATTCAGGGACGAAGACTCTGTCAACTTATTCCGATTCTTTCGCCTAAGCGTAAAATGGGCGTGTGTTATTTAAATGTACTTCTACTCTACTATACCGTCGAATCTAATGGAACGACGATACTGTCCGCTATTGGTTCTTGCACATAAGTGTATTTTTCTTGCATTTATTACCTGACATAATTATATTTATTGTTGACATCAGGTTAAATTGTCATCTGTCTATATAATGATTTCTTAATCAGAATCTAAATAAATAATACCTAGTGGTAGACGCACCATCATCATCGTCTTTATCATAAGCCCACATTAATCACTACAAGCTCTATTCCTCAAAAATGTGTCGAAAATCGCAATACTGAAAAGTCACATTTTAAGGTTTAAGCTACTGCGGAATTTCTACTAAAATCGGGACTAATACCCTGTTAAAATATTAAGTACCTATGTATAATAGCTACCCTTCACAATATAGAGCCTTTATATAGGCAACCAGGCGGCGGAGACTTCATAATAGATCCCGTGGTTGCCCTTGTTACAGCTAACCTTAAAATGTAACAAAGCACAGATATAACTACATTAGAACATAATTCAATACCAACACACGAAGCCGAAATAGATCTGCCAACACTTTACGAGTTAAAACAGCCAACAACTTCAATTACCGATGCCTCTATAACAGAGTACGGCGCGGTAATATTTCACTTACGAATATAACGGCCAATGCTCAGTTTTCTTCGTCGATACATTTACAGCTCTCACTCATTAGGGGGCTATTCTAAAAGCGCCCGAAGAAGGAAGCCAATATTTCAGTCGCTGCCGCATATTACCGTTGCGATATTCGTGGGGACGTTATCTATCACCAGACACTCTATTGCTCGTAAATAACTAGCATTCATTAGAGACCCCTCTGTTATGGTGAAAAATGTTTTATTTTATCTCTCATTGCCGACCGGTGCGTGTGAAGTGATATTAATTAAGTCATATTTTGATAAGCCATGGTGAAATTGGGCCCATTGTTTTCTGTTTTTCAAATGATAAAACATACACCCACATAAACCAGCGAGATTGTTGAGAAAAGTTGAAGGCAAAATAATGTTTGTTGGTGTAATTAAATTGTATTTTAAAACTCGAAATAAGTACCTACCATACCTTTGAGTAGGTAGGTAGAAATGTTTATATGTAAAATAAGTTCGCTGAGGTTGTGTGTGATAAATAGGTAACTAGGTACCTCACTATAAGAAAATTAGTTTCATGGACGTTAAGTACCTGAATTACTAATAACTTGAAGGGTACAGAGAAGCTAATTCTATCAAAATATTGTTTTCACGAAACAAGTTACTTCAAAAGACGTTAATTAGTTCGGGTGCCATATTTTTCTCCGAGAAACATAAATCGAGCGAAATTAGAGGCGCCTCGGCCCCCGGCCCCCGCCGCACGCACCCGCCATCTTTAACGCATACCTACAATACGTACAACCAATACGTCATTTGACGCAATAACGGTCAAACAATAAATATCCCTTTGCGAAGACAACACGCGCAAAGTAATATATGAAGTTAAGTATAAATAGGCAATTTGGTGCGGAGCTCACGTCTCCACGAATATTGCCGAAAATTGCCGAGGACCAAAAGCGAATTTCCATACTTACGCACGGTATCGTCCGTGGGGTGCGTTTATGGGCTAAAAATTAAGTCGCACTGTCGATTGTTGGTTTGCTATTGCCTACTATCGGCACGTAGTAGGTACTAACACCTACCTCGGATTTTGACGATTGCTAAAAGTACCTACTTGTAGTGTCTAAGGAAATAAACCCTTTGAACCTTTCACTTATAAAGCTTTATAACTTTATTTTGTAGGTTCATTAATTCTAATAATATGGCAAACCCAAAACCATAAGTGAATAAAAACATGTTACTCAAAATTTTGTTAAGTTAGTTATTGAACAATATCAAATATGGCTATTTGACATTGTTCAACCATATTCGCAGTTTGTAGCTACCCACATAAAAACATCCACCATTACCTACATCGCATTTTAAATTTTGAACGGCTTACTAAATCCAGCACCAAGCACGATCGTATGGAAAAAAGGATCCGCAAGGAAGCGGTAAGCGTATAAATCCGGAGGTAAGACCCGATAGAAATGAGAGAATTCCCCATTAAATCTTTCTAACAGGCCGATAGGTGGCGCTCCTTCTAAGCAGCGGGAAGACGCTGGAAAAACACATTTTAATAAGGGGCACCTAGTGATACCCAGCTCAAACAAGAGTTGTACGTCTTGATACTTTGGGTTCCACCTCATAAAATTTTAAAATTTTATTACTGTCACAAGGAGCTGAAATACGTATAGGTATTGACGTAATCTGATCTCAAATCTCGATATACCGGTTCGTATATACTACAGAAAATATGATTGCTTAACTTATAGCTCTAATTTAGAATAACTGTTTAATACAAAAACAAAAACTAATAATATTGGCTAGGGATACCTAGCACGCTGGTCAATATAGTGCCTCGGGTATCGAAGGCGGGTTCAAGCAGAAATAAGTATTCATAATGTTTTGGTGTCGAAAATCAAGATCCAGTTTGGGTCGCTAGCGACTCAGAGAGTTTCCTTTTAACGCAGCAGACGTAATGTCATAATATGTAATTTTTGTTGCGCTCTCACGCATAGGGCAACTGTGCAAAGCAGACGTTTTGAGAGGAAAGCATCAAGACCAGTGGTCCCCGTAAGGCATTACTGGGAGGGTGCGGGTACGCGCGCGAAACGAAATGTGGCTTTAAAAATTTGGAACACAATCCGGCTATTTGTCTTTCCAACGTCTCTTATAAATCAAGGAATAAAGCAGCCAACAATGCTTTATGGGCGAAAAAAAGAACCTACATAAGACCGGGAAATAGCAAGACCTTTGCACATACATTTTGAATGTTAGTGTTGCGTAAGAGATAGGCTTCGAGTTTGAATGTTTCCTTTCTCAGGTGGAGGTAACTTTCGCGGACGATATTCAGATCAATTACAAGAAGTTTTTGAAAGTGGTTAATACAAATTAAGAGCGATTTGTACAGAATATAGATAATCTTGGTCTACAAAAATATCAGTATATGAACCTCAACGTAACCACTGTTAAAATTGTTGTAACAAAACCTTATTAATAGTAGTGCTTTGGGTCTCATTTGCGAAATGTGGAAAATATATTCGGCACCCATTTAAATATGACTACGTCATTATTTAGCGCGCGTCACGGCCGTCCGCACTACTGGACGCACTCGCAAAATTATTACCGTGTAGCGCACTATATCACGGCAAATTTACGAGAACCTGAATATGATAGATTTTCAATCCGGCCTCCATAATATACGACGAAAAACGCTGTCAAAATAGAGAAATAAATAAAAGCGTGACAACCAATTAATAACTCGTAAAGTGTCAGTGTTGAGGACAATAAAAAACTTTGGGCCGGGATAAAGGGGCAGAAAAAGGCGATCACAATGACGTTACGAGGAGAAAAACGCCTGTAAAAAGCACCGATATCGACCATAAATTTGGACGGATTCAAAACAAATCGCCCTTATTCATTACACGTATGACTTATTGCCGCGAGAGGATGAAATTTATAATGCACTTATATCGAGGACACAAAGGCGTAGACTCGGCTCCGATGAACTGATGAAAAACAACTCGCTCCGAACAAAGACAAGCGCGCGGTTCATTAGTCACGTATTTATAAAAAAAATTAGAGATTTGGAGATTGAATACGTGAACATTACTTGACTAATAGAGCTTGGAAAACTACACAATAACTTCTATTGATTGGGAATTTGAAAGTTGACAAAAGTTTGTAATAAAAAAGAGTACAATATTGAATCAGTGACTTGCCTAAACAACAAACTAGATAAATAATGTATCATAACGCATATTTTAGAAGCCTATGAATACCGTTTTAGCAAACAGTTAACTCCATTGACACGAAAGTTACGAAGTTCATCCTTACGCTCCAAACCTCAAGTAAAAGTTTACAAGCCGATAAGCACGTTCAAAGTATATGAAACGAAAAATCGACCCCGAAAAACATGCAAATCGAATCAAGCGACCAACTCAAGCATTTTATTATCAGATACCACGTTACGATACCTTCATCAGGTCCGTGAAGCGTTATGGAACGTCGAATCGAAAAATAAATGGCGTTTAAAAGTGTGATCCAAGATGTACAAAAAGAGGGAGAGAAAAAAGGAAAAAAGGCGAACGAAATGATAAATTTCCCGCTCGAAGTGAAAAAGTGAGCGTTTATTTATGACATGGCAGTGTATTGTGGCTCAACGAAGGTCGTTTTATCAGATCTTGTTTGGACCTTGCATTTAAATGTGGGTTTGGCTGAGCTTTGACATGAGGGCAATGGTCGCAACATTGTTGGGCCTGGCGAAGCAATGTCATGATCTACATGGAATTTACCAAATCATCACATTACTGTACCTTGATTGTGTTGAAATGTATCTCTCTATGTTCCTTGAAAACTTAAATAATTTATAGATTAATAATATTTACAAATGAGCAGGTGGCATGAGTATATAACGTCATTCTAACGAGGTCGATAAATCTGTCGTTAGGTACGGCATTCTGTAGTCCTCAAGGCTGGAGAGGAATCCACATAAAGTTTCCGAACGCATCAAGGGCATCTTTCACAAAGTGACGGACCGTCTTTTGTTGGGAACAAATTAAAAAGTTTCTTCCGTTCTTACAATATTTTTGAGTTATAGCCGAAGTAAGATTAAAGTGTAATTTATTGGTTTCCTTAGTGTTGCAGTGAAGTTCACCTCGAAGATACGTCGTAAATTCTGATTTTGTGGCAAGTTTGGAATATAGTATTTGTACCTATGTCTTGAATTGACAGAATGAGTTTGTTTGAATGAGAATGACAAATTTATATTACTGTTTAGTATTAAGTTTGTAGACAAACAGCTTACTATAAAGTATGCAACTTTGTTCTTAGTAATGAAAAAAATCTTCAACGTGACATTAAGTTCCCCATCCCGAGCCTATCTAAACCAAAACTTAGGCGCCCTAAATTAGACCAAAAGAATTATTCTCCAATCTTCTTTAGATCGACCACAAATCACGTGGCTCCTTTGGAAGTAATTGAAAATACATTACGCAACCAAATTAAAGTGGGAAAGTGGTACAAGTTAGGAAAGAGGGCGGCAGGTGGCGGCCGCGACATCCCCCTCCCCCCGCGGAATGTTTTGGCATAAAATATCGTTTCAATTATTTACTTGAAAGATTTATGGCACTTAGAAAAGTGCGCCGCGAAAAAACCGGGAGCTCCCGACGTGTGCACGAAAAGTGTTTTTCTTGGCTAACTTATAATGGGTATGAGTGTAGGAAAGTTTTTGAATCTCTTTTCTATGGTAATTTGTTTTGCGTACGCTTATGAAGATATTAGTGTTGCTTGTTCTTATTGGGCCGAATATGTATGAGATGATGAATTTATACTTTACAGAGTTGTAATGGGTGTATTTGTTATCGAGGGCCTGTAATGTGGTTTTAATGTAAAATCAACAACAATGTACCGTGTTATTGATGACGCTGACGATGCGTCGGCGGCGGCTGCACTATCATTTTATTTCACGTGTATTTTTTTTATGTCATGGTTTTGTTTCAATTTTACGTTACTGGTTTATTCTCGATTAATTTTGTGCTTTAATATATTTTTGTCGTATTACTTAATCTATAGAAAAATAGTTTTAAATTACAGAAAACACTGTTTGCTTGGAAATTCCCCACCTCTAATAACCTAATCAAAAAATTCATAAATCAGTAAATATTCACCACAACATCATAATAAACTAGCCATCAACACAAACCCATCACAAAAGGAACACATACAGTCCTAATTTTCAAGAATCATGCACGAATAAACAGTCAAAACTACCTACATATTAAACGCAATAAACGCATTCTTTAGACAAATGTCGGATCTGTGTTCGCACAAACAACTTGTCGCTTTTTTATTTCGTGGTTATGTTTAAAGTATATGTTATTGATTTATTCTCGATTAACTTTGCGCATCATATTTCTGCCGCAATTCTTTATCGAGATAATTTTTTTTTTAATTAAGTGCAGAAACAGTGTGGGGTTTGAATTCACCACCTCTCATAATAAAATTCATAAATCAGTCAAAATTCACAACAACCATATAAAAAACTAGCCATCAACACAAACGCATCACAAAAACACAGCCCAAATTTTCAACAATCATGCACGAATAAACACCCAAAACTACCTACATATTAAACGCAATAAACGTATTCTTTAGACAAATGTCGGGTCTGTGTTCGCACAAACAACGTTAATGCTTGTCGCTGCTGGGAGCAAAGCACGCGTGTTTATTTTTCATTTACGAGAGGAGAGGCTCGCAAACACGGGCCGTGACACTTTCGTGGATAAACGTCTTTTGATTTTTCGTTACAAATGGGGTAGTTATGCTTTAATTATACATATGTTTTACATTTTTTGTCATGGCATAGCCTCAAGATTTGCCAGGCTTAAGTGGCAGTGGTAACAACGTAACCGAAAACGCAACGTTGGTAGGCCTCCCACAAGGACCGACGACCAGGTAAAGTTCGAAGGTACAAGCTGGATGCAGAAAGCATAGGACCGGCCTTTGTGGAGATCGCTGGGGGAGACCTATGCCCAGCAGTGGGCGTCTCGGCTGATATAATTGTGATGATTTGCATTTTTTAACTTCTTAGGGAGGCACGCGGTCAGATGGTTCACCTGATGAAATGCAGCCACCGTCGTTCAGGACATCGGCAACCTGAGGGGAACGGGTGCAGCGCCGGCCATTGAGGTACGCGTAGACGAACCCCAAGTTGATCCATTTTCGGTTGTATTGTCACTTATCACATTATGGTCAAACATCTGGCTAAAATCGTTAATAGATATTATTATAATATAAACCCTTTATGATATTAATGTCCAATCTTAAAAAAGTCCAACGACAGCTATCCAAATTATGGTGAAGTCTACACTAGGCCAGGTAGAACATCGCAAATTGCACTTAAATAAACTCCTGGTCGTGATCATAATTAATTTTCCCTATATCAGAGTACAATCTCAAAAATATTTTCCTGCATAACGTCCCATACCAGACTTTGTATTTATGAGACTATAAAGGACATTGCTCGCCGTTCATACATAGTTGGCCTAAGATCCAACAGGGAGGTGTATTTACTTTTGGGTTTTAGATAATGTATATATTCGATTGAACCTAAATTAAAACAACGGACACTTTTGAGAATTCGGAAAAAATCAAAACACTATCGGATTTTGAGGTTATAATTACGTCAATAAAAACATTCGATATGTAGCAATAACTTAGCATTTATTACTGAATGTAAGTACTTACCATGTTTACTACGCAAAGTCCGTTTATTAAAAGCCAGGTCGTTGTTTTAAGTAGGTCCGTATCAGTAAAACTCAGCTAGAGGTCGATATTTCAAGAGATAATCACAGTCCTTCTCGCCAAGTTGTTAGATAAAATCGGAAAAGAATAATAAGAAAATGCATACGAATTCAGTACGCAACCAACGCAAACGCAGATCGAGCACAGAATGCGCGCGCCAAGTGACATTACTACCAAATGTCAAATGTTGTCATCTATCAATTCATCAACTGTCAGTGTCGATATTATTGCTCGTTTCAAACAGCGCTTTCAATCGAGTTTTTTGATAAGCCGTATTATTTTTCCGCGACATCATAGCGGACTGTTTGTAACTAAAAACCATTATTGTATATCAAGTGTTGAGAATACTGACGCTTGTCTGTGACAAACTCTTATTAAGAGTGATGTTACAAAGACTTGGCTGTATAAGCTATAACACCTTTGCCTATTAAAAACCTCAAATTAAACCAAAAAATAATAACACCTAGGATTATGACGGAAGTGAATACTTTTTAAAATGTTTTCGAAATTAAGAAGTGTCCGTTCTATTGAAATATTTGCAATGTACATTATAAAAAGAACTAGTAATTATAGTAAATGTTTCATGCATGTTGATTCATAGGCCATTTCTTACCATGTCCTTTGAATATCGTTGTACAGCGTTGTCTATTTAACCTTTTTTCGTGATATAAAGAAATTCAAAACATTTTACCTAGACAAAATTACTATATTTGATTTTAAAGTTCTCATAATGGACTTGTTATTACATATGAATCGTTTCGTGTAAATATATACACTGCGTGAGCGAGCACTGCCGGAACTTAGCCTGGCGCACTACCGTGCATAAACCGAGGTAAACGTATCTATAATACCTATACATTTTATAAATAGCGAAGGAAATTCATGTTTTGGTTTAAACAATGTATTCAAAATTTGGGAGCGGCTACTTAAATAGGCACTTATTTATTTATTGCGTAGGTTCAGAGGCTAGCCGATCGATATAAAGTTCTTTGATGAGGCCTTTGCTTCGTCGTCGTGTTATTCGTCTTATGAAGATAACGATGACGGTGAATTGTTTTCTTCCGCATTGAACCGTAAATATCTCACCTACTTATGATATTCGATTTATTTAATATGTGAGGCTTACCAAGGTCTTCCGCTGGGGACCCTAAAGTTGGTTGAACAATCTCAGGAGCTGATTGGCACCATGTGACTTTTTTATACCTATAACGTCTGTGTAATCCAAAATATCTCCACCTTCGCAAGTACAACCACAAATTCTGAGCTAAAAGGTTTTCGCACCGTATTCTTAGGCCTTAATCTGCCGACCACTCATTCTTTACGCGTGCGTGATAATCTTCAGTAAAAATTTAATTGAATCTCGGAAGTGGGAGCAGATGGGACGCCATTGTGCGCCGTAACGGGCCCCCTAGGCGGCGATGGTGCGACCACGGTGATAAGGTACCTACCGTTTGCTAGGGCTTCGGGTTCGGTTTTGGGATGAACAAGAGAGGTCTATTGACAAATGACGTCGCAAACGAGATGGCGATTGGTTCCGAAGTTTGGACAAGGACAAAAAAATAAAAATTATTCACTTAAGATTACAATTTCGCGCTATATACCTACTTGTACCTCTTTCGTCAAACGATTCATCTTTCATCCATCCACCCTACATGACCGCTGAACCATCTCAACATCCCTCCTTCTAATTTATTTTATTGTGTAAGGTACACCAACAGCATATTACACCAACAGCATAATATGTGTTACATTTAGTAATAATGCTAAGCAACAATATATCTATTTTTATGCATTCTATATGTATCATTAGCAGTAATAGTAATATTATTGATTACTTGCGTCATATTTTATTCCACATCTTTCACGGATCACTCCATCCCTGAATTTTACTGCACATATTCCACATGCAAAATTAATTAATTTAACAATGTACCGTAAAATTTACTTAATACCACAAACGAATGGTTTAGTACCTAATTATGTGCGGTTGAATACACTATTTTATCTACACTCATATTTTCACATAGGTACCCAATTTCGTATAATTTTCTCGACTTTGTTGGAAGAAAGCTTTGTCATTTCTGTTGCTGCGGTGCGAATATCAGGCGGCTTAAATTTTTTTCGCTACTACTTTTATCATCACCATAATCTTGGCGTCTGGTTGCACTCCCGTAAGGCGCGATGGCCCGGGATCCGCCTACTTTCGTCACTAATTTCATATTTATCAATATTTGTTTGAAACAAGATTTTTTTTTAATAAGATCGATTGTAAGACTTTCGTTGTTATTCAATACTTCTCGTGACCATGACGCATGCAACTGCTTCGCAATATTGTAGAAAATACTATTCGTGGTAACAAACCCGAAAATTTGTAGCGAAAGTGACAACAAGAAAGATAAACAGAAAAATATTGTTTGGTAGGCTGGAAAATAATTCCAAACTGCGTAGTTCACGCATTCATTGACACTAGTAAAGTTTGATATTCAGCCTATTAACCGCGACAGACTACAAATAAAAAAATAAAAGTAATTTATAAATATTACGAAGTTACCTTTTCATTATTTTTTAGTATTTGGAACATTATATTATAAAAGTTGTTAAGCTATATCGGGCGGTATAATTTCATTTAGGTACTTAATAAAAGATACACAAAACAACGTCCAACATGAAATCACATGTTTTGCATGATCTAAATTCGTTGCCTCCTTTATTCCTAAAATATTTTTTGGTATTTTCTTAAGACATTGTAAGACATATTTAATGACAAAAGCATTATATATAAGGGACGCAACTGTCTTTTTGCAAATGTAATGACTTGTTTTGTTGTGTAAATTTACGTTACTTCGCAAAATGAATGAGATTTATGTGCTGCAGCATTTTATTGGGTAGAAAGTAAATAGAGTTAACTCTGGGTGTATTGTTTTAAATATTATAATACCCACTTACTTTTTTGGAGTACAAAACCCAACATATCAATGAATCACGAACAAATATTATGTTGGTATAAAATTGACACACAGCACATCTCTCTTTTGATCTTTAAAAGTTACATGACATTTATTATTCTTGGAATTGATCAATCCATAATCATAATATTTAGTACAAAGTACTCGCATCAATTTTATTATGTAAATTGAACAAAATGACGACCATAAATCCATATCCACTGGACTTAAGTAGCCGTTTTGTAGTAATTACCGCACATTAAAATTAACCGGCGCACACGTTGAGAATGTAATGGAATCACAGCGCTATTACGCAATGAAATCCAGAGCTCAGGCAAAATTTTTTAATTACAACCTATACCCGACCAATCTTTGCAACAATTACGATAAACATCAAAAAGCGCACTTTAAACAACGCAAAATTACAAAAAGAACGCGGCTGAAAACACGACTCCTGCGCTTTAATAATTCGTTAATGATAAATAAACTCATAAATAAAAGCTCGCGAGAGAGAATTTGTTTACAGCAGATCCACATTTAAGATATCGCCGGCGCTTTGTCGCTAATCCCCTAACAACTTTGAAGCGAAAATTTTAAATCCACCAAGCCCGGTAATGAAGAAAAATTTGCAACAACGACTTTTCAGCGCAGTTGAGGGTTTTAGTTCTTTTTAGTATCATTAAGCGACCTAAAGGAGAAACATGCTTATAGAGCTTTACTATTCTTAGGTTGTCCTATTGTCTTAATAACAATAAAAGTCTAAAGTATTATTTCGCTATTGAACATCTATTGCGTATTGGCGAATGGGACTGTAACTCAAGCGAAACATAGTGCTGGATTTTGACATCTTACTACTCTTACCTTAGACTTTATTTTTGTGCGCATCGCGTTTGTTTACCCGAACAGCGGCTGTATTAACTCCCGGCATTTGGGAACTCATCCACATTTCAAATTAGGGATTCCTGCAAGACGAATTGCGGAAGCTGAGCATCCTCAGCGCCCTGCGAAGGCATTATGCTAAGGCACGTACCCGAATGTTTTCACGTACACCCCTCATCTTGGGACCAACCCCTGGATATAATATATCTGGCAAACTTTACATATATTTGTACCGTAAATCCTCTTAATATATCGCTCTATTTTTGTAGGTCCGCTGTAAATTTTAGGCGAGAACGTAAGTATTTAATGAATGTTAATGTGAACTTGCATTCGTGGTTCGCAATTGGTGTAAATGTCGCGCGGAATTTGTGCTCCGCGGGGTGATGTATGCGCGCCTACGGCTGCCGCCGAATTGCTGGGCCGGCGAATTCAAGTCAATTATTACGCCTCCAATAATGTATTAAATTAATGACGTTTAAATATAATACTACATTAGAAAAAACGTCTGATGATAGCACAGTACACAGACTCCACAAAAATACCCTCTTTAAAAACACCAATCTCTCGAGTAATTACGTTGAGAAGCAATTTCAGGGCCCGGGAACAGTCTGCTCAACATAAAAATTTCATGAAAAAAAAAGTTGAGATAAAGCGGGCGATCGCAAGACGGATGGCGGGCGATTCGTAATGTGAAAATGGCCAGGCTTTACCCGCATTTGACATCGTGGATAAATTGATATTTATAAGTTGAAGGGACAAGGATACCCGCGTTTAAAGGGATTCGCTTTATTGCATCCAACTGAAGGGCGGATGGTGCCCGTCTAGCCCCAGGTTATTATGAAATATACCAACTTCTAACTTGAAAATGTCGAAGGTATATTTATTGGGCGGCGAACGGAGGAATTATCGGCGCGGTCGGATGTGGGGGAAGCCATTATTATCCTTTTTATTGGCATAATATTTAATTTTGGGCCTTTAGCTGGTCTGCCGTAGTTGTAGTCTCATATAAATCGGAAAATTATTGGGTGACGCTTGTTGTTGGTCATGTACTTCGGCATTAAGGGTGTGATACGTGAAATGAAAGCGAAAAATAATATAATGGCTGTAATGCTAGATAGAAAGACAAAAGGTTTTTCTTCTGAGGTAGGATAACTTGTATCTATATCTAGCCTGAGGATTCCACCGGGGTCTTACAATTATATTTCTTATGTTGCAATAATGGATGCATTGTCGAGAAAATGGTAAGGCATGTCAGTGTAGACCTAAATCACAGTAAGAATTTGTACATTTTTGCTATTTTTTAAATGGCTATCCAGTCATTTTACCGCCATTACACATGGTGGTAAATGACGAAGCGTCCAGATTATAATAATCAGGGAACACACTCGCAGGCAACGTGTTCTATTTCTTAGCCGTACGCATTACACATGTTGAACCAAAGCGGCTTCTGCGGGTAGCTGGAAGATCCACGACATAAATGTGATGAAACGAAGAAACCTAAATGTAATAGTATCATGAATGACACATTAACTACTATCGGTAGCCATAATACGTATACACATAGACTTAGATTTTATTTGGCAATTACTACAATTATATCAAACAAGTTCGTATGTGTATTGGGTTTTTTGTATTTTTGGTCATAGGTACATACCTATTTCGAACTCTAGTGTGTCATAGAAGTTGTATAAAAAGTAACAAATAAAACATGATTAAACAGCGCAAACAGAAATTTGCCCAGAATTGAAATTGTACCTCCGTATATCGTTACAAATTCAATTGCAAAATTGATATAAACAACGGTATCTAATTCTGAACTGTGCCACGGTGGAAGACAAAACTCGCGAACATTAATAAATTGTGATCGGCTGCAAGTTTCAGAGCAGGTCAGAGGTGCTCCGAGCGGGCGGGCGGCAATTATCGGAGTTCCGAATGTAAATCGAATGGAAGCGACAATTCGTAGCTGTTTCCTACGACTAATTATCACACAAAAGAGCCAATCGAAATTGAAATAGAACGCGTATTGCTTACTTTCAGAAATACACAATTAATAAGTTTAAAAGTAATCATATAACCGGCCAAGTGTAAAACTAACTTGAAAATACTTAGCTTCTTTCCAGCGACCGCGCAGCGTCCACCTACTCGCCGTGTAGTATCTGAACAGCGATCGCGCAGCCCCCGCCTATTCACCGCGTAGCGAGAGTCTGTGCCTATAGCGTAAAAGTGTCTTCTCGGCGCTAATATGGTTTTGGCTGTGCATTTACTGTTTATTCGCTACGCGTGAGTTGTTCTTTTCTTCACCGCCGCCTATGGACATCAGCAACACCAGAACCATACGACCTGAATGGTTTAGTTGGTTAACATCCAGTCTGCCACGCAGAGGTCCCGGGTTCAATTCGGTTTTTACGGGTCTGGGTATTGTAGGTATGTATAATAAATATGTTATTACTTTGGTCATAAGGCCGCCTTTGCCCACAACTAGTTATGGTTTTCGTCGGAACTTTGTAATGTTTTATTCTTGTGTAAGCAATAAAGAATTTATCTATCTATCTATCTACTTTGAGGCTAAATGGCGCTGTGTGTATTCTCCAAGCATATTATTATTATTATACCCATATTTGCACGACCCATCCAGTGTCTGTACCGTCAGCGTCACCCGCACACAGTAGATAAAGTAAAGGCCGGGGGCGGCACGTCACCCCGCCTGATTTATGCACCAGCCCTTATCCAAGATTACGATGACCGCGATCCACTTGCTTAGTTTAATAGTCGTATACAAACCACGTCGCTATATACACATAATGTCCCGTAATTAATGTGAGGATACAGGAAGTTTTCCGGGATCAGATACTTATATACGGCAGCCTCGTAGGTTTCAAAGCTATGTATGTAGCTACGGACGCGATTGAAAGGTTATCTGCGACTTAAATGTCTGATGTAGTTTTTTTTTAGATGCTATTCAGTGACGAACGAAAGGTTTTTGGAAAGAAGGGTTTTATGAAATCTAAGCTAGCTAAGCTAGAATACTGATACGAAATTGGTTATAAACGATTAAGTCATAATTTGTCAGTTCAACATAAATCATAATATTTCTGTCCTTTAGTTTAATTTAGGCATATACAGGAGTAACCCTAAAGATAGCTAGGTAAGTAATTTTTTTATTAAAGATTTTTTGTAATTATTTTCTGATAATTCAGAACATTAAGACTATTATCATTCAATACCGGATAACTAACAATATTGACAGATTATCATCTCAATATTTTTTAGATCATTGACAATTTAATGTAATAAGTATAATTTAGGAACCGGACATAAATAAAACATTTGTTATACAAAGGCAGGATGAATAACATAAAGTCCCGTATCCAACAACAAACCATTGAAAACCGCAATCCGAGGTACACCCAACACATTCGCGGCGGCCACCCATGTGCCGGAACGAAAAACCCGAAAGTAATCCGTTTTCCCAACTTTCCATATTCAAAATAAGAATTATGTGTTTGAATTTGATTATAAAGATCCGGCCGAATTTATGGGCGGTGCGTTTCAAAGGGTGTGTATTTATTAAAATGCTAATTTTCACGCTCTCCTCCGGGCGCGGCTTTAGATACTCTGCTATCGGGGCTTCGCACGCTTTGTATACTGCCCGCAGATTTATACCATACGGTCCGCCCTTACCGATGGCACTCGAACTCCGCTTGGACGGAACTCGCTGTACATTGCGGGTCAATCAATATGGCCTCTGTCATCAATTCCCTACGGGGAAAAGGTGTGACGTTATGTATGAAAAGTCGTCAAAGACTCTCAGCGTGCTGTGCAAAGAGCTATGTTTGGAGTTTTTGTACGGGACATTATCGGGGGCCCTATTTTTGACACTGATCGTTACCTCTCTCTTTTACACTCGAGGTAAGTCGCTAGAGATAGAAAAAGTAAGCATTACAAGGCGTGCGCTCGCGTGGATGTAAGAGGTTTTAAAATAGGGCCCCAGGAATCCGTAGCAGAATTCATTTGAATTCGGACATCACCGACATCGATTTTAGAGTCGTAAATCCGAAGTTTGACCGTATAATGCATTTTAGAGTGAAATACCTAGGTATAGCACCAACTCCTTCAGTCCACGGGTGTGGTGCAAAGACAATTATGCCTGTTTTAATTAAACATACATAGGAATAATCTAATTCCAATGCCCAAATACTTAGGAATTGCTTAAGACGAAAATACGTTCCACCAACCCCTAGGAAAAAACTATCGCCCTTAGGTAACGCTTAAAGTTAGGAAGTGGATTGGGCGGTATGTAGTCCGTGGACATCGTCTAAAATGATAGCTGCGTTCAGATTCCCTCAGCAAACTTATCTAACCTGGTGGCCAAAACTGGAACTAAGCGACGCCATTTTAAATTTCGCTTTATTGTCTACAATAGCGACGCCGTCACCGATTTAGATAAGTTTGTAGCACTCTACAGTTTACCAACATTTCAACGCGAATCCATAGATAATTCTCACCTAGCGGTAGAGATTTGGTGAAATAGACCAATTGGCCAAGGCCATTCCTGAAGATAAGAGTTTCCTAGTTAGGTAATGCCAGTTTAGTGAAAACGGGTGTTAAAGTCTTAGGCCCGTCTCCATTACGATACTCCCAAGATATGATACTAGAGTCGATTACCAGTCTAATACTACTTCGCGACTCGAGTTTTAAATAGACTAGACTATTACAAATTTGGTCAATTTCGTCATTTGCAGCTCACACTTCGGACTGAGAGGACAAACGTACATAATGCCGAGTGATTCTAGAGACGAAGAAGCAATCGCAACCTAAAGTTATATAAACAAGGACATTTTTCAATTTCTTGCACAAATTCAATGTTCACAACATGCTCCGCCGCCATTTTGACGAGACTAGTAGAAGACGCGACGCGCGGGCGACCAGCATGTCGGGTATCGCGGGACTAGTCGCGAACGCGTAGGATACCAGTTTCGTATTGTGCGAGAGACCATTTAAATTTATGTGAGATACTCCACGGCGACTAGTCTCCTAGACTAGAGTCGTGTGAGTATCGTAATTGCAGACGGGCCTTAGATGCAGACCAGCTGGAACTTCTGTAGACCAGGAAATGGGCAGCAGCGTTTCCTGTCAGTTTTCTTTCGTTTATACACGGTAAAAAAATTTCGTATAAGTTTTTCTTTTCAAGTTTTAAGTACCTATCAATATTATCGGAGAACAATCGTGATTTTAAGGGTACATGTGCCTGTACCTGGACAATGGTTTATGGACCTAACGGGCCATATTTTTTACTACAAACTATTCTACTTTCTAAACAGATGTTCGTTCACTATTTACGATGAAGTAAAACCAAGAATAGAAAGACTCCAAACAACTTTGCCTTCAATAAAAACGAAAGTAAGAAATACCACACAGAAAGATTTCATACATTACAGCTTTACCAAACCTAAACTACCTACAAATAACGATAATCTGCTCATTGTAGTAGGAGCAAAAGATAGATAGCTACATAGCTCAACGGGTTAGGCGCAGGGGCCGCGGAAACGCAAATTCAATCATGGGAGATTAGAGGCCCCTTAATATTTTAATGCTTGACCACCGCCCGCTAAACGCGAATCGATACGCTCACCCCTCAAAACAAAATACATGTTTCATATACCTACATATAATATATTTTCCAACCATATATCTCGTCTGTACTAATTGGGGTCGCTTAATATGGCTTACGGACGTAAGTACGTAATTTATTTCCTTTTCGCTTAGATGTTGTGTTGCGTATAGGTAGAGTGGAAAGGTGAAATTACTGGCCGTTTTTGCCGGTTCCGTTGCCTAATGAGTGTTTCAAGTTGTACTATGCGTGTTATGAAAATAATGGAGGTATATAATGCAGATATATCCAGAAACTTATATGATTAATGTAGGTAATACCTACCTATAGAGTGAAAGAATTACATTAAAAGATGAAATAAGTTTTAGTTCACACTAGGTAGGTGAGACTCACAGAAAAATCAGTAGAGCCCTCAAGATTACACATCATAGTCTGTAAAATTATGCAAATTTTGATACCTCTTGCTATAATGTAGCTCGACAAATAAGAATTTTCATACATGGATGGCACACTCTGAGTGCCTTATTTTTTTTTCTAAGTTTCGTGTTATGTTCCGGTTTGAAGTATACGATAGCCAGCGAAATAGCAAGCATGCATGAGGCGTTTCACCTTACCTACTCCTCACGGTGACAACGCGCCTGCGGTTCTGCTTTTTAGTTATCTGCAACCTGAATGCATGAATAACCACAGTTCTGTTGACGCTTAGACACTAGCGAGTGGACTCTCTGCTGAAAAAATAACAAACCAACAAAAATCCTATGGGGTTAATAATCCAGTAACTTGACTTTTCAAGCCTATAACCGATCGCTTTCACATCTAACTGCACCATAGAACACCAAACTCCGAATAAGACTTTCACCAATCGAATTCAAATAATCGACCGCACACAATCGTAGCAAGCGATCTCTACGCCTTAACACTGACATTAACAATACAATTAAAAAGTCCATCAGGGAGTCGCACAATGTCTAAGACCACTTGTTATTCGAAAACCAACCGTAGCACGTAGAGATAAGAACGTCGTCAGCGACAGTAGTAGTTTTGCATGGACCAGTGTCCTGAGGCCACGCACGCGAGCACAGTATCTCAATACAGGCTCGACAAAACGAAAAGCAAACTTAAACTTCGTTTAACATGCAAATTTGAGAGTCACCACGACAGAATGAGCGTCGATACTTAATTACTTGCTTAATCGTTCAATCTCTTTGGATTAAAGTGGGTGTAGGCCCGTGAAATTCGGCTTGCGTGTATCGGTAGCGGGTCGCACATACCGATATCTTAGTCGGGGATTTTTTTTCTCTTTATACGTACCTAAGCTCTTTTCTATAGTTTTCTGCCTTTATTGATCTGTCTCATGCATGGAATATGTAGAAAGTGAATTTAAATTTTTGAGGTTCCGTGTCTTATGTTCCAATGGGATCTATGATCCCGCGATAAAATGCATCAAGCGACAATAATTGTATTGAACAGGAGGGAGGCATAAGTGACATGAATATTCAGTAGTTTCTCTGGCAGCAAGTTACTTCTTATGTATGCATGTATGAAAATTTGCTTCATCCGTTCATCTCTTTGGATTAAAGTGGGTGTAGGCCCGTGAAATTCTGCTTGCGTGTATCGGTAGCGGGTCGCACATACCGATATCTTAGTCAGAGATTTTTTTTTTCTCTTTATACCTAAGTTCTTTTCTATAGTTATCTGCCTCTATTGATCTGTCTTATGGATAGAATATGTAGAAAGTGAATTCCAATTTTTGGGGCTCCGTGTCTCATGTTTCAATAGAAAAATACAAAACAATATTGAGAGAGAATTGTATTGAACAGGAGCAGGGCATCAGTGACATGAATATTCAGTAGTTTCTCTAGTGGCAGAAAGTTACTTCCTGTGTATGTCCGCTTGCAAGTTTACTTCCATCTTTAATTTAAAAAGAAACGGTTTTTGACACACAGTAGTTCTAATTAAATTCGTTTTTACTACCTATCGTCTGTCCATCTACAGGGTTACAGGGCTGCAAATAGGAACAGGGTACAATTTTAATATAATAAAATTCACTCAAGTCACTCCGACTCGTAAGCGAAAGGTACCGAGTGCCGTCATGTACCAATGACTAGTGTCAAAGCGGACACCGGGATCTCGTCCGCAAAGATGATTATTTTATTATATAAACTTATTTAATAAAATATACAACAGTATATAACAGTCCGGGTAAGCGGGTCCGTTGCTTTCTATTGTCTATGCAATGGTACCTAACAATAATCTCTATGTTTTTGCTTTTTATAGCACTTTGATTTACCTTAGGTACCTACTTTCCTTGTAATTGAAACTCGCATTCTTTACAAAAAATATTATATTAATCGGGACTCAACGCGACGTCGTGAAAACTTATCAAATAGATAAGCGTGTGAGTCAAGTTTAATATAATAATAATTACTAATAATATAAAAATAATACTTAGTTTTTTTTGTGTTAAATATAATTGTATTGCAAATTATCATGTCGTGGCGTCCTTTGTAATAAATTTTTCTTTCTTCCTTTCTTTCTTTCTTTACCTAATTTCTTTTCAAAATATTATGCTATGACAGTACGGAACCCAATGCGGTGACTCCGACTCTTATAAATGTCCCGTTAATAAACATCGGAGAAGATTAATTACTGAAATTATCTTTAATACGGTAGGAATAAGTCAATTAAGAAGCAGACAGTAGAAACTACGTAGCTACTAAATATAATGTTATAGATGAAATCTTTATACTTAGATGTTATCTACATATAATATGCTCAATACTTCATTAGGGGACGATTGTAAGTAGGAAGAGAGCTATGTGTTTCTCTATTTTATTTTCTCCTACGTTGGGATACATTTCATCCACACCATCTAGCTAGATGTCTGGCATCCAACTAATGTACGAGCATCGCAAGCCTTTTTTCCGAGCAAGTTGTGAAATGAGCACCGAAGTCTTTCTTCTGGACTACAACATGGGGTTCTTCAAAAGGCATGTTTACAGGTACCTCAAAGGCTGGTACTGCATCCGCTCCCCTTATATTGAAGATGTCCTGGACAACGGTAGCCACTTTCCATCAAGTGAGTCCTTTCGTGTGCCTCGCTAGGCAATAAGGAACGGGAAACCTGACCAAATTTAATCACGGAATTTCCTCATCATATTTTTCTCACCGTAAGAGAATCGCACGAACTCGTAGGATAAACGTAGATAATTGTCCTTAAGCTGATTCGTACCTAAGTTATTTCGTTTAACTAATATATATCGACATTTAGATTCTGTGTAAACTATTGTAAATATTTGTCGCTTATATATAAAATTCGTGAAGCACAACTATACCTACCTACTGCAAGTTCAAGCCAATAAACAAGCAACAACATTGATCTTGCAGTGAAGCTAAACCACTTCGCTTGATTCTCAGCATTTGGGTCCAGTGCACCTGAAGTTTAATTGTAGTTTTGAAGTTGAATAATATTATTATTGAGAAACAAATACAAAGTCTAAATGCAAATTCTTACTTGGGTAAGATTCAAATAAGTATTTGAAACATTTTTATAGAGTAAGAACCCATGAGTGAGCCACTTCCGATTACTCCCAACTAAATAGGCAACCGTTCCAAATTTAAATAAAGAAAATAAAAAAGAATTTCAAAAACTAAAAACCCCTACTGCTATTAAAAAACCTGAAAACTTGTTTTAAACAAGTCGAATGTTGGAAGTAAATGTTAGTATAGTGCAAATATTAGTTTAATTTCAACTTGAAAGAATCAAGAACAATTAATAATTTGTAATAGAAATCTATACTTAAATCTAATATCCATATAATATCTAAGTCAATCCAATGGAACCAAAACTATAACCTGAACAAACAGTAACTTGCATTGTAACATGATAAATGTAGCATGATGGATTTATCGTTTATTTTGTTGTTTTTATTGCGATCTCGGCGTATCTTTTACAAGTGATTTACATCGAATGGAGGTGCACGGGAAACAATAATAATTGAATTAACGATGTGTTATTCGTATTTGTAGATACGAGCTACGGTTAAACACTTATCAATTAACTTTTGGTCGCTTTGACATTGATAATTTAATAAATAATAATAAATGTGCTTGGACAATTCACACAGCGCCATCTAGCCCCAAAGTAAGCAAAGCTTATGTTATGGGTGCTCGACAACTGATAAACTTCTTAAATACATTTTAAATACATACTGCTCGGCCGGGAATCAAAATCTCCGGCAAAATATCTCCATAATATACTGCTTATTCGCAAAGATAATAAAAATCCGTAATAGCTTGTCACTGCTCCGTGAGGTATAGTATTAAAGAGGATATTCTATACATAGTATAAAACAAAGTCGCTTCCAGCAGTCTGTCCCTATTCATCCATGTATGTAGATACGTATCTATATACGCTTAGATGTTTTAAACTACGCAACGAATTTTAATGCGGTCTTCAACAATAGATAGTGTGATCTAAGAGGAAGGTTTACAAGCAAGAAAAAAAGGTAGCTAAGTCTATCAGTAAATAATATAATCGCAAATATCAATGAAATCATATTTTTCATCTCACTAGAAGAAATTTCGATTGAGTAGTCATTGAGGAAGACGACCTAAAAGCATACGTCCATATAGTCACCGAACTTACTTGATTCACTCTACGCGTACCTAGGCACTGAAAAATAATCAAAACTTTCCCCATAAAAATCCAAAACAAAAATGCATTATTCATAGTCACCACTCCGTACTCGTTCAGTTCATCCAGTGTACGGCGGCCCCTTGTGTCTCCCTTTTTACGATACAGAAACAGCATCTTCGAATCTATTGTGTGGATTGTCGGGGGTCAATACAAATTGGATATATCTGTACGGAACTTCGCGGATGTCGCAAGGAAAGTATGAAACTGTATGAAAATACATAAATATTGTATTTAGGGGAAACGTATTAGATGCGAGCCATGTATTTGATTAATAGCACGGACGGACTTTCGGAACTAAGGTTGACGTTCTGTTTTTATCTTTTGTTTCTGTTTACCTAGATAGGTATAGGTATCTACAATATGTATATGTATGTATGTGTAACGTTCAAAGTTTTCCTGAGGAGGCTCCGTGGTGAAGTGAAACACGTGTCGAGTTTGTGTGTTTTGTTGTGTGTGTAGTGAGCCCAATAACTCAATATAGGCGGGAGAAAGCCAAAATCGATACTAAATATCCAATCGATCTATATTAGGCTAAAATAATTTTTAGGAAAAAAATTCCTGGCGTGGTATGGCATATTATTACATGGTATATTGTAGTTAAGTACTTATGATAAAATTGTAAGATGGTGTCTTTGCGTATGGCTGTGTTACGCTTCCACAGCTAACTAAAATTACACTCATGAAATTAGATAAGGATTAAATATTTTGTGTACTAGAGTAATAAAGAGGTTATCTGATATTGATATAAAAACGTGTCAAAACAAAAAACCATGCAATAATCACATCAACAATAATCTAGCCGATAACAGTAACAAAACTGAAGCCAAATACGGAGTTATATTTGAAATACATCCAAAAGTAAAGGTTGTTACAGACCGGCTAGAACGCATTCGCATTTCGCCCGTGAGTCCGCTAGCGTCTGCATTGGCGCTCGCTGCGATTTATGCGAACTCTATCAAAGAGAACTTGTAGTGAGCTGGCAACCCGCGAGGCGCCGTCACACCCTCGACGGGGTTAAGACCCTGGCACATCGGACGGGCGGTCGCAGCGGTTTTCGTTGTACTCAAATAATATCAACATTTGTAACTTGTTGTTAGGTATTGAGATAGATGTTTAATAATGAGCGATAGAAACTGAAGGGCGGGAATGGTTTTTTTATTCATCAACCTATTTTAACAAAAAGAGTGGACTTTGATAAACGATAACCATTATGATAGGATTGGATTTATAAAATTGTATTAACAGAAGAATGGTTTTCTGTAAAAATGTTAATTGACTTCAAAAACTTTAAATTAACGAGTCAATGAGACAATACAAAGGCAGTTCTGACTTTTTGTTATAGGCGACAGTTATCACTTTCCGTCACTTTCTGTTTCTGATCGTTTAAATACTGATTAAAAACTAAGTATACTTACATCATTTTCAATCAATACATTCCATTAATAATGTAAAAGAAATAATAAAACAATAATCGAGAATTAATTTACATTAGAATACAAAAGAAACCTCTATGAGTCTATGGTATAATAGCACCAAAGCCCCCGAGAGACGACACAATACAAAAAATAAAGTCGGAATAAAAACGTATTGTATCAACGTAACAACAAACAACACAACACACAACAATAAAATAGACAGTTTCATGCTCATGTAGGTTTCATACTATATAGTTTGAAATGGCACCGTCGATGTCGCAACAGTCAATGTGTCTCAGAATAATGCTGTGAGTCGAGGGCGAGGTACGACTCACAGCGCTGGTTTACAATGGGCTCTTCTCCCGTATGACACAGGCGTTGTACTGCTCCCATGAACATCATAATCATACATATTATAATAAACCTAAATAATTATACTGTATCAATTATCGAGTTCAATGATCCATTATTGGTATTTAGAGTAGGTACATAATGAGTATAGTACAATTTTAATAAGTAAGTATATAAATATTTTGTACAATCTACGATGCAGCCTCACATTCCCGGCGACAGCAGGGCGCTTACAATTTACTACGCGATTGAAACAAATTTTCCGGTCTCATGTACCATCTCCTTTATCCAGTAAGTTCAAAACTATCCTGGCATGCAGGCAGCTGTTTAATACGCTGTCAATTCCAAAGTTGCCATTTGTCGGCTTAAGTGCCTGGTCGTATTTTCATACAGAATAAATACGTTTCTCTTAGCTTTTCTACTGGGTTTGGGAGAAATAAATAATGCCGGGCCTTGACTTTGGCATATAAGTTGCATTTTAATTTCAAACGATATTAACTGCCTTTCAAATATATGCTTTGTGTTCATTTCAATTTCTACACATTATTCGTAGTTCTAAAACGTTTTCACGCATCTACTTTCAGTAAATAATTGTTGTCAGACGGTTTTTCATCAAACAGGGGATGCTGTAAACATGTTTACTCTCAGCAGTGCTGCTATATTTCTATTTTTGCGTCGAGGTATTTTAACTGGGGTACAAGCTGACAGCAAAGACTTAGAGCTGGTCTAGATTAGGAATTTATTTAACAAATAATAATAATGTTGTCATTAAACCAATTTTTTATTTATTGTGGCAGTTACAGGTCCAAGACTGAAGTCGTATTATTTTAAATGGTTCTATGTTGAATCTGAATTTAAGTTGTTCTGGCATGTATTGGATCGGCTTCACAAGGCATTCATTCAGTAATAGACCATTTTCCATTGTGAGTTTTTGGGGTCATAACATGATCCTCTGTATTGGGTCGCGACGGACAAGGCTCTACAAGAGCGGACCCAGGTTTTCAGATTTACCGCTAGCCACTGAGCCGCTGTTTACCGTTAGGATTAAGAAGAA
This sequence comes from Blastobasis adustella, assembly GCA_907269095.1. NCBI lineage: Eukaryota > Metazoa > Arthropoda > Insecta > Lepidoptera > Blastobasidae > Blastobasis > Blastobasis adustella. The sequence goes on along the minus strand of OU026117.1, from coordinate 13,034,300 downwards.
AATACCTTTTTTACCTTATATACCGTATACCTTTCTAGTGATTTTTTTCAGTACCTACCCCAAAACCCACACATAGCGTTAAGAATAATACTTCCTCAAATATAAAATATTTACCATAATTTAAACGATTTTACTGGACTACCAGTATAGTTTGAGGTTCATATTGAATCTTCAAGTACAGGAAACTTAAACGTAATTTTGTTTCTGGGCATGACCCTATTGTATCAACAAGACACCTATGGACTAACGTCGCCTTCTGGTCTGCGTTTGTTTCTGCTCACGATTTGCGTTACGGCATCTTCATGCAACATTGTTGCGCACGTGTATGTATGTTGATTACAAAATATGCATATTCAACGCGCATACAATGGAAACAAATTCAACACCAAGGAAGGATCCCATAGATCGAGGGAAGTGAACTAGTAGAAAGGCGGGTCTACACTGATTGACCATCCATGATTTTTATATAACCATGATTGACGTCAGGATGACGATGATGACGATAGTCAGGAAAGAAATCCCGCGAGAGATCCAAAAAGCAATAGATAGACAATACAAACAGTAGGTGAAGTAAATGAAAAAATCGCTAATATTTCTAGTGGCACTGTATCCGCGCCCACAGACGATGTATTTCAGTCGTTCCTCGGTCGTGTGTGTTCGTTTTTGGTCGCTCTTTTCATGAACTCGCGCGAATGCGGCGCTCTATTCATCCCGCGGTGCCGCCGCTGGATTTTTATGGGAATTTAACTCGGATTATATTTGCTACGGATAAGTCACTGTTGAAGTTATTTTTGGGTGGAATTTCACGATTAAGCTACATGAACGATTTAGAAAATATAGGTATATGAGTGTTGCGAGAAAAATTTAGAGAAAAATATAAAAGAATGTAAATTCCTACGGACAGTCCTCTTCTGATGTAAAGCGGAACCGCTACCAATAACATTAAGGATTCATAATTTAGTTAAGTAGATAGGTAGGGGCGTATAATTGTGTAAGCATTATCCAATCTGGTCAGGTTCCCCTGGTAGCATGGTAACGGAGGTCAGATGGCAGTCGCTCCACTGTAATTATCTGATCTGTTAAATCCTGGATCATGGTTAAGGCGGACCCCGGGCCTTTTTGCGCGAGAGCACAACCGGGACTATAGGTATAGGTAGGTGCCCAGTACCTAGGTAGGTGGGTAAATTTTATAGTCAATCTACCAAACGATCATACAAACGAACTCATTCTTTCTGTATCCATACCTATATAGGAAGAATATTCTTCTAGGCACATTACTAACACTTAGAAGATTCTGACTACGCTACAACCGAGATATAGGTACGTTAAGGAATTTCTATTCGCCGCAATAGTCCAAGTTCCAGTAACCAATGTCTACAAAACGGTGTTTGGTGTGACCACTGCGCGCGGTTTCTTTATGACAGTTTAATGTCTTCAACGAGTTGATAGTGTCTGGTGTTTACCATGGGAAAATAGTGTGAAACAATTTGATAGCACACTTTATTGTGGGTGGTATTTCTTGTTTTATTTCAAAATTTCTGGTTTATTTCTTTAAGTCACGTTCCTGGTTCGTTTGGAGTTTTATGATTTTTTTCCAGGAAACATAGCATACCAATGTTTAGACAAGTACCTACGGGTTTCCTATCTTTATTTATTTCGAATGTTCAGTCTCTAATTTATTAGCAATTTCTGTGCCTTTTTGTTTTGCGCGTTTCTTACATCCTCCTAGCTAGTCCTATAAGAAAAAACATTAGTTCACCCAAAAAAATCTTCTAGGAAGTCACTGAAGATTCTGCGTTTTTTCTTATTTTTACTTTCGACAGTTAATAAGTCCATAGTACGGAGTGTCTTAATATGTTTCATGAATATAATAAAATAATAAGAACATATAATGCCAAGAGACACCACGACACGACACTAATAAACAAAGTTAAATATGATAAAGAAAAAAGGCATTATCTTATGTGGACAAATAACACCATCTACAGTAAATTGAACTTATCTATACAAGTAAACGCACATCTACATTGATTCCCATGGTACCTACTGTCAATGTCGCGGCGGCCAGTGCAAAAGGTAACCACTCAGCTTATAATATGCTGTGAACCACGAGGCGTCTCTACGTTATACATTGTCACAAGACAATCTATAACTCCTCTTTCCTGTGGCAGTTGATGTATGTAAGTAGTAACATAGTAAATATAACAGACCTAGTTCCTTGTCGCGTCCAAACAATATTTCTGCGATTCGAAGATTATGTATTCAGCGCATAGCTACCTTCGTCGTCATTTATACACGAGCGGCTTTATTAACATTCTTCCTACATAATAATTTATTGTGGACTTGGGAGGCGACAGACGATTATAGAAATCTTGGTAATCTTTTGGATTTAAAAAAAAAAATGTTTGAAGACAACACTTACAAACATCGAAAATGTGTAATTTATATTTTCAATCGGTAATATAAGGACGGAGTATTTAGTACCTGTACTTTCATACTATGAATATACCATACATAAAAATTAAATAGAGATATTTTGCAATGAAAAAAGACTCAGATTTGCATTTCAACTAAACACATATTACACTCTAATGTTATAAAATTCTGGTGTCGAAATTTCTAAACTAAGGGCTTACCGTTAGAACTTCGAAAATATGAAAGACAACATTTTAAAAGATGCAACTTGTGAACTGTGGTATAGAACTCCCTGGTTTGAAGACTGAGACAGTATGACTATGACAGCTGAACTGAACAGATGTCCAGTGTACAACTGCCTGGTTGTGGTATATCTTTTTGGTAGATTGATTACTCACTCAGTCAGTAAAATGATAATTAAAACTGCCAGCTACAACTTATTAGTGTCTCTACTTAGCTATGGCATCTCTGTCATTGCTTTTGTTGGGAGTTGTTCTTGTTGACTTTCTGTCAAAAGTTAAATTTCAAGCGTGAGTAAAGTTAAATTATCTTTGGGGTACTCTACTATAGGTTAATCAAAAGTAACACTTTTAATTGTCATTTTACTGACTCATAGTATATTTTCAGTAATCTTTAAATACAAAAATAATATAAATAAATAATGCTAGGACCACTCATACAGAGCCGTCTAGCCCCAAACTAAGCAAAGCTTGTGTTATGGGTGTTAGACTAGACTAGACTACTGATAAACTACATATTTACTTTTAAATACATACTTACCAGACCCGGACAGCTATAAGCTACAAATAAAACATCTTGTCATTTCCTTGCTCAAAGAATATTGTATCAGATTAAATTGTGGGTCCCAAGATAATTGTCATGAATTGTGCATACGCAATCAGCTTTCAAGTCAGCTGTGCTCGTGGGTTTGTGGAGAATCGTAATCCTAAGTATCTTTGAAAGTTCCGCTTAGTTTTTTAGGACGCAGTTTAAAATAGTCTCGCCTACGTGACCGTTTAACACACGTGACTGCAACTGTTTCTTTATTGCCATCTGCTGTCTAGGCCGAAGCAATTGTGTCCCCTGTCACTTATACACTTTAGTGTTACGTACTAGAAATATGTTCAGAGTTGATAGCATTGGAAATTCTAGTTATAGGTATATATTTATTATTGTCTTCCCAGCGGCCAATCCCGGCTTCTGCTATTATTCGCTTTTCGTCATTTTCTTTTCCACTTCGCCCAGTCATTGACATCCTTACATCGTAAGCTGAAGCCAACAGGCTTTCGAATCCGAGTCAGCTATGTCCGTTACAGGCAGATTTAGGCACAGTACATATACTAATAGTCGAGTATTAGTATGCTGTGTCCAGTGACTTACGCAATACGTGACTAAACCAGTGTAGGCTCACCTCTTTCATCTTATCCGCAACATTAATTCGCCAAGTCTGACACGAACAAACTCGATACTCTCGCACATCCACCGCAGCATTATCATTTGGTTGGCGTAGAGTTCGCGGACGTGCTAACTATTTTTAGATACCTACATTAATTACTCAGGTAAGTTCTTATGATTCTTACTATTTAGAAAAGTGTTTGATATATTTTTTAATTGTCATTTGTCTAAAACATAAATGGACAGAAGGACGAACGGGCAGTACAAAATTATGAGGTCGCCTTTTGCCATTTGGCCACGGGACCCAAAAGAGGGTGTTAGTTCACAACATCTGTGCTTCAGCATTATAATTTTTGTAACTTGATTTATAATTTATCCTTTTATTTTTACCCTTTGAGATAGGTGGGTGTCACCCTTGGTACATCACCTTAACACAAGTGTGGGTAGGTATATTATGTTACTAAATAATAATTTGTCGTCATCCATTTGCAAAGAATTCCCCATAAAACAAATCCTCGTGTATTTGCAGTGGGACACCGATCGCTACAAAAAAAAAAACAGTAGTCACAGTAAAAGGGAGGGTTGGCTTTGATTATAAAGATATAAGTAAGTAATAGGTACCTATCTGATAACGAAAAAGACAGCGCGTCAACGACCTACGAAAGAAAGATACACTAAAATAAGAGGAGCTTATAATTACTCAACATTTCGCATCATAACATCCATCTCATCACACAGGGGAATGGAACAAATTAAAAAATAAATGAATTAGCTTAATTAACCGCCGTTATTAACTTATGCACGGAGTTCATAAATAAAGTTTTAGACGCATAATACCAGGGCTTCATCATCTCTGAAACGGGACATGCAAATTTCTGTGTGGAAAATAAAAGAAGTGAAAAATAAAAGATGATAACGTTTTTATAAGCTTCCGTCGGCCGGGCAGGCTGGGGTGTCGTCACACGGCACGGCACGACGCGTGTTTCTAGTTTCCTGATGCAATGATATTTCATGTTATTGCTAATTTTCCACCGGTATTTATTCATGTTGGCGTAAAATGTTTATCACTACTGCCTACACTCTATAACTAATAATAAAAAAAAACGTTTATTCCAATAAAATAACGAAGTCACAACAACAAATTCATGAGAGCTAGCCACAACAAACAAGAGTTTTACAAAACTAGGTATAGGTCGCCCTGATGCCTAAACTAAGGAAACTTGTATCTTAGGGATCAGTGATTCAAATATCTATCAACTACATACTAATCGATCACGATCATCATCGTTAATATGTATGATCCGTGTGTGTACTAATACATAGAGGCCCTCTAACAATAAAGTGAATCGATCTCCACCCCGACACAAACTCCACCCTGTCGTCCCAAAATCGTCGAGTCTAAAGGCGGTTGTGAAAATTTAAATTTTAAACCATGTATCTAGCAAAAGGAGCAGCGATGAAAAGGGTAACAGCACCAGACGATGACAAACAACGCGTTAAATATGTAGCCAGCGACGTGACTCTGCCTGTGGGCTTGTGACATGTGGAACGGGACAAAGTTGTCCCCTCATTAGTAGCTAGCGACACGGTTTCGTCATTAGTACACTCTTATCGTGGCCCGTTAATTCTTACTTTTGGGAGATATGATTTCATATTAGCCGTTTGAAGGTTACGTGACGTTTTAATTTGGAGCTCGGATTTTTATACTGATGTGTGATTAAAAGAGAGGATAATTATTCGTAAGTAGGTATATATAAACATAGTATAAAACAAAGTCGCTTCCCGACAACTGTCCCTATGTATCTATTTACGCTTAGATTTTTTAAACTACGATACGAATTTTATGCGGTTTTCAACAATAGATAGAGTGATTCAAGAGGAAGGTTTATAACCAAGAAAAAGGGTAGGTGTATGTAGGGGTAGGACGCCACACGAACGAAGTCGCGTCGTGTCCACTAGTGATAGATAAATGTGAATCGAAATTTCAGGTTACCGGCACGGAACAATTGATGAAGCTACTATTTGGAATACCTACTAGCTATAATTTTGAAGGAATGTAGACGATATTTCTCCCTCGCAGCCGAACGAGGCGGCGCAAATTACAGTTTGATTCCCATGTAATGAGAAAAATAGCCGACCGATTTCGGTGGCCATAAAAAATGGCGACGTCCACAGTAAGCCGGCAAGACGCATGGCCCCGAACGTGTCTCCCGAGGTAATTAGTGAAGATACTAATTTACATTTGTATTCAAAATTCGAGCAGCACTCTCTCGCCATTCCCGGCGTCTGTTTATTCTCATCTCTCGCTATTTCCCGCTAAAAAACGTACCGCATTGCTGTGTTTTCGCGTAAAAAATTACGCGGTCCCCTAACAAATGGTTTTTCATGGACATTGTCTACCGAACATTGCACAGTAAACAACTTAAAGAATAGTAAAATAGAAATATTTGCGACCAAATGCTTTTAATCTTTCTGTCTGGGTTCGTTTTGTTTTTTCGCAGTAGGTATGTGTCTGTTTCGATGGAATTTATTTACTTACAAAACGATGTCAAGTAATATTATGGGTCCAATGTATCTGTCTACATAATATATCAAAATTTGAATATGTGACATTACAATCATTAGTTTTTTGAGACATAAATACTCGCATATAGAGAGTTCGTAGTGATCAATCCCCAGTTTGTTAGATGATGACGAAGTCGTCCAGATTTATCATATCGTCTAAGATGCAAATGGTCTAAGTCTAATTGGTCTATATAGCAACTGATCTCTACTTACAATCTGTCTTAAAATTTGTTCGTCTATTAAGATACAATTTTAAAAGATTTAAGACTTCTAAATTTTAGCCTCCGCTTGCACTACTTTCAAAATGCCTTCTTACCAAAGTATACTAAACTGTTTCTAAATAAACATATAATCTAGTATTTAACCCAGACTAGCTCGACCAACAGTCCATAATATGTTAATTCTCTATGTATAAAAATTACGTGCCTAGGTTTGGTGACACGTCTGGGTTTTCCAAAGCAATTAACATGAACCACAATACTTGACTTTTATAGGCCTGTTGCGATATTCACAGCGATCCTCATGTTTTTATGTGTGTTACTTTCACTGTAACTTTGACAAAAATAAACTGATACCCTACGTGCAGTTTAGCAAAGGACGCAATGAAACCAGGGTTTTAAACATCCCACGTATAGTTTATTATTTCATATTTAAAAGAAATGACAATGATTACAGTTCATTGTTTCCTTGAATTAATATAGAAGTCGGAGTAGGTAGTAGGTAGGTTGGCTTTCTGTTTCGTAAGAATGTTAATATTAAGTTGTTGGATGGCTGTTGGTCTTCCAAGTAAAATAAAATAACTAATATTTTATTGGGTTGAACTCCGTAAGTAAGTTTTAAATGTGATTCATTGTAGTTAAAGGCAACCAGAACAAAAGGTTGGCATCACTAAATGCGACTAAGATACTCTTTGTAAAGTTCAAAAGAGAACCTTACTCTGGGCTACATGGGTGGTAGACTCCAGGCGTTCCATTAACGAATACACGTTGTTTTTAATTATTAAGCAGCTCATGAAGTAGGACATGAATAACGATCGCTCGCATTACACACACAATAATAAATGTTCGGAAAATAATAAGCGAGGCCAACCATTAACGAAAGCACGTAAAATCCATTTGCGCGTTTTCATTTCAATTTTATTTAATTAAGGCTTATGCGGCGAGTTCGTCGGTACGCAACGCTCGTATTTGGGCATTGTTTATTGACTAGTGGGATTTATGTTTAATTAAAAACTTGTGCCCATTAAACATTATTAGCTATGTCTTGCTCTGGCCGTGTGGCCGACGTAACTTGTCAAGTTCGCAGCTCGAACCACTTGGAGCTCGTTACATCCATAACTTTAATTTTATTATGCTAGCCAGGAATTTTACCGCCATCCCGCCTAGTGGTAAGTGACGATGCGGCCGGTGATGTGTCATGCCTGTCTAGGAACAGTCTATTCACTCTAGACTTGAAGGAGTCTAAATTACAATTATCAGAGAACACACTGGCAGGCAATGCGTTCCATTCTTTAGCCGTACGCGTTATACCTAAAGGTTGAACTAAAACGGCTCATGCGGATAGCTTGAAGATCCACGACATAAGGATCTCGTCTCCTGATGGCAGAAAGATGAACCAAGAAGGCGAAGGCGCTATTCGGCGCGCTGCTTGTCTCACTAGCGAGGACAGATCTCATTATGCCAAAAACGGCCAACAGCTCATCTGTTGTGTTTTCAATACTGCGATCTCAGCAGAGTAAGGCAAAATCCTCAACTAGTGTAAGTGATTTCATGATGATCATCTTACACAGGCATTATTAATGAAGGTGGGCAATGTATAGCAATGGTAATTTTGCTACTTACGTCACACCTGGATGAGCTCGTTAAATGATTCCTTTGTTTTTCGTAGTTTTTTTTCGACGTTTAATAAGAGATTAATTAATTCTATTTTAATAAATTTTTTTTTTGAGTTTGAGTTTACCTTGTTACCAAGACTAGGTTACCAACACTCTACCTCTAAAAATCAACTAAAGTACCAAAACGAAATAAAAATTAAACTTTATTTATCACTAATCCAAAATACGAAACACTTCCAAATTTTATATGCACTCCTATTTTTTGCACAACACAGCTAGCTCCTTATGTCTGTTTATGGAGACAATGGCTATGACGTCACCTTACCGCCAGATCGATTCCTGTCCAATTAATAGTCACAGAATGCGCCGGCGCCGACGTGACCGTTCAGCGATCGATAATCCATCTAGATAGTAAATATTCTGCAATTGCCTACCGCAGTTCGCCTCTTGCCTGATACTGACAAATTACATCCGTTTTAGGGTGTCATGGTGATACTTTGTCTTGTTATACTGTTATGTGTAGGTGCGTTTTAAAAAAAATCGTAATATTCGATTCACGTAGCCGATTGTCGTGGAGTTTATAGGGTCTATTGCTAGAAGATAAGACATCAGCTGTTTAAGCTAGTCAAAATATTACTTGCAATAAATGGTCTCGCAACGTAAATCCTCATCGATACGTGACGTTTCGTGATTTTGAATTATTTTGCACACAGATATGTCATAAAAATTTTAATACTGTCGAGGTTGATGAAGCATATACACTTGGCATGCTGCTAAAACTATATAATGAGTTTTATGAAAACCCATGGGATAAATACCAGTCCATTCAAATTCGACAATAATTATAGATTCTATGACAGACGATACTTAATTTTTGTATGAAAGACATCACTTTTTCCAATTATTACCAAGAGCAATGTGGTCCATATCAGCAAAAATTAGAGTGATATCAACCTACAATTTTGTAAGATATCATAATACCTACGTGCCCAAATACTTTTCATACAGATTTCGCAAATTACCTAGTCTATCAGCTGATAGACTGTTGTAGCACATTCACTATGTCAAAAATGCACCTGTTCTGTACCATGCCAGATCCGAACTTGCATTCTTGCAGCAGCATTCAGCGCTGGCACATTAAAATTAAAATTAAAGCAGAATAAATGCGCCAGCGCTGATACCTGAGAAAGAATACCCACATCAGATATCCAGACAGCTAAACATATTGCGTAACGAAGGTACCTAATTGCTAACCAAACCACGCACCATGGCATTTGGTATTCAATCGATAAAGTCAGTGAGAAAAAGCTTGTTATTATTCCCCTGTTCAACCCAGTAAAAGAGATGATTGACAGGACATTAGGCTGGTTTGGAGACTTCCACGATACCTCATGTGTTACCTTGACGTGTCATGTTTGGGTGTTCATTTAAAGAATACTGATACAGAAACAAACGTGTGACTGTAATCGGGTCTCAAACTTAATTTCTAAAATGTAATGATGACTTTTGAAGAACCAACCTTTTCAAAATTAAAGATATATTATTTAAAAGCTTTAACTTACCTATCGCTAACCTAAATGCCTTTGATAGTAAAGGGTTAGCTTATCTATATATAGTATGAAACAAAGTTGCTTCCGTCTTCCGTCTGTCCCTATGTATGTTCATATTTATTTATTTATTTATTTAACAGTTTATTGTACACAAGATAACAAATACAGAAAGTACAGATTAGTTACGACACAACAGGCACTACTTATATATATATATGTACGCTTAGATCTTTTAAACTCTACAACGGATTTTAATGCGGTTTTCAACAATAGATAAAGTGATTTAAGAGGAAGGTTTAGAAGCAAAAGGGGTAGATAGGGGTAAAGTAGGTATACGCGAACGAAGTCGCGCCGTGTTCACTAGTGGACATATAAATAAAAACTTACCGATGGAATGCGTTTCAAGGAATAGCAAAATTTTCTTCAATAACGACACTCTTGAATTGTAACCTACTTAAAACCATCAAAAGGTATTATCACATCACCTAATTCCAACTACCAAACACAAATCTTTTGTCATCTATACTACACTTGTTCTATTTTGTGCAATCGTACATGAGATGAACGTGTACTGCGTACTTTGATTTCTTACTGGTCCATGTAAAGCGGTCAGTTTCGTTTTTTAAATTGCACACCTTTTTAGCAATAAATTACCTTATTGTCAATGTTCAAAAGGTTGGAGTATGAGGAATTCCTTTTGCGTCACCTCAGGTTAGCGGGTGGTAAGGGCTTGTTACAATACCTGTGAATAATCAGGTCTTACGGATTGGCACATTGGAATTTACAGTTTAAATTTACAGTCTCATCTATTTCGAACTTTAAGCGCTTGAGTTACGGAGCAAATTCTGAATGTATAAATTTTGGTAGACGATAAAAGTGTTGTTGTAAGATTGTATAGTAATTTATCGCCTTGGCAAGGTAATTGTGTAAATCATACATTTATGACAGTCGGGTGGAAGACGGCTTTGTCTAGCGTGGCCCGCAGAGTGCGGTGGGCTTTGTTGTTACTATGGAACGTAAACAAGTGATTTGGTAATAATACCTCTAATTGCTGCTTACCTGGTTGTTCTCGTACTTTTTTAGAGGTGAACTGGCGGCTTCAATATGAAATACATTAAAACCGAGTTCTAAACCAATAGAAAATAGAAAATATCAACATCTTCAACAGCCTATGACAGTCCACTGCTGGACTTAAGCCTCCTCCACATTAGTGAAGAGGTTTGCCATTATCTCTATGCTTGAATAGCGGGATGGAGATCGTAGATTGGAAATACAGTTACAGAATAGAAAACGCTACTGCCTGTTTTCTGTTCTACTAAGGTCGCTTCGTACTCTACTGCACCTGGAAACCCTGGTTTACATTGATCAAGTGTTCAGAGAAGTGAGTAAATACAACGGTGTAAACCGATCGGACAGTAGTGAGTCAAATTGACTAGCAAGCTGCCTTGAAGCAAGTGCACCCGTACCCGCTCAGACCCCGCGCGGCACTTGACTCGCCACTGGCGTAGTATAAACAACAGTCGGTTTAGTACAGTGTACATACGGCCATATCAAGAGAATTTTATGCAAAGTTGCTCGTATTTGTTGACGTTTGTCGTCCGTATCGACAGTATTGTACTGGACTCGCTGTATTGTAAAAAGTCGCTGTCTAGGCGCTCTACACTTGCGACTGTTCTTTACCACTTGCCACTGTCCTTGACAAATGTAAATCGGGCATAAGAAGAGCTTTCGAAGAACATCGTATACCTACCTGCTCTTGCGCACAAGGGCCCAGGGTCCACCTTGAACACGATTCAGGATTTGTCAGATCAAATAATTACAGACAGCGACTGCAAATAGCGACTGCCATCTGATCTCTGTGAACCGGACCAGATTGGATCATAGTTACACAAATAATCGCCTGAATGTGCAAGTTTCATGTTAAATGCATACCTACATATACGAAAACACATCTGAAAAGCCCATACCATCAACCTATCCTACATCTACTCGCCAAACCTGCCTACACCATCAACCTATCGCACATCTACCAAACCTGCCCACACCATCAACCAGCAAGCAAGATCTGGAACCAGTCGCGTCATGTCCTACAACACTCGATCACGTCTAGGGCCAACAATCTATTAACAAATAAACCTATAAAGGCTCCAACTTAAAGACTTAATTAGCGGACACTGCGGGGCGGCGCACGCGCCGTCGAGTTTATCTTATCTTGCGCGCGCACGATCCCGGCGCATGTCGCCGCGCGGGAGTCTTGCCGCGGCAGGATTTATGCGCCGCGTACATGGTTTTGAATATTGTGCAATATAAGGTCTAGGCTGGTTATGTAGGTATGTCTGTGATGATGGAAGCGGTTACGGGTAGTTTTGGGTCGGTGACAGGAATGATACTCCTGTAGACTAATTATGAAACTATGTTGCTAACATTTCTCTGATTGAAATTGTTTCTTTTACGATTCCGTACCATCAATTTTATGAGTTCAGTTGCTAACAAAGTTCAAATGCAATAAACTGAAACTATTAAATCGAAGTAACAATTTCAATCATTGAAATAGGAGATTTGTTGGCAACAGAGTTACGTAATTAGCCTACTGGTATTGCAAACGTTCATAGGTTGCGGTAACGCCTTACTTGTTTGCTACCTTAGTGGCATTTAAAAAACATAATTGTCGAGTCGTCAAATCATTTGCCGGATGCCGTAAATCATGAGGAAATTAATTATGATAAATTTGATTAACGAATTCGTTAATCATCATCGCTAATAAATAAAAAAAATAAAAAAAATCTTCTGATCGTAATCCGCACCATCAGTTGAGAGAGTCACTGCGAGACATACAGACCTTCTCGCCTGCCACTTAAATCGGTCCGCAAAGCATATCCAGTCACTAGGAGTTGTCTTGCGTTGATCGTCTCTCCATGCCTCTATCCTCCATACATCATGGCATCCATGCACTACAATCATGAACTCGTCGTTTAAGTATTAGGCTTAGGTATATCTGCGTTTACATCTTCGTTTCCGTTATTTTTTAAGATAAAAAGTAGTTTAGTATCAGTCCAAACGCTGTATGCGTCGCCGAATACTGGGCGAATAAACTGTAAATCAGAGTTTAGTTCATCGAATCGATACGATGTATCTTTCCAAGATTTCTATCTATCTCCTTCCTAGTCTTTATCAAAATCAACGTATGCTTGAAAACGTAACAGAAAGACAGAATACAAAAATAATCACATTCGTAAATACAGGTATGTTTTTTCAATAAGTTGATTGTGATTGAAATGATCATCTTTAAGTACCTATTTAAAGACCACTGCGCCCATCTCTAATAAATAAATATAATATGCTTAGACAATTTCACACAGCGTCATCTAGCCCAAAAATTAAGCAATGCTTGTGTTATGGGTGTTTGACAACTAATAAACTACTTTTATACTTTTTTTAATGCATACTTATCATACAAACATACTACACCCAGATCCGTAACAGACATTAAAATTCATTATTTCAATTTCTGCTCGGACGGGAATCGAACCCCTCTGCGTGGCGACCGGCATGTTAACCAACTGAACCACTCAGATCGTCATTCAGTCAGCCGTCGAATTGGTCAATATACCTAATGTACTTATGTATCATATTCAACGGACCCTTGATATATTGTAATTTTTACAGCAATACAACAAACCTACCTACCTAACTCGAACATGTTCGTCGTGGTCGTACGAACGTCGTCGTCGTACTTATCGGAGCTAGATCGCCCGGGTGGCTGGTTCGCCTTCCAACTAATTAAGATAACTCAATATGTCCCGCGGCCTCGAAATATGGGCGCGCACGCAAGCCTGATAGCGTTGTATGCGCGCGCAATTGGTGCTATAGCAAATTGTTGCATGACAAACGATGAAGGCTCTAATGCGCGTGAATTGAGAAACTCAGTAAGGTCTATGATTAGTGTATTGGTCTTGTATTGACTGAATTTGAACTTGTGCAGCTTTTCCATGTTTTAATATGTAATGTGAAGCAATATAAACTCTTAGGCGCTGTCCTGCGACCAACGGGTTTGCCCGACCAATAGGAGGCCTTAAAACGCCCGACGCACGACCATGGTCGTACGACCGTTGCCAATTAAGACAGTGCCTTATGCTAACCGTTCCATTGTTTACTTACCTACCGACCTGCATGTCGTAGTATATTTGAGAATAAGAATATTTATTGCCACAAGATAGTTGCAACATTATTGTGCCTATCAACTAGAGACACAGTAACTATCAATAAAAAAATTGAAAATATAGGTAGGTACCTATCTACAATTGAATAATTACATAGTAAAATTAGAAACCCCAATCTGCTGTTCCTATTGTAGAAAACTATTCTTCCACATGTAATTAAACAAAAATCTTTGAACGCCACAGGTATAAAACCCAAAAGAATCCTCTACGTGAAAATAGCTAATTAAACTAGTACCAAAATCCGATATCGCAGGCATCGTGGCATCACGAAACACCGCGCTACCTAATAAAGTAACCAGTCTCACGTTCCTAATTAGGTCGTTAATTATAAGCCTTTCATGGGAGCCTTAATTTCCACAAAATAAGAGACACTCTCTGGGAACGCCTTAATTTTTGACCGGATTCTGTTACATCGGGGTTTGGTTTATGAGTTACTAGGTGAGCTTTCATATTTACGGTTAATTTGAAAAGAAACTTCTTTAGTTTCGGTATTTAAACTGCTTGTTTTCCAGTTTAATTATTTACTTGATTTATAAGCGTTGCTTCTGTAACAACAAACATTTGAATCGACTCATTTTTACCTTTGGGAAACAGTGGAGACTACTTTCAAGCTGCGACGGCAACCGGGGATTTCTAACATTATTTATGGCTAAGAAACTAAGCTCCATTTTTTATGAAACACGTAAATTTGTCGGTCCGTCTGCCGGGCCCCTATAAATCTAACTGTATTCGGCGGATTACAGTAAGAGTAATGACTACAGTCCACCTGGTTAGGGACTGCCATTATTTAGATATTTGCTGAGGCGAGAGCGCCCACCGCCTTGGAACTTCCAAAGATAGGCCGGTACCCTTGGTGACGGTGGTGGGGTAGGCTTGTAATTGAGTGTGACTTTGTTTGTGTTGTGGTTTGGATGTTGAATTACCTAATCATTAATGAAACGACCATGGTAAAAATTCACAGAGAAATCATTACATCTTAACGAAATGCGAAATTAAAATCATCATCATCATATTGGTGTTAAATCCCGGATGAGCTGCCGCGCAGCACGCGGGGTCCCAGGGTCCCGGGGTCCATCTAAATGTATAATTAAAATACTAAAGAATATTTAGTTAGGTAGTAGATATGTAATCTATAATTAAATACTTCTTTTGGAGATTGAACCCTTTTCTAAAAAAAGAGTACCTATAGGTAATAGCAAATACAATATCTTGAACGAATTTATTTGTACAAATAATCACATAAATCGCTCCATAGAAATACCGCTTACAATAAACTGGTTTCACAAAATAGGGTCGAAAGTTGCATGTCAGAGAGTCGAATCCAAGACCTCTCGTGCACTTCCTGTTTGGCACGACTGTACGGCCCCTGTACATACCTACACGACGACTGGAACGTAAGCTGGCGTTATTATGTCTATACTTGTTCTAGATTTTGTCCGCGAATCTGCTTGCTTGTACCAGATTTTTCCTTTACATTCTCCCTTCTATCGCTTCTTCGCAAATATATACCGACTTAAAAAATCAATTCCAATATTTTTTAAATATATGTTCGGTGATATTTTCGCCAATTGTAGGTCAATTTTAAAATGTACTTTTTCCTTAGGTGGTCCCTTTAACATAACGTCAGGACCTGGTAATGGAATCTCAGGAAAATCGACGGCAACTGTTTACCTATAGCTAGGCACATTTATAGTTACGTTTTGATAACGGTAGTGCTTGTCACGTTTTCATAACTTACGTAAGTGTTTGCTTTTTGGAGTCATCGTCTCATGCTGCTAAGTTGATGATGAACCCTTCGCGTATAGGCGACAGTAGCTTCTTCGTAGTGTCTAAGGCTGGCATGATGATTTTCTTTACAGTTTGAAGCCGGTATACAATATTGTAAAATTTTATCTTATGAAAGATCCTTTCTAAGAGGTTTCCTTTTTCTTTGAATTCAACTAAATCTGTTCAGTGGCTTTTGTACAAGATGTCTAATACGAGTAATTTAGAAATGTCCTGAACAATATACATATAGAATATATGTACCTTCCTACCTATAAATTTTAAGCTACGTATCGAGTACGCTATACGCTAGTACTATATCTTTGGTACGCTAGTAGCCTTACCATCGTTGTATTTAGTAGGTGAAGTTTCTCTATATAAATGGTGTTATGAAAAAATAATAAAAACATTTACAGTAACAGAATTTTATTCAATGCATATCCATCTCGCACTATAGCCGATATTGTACAAAAAAATTATAATATCGCTTTCCATCCATAAAATGATGATAGGTAAATATTACACAACTTTGCACACAGTTACAATCATGAAACACAAACATTTAAACCATTGTTTTGTCTACACTAGAATCCCTCGAGATTTTAAGTATTTCTCCTCGCATATTACTAATTAATAGTATATAATTAATTATATTACATTACGATAAATTGGGCCTACCTATTACGTATGACAAATGCTTCGTTAAGGACAAATTTACGTATTACATTCATGAGCACGTTCTGTTTTTAAATAAATAAAATACTTATTTCCATAATCGTATTTCACGCGGTTATTTTTAAAACCAATTTTAAAACCAGAACTTCTATAGTATTTAAATACTGGTTAACCAGTGTTTTAGTTTTGAATTTCAAACGTAATGTGGGAGAAATTGAAGACCTAATCTTTATAAATAGTAGCTCAATATTTACAACAGTTACGTATATAACAAAAAAGGGTGATGGGAAAATTTGGACAAAGATTCTTTCGGATGCAAATGGCAGAGGAAACATAGGTTTCAATGCAAATGCGTCTGATACAATAATTTATCTAAAAAAAGGAACTTTTAGAGGTAATAAGACGATGTAAAATGATGCATACAAAAATGAATTTGGCACTTCCCCGATCGCTCAATGTGAATGCAGAATACGCGAAAGAACCTTCATCAAATTTTGCCCGTAATTCTACACTATACAGAAGAAAAATTACGTATATGTTTATAGGAATCCAAAAATATTACCGCTACTGTATCTTAGAATAAATTACATTGTAACCTTAAAATTAATAATTAGCTATTCGTATACTGGGCACAACTAGTTTTGATTGTTGTCATTTAACTGACTATTAGGTAAACTATCTGTCTAAGAATAAGTTAAGCTATCGACTAATGAATGGAATATTTTTTTCATACTAAAGCCTTTGTATTTACGTATTTAGGTACTCTAGAATGACGCAATATGGCAGGTTGATAGCTGATGACATCAA
The DNA here is from genome assembly GCA_907269095.1 of Blastobasis adustella. NCBI lineage: Eukaryota > Metazoa > Arthropoda > Insecta > Lepidoptera > Blastobasidae > Blastobasis > Blastobasis adustella. The sequence goes on along the minus strand of OU026117.1, from coordinate 13,017,075 downwards.
AGAACTCATTAAAATATTTGTTTTTGAAACTAATAGATTTTATAAAATATAATTTCAATTTTAAATCAAAACTCAAGGGATTTTATTGCACAAAGATATATGATGACTGTATACTTAAAACCTAAGTTAACGAAATGATCTGCCATTAGCGTCATACCAGCACATTTATATCATTAGTAGCTAGGACATTATTCTGTCTAATGTATCACTAGGACATGAGACGTATACAGACGTTGTACATCAGTTTCCTATTACATTAAGGTACGCACTAGTCTTACTATTTACAATTAGCTTTTGAGGTTATTGCTGGTGTGAAGGTTTTGAAAAATGTATGACTGTTCATCGCAAATCGATGTAGAGACAATGTTCACACCAACAGTAAACTTATTCAATACATTCATCCGATTGAGTATCTCGAGATTTGCAACAACAATTTTCCTGCGAATTTGATTTTATACAATTACAAACATAGTAAATTGACTCGTGGCAAGTTCTAATACGTTTAGATATTACAACAGATTTTAGGTACTACAGTAAACAATACTATCTACGTAGTTACATTGAATGACGTATAAGTTTCTAAACCTCTGCGTATCGGCCGCACAGGATCTCGAACGTAAATACGTATATGGAGCTGTGAGCGTCGATTCGCCGCCGCGTTTTGGCAGATAAAGTGCGATTTCGAGTGAGCGATAGTGGGGCACGATTCGCACGATAAATAAAAACACAATTCCATTTGAAGCTCGGCGCTGCGGCGCGCGTCCCGTGTACCTCAGCAGGCGTTCAAGATTTATACAGGGAGATGCGGAACAATATATCACGGCGAACGCGGGAACCCGACCTATTCCTAGCCAACAGCCACTGTGCCGATGGCGCGATGGCGCGATACCAGATCCAGCGATTGCGCCGCGCCAGCCCAAGACGGCTCAATCCGCGCGACCAGAAGCCGGTCGCTAAACGACGCCCCTATTTAATACCGTCTCCGATAATGTATTCACACATAAGTCGACCGATAAATAATCGAACACCAAACCGCGTATTTTTCATCCGGGCTCCGTATAATTTATAGTCGACGATGATATCGCGACTGGTTCTTTTATTTGTGAAATAGTGATACGCGGAGTGTGCTCGGTAAGCGTTACTAACGGGAAATTTTGACGATAAATCTTCGGCGGTCGATTGCCTAAGCGCTCGCGTGGGCTGCCGTAAAAATACATTCGACAGTCAATTTCGGTACTTTGATCTACTACGGAGTTGATCAAACGTGAAATGGTCAAGTTTGCATCAAGCGCGATGTCAAGCGGGGATGATAACGTAAGATCATGCAGAGCTAAACGCTGTCGATCGGAGCTGAGATTCGTCTTTAGTTGCTACTCAACCAATAATGAATTCGTATTTTCTTTCAACTAAACCTACCAAAGCATCGAGAACGCTTTACACGCGACGACCACCTGAAACAAAAGGAAAGCGAAATTAATTAAAATGCCAATTATAAAAAAAATAAAGAAAATAAGTATGAGCATCATGGTATAAGAGCATGTCCGGATGTGGCAAAACCAAAAGCAGCAGAATGATTACTTAGACGTCCAAATTTCAACGAATACTTCTATGGCAGACGCAGTTGGTAGCCAAATGCTTTTATTAATTTCCAATTAACATGACTGCCATAAATATCGCGTTACACATCGCCCCACAATTAAAGCTCGCGCACCACAATTCCATCATCGCGAAACGCGTTCTCATAAACAAGGACGACTTAAAATGCAAATAATTTCGCGTAAGCCCCATGGGCATGTTAAAACAAACTGGGCATTCTAACAGCTTTTCATTATTTATCGTTCATGCTCACGGAAAGGCTGTTCTTTTTTTAATTTTTCTAGCCTAATGTGTATTTGATAAAAGGCCGTATCTCTGGCAGGCAGGCTCCGGAGCCCGGCCTGAAATTAAGATGTAACATGATGCGAGAACGAGCAAGAGCTGCTAGATTTATTGCTATACCACTTTGCATATGCTGATTTACAAAGACGGTGGCTGTGGTCTAGAGCTGGTGTGGGTGTGATAACTACAAAATTGGTGTGTCAAAGACAAATTGTACGCAACGTGTAGAACAATATTCATAAATGTTAGACATAGGATCTACCTATATTGATATTTTTCAAGGAAAAAAATATATGATTTTTCAATCAATGTTGTGTCCTCTAATTATCTGATCTGACAAATCCTAGAGTCTAGCGTACCCTGAACGAACCTGATACGAGGAAAAGCGGTAAGTAGCAGTTTTTCCTTTAAAAATTTAGAGTCTAAATCATCGATAGGTATATCGATGCTCTCAGAACATTGTAAATTCGATAGGTATTTTGATGACTTAATATAATGATCTAATACAATTTTGGACATCCGTCTTGCAACAAAATTTATTTAATAAATACTCACGAAGTTAGTTAACCCGGTTTACCTTGGAGACAACGAGCACGTTTGTGACAAAAACACTCCGCGCGTTAGGCCTAACCTTTAATTACTTTTTGATTTTGATATATTGTAAATTTATTTTTGTTATGAGGATGAAAGACAAGGAAACAGCTTAGGTAATCAAGTCGAAATATAATTCAGTATTCAAAGTGGAACGTTACGAAGATGTTCAAAATATAATTATAGTCACCTTGTAACCTATGCCAAATGACGACTTTTTTATACGACGCTGCACATCTTATAAAAACAACACACACTAGTTCCATAACATCTAAATATGACATTTTACTGTTAAACTTGAAGATTATTCGTGAAATCCGAAAACACCGCACTGGTATTACCAGCTCCATGTGCGTCCAGACTGGCGCGGGCTGCGCGAGCGCCTGGCGAACTGGCGATCCGCACTCAGCAGAAAGAAACACATAACAAAGTTGCTAGTCTCGCTTTAACTCGCCTTTTGTGCGTCCCGTTCGAAATTGAACCGTAGATATCTCGTACATTTTAGTTACTGTATGCATTTTTACGACGCGAAATTCTAGGCAGTAGTTTTAGATATTAAATTGTTCATTTAAACGTATGTTCTGGGTTTCCTACCGAGTACATTTGTTGACGAGTAGCCCGATATTTCGACGCATGGGAAATAATAACTGCGATGATAAAAAATAGTTTAGAACAGTATGTAATCAATTATTGTTTATTTCTTTGTCAAAAGCCTGTAATGCGTAATCGTTCATTGTTGAAAAACTCTTCCGCTGTATGTCACACATACCTGACAAATAATATTTTTTATTACGCGTACATTGGTTAACGATTAGTCCGATATTTTGACGCCCGATATAGCTTGAAATTGTAATACCTATTATGTTAATTATTTAACAAATTTTTATTAAAAAAAAATGTAGCTTAAAAATTGATCTTTCATATTTTTCTTTGTTATACAGATGATCTACAATCCTACACCTACGTGGAACAAAATTACCTAAAAGTCACATGAAACCCGATCAACATAAACTAGACGAAAGCAATTGCGAGTGGTTCTTCAAAAAGGCAAAGCTCCACAAAAAGGCTCACCTCTCCAAGCCAGAAAGTAATAAAGAAGAAGGACGCCAACCGAATAATTGATACGATTATGTGTTACTACTACAAAGGAGAGTAAGGCTAGTCGCACATTGGCTGGTATAGAGAGAAAAATAATAAACATTCGAGACTAGAATAACTAGTTTAGAAAAAAGGATAAATTTAGAAGTACTACTGAAAACATATCCCTGAGAGATTTGGTGGAGAGTACTAAAAAGCTAGTAATTATAGAAGCAAACATGAAAATACAATAGTTCAACGAAGCAGTGACAGCGAAACAACAAATAGTAGTAAACGAATTTAAGCAACAAAAGCGTCCGCTACGGTCGCTGACCTTAGCTCCGTGAAACATATCCTGATATCTATTTCTAGATGGCGTTTGAAGTGACTGCCGCACAGCACTAAGTGTTGAAATCCGTAGACCAGTACAAAGACGGTGAAGGATTGTGGTCTCCATATCAAAGTTTCTTATAGATTCACTTTTTTGTTATTAATATCGACAATATTTCGACAACATTGAGAAAAAGCGAATATATAGTTTTTCTTATTTGCTAAATAGGGCGTAAGTACAAAATACAGTTTCTTATCGCAAGAGACTTTACAGATGAGCAATATAAGGTCAATCAATCAAGTTTTGTTAGAACCTCTGTATGGCTTTATGTTTGTTCGACTATTTATTATTATTCTTTTTTTATTGTTTTTTTTCTAACATTATTTTAATTTTATGTACGCTATGTTCTTTTTATATTTTTGTTTTACCTAATTATCGAGTCATGGTGTCTACGTGCAATAATGTTTTCTTACTTTCTTTCTTTCTACATTTCTAGCCAATACCTATCACCTCACGCCTACATCTCCCACATCTCCAACATGCAATATTGATACCCAGTATCAATATTGCACCTTTTCGATGCGCGCGAGCACCCGCTCCCACCCTGCGCAGGCCAGCCCAAGAACAATGGAAGAAGGGCGGGTGGCGGGCGCTCCGTCAAGTGCGAGCGCCCATAAATCCTGGAGGACGAGCAATTTGTTGAATTACAGCATGCGCCAGCCAGCCACCGGCTCGGCGCGAAATTAGCTCCCACAGAGATAAATTGACGGCGGCCCGCTAAATAAATTATTTGGGAAAACCGAGAAAAAACGGGCGTCTTCCCTTGATAAGGGTTGCGGGCATTCTACCGTGGAAATAATGAATATCGACCCCCTCTGGTCCGGCGTGGCCGTGCACCAAAAATACATTTAATGTACCTAGCTGGATGATCTGCTCACTTCGCATTGAAGGCTGTAGTTGATGTATCAAATACCAGTAAAGTCGGAATTTAGAAAAGACCAAAGAGCGAAGGCTTTGGGTCTAAACAGTGGCCGAGCATTCACTCGTTATTCTATCTTTGTTATTTACCAATGTTCTGAAGGAACACAGAAAAACGAGTTTGGTCAATGCGCAGTAACTCTGACTAATGTTAATGATTGTCAAAAACCGCATCGAATGCTGATCAGTTCAGTTGGATTCTAAAAGCATGGTCCTTAATGTTTTATCAAGTCAATTTATTATTTTAATAGAACATCTCTAAAATCCGACACGAGAAATGAGAAAGAAAGACCTAGTTTCATCTCATAATGTACCTAGCTTTTCTTAAAAATTATAATGATCCTTATGAAACCTGCAGTTCCATATAATACGCCTTAAATTGGCAATTATGACTACCTATATATGCGTGGCCCAATAAATGAACTCGTGTCTGCAACTTCCTACAGCTTGCGCAATCATATGGCATTGGATCGCAACTAAAGAACCCCTCTCACGCACAGGAGTAACTCTTGTGCATACAAATGCAATGCATGTACATGCATGTATGTAGTGGTGGGTAACTATACATATAAGCAAAGTATTGTTAAGCATTTCTCGAAATCTTATAAAAATACTCAAATTAATTTTCAAATACCTATCTACAACATTATATTGGTCACCGATGAAACTCCGAAATTAGTTGAATTTGAAGTTTATGACAAAAAAAACCAACGAATAGGTATGTAAGAAAATGTTGGGTAATATTAGTAGACGTAGCAAGTGGAACAGTGTGGTCTTGCTTTACTTACCCCTATAAGAAAGAGAGCAATTTAGTCTAGTGATTATTCACTAGACAATCCCTTTAAGACTAAAATCTATATTTACATTTTAGTATCAACTCAGGTGTATTATACGGAGAATAAAGGGGTGTAAGATACACCTCAAAGAAAATATTGCCAATAAAATGATTACATTTCAACTTAAGTTTCATTTGCAAAAAAATTAAATATGTAACTTAAAAGACCAAGCTAATAATAAAAAATATTAAAATTACAGCCACAACCAAATTAGCGGCCATAAAATAATCAAGTTGATTCGTTAAATTAGTTCCGCTGCTTGGACCACTACCCCGTGCCAGTAACTCTTCAAAAGGGTTGCGACACCCTTTCTTTCAGCAGGATTAATCTTAGTTGTATATTCGAGATTTAGCTGGCAATAAGGAAGACGCATAGGTGGGCTTAGGAGGGGAAAGCGGGGCAAATTGTCTCAGATTCGTTCGCCCCCAACACGCAGCCGAGGATTTTATTACATTCGTTAACGCGAATCAGATTAATGTGTAAACACTTTTATATTTGCATGCAAATTGCGTGTGGTGGAGACGAAAGGATTTGTGGAAACCCCATATTGAATGGTGATTGAAGTGATGGTATTAAATTCTTCGAAAAGTAAAGGATAAGCGGAGAAGTCGAAAATAGAAACCGCGTCATTTCTTATACAATGTAAAATTAGTATCTAGTAAAGTAGCAATTGTCGCCATAATATTTTTGATTCTTTCCATCTAATCACGTTTGACTCTCTCTATTATTTATCAAAAAATTGTTTTCATGTAAAAGAAATGAAAAATCGAAAGTGGTTATCTTTACGCTGGTTTGCGCTGGTTATCTTATCCTTCAAACCGGAAAACAAGATCCGAAAAACTAATCATTTATTTTTTAAGTGCAGCGGATTACTAATCCAACACATGCTCACGAAATAGCGCCAAATTTCAACGCACCTGAGATTTTTTGCCATGTCGGCGGGTATTAAATTTCTTATTTCGATACCAGAATGGGGTTCCATTTTAAAAGTCGACTTGGCAGGGGTAGTCCCTCCCCGTACCTGCGTGGAGTGGCCATCCATCCCCGTCTCCCCGCACCCCTTTCCCCTCGCTTCGTCTGACGTGTGTGAGATATACGCCATTATTATTTCGCTCTGCTTATTGTTGTGGGGTAATATAGTAGACTCGTGTTTTTTTTTTGTAGGAAATTGTCGCATCTTGTCATGGAATGGTGCTGGTTTAGTAGCTACTTATTTGGTAATGTAATTTTTTTTTATTTCAGTGTATGTATTAATTTGCTGTAAAATAAAAAAATATATTTAGGTACATGAATATTGTGATAAATTAAAAAAATGTAAACCTTAAATAGTTAAATGAAAACTAAAGAGTTTTTCTTACAAAATAATTTTATTTTTGTACTTATAGGTAAAATCAATAAAAAATATTCTCTATTCCACTACAAAGCATTAAAAACCCAGCCGAGCATCTAATACAATTTGCTTAGCAAACAATTTTAATATTAAAGGGTATGGAAGAGGGTTTTCCGGCACGCCCCGCCCGCGAGGCCCTGAGGCCGTTTGTCAGGATTTTGGACGCGCGAGGCTAAAATTTTTGGACGCTTTAAGCTGGGCGTAAATTTGGCGAAACATGACGCGCCGGGAAAAAAATCCGACCGAAAAGTTACTAAACATTTGCTCTGTGCACAATCCAGATGGAATTAAAACAAAAGATAGCTTTAGAGCCCAGCTTTAACCGTATTTTTGTTTTTGTCGTGTGCGCTTTACTGTATCTGGGGTTTGACTCACAACGTCAATTGTTTGTAACTCTATGGCTATGTTCCTGACAAGTTCATATAAATATCAAATTGCTAATTGGTTTTAGTGAGAGTTAGCATCGGTGATCCATGAATGTTAACGAAATAGACTAGCCTAGACTAGAAAGTCTAAACCCCAGATTGCAATTAAGCTTAGGCTTAAGTGTACAATTAACTTTCTCCAAAGCAACAAAAAGCTATAAACACACAGTTAAAATCTAGAAAATAATTATCACCACAACTTTTGCCAAACTCACTAAACCAACTTACTTAGATATTAGTAGGTTATACCATCCACACGGATGCCATATCAGCCAATACGCTCCCAATTTTAAAAGTTAACACTACGAACGCGTGCGCGCTCATTTGTCGCCATACTGAACTTTCACACTGTACAGATTAATTTTATTTTTGGGCGGGTTAATGCGAGCGACGTGCTCAGACTAATCTCGCTTTTTTTTCTTGTTATTTCCATGGCACTTTGTTACGTGCCACCATTAGGCCTGGCATTTGAGGGTTACGGGATCTATTTCGGTACAGCGACACCTATCCGTGGTGATAGTTACGAAATGATAATTGATAGTATTTTTGTGTTTTCTCTTTTAGTGTTTCGCAAGCCTCTTTCCAAACATATAGGTACCCTAATTAAGCAAACCGCTAATGACAGATATCTGCTATTATACTTTGTAATTCTAAAACTCTCCCTGGAATAAAATATGGCAGACTTCATTCCAGGCGACAGGTAGTATACGAATTAAAAATTGATCAATCGCTTGATTTCAGCTTAATTTCAGTACCACACCCGCAACCATCTACATGACAGCCATATTGTCACAGTCCTAGCTAAAACTTCGTAATTCTACCAAGCTATTCAATTACATCTAAGAGCATTAGGTAAACGATATAAAGCGGTATGATCCGAGTAACAACGTCATAAATTACAACGAAAAAAAGTAAAAGACATGCTGATATTTAGTTGCCAAATATTGAAACGAGAAAAACTATTTAATCCGAAAACTTTAGTAGGTTGGCACACAGTGATAAATCTGCCGGGTGGCGTCGATGCCAAGGAAATAAGATGAGATCGAGCTGGCAACACTGCAATTTATGGTGCCGCGTACGCGACCCGCGTCATTGTTTATGCACAATATTGTTTTTAATTTACTTTGTAAGATTATCTTGGTATCTTTGTTTTGAACAGTCTCGGGAGCTGATTTGCACCTCATCAGCCTGTGACGGCATATTTTAGACTCATTCTTCTCCACTTCACCCGGTCTTGGGCATCATCGCGTCGTAAGCCATTGGCTCTCGCATCCGACTCTGCAATGTCAATCCATTGCTTTTTGGGCCTTCCGCGGGCCCTGATACCGACAGGTTTAGGCCCCTATTTCCCAAGTATTCCTGGGGCTTATGCAACACGTTACCAATCCATAGAAGGCGAGCCTCTTCAGTCTTATCCAAGTTATCCCTCACGCAAAGGCTGTTACGGATGTATTAGTTACGTAATCGGTCAAGTCGCGTAACACCGCACATCCACCGCAGCATTTTCTTTTCGTTGGCGTGGAGTACGCGGATGTGCTTAGTCAGCGTCGGCCAAGTCTCCCAGCCATAGAGCATCACAGACGTAATTATGCTCTTGTATATCAATTTAGTTTAATTATATAGTAAGATTAATATTAAAAACGAAGTACCTAACTACCTAATGAATCTCAAAGTCTACACATCATGTCAGATAAGATGATTCACAACGGTCCTGTATTTAAATAGGCGTGCTTTAATATAACCTTTAAAATAATTTTGGTAACCTCAGTACCTGCATTGGGATAATAAACGACGGCTTACAATAATATGATATGCACTTGATTAAATACACCTTTAAATTCCGCCTCGCTCTTTTTCTCATTTGGGTTATTTTTAAAGTTTCAAGTTCTGAGCTTGTTGCAGGCACCTCGTAAATCTTGACATGATTTGTGTAAATTCGCGCTGTGCGATGTCCAACAGCGTCGAACAAGAAGCGTTACTTGCCCAAGAACCACTTTCATACCTGACTATATGAAATATTAATGTTTTTACTTTTGTTCGCCGTTTGACGTAGAAATATGGATGTTATGAAGGATCTTAAATTATGTCTAGAAATGGTCAAAATCTTCTTATCGTGTCAATTATCAATTAAGTATAAAAGTTTATTTATTTATTATTAGGGTTTAGTAGGTTAAACCCTTTGTACTTATATGTATTTACAATTCTTAGATAGTGTGTTCGGTATCAGTTTCGGTCGAAGCCAATAATAACAAACTACATAAAATAGAAGGCAGTTACTTGGGCAAATTACAATCCTTCATCCCGACACAAAACAATTTCCCCCCCGGGAAATATTACCCCACCCTTGGGATGCTTTCTTTATTACACCAAATCACGTGATCTCACGATGGACTGTTCTTCATCACCGTTATTTATTAACGTACTGTGCTCACACTTTTTCTACGTTTTCCTCTCTCGCTCTCTCTTTTAATACGTGGAAAAATAACAATCGTGACCATTGATCAGTGTCGCTGCCGCTCGTTACCGAAATGACGTTTATCATAGATCACATTTGTCTTAGGCTTTACCGAAAGAAACGAACGCCCAAAGAGCGTACCACTTTTCTTCCTAAAACAAATACTTGCGCCCTATTCCGTGAAGGACAAGGTGCAGAATACAAAAGCAAGGGAGTTGTATTAAAACAAAATTATAAGGAAGGTGCGATAGAGGAGACTCGCGAGCCACACACGACGAATTACGAGCGAACCCGGGACGCGGGCTTGAGTTATGTGACCGCCATATATAATAGTTATGAAATACGGTCTATACTTGTAAATCTAGAACTTCAGAACTTTCAGATGTGAGTTCACCAGGGACTTTCAGACTAGCCTTAGAGAGTTTGTCATAATAATATACTTCAGCTTGAATTTTAAAATGAGAGACGACTTGATTCTTCTTTCTTTGTTTAATTCTAAATCATGCTTTTCGTACCATTAGCGTAACACATTTAATTTGAATGAACAAAATTTTAGCACGCCTTGACACGAACAATGCCGACAAAGTGCCGGCCCTAAAGCACTTAACACACCATTAAGACAAGTCTTAATTTACCAAAGACACGGTATGCGATGGGCGTATAACTGAATTAAACGTTTTCAGTGAGGGAAGTGTTCTCAAAACGCTGTTTCCCTGTGAACGGGACGCCGCAAGATGGCGCCGCAGCGCGACGCGATTTGTCAAAAGGAAAACAAACAACACAGAAATAGTTTCGGTTGACAAGTTTATAGCGGCGCGCTTTCGTCCCGCGGCGGCGATGTACCGTGTTACGAAATTACACGACCAGGGTTTTATTCGCGCTGACAGATTGTGCGGGTCGCCAGTGACGTCATTGTTGGAAAAAGTCGCGATCAAAGAAACATCATGGGTCATGAATGTCGTTTTGGCATTGGATTCCATCATGTACGCATATATCATATCTCTATCCTACGCATGACGCGTTCAAACATGGAAATATGTACAAAAATATTACTCATTAGCTGCAATGTCATATAAATCTGAGACCATGATCGAAATTGAAACTAATTAAGTAAAAAGTGATGTACTAAATCCATAAATGCCTAATCAAGTTTCACTGATGCTTCAAACCCACGACGCAAGCTCTCAGAATCGAAACTGGAACACCATTTAATCACTCCAAATGACAATCGCAGCGCGCACCCAACAAATCAAGCTAACAGCTTTAAAATTGTATCATTTAACATGCACTTTATCTGGAAATTAACGGAACGCCCGCTACGTGTATCAGGTTAGAGATACATCACAGTCTGAGGTAATAAATATTAAAAAAGCCAGTAAAATATACGAGTCGGAACACGTAACTAGTTTCTGTAGGATATTTGTCTAAGCAGAAACTGCCGGGTTTCCGTAGACTGCACACAGATGTGCGACAGTAAACTTCCGTTGACGACTGAATCGGCTATCGATCTGTGAAGCATGTAAACGTCCTGATACTTAAAATATTTCAAACATATGGGAAAATCAGTATACAAGTAAAAATCTGTATCAAACAATGAACGAGCTGGTTAGAAAACCGCGGCCTCAATGAGCGAAATCACACAAAGCAACCGAGGATCCCCTTTCCGCAGATACAGACGACATTGTAGATTAAACTGACGACGATAATGCATAATAAATTCGGTTAATTTCATCGCGTAGCTCAGGTGCGAGTCGCCAGTCTGCGCGCCCTATCGAGGGTCGTGGAAGTTACGCGGGCAAGAGCGCAACAAGAATAATACAAAATGTTTTTCATTTTCTTTATGTCACCCCCGGCAGTCGTAAAAGCATTAAGCGTGACCAAACTTTTGTTTGATACGACCGAAGCGCGGGCGCAGTACCTAGGATGCTTGAGACGCTCGCCAAAAATTAGAAAATGGCGGGTGCAATATGGCGGCGGCTGCAATGTTGGGAGGAAAATGTGTTCTTTGTTAAGAACAAAGACATTTTATTTGCAATATTTAGGTGATATGAACTTTACAGTACCTATCTTACGAGTGTAAGAGAACGTAGGTGAATCAAATTACAAAAAGGAACGATGATTTTAATTATAATATAGCGTATTTTTTTGTATAAGGTATTCATTAAAATATCGATAACGAACTCACGATAGATTTGTAGAAAAACGAAATATTTAAAGTGTAATTTTCTTCTAATGTCGTTTTGATTTGGCTTCCTATTCTCATCCCAAAATCTCATAGGAAACTTTGCGCGCTCAACAAAATGGTCGCATGAATAAAAACCAATCTTCACTTACCCCAGTCTCCCTTGATTGTGGGTTACTTATGCAACATATGTATGGGGGTGTTTCCAGTTTTGTCACGAAAAGTGATCTTAAGGGTGGAAAGCCTAGTGGGGCGCAAGAATATTGAGACACTGTTAATTCAGTCGAGATAAAAGGATGGTTAATAAATTATGTGGTAAAAGAAAGTAACAGAAGCTGAAAGGAACGGATGAATATAAAGAATAGTGGCAGTTCCCAACAAACACGTTAATGGTAAATACCAAGATTAATTCCAAAGTTATTTTTTGTTACCACAGATTACCATTATTATCATTATGATAATGAATTAACTCGTCACAGGCAATTTGGTTGAATACTTAAAAACGTACTTACTTAGAACTTGTTAAGGAAGGTTGGAAGATAAGGAAAGAAAATGTTTACTTCATATTAAAATTTTAAGACCTCATAAAAAGTGGCCTCGATGGTATACCTACTAAAAACATGTAACATGTTATTCTTCCAGTAGCCAAAATTATTTTCTGTAGCAAACAAGCCGAAACCTTCCACGCGAATGGCAACTAAACCGGTGGAAAGGAATAAATAGAACTGAGTAATAAGGCTCGACTAGTTAGAATGCGTGCGGAAATTATTGCCCGAAGCCAATGACCTCTGAATCCTTGTAATAAAATATGTAACACGCACTACATCACACATGATTCACGTAGCCCTGTGTTCCAGTTTAGGTGTTTTTATGTTGGCCGATAACACTGAATATGGCGCGAGATGTTTCGGAATAAATGAAAGGTTGCTTAGAAGACTAGACTTTATTTAGAATGCTTAAGTGTTTTATTTTTGTGACATTCTTATTTATTTTTTCAGATTATTATAGGACTCATTTACGGGGTACCTATTATGAATCTGATTGCTGAACAGTTCATAAAGAAGCAGCTGTTAATTTCGGAAACTATTGATTAAATTCAACTGACAATTACATACCTATATTTGTATGCCTAACGGCGGATCACAGCGGTCTCTCTTAATTGTAATATCTCACTGAACGTCACACTCACCTGTGTTTCACAAATAAATTATTTGATTGATTGATATTCCCAAATTAGCCCATGGCAAACTTTACTTTGAACGACAATGTTTAAAATCACACTGTTAACTTTAAGAATTTTTCTAATTTAAGTAATTCTTGTTATCTTTAAGATTATTATAGGACTCACTTACGGGCTACCTATTGATGAATCTGATTGCAAAAGTATTGCTTAATGGTTCATAAAGAAACAGCAAATAATTTCGGAAACTATATTGATTTAGAAATTCGCAATGGGCCCATTCTTAGAATGTACATTCAGAGAATTGGCCTATAGCAAACTTTACCTTGAACGACAAAATTTAAAATCACACTATAAAGTTAAATTTTTTTTTATCAAATAATACAGTTTTTTGTGACAACCCTACACGGCGAGAGACTGAGCGCGGAGGCGGAGAGTTACCGGGAACACCAAAGTAATTACTTTATTAGGTGATACCGGAAAATGTTCCGAAATATGCTCCAGCCCTAGCGGAAAGACCGTTTTGGCTGAAAAGTTTATGTTAAAGGTCTGATCGCTCTTGCTCTGGAGGTAGTTTTTGAAATACCTACCTCCTTATTAGTCGTAGAGGAACAGGCAGTTACCACTCACCATCAGGTGGGTTGTCTGCTTGCTTGTCACTCACTGAGTAGTAAAAAAAAAACGTGCCTGATTTTGCCGAATCGGGTCACTAAGAATAATAAAGAAAAGAAAAGAGTTTATAGATAGAATTACTGTGCAACTTTTTTACTGCAAACAAATAAATATTTTATATCTATGACACTACTTTTTAGCACCTACTTATAACTTGTTTAGGGTGCATAAAGAAATAACTTTATTTATGGTGCATGAGAAGTTTATATACGTAGGAGGTAGGTATGTGTATCCATCGTATACATCTCATAATTTACCGAATTTAGCAAGATTTGGACTTACATGAATAAATAAAAAATCTCCGCTAAGTCACGTATCTCCATTTGTCACGATTGCCGTGTGCACTATAAACATAGAATTAACAGTGTCAATTACTTACAACTACCGTTGGCGGCATGGAACTAGCAACTGCGCCCCAAACCTACCTGTGGCTCGGCTCCTAATAGGTCGGTAATAATATTTTATGGCCATTACCTTTGTAAACACGGATAAAATGCTCCTACAGCGAACGTACGCCAGTAAAAAACGACCTACAATTGCGTTTAACGGAATCCCTTACAGAAAAGAACAAAACGAACCAGAGAATGGAACTTCAAAAAGCAGTTCCTTTTTTAAAATTCGTCACGTTCTCGAAGTTTAGAAAAGAAGAATAGGCTTGTAAAAAATGCTGGCTGGTGCGTTGCGTTTCGAAAATTGTTTGTTGCTTTTTTCTTTTTTTTTTGGAGAAAGCGCAGTATCGTTCTAGGAAGTTGCCGACGGGATGGGGATGTGCCAAAAAGAGATAAAGTAGTTTTATTGATCTATACGGACGTTCGGGCGGGCGCGAGTGTGAGTTGCATGAAACGAAGATAACTTGCCGCCCCAACTTTTTCTGTCCCTGTTTTGCTTTACGAGGTTCGGCTATATCCATCTCTGTCGGGCCACGTGACCTAAGCAGGGTGTAACTCACCCTACAGCGGCCATAACTTACTCATAGCGATAGGCGGTACGGTCGCGAAAAACATGTCTTTTTATTTTATTTTTTTTGTTTAAGTTCGATGGACGGATTTTTTTATCGACTATGGTGCTTCTACTTCCATCATTAGACCAATTTACCGCCTAAATTAAACCTAAGAATACAACAAAATTGACAAATTTTTCAACCAGCTCTACATTTCCAAAACGCCAAACATGCAAAATAATTTTTTTTTTATACCTTCATGGCGCAGACCAAAGGAACACAAAAACATTAATATCATAAGCCAAGGAATAAGTTTTCATTGCCGCTGTTCGGCCCAAATGTGCATCACATAAATCACGGACGCTCCTTGCTTCCTTCTCTCTCTGAGGCGGTGTTCTCACTCGCACACTTTATTAACCAGCAAGAATCCACTAGGGCCCTTATCTAATTTGTATTTAGATAAAAAAATAAAATTGCCAATTTGTTGTTTAGAAATTGCTGCTTGGAATCAACCCTTAAAGGTTGTTAGATATCTTCCTATGTGGTTATGAAGCTAGACTATACTATTGTGTAAATATGATATCGATAAGTATCTAGGTAGAATTATCAGCAGTGGACGTCCTATGGCTACGGCTGAGATGATGATGATGATGATGATGATGACGAACATCGATAAATATCTATTGGCACCTACAAATACATACAAATTGTTGACTGCTAGTTGCAGAAACAATTTTTAAAGTTAATACTCCATTAAATCTCATTTTTGAGATTTTATGCTACCTACTTTTCGTCTTTATGATACAGGAAAATACAGCTATATGTTAAATGAAGGATTAATTTTAATTAGGGTATCGCTTCTGCAACTTGGGATAAATGTTCATAGATGTACTTACCTAGAGTTTTATAGTGACTCTACATCTCTACCTCTACCGAACTCTCCACTTCTGTAAGTCCGTAAACTTCAATTCTAATTTCAAAATTGAATACTTTAAGAGTAACGTGCCTACTTATTTTTATTTGATAAAACGACAAAATTTGGTACTAAATTATAACATACTTAACTCTACCCTAGGTTGCTTTAATAAATTAATAAAAGCTAATATAGAGAATCTACATACTTAACCTTAATGTTATAAGGTTGTCACATAAAAAAACAATTTCCCTACTAATCTGACAATTTGATTAAAAAGCAATTTTAACCCCTACTTATAACACGGGAGTCATAATGGCCATAAAAGTCAACACCACCCATCACGACATTGTTAACGCGTCGTAAAACTCTGTCGTAAACATAAGTAATTAGCAGTCGTAAACTTGAAGCCTTGTCTTCATTCGTTCACCCGGTATTATAATTTACGTGCTGTCAAACAATCAGAAGTCAAGCAAAGAACGTAGTCACAGGAAGTGTGATCGTAATATTTATATATTTACCACTAGTGCACCCGGCGCGACTTCGTTCGCGTACACCTACTTTACCCCGACCTACCCTTTTTCTACCCTATTGTTGAAAACCGCATTAAAATACGTTGCGTAGTTTGATAGATCTAAGCGTAGATACATGCATTGATACAAACATAGATTCATAGGGACACACGGCGGGCAGCGACTTTGTTCTATACTATGTATAAATACTTACTTGACTAATATTAGTAACGAGAGGAGTTGATAAAAAGAAACAAGGCTTAATAATTTGGATTTGTATAAACATTCTAATGAAGTTAATTCCCTAAACAAACACATAAAAAATTACATCAATGAAGATTGAGTTTTATTATAATGAGTTTTGGATGAATTATAAAATGTAGGTGAGTAGGTACCTAATTTGGAAGCGTTTTTATCACCGATCGGTGTGAACTGATCGTAAATGCCAAGCCAAACCAGTGTAGTCGTAAATGTCTCGTAAAATTAAAAGTAAACACACACAACACACAAAAAGTGACGTGCTTGTAATATAGGTGGAGAAAATCAGTTTTATTTTAACCCCTTAATAAGTATTTTTAATTTTTAATAATTAATACTTATTAAGGGGTTAAGGGGTAAGTAGTAGCTAGAGAGTTAATAATAACATCCGAGGTGGCCGAGGCTCAATACCAGCATAATGTGATTTCAAAAGAGAAAGTCACATACATTAACTTATTATTTATTTTTAAATAAGAAATTTCAAATTAAATTTATTGTGAACATACGTATTTAGTTTAAAAAAAATTAAACATTTATTGATTGCAATAATTGATTTATCAAAAGCCCACAATGTTGCGCCATCTATTGTCGAGTAGACGTATTAATTTAACTTTAAAGTCGATAAAGTTACGTCACTTTAAATAGGTACTTTATTTATTTAAACGATATTACATACATTCTTTAAAATTTTTGAAAGTCAATAAGTAAATCAAAGGCTCACTGCCACAAAATAATCCACACATTCATAATAAAGTGATTCATCGCATAAAATAGCAGCTGATCGCAGTGATTGCGCACAATACGAGCAAACTCATAATTTTACAGCCAATTTACAAACAATAAAAGTCGTTCTCTTGTCTTACACGCCCATTCGCCCCCCGATATCTCCATATTCGACGACCGAAAGTCGTAACTCGCAACTTTTATAACCCAATAAAATCATAGCCGGCGCGTGGCATAAACTTATCACCATGACCTTGGCGGCGCTAGTGTCTACCTTACCACCAACAATTTAATATGAAGTAAGTAAAGTTCCGGCGTTAGTCACACAAAATATACTTCCTAAAAATAGCTCACACGAACAAGCCATAGATGGCGTGCGTTACTAGTAGCGCCATCTCTACAAGCGCCGGCGAAGCTTTTTATGAGCTATTTGAGGTCGTCACATCGTAAAGTAGATGTTTTACGAGCACGAGCGATGACGCTAGTGTGGCGATGCGGGTGCCGCAGAATATTGTCGATGAATGAGAAAATATTCTCCACGTTTGTAATTTCAAACAGTACAGGTATCAGGTACCTAGGTAAGTAATTATATATTGTTTTGAATTTTAAGTAGGAAAGTTCACCCAATTAAAAAAATTGTCAGCACAATACCAAATTAGCAAGTACGTAAGTAAGTAGGTATACCTAACTAGGAAGCTTTTTAATAATATTTTGTATAGTCACTCAAATTAATTGTTTTATCATAAACAAACACTGATAATCATTTATTTATTTATTTGTATTTATGAAATACATTATTATGAGCTTTTTAATTTTGATTTACTTATTAGTAAAATTAAGTAACTTGATCAAGAAAACAAAAAAAAGAAATAAACTTAGGATCTCATAAATGTTTATAATGTTAAACCGGTTGAAAACAACAAAAACATGACATACATACTGATATAACGTTGGAAACACCTTTTTCGTATTCTCTACCTATATAAACATCGACATTGCGTTTACCTCGCTCTACGCCTTAGTACTAAAAGTCACCACAGTAACAGCGCTCACACAGCGACATCTCTGCGATGATGAGTGAACTATTTGCAGAGGCAGTAACGTTCCTGAGCTACGGCCAACGCTAGGTTCGAATCAAAATACGAGTGTAATAGGGCGCGTGTTTAGCGAAAGTCCAGTAAAGTATTTAGTGTAGGTATCTACCCATAATTTTTAAATAGGTATGTAGGTACAACTTGTAATATGCATTATTTGCAATATGTAATTAGATTCCATCATATAGATAAAATGAAATACATTTACTTGAGTCTCTATCTATTAATTTCGTTATGGATACTTTCTGTTTTATCACCGTTCACAGATGGCGCTAGTGGCATTGGGTTTAGTAATATCACCGAAAAAAATAGTGGTAGAATGAAACAAAGTACCTATTAGTATGGTGGATATGGTACCTATTTCTATGTAACTTATTGTTATTGACCAATTAGAGACCAGTTATTTTAAAATTTAAAATGAAAGTTGCTTGAGAATAGTCTTTAGTTTCGTTTCTTCAAAATCAATTTAGTTTGGAAGATAAAGGACAATACATTTTATTTCAAATAAAATACAGTTTTAATTAAGTAGATAACCACTTTTAACATGATTAACCTAACCTAACTAGCAAAAATGTTAAGTTAATTTGGAAATAAATAAGAAGTGCCTAGGTGGGTACGTTTACCTACCTATCTACTGAATCACGAGGTATTTATAGGTACCTACCTACCAACTAAGATAAGTAAATGCACCACACCCCTTTATTGAACTACCTACCGTAGACTTAGGGATACAATAACTAATAAAAACAAAAAAGGATTCTATCAACGGATACCATTTCGACTCTCCTTAAATGATTAACGTAATTAGGTAAATGTTAATTAGGTTTGCCACGTACTAACTTCAATAAGACCTAAGTACGCCATGACCACAAAATAACAACGCACAATTATCTTCCATTATTTACTTAGATACCTACTTAGGTTGCAATTCCAGCCAACAAATTCCATCCTCACATCCTCCACGAAGCCGAAGCAACTTCCCCAAATCCGCGCAATTAAACAAAACCATCGCTTAATCCAGTGCGAACCGATCCGAACCGGAAAGTAAAGTTGCCAGCATAAATCCAATCTAAAAAGTTACCCGATATCTGGGGTAATTATAAAAGGGGCGGGGTGGGGGGAGTGACAAATCCCCGAATAAAACAACAAGGAAATAATTCCGGGCATAAATCGCCCTCTCAGTGTGAATAGAATAGCAATTATTTGGTTGAGTTGGTACTCCTCTGGCAGCGGTACCATATGCGTCGCTTTAGAATGAACTCGATTGTGAAATAGCTGAGTACCTAAGTCGGTGGCAAAGTCTTTTCAGTGTTAATTGTATGTTGTTTACTTACATACATAATATGTTTATAAACGAAAACCTTATTGTTCTGTTAGGTTGTAAGTACGTAGAGAGATTGATAAGTCCTAGGTTTCAAGAGTCTACCATTTTTACTTGGTTACCTTTGCTAAGTTATGTGGATACAGAAATACTTATCTTATGTAAGTTTTAAAAATATCATTTTTCCCAAGCAGAGTAAAGAAGGAAATATATCCCGTCGACTTGTACGAGTAGGTAGGGTAAATGTTGGTTAAATAAGTTTAGGTAGTTCGAAAATACATATACTGAAGACAAAAAATGACTACTTAGGTCATTTACATAAACGACGATATTTCCCATACAACTCATGAGAGTACTATGAAGTCAAAGGAAGATTCAAAGTAAAGTGTATTCAATTAAAGTAAAAAGGTTTGAAAAAAATATTTTTCTCTGCTTTCAAAATAAAGTAAATCTCTTCATATATACTTGTCCCATAGATATCTTTACCAGTTGATGAAATATCGACGTTTATGTAAGTGACATGGTTATTTTTGCGCAGTCAGGATTTATTGTTGAGATTGTTAGGAATTGAATAGGCTTTAAATTTATGATCTCTTATCTCAATTTACTGCAATGCTATCAATTCCGCTACAAAATTCGTAATCAAATGAAGTCGTAATCACATTGGACGATGCGACTTCCATTGATACCACTGCCATTCGCCATCAAACCAGTGTAATTAGACCCGCCTCCCCTTGTTGGCTGTCCAATTTCGTTGGCATTATCGGGGTACTTCACTATTCCAGCTGGGATCTTGTTAGAATGGCACATGTTTCGGCGCATCCAGTCACACCTATCCTACTTGTAACAGAGTCTACCGTTATGTTCGTAATTAATGTTGTCACGTCTTCCCTTTTCCAGTGGACGAAATTTGGGTTAGAGTTTTACTATCCGTCACAATCCATACTTATTTGTAGTAAGAGGAACTTTCATTATAATATGATAAGGTAGCTAGCTAGGTACAGTTCAAAAGTATAAAGTGCAGAACTACATTTACCACTTTCAGGAAAAAAAAATCTTTTGCGGCTACAGAAATATTTATTAGCGGGCATAATAAGTTACAATGGCTTATCCTTGACACCAGGACTTTCTTTAATTAAATTTCATCATTTTAACAACTGCATCAGGTAATTCCTAATGTGGATATGTACGTAGCTGCAGGTCTTATGTAATGGTTTTATTACCTAAGACCTGACTAATTTCATACAGTAAATTAAATCATCTCTCGTTTCAGGTAACATGCGTTCAGGGCTACAATAAAGAAGTGTTTCATATCGACCTCAAGACTTCTTATTTTTTCGCTTAGTTGCCCACCTACCATAACCACAAAGAAAGTCTTATCGACTGTCTTTACATAATATGAGATCATCATCCTCATTATCAGATAATAAATGTCCAGGGACAACAGCCTTGTCTATTACTGTAAGGTTTAGGCACTATCAATGTAAGTACTACGTTTAGCCGTAGGCCGTAGGCCGTAGACGTAAAGCTCTACGCTTTTCTTAGAAAAAATAATAAAATACGATTAGTTTATTTTATTTTCTGTCTAAGAAAGTAAAGTATAAAACATTCTAGTCTGCCTTTTGATACAATTCAGTAAATTAATATTAAATAAGTAAATTATTTTAATATTAAAAAGCGGTCAAATAAGTCTTCAGTCGCCCATTTGTGTTGCCGACTAAAATTAGTTCGTTTTCTTGCCACGCGCGCGTGATTGGATGAGACCGTCTTGCAATGTCCTTACGATACCAAAGTGCAGGTGGCAACGGTAAATAATGCACATCGGTTATAGTTCGTGCCAAATGGATTGACAATAGCGAATCTTCATGGTCAGAACTAATTTGTAAGCGGTAAAGCGATAGCTGTAACATTTTAAATAGTCGTATTCGTTACAATACCAATATTGAAATAAAACAGTTTATGACAGTTTTCATTTAGTTTATATGAGATAATGCAAGTAGTTGATCATCCATTTGGCATACGTAGAGCGTCGTCTGTCGTAAATACAAAGTGGAAACCATCCGAAACCAGCCGATATTCCGCTAACTATTGCAGTAGTATTGTAGTAGTCTATTTTCCCCTACACCTAATCAGACTTTTAAAAACGCGCGGCAAATCTCCTAGGCGATAAAGAAAAGCGAATAAAGATAAATTAGCGTATCTACAGGGAAGACGGATAGGGGTCGGAGGGCCCTCGGGCGGGGAAAAAGTTGAGGGTTAACCCTTCTACGGTTATTTACTCTCTGGAGTGCCGCGCCCTCTGTCGCGGGGTACCTAGATATGGTTTACTATTTTTATTTTATTTTATTTTTTATCCTTCCTTATCCTTACATAATCCTATCCGCTTATTCTATTTATCCTTATCCTTTTATATCCTAAGTCGCTTTCCGTGTCTGTCTGTCTGTTGGTATTTCCGCTAACTCGAATTTCGGGGTACTCAAAAAAGCTGGGGTTCGAAGTGGTAAGAATAAAAGGAAATTTATGAAAAGAGTTGTTGATATATTATATGAGGCTAGGGAGTTGTGTCAGGACAGAGCAAAGTGGCGGTTCATAGTCTCTGCCTACCCCACCTGTGGGACAGAGGCGTGGGCTTTATGTATGTATGTATGTATGTTTTAACATCAATTAGAGGAATTCTTCCGGTAAATAAGAAAGCGCTTTTGCGTGGAAGGTAAGGTGATGCGGACGATGGTATAGCAAACCAGAACATCTGTAGACATAGGCATAGATATAATCAGCACTATTCGATTTCACATTACATCCTTAACCTAAGGTGAGTGAAAGTAAGGGCTGTTAAGTTTGGCGATCAAGATGGCGACACTGTTAACCCTTTGTGTACGAAACACTGAATATGCAGTCCAAGAGCAAAAGTAATTTCAAAAATATCCGGCTCTTTTATATAAACCTTTTGGATTGGAAATATTAGAATGTTGGTAACTAATAATGAAGAAATAAAACTTGTAAAACAATGTAAATCTAAACAAAAACAGACATCTGCTGCTGTGAAAGCTTACATCGTGCTTGTACAGTCCAGCCCTAGCAATTATCAGTGAGGTAGGCAGCTGACATCGACTAGACTTAGACAAACGGCCACACGCGACACCTCGTATAAATCACAGTAACGTGAGGGTACTCCTAACTAGCTTGCATGTGGACACCTACCTATGCACTAGATAGCTGCTAGAGCTATAAGAAAGCTCACACTTGGGTATTCAAATGACTTCTAAATATTGTGATTAGGTAGCCATTTACAAGTCTCGTAATCGGGCGAAAATGATTATCTAGCTTGATAGCTTATTCAGGACTAACTTAGGTATTTAATAATTAAAAAAAAATTTCTTTCAGACCATAAGAGCCATAGGTGTGTTACGTTAATGGTGTTAACCATCAACTAAATTAGATTATAATTTATTGCCCGTGACTAGTCCGCGTAAAATTCTGTTCCGACGTAAACTACATTTTTCTAGTTAAATTTGATCATAGCTATTCTGGGAAGACCACAATATTGTGACATTTCATCAAACTCTGTTCAGTAGTTTTTGCAATACTGATTTTCTTTTTATTTAAAAAAGTACTCTACGTTTTTAGATTGTATTGTACCTATAGTACCTATCTAGTTATTTTTAATAAATTATAGTTACCTATACGAAATCTTGCAAAATACATCATCCTTCTTGATTGATCCTGAATAAGTTGTGGTTTAGTGGTCTTTTGCAAGCAAGCCTTCGTGCAACTTACCTATTTAGAGTTAAGTACGTAAATACTAGGTTTCAATATAATTTGCACCTAATCGACCGCCTACTAAAACATCTCAAAGCAGGAAACCAGTAATTTCGGTAGCACGCTTACCTATGCAAAAAGCTAGTAAGACAATAAATCTATTTATTATCCAATAAAACGGCCCTTGTATCCTATTCCGCGCCCTGTGACGTAGTATCCCAACCCCTCCAGTGCAGGTGTATGAAACGTGCACAGGCTCGATAAATATACGGAATTTAATCGTATTTGTGTATGTATAGTATTTATAATATAATATATAATATGTTTATTCTATGGCTTACGACGCGAGGATGCCCAAGGCCGGGCTAAATAGAGGAAAACGAGTCGGAAAGCGGACCCTGGCAGAAGCCGGGACTGACCGCTCGGATGATAATGATGATGTTTATCCTATCTTGTCGTAGTTAGTATTGTATTTAGGTAAATTTTAATATATAATCACGCTTTAAAAGTAGCTACCTACTTACTCACTATATGCATGGTCTACTGGCTGACTGGAAAAGCCTTAATGGCTTTAAGTGCGCCAATTGTTGTTGTGCTATAAAGCTTTTAAATAAAAAAATTAAGTAAATAAATTGTCATAAATATCGGCAACGCATGCGCGGTACGCGGCGCGGCGCGCACTCAATTACCAAAGCGATTTCAATTAAAACGCCTCCTTGGATTTATCACTTTTCTAATTTATACGCTTTTGCCGTGCGAAGGCGGGCGTTATAGGCGACAGCGACGGTGTGGTGGCTCAGGTTGCGTCTGTACGGTTTTCAAAAGATGCAGGGATACCCAATAGGCATTTGTGAATATATTTAAATATACTAAAACAGGGCGATTATGATGGGATCCTACTGCCAACCTCTGTCACCTGCACACAGACGGACGTGGCTCTGGCTTTTTCTTATGGGTCAAATGACAGTTGCCGCACGTAAACCAAAATATCGCAAATTTTTATATCTAGAAGTTTTTTTGCATGAAAGATGCGCTCATTTGATTGTATGTAAGTAGCTGTACAAATTCCAATAAGTAAACAACTTTACCATTCCTCCAACAACATACCGAACTCTTCCCAGGTATAACCTATCGAACAAAATTATACTCCACCCAGTACTTCGGTACCTACAGTAAAGTGAGCCGAAGTGCCTTGACCAATCATAATCATTAAACGCTGAAGCAATTAGGTAAGCAGCCGGCAGGTATCGGACGC
The DNA here is from genome assembly GCA_907269095.1 of Blastobasis adustella. Lineage (NCBI taxonomy): Eukaryota > Metazoa > Arthropoda > Insecta > Lepidoptera > Blastobasidae > Blastobasis > Blastobasis adustella. The sequence continues at coordinate 12,992,305 of OU026117.1, read as the reverse complement.
TACTGCTACTGTCGCATAATAGCCCACCGTTGGACCGGCCTCGCGGGCCGTGTCCAGCAGTTTGCATAAACGCCGCCACGCCCCACAAATGTGACATGAATGCTGTACCACCGCTTTTCAACGTCCACATAATCAACGGCAATTTAAAAAAAATAACTACCCGCATTAAGTATTCATTTTTTACGCGGGAAAAAATTGCACTTCATTGATTTGGTGAATAATGTCGCTGGCGACGGACAGTTTTGATGAGTATTTTGATTTAAGGTACGCGAATATTTAATTTTTTAATCGTAAATCTGCTTTTGGCGACTTCGATTGCGTTGTTGATAAACGTAATAAGCGTACCCTCAGAATTACACGGAGGCTATAAAGCTCGACATCGTAATCACGATCAATGTAAAGGGCTAATAAAACCATACATACAACCAACCCATTCATCAGAATTAATTCACACATTCGTTCTCGACTGCCGTAACTCCGAATTTTATGACAGCGAAGCGTCAAGTCGTAAACTAATAAAATAAAAGTTGGTGGCTCGAACAAACCGATAGATAATGAACTTTTATTGGTCAGTTTTACAGCCGTCCCATTGAGGTTGTTACGTAGTAAATGGGTGTAACTTACCTACACGCAACCGCCCCCGGGTCTATGTACTTTTCTCTTGACTCTATTGTTTGCTTGCTCGTGATTGGATGCTGATGAACAACAATGAGCTTTGGTTCGTACAAAAAATCAATTGTTTGAAGATTACGCTGAGGAGGATCTTTGCTACAGTTGATGGAACGTTTCATGGAATGTTTGCCAGTTTAGCGAAAGGTATAAGGTTTTAATAAGTTGTTAATTTATTACATATTGTAGTGGTATCTTAAAATGGCTGAAGGTAGGTAGCTAATGTCTTATGTAGATAATCTATAATAAGGTAATAGTTTGTACAGTGCATCACTGATGGAACTCCATTGTATGATAGAATTAAAACACTTTTCACACAAGTTCCACTATAATTAAGATAAACTTAATATATTGCGACCGGTTTCGATTGAATCAAAGTCAGGCACTTGCGAGAAAGAGTTTGTCGTTGCACTTCCACGACCTTGCCCTATGCTTCATCTACTTTAGGCAACAAGGTGAATACGGAGACAGAATGGAGATCGGTAAAAAAATATAAAAGTAATATAATATGAAGGGCTAGTTTAAACACAACGGTCTCGTATATCACAGCACATAGGGCCATGTCCCGATCTAACCACCTATCACAGCGATAACCCCAATAAAATCTCTCGGCCAATACCAAATTTACTTATACAACGCACGAAATATAGTCGGCCGCCATATTAATTGCCGCGGTTACGGCAATAAAGGACACTTTGCGCAATAAACAAGACACTATCGCTACCCAAACTGCCTGCTTAATGGGAACTTTACAATAATTGCCCACATTCGATAAAGTTACAAGTGTACCATATGAGTTACGGGTCCGTGACAAATGTTCGCCGATTATTAGAACATGCATTATATAAGTGTTATAATGTAGAGCTTCCTTCAGCGAATTTACTTTTAGGGTAAGCAAATGTAAGAAATCTTATTCTTGTCTAGAGAGGACGGACTGTCCATCTGATGGAAAGCGGCCACCGTTGTTTATCTGCAATCTAAGGGGAGCGGATGCGGTGACAGCCTATGATGCCCCTGGTATTGCAAACGTCCATTGGCTGCGGTGACTGCTTAACATCAGGCAGGTCATATGTTTGTTTGCTACCTTAGTGGTACCTGTAGACATGCCTTTTAAAGACCCCATATTATAGTGCAATGGAAAGTTTTCGAGAGGGAGCTCGTTCCACAACTAACTGTTAGTGACTGTTAAATTATAAAAATTTGCAAAGGAAGCAAGCAAGACAAAATTTACACGACTGGGACTAAAGAGTTCTATGTCTGAAAGTTTTTGTAAAAACACAAGCACTCGAGAATAGTGTGTACTAATCCTAATTTAGGAATTTTCGAAATCGTTTCAATAGTTTCGGAGATTTCTAGCCACATACGAACTTTTCCTCTTCATAATATTACCTATACCTACCTGCAATAAATAATTTACTTAGGTATTGGAAATAAAGTAAATTATGTTTTTAATGTTATATATTAATATTTATACATTCTTAGGGCTGTCTGCAACTTTACATAATTCCAAAACAACAAAATAAAAAAAAAGCAATACCTATTTAGCTTTCGGGGTCAAGAAAATAAATCATCCAGCCATTAACCTTCTACAGCCTAAACTAAATCTCATTGACCTTGGAGCATCGTAGAATAGTGGTAAGGAAACCACTGGCACATAAACAAAACATGTAATCTAATAGCAACCTCACAATACCTATAACAACTTACCGTAAAACCGCGAATTCTTAGCTCTAACACGCAACAAAAATCCGTTACAAATTCTAGACCGCAAAAAGTCCTGCACATGGCCGAAATGTCGTTGCTATCGTACCGTTTCCCAGGTGAGTACCTGAAACAGTACAGTTGGAGGAGCCGGGTGCAACGGGGCAGGTCGGGTGAAGCGATAGTATCGACGGCGCACGAACTGCGCACACTAATATGGGGGAGATTCGTGCAAATACGGCTCAGTCACAACACGGATTTCCTAAGGCAACGGAGTTTTTGGGCCTTTGTATTTAGTAGCGGAATGAAAGAATCTGTTTATGTAGGTATTCAGTTACAAATGTACTCAGGTTCGTAATTACTCACTTAGGTGCTATGAAAGACGTGGAATAGCTGATACAGGTTACAGAATTTGTTGTTAATAAAAATCAAATTTTGCTTTAAGACCTATATGTTCACACAAAGGATACCTACATGATTTCTAGATCAATCCCCCCTTTAATCAATAACCCCTTTATAAGAACCTGGAGTCTGAAAAAGACTGAACATCTGTACTACAGATCTTTAGGGTTCCACAGATGATATCACAGTTAATATTCTTAGATTAAGTGTACCTACTGAAGTTAATATTTTAAGTAGATATAAGTCGTGTAGTGTCCGGCTGAGTTGAGTATATTATGAAGACCAATCCATTCAATTGATTATTGTCATACAAGGCGACTAATATTATAGAGGAGAACCAGCTATCACCTCCGTAACCCAGAAACTAGACAGCTGCGTTTTTGGTTGAGTATTCTCAAACACTGCGATCTACAATCCGCCTGCCGAGCATGTGGACACTATGGCAAAATCCTCCACTGACATGGAGGAGGATTGAGTCCAGTTATGAACATTTATGGGTAATCTAATTAAGTACATAAGGTATGATAGATAACTAATGAGAAAGTACTTCTCAATTTGCTCAGTTTAACTCATTAGTTAGGTACAAAAAAGGAATTTTTAAACTTGTTGGGACAGATAAAGTTCAATTTAGTAAGATACTTTTAATGGACAAAAGAACAACTACTAATTAAAGTCCATGCAGATAAAGTGAGTTTTAGAAACATATACTCTACCTATGTTTATACCAGAAATTCAGATACAATTTTAAAGGTTCCGTTCACTGTCTGCCCACACATCAACGTCAAAAAATACCGCACCAGTCAATACTGTCAACTTGAAGTGCCAGTATTCAAACAAAAGGCTACCGTATAAATTTTAGCCACGCATCTTGGGCAGCTGACCGCGCTCTCTCAGCATAAGGCAGATCTTTCATCTCGGCACAGCTGCGCAGCCATGTACCGACCCTATGTATATTTTCACATAATGATGTATGCGCGATCACACCGCTCGCTCGCCAGACTTGCCCCTACCCACTCCTTTTATTACAAAACAGGTACAGAAGCCTTATAAAATTGTAATATTTTAATAAAAGAACCATCGCTGAATATAAATTAGTGTACATAAATAAAGTTTCGAGGTCGTATTTTGATAAATCGGCCATGCATTATTCAGGATTCGCTCTAATTAAATATCAGTGGTCGATGTTCGGTTCGTGTAATGAGCGCGATTATGTGAAATAATATAAAAATATTTACATAATCATTTTCGTTTCGTTTTCTTAATATTTTATATAGTGAAATAATTTTCTACGTTTCTCTTGTTTTAGCATCAATTTTACAGCTGACCCATTTTGGGTTTAACATCTGCTTTATTATTAGTATTTTTTTTATTCCAACAGCAGCGAAGCCCAAAAGGAATATTTTGTTTATGTACTACCTAGGTACTTTTTAAGTAAATAAACTTAAAATGCAGGTATTTTTATCATATACCAATAATTTTAACACCTTAATAGTTGTCAAAAGCTCCAACGATAATTAATTGGTAGGTAGGTATAGATTTTACATATTTTAATTTTCAAATGATCAATACAACAAAAGCTCAACAATTAAATTTTCAATTGCACCTTAAACACTTCGAAACTGAAGTTCTTGGTCCATTAACAGTATCAAATAATCATCTTGGCGTTAATGTCTCGGTTATGCTTGTCATTGTCGATAACGAGGGCCCGGGGTCCGCCTAATATCGATGGTCGGTTAATAGTATGTACGAACATATTGCAGATTTATTCCTTAAAAATAGGTGCGACATAATATTATGTACACAAGACAGCACCTCCCTACCCTTTTTAGACTTTGAAATGTTTCCGGTTGTCCGTCTTTGTCTGTATCAACTCGTCTATGAGTCTGAAACATTTCTCCGCCGAACGATTCGCCGACAGAATGGTTCAGGGGTGTTTTATTTATTTATTTATTTATTCGGATTGTGATGGGGAGGTAGATGGGCTGCCTTCCGTATTTCTCATTGAATAATCTCACAACCTATAATTTATTTTAACGTTTTTGAAAGCTGCTCCAAAGACCTACCAATTCACACGCTCAAACAAAAATCGAAGTGTAGGTGGTCGTTTTTACACAATTTACTGACATTATAAATTTAATCTACATTTGTAAACGACGAAAGCGCTCCTATCAGCAAAAACAATTGACGTAGAATTATGAGTTGATTAAATTGAATAATGATTACTATTTGCCACAAAAAAGGTCTGGCCGGCTCATTGAAGTTAGAAAAAACAGAAATAGCTTCGTTAGTGTGTACCCAGACACACAGAACACTGAAATGGTCGAATTATCAACGAATACATTGCGTTTTTATCATAGCATCTGCCCAGCGCCTTTATGTACAGACAAGGTATGTATTAATTAAGTGAGAAACATTGCCTGGAAGTCGCTATTATTTTTAATTGAAAGCCATTGGCTACTGAGTTCGTTAGTGTATTATTTCCACTCTAGATACAATTTAATTGAAACTTCTCGTTGTTTATTTACGAAATTAACGGGATATCGGTAATTTATTCATTTGACCTTAAGGGAAATGTTTGTGAGGACAGGCGTACTTTCCTTCGATACTAAAATACTAATGATGTTGTATTAAAAAAAATTTGTTCACTACGCGAAGGTTCGAAAGAACGTTTCTCGCTCGTACGATTCGGATGTGGAATGTGCTCCAAGCCACAGTGTTTCATTGGACTTAGACATGGGATCGTTCAAGAGGTATATTAGAGGTCGCTTCAGAGGCGGGCAACGCATTGGTAACTCTCCTGGTGTTGCTGATGTTCATAGGCGCCGGTGACCACTTTCCATTAGGTGGCCCGCTTGCCTGTTTGTTTGACGAATAACATAAAAAAAAGATACCGTATAAGGTTTAAAAAACGAATATACCTATATTCGATTAAAACTTGATACTTCCTCAAACAAATAAATTCAGCCATTTCGCTTCTGATATAGTAGGAAGGACTCGCAAATGAATTATAAAATATCTATACACAATAAAACACGGCGATAACATAATCATACGCGGATAAAACGTAAAATGAAACAGGTCCCTTACCATTGGTTAGCACATGTAAAGCAATGTAGGTATGTAAGTAAGTCGTTTGTAATTTGCACCCTGTGGGTATACTTTACATTGTTAGTCTCAGACTCAGTGAATTGACGGTAGGTTAGAGGTTTCTTCTTAACGACACGACATTCATCCTCTACGGAGACTCATGTGGCCAGCTAAAGTAGTCCATCATCATCATCATCATCATCTTGGCGTCATATCCCGGTTGCCCGGTTGCGCCCCGCGCGGCACGCGAGGGCCCAGGGTTCGTCTGCCAACTAAAGTAGGCACTTTAGGAATATCAGTTGTCTTTCGATAGACACGAGGACAAATTTATACTCGATTTATAGGTGTGCTTCACTACAAAGGTCAAAGTTTAGTTTAGATTACTTAATTTCTTCGACAATCTTAAATTCCTAAATGACGTCAACGTTTTGAAGGCTCTCTTCAATGTAAATTAGATTTTGAAGGCTACCTTTTTTGTTCATGTAGATTGCGAAAACAAGTTGAGTTCAAACAAATCCGTGATGTTTATTTTATATGACTGACAGACAAACATTACAAACAAACTTGCACATTCAGGAGTTCTATTTTTGAACCGCTCACTTCGAGTCGAACTGTTGTCAACTTTGATTTTCCGCATGAAAAATCCATGTATGTATTTCTAACTACATTGTCTATACTGAAAGCGAACGGTTCGCAAATAGGAAAATCAGTGTCAATCGTGAAATTATTGAATATTTCTTGCTGAAAATAAAAATTTGAAACCGGCCTAAAAACAGGGCCCCAGAATGTGGTGTAATTCCCTGATTCCCATGGTAGGGGGCAGGTAGGCAATGCCTCACCAAAATTGAGTCGTTCTCAAAATTCGGCTTTCGCGATACGCTCGCAAAGGGGCAACCAATAATTTTTCGTATCGGCTAAATAATTATCTGTTATCGTTGTATTGGCAGGCGCGGGTCGTGGACCGAAAAGATGGCCGCCGTGTAGGGACAGCAGAAACCGCCGGTCAGGTATAACAGGACTTTTTAAAGTAAAAGCAGCATTTTTTTAAATAATAGCACCTATTAATCGTAGTGAAAACGAAGTAAAATCATTAATTAAATCTCACACCTGCCTAGCTTTCGTTTGTCTATCTTATGTCCCTTTATCTGCATTGTATTTAATATTCTGTCAAGCCACCTATAGCTACATATGCTGATAAAACGTAAAACAACAAATTTCTAAAACATTAGAAAACCTAAGAAATAAAGGTGTAAGTAGACGCAGGCACTTAATCAAACCCTATCACGATCAGGCAAAGGAATTTGGTATTTAGCGTCGAAGTGACTGCTGTTGCCATATTCGGCGTTCAAGATGAAACAGACTATGGCCACTTTAATTAATAGACGTTCCCAACGCTCCGTAAACCGATGAAGTCATTATGCATACTTACGAAATAATAAAGGCGGGATAGGCGTTCGTTTTTGTTGATTTGTAGCAACTGGTTTGATGATGATAATTTTAACTCGGCGTGTTTGTTTTGAGGTGTGGTGTGACGTGGAACATATAGGTACGTTTAAATGGAACGTGGACAACGATATAGATACTCATAGAGACGATCGTGGGCCGATCGAATACCGTTGGCGCATGTTCTGCGCTCGATGCAGATAAGGTGAGCGATCGCCACCAAAGGTTAGAGTTTGCATAGCATTGTTCACGTTCGGAAAGAAGAGACGGCCGGGAAAGATCAAAGGTGCTCAACAAGGGCTCCGTAAATTAAAACATTGCAAAACAGCTATGCCGTAGAAGTCGCGCTCGGGCGATTTCAAAAATGGCGACGGGTGATGACGAGTCAGTTTTTCGCAACCGTCTCCACTCGATAAATAATGCCGCTGACTTTGACAAAAACTTACCTAGTCCTGTTTGGTGGCCGGCTGCGCCCCGCGCCGCCCGCGCCGCCCGCACCGCCCGCCGCAGCCGCTTTTTCTGCCCATTCCGCAGCGCCCGCGCATCGTCGACGCCCGCGCCCGACGCGCCGCTCACTTCCATACACATAACTCTAACTATTTACACGGCTACCTCGCTAAATAATACCTACTTATATTTATGGCAATTTGTTAAACTTCACCGACTATTACAACTGCAGGAACACGATCACGTTACACTATAAACTTATGCGAGAGTATTGAAGGATTATAAGATGGCGCGGAAGGTATTCTGTTTCACACATGAGTCTAATGTAGAGACAGTAGGTAATCAATAACTTACGACTTTTCTTACTTAGATATTAAGGGTACGAGACCGGGTCTCTTTGGTAGGCATATTAAATTTGTACAACGTATTTATAGTCCGTCCCGCCGCGGCGCGTGCGGTCACCTACGCTATGTTACACGGAAGAGATTTCTACAAATTGCACTGTTTCCGAACGCGAACATCATCGACGATAACGCGATTTAAAACATATAAAATAATTCAATAAATCAACAAAAACAAAACACCCGAAACACAAAAATAATACGACCCGTTTCTTATCTAGCATTCAACAGTTTATTGTTCGTTTCAATTAGAAAAAAACATTTGTGTCTAGTTTAAAATTAATTTAAAAAAATAATCACAACAACCGAACAACACTTAATAACGAAAAAATAATTACAAACAATTTACAAACACAAATCTAATGAGTGTTCGGCGGGCCGCGCTAGGTATCGATACTCGGTAGCGTACTCGCGTCGCGCCTAGGTAGCGCCTAGGTAGCACCTAGGCATGCCTAGTGCTCGGGATGGCCCTGCGCCGCGGCCGCGGCCGCCGCCGCCGCCGCCGCCTTCTGCGCCTGCGCCTGCTTCTCCTGCTCGTTCAACTCCTTTATGGCCTGGATTTCTTTCTTTAACTTCATCCTTCTATTCTGGAACCATATTTTTATCTGTCTCTCCGTGAGGCAGAGGGCGTGCGCCATTTCGATGCGTCTCCTCCGCGTGAGGTAGTGGTTCGTGTGGAACTCCTTCTCTAACTCTAGCGTTTGATATCTCGTGTACGTTTGTCTCCCTCGTCTCCGGAGGCCGTTCGCTCCTGTAACAAAGAAAAACACAGATGTGAGTTCGGGTTCGTTGACTCCGTTTCAAGGGCCGGCGTGGCTTCGAGTGGCTTTCAGAAGTGGCCGATTGGCGGCGGGCGGCGTCTGCGCGCGGTACTGCTAGCGTTTGAATGCTGAATGGGCGCGGTTGTCTCGCGCAGGTTAGCTCAAACGACGTTACAATTGCCCGTGACGACAGCTTCATTTCGTTCAAACGTCAATAGTGATGAATGCGCACGAGTTGGCCCTTTGCGCGCCGCCGGGGGATTAATACAGGTTGCAAACTTGATTAAGAAACACAAGCAAGCGTGGGAGCGATACAAATCGGCGTACGCGAACCGAGCGATCGTATCTCGAATGCTGATACGCCTATTTTTAACGAGCAAGAAGTCGAACTATTCGTACCGCATCGTGTTCGTTCTCCTTCGTATTTGGACTGCTCTAAAAGAAACACAACTATAAAAACCGCCTCGCGATTCGAAAATGCCGCCATCTTGGTCGAAATTCGTCCCGGCCGTACAATTTGCGCGTCCAAAACCCTGCCTACTTAGTGGCGAGTGAGCCCGCGCACGTAATTAACCCGTAAGAGCCGTTCGGTGCCCGAATGCCCGCCGGATCGTACCGGGAACCCGATTCGAGTTCGCGATAACTGAAAGGCCAATAGCCGCGACTCGCGAAAATTCGAGCATTATCAGGGTTACCGCGAGGCGAATGAATTTTTTTATATTAAAGGGCTTTAAAATCATAATATCAAATAAAAGTTTGTTAGCAATTTTTAAAAATATTTCAGAAATATAAAGCTTGGACGCCTACATACTCGTAGAAGTAGAAACAAAAGCTTCATGTGGCGGAGAGGAAGGTTCCTGTAATATCGATCAAAATAACTTTTAGTTGTGGTCAAGGTTCCGTAAGATCTTCAGCCCAGATAGAGAAGATATTGAGAGTCAGAAGGTTCAGAAATCCTTGGTGCCGAAAAAGTGGAAAACTACGTGGCGGAAATCAAGGTTGATGACAGTTGTAATCAGTATTTCAGAAATGTACGTATTATTATCACACATGTACCTATATCTTGTCTCGCATTTTTTAATAAATTTTGAATAATTTGTACTTTTTATTTATCATAATTAACTAGAGAAATCCCTCTAAATTTAATTTACTACACATTCCCGAAAAGCCGATCAAACTCCATCGAGTGCCTACCTAGCAAAATCTATCGAGAAAACCACGACACACGTTCTGCAGGGAGAAAATAGTAAGCAAGAATGATGCGAATATAAAGCGAAGCGTAGTATGATATTATGGCAACCCTAATTTGGCCCGCGGCACTGTTATGTACCGAAAGCTTTCATTGCATGCCGCTGCATCGCGTGCTCTTCAACTTAATGTATAGGTTTTCGAACGCACGCTGAGCTCGATTCTTCTTTTTTGAGTGTCCATGTACCACTTTCTTGTACATGGAGATGAAGACCAATAATGCGCGTTGCCTTTTAAATGTTAAATGTATCTGTGTTAATTAATTTATCGCGAGTCCCTTAATGGGTATGTCTGATGTGCGTCGTACTGGCAGGCATTATGCATATTTCATAATTACCTTCATAATTACACTTAGGGCTTACTGCATTCCATGTTTACATTGTAGGTAAACTCGAATAAATATTTTATATTTACCGAGTTTTTTTTCGCGACTTCCTTCGCCCGGAATTTGATAAAATAATGTCTGTTATTTTTAATGTATGTAGGTAATTTATATCAACATGAAAAAGTAACTAAACGAGAGTTTTTCTCTCACACAGCGGCAGTTTGGCATTTGATGGGAAAATTATTCCCGAAAACATTATAATCAATATTATGATGTAGAAATATAGGTGTGCCAATAGGTATATATAGGTACCTAGTATGTACAATAAAATTCGCTTATGCTGTGATGCTGCGGCAAATAAATTACGTTTTAAGAAAAAAGTATATTTTGCACCAAATCCATTCAGGAATTACGGCGTGATCGAGTACCAACAGACATCCAAACACACAAAGTTTCACTCATTTAATATTAGTAGAATAACTACGTAAGTACCACTTAAGCTCACCGCAACGCCATTAAATATGAAATCATACTTGAAAGGATCGAACACCACATTGCCGCCACGAAAAAAAGCAAATCGCCATAAAAATAAAACATTGGGCTTCAATCTGGGTCCACTTCTCACGCGAAAGGGTTAACCAATTTAATGGCTTAATTATCTCAAGTATCTGAGCTTTGAGGGCCGGCGAGTACGCAGAGGGTTATCTAGTCTCTCTTGAGTTGAACAGATCAATGAGAGTCGTGCGAGTAATGAGTCTTATCAAAGTTTTCGTTGGGTTTTTCAGCGGTTGAAACGCCATTGGTTATATTATGGTGTGACTAGGTTTATAGTTATAAATTGTGAGGAAATATCTTGAAGAAAAAGTGTGACTATAACAGAAAAAAACATATATTAGAAGACCAAGACGTAATTTGTTTGAAATGTCGACGAAGACGGAAGAAGCGAGAGAGTTTGTCAGAACCATAGCAGGTGGAACAATGTGGTCCCTCCCTACCTACCCTTATGGTAAATGGCGGTTATGTAAGAATATGCATGAATTTTGATAGTACGTTGTCAAGTCTGAGTACCTACTGTTCTAAGGAGGCTTTATCTTATTTTACCTCTTCGCAAGAATTAACAGAAAATGTTCCGATTTGAAGGAAAATGTAGCCGGTGTAATCTGTGGTGTGGTTTATCAAATCAGTTGCTGTGACAACACATACCTAAAACAGAAACTCAGTCGATCATTACGTCACAACCATACAAACCACGTGTTTTAATCATTTTTAAAAAGTTGCCGATTTTATTTGGAGTTAAATAGTCACACTGTCGCTGGTATTTATTTTACAATAGCTACTTGAGATTTGCTGTTTCTAATACCAAAGCGGAATGGCGTTCACCTGTCTTATCCATTTTTAATTCCAGCCCCAACAAAGTTGAGTGCAACCTCTTTAATAATTAACGAAAATTCCTCCCAGCTGAGTAGTGGTTAATTGACTGACTCTAATTACCTAAGCCGTAAAAGCCTTTTTGAGGGTGCCACGTAAATATAAGGGACCTTTTCTTTCCTTTATGTATTGCAGGCTGTTTAGGAGATTAGGTTCAACTGTTATTTATGTTGATTAACCGTTTTGGGATACGAAATTTTGGGGGAAATAACGGCGTGCCTATGTAAATTTTGCGTGAAATATTTTATCCGTATTAGGGGCTTATTATGTGTGCCTCCGCGCCATAATTTACGTGTAAAAATATCGTAATTTAATTAGGCATATTTGTTTAAGTTACAATTTTTATGAAAATTGGGTAGATACTATCAAAATAACTCAGATTACAAGCGGGAGAATTTAAAGGTCTAATAAATTTACTGTAGCATTTAGCAGCGTAAAGATTTTAAAAGATACCTACACTACACTCTCGCAAAATAAACGTGAGTGCATAAATATAATGAAATCATCCATTTGGGCCGTGTAAATGGCAGTCAATGATAACGTATGCGATGTGGGAAGCATTTCTGATAAGCAAATGCAGTCATTACGTGAAATAAATTACGATTCAGACGTCGAACGGAATTCGGCGCTCTTTGGATGTTGCGGATGCTACGGTCTATATTGCGGTTAATGTATTTCTTTATGTGGCTAAACGTGGCTATAATGAATTCACTTGTAATACCTACATTTTCTTATCCTTCTTTATTGAATGATTAATGTATATTATAGAACAATAAAATAATCGCAGCATGTAGACACACCTCGCATCAAAGCAATAATTAATATTTATGGGCGTAAACCGCGAAGCAAAAACTATACCAAAGTACACACGCTGACACTAATTAGAGACACAACTGCTGCAGCGTCAATTTACTCGTTATAAATCCACCTGAAAATCCCGTGAACGCCATAAAAGCAATAAAGTTGACGCAAATGAGTTCATTAGTGCTGCCGTAGGCGGGACTGTGGCCTACCGAAAAAATACACGCCTTTTTGTAGTGTCACTCAAAGGGGCCCTTTAATAGGTACATAATGACGCCCATGGTTTCCGCACCGCACAAATCTCCAAAATATCGTCTGCTTGGAAGCGAAATGAGTTCCGGTAAGTCGGGCTTTGGGGGAGTGTAAGGGGCTCGTTTTACAGCTGTTACGGTGATTTAAAAGGCCATGTGTTATGTTTTACTTTTAAAATATCGGCTAGCGATCGACTTGTAATAGAATATTTTATATTTCCGATCATTCTTACGTCGAATCTGATACCTACATTTACATGAACCACATAAAAAATCTGTAGCAATGGCAACAAAAGAAAGTCGAGATCGAAATCGGTTCCCAAGTTAGGTAAAAACACTGAGAGGCGTTCCGCGGAAATCGGCTGGGACCGTTCTCGAGATTCCCATCGGCAAGTGTCAGCCCCAACCCGTTTGGCAACACGTGTTGCAAACAAAAGAAACTCGACCCCCCTCCCACCACCCCGCTGGGCGACAAAAGGATTGCCCAAGTTATATTACTCGTAAAGAATTTCGGACTAAGATCTATAGCTTGTAAACCGTCGGTAATTTACAATCGTCCCGCAATTGTGGGGGACATTCGCAACAACTGTTGTTTGCTTCAACGTTTTAATTGTTCGTAATTCGTAAAACTTTTCTACGTGATTTACAAGTGTTGTTTTAGCGGATCGGCGGCTTTTGTGCGCGCCTGTACGTGTACGGGTTCCATCTTTTTTTTACCAAATCACACAAGAACATGTGGCGGGAAGCTGTTATTTACACTTGTGGGATCATAAAATGGTTTTCAATGACAAAAACGATAAGTTATAGCTTTCTACAGCATTCTCATGGCACAAAAAGCATGCGACGAGATTAAATTGTTCATAAATATCATCATCATCATTTCAATGAAAGTAAGCTTTGTCTTTGAGATGAATTATACTGGGTAGATACACAGTATCAGACGGTTGCGTTCGGAGGGTTCATTGAATCCTGCCCAGATCATAGGGCGAGTGTAGGCAGATCCAGATGTCGTCGAGCGTACGGCAATTGTGTTTGCATATTTCAAAGGAAGGCTCGCATTAAAACGGATCACGTTGGCTGGTGAGCCCACGCGCACAATTTTCCACGATAAAATTATGTAAAGTAGATATTTGCGGGCCCCGCTCTAATGAGACGAATTAAGATAACCCAGGCCCGCGACTACACGGTCTACTAGTCAATAAATGCGTCTACGACCCGTCCAGACGGGGCCAACGCTGTATATTTTATATAAGTATAATTACAGCCACCAACATTATTATTACATAAAAGCTCTATTAATAATGCTGCAGGTATTTTGCTTTACCTGCGCAATTTCTCATAGGTCCAATTCAGAGGAGATTACGATTACAGCAAGCAACTCAATTGCGGCCAGACAAAATCTATAAAAATTGAGTCGTAATTAAGTCATATGTACAAGTACATATATGACTTAATCTTATCACTTAAATAATTATGTGGTAATGCTGATGCTACTGGTTCATTATAATTGCGGATATCCCTTATCTAATTACGGATAATTATAAAATAAGTGCAGTTGTACGGCAGCAGTTCTCAAAAATTAGTCCCATACATACAAATTACAGAAACTTGAAGTAAAGGCATGCACCGCGACCCGACATTACTCTTTAATTATCAATTCATCATGCCATGCTTATTCGCATCGGAACATACGAGATATGGGTAACTTTAATTTACGTGCATTATCATCTCATTTCCCGTCGTGATTGGGCGCATGTAAATAATCACAGTGCGGCTATTGGGTGAAATTTTCGCCCGAATTTCCCTTATTATACTTATATTCCCGACGGACCTGTTTCTCGGGCGTAATAACTCAAATTGGTAACGCGAATCGAAAATTACGAAATTGCTACGAGAACATTCGGCCGGGACATTTTGGTTTGGGTACCGGTTGGGTATGTGCGAGCGCTGCGTATGCGCAGGTAGGTACAGTTAAGAGGACGAACCTACGGCATGGGTGGTCCACGGAATCAAGCGGGCGATTATATAAATGTATACATTGGCGGCTCCCGCGCGCCTCTTGGCTCATATCTATACGTACTGAGTTATCGTATATAAATAAAAGCTCGCTTGAAATACGGTATCAATACGCGTTGTAATTAAAGCTGTATGAAACCGTCAGCAGAACAAATTGGACGATGACGATTGCTTTATGAATATGGATTTCTGGAAGGTTGAAGTTCTGTATCCAAACCTCTGATGATCTAAATAATATTAATAAAAAAGAAAATGGTTTCGGGTTGACTGAGATGTATCAACTTAGTTCAATACACTTGTAAGATGAACGACGATTTGGCTAAGTGATTGTTTAATGAAGAAGATAATTATAAATTATCACGCAAAAGTAATGAAACGAAGGTGGAAATTGGTACCTATTGTAGGTATGGAAAATGAACAAGATAATATTGCGAATCAAGTTGTGGGCAAAAGCTACCGATCCAATTGTAATTGCAGTATTATCAAACTTTGATACACAGTTATGTAAAAGTAGATTATTTACAATAAAAAACCCTTTAACTATATTAATGGAAATAAAGTTGATATTTCCGCAATACTCAATAAGGAAGCCGTAAAATTTCCAATACGGCTTAAAACAATTTCCCCCGCTATCTCTGGAGTTCCAATCAGGCTTCTAGATGTGTATCGACTTAAAGCCAGCTTGTTATCTCAAAAACACAATATGAATAATACATTAGTGGCCCGGTGCACTGAGCAACTCTTAAATTGGCGAAGCTTAATTGACTCAAAGCTTGAAAATGAAACACGACTGTGCCTTCGTCCCTCTTCGGCAAATGACGGCGGCCACTTTTTGTGCAATCTGTACCAGACCGACTGCATAACGGAATCAATTTAAATCGAACGTGTAGCCTATCTTATAAGGGTGAGTACAGTCAGAGTAAGAAACGAAGATTTTTTCCATTGTTTCATACTACTTACATTAGATTCTGTTCCTCTGAACCTAGTAGGTCTCTTCGATTGAATTTGTCGAGTCCTAAACAATAATGTTATGAAGCCTAGTATATTAGCCTGAATCATCCCACATCTGGGCAAAGGCCTACCCCCGCTTCTTCCATTCTTTGCGATAACGTGTATCCATTCTTCTTCCATTCTTTGTGTACGTGTCTGCCAGTTCCTTCCTAAACATTAACTAAAGAAATTGATTACCTAGGAGTTCTATACGTATTTTATATAGTAGGTAAGTCTTTTTTAATTAAAATAGTTCCAATCAAGTCGGGTGGTAGTGTAACGAATTCAGGTGATTACCCATAGCCCACTTCACGTGGGGCGGGGCCATTTTGCGTGTGCGACCGCCTTAATTAGTTTCAATTTCTTACCAGGCTACCTACTTAACAACCTAACCTCATACATAAGCTAACTACTTAAGTAATTCGAGCGATCTACAGGCAAGCTATACATAAATTTAAAATTAACCTCGCAAAAAATTTAATTTGTCAGAGAAGTTTTTAAATTTAAAATTTCCTCGATGCGCCCACGATGCAGCCCGACCGGCCCAATCTCGCGGCACATTGTGGTATGTATTTTGTATTATGTGAAGATAGCTATTAAAGTAATTGCGAAGCATTACACGCAACGAAAAACAAGCCCTCGAAGGCGTTTCACCAAGAAAATTATCATTTTTGCACGCCAAAATGGCGTCGCCAACCCGATTTTTTTTTCTGGTTTCCAAGCGGGCCCTAGACGTTAATTTCGCGGTGCTCTGTAAATGCAAATTGCTAAATGATGGTGTCCAAGATCGACATTTCGATAGTCGTGGCGAAATCAAAAAGCCCTTCGCGATCGATTCGGGTGCTAATTATATAGGTACCAACTGCCTTTAAAATTCACTCAAAGATAACGTAACTTGTTTCTCGTACGTTCATTCACTTATTGGGTTTATCAACTCGAGAATTAAACGGTCATGACAACACCAATCCGTATTTGTCCTAAATCAATATTCGAAACCCGTTCTTCATCGCATTGCGATATCTCTTCGATATTGGGCTACATATCAGGGTAGAAAGCAATAAAAATGGTACGGCCCTAGAGGATTAGGACAAACCCTGATGTATGAGACATGTGGAAGCCCCAGTCTATTCCTTATCCAAGGGGCAGACGCACATAGTCATTTAAAAATCAATTCCAGTTCAGCCAGGTCTTAAAACGCCATAGTAGAGCGATGTTTGTGACATATGAAACGGCCTTCCAATGTCAATATCCGTATCGAATACATCAGCTGTTACTGAAGATGAATGGCGTATAATAAATCCATAACAGCCAGTAATTGATTTATCAATATCGTGTTCAGACGAGCGAATAATTTCCACAATACGCAAATACAATGACATTTATTTTCGGAACGCTTAGAGTGGGGCGCGAAGCGCGTTAAGAGTAACAAATCCATTCACGCAAATAATTTTAACATAAAGCAAGCCGCTGAAACCACGCTAACAAGATGCAGCTGTTGCGATCTCTCAGCCGCTTGAAAAACTCGTTAGAGTTTTCGAAAATAGAATATAAAATGTGTCACTCCTTCCCAAATAAATCAGGCGTGATTAATGTGTTCAAGGTAGGAGCGGAGCGCCGCGTGACGGCCAGTCCTCATTGGGTGGCGCGGCCGCCATATTGCTACGGGCTTGTACCTGTCAAACTTTGAAATATGGCCGCCGGCTTTCTCCTCGCTCGAATTAGTGCGCGCCTTGTCTTAATATAACCGGTCAACTGATCCTGATGAACTGATTTTAGAAACATCTATGCTTTTGCAAACCATGACCCTACAAAACAATAATGTTGAAAAATCAAGATGGCTCCGGGTTTGGGACGGTAGGGTCGGCCATAAACAACGGAAATCTTTTGATTTCACGGAGATTTTTGAAAAATTGCCTCTTTGTTCTCGAAGTGTTAAATTATAACGCGTCATAACTATCGAGAAATAAAGCTTTTGATTTATATTTTGACATTTAAATCCAAAATATTTTGTTTTTATTGTAATCCTTAATTTATTGCCGTCATAAATATTGGGCAGGTTTAAAAGCCAATGATTTTGATAAATATTCGAGTTTCCGTCTATGGAATTCAAGGAAATCACACCTAAGTTCAAAATCGCAAGATAAAATTGGAGGTAGTATCTCTTAAAACTCCATTTTAACATTTTCAACACTTCATACCATTCATTACGGCTCAGGTAGTGAACTAGCTGACGAGTCTACAAAAGTAAATGTATGTCTTCAGCTGAATTACCTCAGAACTTTATCGTTGTGGTTACAGCTATGATTGCAGACCGCAAAGTAGGCTGCTATTTACCTTTGGTTACTTAGTCATACCGCCTTGCTGGAATCTCGATATTGGCCCTTATGGGGTTGTAATAAGGTTTTACTGTGGGACAGGTTTTAATAGTGGGCTAAATTTCCGCTACACTAAAGTGTCTGATCAGCCTAGCCGACAATTTGCGATTTATCGTACATAAAAGCGAATCATACCATATCGATAGTAATCTCACTCGCTGTTATTACTTATCTACAGGGCGTCGGCAAAGTACCGACAGCACCTACAATATTATAGCTATTATAATACTTTCGCATTTTATTGTTACCCAGAATCTGCTAGAGTTGGCAAAGCAAGAAGCTTTGGAGTAACTTTCTTTGCTACTTCATTCGATAGCTCTCGTAATAGCAAGTCAAGTTATATTAAGTGATTCAACAAATATTATTTTAAAGTCCAATATTGCTAGTAACTATAATAATACTTCCGTAAAGCTTAAATAAAATCCATTATTAGTTTCAGTATTCAATTGAGAACCGTTTTACCGACCGGATGGTTCCTCAAAGATTTTTGGATAGATTTTGTAAGAAAAAACTAATCGGGATAATATTTTATATGCCTTGGCCATACGAGCCATCTAAAGCGGTTTTCATACGATCAAAGAACAGGACCATAACCCTTGATATTTAAACACATAGAGAGATGAAGATTATTTTATTTGTTTAACGACCTAGGCCCCACCATTCAATCCTTCTATAGCTTTTCCTGTATATTGATCATATCAAATGAGCAAAATTTTAGAAGTCGTTTTCCACGGAAACGCGTTACACTTGCAATAAAATTTACGTTATTTTATCTTCGTCCAAGTTTACTATATAATAAAATCGAAAAGTCATAAAAAGGCGTGAATATAATATAGTTAAACTAAGCTAGGTACAAAGGCATGCAAGGTACAGCAGGTTCCCCTATAGGTACATTTAGATATACCTATACCTATAGAAGAATAGGAGAATTCAAGTGATAAAATTTCCCAAATTTAGTACCTGTTATAATTTTTTTGTAGTGGAATACGTGTTGGACGAAATAATACCACAATTCAGTGGCTCCACGATGCTGACGTTACCTTTTACAATAAATATAATAAAGTACCAGTTGAAATAAAATCATCGAGTTGCAATACTTCGAAATGGCTTATTAAATTGATCGCCTTTTAAGCCCAATACATAACCGAGAGAGGTTGATATACCGATGTTGACATAAGATCTATCGGCTTGTGTTACTATTGTTTTCCATTGTTGCGTTTCATATGTTTATTTATGAGGTTTGTAATAGCTACAAGCCTTAGATGTTGATGCTAGTGCTTTTAATATTTAGTCTATCTCTCTTGTAGATTTCGCCGCTATCTACCTAATAGGGTATATAGGGTGTAATAATGCTATAGAGATAATCAGGCTCCAGAAATTAAGTAAATAAGTACCTAGTTACTGTAATTAAAACTTTTAATTCTCATTTATTTGTTTTACTAAATTAACAGAATTTTAAACTAACTATAGGTAGATTTTTTTATACCTATACGTAGTTTATCAGTTATCTTACACCCATAACATAATCTTGGCTTACTTTGGGGTCAGATGGCGATGTGTGAATTGATAAAAGCTTATGTATTTATTTACAATATTTATCCGACTAAGGCAATTTAATAATATAGACATGTACATATATATGTACATGGATACAACTAAGCTTTTCAGTTTAGATCCCATTTTAACGAGTAGAAAGATATAGGAAAGCGCTGCGGAAGACATCACCGAGGCTAAACCCCGCCATAATTCACACAAAGCAAACTTCGTTAACTCCAAAAACGCTGAGCTCATGCAAAGCGTCCCGAGCCTACAAGAAAACAAATTACTCGCATCCCTTGGAAGCCTACTCGACGCTTCGAAATATCCAAACTTTGGAATCCGCAAGCTCAATTGTTGCTAAAATTTTAAACGTCTGAAAAGCGCAAAGTCACCTGAAGGAGTTGGTATTCAGGAGGTTCGGTAACCCAACTTGGGCGTAGCCGGGTATAAGTTAAGTTGGACTTAAGTAAAGAAACCGCAGCGCCTCGCTGTCTGAAGACTGGCTTAAATCTCGCCGCCTTAAGGACTGGCTTACAGCGCTGCAGTATCGGGTATTGATGTTATTATACTACTGGTATTCAACAAATAAGAAGTTCCTATGGAACTAGTACGTATGTAGTTGTCACTATGGTGTATAAGATAAGTAAATGAGATGTTTTTTTTCTATTCTTCTTTCATTGTAAATACCCTCTCATTTTGTTTGTTTTATGTATAAATAATTAATGGAAAAATTTAGGTATACATTATGAAATCACGAAGAATAGAGTCCGTAGTGTGCTGAAGCTTTGATAATTGTTCTATGTTTTGGTATTGAAAAGTGACTTGTTTTACGGCAACTTGTTTTACGGTGACTTGTTTTACGACAGATTTTACGGCAACAATTGGAACTCTATACTAGAATGTTACTAAAGAATGCAAGGGCACATTTTCTTACTTGCATATGCACATACCCCGTCTAAATCGTTAGCCAAATGGCATTCCGCGAAACATTTTGATGCAATGCAGTCACAGCGTTTCTATTCAATTGCACCGCGCCGTGTGCACAAAGCCCAAACGCAAGTTTCGCCGCGCGCGGGGGGAGGGGGGATCCCGCCGGCTTTACAGATAAATATTCCAGATTTGCTGTCTGAATACTACGCTGAGACATTACAGTTTCATCCGACGCGGCGTCGACGCCACTGTTTCCCAGACCACGGGTTTAAGGAAATAAAACGCATCTCGCCCGAGCCATCCGGGGATTGTTCGCTTTTTTTGGAACAAGCCTCAGGTGTAAAGACAAGACGGATCGCCGGCCGAATCTACTTATTTATGGCGACAGGTACTACCTACTACAGGTAAATGCAACTGCGTAAGTATTGCGAAATCCAGAATCAGTTGACTGAATAAATAACCACTTAAACCGAAAACTGTTGTTTCATACACAGCGAGGAGGCATCAAAAATTAAATAAATATCTCAAGAAACATCGTGTCATGGCCGACAACAGCCATAAAGCGCTCCCTCCCAAAACCTGTGTCAATAAAGATAAAGGGAAACTAATATCAAAACAGGAATAGGTACGTGATAAGAAAACATTTATTCCCTATGTTTAATGCATGATTTGTCATAATTTTCCAGCCTCCCCCGCCCGACCGTTGTTTTGTTGCGTCGGGGAAATGGGCGGATATGATTTATACGTTATCATATTTATCTCGGACGTTGAAGAAAAATTGTGCGGAGGGAAACATTGGAAGCATTTCCAGGTTTATTAACAAATGTTGCCGAGATTGCGGGAGAGTAATTGCTATTTATGTCTCCGCTGCTTTCGTTGAGCAGATACGCGCCAGTCATAATAAGGAGCTGCCGTAAATCTTACCTAAACTTCGTCGCGTATGAAGAGTAAAACTGAGTCATGACACGAGGTAGCTTGTACACAATATCGTAACTCTAACGAATGGCCGTTGGCTTTTAGTAAAGCAAACATGAAAGAAAGTAAATGACAAAAATAATTGGCACTTTATCAAACTGCCCCAAACTCCATATAATTCTCATATAAATTTAAAACGAAAAGTGTAGGAGGATACCTATCTCTGTTTTTATCCAGCTACATTTGGAGTGCGTCCCTCACTTCTAAGCCATAATAAAGCCGCGAATCAAAAGTTAGCACTAAATCACAATACGGGTCCGCTGCCCCGTGTTTGCTTTCGCCCACATAATCCGTTCATACGGCACTAAATCCATCCAACGGTGTCGCGAACCACACTAAATCATCATAAGAGAATCCTGTTCGACCTGCCGGTTATACCTTAGCGTAGTGCTGATTCAGTTCGGCAACGCATCGGAACCGCTCACGCACGAGTATAGTTAATTTAAAGGAGACAAAGTTGGTAGATTTATTGGAAATTTATTTTTTGAAAACCGCTGAAACTAATAACGTTAAATCTACATCGGTATTCATTATGTAGCCGTCCAATATCGCGTGGAGCTGCCGAAAAGCCAGATTTATACTGTTCTTTTTTATTCGATTTACGCGCAGCGATCCAGTTACTGAAAAAGTTTGCATCGTATACCAATCGTGGGGCATTAGTTTTCCCGTTTATCAGCCCGTTCGCGCTGCAAAGCTTTGAGGGATTAATTTGGCGGTGCAGAGTGGAATGGAATTGCAATTCTCATTTAAATGCTGTGGAAATTATCTTTTTCATCTACTGGAATCGGTTTTAAACCTACATTGCCTATTGTTCAGGTAAAGATAGGTATGCGGTTAAATAGGAAATTATCTATTACCTATACCTACATAGTGAAATCGATTTAGTTTTATGAAAACAAAAGGTGATCTATCTGTGAAAATGCACGGCGTGATAAAACAATAAAACTGAGCTAAAACACCGTTCACTCACGCAATATTTTGTTTGTGTAACATCGCAATTTTTAGTTGAGTGCTGTGAACCATTGCTGCAATTTGGCTTTGCGCTCGATTTATGCGAATAACACCGTCCCGGGGGCAAACAAGCGAAATTTGTTGTTGAAACAGAGCTATTTTTTTGTTTCAGCGAGTGTTTATATCAGTCAAACGTCTAACAGGAGGATTGCTGCGCTGAATGATGTGTTTACAGAGTTGCAATTCATTGTGGAACGGCTGGATTATTTGCATTCTCAGTTGTGAGTAACCATTTGAGAAATTATTTGTTGCATACTTGTATCATTCTTCTTTTATCAATATTACTGCTTCGGAAAACCGACAGAACATATTGCCTAATAGTTTTGGCAATATGATCAAAACACTTATGTCCCAAATACCTATATAGAATGGTTGACGAAATAGAATGGTTGACGAAATAAAGCGCTAGTTGAAAGTCTAGCCGCCTTCCTGGCCGTGGTAGATCACATCGAGACAACCACGGCACGAGTCAACGAACCAGCCCCGTTCGTGTGTGGCTGAGGAACAATAGCCTCGCGATCAGTTACGTTTGTTGGGCCGTCTGTCCGTGCGTCAGCGGTTTATTGGCAGAGATTGAGACGATAGCTGAAGCCCGCCAACGTCGAGGATTAGGCCCGTTGTATCCGAACTATATGATCTACGGGTTTAAGGCCAGCAATCAGCCGAGACTATCGTTTAAAGACATATTCAGAAAATCTATTAAAAAGGCTCTGTGGGAGTTCCTATTACGAATCCAATTTATTGGAAATTGATACAATACGTATACCATAAAGATTATAGCTGCACAATATAGTGGAAATTCCGTAAGAAAAACCTCATCGTATAAATCTTAAGCTCGATCTGTGCTACGAATACGAATGCAAAACTTTGGTTTCAGCAAAAGAGTTAATATCTAAAACGATTTAAATCAAGAAAACTTATTTGTAACCGACCGCTATCCGCTATATATTTTGCAACAGGACAGCTAAAAGAAAACTCGCGATGGGGGGTGTAGTACTGCAATATGCTCCGCCGAGTCTAGACTCTACTGTGCCGGAGAGTTGAAATACTGGCAAGTTTAAAATTTAATGTATTTTCACATACTATCGATTTATGAGACGTGAAAGTATTTTGTCTGCTTTATCATCTACATTAGCTATAACATATTCCTATCTTATGTTCAACTATTGTGCAAGAATGTCAGGTTTATCTATATGAATCACGCCTACACGTAAACTCTTTTATAAAGTGCACTTAAAATATTCGTGGGGTGACCCAAAGAGTGTGCTGATCAAGAATTTTCGTCTCCAAACCCATAACCCACATCCTTGGCTTGCATAAGGCTTTCATACACATAAAAATCCCGAGCAACCAATATATCTGAGCCGCATCGCTAACTCAGCAGGCATGATTCAGTGGAGCGGCCGCCCGTAGACAATGGTGATATGAGATATTGACTTCAAGCGTGTTGTACATATGCGCTGGGCTGTACTAACCTTGCAGCCAGCTTGCGGCATTCTATTTCATAGTGCCCAGTCTTTAGAAAGTAAGCGATGGAAAAATGTACCCGTTTAGAAAGAGGTGAATATTCATAAGATTTCAAAAATACTCCTTTATTACTAAACTAGTGGGCCCGGCGAGACTTTGTTCGCGTGGCGTCCTACCCCTACACTACATTACCCTTCCTCTTCTCCTACCCTACACCTACTTTACCTCTACCTACCCCTTTTTTGCTTATAAATGTTTCTCTTGAAACGCTCCATACCTTGCTGAAAATGAAAATAAAATCCGTTCCGTAGTTTAAAAGATCTAAGCCTACATAGATACATAGGGACAGACGGCGCAAGCGCCTTTATTTTTAAACTATGTTTAGATGTAAACATTCGACTAAATTACTTTACCATAGTTTTTGGTTCTGTCTACCTGCAATTGAAAAAGTAGCTTAAAGTTAGGTATAGGGAATAATACCAACAAAATATTACTCAGCCAAACTAAAAGTTGTTCCGCTGAAACCAACATACAAGTAGCTTCAACTACGGAAGTCGTTCCAAAAACAAACGTAAAATGTTACCATACTATGGCAACATTTGAACACATCACTGACGGCTCCTAGCCTTTATTTAGAATACACATCTCGTTTAGAATACAAAGAGGCGTCCCCACTACATCTCCCAGTGTTGCATCGTCCTATTCCCGCCTGAGCCCTGCAATGCAATACACGCATAGGTATACTAGGTCCATACGTAGACACGCTAGGCACCCTAGCCAGAGAGTACCGGGGACAGTAACAATGCACTGTTTTAGAATGCTTTATTCGTACACGACGCCCCTTCTATTATCCTTTACTGGACTAAATTACATTTATTTAAACCTGTCACGTTTCGGCTTTTGTGAGCTCGTGTGCTCTTCGTACCTAATAGGTATACTGTGTTGGTGTTAAGAAAATTACTTTCTTGTGGTATCTTTGACATCAATAAATATTGTATCACTATGTTAAGCTTAAAATCTTTTTTATGCTACTCGGTGACAATCAAGACCTCCTCATGCACGACTCCGTCGGCCATAACATATACGATTTATGCACTTAAGATTAGTGTAATAAAAATGCAGAACCGCAGAGCGTTGTCACTGTTAGGACTAAGATGAAATATCTCATGCCTGTAATTGCGCTCGCTACCTTATACTTCCAACCGGAACTCAGCAATATCAACATTGTTGGTTAGCGGTAGAAATAGATAAGCCAATGGTACTCGCCCAGGTGGAGTCCTACTACCTGATAGAATCTATGTTTACTCTCTCTAAACTTTCTTTAGGTAAATTATAAAATACCCTTGGAACATGAATAAGGAACATCCTCCGCTTAAATATCCGTCCGAAATCTCCAGCGCAGTCGCTCGTTTTGCGCCAAGAAGAGCTCTAGATCCCAGGCAATAAGTATGTGTACCGCACCAAGATCTACATACACTGTAGCCGTCTGTAGCTGGCTCTGAATTTAGCCGTTGTTAATTTGCCACGGTGAATTAGCCACGGACGGGGGAAACTGATAGCGTTGCATGTCGCACCCCATGCGACGCCAATATGCTCGTAAATGTCCTACGGGCCAATTTATACCTACACACCTTCTACACACTTGCTTATATTGGAAGGTGTGAGGATGGGATGGTGATGGAGTGCGTAGAGCACCATCTGCTTAAAGGGAATACTATTACCAGGCATAGAAAGTCATAATTGCCTGAGTGGAAGACAAACTTAAGAAATGGGTAGATACAAAGCAAGACGCAGATGTTACATATTAAGTTTAGTGGTCATAACATAATTACCAAAAAGTACCTATTGTTCAGACAGACCATTTTAAAATTATGCATCTTAAACTAAAGAACCTTCGGCATAAAACTATTTAGTCGCAGTTATTTGACGCGTCCAAACAAACTAGAAAGTCTGACCCGTTTGTTTTTTTGGTCGACTGTAACAAATCATAAAAAAGTTCGAATGTTCGACAATGCAGTTCCTGTTATGAATTCGAAATAAGTTTAAAGGAATGCAGCTACTATAGCATGGGCCATAATGTCTAGAATAGCATAAGCAGTTGTGACAGTTGCAATAACAAACTGCTGTGAAGACTGTATCCGAAGTAAACAACACATTTCAACTTTTCTTACCTTTGTGCTCAAGATAAAGGGAGAAAGTTGCGCAACGAATGGTCGGCTTTCTCAAATTCGATATTGTTTGTCCATTGTTCGAACAAAACTGTTTCTTGAAAGAACTTAACTGTGTTTTGAAAAATTGCAAGTATCTTCGAGTCAGTTAACCCAAACAGAAATAAAATGCGAAATAAGTTTTTAATAATGGTATATATGTTTAGAACTAAATAAGTAGGTATATTATAGAGGAATTTCATCTATAAGTACTATTATTTTAATTTAAAAGTAGATACCGCTAATATAATGCAACGCATGAGTTATGAAAAAATCTAGTCTATAGAATTTGTATCCATAAAACACTTATCATACGGACCGCTGTCATATAAATTTATTTAAGTTCATGTATCTACAGTAGTACAGAGGCACAGAGCGTTACGTACGATGACGTCATAATGCGTACATGAGTCTGTCTCTACCTTTAATAGACGTATCCATAAAGTTTTCTTCCAAATCAAATTATAAATTGTCCTCCAAATTGAAGAGCCGCACAATCAAGCGCACATATTTCTTCGACTGACATTTCCTGACTGGGGCTGATTACGTAGTATATAACGAAGTATACACAGCTAGTATAGCTTTGTCCCCAGCATTGTTCGCTAACAAGCCTGTCTAACCGCGCCCTGGCACGACACAGCTCTTGTGGACACATATACCTCCATAATATTTCTGGCAAAGATTCAGCTTATGAACCAAAACCTTTTATAAAAATATAACTATACAGAATTGTTTTCAAAACAATATTGTTACCACTGCAGCTAAGTCCAAATTAAAAGCAGACGACGATATATATAATAACGACGATATAATAAAAATAAACGACGAGATATTGACGATATTGAAAGTCGATTGGAAAATAATGAATGAATGATCTATTTGCATACTAGGACCATCTATTCCCATATTTATGTTAGCTTGTGTATGCACATAGCCTGCAACGATAAAGTTAAGCAGCGTGACTAATGCGTGAATGAAGATGTGCTAAAAGGCCATAAATGCTAACGCTAGTTGTTTACGATTGTCTCTGAGCATGACAATATCGCATCAAGTCTCAAGCCTCATTGAGCTAAATACATGGTCCATAAATCGGCGATATTAAGAAATCAATTGAATTGAAACGAATAAAAACGGAACATTGAATTGAACAGCGAAGTGAATTTATCTTTCCAAGCTTTGAGAACATACGATTCTACAGAACATCAATTTGTTATTTATGAAATCAGTAATAATAAAAATTTGAAATTTGAAGACTACAATAAACAAACTTGAGCCTAGTTCATAAGTTACCACCTTATGCTCGAGTATAGTGCCGTATACAGAATTTCCACCTAATAAAAGACCATGTTACGTGTAGGGAACGTTAGACACGCAATTACGGAGCATCCAGGTTAATTAGACCTCCCTCTCCCCTCCTGCACTTGATATTCAGGAAGAAAGGGGAGTGAAATATATATAGCTGCGCGGACCAAGGATGATTGGTGGCGGTGGAAGCGAAGTTTCACGTTGAACGTTAATTAGTGCGTGCCTCACGTTCTCAGGCGGGTCGGCGGTACATAGCAGATATTGCTAGTACCGCCGACGTTAAGGGAACTAAGAAAAAAATATCTTGGTCAGCGGGACGATACGAAACTGAAAAACGAAATAGACGATAATAATGTTCCAGCCGAGACGCCATCGATAGATGCATCTAGGGATCAAGATATTGTAGACCAGACTGATGGACCCCACGTTGCCAATAAGCCATTAATTCGAGAGGCAATTTGATGTTGAGATTAATGTGCGTAACAATTTATTGACAATTATCGCAGCCACCGCTCCAGGATCAATTAACACAAAGGAGCTATTGCAAATTAGTCTAAATGTTCGATTACTATCTCGTAAAGGTATATTACCAACAAAGGCTGCAAACCTGTTTGATACTGTGTGTGTTGTGAAATACCTTTAGGTCTATATGACTTATCCAAAATATTTTACCTACTACTGATGATTTTTATAGAGTAAATGATTAAATGCATATGTATACATAGTATAAAACAAAGTTGCTTCCCACCGTCTGGCCCTATGTATCTATGTACGCTTAGATCTTTTCAACTACGCAACGGATTTTATTACGGTTTTTAATAATAAATAGAGTGATTCAAGAGGAAGGTTTATAAGTAAAAAAAAGGGCCTGTAGGGCTAAAGTAGGTGGACGCGAACGAAGTCGCGCCGGGTCCACCAGCGTAGATATAAATACGCAATCATCTTACAAGAAACCTATTTTGAATCTACCATTTCGATCTTTGTTTCTTCACAATAAGATTCCTTTCCTTTTCGATTCGAAAAATAAAACGCAAGGCGGTCCGTGTATTGTATTCCAATTAGAGAGGGCGCTATCTTCTCAAAGACGCTTATGCAATGCCTCTCATGCCTATGCATGCATATACAGGGGCTGCATGCCAATAATCTCCGGTTCAATTCGCTTTGTTGATTCAATTTTACTTTTAATTGGTTTTTGCCTTTTTAGGTGAACATAAAATCGAAGTTCAGTCCAATGAACACTGCCCTAGCTAACGAATAATAAATTATTTTATTTATCCCATCTGTTCTTTAAAAGGTGTGTGCAAGTTTTAAAACTCGCATATAGATGGTATTTATTTTCATCCCTAGACTCATCAGAGAAAACTATACTGATTGGTGCTGCATTACACAATTTTATTCCTGTAATTACTTAGCGGTAAGCCATAAATAACGGCGTGGTAGCCTAAATAGCGACGGGTAATTTATCTAAGTCCGTCCCTGGGCACACGTGGGCCGTAAACAGGCCAGTCAGGTTCTGAAGTCACCCCAGAGCCTTTGGGAGCCTTCACAGAGATAGCTTTTATTAGGTGCGTTTGTGAATACGGTTAATACTGCCTGGCACGACGACCGTTCAAGTGGTTTGTTGCACCTTTTCTTCGAATGTTTTATTAAAAAGTTTGCACCTGCTAAATTGGCGTTACAAGGACTTTTCAAGTCATGAACCTTAGACGTTATATGCAAGTGGTGACCACCACTTACCATCAGATGGCCTGTCCGCTCGTTTGTCACAGAGTAGTATCAAAAAATCATAATTGACATTCCAACCTAAGAAATCAACGTGATTTATTTCTCTTAGATAGTTACTAACATCGGTAAGGTAAGCTGTAATGAGAGTTTGCTTGAACCATTCGCAGCGCAGACGTGTCCAGATACCGGGTTAGTTACCGTCACTTCATTAGGGGGATCATTCCGCGCGGTTACCGTCCGCAGTTTATGGGCGGCCCGTCGAGGCTATCGATCCCATTGTTGGCCGACAGGTGATTTTAATTGAGTTTGTGCCTGCCTAGGTATACTGGTAGGTAATATAGGCTAATTTTATTGGAGTGTAGAAATGTATCAAGTCTAACAGTGGACCAACTCGAGTGGATAAGCTCGTTAAACGATCCCTTTGCTTTCCCGTAATTTTTAACGTTTTAATTAATCATATTTCAATAAATAAATAAAGTTTGAGTTGGATGTTGATAGAAATATATAGGTAGTTAGATGGAAAGCAAGTATTAGCTCAGATAAGAGTTTATAATTTTCTAAGCTAAATAAAGTTATCATTAACTAATGAATTCGTAATATGTATAATGATAATATGTAATACTAGCTTTTTTTTTGCTCGCGACCGCCTAAAATTTTAAAACCACATTAAATTTCGGAAAAAACTATAACCTATGTTACTCGCTGATAATGTAGCTTTATATATGTTAAAGTATTTTTTAAATCGTGTAAGTAGTTTTTGAGTTTATCCATTATAAAAAACAAACAAACAATAAAATCGATTGATGAAATAAATAGCTAAGCAGGCATATTTATTGATAATGACAAGCTGTGTAAAGTATCAGATTTAATTTGAATTCGAGTTTAAAATAATATATTCCGATGCATTCGCGTGACCCCATACAAACTATCTAATTTACACCTCGGCCGCATAGCCAGATTGAAATACGGTTTCCACCTGTGAGCGCAGAGACAAGAGTAAGAACACATGAATAAATAGTAAGAATTTCCCGCAAACATTAAACATTCGAGTGGAGAATTAATAAAGAGATAAATAAATTTAAGAGGAGCGGGAATGTGGGTTGCCGTTACGGGTCCGGTTCGCTTTATGTGCATATCGAAGATGGATGGCGCGGGGCGGGGCCCCCCCGCCCGCAGTAATGGCCGCGCGCCGAGTCCCGTCAGACGACAAAAATGCCATAATAATGGCCCCTGAATAGTTTTTGCTGCACCGCTCCAAATACTCGAGCCCCATACGTGACGACACGACCGACGTCTCCCTTTTATTGAGAAATTCGTCAGTTTTATTGGAAAAAAGGTACATGTCCGAAGGGATGGAATCCGGTTGTGTCATTTCAAACACTTGATAAGTATCGGCCGGCGGTTTTTCGGTGCAGAATTTCAGCGGAGCTGCTTTCGGCCAGCATTCGGCGAATGCGCGCTTTTTACCGCGCTCGCACGGAGCGGTCACCTTCAGGACGGCTTTAATTGTGAACCGATAAGAAACCGACTTGCGAACTGGACGGCTTCACAATACCTTATTAATGGCGATTCAATTTGGGGCTGCCGCTAAAAAATTGCGCTCAAATTCTCGTGAAAACTCACGCTTTAAATGATCTTTAAATGGCGAACCACGTCGCTTTGAACGTAGATACAAAATTAAGTTTGGAGGAATCACTAAATCAATAAACAAGACTTGATAATCAAAGTAAACAACGGAACGTAATTGACTTGAACGAAATGAATTACTACTATGAATGCCAAGCACGTTCAAACAAGCGCGTTCTCGTTGCGCAAACCGCAAAAGAACGTCCTCGTTAATCAGGAGGCACGAGCAAAACGTCTCAGGCCGATCCAACAGCTAATTAAAAACAACGATCTGCTAATAATTGGTAGTGTTATTATCGGGGCGGCGTTATTGAACGTCACAAAAGGTGGACCAATTAAGAGTTTCCCCGAATGTCCCGGTGGAGGAGACCAGAATGATAGCACCGTCAATTATGGCCGCCGACCTGCAACCAGCCAATTACCAGCCTGCCTGCCGATTGATAAAAACAGTCTTGAAAAATTCGCCCAAAACAAATTTGGGTTATCTTCCGAGAGAACCGCGGGCGCTACGCGAAGCATGCACTTACGTATTCGGAAACACGGCTAACTGTCGATAATGACGATTATAAATGCAGCGGAAAATTACAAGTATGAAGAATAAAGACACAAGAAAAACCAAGTATGTTCAGCAAAAATCCAGCATTTTTACGAAATCGCTTTTATTTACGATGCGAAGACCCTCAGTCGAAAAAAGTAGTTCGCGCTTCATGTATGAACCATGACGCGGTCGCAAGAACAATCACCGAGAATAATTCATATTCCGGGCGCGCTGCAAACATCCCGCGTCGATTTACGACTCGCCGCTCTTGTTCTTTCCCGACCGGTATATTAGTTACTTTCAGAAATAATTGGATTTCGATTGTGCGAGAAAAAGGCGTCGTATCGCTACGTCATTACGGATGCCCTTTTGAAGACGGAATAAATCGTAATTGGGGATGTGTTGGTGGCTATCGGGGCGATCGGTCGTGTCTAACGCTTTCATAATGGCGCTTAAAGAGGTCCCTTTCCTATTTAGTCCCCCAGTGGCTATTTGAAGGGGCGCCGTGCCTCGCGACACCTGTATGCGTTATTGTGTCCCGTAAATCGTGCGATTCAGTCGCTCGCCCGCCGCGTCCCTTTGGTTTATTGAACCCTGCATCGAGATAAGGCGCGCCTTCCGCGGACTAGCGGTGAAACTATACCATCATCTTGTAATTTTTCCCGACTCGTTTGCATTTCCTGCAGCAGTTCGTGAGCGGTCCCCCATGCTCATAATTAATGCAATTCAAATCACATCTCCGAGTGGCTTCCAATTTATCTGACGCTGGTGCACCTCCATATAAGGGTGACTACTGATTCGGTCCTGTGAGAATTTCTGAGATTACGATTTCATATTCAGAGCTAGTATTGTTCCACAAGTCAAAGTAAATATTAATTCTGTGATATGAATCTCGGAGCTCTACAAAATGCGAATGAAGCACATCAAATGCTACAAGGAGAAAGGTGGTAAATATAATGTATTGTGGATATTGTTATTTACTAGCACGTTAAATAACAAAACAGACCGACACACACGCGTTTAGTCGACCACATATTTTATAACTTACGATCATGTAAGTATCCATAATTCTTACCGTACGTAACAAGAATGGCGGTATATTAGCACACAATAAAGTTTATCTAAAAGAATCTCTTGGCGGTAGCCGCTCTCCTAAAATGTCTATTTTCTGTGTCGGCAATGGAAATGTCGTCGGCTAGGCTCTGGATAAACGGGTGCGCGCGCGCCGAGGGCCGCGGGGGAGGCGGGGGCAGCGCCTTCTAATGAGACGCGAGTCGCGACCAACCAACGCGGGCCGCTGCCCTCGCGCACGCACGCTCGCTCGCTTCATGTGCTTAGGTACCAAATAGGAAATTAAGTATCAGCAACTTATATCCGTGTGGTGTCCGGCAAAGTAGAATAGCACCAACCCCTAACAGTCTTGGGTGTCGTAAAAGGCGACTAGTGTTTTCGAGGCAAATCTTCTAGTCTCCGTAGGCTGAAAAATGGGCAGATCTCCAACCCGCCTGCCAGGCGTGGATATTATGGCAATAACCTCCCCTTTCGTTTGGAGAGGTTTTAAATCCT
The DNA here is from genome assembly GCA_907269095.1 of Blastobasis adustella. Taxonomy (NCBI): domain Eukaryota; kingdom Metazoa; phylum Arthropoda; class Insecta; order Lepidoptera; family Blastobasidae; genus Blastobasis; species Blastobasis adustella. Next base: position 12,959,071 of record OU026117.1, on the reverse strand, counting down.
GCAGTGGACTGTTATGGGCTATGCTGATGAACTTATATCCATCACTAGCAAGACTACGCAATACATATTTAAAACGATAAACGAGAAACCAAAAATATTTCCTTCCGCTCCAAACGGGTTTCGTGTTGTCGTAACATTTCCAATTTTAACGAATGGAAACGCAGTAAATCAAGATTACGGGGGATTTTTAAACTGGCTATGATAAACGAGCCCTAATAGAGGCAAATGACATTTTCAAATAGCACATAAATAACGCTACTGGCCCAAGCTAATCAAGAAGAGGCTTCGTTAGTTTGAATGCTTTTTACAATTCGTTTCAAGAGCTTAACCGGAAAAATTTCCCCGACCCGAATTCGAGGTACTTTGAGTTAATAAATATTAGCAAATAGGCACTTTGTATGTACCGTAGACCCCGGCACATGCTTTTAAAGCAATTGCTCCGCATAACAATAAAAACGTCTATAGGCCCTTTCACACATCTAATGTGCGTTTGCTCCTTCATTTGTCGGGGGCAAGCACGCAGAGGAAATATTTTCCCAAATCCATACAGCCTTAAGGATCCCATAAAGCAGCCGTTTTCCCCACGCGAAAGTATGGAAGTGAGATTTATATCGGGGACTTCGGTCTGGAGCCCGGGCTTTGCTATGATGAATTGACACTTTTTCAGCGGCGCCTACAAATTTCAACTCCAATATACGCACCCTGAATGAACAATGAGTGGTAAGAGTTGCGCAGTTATGCCCCTGGAAAAGTTTTAATGTCTCCAATGAGGTAAGGCGCACATAAATATTTCCATTCGTAGAGATTAGTGGCTCTTTCAGGAAGTTGCGTTAGCGTTAAGGTATTAAGTGGCATTAATTAAGTTTTTACCGTTTAATTATGCTTCGAGCGGGGCTCACAATATTTTCCTTATCACTTTCGTTAACGTGGGCATTTCTCGAATATTTGTGGTTATTCGTCAGAGGCCAGGCCACGTTCAGAGTGTATACGAAAATAATAATAATCCTACATCGCTTTCCGTGTTTTCTAGAAACCTATTCTAGACGGTACAAATAAGAAATGACCGGCCATCGTGTTTATCTTGATTGTTTTTTGCTACACTCTTTATTTCCGAAGCATTTAAACATATTTTAATTTTCCGTTCATTATTCGAGCTGAGGAAGCGAAGCTCACGTGTAGGGAGGGTCAGCAAAAAGTATAAACACGTTATAAACATGAACGGACGGCATGGCCTGGCGTCACGGAATCCCCGCCTGCATTTTTGCATACCAAATACAGCTATGATTTGCTGGTGCCGCCTTATCAAAACACTTTAAACAGACCGACATGCTTAAACAACCGTTAATTTTCCAAGAACCATACGATTACATAGACGACATTAAAGGAAATCAATTTGATCACTTAATTTATCAAAGTTGATGAGCAATACAGCATCTAGTCTAGATATTAGGTCTAAAGTAGAGAATAAATCTTGAAGTTAACAATATTGTTGCAGGTAACGTATAGCGAACTCGATATTCGAGGTATTACTGATGACTTCATTCCAGCGGAGGTGCTTTGGGCAATCGTCTAAATTATAATAATAGGCGGGCGCGAGCGAGCGGACGGCTTGTCTTAATGAAGCCATTATAAATATCTCGGTTCCTCGTAGCGTCCATGCAGATAAATGGCACAGGGTTACCAATATCTGATTAGACGCACGTATAAATATGTAGATATTTAAATTGCTTTATTAGATTTTACATAATGTTATGTATCTTTATTTGATTCATATTTTCGCTTATTAACATCTTCATTATAATCATCTCGTGGTTGTGAGAATATCTTACTTAGAAGATGTTTGTATAAGCTTTACCCATTAGGTAGTGTTATGAAAAATTCGTTTTAGAATAGCAGGTATTTATTTCCGATTTGATTATGTTTTAAAGCATAACAAAATCTTTATTCAAAAAGTCTACTCTCTTCGACACCTATCTTGTCAATCTATAAGATATTTCCTAAGTGGAAGTAAATACCAAAGCAAACAGCTTTACAGTGTCAACATACAAAACTCCGTATGTAAATACACCAGAACGAAATACGTAAGAGGCTGTAGCCAGTGATTTAAGCGCCCACCAGCTAACAATAGTGGCCTCGCTCGTATGAATAAAACGTATACAAATTTAATCAAAGAGAAATCTATTAGTAAAATGAGAAGTACGGAAGGGAGCACACCTATACATATTCAACGAGGTACTGCATCACGAACGAGCCAATTTATGCGGCAAAGCCCTGAGAGTATCGTACTTTTACCTCGGCCATATGTAAAACTGGAGTATTTCTTCCCCCGATCAGATCGTCACCTGGTGAAAGACCTTTCTATTTATTCCTTTGCCGTTTAAACGCGGAATTTGAATTTCCAGTCCATTTCTTTCGATAATGTATCGCTGTGGTCTTTTATGCCTACCTACGACCAGCATAACTTTGCACGGCACTGGAGTTCGATCGATATAAGTTTATACCTTGCTTTTTACTGGCAGGTGAGGAATTTTTATACGATTTATATTTACTTATTTGTACAGTTATATACCATACAGAATTCTCGGAAAAAGCGTCACAAAGCGCTGTGCGTACAAGATTCTCCCACGCAACTATTTATACGTGCCTCGAACACCTTCCACGGCAGAAGACAGCGGGATACTAATTTATATGTATTGCATTTAATTTATTCGCCTTATATATCTGTACTAGTTCCTTATATAAAGTTGTGGTCCGCCGCAGTCTGTTTAGTTCCTTTGCAATGCAGCGCAAGTTTCCTTTAAAGTATTAATCAAGAGCCGTGTCGCGTTTCGCCATTCCTTTTTTAATTCACAAGTGCATCTGCCGTCCTTTATGCTGTTTGCGTATCTGTGTATAAATAATCCGGTTAACAAGCCAGCCACTTGTATAACGATTGCGCTTTTGTATATTGCTCTCACGTATTGCAATCATGAGTTCTGTTCTGTATACGTTGATCATCGATGCAATGAGCTAGCTAATATTTAGTGGAGTTATTGACGGTGTATTGACTTCGAACGTAATCAAATCACCTGATTTTATTACTTGTGGAGCTAGTTTTTTTTTAATATGCTCTGACAAATTCACACATCTAGCCCCAAAGTAAGCAAAGCTTGTGTTATGGGTGTTAGATAACTGATAAACTACTTATATACTTTCTTTTTAATATCCCCTTGTTATACATACTACACCCAGACCTATAACAGAATTTAAATTCTTAATTTTAATTTCTGCTTGGCCAGGAATCGCACCCGGGCGGCTGTTTACTAACTGAACAACTCAGGTCGTCCGACTTTTACGTTTTAAAAATCAACATTATAATATAGTAATCTACTAGAATCTACTGACACTAGATTTGGAAAAGATTCCACAGCAACCAAATCCCAACGGATCCAGTCCAACTCAGAGAATCTAGCGAAGAATGCCTCAAAGCGTCGCTGTCGAATAACAAAAGTATCTGGTGTTACGCAATATTTCGTTACGTCGCCAGCGCAAGCCTTTTGAGATAGTATCGCTTACAAAACGACTTTATCTAGTCACGTTGTTAGGTACAGTTACTTCGTGGAAGCTAAAACCGGGCTGATATTCCCTATTTTAGCCGGTATTTCGTGCCTTACTTCATGTATGCTGTGGAGTAATTTCGATCGTGTAGGTCTAACAGTAGTTGTTGAATCGCTTTATTCAACGTAATTGCTAATCTACTCTATCTGTGTATTCGATCGTTTATCTATTTTATTTATTGTTTCAACCGATACCGCACGCAAACCCGTTCACGTGAGGTAAAAGGGTGGCCTCTATTGATACTACAGTAATGTCTTCTAATAATGTTGGATTTTGTGTTGTTTTAAATATCTACTCCGTAGTACTTTTGTTGTTATACGTTTTTTTTTTCTACAGCTTTATTTTCTTATTGTCTCAAGTTTTTTGTGTTTATTTTCTCAAATCCTATTTCAAAACCTATAGCTATGTCATTATTACAAATCAGGAAGTCATAAATATGTAGAATCTTTTAAAGGTATAAGACTATGATTAATAGTTTATATATGCCAAACAACAAATAGCTAGTGTCCAGATTGGGACACAGTTTCTACAGTGACGAAAGACAAATTGCTTCTGCCCTCAAAATTTATATCATAGAGTGCCACCAAATTTATTTCAAAATACCACACGAATCCCGTTATTTATAGTCTAAACCGATTGTTCATCCGCTATATTTATGTTCTAGATATGAAATCTTTTTTATTTATGAGTAGACGAAACATGAAATCGCGTGGTGACTTCTAAAATTAAATATACAAAGCGAAAACCGAGAGCCGCTACTCCAAGGAATTAAGAAGTAGTGAAATAATTTTATTCATTAGTTAATGTTATTAAGTTATTATATACATAACAGAATACATTATTAGATTATATGGGCTGTCCGCTCGTTTATCACTGAGTAGCATTAAAATAACCATTTAAAAATACGGAATAACTGTATCTGTCTACCTTCAACATTTTGAGAGTAAAAGTGTAAATATATCTTTGGGCAGTGGGTTCATGAGTTACATGTAATCAATTAGTAACGAAATAAGTCATAAACCCAATTAAATATTCAATTTAAAACAAACAAATCACGCCACACCCAAAGCGATATTTTAATTAGCACCACCAGCGCCGGTGGGATCCAGTTCGAACCAGAAATATCCCGATAAGCGTTTGCAATATAATAGGAACCTTAGACATATTTGAATATCGCTGCGCGCATCGAGCAGCCATTGTTGTCCGGCCCAGTATGGACTTAATTAAGCAGGGGGTAAAGATCTAGTGGAATTTGGATCCTGTGCCCAGTGGCCACTGTGGCGACCAAGATTATAAAGGAGCAGAAGGTGTCGCCCGCAGCCTTAGTTACAATGTAATAACGAAGCTTTGTTTCTTTGGCGATTGCTGGCTACGATTTTTGAATTAAGATATTTTAAGGGTGTGTGACTGTATTATGTTTTTTTATACTTTTTTGCTTCTTGGTTTATCTCCAAAACTAGTATCATTAAATGAAATCAAAATTACAGGCATGAGGCCTTACAGGCATCTAAGTCCTCACAGTGACAACGCACCTGCGGTTTTGCATTTTTGTTACCTGCAACCTATGTATATGTAAGAATCATAGATGTTATGGACGACAGTTACCACTTGCCATCAGGTGGGCTGTCTGCTCGCTTGTCACGGAGTAGCATAAAAAAATACCGTTTGAACCATAAATATAAACTTATTTGTGCGTGAAATTTCAAATCAAAATGTACAAAATTGAACTGGATTAACTTCTGTTAATTAAGCGACTATAGGTATTAAGGACTACCGCAAACCCATCCGCTCTGAACAATAATATTAACGGGCAACCGCACACAAGTCGTTATTTGCAATGAAATTCGGCAGTAGGGAAATCAAGATGGCGAATGTAACTTGCACACAGTTTGGGTAGTGGTCAGCAGTTTCGCCCTTGGGTGTAGTGACTACAAGTTCAAGTTTGAGAAATTCTGTTCACAAGTTTGTTTTATTGTTTTAATAATGTATGTCTAATTGAAATTATTTCGGAATGTTGTTGTGTGTTTGTAGTTATAAGGTTAATAAAAATGGATATGTTTAATTATTGAATTTATTTTGTTCCATGTGATATCTACCCGTCTAATTGAATCTACCGGAGACCCACGTGCTGGCGCTTACCTCGGTCAGCGTATAAGTCTAACAATTCAGAGAGGTAACGCTGCCAGCCTTATGGGGACACTTCCGCAAGGCAGCGATTTAGAGACTGTTTTTTATATGTATATTATTTTTTAAATTTGTGTACAATTTCTAATTAGTTTTAAGTGTATATAACAACAATGTGTATAAATGACATGAATAAAGTATCTTATAATATACAAACTCATGAATAAATATTTGAAGGTAGATAATGTACTCTACTACTATTTAAGCGATTTGCCATAAATATAAACAACTTATAAACTTCACAAAGTTTCATTTATCTAGCTTTTATACTTTGAATTTTATTAGCTCCTAAAATATATAGGTACCTATATTTTGACACAAACCGAGTGATTGACTGACTGACTGACTTCTGCACAAAACCTCTAGGGTTCTATCCGAAGTCTTAGAATGCTCAGATTTGTTGTACCGTTTAGTACTTGCACAAAAAATTTATAAATCTGTAACTTCGAACCTACAATCACTTGAAAAGAGGGGTGCAGGTCTCTATATAAATTTGTACCTGCAGTCCAAAGGTTTTAGGAAACTGAAATTTAGTATGAAGGCTAGTATTTGCTTACAAATCACAAGAAAATTAAGAAATCTTTAACTTTTAGCTTCCAATCCCAATGAAGGGGGTGCAAGTCTGTATGAAAAATGTAATAAAGGGCACTTCCCGAAGTGTTAGAAAGCTAAATATGAAAAATGGGCCACCCGATGAGTACCAGAACGTCTGATGTGTAGTTTCGAGAGCATCTCAAAGCTGCCAAGGTAGACGTTTCGCGTTTAAACTAACGGCCGTGTATTCCAACACAGCCCCATCAGATTTTTGAACACAGATTCTGAGCTTGCCATACGATTTAGACATGTAAATTTTCAGTATGTTATGTCTTATCTGGTACCTATCCGAATAATCAATTAAATTTTCTCTGGTATTATATTTATAATTAACTATGATATGTTTTTCAAAGATTATAACGGATTTTTTCTAAACCATTTGCGATAGGTAGCTCAAATAAATACCATTAATAAGAATATGAAGTACACAGACATTACAAAGTCTAACTACAAACCGTACTTTCCGGTAAAAAATATAGCTTGACCGTTTCATAGAGATAATGATCAACTGATGCCCTAACAACAACATCAGCCCTAACCGCCGCATTGGCCGAGCATTTGAATTTAGCCCAAGTACCTATATGTCATGCATGCATATGAAACTGCAAAATACAGGAAAAATACGAATAATTCAAATCACAAATACATACTGACATATTTAACCATCCATGTACATAACTCTTGATTATCCGTATGTATCATAAATTGACCGCGTCAATTACGGTGTTAATGCTAACTGGTTGGAAATTATTTTAAAAAAACAACATAAAAGGCAAAATAAAGCGTCCGCGATAAATAATTCATCGCATCAAATGGACCAGAAACGTCGGCGCGTCCTTTATGCAATCAATTAAGCGTTGTACATATATAATTACGTTTGCTGATTCAACAGCGGGGCGTAACTTGCAATTAAAATAGTTTATACCAGCCTCTGTGTAGCTGAGGCGAGTTTTTCCACAGTGAAACACGACGAAAATAAGTCGGTGCAAGTGTTAGGCGAAAGCGTTTGTGATTGGCACAGGAAATCTGTATCTGTCATGTCACCTAGACAGTAGTGAAACAGGCGTAGCACATGCTACGAGTCGAAATAAAGACAAAAAGCTCCGTAGCATCTTAATAATATTAATTACAGAAGCAGTTATGCTTGATTATTTATCCGAGTGTATTACAAGTATTGAGCTTAGATGAAGGTTGACGAATGTGGAGAAAGCGAGCTGATGAGGTTTGCCAGGAGCGTAGCAAGTGCAAAAACTAGTCTCGGGCAGCCTCTATCGGATACAGGCATGATATGCCTACCGATTTTTATGACTCAATCTACGATGAAGATAGGAAATTTATAGTTGCATTTCGTACGACTTTTTAATTTCACATGTCGGCTGCGAAAAATTGTATTCATACAAATACGAGGCCTCTTTTAGCCTCAAGGGCGTCAGTAAATAATTATTTCTTTTATAAAAGGTAATTTGTTAGTACATTATTATGTACTAACCCAAAATATACGCTATAGACACATACGCACTAGCATGGTCAATATCCGCTCTCCCTCCCGCTCCCGTTCCGCCCATGGCATAGCCCATGCGGGAAGAGCCCGCGGAGTTTACTGCAGGGATATAAATTAAATGCTTACGTTTCGCTTGCCTTCTCCGCTAGTTTAATTAAGCGCCTCTCCTTTGTGTCTGCAAGTGCGTAAGCATTCAACACGTTCTCTTGTTCCAAGAGACCACTGGTTATGCGCCCCCTCGCCCCTCCCCGGGAATGCCAGTCAAATTGACTAGCGACGCTCGGGAATACCAGTACAAGACTATTCCAGACCAGTTTTATTGCAGGGCACAAGGCAGAAGATCGATTGGAAATATTTCCCCGCTACCGACGATTTTAATGTAGTCTTTTGGAACATTACCATTTGATTTGCAACTACTCTGAACGCTACCGGCTGCTCGTAGATCGTGATCGGTCGCGAACAATCGCGTAGAAAATTGTAAAGGGAATTGCATTCAAAATTTGACGCGATAAAACCGACGCTTTATGATATTTGTGCATGCACCTAACCTTTAGGTACCATACATAAAGCTATACCAATAACTATTGACTTGCACATCCCACGTGACGCCTAACACAATTTGGACGACAACGAAAAAAGCAACTGACACGGCGTTAATTTGTTCTGTAAAATGTACACGGAGTACCAACATGGCCGCGGGATTAAATTCGCAAACACAGCGGTCACGATTAATTTTTCCGGAGAAAATTTGCTTTCATATCCGTTTACTGTTATTTATTGGATACGCGAGTTAATTTATTGGACAGAAACAGACCCAAATGGGTCGTTAAACGTACCTGTTACCGTTCATTTGATTTAATACACCTCTTCATATTTGCTCGAAACAATCACTTCACTGCGTTATAAAGTTCAACTTCACTAAGAAACTACACAAGCATCCTACGACGGGGCTATTTTAAAACTAAAAAACTTAAAGCCGTTAACCGTTTCTTCCGCAGGTACAAAAGGCTTTTTTATCCTTGGCGACTTTCTCTTGAACAATACCTCAAAAAAGCTTTATCTTTCTTGTTGTTTGTTGAAAATACAAAAAGAACTCTCTCTTTGCATTCAAGCAATGGACCGTTGCGTCAACACAAATGCAATGATAAAAAAATTACTGGACTTTATGTTTTAAAAAATCTCTAGTTATTCTCCATCGATCGAGCTATCCGATCGCTTGGGCAATCGTGACGATACTGAAAAACGGTATTCTTTTATCCTGGAATCTCTTAACGAGGTTAGTTTAGGCAAACTTTTGTGATGTGATTTTTTCGTTTCGTTTTATCAAGTCCCATATGAGTTCGTTTGTTATATTACCCTTTCAACGACGGGGGTTTGGTTGTGAAGTTTCGCCGTTCTAACTAAGTTGGAGATGCGCAAGAGTGAGTGTGATGGAAAATATTTTGTGAAGTCCCCCGCCGAGAACACGTTTGGAAATAATTTGAATACCGAAATGCAGATGGCTTCTTTTATCTGTGGAGCTTGGGATCGCCGCCGAACTACAAGTTAATTAAGGTTTGCCCATCAATTAAATATTGGTTTTGACTCTGTTCATTTTGCGGATTAAGATGTGCGCTTAATTTATATTTCGACCGACTCTCGCTTAATTAAGCGATCCATTGTTTTTGTATTGACAGTGTTTCGCATTTCAGTGCCTATATTTGAATGAAAATGACGTTCATTAAAAGTTTAATGCGAAAAGAAATCCATTTATTAGGTATTGTATCAGGTAATCAGCAATATATTGTTGTGTAATCAAAGTGCCAATCTCGTTACGGATACGCGGCTCCAACGTGACAAATACTCCATAAAGCAAACAAACTCGATACAGATAAATCGATTCAGTCAAATCCCGCACATTCGTATCTGGGACGATGCATTCGTTCAACGAACGGATTCACTGAGCGAAACACCAAAATTTATTGGGTTAGTAGTTGCCGTAGGTCGATAAAACTCCAAACCGCCGCTAGAACGGCGTAACTCTATAAATTTGTATGAGAAAAATACGACCATCCAGCAAAAGAAACAGGGTAAACTTTTGCGCGTTGCCACCCGAAGGTTGTATGACTGAAAAGAGGAATGCGCAGTGCAATTTTGTGATATCTTTTTCACTCTTTCAATGGCGGAACGGCTAGGCGACATACGGACGTTATAGTGTTGAATTAGCATATTTATTGCTAGTTACACGACAAAATAAATTTATCTTAGCCCATTGGGCTTGAGCCATATTCGCCTTTTTTCTCTGCGACACATATTCTCGCTTCCGCGCGCTTGTTTGTGGGTGTGGCGGCCGGAGGTACTTCAGCCTTTATCGTTGCATCATTCTTCACAATGAGCCTTATTCGGCATATTTAAATAGAGCTACTACTGGCGAAATTTTATCGACATTATGTTGCTTTTCCATATCATATTTTTAAAAAAGGGCCTAATATGTAAAAAGTTATTTTTTCCTAACTTTCGTAACTATTATAAATTTGTCATACCTACCTACCTAGGTATAGGATATATGTTTTTTAGTACTTATCTGTTATAAATAATATACGCTAGGTAATTCTTTAAGTAAAAATGTTATCTAAAACTTTTGCTTCTAATTGTACAAAATCCCCATAAATCTCAGTTGCCTTAAATTATCATACGAAAGCTCAGTTGTTTCGAGCTTTAATCGTATCAATCAATCCAAAGTAAGCTAAAAAATTAAATCCAACTTTAACTACCTACACTTAGAGCCTATTTTACGTTAAGCACCCACCGAATTCTCCAGATTGAGAACTCAATTGCGTTTATTGGTTCTGCCTTTAATTTCTTCATTGCACGGTTGAAGTCGTGATTTTGTGAGGTACCTACCTAATAGCAAATGCTTGAATCAGTTTAGAATACCGTTTGCTCGTGTTTCTATTCCGTATTCATCGCCAGTCACCTACCTATTAACGGTAGACACCACAGCGCCTTACCTGGAAAGAAAGGAACGAATTAAAAATTAAATTTTAATTCATCGGCACGCGGCACGGCGCGGCAAGCGCATCGCTCAGATCCATCATTATAAATAGGTAGCGTCTACCTGCCCTCGGCACATAGCCGGGCGCACATACACACGCTCCGTAAACGCCTCTGACAAAACCGGTCCGCGACGCCGCCGGCATACAAATGTATTCCCTCCAACACATTCTCTGTCTTTCATCGGCGCCAAAACATCACATAAATCCTGCTCGCTCACTCGCCCGAGCTAACTTCACGCCGCTGCGCGCGCCGGCCAATCGCAGCGCGGCCCGCCGTCGCCATGATGCCGACGCGACCGTGCTGCCCCCTGGCACAACTAATGCGAACGACGCGTCCGTGTTTTCCGGCCATATTTTTGTGTTTTCCACCACATTTTACACAATATTTTACACGAATTTCAGTTCAAATCAGTGCTTCATCTTGTGTTCTGTTATGGTTTGCTGAGTTTCGTTAGTTTTCCATTCAAAATTGGAGCAAAAACAACACAGAAGGATGCTGCGCGTATCCCCGCATTTACAGCTAAGTTCAGTCGGTCCAGTGCTTGGTTTTTAGTGAAGATATCTTAATATTATGTTTTAGAATATTTGTCATGGGTATATATTATTGTTTATATCAAGACATGTCCAACATTTCATAAAAGTAGAAGTAGGTAACAATAATTTAAAGAAACCGTTTGCTATTAGTAGATAATTTCAGTATTCACTTCAATGGCTCATAACACATTGATATTAAGTATATTTAGGTGGTTTTATTTGTAGTGGTAATGTAAAGTGAAAAATATTGTTTATGCTTAATTAAAATATTGTTGATACTCATAACTTTATGAACATTGTGAATGAATGAAAAGCAAATTAGGATGTTAGGTATCTACTCTCAATAAATGCCTAAAGGACGCATTACAGCTCACAGCCCATAGAAATAGGCACAGAAATAAACTACGACGTTACAAAACCCTTCAATATTACTTAAAGTTTTTGAATAAATTATAATTTCTAGTTCTAATCAATATTTTTGAGCTGCAGAACGATGCCGTCGGACGTTTTCGGTAAAATTTGCGACGGCCGGTGCGCATGCGTGAAAATAAATTCATTTTATTTCTGATTATCATTTAGTTTTATCTATTTAATTTGGCACTACTTTTGTATTCAGAAATTATCTATTATCAGACGTTTAACAACTTGGAATAATATTATTTATCTATGTGTACGAAAAGGCGAAAAATCTTTATAGGCAAATTATAAATAATATTTATGTACCTAATTAAATTTTAGTTTTAAGTATTTATGGAGTCCGAATTTTCCTACCTTTTTAGTTGTACCTTTAGGTATTTTTAGATCCATTAACATCAAATGCAATTTTTCCAAACATTCATGAAAAAGCTTAGATAGGCCCTGTCTAGTTTAGGTAAGTGAAGAGCGTAATCATTATTGTCACTTACTCGTACATCAGCAAACTCTAATAAAAAATGTGTGCGTAGTATAACGGTTACTACCTGTACGTATTTTTGCAAAATGATTCTGATAAAATATAAGTTTCTATGATAGACGCAATTATGATTTTGTACTGTACATACCTACACCACAAGTACCTACAGAGCTATTCTATCAGACTAACAAATTAATCATGTAACCTGCATATGAAAAGAAAAGACATTCCGCCTCATCCCCAACTTCAACCAGCATACAAAGTAACCTCTTCGCTGCGATAATAAAAACCATTTACCAGCAGCTTTATCCGGTTGGACGGGCGGCTGTTGAATACCGCTCAAGTCAAAGATGCAGATAAAACTTGGGAGTGCAGTTGGGGCGATGGTGCGATATTGTGAAAGTTGAGCGTCGAGCTAAATGGCTCTGAATCCTAAATAGGGCACTGACGTATGGCGGCATCTGCAAGGCAAAGGGGAAACACTGGCGCTGGGTGTCGGCTCACCGTTTTTGTACCAGCCCAAGTTATGGCTGCTTTCGTTTGCCGTTTTTTGGAGCATTTACGGTGGACGGTTTTAGGGCTTCACGTATACCTGAAGTACGTATACCTATACTACATACACTTTTTAGGAGGAACGTCTGAATCCGTATGTTTCCTATACTTTTATTTCTTAATTACCTTGATTGGGGATTCAAAATTGAATACCTCATTGGGTTCTGCTGAAACAGAACTTACTGTATAAGCACTTGTCTGCTAGGACACTGAGATGAAACTTGATACTGAGATGAGTATTGATAGAATAACATATTGATAAAATTGGTAGGAAATATTTATTGATTCTTGATACAATGTGTGCGGTAATTAGGCTCGAACTCGAACTAACTAACGAACTTGAACTCGAACTAACTAACGCGAGGTAAGCTATTACTTAAATAATAAAATTAATACCAAGTTAGCGCGCTGATGTGCGATAGTACACGTACTTGTAGGTATTTTGAGACAATCTTAATTTCACATTTTAAATTTACCAGGTATACCTACATTAGTAAATGCACATAGCAACTAAGTACTTATTATTTGGCAAGTAGTATTTTGAGAACAACGCGCAAACTATTTACCTACAACGCTTGCATTACAGAGATAAAATACGCTGCCAAGTCTTACCCGGGCAAAAGAAGCGAAACGAAAGGAGAGATTTACTGTGGAAATTTTGGAAGTCAGCCTGCACTGCGTTTGTGGCGGCTTACATTAATCACCAAAGGAAAAATAGTCCCCGCTTCCGACTAAGTTCCTGCCTCGGAGGTCACTATTTAGCAACCGTGATGAATGCACAGTCGCCACCAGTTAGTAGAAAACTTTGCTGCATTTAAAAAGGTGCTTTCGACCAGCACTTTTAAAAGGATTCTATAGATACTAAGCACTTACCTATACGCATGGGAATAACCCCCTCGTATAAATAAAAAACTAAATTACACCTACAGGAAACCAAACCAAACACGCGCCGTCATAAAATTAGCTAAATAACATTGTTAATTTGGAAAAACGGCCGGTCCAAATCCTTGCTTAAACAAATTTACATCGGTCGTACCTCTTGAAGGTGACCCAAATTACCATGAAAAAAGTTTAACAGCCCTTTATTTCAGGACAAACGGAGGCTGTTGGTGGGATTCCCGTGTAATCCGGGCCACTTATCACGCGTGCAAAATGCAAATTCACCCGGCCCGCGCCCACTAGGAATTACCGGGTACCCGGCTCGCACAACCGGATGGGTGCGTCAACGAAATTGTCAAAGTTCGCCACTGACATTATCAAAGGATAAACAAGGTAATCTCAGGTGTTGGCGGACATAATTTCGGGTTGGAAGTTACTTGTTACTAGTTTAATATGTGCGGGGCTGAGTTATAAATTCTGGGTTGCCTAAAAACTCTTGTCCTAGTAAATGTTGGACAAAATATTTTTAAATTTTTTACTTACTTTAACGACGAATGAGTTGGTTAACATGCCGGTTCGATTCCCGGCCGAGCAGAAATTGAAATGATGAATTATATTTCTGTTACGTGTAATAAAAACGTTTTTAAAAAAAACTATATCCGTAGTTTATCAGTTATCTAATACCCACTGCACAAGCTTTGCAAACTTTGAGGCTAGATGGCGCTGTGTGAGTTTGTCCAAGCATATTTATTTACCAACGTTTTAATTCGATTCATAATCTGATATAAATGCGAAATCAGTGGCAGGCAAACAACTCAAATACCAGTAGCGCTGAATTACCTCAATTCTTATCTAAATGTTATTTTAATTGGCTCTCTGGCGGCAAAAAGTGGATTTTCGCATTACAGCCGCTTAACAAAGCATTGCGTGCATAAACGCTGTTAGCACTTTTCAATACCTCTTCACATTATTGATTTGATTCTGAGAAAAAGTTGCCACGCCCCTTATATATGATGTGTGTATGAGTTCCTACGTACATACTAACAACACGATATACAACTAACACTGAATAAATGAATATGAATACCTACAGTAAGTTATGCGACAAAACACCAATAAGAGAGCACATAATTTATTCGGAATAACAATATTTGCCAGTTATTATTTGTTATTCCGAATAAATCATTATTGTTTAAGGTGTGCCTAAAATAGGTATTCGAATAAATTCTTAAAAAAAAATTCATAACCCTAAACAGTTTAACCTGTCTCCGGATCCCCAGCGGAAGATATTGGTCGACCTCGCTTTCCCAACGGTAGGTAGGTATTAGGGGCCCTTATTGTATGCATAATATTGAGTTATCCAATGTATGACTTTCTTCATTTATACACTGTAACCGCAATAGGCAATAACAGCTTAGGCATTTCTCCTGGCACGCAAACCCCACCTAAAATATGTAGATAGGTACTTGCACACCCACAAACCAACGCACATAAATCACAAACTATTTTGTAACCGTCGCCGTTACTTATTCGAACATCGAACGGTAATTCTTGGTATTGAATCGGAAAGTTCGGCATTTTAAATTAATACTTTCACTGTTTTCCGGATTAATATTGCAGAACACATAAATCTGGTTATCTAATACAAACATTCTAACAACATTATCGACGAGGGCCGCAAATTTTTCATTCTCTTCTTCTGCGACCTCGCAACTTCCCAGTATGCCTTTCTTAATCTTAAGTAACTACTGTAGCTCATTTTTAAATTAATTTAAAATCATATCATATACAATAATATATTTTTGTCTCATTTACTTCCTTCCTAGCAACTGGTTACCCCGTGAAGAGATAGTCCCGTGACGTCATACCTGGTTATAATACCAACATTTTATTTACCTACCTATGTAAACCGATTAGGTATAAAATTCGTCAAAACATGTTGTAATCTGTGGTCATCACATTGAAGTATCAAAACCTGATTACGGCATAAGCCGTGATGCTTTATCCGCGCATTAATTTCAAAGTCGGAGGCTAATCTTCGGCCATTTTAACCGAGCTATGGTGTACCGAATCCCAAAGCTTAGCGGTTGTTTGCTCGTAATACGCTTTTAACACCTGCGTTTCGAGGTGCTCTAGTGATGGGCTAGAGTAGAAGAATAATTGTGACCAAGACCGATTTGATTTGACCGAGATGCGATTCGAAATTATGAATTAATTGGCTAGGTTATAAGATCTCAAAAGAAGAATGCAATAAAACATCTGTTGAATGGAAATGTTAAAACTTTAATTTATGGGGTATTTTATTACATACTTACTTTAAGTTTATTCGCATATTAAGTATATTAGACATATACTTACCTGTAAATATAAATACTTTTTGGTTTGAATTTATTTGGTGCAAATAATAATACTTATACTTGGCTTCTAATCCAAATCTAGGTCACTAACTTACTATTTGTTTACGTAACAAGCATAACGAGTATAATCTGTATTTTGTAGTAGTACTTTATATATTTAACAGTAATGTCGTTCCATTGCTAAGGTTTTCCTTAGTTACTCGTACTACTTTACTTTATACTTCATCTGTTCTCAAAGGTTATTTGAAAGAGATCGCTGTCTAGAAGCCATAAAGCCGCCTTTGCGCACATTAAATTTTCTGATTCTTGTATACCTATTGTTCAATTACAATACATTTTTTACTTACTGATCTTTGTCCTAAAACCAAATAGCAAGCCGTTCAAAGAGGTGCATCCCTAACATTATTCAGAGTTGTGTTATGTGTGAAGGAGATAATGAAGGTTTTCCGTGGATTGATGAGTGATATACAATGTGGGGTTAAACACATGCGCCGTAACGCGTTCGAAATCACTATGACTGATTGACGTAATCGAATCGTTAATGTAATATTAACTTCAACGGGTACGAAATCGTAACAAACAGATAGTCTTTAAATACCTACGCTTCTTATTTTATTGCGGGCGGTGCGGTTGATTTTTTGCAACATTTTGGTACGTTTTGATTTTAGTGGAGAATTTTGGCTTATTGGGATTAGATTATAGAGATTTTAAATTAACACCTTATTTAATTATTTAATCTATAGTGTTAAGAGTAAGGCTGGATAGGTTTTCCTTGGAAAGTACAATATAGAGTTCTCATAGAAAGGTGTAAAAAGGTATTTATAGGGTCGACAACTGCAGTAACTACTTACCATCAGGCAGGCCGTAAGCTTGTTTGCCACCTTAATGGTTAAAAAAAGTTATATCGAGATTTACCCATAATTACCTGCCACTAATAACGAGGAAAGAATAAAAATCATTCTAAACATCCCCGTGAAGTATTTTATTTCCAAATCGATTATGGAATCCAACGGAATCATGTCACAAAACATGTCACGTCATAATATAAATCATTATGCACTCAGAATATTAAAATCTACCGTCATACGTTAATAAATCTGACAATGATTCGGTACCCAAATAATATTTTAGAATTATTCAAGTCATATATCGGGTTCAAACACCCAGCAAAGCGACGGAACGTGATTCATATTAATTAAAGTATTTTTATGTAAATGAAAAGCTTTTAAGATTATGTACCGACTCGTGTCCTGCCTACTAAGATTATTTTCTTCCATATAATTACTGAATCAACAGCAGTACCTGAGTAGGTACATGATATAGGAATAGGTATAGTTTTTAAAATTTTGTAATAATTACAACAGCTGCTTGTACTATTAGTGAATTTACTAATTAAAAGCCACCTGTAAAGTGTAATTAATTTTGCCAATCCTCCTTTTATTCGATATACAAAATTTGTTTAATGTTTACGTGGTATTTTATTTAACCTGATACAGGTAATACATGCGTAAGCATCCGAACCAATAGTTCCGTGGTAAAAATAATCATGTGATATCTAGGTATGATAAATAGGTAATGAAAAGTTTAAAATGAGTTTTGAATTAAAATAAGTATACCTATCTACGTGGTTGAATTAATGAGCAGAGGTAACTGTATTATTGAGTTAATAGCATACAAATTCTAACGTAGGTACTGTTAGATAGGAAATCGAGGGCATGGTCCAACACTATGGCCGATTTGACGTTAGACGACATAGATGTCACAACCGTAGTCGACACGTGGAATTACTGTGATGGCGCGTTTTCTGTGTAGTCAAAATAAAGTGCAGTTATAGTTATAAATATGCATTTTATCTTTTACTCACTCTGTAATAGTATCTAGCTGTTAGCTACTAGTCCACTACTATAGTAGTATTTATACCATACCACCCAATTCTCAGTTATAATTTGAATTGTGTCTATCATAAAAAGAAGTAATCATCATCTTGGCGTTAATATCCGGGTTGTGTTCTCGCGTACGAGGGCCCGGGGCCCGCCTTAACCATGATCCAGGATTTGGCAGATCAGGTAAAATACAGTGGATCGACTATCATCTGACCTCCGTGAGCCTGCTACCAGGGAACCTGACCAGATTGGATCATGGGTCGCCTGAATGAACAAAAACTGTGGATACAATAAGTACTACCACTCGATCTCATCTCCGTAGCTGTGTACACAGTTATACTGCTATCGCTGACACAGAACTAACGGAAGATAAGAAAATACATCTGTCATCGTTGAATAATTAACGAGTGATGAGAGATAATTGCATAATGCTTTGCTTTGCTTTTAACGGCACTTGCATTATCATTAGCTGTGTGTCACTTAGTGTTTAATGGGCTGAAGATTTATTCGTTACTATCTGTCAATATGTGGGAACATGTCGCCACTCAATGATTTTAATGGACATTTATTATACAAGGTCGATGGCCTTATATACCTATGTGTATTTTGTAATATTTTTGGGAGTATAAACTTTACTTGTAAATAGTGGACCCGGCGCGACTTCGTTTGCGTATATGTACTTTACCCATTACCAACCTTTTTTCTTGCTTATGAACCTTCCTCTTGAATCAGTCTAACTATTGCTGAAAACCGCATTAAAATCCGTTGCGTAGTTTAAAAGATTTTAGCGTACATACTTACATACATAGATCAAAAGGGGCAGACGGCGTGAAGCAACTTTGTTTCATACTATGTACAGATATTTATAACAATCGCATAAGATTAACCTAATCTGAACAGGTGAACACTTGAAACGAGCGACTATACCGTCTAACTATTACTTACACACTTCTTTTTACTCTTTATTTGCAATCACCGATTCTATATTACTATTATTAAATTAAAAATAAGAAGCAAATTAAAGGTATATCACTATAAGCATAAATGTGAAAACTGCATACCTAGTTCAGTCTCTCTACAATAAAACGAGAACTGAACAGTGTACTCTACAATAAAATAGCTCCAGCGTCTGCTGAACTGTTCCTCGGCCAGTCATTAATATCCGGAATTACGCGTAATAACAATGAATTATCAAAAGCGTGGAGTTTTATGCGCACACTCATTATCTGATAATCACAAATCGTTTAAGGGCCTATGTACACAGCGGAAATGAATGCGGTCGAAGGCTGCTTATGCGCGGGCACGGCAGCCCACAAATCTATTTAAACCACGCAGGATATAAAGGTATTTACAATATTTCTATTACGATAAATTTGCGCGCTAAATTTGGGCGCTTTAGCCCAGGTGAGCGCATATCTGCATATTTACGACACCGCGGAAACCACCTTAAGGGGAGCGTCTTAAAAACGGGAGGGAAACGCTTCCGCCATTTTTTCCCGCAAGTTTTTAACAAGATCCTCTTTATTTATACTGTAAAAGGAGGGCTGTGGAGATTTATTGTGGGCAACCGTGACGGATCGAAGGACTTACTCCGGGATAGGTTTTTGGCTGAATTTAAATTGCCTTCTTTGTAACCCTAGCTGCGATCAGATATAACGACCCTGATGCCAGTCTTAAATAACCTGTCGTTTCAAATTACTTAAGTCGAATCGTTATTAGTAAAAATACAAGCAACAGTAAAAAAAAACTCTTGGCGTTTATGTCCTGGTGGTGCTCTCGCGCACGAAGGCCCGGGGTCCGCCTTGACCATGATCCAGGATTAAGCAAACCTGGTAATTACAGCGGAGCGACTGCCATCTGACCGCCGTGACCCTGCTACCAGGGGCACACGACTAGATTGGATGCTGGTTACACATTCAGTCGCCTGAATCTGCAGGTTTCACAACGATGTTTTCCTCACCGTAAGAGTATCGGTTAGTATTCAACTAATGTACATAACTCAGAAAAGAGTCAATCAAAATACAAGCAACAATGATTCGAGATAACCTAAAAAAGACGATTAACTAAAACAAAGAAAAACAGATAATTCAACCTCAATTATATTAAATTGTCCCCTCTGGCTTTATCTAGTATCTGAATCGCTAGGAATTACCTTATAAATTATGTGATTAATTTTAAATCTTAGTAAAAGCCCCATTCCGTCGATTAGGTAATTTATACCTACATAGTATATAACAAATTTCTGTCTGTATCTACGTACGCTTAGATCATTTAAACTATGCAACGGATTTTATTGCCGTTTTCAACAATATACAGTGTAATTCAAGAGGAAGGTTAATAAGCAAGAAAAAAGGGTAGATAGGGGTTAAGTAGGTGTACGCGAACGAAGTCGCGCCGGGCCCACCAGTTATATTGTTAAGTAATTTGCTTTATAGCTTAGTTTGACATTAGTTTAAGTTACAATTTGAAAATCGAATAAATAATTATTTGTTTCCATTGTCGGACTACTACAGGCCGTTAACTGTTCAGTATTATTTCCTAGTTCCTATATAATAATACTGATGCGTTGGTGCGTGCTATCTGCAGCAAATCAGTCAAGAGGTGAGGACAGGTCAATATGCGTGATTAGATAAGACTCGAGTTGTCAACTGTAAATAGAAAGGCAAATGATATACTGCCTACATTTGTAGGTGGTACTTACCTAAGAAGTAGCTATGCAGTTTTATAATCGAGTTATTGAACACCTTTACATACTATTCCTAGACTCATATGATTTGAAAAAACTAGCTAAATCGTAACTTCTTATTTTACTAGTAGAGTACTACCTACCCTTGTTTTCTTGCTTAGGAACCTTCCTCTTGTATAACTCACTCTATTGTTGAAAACCGCATTAAAATCCTTAAAAAAGTTTAAGAGATCTAAGCGTACAAAGAGACAGACGGCGGGAAGCGACTTTGTTTTATACTATGTATAGATACTGCAATAATCTGTTTGTTGTTTAAAAATAAATTAATAAATAAATAGATTTTTGCTTTTAATTATGCGTATCAAATGTTAGTAATTTATCTCTAAATTTAACAGTGTTAGTCATCAATTATCCATAGGTAAAACTGCATAAATGGTCGCTATTAATCACAATAATAGAATCGACACAAGGACCATTAGTCACTCACTTGTAGAAAATTTATGGATTGGTATTTAAAAGCGCTGGGTAGAAATAAGTTTTCTTATACATACAGTGTGTAGGTTTCGAATGAATAATATTTTTTCATTGCGCGCTCTCTAAGATCAGTCAGAGTATATGTCAAGAATCAAACGAGCTCAAACTCGATGGGTTTATGCTCCATATGTAGTTTAAAAATTCCAATGGCCACCTTCAGTCTCCATCCTCATATCAGCACGATGGTATCACACAATTGCAATGTTACTGAACTTACTTGAGGGTGCAAAATTTTAGCTCAATCAGAAATTGGGAAATGGGTAAAATTTAACTTGCAAGATTTTATTACGACATTTGAAACTAAATAAAAACTTGTACAAATATACCTACATTCAATGTGTGATTGTTAGAATTTGAAGAAATCACGTTAAATAGAAGAACAATTTTGTTTATAAAGCAAATAAGCTTCAGTAACATAGATAATATTTACCGACTCGACGAAGAGAAGACTACAAATAAAAAAGCTTCGTGGATAAAGAACTTTGTAGAATAACTTAAAGTTAATGAGACTCTCATAAATTGGTACATGTTTAATTTACAGCTAAGCTTGCAGTTTTTTGGCTTAGCTGCAGGAAGCGATATTTACAGCACCCCAGAGTTAAGCTCCTGCTCTTTTAAGAAACCGCGTAATATGTCGCTAACACTTGAGAGGGAGTATAAAATGGATTAGTTGTATATCCACCTGCGTAGGTATTATAACCACCATGACCCACCTTCCCCAAAGCAAAGATAATACTAAAAATATATGATCACACTTCATTGTGACTTTGACGATAACAAAAAAATCCCTCATCATTCTTAATTCTTCAACTTATAGTAGTCGATTGTAGGATACGCCAAGCCAAGCTACCAGAAATCCTTTATCGCTACGAAAAATCAGAATAGATATTAAACTTATTTTTCTAAAACGAACCCATAAAACCAGAAACCATGCAAAACAAGAACAGCGAGAGCAACTCTAAATTTCTCGTCGCCAAATCGGAATCGGACATAAATCTGAGACAGTGGCGCAAATTGCAAATAAAAACAATGGCGCGCGCACAATACAACATTGTACAAAACGCAACACATGTCACCTCGCTCGATATGCATAAACGGGCGCCATGAATTATTTAGATAGTCCATTGGGCAGCTGCCGGCGTTACTTGTAACACAATGTGCGAGACTACGCGAGTTTGCCCGGTCACAATGATGTAGGGGCCACTTAAAGACTATCCGTGGAAAACTTGGCAGGTAAAAATTATGACTATTTTTGTGTAGTATCTACGCTTAAAAGTAGCAAACTTGAAACATACAAATCATCTATAACAACACGGCCAATAATAAAACCCACCAACAAACGCGTGTACCGCCAAATTGAAACATCTAATCCCTAATTTGAGCAACAAGAGCCAGAGCCGTTAGGAATTCCGTTCTAAATTTGAATTTTAATAAAACATGGCCGGTGTTCGTGTATTCATACGTCACATCAATGCTTGTTTCCGCGGGCCCGCGTGCGCAATTTACGTCTCTCGCGGGAGACGAAGAGTAATGTTGGGGGGGAGAAAAAAAAATCGCAACGAGTTGGTCGACAAGTTCAGCCAATTATAACTGGCAGGCGGCGCAGGCGCGGCCGCGTGCAATTTCGAGCCTTCCAGCCAGGGCTGGCCAACGCGCCTAAGGGCCGCTCGCAAGTCTTTTAATTCCCAGCCCACAGTAATGAGTATCTTCCATGCCTTAAACAGCAGATTGGTAGATCCCGATTAAAGAAAAATAAAACAAACCACCGGTAACCAATTACTAATAATTGCCGTGTGATTCGATTTTTTTTACATAGGTTGTAAGTATATTATATAAAATTAAACAGAAGGCACCTAAGTGCCTAAATTGCTCATGCGAACAGTAACTGTGTATTAACTGAGTATTTTAGTAGTTGAATATAGAGTAGCCTACTCTGTTATCATCGAATCAATTGATTTTTAAAACATAACAACATAGATCAGCCTTGTCTTGGCACAGCTAGAGACAGACTACTTATGGATAACCAAACATTTCTCGTAAACACTCTATCCTTCACCGAAAACCGTATGACAATAGGTTTGGTAGTCGTTTTTCATGATTAGATATCGTGCTCACATAGACAAGCTAGTCATGGGACTTTGTTTTACATTATGTATGGTATGGACAGCATAAACTGTTCTCTTATAAGTAAACATTAAAAAAATACTTTCAATTTAACCTCTAAATGAAAATAGTTGGCAGGCCCTGTCTCCTGTACTTACTCTGTCGTTATAATAAGGTTTTTTGGTAATTTTATTTAAATTTACGCCGCATCAAAACTGGACGTAATACTTTTTTTATTACCTATTACCTTGTTGTAAGAACATATTCATTAAGATGCCATACAACTTGTCAAACGTGGTATGCCACATTAAAGAACCTTGTAATAAATATATATCCATTTCGTTTAAATAAAGCTTTTGAGGTTCGAAAAGGTTGTAGAAACTTATAATCACGAATAGGTTAAGGTACCTATAATATAAATCCAGTCGATAGAAGAATATTTTGTAGAGAAATTATGTTACATAAAAATATAGATAGGTACTACAAACGCACAATAAACATTAAAACGCAAAAATTAAACAAAAATTACGAAGAAAAAAAAGACGAAAAATCCGAAACATGGCTCCGATACCTACACCCGCCTTCATTACAGACATTCGGAAACTTTTCGAGTGAGAGAAAAAAACGTGTGCCTCCCAATGAATCATGGCGTGCGATCCTCATGAAATATTACACCGTGGCTGGCACCATAAAGCAAACTGGCTGGCATGGCCGATACTTAGATAGCGACACTGCGAGAACCGACAGACGGCGGTCTCGGCCCAGCTATACAGGCTGCTGTTTCACTAATTTTATTACCTACCTACCTAATTTTGTTAATATCGTTGGCGAAGCGAGGTTGAAGGAGGTTTTTCGCTGGGGACCCTAAGACTTGAACAGTCGGGAGATGGCTTGCACCCCGTGACCAGGTATTATTAGTTTCTTTCTACTTAGATACGACTCTTAACGTTTATCCAAATGAGTACCAGACACCAGCTGTTTTACCGCCGTTTTGATGTATGCTCCATCATGGTCAGGTTCCCCAATTAACAGGGTCCGGTCTGAAGGCAATGAACTGTAGGTAACAACTACCTGATCTACCAAACCTTGGATCATGGTCAAGGCGGACCCCGGGCCCTAGTGTATAACCGGGATGGCGAGGCCAAAATGATTAATATTATAACTAACAGCAAAAAGAGAACGCAAATACTTGTACAATACTACAACCACGCTGTAACCATAGCCGTTAATAAAATCCCAATTAGCGAGATAAAACGGTACGATATATCGAATCAAAACCGGAGCCACCTGTACGCGACTCCCACATATTTTACTCACCAACACAGGGACGTAATGAAGCAATTATATATCGATATTTTTATGCATAAAATACTTGGCGGATATCTGGCCGGGCGAGGTTGAAATAAGACAAAGACCGCGGTGTATTGTTGGCGCGGAGGTGTGTGCCGGTTATCGGGCTCTTAACCCGCCCGGCGACACCGCGACATCCGCGCAATTTATGGCCCCACTAACACACTATTCATTCGCATTTCCTCAAAGGGATAAATTCAACAAACGGCCGATATTCAAACCGATCCACATCGAACTCTTAAGACACACCATTTAGTCACTTATGACAACGCGAGGTGAGTACCGCCCGAGTAACGAGCACATAAACATTTTCCCGCCAACTATAAACCGTTTTTCACTTAGCACGAGAAAAATGCGGACATCTCCGGAGCTGTGCTGCATTCTTGGCTGCATAATTACGTTTGTATCTCCTTTTTTCGCGCGTCGCGCTGGCGGCGGGTGTGATAAGAACGGAAACTGTCTGAGATGGAGACATTCCGAGTGGTTTATGCGAGCTCCGGCGACGCGGCTGTCGTACGCGCAGATCGGCACAGTCCGTCATCTCGTATCTTTACAGGTTTTGTGGGGTTGGGACGCGTGCGCCAGGCGACAAGACCAAGGATCCGTTTTAAATATAGCGGGCAGGTGTGAGCTTTCGTCCGTGTTTAGTGCTCTGACCAACCAGGAGCTCCATATTGGAAAATTATCGCTTCATACTTCAAATTTAAGGAATTTTTATTATTTTTTGGTCTTTCCATTATGTAAATGTATGCCTTCTATGACGTATAAAGAAAGCCATCGAAAAGTCCTTTGCCTAAAAATCAAGTTTAATAACTGAGACAGCTCTACTACTATTTTAAATCTGACACTAGAAGTTTAGTTTCACATGATGCCATACGAGAAAGATAAAGAGGGTCAGAGTCAGGGCAATATCTTTTTTTTTCATTCTACGTGGTCGCCATCACCGAACATAACGATACAGACAAAAGGATTTTTAACCGTCCGTGTGTGCGTGCCGCGTGATTCTTGGCCGAGTTTGTTCAACTCCGGCCGGCTAGAGCTAAGTTGACTCGTTGCCACGGATTTATGTCTAGAACTTTCAGTTCCTTGTGACACGGACTTCCCGACTGCAATTGTTTCTTTAATTTTTCGCTCTATTCCAACAAAGAAAACAGTTTAAAAATGCAGGTGTAGGTTTTTTAAAGTAGGTTCTTATTCATATACTATAATAGGTACTTGTACAAAATCTTAGCAACACCATTGTCTCGAAATCGCTATAATGTATAATAATCTATTTTCCGTTATCCCCAAAAATCATGTTACTATTGCATATAGCCTTCACATAATCTTTCGCTAAAGTAGTGCAATTGAACCCGGGACCTCTTGGTAGCAAAATTAACATAGTGACCATTGAACCACTCAGGTCGTCAAATAAAAATTATATGTATAAGGAGTTTCCAAACGCCACTGACCATTCGTCTTAGCCGTACCTAAGCTTAACCTATTATCACGAAAAAATCTATTAAAACCTTTGATCAAACGTGCACTCTGAACGGAGTTTATGTACTTATCTAAAAGCCGCCATCAACGTCGATCAGAACCCAGTGATTGCGACTACGTCAATTTAGTCTAACTGACACAGAAGGTCTAGAATATTACACATAATAGTCTCATAGCCCCGGGTAGGTCGTGGAGCACGACCCGCGAGCACCCGGAGGATGTCAGACGGTTAATTGTCAGTTTGACAACGGTATATTAGTGCAGTGGTTGACTGACTAGGTTAGATTGGATTAGCTTTAATTTAATGGCCTTAAATGTTTGTTGAAAATACCTATAATTAAAAAAAAATTATTATATGCAAACTAAATGAACAAATAAATCTGTAAAACATACGTTATCAATTGAGACAATCTAAGATTCTTTATTAGTCAGCGTTACCCTTTGATAAAGGAGTAGGTATCCGCACTTCCATTCATTCTGTGCTCTGATAAGATGGGCCGAATACTGGCTGGACATTTATCTTTAAGATTAATGAGCCAATTTTCTTTAGTTGGCTATAAAAAGAATCGCTAGACCGGCCTCTCGAGGCCGTCACGGCCACTTATGGGTTAACTTTTTACATTCCGAATTATATTCGTTCAAAGAGATGCGTAAATCACGTGCGTAATAGAAACTCTTATAATATTATTGACAGGTTTTTATTGCAATTGGCAGTTTTTCAATTAGCGTTTAATTTAATTTATGAATCATGAGACCTTTTTGCGTCATTACTAAAAAACTTTAAAATAGCTATTACAAAAACCTATCTGAAACTACAACGTAGTTTAAATATGTGATCAAACTCAAACACATATTTTGTTATCTTATGTATTTACTTAATACTTAAATAACATAAAATCTTGGAGTACCTAAGCGTAGGTAGTCAACTTTCCTGCTATAAAATTCGAATCCTTGTGGAATAAAGCAATAAATAAGGAAGTAAATTTTAAATTCAAAATAACAATTATAAGGACAAAACTCTCCCCCTGTCCCGGGGGCGAGATACAAGAAAACAAATTGGATTAAAGTGTCAAAGGTGAAATAAAAAATGCGCAATATACTTTATCTCGCGCGATGTCTGCGGAGCATCATCTCAGTTTCTGTGTGCCATCCTCCTCCAATTGAAGCGCCATCCCATAGCATTAAGGTTGAAAATATAACGAGAAATCAAGTTTTTATGGCAGCAAACAGCCACATGTCCGCTGCCATAATCGTATTTGCATTTAAAACGGTAAGTAAACAGAGCAGAGTATTCAGAATGGACGGCTCATGTTTATGAGTCGTTTTATGACCTGTTAACGGTAAGGATCGCTCGTAAAATGTATTGTGTCTGATGGTTATAGTTGCCTTGACCTTATTTTTTTGTTAGTTTTGTGATTCAGATTTGGGCGGTTCATTCATAAGTTTACGTAATGACCACTTAACGCTTGTTTATAGCTTTTGAATTGTCTTCCGTTGTGTTGAAAGGATTTTATTGGCGTGCTACGTTCTCGTACGTTTCATTCAAGAATCTTAAGTTCTTAACCGGTATTATAGTGCAACTTACAACTGAACCATAAAATTAAACAGTGTTATTTTCTAGCTATCACTGTAGAAAATTAATGCAAAATATCTCGCATATAAATAAGTACAAAATTCATGACGCAACAAAAGTTGGTATCCCAATACAGGGCCGCTTTGTTTTCGCCCACATAAATCGGGCGGCGTACACGGACGCGCTAACTTATTTTTGTTCGTAGGTAGGTACGCGGGATAGATGGATCCAATTCCAAATTATGTCTATCTTGGGAATTAACGGTGGGACGGGGATTCCAGTTTGCTCGAAAAAAGTGCGGCGCGGAGGGGTGGGGTGTACGGGGAGGGGTTGGAAGTTATTTTGGAATTATGATTCCGGATGCGTCCTCCGCGCCGCGTGTTTCACGCCTCGTTTCTGGCAATATCGGACGGGTGCAATCGCTTCGCGTTGCACCAGACGAGCCCGTGGACAAATATTAACTTGTTTACGAGAGCACGGGGATCTGCTACGACATCTATTTACGCTGGACTGTACGCGCCAACGTGTTTGCAAATGGGAGCGTTACTTTGTTGCGCTGATTCTTCGATGAACATTTGAGGGTACAGTGTTGGCCGAGGAGAAACCAAAATTAAACACCCCAAAAACTCAGAACGTGTGTTTTAATGGGGTGTCACCGTCGTTCTTAAGTATTCTAGCGGGCCACCCCATAATACCCGGTCTCCTTAGTCTGGCACGTCCTCCCCGTGATATATTAGTCCCAGTTCGTCGTACATAATTTTGTGGGGTGGCAACCCTCCCGCCCCCGACGGGCGATGCTCACAATACGAAGGTTTTGTTTATTGCGGTATAATAAGCCGTGAGTTCGCGAGATCCCGATCACCTGTTAGATCGCCGCATAATTAAGTTTCGATTTTGTTAGGTTAGGCGCCGTGGCTTTGTCTGCTATGATTTTAATCAGAGGAAGTTGACTCTTAGGTAGGTTCCTAAGTATTCCCAATGTTTCAGATAATTGTTTAAAAATTTTAAAGAAATATAACCTTTAGATAGACGACAAAGATTTCTAAAGCTCACACACTTGATTTCAAAAAACGCAGTACATTTTTAAGGGTATGTCTCGGATATCCTACCGCTTACCTTTACGAGTGGCCGTACCTTTAAAATGTGTGATAAAAACCGCGATAGTTTAAAACATTATTAACTACAGTGAAGTAACTAAACAAATTTACACATTAGGTATCTAGAAACACAATTACTATCACCCGAGAGAACCATTCGTCTTCATTCAGTCACGTGTCTTTCTATCGAGTTATACCTAAAAGGTAGCTCAAACAAGTTTGATGTGAAATTGCGGGGTGCGATCGGAAAATATTACAGGGGTCGCTAATGTGATTTTACGGTCGAGTTTTCGTATTTATCGATAACTATAGAGGGGAGGTATTTTTTACCCGTATTTTACCATTATTCCTCACCGCGACAGGGCCACTTTAGGCATGGATGCAGTAATGTAGTTTGCTACTTTGAGTAGCTATACCTACTACATAAACATTATAAGTAAAAAGAAAACAAAGTACGTAGGTAGAGTCGCGTTCATACGTGCATGACTACTGTTAGAAAAAATTATTTTGTAGCTAATTTAAATTTAGTATCTAAGTAATAATGTAAGGGTACAATAAATTAAAAAATGTTTGCACATAATGTCAAGTTTTTGTTTTAAGTCATAAAATTGTTGTGACTTTTAAAAGGAAAACTGACAAAGTGATTTTGAATTGTAATATAAATATACTAACAAGCTATTTTGATTTTATTTTTATTTAAAATGTTTTGTACTTTATTCCCTTTAGAACAATATGCTACATGATATATAACCTTTTACACAGCTGTACAGGAATTTTATGGTGACCATGCACTTTTTAACGTTACCGTACATATATACGTTTATTTGTTTGTCCTCACTTCTCATTGAAACTGTCCTATTGGTCGTTTTTAGCCACATCGGTATGCCTCAGGAAAATGTTCAAAATCTCTTACTCTTTTTAATTATATTTTATAAACAGCCACCATCCATTTACAAATCTCAAGTAATCCGTTCCTACATACCTATTTAAACTGTAGAGCTATTCACTTACGATATTCATACAACTCTGCACCACAGTATAGGTAAACACAATCAGTCCATTAGTTAAATTAACTAAGATTCCTCCCTATCTCGGTTATTTGTCATGTACAGTAGGGCCGCTGTTTACCTAAGGCTATACGTTGTGGTTAAGACATTTAATTGTGTTACACTGTCTACATTAATCTTGATTTTGGTTATACGCGACTCGCTTCTGAAGTAGCTCTCACTTAGTTTAAATCAAATTATTGCTATTAATTTATGCATTCTGTAAGTTGCTTGTGTTTATGCTGTGCTAAGATTAAATTGGTTATAGGTACGTATGAATTTTGAGGCTCTATATTTGAATCGCTCGCTTCGAACGGTTTTCAATTCTGATTTTCGGTATGAAAACAGCAATATTTTTTAAATGACATTGTTAGCACTGAAAGAGCAAGATTCATTAATAGGGATAATAAGCGTTTTGCATCAAAATATTGCATTTTTATGCCGAAAATCGAAATTGCATACCGTTCGACTCGAAGCGAGCTATTCAAAAATAGACCCTCTGGACATGGATTGATTAAGGACATATTGGTAATTGCATTTAAAACAAGCTAAGTAATGAAAGTAATAATTCAATAACGGAGCAATCGAGAAATATATAAATCATAGTTCAGCATTAAGTCTTTGGAAAACAATATGGCGGCTGTCATTTAGATCACCGCCCACGCAAAATGCAAGAGCCAAACGTAGTTTATGGCTATTCAGGGAACCTATTAAGCTCGATATAAATAACTTGATACTAATTACTTATACAACCCAAAACATTAGGTACTGTATAAGTAAAAATAATAATAATAAATATGCTTCGAAAATGTACAGCGCCATCTAACCTCAAAGCAAGCAAAGCTTGTGTTATAGGTGCTAGATAACTGATAAACTACTTATATACTTTTACACCCAGACCCTAGAATTGCTAGTTAAGTAGATATGTTGAAAAGCGTTCATAACGCAGTCGGGAAACAATCATAACCGAGAGATGTCGGTAAAGTATTTCTGAAAAATTTACCTTCAATTTTCGTCAGACAAACACCACACGAAGCGTCAAAATCAAGATCACGCCAAAACAAGCATTTCAAGTGCGAAGCAACTGCATAATAGGTGCGTAGCAACGGGGCAAGTTGGCTAAACGAATAAGTTAGCGTTCCGGCCTGGAGCATGCGTGCATAAACCATCCAGGCATCCGATTAAATTATTTAACGTCTTCATTCCCCGTGGTGCTTGGTGCACGCAGGTTGCATGCCGACACGGGATTGGCAAGATACATTCCTGCTATACATGGCTGGTTTTGGTGCACCTATGCCATGTAATGGGGTAGGTTTTAGGAAAAAAATTCCTATAAAATACAAGAAACGAATGGATCGCACAAACTTAACCAGCTACGTGGTTTAAGAACAGTGTGGTATCGTGTTTAAAAATGTAATCGTGGATTCGAGACATTGTAATCATGCAATTTAATTGCAACGATAAATTCAGTACAAAATTATCTTTTCAGTTAAAGCCTTGGACGATATTTATCAAATTAACAATTCACTCGGTCCGAAGCGGACACACCAGACTCTCGGATCGGAAACTGCGAGTTTAAAACCGCATAGTCACGACCAATAAAGCATGGGCAGGCAGTACATTTAAGGCGGCTTTAACTGTACTATATTATTTAATATTAAAGATCTTAAGGTAAACGGGCGGAGTGCCTGCAGTTCCGCGATAAGGCTCCCCCCACACCCCTCCCCACGCTTTTTGGGGGGTGGCAGCGCCTTAAGAGCCCGCCATACTTCAAATTGCGTTTAACTCAGATAGCTAGTTTGATACATTGCCTCCATTATTGCATATCAAACGGCTCTGACAAAATTGTGGCTCCGATAAATCAAGATGAATGTTATTGTTCCTACTTACATGGACAAGGCATTCTCTTCTCGAAGCGAACTTTTTGAAGCGACTACTGAAGCTTGCCGTTACATACCTGCTATACCTGCAATGCCATACAAAAGAGAAATGTTCAAAGCAAATAAATATAAGCACATAATAAAAATTATAATGAGCGGGAATAGCAACATTAAATGACACGATGCGCGTCGATAATGAAATTGGTACATGTTACTGTTAAATGCAATGTCGCCGTAAATTCAGCGGCACTCACACACGCGGGAGTTGTTGAAGCTTCGTATGCTACAACACAAACAAACTAACCGACCGAACGAATTGCAAACGTAGCTCTATATCAGGGACACGTAGACGCAAACAGTGGCGGGCGGCCGTATAACATCGATGCCACAGTCGATATCGATATCGATGTACTCGATTGTAGCCGGCAGATACGATTGTCAAGGCACTACGCTTCGGAAACGTAACTCGGCTCTCCGGATATTGCCAAGATTGATGCTGGAATAATTTATAAAGCCAATCGCGATTTCGCTGATTCGGAAAATGGGATCGAGATGTTTTGGCTTCAGTTTTCTGGAAAACTTTTCAGTGCTACATCGGAAAACATGTTGACGATTAAATGAACCGTGAAATTATAATGAAACCGAGCTGCCAGAACCGCGATTTCGAAGGCGTTGCGGCTGCCAATGCGTTGTCTACGGCCGGCGGCGAGCGAACCCCGCGATCCGAAACTGAAAATAGCCTGCGGCGATACAGTATCGCTACAGACAGATTAAACATCGGAGCCCAAATGAACGCGTTATAATTTATCGCGCGCTCCCCCGCGTGTAT
This sequence comes from Blastobasis adustella, assembly GCA_907269095.1. Classification (NCBI taxonomy): domain Eukaryota; kingdom Metazoa; phylum Arthropoda; class Insecta; order Lepidoptera; family Blastobasidae; genus Blastobasis; species Blastobasis adustella. Next base: position 12,926,486 of record OU026117.1, on the reverse strand, counting down.
TAGCTGTATCCGACTAATGCCGGCTTTCGATATTCGGCGCTCGGTCGCGATTCGGTATTTACGAGCGAGCCAGTCGCATTAGACTGTCCGCCCGTAGGTAAATTAGCACAGATGCTCGCCACTGTTACAGTGATTCATTCCAAATTGGCTTTTCAGCGGGGAAAAAACGGACCAAGCCAGTTGCGGTAGACGTTATCTAGGGATTGGAGCTAAATAGCTTTTAAAAGAGTTTCGGCTTTGTTTTCTTTTTCGTGGCACCGCGGATAGAGTTTACATTTTAAACGCTGCCGCTACCTTTTGCTTGGAGCAAATTACGCCCTTGTGTAGCAAGAATTAGAGAACTCGCACCACAAAATCGTTCAAATTACTATCGAAATAATCTTTAAAAATGTTCATCCATCAACTCCATTCCTCGCACGAATCACAGCTGACGATGAAGGATCTGATAAAAATTCACTTACGCCGCCCGTACGAGTGTTCGTTCGCGCTCCGCACACCCACAATCAAATGGGTGGGCGATAAATAAATCGCATACGCAATTAGACAACGCGTAATGTTCGCGAGGCGTTCCCGGGATCGGTGGTAGCGGGCCGGCTCGATGGCTATCTCAGGAAGCCTTGGCGCGTGCTAGACACTGCACCCGCGGTGGTAGGCTAGAGAAGCCCAGACGGAAGAGTTGTAGACTACTCGAGAAGTGGGTGCTGAATTGATGGCGTGAGCTGATAGTAATGGAGTTGTTGGTGTAGGTCAGGTTGTATGTATGTTAATCATATAATTAATATCAAAATATAGACCTGTAACAATATGTAGCGAAATAAATAAATCGATTACAAGGCGAAAAATTCAATAAAATAAATCAATTCGTCCGTAGCCATTGAGTGAGCTGTGCGTTTAAAATGTAATAAAATAGCCTCTCCGGATTATAACATTTGCTCCTTTTGCTCACAGATTGCTGTACTCGCAAAAATATGGGTTCGAAGACTGAAAGTATCGATCGTGCCGGAAGGGCCGCCTCAAGGCGTGCAGCGCGGCCCGATAAAGTATCTGCAAAAATGTATGAGTTATACGGTGTTAAGTGCACTTTTAAAATTGATCGTGTAATTTGATTGGCTTTCAACCGGTAATAGACTTTATTTTTGTTCACAGGACGGTTCTTTGTGGACCTTGGGTACTCATTAGTACTTGAAAAGAAGAAGTTTAAAATGGAATAAAATGTCGATTTCGGATCTGAGTATCTCGTTGGTGTCGTCAAGTTTTTTATGCACAATTCAGTGACAAAGCAGACGCCACCTGATGGTAAGTGGTAACTGTCGCCCATAAATATGCGATTCATTCACTTAGGTTTCATCTAACAAAAAATTAAAACTGTTGACCGTTGTAACAGTCAGGACTGAGCTGGTACACCTCATTTCTGCGTGTTTAAGCAGTACTCGTCACACGCAATGTTAATGTGTTGAAAGCTCTACGAGTAAGACACTATATTTTATTTACTATCGGTTTTATATCTATAATTAAAAAAACGGCCCGCTCCCTTATTATCTACTAGTAGTAGGCACTAGCCCATATATATATGTTTTTCTAATTATTATTCACACGGCCTCCCATATAAACAGGATTGCTTCGGAGTGACGGAATGGTTTATCGATTTTAAGTATGTCTTATCATCTCTCGCAGTCTTGTATCTGCTTTATTCTTCACAGCAAAATAAAAATGACGATTTCATTATGTGTCTCATTTTAATGAACTGCAAATGATAGGCCGTGCATTACGCAAATGTTGCGTTTCCCAATAATGAACCCGGGGAATTACCTTCAATATAAACAATCCGTGCCAAAGGGTGGGTCCGATGCGCTACTGCAAATCAACCCCCACCTCCCCTACCCACCGCGAGCTGTCGACGATAAATAAAATTCACGTTTTAACAATAAAATGCATTTTCCGCAAATGCTCCCAGTGAATTATTGTCCGGGCTTTACGAGCTTAAAATTATATGGCCACGTGAAATTTCCGATCTCGATAATGTGAGAGTTTGCAGCCACTACCATTTTTCTGTCTCACTGAAGACTTTTATTAATATTTTAATAACTAATACCGTTTTTAGATTCTTTAGCTCTTAAAATTGGAATAGCATTATGTATTAATACAAGATTAAATAAGATGCAATTGGAATCGTATTGATGTCCAATGCACTCGCCCATTTACGAGACCGCGCCCCTCCGCAATCCCCAAAATAACATGTCACGTAGCGACCCTAAAAAATATCATTTCCCAGAGGAAAAAACAATGTTTTATATCCAACAAAAATAGATCACGCAACCGCTTGATGGAGAACCAATGGCGAGTCGCCCCGAGGCACAGATGGCGGCACCAGCGCACAGATAGCAGAAATATGAATTGTGGCTTTCGATATTTGTCACTTGAATTACAGCCCCCGACGGGATGGGAACCGCCGAATTGCGACTCGCACCTCGTTTACTGAATGATCTATTTTTTTTCCACCGAATTTCGGCCGATGCGGAATGTTTTTCCAGCGCAGTTCCGCTGACTAATCCGACCCACGCCGTACCTGTGGAAAAAGCCACTGTTTTGGAGTTGCGTTATATTTTTAGCGCCATTGGATGCTAGACGGCAACAAATTTTTAAGCAAGCGTATTTTGCCTAAGGGTTGAAAGCCATTAACTACTTTTTGTATTACGCCGTTATAAACATGTTACAACGTAATTACTTGCAAATACCAAGCCAAAGATTTGCCATAAAACCGTCACCCTCTACAAAAATCAGCCATATTGCAATACAGCCACTGGCCGGGGGCAGTACGTAAACAAAACTCGTAATAACGGCCAGTCACGCCAAGGAAACCAATTTGGGAGGTATTTGTAAATGTCAAATATGTTTGTGCGCACCTATTTATTGCTAGCATCCCTCACGTACGAGTAAATAACGGAGACACTGTGATAAAGTGAAAAGAGATACCCGAAAAACAGTCTATACTGCGCCTTAAGTGCTGGCGACGAGCAGCCGAATTTGAACGTTGCTGGCTATGTAAATAAAGTGGAGATCGGCGTGAGCGTATTAGCGTTGTAGCTGTTTTGTGTTAAGGCGGATGCTTATACAAGTGGAAAACTCAGTGCGCCACGTGCGAATGATTCATAGTCGTCCCTTAATTAAAGAAGATTTTAATTGTATCGGATGTCCGTGAAAGCGAAAATAATGCACTCCTAAATTGGGGGCCGGGACCGGAATTTATTTTTGTTGAACGTTCGAAATATTGGTTTGCGTGTTTTACTTCCACCTTTAATCTGCAAAAGGGCTTGTACACGTTGCCAAAGCAGTGAGGAAAATTTAATTTATTGGCTTGAAAATTAAATTTTCATGAGTTCAAATCGAATGATACTTGTAGGTATGAATTGCAAAATGCAGAAGCCATTAAAATTCAGCAGTCAATAAATATGCTGATTAGTTGGATGGGAGATTTCAAATCATACACGGTTCATTAAGTATACATAGAAGAGAAAAAGCATTAAAGAGGATCACAAGTGGACACAATATACTATTTTAAAATATTTTGTTGGCACCGTTTAAAATATGTTCAATGCTATACCAAAATAATGTAGTCTTTATCCCTCAGCTTACTGGTTTTGGTGGAGCTGAAAACGCCCCTAATGCAGTAAAGTAATTTCGGCTACATAAAGTCAAGCTGCCACCAACTTAAAATATCTTTCTTAATTACAAAATCCTTTGTTGTGCGTATCTGATCTATGTAAACAGACGGGGCGAATGCCTTAAATAGCGGCCAAATACGTTCCGCTTGAGGGAAAACTCCTTTAATGAAAGAATTTATAAAGGGTGGCCAACTCCACAGGGATTCAACTTTGAGATAACGGAACCGAATTCCTTAAATAGCGATTTGATGGATACGTACAACCGTAATGTATGTAGTATTATTACTTTTAGGCAGTTTGGTGTCGAGTAACATTGTGTTTGTAGAGGGTGGAGCCGCGGACCTGGAAAAAATACACACAAAAATGGGGGGCAATTTTTATGCTTCACTCTTGATTTTAGAAAGTATCTGTCCGGGGTTTTTTCAAGCCAGTGTGCGGAGCGTTTTTTTTTAAAGTGCTCAATATTATCTGAGGGTAAATAAACCACTAATTGACAGTTTCCAATTGATCAAAAATCAAACCTTTCCTTTAACGAAAACGTAAAGACCAATATTTAAATTCAAAAAGCCATACGTAATTTAAATTTCCCGTAACGGATGACGGAAGCAGTGTAACGATCCTGTAAAGCTAAGAGCGTACTTCATTTGGCGAACAATGGCGGGCTTGGTCCCAACGCCCCGCAGCGACACTGGATAAATTGAGTCGGGCCTAGCTCCCGCCCGCGGAAAATTGGGGAAAATCGATTTAAATATCTTGAATGTGACGGCTTATCTCGATCGCGCAACCTAACCCGTATTCATTGGCTTGACGGCATCCAGACGTTTGCGGAAGATCTTCGCTTCAATTTACTTTACCCGCTGTGCAAGATATTTGGGACCAAATCTGATAGGGGCACTTTTTTTCTAGTTACTTAACCGTAATTTATTAGATTTGTCATCTCTTTGTCGCTGTAGGATATATTATTTTTTCGTAAGGTTTCTAACATTTCTAACAACTAAGATACTATGGAAATATTTCTCTTGCAAAGAGATATAGGCAATCAAGGCGTGCCAATTAAGAAGTGTAGGGATTCTCGGAGTTCTCATTGGCGAGATCTAGATAGTGACAGTCGCTCTCTGGACAACTCCGCAGATGCATCTTGACTTGCACGCGAGCACGAGAGCCGCTTTAGAATGGAAACAATTCACTGGATAGAGAAAATTCAATGGAAATAGACTTTAATTTTTAATCAATTTCAATCAAATATAAATCGCGTCGCCCATTTTGTAAGCCCCAAAGACCTCAAAGCAAGGTAAGCCCGCTTAACTCAATCTAATAGAATCACCTCGGATTGCTTTCCGATATTTACTGTTTGATTTTTCCCCTCTGGTCGAGATTTGGGCCGTTTACCCGAAAGAGGCGTGTACCGGTAGATGGTAATGGCCGGTAGGGTCGCTGGATACATAACCTTCCTAATTAACAATTTGCCCTACAGTCTATGAGGTGCGACTTGATTATTTTATGAGTTCCGTACCTTTTTGTTTCTTCTTCCCTTCTCGTTTATGTTACAGGGACCTAATTTGTCCTGCCGTAATGGATTGCCCTGGGAATATTTTTATTTCTTCATCATTCGGGGAGGAATGAGCCCGCCTTTTGTTAAGTATTTGTTTACATTTGCGAGTCTATAACTTCATATTATTGCTGCAAGCGATTCAATTTTACAAACGAATTCATCTGAAAAGCAATGGACTTTTTGGAAACACAACACACGCCTCCCCGTATCCGATGCAATTTCTTAAACGAATAATAAGTCAACTGTGCAGTAACTTTATTGAATTGATCATGCGCAAATATTTATTGATGGGGACGAAACAAGTTAGGGTCACAATTTATTGAAAACCAAATGGTAGCACACATAGGTAAGTGAGTTACATAGATTGACATTGGTAGCAATCAGACAAATTGGCTCCAACCAAACCCCTCTAACCGAATTAATCTGATACGTAGGTTTTCTTAGCGAAGACTACTTAGACGGAGAAATATGAGGAAGGAGGGGCAAAGAGGAACTCATGCGGATTGTATTATTTATTTTCATTGGCAAATGAAAGTGATTGTGGATACTGATTTCCAGAATTTATGCAGTTTCACCCTTATTCTATATAGATTTTTTTATTTATATGTGTTTTTTAACAACCTTTGAAAAAGGCGGTACCTATACATTTTTATATATCGTAGTCGAGATTACCGTCCCGAACGAGATCCGTTTCCATCGCCCCCAAGACATGTGTGTAACGTGAATAAATTTCCAACAAATCCACCTTTAAATAAACAGTATGGGGGACATAACGTTTTTGCCTCGTTCCGAGTAAACGACGCTTAAGATATTTATTACAGGATGAATCGAGTTTTTCGATATTAGAGTATTTTTCTGTTTCACTATACGGGAAAAAATATCACAATGTAAAATGACAATAAGGTTGTTCAGAACGAATACAAAGTAACATAAAATATTGTAAACAATAATTTTGTTAGTTATTGTGTTTATTTATTGACAAGAGCGTCGGTGGCCTAATGGTTAAGGGGTCCGACTTGTAAGCGAGAGGTACCGAGTTCGAACCCAGTGCCGCCATGTACCAATAACTCTTTTCTGAATTATATACATTAGTTGAAAGGTGAGGTTTCATCACGATGTTTTCTCTCGCCTTCGTCTACACATTTGTAACCAGGATCCAATCTGGTCAAATTCCCCGGTTAACAAGGTCATGCAGGTCACATGGCTGTCGCTCCACTGTAATTAACTGATCTACCAAATCTTGGATCAGGATCAAGGCGGACCCTGACATTAATGCCAAGATGATTATTTTTATTCACATGTTCTAAATTAATCTACCTACATTTTTCCTATAGGTATTTTAGTTATTTTGATACCCAATGAATATTCAACTTTCTTATGTTCCAATAAACACCACTAACCCAACCCCAGCCTCCCCGATTTCGGAGCAGGACATCAATTAGCCACATCTCGACGTTTTAATCCCCGCGCCACAGGAAAAACTGATTATCTAATTAGAGGAGGGCCTCCGCAAGAGTGTTCTAACTGCGGGCTAATCACAAATTAATGAAAGCTTGTACCCGGGCGTCGCGGCCGATGATAATTCCTCCCTGCTGCGCTAAGAACCTCATCAATTATGGCGAAGCCACCCCCTGAGCCCTAGTACGTACTACTCCCTCATGACTACATTAACTTTATTTTTAAATGCAGTAAGGCCTTAGATTGTAACGATATATACTGCAGTGATCATGTATATGCTTTGGATGCAATTTTTATTTGGTTGAGACATTTACTGTATAGGTACCAGTCCATAGCTTTGTTTAAGAGGTGGGTCAGCTGGACAGTTTGAAAAATATTTATTTTATTTTCGATATTCAACAAGAATCTATATCACATTATATTATAAGTAAACAAAGAACAAGTTACTTGCAAACAGGTCAGTTACAGATTCACACTAACGTTACTTTATATTTTGTACCAACTATAAAGTGTGCATTTTGTGTTTTCCCTGAGCGCTACAACTTGGGTCTCTTTAAGACAAGAGTGAATAGGTATCTAATAGACGGTATGCGCCATCGTAAACTGCATCTGCACTTAACATCAGGTGAGATGGCAGTCAGATACCTGTCTATTTTTTATGAAAAAGTAAGTAAAAAAAGCATTACTTATCAAATGTTTGCACCTCATTTTAAACCTTATCGTATTGTAAAATTGTTTTTCATTAGTTGTATTGTGATCGTGTTGTATGATGTGTGTAGGTAGTGAGTGTTTGTCTATTTTATACCATTCTGGCTTTACGAACTATCGGTAGGTAATCGAAAGAGGTAACTCTGAGAGTTGCATAGAAGCCCCCACTCACCCTCCATAGATCAGGGGGCAGCAACCCTTGGATAACTAATGGCACTTTAACCAGTTGCTGTGCCGATGCGACACCGAACGTTTCCGTTCCGAAACCACACTTGATTTGTGGTTCCGTCCCAGTAAGTTACCGACGCCGATGTTTGAAACACTTGGACGCGTCCACGCGCCATATGGCAGTACACGCCTAAACTCTGCGCGTACATGCCAAGTTGAATAACTTTGACTGGTGTTTGTACGCACTGAGCATTACTAGCTTGGATAATAAGGCTTTGGTTAGATCATATTTCAATTTTTGAGGTACATCTTGTTTTTGTCAGTAACATCACTCATAAATGCTTAAAACAAAATTTAAGACCGGTCTGTTTACGGAAAAAAAAAAAATTAATTATACGTTTCAGCGTGTCCAAAATGCAAATTTGACGGAATAAAATACAACAAAAACAACAGGTTTTGTTTAACAGTCTACAATTTGAACGAGATCTCCCTAAACGGGGCTCGTGTTGTTATGCTATGAATATAAATCGTGATAAATTCCTCTGGCGCGGGCGGGGGCGCGGGGCGGGGCGGCTCAGCCTCAAGGGCTTTTTTCTTAAAAATAACTTTTGTCAGAGTAATTCGGAGGAGCCCCGGGATTTATGGAAAGGTGGTGTCACCCCGGTAATTAGTTTTTAACTAGTTGTGATAAGGGTCCGCCCTGTTTTATGCGCGCAGATAATAAGTTAGAATAATGTCCCGCCCTCCAAATGGGGTAAATTCGCTACATCTGCAACTTTCCAACTTTACTCAATTTACTAGAACACTCTTTTAAAAATAAAGCAGCTCAATATTGCGTGTCATTGTTTGTGAGACCCTCACCGAAACAAAGGCTCAGAACCAATTGTTCTTTACGTGTCACAATATTTTTATGGTATCCATATTTCGCGCGTTTGCGGCCCGTCATACCCCGTGATTTATATGATGTAAAAGAAAAAATATAAGAAAGTTCGTACCGAGAAACTTCTTTTATTCACCGGGAGAAAGTTACGTAAAAAACTGGAGGCGCTTAGAAAAAAGCAATTTTCTAGCTCAGGTGTGTGAGATGTTCTTTATCTAACTTTGCATCCGAACCGTTTTGTTTATGACGGCATATTTTTTCGAAGTTTTGAACATTTTATTACGACGCACCGTGAACTGGGGCTTTGTACCTTTTTAAAAGCCCGACAAAGTCAGAATAACTGTTGCTGGCCAACCTGGCTTTTGTAGCTGAGATAAGATACTGCTACCTGTTACCAGCCATTATACTACACAACAGTTAGTTGCGTAAACAGTAGTGTCCGTTACGCATAAAACGGTTTTGTTATTCGAATGTAAGAATAGAGTTTGTTTTAATAAGCAACAGAAAGCCACATCGCCTTTTTAATGGACACGGAAAATATAATTTGAAATACTCTTTATGGACGCCATAATGTAGCCAAGTGGGCCAAAAAATGGTTGTCACCGTCTGGCGCAGTACATTAGCATGGAGGGTGTGAGGCAAGGAGGCTTTATCAGGAGGGCCTTTCCTGAGGGAGAGCCGAATAATGCGATATTGCTCGTTTGTGCGAGGGCCTATTTATCTATTAAAAAACGTGAGATTTACGACCCAGTATAGGAAAGTTTGGGAACTTTTTATGTTGTTCCTCGGAGCCCAGAGCTAATATAAGAGATTGATGCGTGTTATTTTGTGTATGTTATGCTTTGTTAGCGGAAGTTTTCGGTGGTTTCAGTCAACATTGATGGGCTCTTTTGCATTTTTACTTTATCAACATCAACAACGATTTAATAACTCTTATCGGGACACAATGTTCCAACATATTTAAGCTATGAGAGCCAACGGGAGATAATTCCAGAGCCACGGAAGCAGCTATCACGACTTAAATTGCAGCAAACTCCCAATAAATCTATCTGGGCATAATGAATAGTCTTTAAACGTTGTGGAATCCATTGAAAAACCGCTCCATTTTCCTTCTAATAATGACGAATAACACAAGCTGGTAGTGAGATAGAGCCATAGTCACGACGCCACGACCGCCGAGAGTGCCGGCCTAAACACGAGTATTTCGCTACAAATTCCGCTACTAAATTGCATATATTTAAATACTTTCCTTTTATACCTCATGTCGCAATATGGTAGTGCTCAAGGAGAAATGGGGTTGATTTACTACAACACACTACAAAAAGAGGCGACATTTAAAAATGTATGCCGTTGCTCAGAAAACAGGAAACAGTATTTTACTTATCCAAAGTATATGGAAGAGAAACCTCTCTTCTGATAACCATCAGTAGGTAGTTCCTATAAATAAAGCCTAATACATACATACAGTCACATCTTTTCCCATAGGACTATCCTCTTAGGTCTCTGCCTTTGCAGAAACAGTATATTAAATTAGAACCTGTGTAAAAAAACCTTAAGAAAAACATATTTGTGCCATTAAAAATAAGATATACACTCGTTCATTTTCCGTACCTACTAGTACAAGAACGACCGCCATATTGTTTCTTAATTTCCAACATTTTAATAATTCATGGATACCTCTACTGCTTCCTACCCTGCAGTGTCCTATAACTAAGCACAACAACCGAAATTAGGTAGCATCTAACATCATCAAGCCTCCACGAGCAAACAAATGTAAACACAACGCCACATATAGATATGAAGCATGTTTATTATCAACTGGGAATTGGCTCGAAACATAGTGCTAAATTCGCCCCGGACACCCGATAGTGTGGTATTATCTGCCATTATTTGTCATCGGGTGAACAATGCCTCTGTCCTCGTACCATACATACCATACATACTACACTATCTTACTCAATTTGTCCGCAATTATAATAAAGGGATAACACGAAAAATTCCGACAAATTTTGGCAGTTTTCGGAAATTTCCGCCCCATAACAGGGTCGTGTTCCAAATTAATTAATGAAATATGAATACGAAGAGCATGGGTGTCGCTAATTAAAAGTTGATGCTGGGGTTTGACCATTATGCGTAACTGGCCTATATACAGTTTTAGACCACTTACTCTGTCTAATTAAGTGACCCATAAGTCTAAGTTTAGATTTTCGGCATGAAAAAAATTGGTATTTGGCATGATGCTGATTTGCCCTATTTTTGAACCGTACTCTTTCAGTGTTGCCACTGTGATTTAAAGATATTGAATTTTTTTTTGTTGAAATGTTGAAAAATCAACATTGAAAACCGTTCAAATCGAGGCGAGTGATTCAAAAATAGAGCCCAGGGCGTAGGAGGAGGACCAGTTTGAGAAGCAACAGCCTGCTACCTTCTATAATACTATCGCCTTCGTTGTCAGAAGTTTCGTTTGTACTAGACCCGTATGGTTGCAACTTATAAAGTACTTGAATTTCATGGGAAAGAAGTAAAAACGGTAGGTACTTATTTTCCCCGTACATAATATCTAGGCATAAGGTATTTACTTAAATCAAATACGCAAGGAACAAAAACGCCTCTAAGGCGAAACAAGCGAACATCGCTCGGACAGCTGTTACACTTTCCGACGAGGAGAGCTACTGTGCCGGGTTGCCTAATAAATAATAGCTGTGTGAGTTAAGACCACCTAGCGAGGAAGCCCGGCTTGTTTACGACGCTACCCCAGCAGTATTGTGGCCACCTACGCTATATATTTTGCTTAGCAAATTGCTCAGCTCGCTGTGTCTAATAACCCCTTAATGAAGGCGAATCGGGGTGTTAATGAAATTTGCGTTTTTAAATATGACGGTAGAAGTGGACGGACGAAGTTGAATGTGGCCGGGGAAGGTAGTTTCGGTTTCGTGCCGGCGCAGAGGGGAGATAGGCAAATGGGGGCTCTTATCTGTTATCGATGCTTTAAGGACGTCTTTGTGACAGTAATTGTAGTATCTTATAGATAGGGTCAAATAGTGCAACTAAAATTTTAGGGAAAGTTTTAGAAAAAGCACGGTTTTTAAATATATAACGAGAGTACTTACCTGTTCGTATTACGACTTCACGACGCCATCACCTCAAAAAGTACACAGACGCATAATTACCTGAAACAATGGACAAAACAGATTAAACATTACGCAATATAATAAACCTCATTATCGCGTAGTAATGCATTGTAGTCGTAGTGTTACGAAACAGTCAATCCAATTACAAACAGCGCTTACGTTTTCCACATAAAACAATTACCTACGTGAATATAAACAATCTAGATCAATTACTTGACATGACACGGTAAATCTGGCTCGGATCGGCCGCGATCTAACATAGCCACGCCCATTTAATAATATAATAGTCGTTAATTATCACATTTAAATAATGGAACGCAAATTAATTCACGTTCTGAACGCGCCACGCGACTCGGCGGGCCATTCACAAAACTCCTTAGCTGTTTGCACTCAGTAATAGTTCATTTGAATACAATCTAGATGGCTATCCGCGGAGGGACGATGTTATTACGATGTTCTAGAGCAGGCATGGCAAACTCGCGGGCCGCGTCGGCTAAGCGGCCGAGGCGGTGCTAAAACTTGGCCGGGTGACCTCTTTTGGTTGGGACTGGTTTTGTGGTTAGACTTTTTTACAATTATGTACTACTTATCGACGACCTGAGTGGTTCAGTTGGTTAATATGCCGGTCGCCATGCAGAGGTACCGGATTCGATTCCCGGCCGAGCAGAAATTTAAGTGATGAATTTTAATTTATTTTAATTTATTTATTTAATACTTTATGCACAAAATAATTTCTGTTACGGGTCTGGGTATAATACCTATGTATAATAAGTACGTATTAAAAAAAAAGTATATAAGTAGTTTATCAGTTATCTTACACCCATAACACAAGCTTTGCTTACTTTGGGGCTAGATGGCGCTGTGTGAATGAGTCCAAGCAAGTAAACAAGCATATATTTATTTGATTTTGATTCGATCCCTACACGATCGATAAAAAGTATTCCTAAATACAGCACCCAAATTACTTTACATAAATGTTGCTTAGTTGGTTGCATGATTGCGCTGCATAAACCAATTTTTCGAATACCGCAATTTGTAAATATGGAAATATAAATTCCCACTGCCAATCTCTCAATACATTCATGGTATGAAAAAGACAATACTTTACTAAATACTAAACAAGTACCTACATCAATTTCAAATTTAGTAGACCAGAGCTGGTCAACGCCAGTTTGAGAGCGGCCGCTCTCTGCTATGTGGGCCAAAGGGGAATGCGGTCCGCTGAAATAACTTTGTTGGAAACAATGAACGGTCGAGATAGCCAACCCGATCGCTAATGAAGGGACTTCTTGAGGGGACTTCTATGAGGTTAAGGGTCAAGAGTCAACTTGGCCATGGATTTTATTACCATCTGGAATACATTTTCGGATTTTAGGGCAGCCAGTTGATGTATAGAATGAATCAGATATGCTATGTTTAGTATGACGCTGCTATTGTGAGATCTAGAATAGAAGTGGTGTGTACGTAATTTTTTTATGTGTAATCACCTACCTACAGGTATTAAATATTGACGTTCTGTACTACAGACTAGAGTAAATAGGCTGTTCCAATATGGACATGCTCTATCTTCGGCCGCATCGTCACATACCAACAGGTGAGATGGCGGTCAAATGCCTGTCTTGTATTATAAAAAAAAAGGTACAATAGTAAATAGGCAAACATTTATGAAGACAAAGTTAAGCACATTAATGTCCAACTAAAATATGATTTCTCATCGCGGTCCGTGATTGTGCATGCCTGCTCTGCATAACAGTTACTCATAGGTATACTTATGTGAATTCAATTGCATTAGACTTAGCACATAATTATATTAGACACCAGACTGTCAATGGTTATGGCAGTAAGTGAACTTATGGGTCATTAGTCAGTCTGTCTGTCAGCGTATTAGTAGAGTTGTGAAACGAGGCCAGATCGGATCAAATAGATGTGGATAATGTACTGACAAACTCTTCTATAATACTTGTATTATTGTGGCTCTTTAAGAGTCGTTTAAGACTTATTATATTATTATAATATCTTGCCAAAACTTTTGAACTCTAAACCCCGCTTGCATCAAATTATTAAACACGTTTAAGAATGTTAAAAATTATTAACGTTTTGTTTAATGAAGTTTTTTGTTTAAGTGTCAGCTTAAATGCGTTTAAGAATTTGGTGCAAGCTGCCCTAGGGTACAAGTAACAATTAAACTGAAAACAGTAACGTCCACCTGGACTATTCTATAAGTAACTGAGCGTACATTTGATTTAATATATGTAAAAAATACATTCAAATTGGTGCAAAAATTAACACCAAACCGATATACGCATGTGCGCGTAGCCATCACGCACACATAAAGTTCGAACTTTGGCACACTATCATAAATCAAGGGGCGTTATACGCCATGTTTCACGAGGTGGCGGTGTCTCTATTCCACTGGTGGGGTCCGCTATATGGCCGTCCCTTTCTAGCGTTAAGCCGGAGCACCGGGGGGAAGGGAGGGGAACCTGTCTAGTCGTGACGTATTACTCGGCGGGCGGCGGTGAGGTCAGTACGTTAGCTCGGCGTAGTAAATGACGAAGTTTCTGCTCTATTGTAGATGAATTTTTGTAGTTTTTATATTATACAAGGTCCCGAGGCCTAAGAGGTGGTGGACTGACTTCACTGGGTCAGATACGAGAGCGGCTTACGGCTCGAGGATGCTGAAGATCGGGTGAAGTGGAGGAGGAAAAGTAGGAAAGGGGACCGTGATTGACCGCTAGGTTGACAGTCCCTTCAAGAGGTATATTCTCAATATAGTTTGGCGTTACTGGTGTCCATGGGTAGCGTCGATCACTTTCCACCAGGTGGACCGGTCTGTTTCCCTACCCGATAATAGAATAACGAAGTGGTGGTTAAACAAAACTGAACTTTATCTTATCATTTATAAGAACCTAAATACCAAATTTACAACTAGTACAAAGTAGTGTATCAGCAGATAAGCTTTAAAAATATTTGTGAATAGACATCGACTTCACAACAAAATCATAGGCTTGGAAGCAACACAAAAACAGAGGAAGCGCCGACTAATGATGTGTACGATGCGAATTTCGATATCGATATTACTCACATGGGTGCTAATTAGTTACCCACACCGCCAACCGTTATAATGTATGCTGGGTAGGTTCTCAATGCAAATCGCAGGTTCGATTCTAGAATAGACAATGCGAATAGAAGTTTATGGGACCACCCACACGTCCCCGCAGCTAGTTTTATGAGATTTATTGGGAGAAATCTTCTGTTCGATTTCAAACGCATACGGTTCGTAGTATTGTAACGTAAATAGGATGGTGCCTCTGGTTGATGCAACGGAGGACTAAACGTGTAGGAGGAACCCATTGGTGGTATAATGGTAAACTAAAACGAAACACAAATAACGCTATGGCTTCTATAGCATTTTCTTTATTTACACCTCTATGGTGTCAAACAAGCTTACGACTCGCCTGATGTAAGCAGTTACCAAAGCCTATGGACGTTTGCAATAACATTCACATTAAATAAACAAAATACTGGTGACCCAGCCGGTTTAGGACAGACTAAACTTGTCTCGGGAATAATTATTTTAAGAGAAGTTTAGAATAACAGAAAACAAACATAAGATAAGAATAGTGAATTTGTTTAAACCGTAACGTAATTATCGACCTTTTTCGTCGTATTGTAGAAATCCAGGAAGTAAAAATATTAAATGTACACTTTATATGTTCACACCGGCTCCAGTACGAATAATAAACACATTATCTTAACGGAAATCGTGTGGTGGTTTACATTCGCCACTGGCATATCAACGTTTACTGGCGCCTAGTAATTTGCGAAACCGAATCATGTCTAACGTTTGAATAGACTCCTAATCAGTTGTGCTACAAATACTGCAGATAAAGGTTATCAATTGACACTATTCAATTTGTCAATCTTGACTGCAATGCTTGCGAACTGGTCTATAATTGCTGTTATGTAACTGGATGGTGTAGCGATGGGTGGATCGCGATAGAAAAAGGAAAATGAGGCAAACAAGGTGCCACATCTCCATGGGCTTGTCTGTAGCGACTAATTCGTCGGCATTTATAAGCAAAGCATCCCTGTCCGCCGGCTCATTGGGCCGCCATAAATACCGCGTTATCTCTCGATATCGACCGCGGCCGCACTTCGCTCGCGACCTACCCCCGCTCTAATGAATTACACAATGAACTCTCATCTAAATACAGAAAAAAGCTTTTAAAGGCACATATCAAAAATGCCCACAAAAGCCTACTAAGACAGGACCAACAGATTTATAGCACTGGCTTTGTTAAATCACGTAATCTCCACGTGGAGCCGCGATATAAATGGAGGTAAATGAAAATAAATGTAGTTCCTCATTCTGTTCCCTATTTACATTGTGGCCGCACATAAATCTGGCTCTGTTTAAATGTAATCTATTTTGAAAATTACCTGTTAAATCACATTAGGACAGATATCACATTGTTGGGGGTATGTGGTCTACAAAAAAATGTTTGTCGGCGGACGCTGTGAGATTTGTAACCTTCAGGGTGGCATCCAATTCATTGGTCCTTAAATATGTGATTTGGGATACATTAACAGGTATCAAAACAGTGTGCGTGACCCATAGGGGCCTATCACATTCATTTTAATTCATTGGACACAATGTAAGTCATAACTCAGTCACACGGTTAGTAAAATATTACACGAACATTTTGGTACCTACTCATATATTATGGCGAGAGAGGCAGTGTCGAATTTAAATTATTGTTTACCTGTGCGAGAACGAACATCGGCCATTCCACCGGCCAGACCATCAACCAATAAGCATACCTACGTGTTACTGAATCAGCAGTCACAACCATTTTCGGACGTTTCCGGATCTGTATAATGTCCTATACAAATTTGTTTATATATAGTAAAGGTCTAGTAGATACTTAATTTGATCAATTTATATTCTTAAGGCGTAGTGTTGTTGAACGACAGGTTTAGCATTTAATTTCAACATAGATTTTCAAAGTGCCTATCTAAACATAAGCATCGTTTGTCTACAAGCTGGTAAAACTCGAATGGAAACCCGGGACCTGACGGCAAAGCTGACCTACAGAGAAATAGGGTCGGGTCCCACTCGTTCGCGTATAAATAAAGTTCATTCCGAAACACAATACGACAAAAACGCCAGCCCCAAACAAAACAAATACCTCCATATAAGGTTGGAAAATAACAAAAATAATTAGTGATGCGACGTCCCGCGGCCTCGATGTGGCACGTCGTAACTCTCGCCTACATACGAAAACGTCACGCGAGCTCGGGGAGAAATATAATGTGGGCAAAAAGAACTGGCCGGTTCTTGCGGGCGATATTTTATCCGCAGATCTGGCCGGAAGACGCTGATGCAGCGAATGGCGTGACGGCGCCGGGTGCTTGGCAATCACGTAGGTGCGCGAAATATGTTTTATTCTTTACGAATTTCTTCTCAATTTAATAATATTTTAATGGTCTTTCGTCGTGTTCCGGTCGACATTAATATGGTGAGAATACATCTCGCATAGTATCTCAATTAGCAAGTTGAAAAACTTTTTGTAATTTCTGAATCGAAAGATATTAGTAGCAAACTGTACCTATAACTCGTTAAGAGTCCACGTTTGAAGCGATCTAGTAATTTAATAATAACATGTCGTTACACATAAAACAATTTATCGATACGTGACGCGCCAATTAGCGCATCACTAGAGCTCTCCGGTGCGAGCCCACAAATCATACCGATAGGATCTTCTACAAATTTGAATCGGATCTTATTTATGATTTGCCTTTTTCACGGCTACGTTTTGGGGAAAACTCGAGTATAAATCACTGATAAATGGTTATTGGATATACCTAATTCAAACTTTGTTGCCAACATAAACCGAACCAATACAATTTATCGTCTGATATGTAATTAGAATCGTTACCCAGTTTCCAATCAGAACGTGTCCAATTGAAAGACAGAATCCAATAGACGCCTGAAAAACTAGCGAAAAACTGAAACAGTTAATATTTTCCCACGGTAGCTCGTTCATTAATAAGCAACAACATAATAATCATAACAAAAGCATGTACAAACACCGTACTTGGTTAAACAGCAATCGCATAAACAAACCCCAACAATAAAGCCAAATAAACGCTCGAGCACGCCATCCAATCGCACCTTGAATCGCACATAAAAGCCCATGAACACCGCTCGAATTGAATACAACAGTACTCAACAGGAGCATCCGAATATTGCATCGCCCACCGTACCCGGCCGGGTAATACCGGGCCGGGAGTAGAGTTCGTTAGTGCCCATAAAATCGTTTACGAGCTGCCGAAGAGCCCTCTTCAATAAACGTGCCATAAAAGTTCGGTTATTCGACGCTAGATGGCGACACTAGTGGCTGCTTGAAACCGTTGCAACGATTTTACTGCCATCTATGGAGCTTTTTAAGCGCTTAGGGCCTGTTGGAAGGAGATAGCTGTATCTCAGCCTCTCCCGCTTTGGCTTGTACGATAGGTAGCGGGTTCGCCGGCCGTGGGATAGGTTAAGCGTGAGCCGAATTTTCATAATCATTAGTTTGCCTCGGCAACTTTTATTGTTGTTGGGAAATAATTAATTATGGCTTCATGTAGTTTGGAATAACGCGTGTTACCTCATAACGGCGTACGGTGTCATTGTCATGCCCGAAGGAAACTATTTCTAAATGTAGAATGTAGAGTTGCGTATTTATAGTATGAAGCGGCAATATATAGCGGCAACTTGACAAACTATTTTACAAACAAATAAATAAGTGTTAGCGCGCTGGCGCTGGACGTTTATTGGAGTTGGTTTGTAGTGGTAATTAAAATTTTATAAAGTATGCAAAACCTAAATAATAAGTACAGGGAAATAATGTAATTTCCGTTAACTCGTAATCAATCTAACATAAGTTGACAACCCTAATCCGTCGGTGGTCTCATTACATGACGCCTTCTTTTGTGATATTCTGTTTTTTCTTTCTTTCATAAATAAATTATAACTCGTGCGCATCGAGGCGAGGCCCCGACTCACCACCGCTTGGTCAGTTAAACGCTGTTAGACCACGGCGCGAGGTTTAATACAGCGGTTGGACTCTACAATTCAGCTAAGGTAGAGTTGGTAGAGTTCTAGTACTCATTGTAGAGCAGCTTCAGAAAACTTTTGAAGTACAGTCGGCCTCAAAAGTCGATATGGAAAATTTTAAAATTAGTCCAGTACATTGTATGTAATGAATATCAATTAGTCGTTTACTAAATATTTATTAGCCACATTAAATCATGAATTTTTGCTCAAACTTCCAAAATGGTCTAAGTATTCAACATAGCGTGGTAGAGGGACATTTAATTAAGAACTTGGCTGTATAGCACTTATAAATAGATTTACATAAATTGAAGATAATTACACACCTCAAATAGGCAACTGTAATTAAACATTTCAACCCGAAAAGTATCATTAGTCATTAGAATCGGATATTCATAAAAAGCCATTATTTTATTCGGTGATTTATAGACAAATCTCAAAATCGATATGGTGTATTCACAGAATAAATCTCAATAAAATTGATCTCATCTTAAATAACATCATCTTTGAGGGAGTTCGTAGGAGTGTACACTGGTACGGTCAGCATACATATATTGGTCTCAACTTTCCACCGAACCAGTAAACTTGATTATTCTGTAACAATGCCATGTTCATAAAAACGTGATTGTTGGGTAATGTTTGGTATTGTATGGTATTTTATAATTTAGTAGATAAATTGATTCAAGTATTTTGTTCGTTTTATTTTTCTTACATTATATACCTAGTTTAATTAAATAGCTACTTATTGTATTGGTTCACATTTTATTATTCTCTACAGACATTTATTTAAAAAATGACCCACGTTCTTTCTCAGAGAAAAGCTGACATTGAGCTCAATAGACGTGTAGGTATGTACATAAAAATAATGGTTATCACCGTTAACAGCCCATAACACTCCACAGCGGGACTGCTATGGGAATCCCACATCAGTGGAACTTGAGAGTATTGTCACAATCTCCATGCTTGGCAAGGCGCTTGTAAATTACGAACAGAAAACGCTGTTGCCCAAATTCGGGTTTACTGAGGTCTTTTCGCATTTATATATATTTATTTATATTCGTGGAAATGTGTTGTACGACAGTTAAACTTTTTCCTGCTTTACTATTTTAAATTACCTCCATATTGTATGAATGCTACAGTACTGCGGGGAAGTCAAGCTGTTAGTCTGGTTTTACCAACCCGAATTAGATAAAACATGGCTTAGATGGTATCCTGGTCTACAAGCTACCAAACTTACCAATATGCATTCAGAAGTTTTTGCGTGATGCCCGAACAAACAGACAGACATTTTTACAGTTTTATAATAGTAGGCATAGATAGATAGATAGATGACGCAGGAAAAGTGTTGATGGGAGATGAAGAAATAAAAGAGCATTAAAAGGAATATTTAAAAAAATTATCGCATGAAGATAATGATTACAATGGCGTTTCGAAAAGCGTATCTAAACAAAGTGCAAACATAATTGTGGTGAACGAGATTATTGTGGATGAAATTATATATATATATATATATATATATGATATGAATAATCAAAAAGTTGGTATACCAGTGGAAGTAAGGAAGTGCTTAAAAATGGATGGATGGAAGTAGCTGATTATATTTTTGAATAACCTGATTAATAGTGCAAAAGTTATCTGAAGTTCATCTTTAAAAGTAAAGATGATGTACAGATTTGCAACAACTATATGAAAATAAAGCCCATGTCGCATAGCATGAAAGTTTCGGAGAAAGTGATAGCGAGACGTATGAGAGTGGATAATGAGGCATCACAGAAACAATTCGGGTTTATGCCTGAACGAGGTACCTTACTACAACGCCATATTCGCAGTCATACTGAAATCAGCCGATAACATTGTTTTTGTTGAAGATAACACACTCGTGGTCCATAGTAAGCTGGGAAAATTTCCTACCACAAACTTTCATTAAATTTGTGGTTTTGTGGTTTTTCTACGTGCGGGTACTTCCATTGACCCGCACAACCTGTTAGGGAAAACCTGATGCGCCAGACAGATGGGGGACAACGAATAGCTGAGGTTGGCTTGTGTCCTTGAGATGTCCCATATCAGGGGCCCCACCTCCCCCCACTCTGACTGACACCACATGGCTAATAACGCGATGAATATTTTTGTTTGCTTATTTTGCCAACGTTACAACCGAAACTGGTTTGTATCGCTATACCTCACCGTACCTACTATAAACGCCAAACGCATTGTTATCTCTTTCGTCAGAATATTTCAAATTGTTTTGCATTTAATTATTAACAAATAGTGGCTAAGCTTGTGAATGGAATGGATTTATGATGATTCAGAGACTCAATCTAAGAGATTTACGATTGCAATTTCCATTATTTTCAAAATTAATAATTATTGTAGTACTTAGAAATAATTAATTTCTTATGGATACAGAGGGGAAAATATTTAAGGCGAGGCCGTTCAAAACCTTTTTTTGCACCAATAAACCAAAGAAGATTGAGCATGTCTGTCCAGAAAGAGCACTTTTTTTGCAACAAGTGTAAAAACCTATAAAAATACAAACGCCTGGGTGGATTTTTTCCAAAATAAGTAAATAAAAAAATTTACAAATGCAATTTACATTTTAGTTAATGTCAAAAAGAAGAATTCGATATATTCAATAAATTCAACTGGTAATTGTAGGTTCCCATCAGTATTTCCTTATACCTTTTCCCCAAAAAAAATTTAACAGTGTTATAAAGTTTACACTGTGAAATCAAATTAAAGTCGAAAGATCTTCGCTTAACCAATTAACAACATAAGACTATGATTGACGCACTTGAGAACGTCCATAAACGATATGGGACAAAACGTCATATAATGATAGCATAGCGTACTACCCAACTGCAGTTACTACCAGCCATAAAATTAACACAATCATGTTAACGAAAGCAGTGCAACAAAGGGCGTGGTATCTCTCATATCTACACGAAGGCAGAGAGACAGACAGCCATATTTTGCACAATTAAGTTGATAGCGATCTGTACGTTACAGATATGAGGCATGCATACCGCCAACGCTTGTTACGTATTTACGATTACTCGCGTAGGTAATAATACAGATGAGTTTAAAATCTTTAAAACTACTAGTCTCAGAGCGTGTTTTAATTAAAAAACTGAATAATTATTTAATGGGCCTTCATATTGTTTTTTTAAATTTTCGAGGTCTGCAATTTGTTCTGCGATTTACAAAATCATAAGTATTACAATAATATGCAAAATTGCCAGAGTATACATTGCACTCAATTCGTAGTTCAGTATGTTTGACATGTATAGTGTAGCTACTTTCACTGCAGTGTACAAGACTTTATCAGAAAACTAAAGAGTCAGATGAGCATCGAACTACATTGTAGCCGGTCGGGTTGTTTTTTGTTTAATTTCCTACAAGCTGGGCTGTTAAGGGGCCGTGTTCCGAAGCGGTGGTCCGATGGTGCAGCGCGATGCCGCGCCTCACGGGGCGTTCGAGGACTTATAACTCATTTTATATCGTTGTTTATTGAAAATTAATTGTGCGAAAACACCACGCCGCCTATCACTTATCAGCAACGGCAAATAACATCCACCACGGTTATAAGTGGCTCTATTTCTCATTCGCTGCGACCTGTTTCTCTTACCAATGGGTATTTAATTGAAAAGTCAATAGAGCAGTAATTTACGCGAATGTTACTCGTTCTCAATGGCCGCAATGCGTATTTGCTGATACAATTTGTTGGATCATCGCCGTCGGCTAAATATGTAATTTTATTTTAGCGAACATTTATCAAAACATTATCTCCTCACATCAGTTTTTATTTTTAGACCGACCTATGGTTGCGAAATATCACAAGAGAGATGAGGGTCTGATTACCCAGTAGATTCCGGGTCTAAGAAAGGTCTTAACCCCATAAATCCCTTAAAACTAAAATAAACCGCTAGGCAACACCTTAAAGTCTATACTCCAATAAATAACATCTGATTTATGAAAATTTATCATACTCTTGAGGCTTAATTTTGAAATGATATGTTCGTCTTTCTGAAAAGCGGTATCGTCCGTATTATTGACACACAAAACGGGACCTTGTGCATTATGCAATAGGTCTAGGTGTCGATTGATGGTGTTTGGACGGAAGATATTTTTCGATATGCACTTGGAAGTGTGTCTGCGTATTGTTTTGATAAGCTGCAGAACGGGTTTGCAAGATTTATGAGTGGTATGATTTAATGTGAATAAACCACTCTTTGCGTTCGATGCATTGATGAATGCGCCAATTTTGGTGCGATCACCTATATTCTAGGTTTCTGTTTCGCCCTAGGTCAGGTAGCATGCGAAGACTCGCTCCAGCCAGGCTAAGTAATTGAACGTTTAGCTACTGGCTATTCGATCACTTTTCTAACCGCGCTCAATAAGGCTTGTTTATACAATTACTCGCCTCAGTTGTTCGCACGATATGGTCGCGTATAAAAATACATTTAATAGCGCGTTGTTCGTGCTGTAATGATGCATTATAAAACAAAGGCATGAATTGGAAATGTTGAAGTTTATTCAATTTGCCGCTCTAGCTTCTTTCCTGAGTCGAAGAGCTTAATCGAGGCTTTGCATCCGTTCTTAGACATCACTTGGTAATTATGGCGAGTCCTCAATTAAATTATAATGGCGGTTTGAACAGCGCTCGTTATTTGTGGATTGGCAGCCCTGTCGCCGGGGGCCAATGGGGACCGTGTTGCGCGGCGCCTGCGCAGCTCGCCCGCTGCGCACCACCAACAAACGGCGTAAGACGCAATAAACATGGCTAAGTTGACGCACATTAGGCGTAATATGATTTAGTGTTCGACACTGGAAACATTGTGAAATCTCTAATTTCGTAAAATTAATTATCCATGAATACCACTAAAACTATGGACACTGCCATGCATTACTATTTAAAAAATCTAATATTGATGGAATCTAGACCTTTATCAAAGGCCGGTCAACACGGTCGGTAATCTGTGTCAGGTGCTTGGTCGCTTGCCTCACTCTATTATAAAAAGAACTCCCTAACCGAGACAGCAAGGAATAATAATCAAAGCAATTTCGCTTCCCTTTCCCAATATGAATTCCATTACCAAAAACAGCCGAAACAATTTGGCTTACCATCGAATCTATTACGAAACGGCTGATCCAGACCAGACAGTCACGAGTTCACGACTACGGCGAGCCGTAGAGGCCAATTTGTGAATCGCTTTTGCCTGAAACCAAACTCATTAAATTGGTACCAAAAGACCCAACTAGTCATGTCCCGATTACTTCCTTTTTTATGATTTTTTAGTACACAAAGCTCTTTGTGTTTTTTACAGACTCTTCTCCTCAGCCTGTGAGATTGAGAGCTCTTTCTATTCGTAGTTTCGAAGCCTAGACTGGAAATAGGTCCCTATCTCCAGGCACAGAATAGATAAAGTACTGAAGTACAGAAGCGACATTTTACCAATGAAGAAGTTATCTGTGAGCGAACGATCGCGCCCCACGTGTGAAATGCGCGACAGCCCTGAATTAGTTGCGGCTTCAAGCTGTAGTCCGCTGTAGGGACTAAATGCGGTTGGCATCTAAGAGTGTAAAATTTTTGTGTGACTGCATTAATTGGCGGATTTCAAGGATATCGTCAAAATTACTCATGATATTTTTGTTCGCCATAAAAGGTTTACATGGACAATAAATAAAAGTAACCAAGAAACTTGAAGAGCCTTTGAGTTTTCACATCATATGAGCAGCATAACAGTTCACAGCTGGACTTGTGCCTCGTGGATTAGTCGAGTGGAGGGTTTTGCCATAATAATAATGGCGGGTGTAAGATCGAAGCGTTGAAAACACTCCACAGAAAATGCTGCTGCCATTTTCTCGTTTACGGAGATACTAGCTGGCATGCCGGACACCACATAGCTAATATCAAAACCTGTCTTTCTATAGCTGAACAATGTTCGCACAAACCACAATATTGAAAATTACCGAACCATTATGTCGAAAGAAAGTGCCCTAAATCCAAGAAACGGGCGGACCCTAGTAAATTGTGTTCCCGTATTTGTAACGACTAACATTATAAATCATATGCAGTTAGTGGAGATTTGCGTGTCATAACTGTTGGATTTATTGCTACGGCAAGGTCGGAGTTAGAACCAGACTCTGCATTGTTGCTTGCTTTGTATTAATTTGTTTTTGATATTGCTTTGCAGTGGGTCAAAGAACAGTTGCTTTGTGGCCGTAAGCCCTTGGCTTGTGTCTTATACCCTTCATTATTTAAATTAGCTTAACAAAATGTTATTTTAAATGCCGGTGTGCAGTCGGGTTTTATTAGCCCCTGCCAGGTTATTGACAGTTTCTGATACTTTATTCGTACTGTAATGATCAGAAATGCCAATGTGTTGGAAATAGATAGGAACGTAATCCTTGTTACGCCAGACAATGATGAAATATCCGACTAAATTATTCAAGGCATGCAAGGAAAAATTCGAATTATTCTCGGTGTGCATCATTTGCAAATATCAATAAGCTTCTCTATCTCACGTGACTGGGAATTATAATTTGACGTGCTTCAGGCGTAGCTATTGAGGATATCTATGGCGTGTGTATACCTAGTACCTATACTACACATTATGCCAGCCATACATTAACTTACAGAAACTGAACCAGAGTAGAAGTAGGAAGAAGGGTTTTATAACCGCGAAATTATGTATGTATCTGTCTATAGATATCTTTGCAGGCTTTTGTGGGATACGTAATATGGACGTATGCCACGAATCAATATCTATTCATTCCTATTCATAGAACAATACAATTCTATACTCGAATTTGTGTAAAACAAACCAGTACCGTTCAAACAAATAAATTGGTACAAAGGATTTTTTATACGAGTACCTACAAAAACAAATCCGTAGGGTCAACATTGGCCGCACATCGATTACAGAGGCAGATCGGCAGCACACAAAGTGAATGTTAATACTCACCTATCATTCACGTGACTCTGCTTATATTTAAAACTAAAAATAAAAGCGGCAACTCAGCACGTCGTGTGTAAGGTATCAATTATTGGTCGCCTGTAAATCAACATCGCCCTCACGGGAAATGCCAGGACAATTACCGATCGATTAGATGGTGTGCTGCGGTTTTTTTCATACACAAACCTATATAATAAGTACGTGTTTATGGATGGAGTTACATGCCGCGTTTTCTTGTATGTAAATAGACAGTGTCACGGCTATTGCTATCAATTTTATATCTTATAAATTATTAGCCAACAACAGCTGTTTTTCAACCACTCGCCTCGAATCGAACGATTTTCAATTTTGTGTTTCTACGCCAAGAATTTAATATTTTTTAAAGTATATTAATAATCATCTAGGCATTAATGTCCCGGTTGTGCTCTCGAGAACGAGAGCCCGGGGTCCGCCTTGACCATGATCCAGGATTTGGCAGGTCAAGTAATTACATTGGAGCGACTGCCATCTGACCTCCATGACCCTGCTACCAGGGGAACCTGACCAGATTGGATCATGGTTACACATTCAGTCGACTGAATGTGCAGGTTTCATCACGATGTTTTCCCTCACCGTAAGAGCATCGGTTACTATTCAACTAATGTACATAACTCTGAAAACAGTCATTGGCACATGGCCGGAGCGGGATTCGAACCCGGGACCTCTGGCTTACGAGTCGGATACTGTAACCGCTCGGCCACCGACGCTCCCTCATCTACTTTTAAAGTATATTGCCAACACCGATAGCGAACAGTTCAAAAATAGATAAAATCACCGTCTTGCATCAAAATATTGAATATTTCATGCCGAAAATCCAAACTGAAATCAGTTCGACTGTAGGCGTGTGGTTCACAAATAGAGTCTCTGGCTGGATTGTATCTACTTTGCTAATAATTACATTTACTTTTACAGTAGATAGTACTAAGCAATAGTAGTCCACTGTATTTGCAGTTATGAGGCATAAAGCTTAGTCCTGACAGTGATAGTGCACCTGCGCCTGCGGCCCTACATTTTCGAGATATTGACGAAACATCTTGTTTCAATTCCTCAAAACAAACACTATCCTCTCGTAAGCTGACATTACTAAAAGATAGACGGAAGCACTTGAGGGCAAACAATATAATAACTCATAAGAATAACCCTTTATAGCGGTCCCGGGGTGGTTAGCGTAGTATCCGAGGATCTATTTGGGATACTGTCGCTTTACACGCCATATGAGGGATATCCCGGTTCACGATACACGATGCATCATTGTCAGCGCGAACTCTGCCCAAACTGCGGGTGAACTACTTACCTAGATTTGGAGTGCATCGTTCGTTTGATTATAATATTTTATTTTGTAATAGAGTTCAAGTTCGGCTGCCTCAAAATATTTTGTAATAAACCTTCCATCGTGCTCAATGTTGTAGAGGTATTGTTGTAGAATATAGTTCCTGTATTTTTACGTCAAATACTTGAACGTCAAAGAGTTTTATAATGGACAGCATTTCAACTGCACTACAGAAAAAGCAGTTAATATTTTTGTGGTCAACACAAAAATATTAACTAATTTAATATTTATTTCTTATTACACATACCTACACTTACTTTAATGTTATCCATTACATTTATATTTATAGCTTCTTCGTTTATAAAATTTGCAATGGGTTATTAAAACTTGCATAAAGCTGTATTAGAAGTCGTCTTTTTACATACATCCATTCAGATAACAAACTAATAAAATGTCCTACTACTACCACTTACGAATGAACATTGACCTAAAACAGTTTCGCTATTGAATGAAACCCAAATTGATATTAAACTATAGAGAGAGGTATGACGTAAGATGCGTGGTATTATACTGGCGCTATACACGCGAGCGTGTTATAAAGACATAAATAATGGAAAGAGCATTATGTTACCAAATGGGCATGAAATTCGGTAACGCGACCCCAGTCGTAGTACTCTGACCCCGTTCAGTAGAAACACAATTTTAGGACCTTACTGCGTAGAAAATTAAAAATCAAACAACAATAACTAGGTAAAATTATAATTTATTGATATTCAAAATTCTATTGCTTAAAATAGAATGGTAAGATACAGAACAATAAACAGTAAACAAACAAACACGTAACAACCGGTAAATAATTTTAAACGAGAAAAGAAACAGAGTGTATTCTCCTTGTGGGAAACTGAACAACTGTTACATTTTCTTTCATAAATTCAACAACATTTATGTTAGTACACTTTTCATTTTAGGTCTAGACGTTTAAGTGTTAAGAAAACGAACGACCGGCCTACACTTGTGTGGTTTACTGTGTATTTCATGCGATAATACAAAATTTAAAGAACCAGGAAATGGATGGAAAAGAACACAGTTGTATTGTATTAGCATACGTACATCCTGAACTAAAATGGCTGAAGTTTTACAATGATCATGAATAAACATTTCCTATTGTCAATGTTAATTACCCATAACTACTTAACCATAAAAAATATAATTATAAATTATCTTTCTTATCTGTCCTCTATTCGTATTATAAAGAACAAGATAAGTTAGATAATTATAATGTGAATATTAAATAGCCAATAATTATTCAGAATCATTAACATAATGTTATTGCTTCGATCACTTATGCTTAATTAGATATAACAACATTGTAAGATAAAGTAAATGCTGAACAAACCAGTTTAGTGAACATAAATCAGATACTTGATCAAGAAAGTGTAATATTAGCTAAGAATCTGTCTGCAAGGCGATAACAATAAACAATAGATGATACATCGATTCAACACTGGACGCAATACAATGAGAAAAAGCCTGTGCAATGTGCATACAACAAGTACCAAGTTCATCCAGTGCTGCTATAAACAGCTTTTAGCTAACAATGTAGTGGTAATAAAATTGATAAAGTTAAAACAATAATATACAAAAACCACGACTGTAAAAACAGCTTAATCATAAAAAAGACTATTCTATCTAATAAATTACTAAATTTTGAAAAGTACCGTGTATTTATACTTAGAGTAATAAATAATAAATCATTATAAATGTGACTTAATTAAGGCTAGTACACGCTTGTAATCTTGAATTATTCAAAGATCTCTAGATTATATTTTATAAAGTATTATGGGAGAAAAAAACAGAAAAACAATGGAAACAAGTCGGTAAAAGGAAATAAAGAGAAACTACATTTTTATTGTCGCAGTTACAATAACGGGGGTTTTAACCTACGCTGTGTTTGGAAAATGTAAAATTTGGAATTTATGACACAGTATAATAATGATAACAGAATATTCTCGCTTCAACACTTACGAGCTGACCTTTTTATTATGAAAATATTGCAGCTGAGTGTCCTTGGAAATGTTAGCATGCATTAAGCGTGAATTTATAATGTGTATCAATTTTAAATTTTCCGTTACTCAACATTTACGTAAGCGAGAACCAGATAAAATTTACAAGGAGACAGTTTTAATTTCTGTTTAAGTTTTAAATACTGGACTACTTTAGAACTGTTGTGTTCACTAAGACCATCTATACATAGGTACATAGTAGAAAACAAAGTAGTTGTTCGCCGTCTGTCCCTATGTATGTATCTATGTGCGCTTAGATCTTTTAAACTATGCAACGGATTTTAATGCTGTTTTCAACAATAGACAGAGTGATTCAAGAGGAAGGTTTTTAAGCAAGAAAATAAGGTAGGTAGAGGTAAAGTAGTGTAGGGTAGGGTAGGAGTCCACAGAATAAATTCAACAGAAACACAAAAACAAAGGACAAAATTCTGATAATAATTTCTAGTTGGAGATGAAATTAAAGATAAAAAATTAAAGGTAAACACACAACTGTCAATGTCAAAGAGATTATCCAGGGGTATAAAACCTTCGGTTTGCATAACCAAATGGTTATGCATCATGCACACTTTTCTGTGTGCTTTACGATGGCTGGTAAACTTTCGAACGAAACAAATCGATTTACCCCCATTTTATTCAATTTATTAAAAACGTAATAAGTAACTCGGAAACTATTAGTCCAAGAACACTAGTTAGAAAGCCCCAATATTAGAAAGAAGTTTCCGCCATTTTGAATCTTTTATTATTTTATGTATTATTATTTGAGAATTTAATTAAATATGTCTCGGCGTCGGTAAATCCCTTACTTTCCAAGCCTTTGCAATAATGCACTGTAACAACGTACTAAATTTTTAGAATTTCTCACCATTACCAGTGCATAAACGAAAACTACCCATAATTTATTGAAACAGCACAAATATGTAACATAAAAAACATTGTTCCCTATTTAAATCAGTATAATATTTTAAAATATTCATATGATTTTATTTCATTTTGAATAATAATTTTAATCAATATTTCAATGATTTTAAATAATCCACCATTTAGGTTATTTTTTTATAGTGGCAACCCATTTGTTTACATTTTTGATCTTTAATTCGATCTCATACCTAATAATAACCGCCTGCCTGCTTGCCTATGAACGAGAGTGTTAACAATTTAGTACCTATGAAGAGTTGCGCTGTTCTCTAGTTCAGCTTTAAACTTGCTCTGCACTCGTGTTAAACTATTATCACACTCATTTAATATACAGACACTCATGTTTTTGACATGACACCACGGAACTTTAAAGATGAGTCGCTGTATACTATTGCATCTCAACTCAACCTCTATCAATCAATCAATTTTTTATATAGCAACGAGTCGTTCAACAGCTATATAACCATTGCTGCCAGTGTGAAAGCGGTTTAAAAGAAAAATAAAATGACTTTTTTCCCACTCTCAACATTGCATTATCCATCTGAAGCCAAGCAAAATTTAAAATTTGGATAATATACTGTGAAGTAGAGACAACACAGGACGTCACCAAATATAAATATTATATTTCATTACAGTTTTATTTTATAAGAACAAATATATTTACAGACAACCCAACCTCGCTCGATACGCAAAGAAATGTCAGTTCGCATCTATCCACTGACAGACAGTGTTTCAACCGCGTCGTACTAGAAAACTTTATTCTGTGATTCGTCACAGCGGTCCAGTGTTCCTACAAGTTGGCCACGTGGGTAATTTAACAACCTTGAACTTGTCGACTATTTGGTCGGTCGATAATTCGGGCCGGCTGATGACTCGCGTAGCGTTGCGGGGAGTGATATCATTCATAATGGCCGGCTGTGATGGCGTAGTGTTATTGACACTGAAAACGTGATACTCGTGATAGAGAAGTTCCTGGGTTACGTTGTGGGTGTGGCGAGTCGGAGATTCTTGATACTCAGACGTTTTCGTAACTTGTGTGTTACTGCAAACGATGTTACAACAATCTTTGCGTAACCGGGAATCGAAGCGGATACATTATTTGTACATTTTATCAATTTAATTCGTAAACGTTCTTAGTTCATTTCAATAAAACTATATATTTAGAAGTAAAGGCGGAAACGGGGCCCGCGTGCGCGCGCGCACAAACGGGACATTATTTGGTTAAGTTACAAGAACAAAATTCAATGTACAGAAGAATCTACAAATATCACGTAATAATATCATTGATATTCATAAGTAAGTATTTCCAAAATAAATTATAGTGTACCGACATACATATTCAAATAAAACTAAAAGTCGGCCAATCTCGCTACATTGTTGCAAATTTGCAGCGGCCTGGTGCCCTCGTATCACACGGGGTTAAAATAAAATACTTGCTAGACAACGATACCAATAATGTGCTATGTTTATGTACCTATATAGCATGAATATTCTGTACAAGTAGTATGAATTGTGTACCTACTTGTAACAATATTAAAATAAATTTCGTATTGTACTTGTTGATTTTGTCAGCTAATCTATTTAATATTAATACATTAAAGAAGTACATGAATACAGTACAGTACGAGCGCCACTGGTCTAGTGGCAGATTGCGATACCAATAACCAAGGTTAAGCAATACTCGCAATGTCCGGGAACTCGATGAGTGACCTTTTCGCACTTTGAGTTGAGGCTAGCCGAACTTCAGTACCGCAACGAGGTCGCCACTTGTTAGGTGTGCCTCCTAATATTGCTGGCGAAGCGAGGTTGACCAACGTCATCCGCTTGGGACCTGGAGACCGGTTGAACAGTTTAGGGCGCCGTGACGATACTTTTTATTAACACAGACACAGCACACAATACATTTTTTTTTTTTTTTATTAGATACCATTTACTATTATCTTACTAGCATTGACTTACTGACTAATATATGGCCATAACGTTTTTATATTTCACGACTTGCTTGATTACTTTGATTACTCACAAATTCTTTGTAAATTGTACAAAAAAACACACGTTATGCCTTTTTGAACTTATCTCAAACCTAACCTAAAAAAGTCGGAACACTCCGTCAAAATCTCGTTGCTCAGTTAAATCTGTACCGGCCGACCCCGCCTAAGGCATCACAATGGCAAATTGCTGATCTTTGACACAGCGAGGAACAATGGGACGAGCCAGCGATTTACGAGGTGCAGCGCCCGTATTCAATAACGCTGTTTGCGAGCGCGCAACTCGGTACGCGCTGCGCGGTTCGCTTCAGAGAGGTTCCCACGTCTTGTACGGAACTGCGGATGTTAAGGATACAAAATACATCGGAAATGGACCTGGATGATCATCATCCAGGGTTTGGGTCTTGATTAGGGGGTATATTGCTTTAAAGGTCCAAATAGTTATGATTGCGGGCTCTATGCGTGCGCGCAGCTTTCATTGCGCATTGCTCCCACACATCTCCAATGGATGTTAAGGATACGAAACACGAAAATTAGATTTTTGTTTTGGTTATATGTACCTATAGATATGAAAGTATGTCGGATACCTATACAATACAATAGTTCTAGTCCTTAGGGGGATATTCGGTTGCTAGATAGATCAATTTATGGATGACTAGGTAGCGTTTTTTGTGACGTTTGACAACGTCATATAACGTCGTATAACATCTTAAAAAGACATAGCGTTACAGCTAGGAAGAATGGGGACGAGCCAGCGATTTACGAAATGCAGGGCCCGTATTCAATAACACTGTCTGCGAATGCGCGCGCGCACATTACATTGCGCGTTTTGCTTCAGCTAGGAACCTACCCACAACACCGCTTGTATTGTGCGTTTAATTGGAATTTGTGTCGTCAATTTATTTATGTTAGGTATAGGTATTTTGTGACTTTTTAAAATAATTAAAAAAGTTTTTTTTTGTCAATTGGTCGATTAAAGTCATTATTGAGTACCTAACCATAGCTAGGATGGATGTAGATCAGGATCTGAATAACTATATTTATAACGAAGAAATACAATCAGGTATATCGTACCAATCCCACTGATTTGTATTCCAATTTGTGTAGTAAATTAGCTTCCATTTATAGATAAGAAAATAGGATGA
Source organism: Blastobasis adustella (assembly GCA_907269095.1). Taxonomy (NCBI): domain Eukaryota; kingdom Metazoa; phylum Arthropoda; class Insecta; order Lepidoptera; family Blastobasidae; genus Blastobasis; species Blastobasis adustella. Next base: position 12,893,449 of record OU026117.1, on the reverse strand, counting down.
TAAAACAAATTAGTATCTATCGAATAAATCAAGCTACGAATTACAAATCAGAATTGCATACTAATTGAACGATCGTTTAAATAAATATTGCCTATATCTTCATTAGTATGCCTATTTACATAACGAATGACAAGGACCATTTCAATATGCGAGAGCATTTGTACGCCAGTAAATCATTGTGTCGTCACAGTGTTAAAAAGCAAGAACACAACACCTTAGTATGAATTAGTATAATTACCGGTGCAAAGTCACCGTGGCGTGGTTTACGATGCGACGCGATTGTCGCGGTTTGGATGCGCAGGCGCTGCCCACGCGACGCGGTGACGTCACTGCACGGGACACCTATAGCGCTTTTACTACGCTGGTTATGAGGTGTGAAGTGAGAGTGTATCAGGGCCTCGAGTACGCTAATTTAAAAACTATTTGGCTCGATTGAATTGTAATTGGATCGCAATAGCAGCTCAACGGGTATTTTAGTTGTGACGAAATACCAAACGCGCGTAAAACTGCCATTGAGCTGCGATTGCGAACCAATTACAATTCGAATATGAATCAAACTTAAACAGCAGCTTTAGCATTTTAGATTTTAGGATCTCAGACCACTGTGGTTTTACCTCAGACTCCACTCCATGTCTAGATATTACCTACTTTACTGACCTACTTACCGACATTGATATTCTAAAGATGAAAAATTTTAAGTTTACATGTTTGTATGGTGGGGCTCTGAAACTACTGAACTGATTTAGTAAATCCTTTCATTAATAGGAAGGAAGGAGGCTCCATACATTAATAATCCATTAGAAAATTAAATAATATAGACATCAAAATTAAATTACACACCTATTGCTAAATATGGTGGATTGGTGGAGTGTCAGTCTTTTGGGAGGCTAAAAATATAACCACATATGAATAAAGGCATAGTAATACTTAGTTGACTCTATTTTTACTGCTACAAACAACACGCGTGAGTAGTCTCCTGCAAATACACACATACAGTTTAAGTAATTGAAATTTAAATAGCCTATGATAACAACTTCTAAATAAATAAAGGCGTTTAAAAGGCTACAAAATAAGCGGGTATGAGTTTAAATACTTCACCGCAAACTGTATATAACTAGCTTGTAATGCCAACTCAGTTAAGACTATCATGCGGTTAAGTCGATGCTAACGAAATCATAGAGAACGATGAATAAGTATTTAATTAGCCAGCCTTGCGAATGCATTATTCAACTTAATGAGGACAGAATTTCTGTCTTCTAGTTGAGAATGTAAGGTATTCATACAAAATCAATAAACATTACAAGGGGTATAAGAAGAAAACTCGTTTATTCTATACATAGGTACAGTATACCTGTGAAGTGATGAGTGCCAGAACCTGCCTGTATCAGGAAAGAAGCCCCGTGGGCGACCCAAGAAGCGATGGGTGGACATCGCGTAGTCGTATGCGAGAGCCAACGGCTTACAACGACGCGAGGATGCCGAAGACCGGACGAAGGGAGAAGATTAGGTAGGAAAGCGGAGACTGGCAGATGCCAGGATAAGCGTTAGGAGGATGACGACGACGACGATCGACGACCTGTGAAGTTCCGGGGGGAACTCACACTTTGGAAGCCTCAATTATTTTTTTTACAATTTTGTAAGCATTTGTTTGTGGACTGACTTGGTGATAACTGACGATACTTCAGAAGATGGAACAGGCATGTCTAGAACTTAACTTTACACTCTGATATCATGATCATTTCCGTTTAGTCTACATTTGACTGAAGCTACTTTTGACTCATTCTACATTTGTAGTGGCATAGACTGCAATGTATTTGCAATTCCGGGAGGGATAACATCAAACAAAACATAATATAGTACCTAACAATACTTAAATATCTCTATAAGACAGTTTCAAGATAGACGGCACTTTAAGTATCCAGCACATTGTCCACTTATGTTTTAGTTACACCCACTAAAGTAATGCTAAGTGTCCGCATCAACTTACGTGGCAAAATATACCTAATGCACGTTTCGCTTCACAACACTTCAATTTTGAAATTATCTCGAAAGCACGTAATACCCTTTACGGGGAAGTATTCAATTCATAGTAATACGTGTTATTTTCTATGTGAACAAGATGTAATTTAAAACAATTTAACGTTACCCTTCCTGCGTTTTAAAGGGTGAAGCCAATTATTTACGCGCAATAGAAAGATGGGCACTTTACTTACTTTGTGAAAAGATTTTTAGTAAGTAGGTACCTAGTTGCTTACTATGTAATTATCTTTAATTAAAAGGTAAGGTAAGAATATTCTTTAAATAAGTATTTTGAAATAAAGGGCCGTTTAAATAAATGAAACCTTTGAGTATAAGAAATTCAAAATTTTATTTTAAAATTAATTTAATGAAAGTTTAAGATGACTTAAAGTACCAAAATTAGTGTACTTAGTTTGTATAATTCAACACTTTTCATAACTTAATCATACCTTTATATATGTATAATAAAGAATTTAAAAGTCAATTGTAAAATACCTACGATATTCTACCGAGATAAACTCAGTGCCGTGAGAGTTAATACCGCTGTTTGCCTGCTAGCATGAAAATTTACATTTTTAATTTAAATTTACGATCACTCTAGAGTTGACAAGCTCTGCTCAAACAAGACGTAATTAAATTTATATTCTCTTTAAAATGTGTAATAAATTACTAAAATTTATTGGAAACTGCACCGTTCGTAAATTGAAATCAGAGTGGTCATAGTCAATAATAAAACTGCACACCTACGTTATTTCCAGAGTTACGTGTTTATATCAGACAGACAAGGACGAGATATACAGAAGTGCATAAAGAGTGAAAGAGATAGACAATGAGGGTCAGTAGGAAAATGTGGCGGAAACGCGTCCAAATGTAGTGCAGCGGGTTTACATTTTATGCTGCGATCGTTCTTCAAGTCAATTTGTTTTAAGTCTAAAATTTCTGCGGTAAAAGTAATTGAACCAACTTCGCTAATATGATGACATGCAGCCTTAGTTTTTAATCGTTCGCCTCGATTCGAAGTTTTCAATTTTGATTTTCGACATTAAAAATTCGATATTTTGATACATGATTGATGCTGATTTTCACTATTTTTGAAACGTAGGTACATATTCGGTATTGCCAATATGATTTAAAAAACATTGAATTTACCATTACGAATATCAAAATTATAAACCGTTCGAGTCGAAGCAAGCGATTCAAAATAGAGCCCCAGATCTTATGTCTAAAATTTAAGGTGCAAGCGAGACGATGAAATTTTTAAACTATTTTAAATCCCAAGGGTAAAACTAAAAACTGACCACTATTATCAGTCAAAGGAGACCCAAAGTAATTGTTCAATGGGCAACTACCACCATAAAAATTGTACAACATTTTTTCGAGTCATAAAACAGTTAAAAGCTTTCAACGGTAACCGGACAATAGATTTGTACCTGATGTTTTAAAATTCTTTATCGTTTACGACCACAAAACTGTGAAATACGGTTTTGTTAGAATTTTTGTGTATTTTTGCGTAAAAAAGGACCCAAGACGAATTTGCGCAAACTCCCTCAAATTACTTTGTGAAGCTGTTTGCAGAAGAAGGCATTCCCAATAAAGTAAGACATTAAAATGCAAATTGCGATATTTAAAGTCTCAAACAATCACCCAAAGCAGTTAAATATAAAACCGTATGAATAAACTTAAGCCTAACCCTTCAGGCAATCAAGGTGACGTATGACGTCACAAAAACGAGGAAACGCTCCATCGGCAACCGTTGGTGACGTAATCAAACAGCTGATCCTATAAAACTGAGCTATAAAATGTGGTGAAGCGACGCCGCAATGAAGGGCCCGAGAGCCGACGCAAGGCAACCAAATAAAGCTCGACGCACAGCTGTGTACCTATCTAATTTGAAAAGGAAAGAAAACTGTTTACAAAAAATACTGATTACGAATTATTACTTACATATTTGTACAATTAAATATTAATTTGGGTTGTATGCAAGTAATTCATACACAATAATTTTTTTTTTTTTTTAGGAAAAATTATGGTCTGCTGCACACTTTTGCATTTATTCACATTTTTGTGAACATATTTTTAATAATTCCTACAGAGAGAATGTCAGTAATATTATTACAAATATTACGATGACATTGGAATGAAAATTTATAATCGTAAACATTGGAATCCATCAAAATCACGAATTGATGTGTCCGTATGTTTATTGTAAATTCTTCATTGCAACAATGTACAACATGATGTGGGAACAGGTCCTTGGGTTAACTATGGCGTCTGTTGCCTAAAGCTTCTTAAAACCTTAAATTAAAATTAAGTCTATTTCCTAAAAACAATGATCTACCACAAAAATATTCCTCCATATTTTAAAACAAACGGAGTCACTAAAACTACAACTACAATTTCAAATAAAATTATTTTACTTTTGTATCTTTACTTTCGGCGCATACCGTAGCCCAGTGTGCGTCGAGGCTTACTCGTAAACTGCCATTCGTACGGCGTTCGGCTTACAATGTGACGTTTATACAGAATCGGGCAGGTGTGAACATTATCTTAATTCAAGTGCTACCGATGCGATTGAGTCTGAACCCGCCTTTATATTCGAGGAGCAAATTGAAAACAGCTTTTTGAAGCGAATATTGTATCGTTTATTGTTTTTATCGGTTCTGAATTTGAACGTACAGTTTTTTTTCCTTTTTTTTTTTTTCTTTTGGTGGGCATGTGAATGTTAATAGATCTATACCCCTAATTGGTTTATGGGAGGTCTAAATTATTCTAAAACAAGAGGAAGCGCGTACAAATATTTGCATATTGATTACTATGCGAACACAGGTATTTGTCTGTAGTGATTTAATTTTCTAAATTATTATTTCCTTTGCTATGAGAGCACACTATCATTATTACCTATTTAGAGCTAATCTTTTCACGATAACATCAATATTCTACTGACATAAATAGTATAGTTTATACTGATATATTTTAATCTAATGTTCTTGCTAAATGTAAAAAATAAGAGCAATCTTATTTAATGTTTTGCCTGACTTCGGACGTTTTTAAGATATTCCTAAAGACCAAATTTAAAAATACTATACTTGAATTTTTTTTAAGGTGTTTTATAGTAGGTTCTAGTTGCGATTCGGCATTATTTAGCTAGGGCCATTTCCCAGTAGTTGAAGCTATCCTACCACAATTAATATGGATTCAGTAACAAGATCTCGAAAATAAGGTCTCATTGTAGCAAACTAATCCTACTTACTAATATTATACAATGATAGTATGTCTATATGTTTCTTAAGTTTTAATGCAATTTCATACTTTTTATTACTACTGTTTTTTTTTTAATTTGGTTAAGTATTCTTTCTACTCTTATATTATTCTAAAATGAGACAACAAACTATTTTATAGATACTAGTCGTTGTAAAAATAACTAATTAACTCGTGGCTTTACTTTAGGAACTTAACCTATTTCAGACGCTTGTGCTGAATGAAAATGGTGCAGTTATGACATAGAGGGGTCACTGTGCCGCGCCGGAAGGGGGTGGAATCCACCCTCTCACCAGGCTATTTCTACCCTAACCAGTACTATGGGTTGATAAAAAGCCTAGATATCGACTGACGATAAATTGCGGAAAAAATCCATAGGTGGGCCAATTTATTATGATGGGAATCGGTAACCAATGAAAGTTAAAATGTTGACACCTAATTATTTTTCATTTTTGTACTAATTTTACGTTTTACTTATACAATATAATGACAGACAAGTACATTTTGAACACAACGAAGGTGCTAAGCTCAACTTTAAAATACTAGCAACTTCTTACAAGGTAAGTAAATGAAGGCTAAAGGGGAAGAAATATGATGGTCGACAGAAGAAAATTTTCGTTGGATGCACTAAGCTTCCCCACTGACGACCCCGTTTTACCTATTCACCAAATTGACCTTTCTACCCATTTCTTGAAGAATTACATGTTGTAGGTACTGTCCTTGGAAAACCTCTCCCCATGAAGCTTTTAACCATAAAACTTTATAAGAAAAATGTAAAACGAATATTAGTTCACTAGAAAAGCATTAATTACGGCATTACAATAAATTTGAGGCAAGTGCAGTCTTTCAGCGCTACTAAGGACCGCGTTGTGTCTGTTTATACACACATTGTTTCCCAAGTCGCGGCGGGCCGTGCGCCTGCATTTATAACGGTCTTTGCTCTCTTAAAATCACTGGCACATTTTTAGTGGCAATTTATACTGTGCTAGTGAACCGCTGGCTTGGTCTCGCCGGAATATTGCTTTATACAATATTCGGGTAGAGCGGAGTGTAAATGGCCGAGTGGTTAAGGTGTCTGACTCGTAAGCGAGAGGTACCGGGTTCGAATTCTACTTAAGGCCATGTACTAATGTTATCTACTGCTGGATGCTAACCGATACTCTTACCGGTGAGGAAAAACGTCGTGATGAAACCTGCATATTTAGGCGACTGAATATGTAACCATGAGCCAATCCGGGCAGGTTCCCCTCGTAGCAGGGTCGTGGAGATGGTCTGTAAATACTGTTATTATCTGATCTGCCAAATCCTGGATCATAGTCGAGGCGGACCCCGGGCCCTCGTGCGCGAGAGCACAAGACATTAACGCCAAGATGATGATGATGATGACAATATTCGGGTAGAGATAAAGACGTACACTAATGTTAAATTGACGATTTTTGTAAAAAAAAAACTACGTAATGCCAACAAAAATAGGACATAACATGAAAATGTATTAAAATATTTATAAGTAAAAATTACATCTGGTGTTGAAGTACTAGCGTAATGACTACATCGTAACACACTTTGGTATACAGAGCGCGAAAGTCTCCCTTTGTTAACATGACAGTATGCCGCGTCATGTTTATGGATGTGCCCAGGCTGGAGCTAAGGAAGGAAACAGAGGGGCTTTGGTCGTGCAAGATTAAGATTTTTTTGAAACCTGTGACTTTTTAGAGTTCATGCATAGTTGACAAGTGCACAAGACATGAAATTAAATATTATGGACTTAAAACTGATTGCTACAATTATGGTTTAAAATGTAACTGCTTAGACCTAGTTAATTAGACTTAGTTTCATAAAGCCTTAGTCAGACTTAGAAGTTTCATAAAGGGAAATGGAAGTTTAATTTTTTTTACAATAACTATTGTTATTTACTAGTGAGCCTATTATACCCCTTTTTATTGCTTGTAAACCTTCCTCTTGAATCACTCTATCTATTGTTGAAAACCGCATTAAAATCCGTTGAGTACTTTAAAAGATCTAAGCATTCATACATACTCGTACATAGGGACAGACGTCGGGAAGCTTTGTTTTATTCTGTATATAGATAGTTACTTATACCCATCGGATAAAATTTCTAATATTTTCTTGAAAAACATGCAGATCCAATACAACTGCAATGCATATACTTAACCCTCTCACTAGCGCTTGCGCCTCACAGACAGCTCAGAAGGTAATGCTCATTGCGATTCAGCGCGTGCGCGGATGATTCCAGCGTTCATGAGGTGACAAACAAATGCGCTGTCATCTTCTGCAATGTCTGTGAGATAGTAAAACTGTACGATGACTAAGCTCGGCATGCACCAAATTCTTAAATACGTTTAAGAATGACGTTTAACGTTTTTTTTATGAAGTTTTTTGTACAAGTATCAGCTTAAATTCCATTTAAAAATTTGCGTCTGAGTCGCGTTGCTGGATTTCATACAAAAATACAATTTTTTCCCCTTAAAATAACACTAATGTTTTCGGTACATGCGAAGATTTGTGTGTGTCAGCACAATGTACAGGTAACCGAATTTAAGACGTGCAAAGCGGCGAGCCGTGGTTATTACGAATATTACGAATAATAATTCAGCGTACCTCTCTAAATTCTGTAACATAGACAACAGTACGTAACAAGTGCCGTACCGTAATCCCTCGAAGCCAATTTAGGTCTGGCAAACAAAAAACGCTACAGAAATACATGGAGTGGAGTGGCAATTCTATAGGCAGGAAACTGGGAACGGGATAGAAATCGTGGCCAATTAGTGGTCCTCGGTGCGACGCGCCAATTTGTATGATTGCAACGGCGCAGGCGCACCGTTCGGCAAACACCTGACAAGCACGCTGTTGATTACGTCGCGACGCCAAATTGACGGTACGTGTGTCGCATCAGCTCTGCATCGGCCGCTTTGATCGAGCACCGAAGGTAAAGTAACCTGTGGTAGGTCAGAATGCGTCTCTACGACGTATAAACTTCGCACACTTTACGATACACTGAGCACTGGCTGGTTAACTGACACTTTAAAAAGAATAAAATAATAACAGCTGACATTAATGAACTATAAAAATATAAAACGAAAAAATATGCTTATTTTCAAACTTGGAGCGTCTGCGTTATTCGAAAACTAGAACGAAACTAAAATTTCGAATG